>CM029119.1:2810608-4125608 GCA_016859345.1 Istiophorus platypterus
ACACACACACACACACACACACACACACACACACACGTACCCCTTTGGCTTCATGTAATTATATTTTGCATGTAAGGAGGACCATGTTTAAAAATAAAATCTGAACATTTCCGAACTCCCCGGAGACGCATTCATGTACGCAATGCTCTCGTTTAGTTCTTTAAGCATACACTTAAGACATTTAGGTCATTTAAACAAGAGCCTTTATTGTGATTGTCCATACCGGAAGGCGAGGCTGTCTTCCGTTGAACTTGACGCTCGTCCCCTGCAGTGACTGGGAGAAGTCTCTCTCCGAGGCTCGTCACCTGGCGATGCGAGTTTTCTGAGTTGCGAGGCGTCTCCAGGTGTCAGTCTGACCCCACAGCTGTCCCAGCCCCCTGATCTACGCTCTCCCCTCTCTCTTTCCGCACCGAGATTTTACTCAAACGATCATGTGTGACTTTCCGTTGTAAGAACAGGATGCCCGCTCTGTGAAACGGCGACGGATGGATGGACGTGTCCATTCTAGGGCGCACTGGAATAATACAGTGAACTGACAGAGGATCAGTGTTCTGCTCCGCTCTCTTTTGGCTGGAGTGCATCCTTTTTTGCCGTCTCTGGAATTGTTACATTTACTGGTGGAAACGTGTAACATTTATTCCTCAGGCTCTGAGCACCTGCTATGTGTCTGGTGTGGAAAATACCTGGTGGAAGGTGTACAGCGGGATCCAGCCTGGGAGGACGGGACATCTACAACTGATAAAGCTCCACTTCTTATTTTTCCCTCCCTTTTTCCTAATCTGTGCGTAATGTACGTGGAATGAAAATAGAGGATGGATATAATCTGGGAAATACTGATCATTCTTCAAGCAAATTTTATTGTCTGCCTATCAGGTGAGTCATGGGCGTCGTTTTGACCAGGTGCATCGTATAAAAATGAATGCATTATTTTGCAGCTTTTCCTAAAGAATCTGTGCACTGATGTTGAGAAGGTTCGCTCAATAAAATGCACTAATCCGCAAGGGATGCCTCTCAGGACGCATTCTGGCAGGTGGAGAGAAAATTTCAAAATGAGTTCCAGTAAGTGTTCCCAGCACGATGCGTCCATGTTGTTTAAATCATTAGTTACCTGTCTTCCTCCGTGTTTGTGGCAGTGTATGTGCGACCCAACACAGACAAAGTGTAGCCTCCAGAACTGGATGCGCAGGCTTCTGACGCACGCCTGACATGGGTGGGCTCTTTTAATGCAAACCACAATGAACCTTTTGAATTGTTTTTGTTTTGTTTTTTCTTTTTCTTTGTTTTGCCCCACGGACTAATCGCGCATTTCCTAGATTCCCTCCGATGTCCTCCCCGTCAACATGAAGTATCTGGGCTCCGGAGACGATTCAGTCAGAGTGGATATTAAATAAAGCAGTTGTGCGCACTGGTGAGCGCACAGCTCTGCGGCGCGATGAGCCGATGCGGCGGTGGAGGTCATGTTGTTATAACGGTTCATAGTGCGCTGTCCAGTGAGACGCGTCCGTGCCATGGGCGATTATTAGTGAAACAATAAACCCGTTTATTGTGTTCTGGTGGTTACATGACTTTGTAACACTGTTCTGCCGTTAGTTCAGAGGTTCTGACCAGTGTGTTTTAACGAATTCTTAACCTAAAAACAAACACAAAATAATCTTTTGAAAATTTGAAAAAAAACCCCACACGATCTGAAATATTATTACTGCAAAATTTTCCATGTAATTTTGAAAACCAAGGCAGATATTAGTGCACTGATCCATTTTTTTAAAATACTGCCGCGCCTACGATAGTTGAGGTTGTACTATTATACGATCTCTGAGTGTTTCATCATATTTAAAACAAACCATAGAGAGTAAATGATTCTCTCAAAAGGATATTTTTTGTATATGTTCTTGCGAGTGAATCTAATTCTATATGGAAACTCGTCCTTATTCCACTATATGTTTTGACACCAGGCTCTTTTTTTCTTGGTACTTAGGCCCCCAGGTTGTCAGTAGGGAGAAGTTTATGTGATAACCAACCGACGTCATTGGTGTAGCCAAGCCCACCAGTTTTGATTGGTTTGACTATAATAATGTTTTAGTTAAGGAGAGCCAACCAGGAACGGGATGACTGTGTCCTGTTTTTAGCATTTTAAGACAAATAAGAATGCAACCCACACAGCTCCAAACATCATGGAAGTGAGTACTTCTAATGCTTCTAATTTATAATTTGATGGGGTAAATTATCATTTACCAAGCTTTAGCCGATGAAAAAGTAGTATTTGAAATATCAACTTTGACCTACAAACTAAGGAAAATGTATTTAACCAGTTAATGTAAACATAGACAGCAAAGTGACAGACTGAGACACCACGACATTGTGTAGTAGTGGTTAGCGATGTCCCTCAGAGCAGGAAGGTTCTGGGTTTGAACCTGCTGGCCAGAGCCTTTCTGTGTGGAGTTTGCATGCTCTCCCCATTCCCTTTGGATTCCTTGGTTTCCTTCCACAGTCCAAAGACATGCAAGTTAAGTTAACTGGTCATTCTAAGCTGTGAATGTGAGCGTGGATGGTTGGTTGTGTCAGCCCCGTGATTGAGTAGCAACCTGTCCAGGGTGTACCCAGCCTCTCGACCGGTGTCAGCTGGGATTGGCTCGAACCCCCTCAGGACCTTCAAGGATAAGTGGTACAGTTAATGGACAGAGGTCAGTTTACTCATTCATAAGAAGTACTGGCTTAGTATTGGCTTTGTAGGGATGTATAGGTGTTACTTTTAAGACTTCGTATCCATTTTGACTTAAAACTTGAGCGTATTCACATGAACTCCTTTTTTCTGTGTGGTATGACCTGTCAAACTGTAAAAACTCTTGCTGGAGTTTTTTTTTTCTTTTTGTTCTAATTCCATTTCAACAAGGCATCAGCTTCATTATCAACATTTTTGGTCAGGAACTTGTGTTTTGTGTTAACTGTTAAGTAGTTATATGGACTTGTAGAGATGCTGTTAATCTGCATGCTCATGCACAACATTAGAAAACACTGGTACTTGTTCTGATCTTTAGACCTGTGCATCACCTGTACTTGCTGTGTGAGTCACATTTGACAGTGAAATTATTCCTTTGACAATGCTGGGTATTGTATCAGTTCCATTAGATATTTGTAAAACAAATGAAGCTTATTTATCAGTCAGTTCTGATAATGTACCTTGATGTCAGGTTAAACTTACAGGGATGATAATGTGATCAAATAGACCTCAGAGGAAGACTATTGCAAATCTGAGCTTGGACGGTGGACACTAAGTCTCTTTAGTGCTGAGACTGTCATCTGTTATTTAATCAAGAGCCAAAGCTTGGCATTGCTCCAATGACAGAGAACAGGAGACTGGCTCTGTGGGCACTGTGACAGCACCATTAGGTGATTTTGTTGAAGAGAAAAAGCTGAAATCATTATTTTAAAGTAGGCATTTTCAGAGTCTGACAATGTGAACCCCGTCAAACAAAATTGAGACAATCGCCCAGCAGTTGATGACTCTCACAGACGTTCTGGGGTTATAATGAATGTTTTTTTTATATCCATTAGACTTATAGGCATTTTGCCATGGTGGACATAGGGGATTATGATATCACTGAAGAGAGTAAATCACACCTAATCTAAACACATGTGTATGATGTCTTTTTATTCAGACTGACCCAGAGTGAGTCAGTCAGACTGACTGAGTTATGAAGGAGTACAATATCTGGGGCAAACTGGAAATCGAGTACTAAGGTAAAGTTTTAAGTACCTTATTTAGCTCCATGAGCTGTGTTTCACAGGCAGTGCTGTTGCTACAAATGGTCACTGTGTTCATAAGTGGGCCAAATCAGGGCCAGACTACAAAAAATTAACTTCCTGTTGTTTTTAGAACACCTGCATCCACCTGTCCATTTCATCATTTGCAGAATCTTAGCCTCATGTCTCTCTCTCTGCACCTCAACTCTCCCATGTCCCCCTGGGGAGGGGCCCCACAGTTGGAAAATATCTCTTCATAAGAGATAGATAGATAGATAGATAGATAGATAGATAGATAGATAAACAGATAGATAGATAGATAGATAGATAGATAGATAGATAGATAGATAGATAGATAGATAGATATATTATCAACATTTTTATAACTGAAACAAGCTGCAGCTGGATTTTTGAGACTGAACAGCAATGGCTAAATTGCAGGTCAGAAGCCACAACAATGAGCTTAGAAACATTCCATTGGAAATTGATTTTTATCCTAAAAACATTTCCTATGGAATATATTTAGGATAAAAATTCTCTGTGAATACATTAAACACCTTTCTCATACCCATTTGATCCATTGCTAGTATAAACATATAGCTGCTTTAATGAGCTACCAGGACTTTCATCACCTGGGAATTGAACTACTTTGTATTGCTCCAGTTTTGTGGCAACTTAATGAAAAAAAACAAAAAAACTGCCCAGTTAGAGCCGAGTATGTTAATTACATGCTCAATATGCCCAAAAGTTTCAAGCTCATTAGAGACGCGAGGGCCTCCCTCTTTTTTTAAATTTATTTATCATCATTATCATTTTTTTTGTTTTTTTTAAATCTGGTATTATTTCTTCTGTAATATGTGGTTCCAGTGAAAACTTTTCAGGGTGAGGTCTGTGGGATATTCAGAGATAACCAGGCGAAATTTTCTTTAAAGTTTTTGAACATAGTTTTTTAATGCTTGCAGCACCACAAAAAAATGAACCCTCATCGCATAGTACTACATATAAACAGTAGTATTACATTTAAACTCTCAAGCCTTATACTTCATTTTATTGTCACAATTTTTTTCTATCCCCTTTCTTGCAAAATATTAGAAGAGCAGAAATTGTGGTTGTAATCCTGGTTTTATTACAATTGTTCATTATTAATTTGAGGGAACACTGGTTACTTTAAGTTGCAGGAAGCACTTGAGTTTATAAGAAATTTTATGGGTCCTTTTCCCCCCAAGTTCTTGCTCTGACAACGTTTCAAGCATGAGATAGAGGGGAGTAATCATCTTGACTATGGTGTCATTTCATTATGGACTGCTAATTATAAACCATGGTTTCATGCTTATTTGACAATAGTCCTTTGATGTTACACAGGCTACATATAGCACGTTTGAAGTTGAACCTCCTCCTCAGCCTCTTTAATCCATAATGGCTGCTTTAGCCCTGTCATGTTCATTTGATCCCTGGACTGTAGTGTATGGTTTATTTTACTGAAGAATAGTAAATATAGAATAGTAAATACAGGACTTCAGGTACAACACACTGCATATTCTCTCAAATGATCCTGAAGTACAATCTAATAATAGCATGATGGAAGAAGCCTCATGTCTAATGCATGATGATGGTTTTCCATACATCTGCGTAGATGGTATCCCACAGTGGCAATATGAATATAGATGATAAATATACAGCAGTGTTATGGATGTAAAGCAGGGCCAGATTAATCCAGTATGGTGCCGAGGGGCAGAAAAATAAGATGCTGGGCCTCTATTGGCCCTCTGCTTTTGCCACTCTCTGTGCATTGCGTAGGACTTTTTACCTCCAAATAGCCAATGAGCATATTTCCAATAATACACAGCATCACTTTATAAAAATTGCACACATTATTTTTAACCTACATACATAGTGAGACAAAGCCCCAGTTATGTAATTTGCCATTTGCAGTTTAAAAAAAACAACTTTATTTTAGAATATGTATTTATATAAACCAGTAACATGTGGTAGACAAGCAGAGCCAAAAACTAAATACGCCCCTCAAAGGGGCTGTAATAACAATTTGTAATCCCAAACCTCTCAAACTTATTGCCGCTCTTGCACACAGATCATAAACAGTGTAATTTGCTTGTTTACTTGTTCATGCTACCTCTCAAAACTTAGGACAAAAAGACCATTGAAGTAATTTTCCAATGCAAAAGTGCAGTTTCCAAAAACATGTGTGCGTGTGTGTAATAAAGCATGCAATTTTACAATTGATCTTAGAACAGTGGATAATGGGTAGCTTGACAAGTACACCTGTCTGTAGCTGGCTGAAACTAGTCACCTGCCCTAGATCCCAGGGTTATTCTTGATGCACATGCACAAATGTCCAAAAAATGCTGCTCCCTCCTGTGCTTTACAAACCGCAGACTTTATCAATGGGACATGCATCCCCCCCATGCCCCCCCCCCCCGCCGAAAATACAGAGCCTATTATGGCCACAAGTGGGCAGTAAATTAGAAGATGGATGCCAACAGGCAACATCTAATCCTTTATGGGACAGAATACATTTCAGAGATGTAAGAAGAGGTATTGCGTCCACTTTTGTATTGTTCTAATTTATGTCTGTTTCTTTTAGCTTTAACCGGTCAAGAACTGCTTGCCTTGCTTGTCCTGACAGAATGCCACTGATTTAAACGGAAAAAATATAAGAATCTTAAAACCAGATTTTGACCGAAGCTGGATGAGGTAATGATAGAGAGCTTGTCTTAATGACTGATTAGACAAAAAAAACAAAACATTTTTTTCCTTTTGCTGTTTTTGAGTTACAAGACAGAATAAAAAATACTAGTCATTTGGCCAAAAATAAACACATAAAATACTGCTAACGAGTGTCACTTTAAAATCTAGCTCATTTTGCCTTCAAGTAAATGAAACAACCAGAGGGCAATAGTTTTGTGATGCTTGTTTGTAAAAGGATGGCTGTACATAGATACTCTGTCTGGGGAAATAAGTTATAAACTTAGTGTAAGAGCAGATTTCTAAAGTCACAGCCAATGGTTTTAAATGATCATGATGTGATCTCAATTTTGAGCAGGATAAATTATAATCTGTGCTTTCCATTTGTTATTAATCAGTTTATAGGCAGCTGTTCTGGAGTAGGGATGTCACAGTACCAGAATCCTGGTAGTCGGTACCAATACTATTGAAATTCCACAATTGTCAATACCATATACCATAACACAGCAAATAATAGAAAAAAAAAAAAGGCTGCTACACATGGAGGTTTGTGCTAACAAACATGGGTGTGCGGACACACACACATGCACACGCCTCAATATACTCAGTGTGCAAGCAGTAGTTTAAATCCACTATCAAGGTGGCAGACCAGTGGTGTGAGAATATTCATTTAAAAAGTCAATTTATATTATTTATATTCCTGTTATGAGCTGTTGCAACACTAGCCTTAACAAGATAACGTCTCCTTTTTTTAACATTGTGTGTGGAGTATTGCTACAGCCAGCTGTCACAAGTTGCACACAACAACAGTAACATTCCAGGATATGAACAATTTGACTACGTGTTAATATAAAGTTAACAACTGAAACTCACTCACCTTGAATTCTTGGTACAGATCCGGATAATAGTTGCTTAGATAAGTTTGAGGTGTTTGCTCCTATCATCTGACATGCTCTCTGACAACTTTTTCTTATTGGCTGTCTATAGCTTGTCTCTAGTGTTCCCCATCAATTGAAAAATATCGCCATACACCTGTCTTGGCATATTTTTTGTTGCTACCTCCACACAAGCTGTTGCTATTCCACAGGTTGTTGTTATTGTTTACTGCACGTGCCTTTTTCCTTTGTTTTCTTCGAATTTGACATCAGACTAGAATGCTAGTAGGGTTATTATGCTGCAGTTTTCAGTCCTGGAAGAATCACAGTGATACCTACCATATCTATGATGCATTCATTAGCTTTGGTACAGAATCTTGGAATCAACTTAGTACCAAAGCATTGTTTCTTGTAACACTTCTGCTCTGGAAACCTTTGGTTCTAAAGTAAACTTAGCCTGGTTAGTACTGCACATGGGGAACTGTAAGTGGTAAAAGCCTTGACAGACAATGTCACCAAACATTAACAAGAGATTGATTCTCTTTTATGGCAGCAAACACCAAATATTTGGCAACAGGTAACTTTTAGATCTGGAGTTTCTCTAGACATTTATGGCTGACAAACCACTTAACCATTCTAAACAGCATTGCTACAAGAATGTCCCAACATTTTTTCACAAACCACAGACACTCTTGCCTAGCTACAACTAAGGTAGTCCTGAAATCAACTGTCTTAGAGCATAAATGTTGTGAGACTGCCAAAGGTCTGCTAGCCACCGTGCCCAACCAGTGAAGCAATGAGAGGTCATCAGTGGTGCCTCATGGCTGGCTACCAGTATTTCAGGTATGCGCACCACTGTCCCCTGTGTCTCAACACCACCACGTGTTAGCAGAATCTGAGGGTATACTTCCTCTTTAATGTCCTCAGCATTTTAGATAATATTCTTTATTTAGTGGTGCATCTTCTAAAACAAATTTGCAATTAATTCTTTTTCTACAAACTAACTGACTTGGAGTGGGCAGTTTTGGGGACCATGGCCATTGGGAATCTGGAGTCCTGAGGCAGTTGTCTGCTTTGTCTAGTGAATAATTAAGTTTTGATGTAAAGTTGAACTCTAAGAAGAACCAACTAATTTGATACTTCTGTAGATCAATCCTTTGCAACAATCACATAATTTATTGGAAGTGATTAAGTCCTAGTTTAAACTTCTTGATGATTAGAGCCTCAGTTCTCTGGTTTGTATTTTGGGGAGATATGTCTTTAATGCCCACAAGTATTGACTAAACGGTCTACGATTATAAAAGTAATTAGGCTGCCTCTAGGCTGGAGTTTTGCTCTAATGACCAAATCAAAGATCAGAAATTCAGCCTAACCAGATACAAAGAAGAGTCTGGCTTTTTCAGATATTCCAGAGAAAAAAGAAAGAGTATTGATTTTTAGTGGACTCCAGTTATGGAGGGATCTATAAAGACTTGTGTGTGTTCTTATAAGTTTATTTCTTTCATGGAAAAAGGCCAAAGCAAGAATGTAGTGCATTAGTGCTCTTTTATAGCCATTCATAGCCTCTATTGCTATTTTTACATGCGAATTTCAAACAATGCCCAGAGGATTAGGTCCAAATATTGTCTGGAGATGCCCTTAGACACTTGTAGCACATTTACAGGACACTGATCATATTAAATGTGGTCACACCTATTGGAGACATTGTTTGTTTCAGGCAAGGTGTAGCACCTGGGTAGAGCGTGCAGGAGGCACTCAGTCACTCACGTCCACTCACTTGCTGTGAATTTTCCAGACAATGACTGGCTCTATTCCTATGTGCTCAATCAGACATTAAACAGACTTTGTATTAGGGAGCTGACAGGGGAATGTCCATTTAATGTCCAGCCCAGCCGATTTGGACATTTGCCTTTTCACATCCAGCTCCTCTAGATAAGTTCAGGATGGCAGTGTATGTGTGAAAGCAGCTTTTTACAGTATCTTTTCTCCTGCAGTATTTGTTTGCCTCCTCTGCCCAAAAGTGCTCAAAAAGCCATTTCTAAACAGGATTTGACATTATGTGCCAGGTAAACAGTTTTGTCTGCTGTTCTCCATCTGTTCAGACACAGAAATGCCGTTCTTTTTACTTTTTCACTCCTCAGCTTTGCCTTAACCTGTTCTCAGCAGAAATCTTCCTATCCCCACACTGTGACAGATTGGTGTAAAGGGACCGATTCTCTTTTTTTTTTCGCTGTTGCTGTATTTAATGTTTTTCTAAGAACAAGTAGATAAATATAGATGGGGACTGTGTCATAAAAATGAGGACTTGAGACTTGAATTGGACTGTAGTGTGAGCGTACTCTCTTGAGACGCGACTCCATATAGACTGGACTTCAATCTTGAATGTAAAAACACTTTCTGGGCCAGTTTGACAAAATTCTAGAGCAATGAAAAAACAAATTAAAATAATAATAATAAAAAAAGAAAACAATAATAATGAAAATAATAGGCCGGTGCATTGAAAGGACTTCAGCAGGTGGACTGGCCCTCAAGGACTCAAGTTATTTTGACAGACTTGAGATTTGGACTGCCCACGGCTCTGTTGAATGAAGGGAGGCAGAAGTTAAGGTCTCTTGAATCCCCTTTGTGTAAAATATGAAGATAGCATTTATTGATTGCAGGTGAAATTCAACACATTTCAAAACACCATATACAGATTGTTTTTAAATACTTAAGCGGTTTGTTGGGTTCTAAAAAATTGTTTGTAATTTTGTTTTATTTTTGAAAACTAAATCTTATCTGTATGACAGCTCCACAGCTCTGGACTTGGGACCTAAGATGTTGAATGATGATGAAGTCGAGTTAGACTTGAGACAGACAAGTAATGACTGTAATTTCACTGCATGTCACACTGTGTGAGATGGTCTAATAAAATCTTGGTGGCAGTGTGTCAGACTGTACAACATAAATTGGAGGCTGTCAGACTCTGCAGTGACTATGTGGTGGATCTAAGCACTACAATGTAAACGGAAAAAAGTACAGATATGAGAACAGAGAAACATCTTCAGCGTATGTCATCCATTTATGCAGCTTTAGTTTTGAAAATGCAAGGAAGATTGGAAAAACTTTGTCATAGTTCTTTAGCAGAATCCCACAGATCTCTTTTTCTTGTGTGTGCTGGCGAATGTGTTTTTTTTTTTTCCTTTCAGAATTTTGTCTTCAGATGCCACTTTTCTCTCACAACTCTCAACTTTTGTCTCAGATGTTCCAAACTGGCACAAAGTAACAGGGCCTTCAGACTTTAAACTTGAAAACAAAGTCCAAAGGTTTTAATCAGGTAAGATATCAGTACATTAAAAAATAAATATAACAAGAGACATGTCTTGCTGAGTTTTGTTCCATGAATGCTTAATTATTAGGTCTATACTTTGAGGAAACTTGGTCTCTGATATGCAAATAAAGCTATTTAAACAGCTTTGAAAGGAAAATTATCAAATACATTCAACATTTGATTTAAATTCAGATATTCAAAATAGCAATTTGCAACCACAGACTTGAGACTTACTAATGCTAATATTAATTATTCAAAATATCACATTGTATCTATCACATAGGAAACTTTTGACTTAAATCCAATAAAGGTTCTTTTTTTTACAATACAGAAAGGAACTATCAGAAATTTTTGTTGAAGTAGTAAAAATGACTTAATTATGGTTATGAATTATGGTTATGGACCCTTGAGGAAAGCTCAATGTATACATCCTCCTAAAATAATGACGACGTGCTCATTAATCATGCAGCTCAAAAACATGATGCAGTTTTCTCAACACAGCTTTGATAAGTTTTTCTTGCACCTTTGTTGAGCATTAACAGCAATTTATCCATTGTTCATATAACTTAAGAATTCACCATGGGATGCTGAAGAAGGGTTTTGAACAGTCTTCTATACTGCTGCAGTAGTGCATCTTTAGCAAAGCCATTTTTATGTCAGTTGGGTGTCTGTCTGGTTCCTGTGGCAATCTGACAATGTATTCAGGAGCTGGGATGCAGACAGGCAATGTTTTCGGTTGTAAAACTTGCACTCCTCCTTCCTGTCTGTGAATTTTTGTGCCCTCTGGAGCTGATGACAAAATGGAATTTTAGCTTGGAGAACATTTTTAATAGAAGTGGGGAAAGTTTATAAAACTCTGTATTTAATTCTTTTGCAGAAGCACCATTGAAATTGCCAAGGCAGTAATAAAGGTCCCACCTCATGCATTACTTGAAATTTTCAAAACAAGTTGTGCAAGCCCAGAGTTGGCTCCACGGCAAAGTAATAACAACACCTGATTGCTGCCAGGGACAGAGGCACATTAGTGGCTCTGCTTCTCCTACTGAACTGCATTTTTCTAGCAACTGTGACCAACGTAGATAATCATCCGTTGCCTTCAGAGAAAATCGTGGCCTCGGGGAAGCTTAGAAATTTAAATGGGAAATCACAGGGTAGGGCCTTTGGTGTATTTGTGACAATAACACATGTCTCCGCCAGCCGACCATATGCCACCGAGCAAAGATCCATGTTATCAAGGACGCCTGCAATCACTCCCTCCTCTGCTCTGAGTGGATGTATCTCATGTTGCAAACCCCAGTAGCACATGGTGCCTGCAGTGTGCTGCTGTTGGAATCTCTACCCTCCCACTTCTGCATGGCTGTCTGGTCTGCTGCCCTTGTGCTACTCCTGTGAGCGCGATCAATTTGAATTGAGGAAGTAATTTTGATAGGTCCTCAAATCTGCAACAGATTAGGTAAAGAGGTAAAGGGCCACGTTGGGATTTGATTTAGAATCCGAATCCAGTCTGGAATCCACTTATGAAACTATGAATTATTTCAAATCCCTAATTGAATCCACTTAGTATCAGTTTTCAGCAGTTTTAGGAAATTAAAGCCTTGACTGACTTTCTGCTCAAAAATTCAATTGACTCCTGTAATCAGGTTTTGCTAACTGATAAGGCAAAAACTACAGTTTTGACCCTGTATCCACAAGCTGAAAATGAGATGAGCAGCATCAAATATGTTGTTTAAAATGTATCTGAAACACTGAATTACGAGATTTATACTTTTGCACACTTTTTTTTAGAAGCCAACACAGACTAAGAACTTTTAGGTTGATAAACTATACTGACCATACCGATCAAGTGTAATTGGGAGAATATTAAATCTTGAGGCCTGTTTAACTTAAATTTTTTCAAATCTTGTGTCTTTAGTGACATAAATAAATGCAGTTGGCTGCTGCTCGTAAAGAGAGGTCTCCACAATTTTTCCAACAAATGACAAGCTGCTTGACATTTAGTCTGTGTGCAACGTGAAAATGTCTGCATGGCTGATATGCGACCGACACTTCAACTCTAGAAGTTTTGGCCCCTCCAGTGGAAAAAGACTGTCCTCACCATAAAATCAACAGTATTTGTTTGTTCAGATGCACAAATTTATATATGTTTACATCTTCCTGACCTGCTGACCTCTTGTGGTCATGCTAATAATGATGGCACTCTTTTGGAAGCAAAGGTGGCAGAAGCATTGTGCAGTTAAATTGTAGCAGAGCCTCTCAAGAAGGTAATGTCTGACATTACATCGAGGATTGTTTGCATTCTTGCTCTTGCCAACAGTTAATTTGGGGTTTTTTCAAACATTTTTTAACCATCTTTCCCTAACTTAAACCCAGGGGTGAAAGTAGCTTTAAATTCTTGCTGGTACTGCACACGACTGCACAGCACAAAACAAACACAGCATGGACGGTTCAGAAGGAACTAGGAACGACTTAAAAGCAATTGATAAGGAGACAAAGTGTTGTTAAAGATCACATAACGTTAGCAGATGGGTTTTCTTGCTAAAAGTGCGACTGTGGCTGGTTTTGATTGTGGGTTTTGGCAGGCAGCTGCTGTCCCCTCTTTCATGTACACAGTACCAGACTGTACCAGCCTACTTTCACCCCTGCCTGAACAAAGTATTTTAGTATTTTATATGAAGAACAGATCAAACAACTGTGTAACGAGAAAGGTGTAGCTTGTCGCAACAAACCCACAGAATATTATCAACTCTCATCTTCCCTCAGCTCTATGAAGCATTTTTGCATCTCTAAGGTTTTTGTGGCTTTCCAACCACAGCTTTACTGGTTTGATTCAGTCTTGCCAATCCCATCAACCATGTCTCTGCCTGCAACCAGCACCTGTTTTCAGTGAAAAAGCTCTGATAAATCCACTGCACTCCTACCTACCAGCTAATGTTGGTCTCTGCTGATGTGTAAATAAGCAATTTTTTGCTAGCACATTAGCCTTATAATCTTGTATAAGATGCTAATATCTAAAGGTTGCAGCTTGTTGAGGAAAAAAAGTATTACTACCCAAGTAGTTTTAGTTGCCTAAATCTTACCAAATATTTACCAAACTTTAACTTCAAATTATTGTAAAAGTCACATAGAATGTCATATTGAATTATGAAAGACAGTAACAAACAATTCTTTTGAATTTCGACACTGCGTAAGGACTTATGAGTAGAAAATATAAAATCAAATGTTTTTATTAGGTCATAATTAAGATTTGCTTTAAGGGTTAAGGATTAAGGTTAATTTCAAGATTAGGGAATCCGTGGTATAAATAAGAAGTCCTCACAAGTGTATACAAATGTGTCTGTGCTCACACATGAGCATATGTATGTGTGAGAGTGATCACATCTGCTGCTCAGGAATCTGAAGTCTATCAGCCAGCTGGAGTGAGACGACCTCCACGGCAGCTGTAATTTACCACAGGGAGAAGGGATGGGGAGTGTGTATATGTACGTGTGTAAATGTGATGAGGACTGGCAGAGGAAGGAAGAACAGTAGGAAGGAAGGAAGGAAGACAACGGCTGTGACAGCTCTGGTGATATGGACGCATCGTACCGCAGGTGGAGAGTTAGTTTTTGTAAGAACCAATCGGAAAGAGACGCTGCCTGCTGTACACATCAGAACCAGCCAAACGCCCCAATTCACTCCCTAACACACATAGGCCCTGTCAGGGAGGCCAAATCTCCAGCTGCTAATCTGATAATCCTGTGCAGATGTGTGTCCTGTAACAGGAATAGGAACAGTGCGTGTTTGTGTGAGAGAGATGGGGAGTAAGTGAATGTGTTCTACAGTAAGTGGGTTTGTGATACAGAGACACAGAGAGCTGGTGTTTATCCAGGCTTCACTTTCTCCACCTTTTCTGGGATAGTCACTGTTTGTTTTACCATGTCACCAGTCCTTCTGGAATAATCTGCAGCTAGTGTTTACACAGTCTGCCAAGAGTTTAACATGGTCAAGATATTGTGTTTGGTCAATTCCTAAATCTCCAAAAAACTGACACTTTTAGTATATACTGTATGTTCCTGAGGGACAGCGATGAAACAAGTTCTATTCATAGTGTTTTAACCCATTCAGAGCAATTTGTATCAATGTCAGATTTGTATTCAGGATAAATGTATACAAATCCCTATGGGAAATATATGAAAAGGCTTAATAATGATTATAATAATGAAATTTAAGCGTTTTCTTCAGTATTTTAAGTAATCCAGTTGATTCTGTGCCTGAATCCATGGTTACAGTGTCAACAGGACTAATACAAGATGACTTTCTAATCTGGCTATTCACAAAAATGTAAAAAAATATTAGAAAAGAAAACAAAGGAAACAAAGGAAACAAGGGCTTCTGCTACTTTCACACAATGTTGGCAGAGTTACAAGAACAGACCTGTTAGTTCTGCAACTAGAGAGCATTAATGTATTATTCCAAGGTGGTTAGCATTGTCCACACTACATGAATAGTTCAAATTACCCACTTTTATATTGCTTCGTATCTGTAGCAGTCATTACAGCAGATATATAGGGAGCTAGCTTGATTAACCAGCAGGTTTCACAGATGTAGCTCCCCACGTCGTTAGCAGCAATAGCTAATTAAAAAGGTTAAATACATTCTATTGGGCTCAGAGACAAGAGTTGATTATGTAAAGGCCAACTTGTGCTTCTGCGTTGTGGCCTGAGCAGTAATACCTCTGCGTTGGTGTTGCTTTGCATACACCGTCAAACCGCTAGTCGGTGGGGAGTTTGTAAGTGAGTGTGGGTTTCTTCGCCACTGCTTTCCATGGGATTCTTGTTGCACTTCAAAACAATGGTGACTAAAACTGAATGGATCTTGGTGGAACTGGAGCCCATGATGTGGAACAGCACCCAGTTTTCCTGAAATAACTGAAATGCAGAAACATGAAGGCGTCAGAGAATATGGTGTGTACGATGGCAGCGAAGAAGGAGAAGCAAGAAAAGCAATGCTATCGAGCCAACCAATCACAGTTCTTGCAGACCGCATCACCACAATGCATAGTTATAACTTTTGGGAAGTGCACATCAGGCTACGCCATAGCCTACATTTGAAGCACAAGCTCAAGCCTTAAGACTGAAGTTTATTTGGAAAACATTTGGGGGCTAATGCGGGTTGACCTCTATCTGCTGTTTCACTGTAGTAAGTGTTTCCTGAGGATAGCACTCAGTGCAACGTTTGCATAACCCATTGTCAGAATGGCTAGTTATGAAAATATGAACTAGGTTGAAAAAACACCAGAACTTTCCTATAAGTATTGAGCCCACATATAAAAAATGTGTCACTCATATTTCAGCTGACTGAATGTTTATTATGGAGAGGATAATGAATGAGTTAACAAGAAAGTGAAAAAACAAAAAAACAAAAAAAAAAAACGGTTCCAAAATCTTAAAAATCTAAATCTTAAAACACTAAATGTGACAGTACTAAGGCAGAGAAAGTCTTAACAACATGGTTCTTAGTACCGTCCTACATACAGACTATGATACAAACAGTTTCAAATTGTGAACTTGTTTTCTTCTTCAGAAAAGACATAGTTGTAGATGATTACTAAACATTCCAAATTACAGTTTTCTAGGCAACATATTGAATAAAATGGTTGCGAACTAAGCAAAATCAGTCTAGCGTTCATAGGGTTAAAGGGCCTTCAAGTAGCAGTAGAATGAGTTGTACATTGGTATCTTAGTGCCAGTTACAGACTGTCTTTGGTACTTAGTAGAGCTACATATACCGATTAGCAACATGTCAAGAAGTTCAGAAGAAGACCATTTTTATTTTTTACTCCAAAACTAAGCAGACTTTGTTTTGTAAAAGAAAAAAGTAAGTGTGTTTTAAGTTCCACTTTGTCCGTGTTCTGTTATAAATAATGGTTGAATGACTGAATATGGTTAACTGTGAGGGCACTGCAGTAGACTCTTCACAGTGACTAATGTTAGCTCTATGTATGTGTGCTGAGACAGAGCTGACTGTAGTGGAGCTGTTACACACTGTGGTAAGTACAGTGTCTAGTCACTGGCACAGGTACACAGAGTTTTATGGCTTTCAGCTCAATAGGATCAGAGGCCACAGAGGACAAAGGTACTCACCTTCTTTATATCCCCTCAATTATTGATGGGTGCTACCCTTTCTCCGCTTCACCTCTCCTTTCTTTAGCTCTTTGAGCACAAACAAAATAATGGATTTCTTCTTTTTTTGGCACTCAGTAGAGGAAAAGTAGTGACAAAGTTTAAGAGATGAGAAATGGGACAGAGTGGAGGAAATGGGAAAACAAGGAGAGTGTTCTTCTCAAGAGTTAGAGGCAGGATTGCTGTGATCAGTGATCCCTAAATACTCAGCCAATTTTCTATTGCAGTTCTTAAAACACCTCTGACACCATAAGATAAGATGCATAAAAGAATGCCACTCTGTTGATCCAGTTTTGCCTATTAGTGGTGAAACAGTTTGATGTTTGTATAATCTAATTTTAGGGTATTAGTTCAGAGTTCTCTTTGACATTTTGGACTAAGGAATCCAATTAAATATAGTTATTGTAATTTAGGCTACAATATGCAACCTTTAAATAATGATGATCAGTATGTGTTCATGGCTGAATTTCTGTTTGCCACAAAATATATATTTTTAGTTAGTTTTGCAGATGTGTAGCAAAACAGGGACATAGTGTCTGGAACATCACTCACAGGTTTCTAAAAGGACATGTTGAAGCTTGGATTTAGGTTTTCCGCTTGCTGCCAACTTGTCAGTGTTTATTTTGGAGCCAGAAAACTTGAGCAAAGAGAGACATGGAGCTCTCTCTGAGTTTTGAAGTCTGAGTGACCTGTCAGTCAACGCAAACCCAACCCCAAACACGCCACAGTTCAAGCCTTCTTATTCCCAAAATATATTTGAAAACTGCCTCCAAATAGCACATAAGAAAGAGTGAAATTAGCGTTTCAGATCAAACTTAAAGTAGACACAATGGACCCATGTTTTTTGTATTTTGAATTTTTTTTTTCTCGGTTACCTCTGGTTTTTGTTGCATTCCTAGGAGTCTTTACACAAACTTCATTTTTAAAGTAATTTAACTATGATAGCTGCCAGCTGGGGACTACGAATTAAGGTTTCAAATAGTGAAGGAACTTAAATGTTACACCAAATGGTGAGCATCAGTGCTCCTGACTTTTGTGTTCTTTTTTTTAAATTATTAACAGAATTCTTTCATTTTCCAGCTGCATTGAGGGGAAAGCTTTACACACCAAAAACTGTGTTAGCGCTATAGAAATGAACCATGATGATGTCATCAGGGTTGATTCAGCTTGGGCTTGAGACATTAAAAATTTAACAGAAACCCTTTATGGTCATGGATTCTAAAGCACAGTGACATTAGACAGGCAAAGAGGGTCTATTGAACATAGCTACTAAGTTGCATTATGGGAATTGTAGGATTCAGAATTTTTACAGCCAGACTCTTATCGGGGACCAAAAATCGCATTATCTCCTTCTCTGCCTCATCAGTTTTTTATCTCTCTCATCCTATTGTAACTTTTAATTTGGGGAACTTCTTGATTTCATCAGAACTTAATACAATATATGTTGGTGTATCATCGTTGTGTGAGTGCATATAGAAAGTGCTTCATGTATCGAAAAAAAGTGTTGTATGATTGTTTGTGTGAATGGGGGAATGTGGCAGTAGTGCAAAGCATTTTGAGTAGTCAATAAAACTACAAAAGCTCTATATAAGTGCAGTCCATTTACCATTTACCATATGTAAGGGATTTTTCTTTACAGCCGACAGTGCAGCACTCAAATTGATATTGGCTCTTTACGCCATTTCAATACATGCTGTGGTCATGATCTGTAACTGAGCCTATGTCCCATTTTCTGGGCAAGGGTGCATTAAGTAATGTTTTCAGCTTCAGTAATACTCTGCCAATTATGGCAAGAAGAGTGTGTTTGTCTGTGAGCAGCAACAATGGCATCAAGCATAAAGCTGAACTTGAACTACCTGATAAGCAAACAGCCATGTTTTTTCACTGTACAGTCTATAAAATAGGAAAACCAGAGCCGCATCTTGGAAGTGAAGGTCAGAAACATCCCAACTGTCAGCATCAAGTGATCAACTCGATCAAATACCATCAGAAATCCCACAGGACATGTGTCATATGAATCTACCCTGCCATGTCTAGTCAAAATCCAGGCCTGAATCTGACTTTCTGACCATGCTATACCTTAATTACTATATAAAGAAAAACAGCATGTGAAATTGCCTGTAAAGAATGGAGCCAAAAACTGAAACAAAAATCTGTCACACTTACTGAACTGTCTGAGAGCTCTAGCCCACTAGACAGCAAAAACAAGAGAGCTATGTCAAGTGAAAGCTAGCTGAGGAGGGAGCAGTGGCTTGACCTTGGATAAAATTAAAATAAATTTGTTTATTTATTATTTTTCCTACAGTAGCTGTTATCTTTAATTGAAAAATATCCATTTTTATAAACTAACAGTCCTGGTAATTCAGTTGTACTTAATGAAATGAGGAAGTCACTGGATCCAATCATGATGGAGAATAGCTTAGCAGACTATCAGTAACTGTTGTCACTACAATGATTGCAATGCAATTCATTCAATTCAGTGTGGTAAGCTAAGGAGGGCTTTAGCTGGATCTTTATAATAATATAATAACATAATAATATAATAATACTATAATATTAGATACACCTATATAGAGGCACACCAAAATAGAGATACATACTGCATAATGAACAGTGAATTATAAACATTCATATAAAGTTCATTTTCTTACAATAAATTGAGATTAGAAAGTTTTTTTTGTTGGTTGATACTCCATTTGAGCCTTTCCCTATGAAAATTTTCCAGAGGCAATTTATATTTCTTATCTGTTGAGTTGTTTCTATGGCAATGATTTCTTTATGTAACATTTTCAGGTGTGAGAGTAGGTCTGAGACAGCTTACTGTCCGCTGTATTTTAGATAGCAAACCAGTTGGTATGGTTTGATTCAGTCTTCAGGGCCCAGATCTTTCACTCTGTGACACACACACATACACAACACACACACACACACACGCACACACGCTCACACAGGTGGGGCTATTATAGAAAGGCACCAAAAGGAGCCTGCTGAGAGATAATTCTCATAAGTCAGGAAGCACAGCTGTTGGCAAGGTCAAGTTTCATTTATGGAGGCATGTGACCACTCACAGGTTTGTCTTTGTGTCTTTTCTGGTGTGTCTTTCTTCTCTCTTTTTTCCCTTTTTCTCTGTATCTGAGGCTGTCCTGTACCTGTCTGGACCCTGTCATTCCCCTCAATCCTCCCCTCCCTCTTTCTTTCTGCATGGATGGGCTTCTGGATTGCTTGTGCACTTCAATGAATATTAATGAAAGAGTTTGGATATAATATGAAAATGAACTGTTTATTTACAGAGTCTCTCTCTTTTGGCTTTATGGGAGGTTTGGCGAGGGGGCTGTGAACGCTGCCGGACTCCCAAGTATGAGGATGAAATAGGCTAGTGCTGTGCTAAATAGGATTCAGGTCAGTAAGAGGCTGTGGCCAACTATATCCGTCATACAGCTTTAGAGGAACCTTCTTTCAAAAAAAAAAAAAAAAATACAGCAAAGCATGATATTGTTTGGAACCAGGAGATGAATAGGGAAGGTTTGGTCCTGAGTTTGTTTTAGTGGTACATGTACTACAGATTTGGTTTGGCTGGTTCTATCAGGACTTTTAATTATGTATTTACTAGGGAAAAGGCAGAGACCAGGCTCTGGGTTAATAGTTGAGGACAGAGGGGAGGAGGGAAGGATGGAGGGAAGGAAGGAAAAAAGGGAGGAAGCAAAACAGTAAAAAGGAAATAAAGAAGAAAGAATGATCATGATCTAATTTGATTTAAAGAATACATGCAAAGGGAAGAAGGATATGAAGTTAATAAGACAGGGAGAAAGGAGACAGAGAGAGCATAGGAGGGAAGGATGGAAATCAATAGGAAAGAAGAAGGAAAAGAGGGAAGGAAGGAACAGACAGCATGTAAGATGTGATATCACTGATGTATTTAATGCAATGGACATACAGTAAAAAAGGAAGGACAGATGAAAGAAAACAAAAAAGGAAATATAGGAATGGTAAGACAGGGAAATAATAATGAAAGATGTAAGGAATGAAATAAATAAATAAAAACTGATAAAAACTAAGAAAAATTTTAAAAAAATGAAATAATGGAAAGAAAGAAGTTAGAATAGAGAAAAAGCAAAGAGGAAAGAAGGAGAAATACATAGAGGGAAGGGAGGAAGAAAACCAAAGAATTATTCAATTACAGCAACGAAGATGTCAAGTAATAAGTGATAAAATGAAAGAAATACAGGAAAAAGTAAGACAAAAATGAAACTAGCAGGGAAACAAAAGAAATAGATGGAAATTGGGATGAACCAAGGGAGGGGAAAAAGAAAAAGAGGAAAAAAAGTTGGATTTTGTTGCTGGAAAGGGAAAAGAAATATGGAAAGGGGAAAGGGAAAATCAAATAAAGAAGAACAAGAAAGAAAGAAATAACAATGAGTTGGGAAAAAGCAAAAACAGAGAGATAAAAAACCAAACAAGAAAAAAATTGCAAGATGGAGTGAAAGTAGCAGAAAAATAACAAGGAAGGGGAAGAACAGAAGGAAGGGAGCAAGAAAATGAGGTAATGTCAGAATGAAATGTAACATCAGTGATTTTTGCTGCAACTAGTGAGCAAAACCTTTTTTTAGAAATAAGAACTTTCAATATCAGCAACTCAAACCTTCTCAAATGATGATACAAGAGCAATGTACTTTCCACCCCTGCTGATGACAGACAAGACTCAGATTTGATTGAATTTTACAGTTTTCCTTTTTCAATTTTCCTGAATCCAGTGATGCTATCTTTATCATAATTCTATACTAATTCGGAATTTTTAACCATTTAATCAAGGCTAGCTGACAAAACCGCTGCCAGGGGAGATGGCTGAATAAGCAGATGTGAAGGCTGACATTGTGACAGGCTGACAGAAACACAAAGTACCCATTTACATCCGGTCCAGACACAGTCTAGAAATATGTAGTTTGAAAAGAATTTACAAGAGTGGCAGATTTGCTGGGATGATGAGCCCAGCCTGCCTGTGAGCTTCTATACTTTGAGTCAATACATGTCCAGCACATAGTTGACGGATGCCAATCCATAACTGTGGTGAAGCTGCGGACCAATAAAGCAAGCTTTAACATGGATATTTAAGTTTAGAATGATGATAACTAATTTTTCTCATTGATTCGCCGATTGTTAATCTGCCTTTGTTTTGTGGTTTATTCAATAGCTTCCCATTTAACTAATTGATTAGAATTCTATACTCTGCCTCCTGGGACGACCTCACACAAATGTCTAATGACATTAAATGACATATCTCTGGTGAACTGATGATCAGCCAGTGGCCATGAGTTTTCATGTGCTTGGTTAGCGCAGGTAGATTTTAGGTGGAGAAACCTATTTCTTGGTCATGCATACAACTAAATGGGTTTATGGCCTGATAGCTTCACTGAGGCAGCAATGCAGTGGGGTGAAGGTAAATATCAGCACTGCTAGAGGTGTGTCCCTGTATCCAAAACAATTAAATCCTCTCAGACTAAAATGGAAATTTACATCAAATTAAAGGTTATTGCTTTTAGAAATCTGGATATATTTGCTTCTGCCCCTGAAAACCAGACCACTGGTAAAATTCAGACACAGCTCTGTCAAGCTATAGCCTGTCCTCTCACAGTGCTGCCAACTCAGAACGCTTTGACAACAGTCAAAAAATGTAAATGTAAAGTAAAACGTAGGAAAAGCTCATGAATCTAATAACATTTGCTTCTGAAAGGATTCCTGGTTTTGAGAGTCTTCACGGACCCTTATCCACAAATGCACCTTGTGTTTCAGCGCTGGTGGGAAAATAATTTTGTCACT
This sequence comes from Istiophorus platypterus, assembly GCA_016859345.1. NCBI lineage: Eukaryota > Metazoa > Chordata > Actinopteri > Istiophoriformes > Istiophoridae > Istiophorus > Istiophorus platypterus. Next base: position 2,833,213 of record CM029119.1, read on the forward strand.
GACATTTATATGCACTGGAAGCTTTTCAAAAACAATTCCATTGATGGACCTGAAAATGGAAATGTATAGTATACTAGTATTTATTAAAGTTGGGTTGCATTTATTTGAAAACTGTTTTGAATTCATAAATCATAATTTATCATACATATTTGTAAATCTTGTTTTTATTTTATTTTTACCTATTTGTCACCAGTATTGAGACTCATCCTTCTTTATATTACAGTTACAATGTTACTTCAGTTTATGTAAAAAGATATATTCTGTTCTCCTTTCATAATCTGACCTTACCTTGTAGCCTGCTTACTTGTCTGCATGTATGCATGGTGAGAGTGAGCAACCTGAATCACAAGATGCTACAAAGTGTCATTCTCAGGTCGATTTCTTTCTTTTTTTTTTAATTTCTCTGAAATTGTTATATCCCCTCTTCACTGGACAGTTTGACTCTTTACCTGAGAATAAAAAGACAAATTTTTAATGTTAATTAGAGGCATCCGAAGGTGTCAGTAAACATCAGTGTCTTTCATAAAATGTTCCTTTTCACAAATCTAGCACAATATCCAAGGGCTTAAAAGAATTTGAAAAATGTAATACTGTGTGCTGAGCACTGAGGATGGAGAAAGACCAAAGCTGGTTAACAGAGGTGCATCAGATAATGACATGGTTGGTGAGAAAAAGTTAGAGGCCCAAAGATCCATTCTGAGGATGGCACATTACCTCACAACATCACTGAGGTCTGTTCAGAGTTCAGAGAAACGTCAACTGAGTGTTACAGCTTAATGCACACAGTTCATGTCAGACTCTCTTCTCTTTTCATTTTCTTTCACAAGGATACAGTGACTTCTGTTCTTGTTGATTCTTGCTGAAAGTCAGATAAGGTTTATCTAATACAGTCTCACATTTTTAAGACCTGCATACCTCTGGCCTGCATCCTTCACCTCACTTACTCTAACTCAACCTTAAGGGGCTAATAGTTACTGGTTTGACATCAGACATTTCTGTCAGTTTTTTGATTAGTTTCTATTTCCACCAAGTTTCCAAGCACAGGAAAGCATTTAAAATACTTTCTAATCTTTATCAATATACAGCATACACTCACCTCACACAGTAACAGATAGCTTACACATTATATCTTTATATTACTGTGCCTATACTGTCTATCTAACAGCTCAGGGACCCTATAGAATTGAAAATGGTGATCCATCAACCCCCTCTTTTCTATCCCACCTCCTGCAGCATCTTGTCTGCATTTCCCTTTATAGATTGGAGGCATTTCCCTTCTGCTGATGTCAGGAAATGTGTTTTGGGACCAGGACCAGACATTGTGAGAAATGGGACAGTGCTTGTTATGCTGCTCTGCGCTTCATTCTCTGTCTCTCTCTTCTGATGAACCACAGGAAGTGATTATGTCTCATGTAGTGGCTAGCAGTTGGTACCACTTCCTCATCCAGTGATGATAGTAGCCTAGAAGCGTATATGGAGGCAAAGAACAAAATTAACTCATGGGTGTGAACTCGATTTAAAATATTATCCCTAACATGTTTTATTTGTTTGTAGCATACAGTATAAAATGGATGATTTGTGGTATTATATCAATGTATTTTTTTATGAGAATAAACCACAACTGTAAGTATTTATAAACATGAGTGCAAATGGCAAATCAAAAACTGAAGTAAGGACAGCTGCATTAATTTAGATCTTGCTTTTAAACTTGGAATCTGTCAGTAAAGGCTTTCCAGTCTGGATGTTTAGAAAAACACAGAACAATATTTACTGATAGATCCTGTCGCCGTGTCTGGAGATTCATATAAGTGATGAAGTCATGCAGCTGTGCTATCCATGTGTAAAATTAAAAAAAATTGTTGTGCGCAGCTCACTCATCACATAGAAAAACAGTATTGACGTTTCTACAGAAATATGGATCACAGGATTACACTCCTGTGGATGTAATTGGTAACCTTTTTCATTCTCATTAAAATAAGTAGATGGATGCACATATCACCCTTTAGTAGATGGAGAAAAAGTTCAACAAATGGAAAGAAGCCACACTTAACATAAAAGAAGTGATTTTTGAATTTGGAGCAATTTTGATAAAAAAAAAAAAAGGGAAAAATAATTTAGGAAAACTGCCCTGCATCTGCGATAAGAGGTGGTCCAAGTTGGTTGTAATATAAATGCAGCATAATTGTACACCACAGCATAAACATAGTCTCAGCAGTGCCTCTCCTACAACATCAGTACAAACACAGTCTTTTGATATTAACGTATAGGCACCAAGGCAAGGAAGATTTTGCCATAGCCCTGGCATTAAACCTGAAGAAAAATAGTGTGTCAAGTAATGTAAACATGAAATCTAAACTGTAAATTTAAAAGCAAATGAAGATTGAGAAGGAACATTATGGGCATATACACAAGCAAATGGAATAATGTAAAGTTTAAAAGCCTTTAATTATTCCTTCAACCATTGAAGTAGTACACAAATTTAATATATTATTATATCTGATTTCTAATTTATATAATTAATAATATTTTTTTATTGTACTGACACAAACATCAGAAAATCAGATAATGCAAGTAGGACAGATGTCAGGCTAAACAACTTGGTACAGTGCAGGTACTCCAAAAGTATAAATCAAAATACTGGATATATATTAAAACATGAATTAGTAAAGTACAAACTCATTATATAAAAATACAAAATTAATTTTCAAAAATATTAATAAAAGATGAAAATATAGGGGAAGGAAACAAATGAGGCACTCTGAATAAATTTAATAATGGAGCACAAATTAATTTGTAATAAAAACCAGAAAATAAAAATTGAATTGGTCATTATAACCAAATAAGATGACAATTTGTTTTTGAATTGATAATTTTCATGGTTTGAATAAAAGTATGATTGATAATTCACAGTAACTAAAACGTATCAGTGATTTTAATAATTTGATTTACAAACACTGCACACTCCATAGATTTCAGCCAACTTTCTGACAATGATACAACCTGCAATAGCATGAATGTTCTTTTCTTTCCACCGGTCAGAATATATTTTGCAGTCATTTTCCTTCTTATCTGCTACATCTAGAAAGGGTTATACATGCATTTTCCCTTTTTTCAACAACAAATTGCTCATAATATATTTTGCTGTAATTAGTGCTGCTATTTAGCTACTTTAACAGCTCAATATTCCCACAGGGATCATGAAAGGTTTGAGTTTACCACATGGAATTTATCATTATAGTATCTCAGCAGCCATTTTGTCTAAACCTAACAAATTGTTACATATTCACTCTTATTAGATTGAAATACCTTATCAATCCATTAATGGTGGGGGTTTTTTTTGTCAGCAGCAGCCATAGTGTTATTATAGGCTCTATTACAGCGCACATCTACAAAGTGTGAATAGGAGAAAGGGAACTGCATCTGTATTGTTGTCAGTGGCTTGTAAGAGGATCATGTCCACAGGCCTCCAAATCTCCTTCATATTATTACTTACAGTATGTAGTATCCCTAGGGCTCACACTTTCACACCAACTACCAGCCCGACACACATAAACAAACACCCAAGTAACACTGTGTGCTATTGTTCTCTCCCCTGCTCATTATTTTTTTTTGTTACTTCTGAGGTTCTATCCCATAAAATAGGATGACAATGCTCTGAAGGTTGATGAAGCGGTGAGCCATCAGAGTATGTCTGCTATGAAGCATGGTTAGCTATATGTAAATGTACTAAGGCATCTCTAACTATGCTGTCACACTGTGTTTAGTTAGCTGCTACAGTGTTCAATAAATTACCATAAAAAAAGGGAACAGTGACAGTCACTACCAGCTTTAAGTGCAAAGTCGTAACAGAAAGTGGCAAATCAAATTTATAACAGCTACTGGATCACACAGTGGCCAGTGCTGGTTGTAGCTACCTTTGTTTGTTACAAACTTGATGGAGGATAAAGGCTTTAGGAAGCGGTGGTTACGCAGTGAAGCCTTACCAAGTATTACATACAGTTATGCGATATCTGTTTTCAGGAGAAAGTAGCATACAAAATTAAAATTGAATTCCAGTATTTACAACATTTTGGGGGTTTTGTTTTATATGTGGTCTTACCAGGAGAAGGAGGAAGGCGATAGTAATTTAATGCATTTGTAGCAGTGAGGTACTCCTGTCTTGTGTTTTGTAATGAATGAGAAACAAATCACAAGCTCCAAAAAATTACACTGGGTCAGGATTCAGAAAACTGATAATGAAAGCAAATGACAGTAAATGTGCCTGGTAAGATCAAAAAGTTATTAGCTAACTGTTGGTTAGCAAGTTACACAATGGAGTGTCCGAATGAAGCATGAATCATGAAAACAACCAGCATAGCTACAGGGGACGATTCGATGGAAAAACCTGAAAAAGTGTCGAGAAACAGGATGAAAGTTCCTGTTCCCAGTTGTCACTGAAGGATTTGATGAGAATGAAAATGATGTGAATCGTATGCTTTAGCCTAAAACCAGGTTCTTTACCTGGTGCTTTTTAGAGACAATACTGGAGGAAACAATGTTGCATTTGTAATGAAGAAAGGATAAATATGAGAGTTGTCCATCCTGACTGATGGGACTACATTTGTTCGAGTGCTATGACTTACAGTGTTGTCATAATTTCTTTCCTTTTTATGTTATTAATGTTTTTGATGTAACTGTGATCGTTATTCCATTATGTTTGCAATATTGTTAATTCTGGTATTGTCCATAAAGAGTTCCAGGTGTAAACAATCTGGTTTTTACTGCCTCTACCCTGAAGAAGACAGGAAGTGAGGTTGAGACCCATCAGCATTTTAACTAATATGCTGACTAAATAAAGGCTTTTAATATATCTTCATTCCTTGCACACTCTAAGAGTACCTGATTGTAAAATCCAGAGGTGGCTAATAATAAAAGAAATTAACACTGCAGCTGGAGGCATGGGAGGGAAGAATACACCTTCCAGTGATTTACATGTTGTGTTAGCTAGCCAGCTTGCCACTGGTAAGCATTCATTCGGAATTGGAGGGTGAGTGAACCCTCCAGCTTCTCTGAGGACTTTCGGAGTGCTGTGTGCAGTCACTGGGGCTAAGCCAGCCTTTGATGTTAAGTAATTACCTCCAAACCATAGACCGGCTGCTCATTAAACCACATATCGATTTCCATTCTACATGTGTTCCGTATAGGAGATTTTAGGGGGATGTGACAGCTGAAGTTGTTGGAAGGCATGAGTAATGTAACTAATTACTTTTGCTGTTGAGTAGTGATGTAATTACTTATGAAATTAATAATAGGTGATTAGTAATTGATTACATTTTCAGAAAAATGCTTAGCGCTGTTTGGCAGAGTAGAGTAATAAAAATGGGATGGTTCTATGCAGCTAATATGAATTTCAGGAAAGTTTGCTATAGGTTCAAAGCAAAAATTCACTTGTGAGAGCCCACCCAACAGTTGTGTAAATTTATGTTATTAAGTTTTGCTGTATAAGTTTAAGTTTTGCTTTTATAAACGCTGGTGTGACTGAGCTTTGACACTTCAGTTCAAAATCCACTCTAGTGCTTCACAGAGCAAAGAAAGATTTCTGTATGGCACAAAACAAGATGAAGATACTGCTTTCCCATTGCAGGTGTAAAGTAAAGTACAAACATTTTGTTTGTCTCGACAGGAAAGAAGGTTTTTAGAAAAAATGTTTTTAGTTTTGAGAAAGAACACTACTAATAATCCAACCCTGGAGACATAGAGGCTCCAATTATCCCAGGCAAAGTCTCCTTTTATGATAATAACTATATCAAAGCACCATGAATGAATTTTACAGTGCCATGGTGTCTGAAGTGGTACACATTGCAATTTTAACATGTTTTTATATTCTGTTCTTTCATCCAAAAGAGATGAAAATGTCTTAGAAAAGGCCCAGTAATGGCACCGAGTGATTGTGATTGTGTTTTTTAGTCTTTGAATTGACTACATAAAAAGAAAACTTTATCAATGAAATTGTGTTGCTATTTAAGTTGAAGTTTTGCCAGAGCCCAGCCGTGCTGGGCAGGGGGCCAGACTCCCTCTAATAGTTTTGGAAGTCTGAGTGACTTAGTTGGCCAATGCACTGATTTAGGTACAGTCCCATCAAAGTTGGTGTTTACTTCAAGTTCATTTACCATCAAAAAGGGAGAAACAGTTTAGCGTTTTGAGAGACAAATTGACAAATAGGATCCATTTTTTTCCTTGGAAGGCAACTACAACTACTGTTTTCTTCCCTTTTACGCTCATGGTAGCTGATATTTGCCCTCTGAGAAAATAGCCTGTTCTGGATCATGTCCAGCCGACCCACCCCTCTGAAATTTAACCTGCTCTCCGGCGTTACTTTGGCAAGGCTGTCTGGAAGGGATAGCAGGGGGAGGAGGGTTGTTCGGCCACCTCAACTTCCATTAAAGACAAGCAAGCAGGGCAACCTCAAGACCCTCGATTAAGCTGCGCTTTGCGTGTTTGGTGAATGAACAGGAAAAAAAAAAGTTGAGGTGTAAAAAGTAATATCCCGAAGGCTCAGCGGGTAATTCTCGATCACAACTCTCTCTTTGTACTGAGACCTTTACTTGGTCACCTCAATTATACTGTTCCACCTTGCTCTAATCTGGGACTTTCTTCTGCAGCTCACATAACATGACAGAAGACATTTCCATACTAATGCCTAGGGAGTTATCACATCATGCGGGAGTGTATGCATATGTGTGTGTGTGTGTGTGTGTGTGTGTTTGTGGGTTTTTGTGTGTGTGTTCATTTGGACTGAAATGAGAGGTTGAATTCTAATTGGAGGCCTATTTGCTCTGACGCTGTCTCTGGAGACTTGATTTGCTGAGCCCCCTTGCTGGGAAGGTTAGAAGGGCATCTTGAAATGATGAGGGTGGAAAAAAAACGTGGTATTTCAGTTGTAGAGCTTGAAACATGGCAGGACTGTGTTTTTGCTTTCTTGTCTGAATTTCAGATCTAAGTGATTGATGCCCCTGTTTCTGTGTTTCTTCTCCTCACCTCACAGCGCAGCCGAATCCACCGAAAATTCATGAAGGATGGTGGGCGTACAAGGAGGTAGTGCAGGGGAGCTTTGTTCCGGGTAAGCCTCAAAACAGTATGCAACACTCTGATGCACGAAGTTCCCACAGAATACTCATTTTCCTGAATACACTTTAAACACACTGTGTGCTTTATCCAGAAGTCAGGGCTTAATACATATTTAAGGTAACATTGGGCTACCTTGCCGTCGGCAACAGTTTTCTTTTCTCAATCAGACTAGACCTCTTTGACCTTCCCACACAGCTGACGCTTTTCCACTGATTGATTGACAGCAGCTCACTATTCCTTCCACCTTCTCCATCTTGTCGTATATCTGCATGTCAGGCCAATTATTTTCCCGAGATTGTGTTTTTCTGCTGAGCTGAAGTGCTTTTCATAAAGCTTGCAGGTGGCTGCGTGTGTAAGTGTATGTATGTATGTATCGTAATGTCTATCCTTTTGAGGACCAAATCTCTATACATGGAGCGAACTACTTGAAAAATGCCAACAGAAGACGTGTTGTAGGTAACCACTCTGAATCAAAGTTAACTTTAGGTTTAAGGGAAGCAAAGGAAGCAAGGATATTTCATATAATGGAAATATAAGTATCAAAGGTCAAAGAGAGGCAAAGAGTAGTGTTGGGTTTTGCACATACAGAAACCGTATGTACAAAACAGTTACGAAAAAAAAACACTGTAAAAAAGTCTAAAAGTCTAGAAAATGACAGGAAATTTAAGAGAAGATGGAGATGAAAGGATAAAAAATAAATAAATTCTGATTACATTCACATATTCCATTTTCTCTATCTGCTTAACAGGGGTGGTAAGCTTTAAGCAAAACTTTTCATCCTATCCTTTAATGTTTGATAACGATGCAGGCTTGCACATTGTGGAGTCAGTTCTTTTGGACAAATCAAATGTGGATAGATACGTACCATGTCCAAGTCTGCACGCCATTACAGGCCTTGAATTAACGTTTGTATTTTTATTAACTATAACTATGATCTTTCCTAAGAATGCTTGACTGGTGACAGGGTTCAAAAATACGGATAAATCAAAAAGGGATTCAGCTTTCACACTATATAAATCATGCTTATTGTGGTTGCCAAATACTGATTGGGAGTTTTTTGGGTTTTACTCCTCTGTTGCTTTTCTGTGTCTTGGACTGGATTCTGTTTTCATTGTGACATCATATAAAACATGAATATATTGTCTCGAAAATGTTCTCATCTATCATATATTTATTTTACAATTCAGAAAAAATAACAATCACGTACATTTCCATTAAGGCATTAGCAGAAGGCATTCTCGAAAGGCATTTAACAAATATACAACCCATGAGAACACTGAAATCCTTTAACTCAGAGCGTGCATATTGCTTCTTTTTGGATATTTTGACTTTCCTGGTTAAAAACATCTCAGTTATTTAAAAAAGGGTAAGCATGGTGATTTGCATTGAAAAATTAGCATAGGCATGGAGAAACAAGGTGGGGTGAGTAATCAGAAGCTATCACAGCTGACTGTCAATCCTGAGACAATTCAATTGAGGGAAACATATCCCTCTTTTAAGTCTTAATACCTGTTTAAATGAACACCCATTTTCATAACTGACACCAAGACACACAGTAGAAGAACCAAATTATCTGGTACAGATATTAAATCTCCATCGACAGTGTTTTTACATTAGCTTTGGATATTCTGTCACAGCTATGGAATTTCTACTGGGTCTCTCGAAAAAGAGCATTTTAAATGAATCTATAAAACTTTAAAGTAAGGCTTAGGATTAAAGTTGGCATATTGTGGTGAAGGCTGTGGTTAGGGATAGGGGCTTAGGGAATAAAAACATTGATGCAATATAGCACGGTGAGGTAGTGTGGTATTGTGATGTGTACACAGTAAGCAAAAGCATCTGTTTCCCAAAGCAAACACTATAGCTTTCCCAGCATGTCCAGGCATACATAAATAAGTGCCTGTTTGTCCTTCCCTCAGGCTCCAACCACTTGGCGGTTTTCTGCTCCGTTTATATCTCAGCTATCTCTTCTAGCAGTTCTCCACGGCATACTTGCTTTACTAACCACTGTACAACAGCTGGAGTAGTTAAACACTATTCATGATCCTCCTGTGGCTGTGCAGAGAATTCCCAACCATAGTTACCTTGTTCTGCAGCCGGCAGAATTCTTGACAGGACATAATAGGAAAAGGAAAGATTTTCACCGCAAATTAAGCTCAATTTAACGGCGCAGAGAGAAACATTATTGATGGAACATATTTTCTTATTGGACTTAGTCTACGTGGACACTGAGGTGATAAAAGATTTTATTGAAAATTATATAGCCGTGCATTGGAATTTTAGTAACATGCACATGGGGACAAAAAATATCACAACAGTTGTTCATTTCTAAAGCAACACTTTTCTACACCCTGGCTATTTCATATATTGCTTATTTATCAGAAATCATCAGTGTAACAGCTCAGGAGATATCTGTACAATCTAGTTTTTGAATACTCTATCATCTGACAGTTGTTTGTCTTCATATCAAAGCTAAAGACTTATGTATTTGATAGGCAGCCAAACTAATATTTTAAAAAATGAAATGGAAATGATACTTCTTCTCACAGGGAAAAGCATTAGAATCACCATAAGTCACCACTCAGGTTTGGACCTATTTGCCCAAATCACTTCTCAGCTGAGGTCAAAAAAATGTGCCCCAGAATCTTAGAGCATTTGCACCCCAAGGTTAGCAAAGAAAATATAATCACATTCTCAGCACTGTATCCCTGCGACTGACCTTTGGAATATTGCTTATGCTTTCTGAGGTCTCTTAATTAGCTTTGCTTCCACCTCTTTTTTCTCAGCCATGTCTTAATGTTTAATTATTTCAACAAGGGTTAAAAGGTATGCAGTCTGTCATTAGTTTTTCTCTAATTGTTGTTCTTTATACAGACCAAACGTGTATGACTGAACCATTTATTCTACTACTGGGTCTTAAAATGGTATATTTGTTTGCAAATTTTACTGTAATTAAAGGATGTGCACAGGCTATGTAGGATTTATTTAGTGTATGCACTCCTTATTTTCAGTTAATAATAAAGTGAATTATTAAACTCCATCAACATTTTCCACAGATAACCCTCTTCGGTGAAAATTTCCAAAGAAGTCAACTTTTATTCTTGTCAATAGCTTGACATAAGTTATGTCCTACATGATGAGGATTTGGTTTGAGCCATTAACCTTTTAAATGGATCAGTATCTGTCCCAAAGATTGATTCATTTCTGATCATTTGGCATCTATTTGAGCAACATTCTGTTGAAGTGCTGCCTTTGCAGTTTAATTCTGCATTTACTGAAGAGATGATGCTCCACTGATGATTTATCACTGACATTTCTCAACTTGCCTTGAGAAAGAACCTGCCTGAAAGAAGACCAAGTGGAGTTGAAATGTTTGTAGTAAATCATTGGAGCTAGGTGTGTGGTAACCTTCTCTTCAATATGTGTAGTGTATTCAAAATTAGCTGATTTAAAAAGACTACATTCATAAAGTATTTTCAGTCAAAATCCTGCCCAAATGTATCTTCCACATTTGAACCACACTACCACTCCCTAAACTACAATAATTATATACAATGCTGTAGGGAACCAAGCAAAACCAAGCTGGCTATATTTTCTTAATCTTTAGCTGTAAAGTGCATTCATTGTTTCACCTAATTCACCTAATTCATTAAAAAAAAAAAAAAATATATATATTATGAGGCCAACTTTTTATATGGTTTAACCTTAGAGTAAAAGTTTAATGACCTGCACATTAGTTAAAAACAGATTGGAATGGTAGAAAGATACTAGACAAAAACCCAACTTCTCCCACCATGATCTGGCTTTTGTTTTCAGTGGGAAAGGGTAAAAATGGCATTCCTCATGGGTCGAATGACCCTGCACTAGTCACGGGTATTTGTCAGCTCAAGCTCCAATCGGCAAACATGACAAGCTAATGTTTGTCCCTTCTCTTCCCCTGAAGCCCCAAAATTAGCTTATCCGCAGCAGTGTCTCACACGGAGGCTTCGACAAACAGGACCACCAACCCACATGATCTCTGTGTGGTCATAATCCCGCTACATATCTGCTAGCTGAAGTGATGTAACGATGCATCACTGCAGAATCTGGAGCAGCAGGGCTCTTCCCTTGTTAGCTTCCATCTGGAGCTAGTAACAGAGCTATGGAAGCAGCAGTGGAGGATGATGACAGGGAGGATGGAGAGAGAGAGAGAGCTGAGTGGCAGGAGAGAGGCGGGAGAGAGGGCAACTGCAGAGCAGAGAGCGATGAGAGTGCTCAGAGAGACTGTCACAAAAATACGTTTATAGAGCTATGGGTATAACAATGAAATCATGTTGGATTTGATATACACACACAGAGAAGCAGTCATTAAAGTCACAGCCATCCACATGATAAAATTTTGTCTCAGGGATTCATATTAGAATAATTTGTTGTTGTTGATTTAGGATTAAAATGTTTAACTGTCCACTTGTACTGTATATAGGGAATAATGAGGATAAGTGGTGCTTATAATTCTAGTCATGTGGCATGTTAACACACTCAGATAAAGCTTTTTTTTTTTTTTTTTTCAAAAATAGTGAGATAATTAGGATTTACAGGATGTGTTCATATGGACATCTGGCAGACTTTAAAAATTTCAATATCTTGAACAAGACCTGTAATGCTTCACTCTGAATGAATTTGGGGTTTAGACATTTTACTCAAAGCCATTAAACAAAACCTAATTTAAACTGAATGTTCTGTTCATGATATCAGTGTATCCATCATTTGATGGGTACTAAATGTAGTATTATTATTGCTGACATGATAGGAAAATTCTCACTACAGCAGCTGCTGCACTGTGGAACTTCACCTAACACGGAATGGAGTTGTATTTTCAATCTCCATGTTTGTTGTGCACAACTTATGGGAGGTTCTAATGACATGGTTCTAATTGCTTTGGGTCCTCTATTACAACTAATGACACAGCTAAATCTGCTCAGTTTTTGCCTGCTGATTTTAAACAGGAGGACTTAAAGCTCTGCAGTGTGAAGATTGTCTTTGTAGTCATTTTTATGAATGAATTTTGCCCATATATAGAACAAAACAGCGAAAAAAAAACCAAAACAAAACCTTGTATACCAATGTAGGCTTGGTGATTATGGCACACTAATTATCACATCTAACAAAGAGACACCTATTCATGAGCATATGGAATTCATTCAATTGAAATGAGCAATTTATGACACATTTGTGTAGTTATGAATTAGCTTAATCCAACGTTGAACACTCCTCCTGGAAGAAAGTGAGTTTAGTTTAAAAATGTATTTTAAAAATATGATAATGTTCCTGCATGAGGCCTGATGTTTTTTTTTTTTTTTAGCAGCAAATAGTCCCAAAGAAAACTGTTGACAAAGAGAAGTATGGATCCTGAGTAATAGGAAAGATCTTGGGAACAAGAACACATTGCTGTTTCATTTTTTAAATGTAAATTTTCAATGCTGTGAGTATCACTACCCAACTCTAAAACGTGTGGGGTGATTTAATTGGGATAAAACCTGTTTAGTAATGTACTTCACTGCTCTAGTTAGGATTATTGTGTCTTTTGCTGTTACTAAAGTATGGAGGACAGCTCTTGATCTTGAATGTATGAAATACTATCTCTTCATCAGACCTTATCATATATCTCCTCATCTGATGCACCATTTTCCAAGGCCCTCAATCCCTGTCAGAGCATTTTGCCAAGCTTCTCATCACCAGAATTTAATTTAATCCTGTGTTTTTCCCTCCTCACACTCTTGTTTGAAAGCCACTTCTGTTCCCAGAAATCAAACAAGCAGATGTAGTTTTTCTAGCAGGCTTGTGAGCTGATTAACATTTTTGACTGAGACAAAAACTAAGAACGAATTATAGAATTTTAGCCAACAGAAGCAAAGTCCAAAATCAGTGTTGTGAGAAATCCCCTTAAATGTTTTTTTTTTCACAGAATACTCCAGCTAAGCCCCTTTCTGAGCAAATGGAGGAGGCTAATTGGCAGGTACTTTATATGCGTCTGGAAGGTAGTGAGTTCTTCTTCAAGTGACGGTGGCTGATTGTAAACCAATTATAAGAGCACAGACATCACCGGCAGGGCTATGCAGGATTTGCCCTCAGCAGGACTATGGAAAGAAAATGGATACAGTGCCTAATAGCACATTGCCAGCTTGTTTTGAATGTACCCAGACCAGCCTTATTGCTGCAGGTGGAAATAAGATTCTGAAATTTGCAGAAACTATTGTAGCGTGGGGCAGGTCTGATGAGGAGAAGCCTCGCAGTGGTGGGATCAGTGCATGGGGAGTACAGGAGATGATTTCTGACAGCCAATACTGCACACCAGAGGCTGTTTGATGGGCCTCGAGTATCTAACTAAACAGATTTGGCCCCGGTGGAGACAACAGTTGCAGGAGAAATTTCTCCCACCTATCATTGTGAAATATTACCCTCTGCACTGAGATACTGCTGCACTATTTTTCCACTTTGGTACACTGTGGTACCATCTCAGTCTTTTTCCTCTTTCTAGTTTAATGTTGAGGTGTCCAAAAATGGAACAAGAAACTTTGGATCCGTTCAGCTTGACATGTTTTAAAAAATGTGGGAAAAAGAAAAGAATCTTCTAGCAGTCTTTTTCTAAGGCAGGATTTTACTATGTGTGTCTGGAGACATTTTCTAAACACACCACACTCACATAGTGAGACTCAACTCCAGGCCTAAATTTACTTCCTTTTTTAAACCCCAAAATACTCCATACAGTTGCGTTCGCTCCAAACAACAATCTCTTGATGTTGTGAAGTTTTCTTGATCTCACATACTTTTCAGGACTATTTCAGGCTGTTTGAATGAATACAATTTAATGCACATTGTGACCAAGCAATAAGGCTTAAAGAAACCAGGAGTGGAAATAAATTAAAAAAAGACAGTTATTAACAGCTTTATTAGTATATAACAGAGTAGATATTGATAGTAGTTAATGAAAAAAGAAAAATGTCAAAACTTTTTTTTGGGCAGAGGAGGAGTCACGATGCATTGACCAAAGAGAACAGAGCTCCAACATTAATTCATTGAAGTAAATATGCCCCAGTTAATGACAGACTGTTAACTAAATGTGTGCAATCAAATTAGCAAAACAAACATTTTGTGTTTTAACTGCTAAAAAGAAAGAAAAATGACAAGGTTTGGACATTTAGTCTACTATCAATTATATACATTGGTTTGGCTAAATAATATATATGCATATCAGTTCATGACAATATAATTCAATAGCACTACAAGTACATCTTTCAAAATGATCATACCATTTAACTGATACCTTTCTAAAATAGGTTCAATAATAACTGAACATTATAGCCTTCTTGAATCGAGGGTTTTTTGAAGGACTGAGTCTACTGTCTGCCTTGCAGTGTCTTGGTTTGCTGTTTACTCTTTAAGAGTTAAGCATTTCAGTTTAGGTGTAAGTGCACCAAATGTATGATGAGCCTGTGGGAGAAAAGGAAAGAAAGGGAACAGATTAGGGAAGGGAAAGCAAGCCAGTGAGAAAAAGGACAGGAGAAAAGTAAAGAAAACCAATGAGGAGAGAGGGGAGAAGGGAAGGCAATACAAACTAAGAGAAAGAAAGGGAAAAAATGCATTGATTTTAGCCTCCAAAAGCCCATGTCAGTGGGACTATTATCTGTACTTTCACTGCACCAATATCATACTGTTGTTGTACTTGGCCTCCTGCATTTAACAGGCCCTCCAGTGCTTGATGGACACTTCGCTTGTCTCAAACAAAAGCTTTCCACTCTACAACTCATGTCCTGGTGTCTCCTTGTGTTGCCGCTTGCTGTCTGACTGAATGTGTGAGTGCTGGAGCTCACACTCAGTCTGTTCACATTCACAAAAAGTCTGTGGCAAAACCCACTGGAGGAACACTGAAGCTGCTCAGCAGGCCTGCACACAGCACACACACTGTCTCTTTCTCCTGAAAGTAATTCCAAAAATTTCACCATGGAGGAGGAGAACATGTTGGAATGGTCTAAGGGCAGTATTTACATTTTTGGCAACCTTTTTTCAATTTCTGATGTGATGTGTATTTGGAAAATCCTACACATACGGACTCTAGGTGTTTGAACTGGATCGACGCACATACACACAGCACAGATACACACATCCATGTACACACAGTGACAGCTGTGGGTATTAAGTGTCAGTGTGATGGATGGGGTTCAGACAGGATGGCCCTCATAACCCCCCCTTTATTTACCCTCCACTGACTGACAGAGGAGAGAAGACAGGAGAGAAGGAAAGGGAACGGATGGAAAGAGGAAAGGAAGAAAGGAAAGGAAACAGATGAAGAAAGGAAAGAAGAGGAAAGGAATAAAGACAACAGTAGTATAAGGGTAGAAAAGGAGGAGGGAGAAGAAGAGGTAAGGACATAAAGCAGACAATGTTAGTGGGAAGCACAGTAAGACCAAGAGAGAAGGCATGACAGCAGTGGAGGAACAGAGAAGAGGGGAGGAGACGGATGATAAAACAAAGGATATGAGAGGACAGGGGAGATGGTAGATATGCAGGGAAGGGTTGAAGAAGGGGCATATGAGGAGAGAAGTCAAGTCCATGTATGAACAAGCGAGGAGATGAAAGCAAAGGCAGCTGAGCAGAGGTCAGGAGAAGGAGAACAGTGGGATAAATAGAGTTGAAGGTTGGACGGAGGGTTGGTGGATTTTCTTAAAGAGCCACACGAGGAAAGAAAGCTGTTGAAAATGGAACAATATTCCTCTTAGTTGACGGTAACCCCCTGATGTTGGGTGCAGATTCTTTCCTCAGCTCCTTTAAATCCTTCACTTCCACGGGTCATTGTGAACCCGTGGCTGGCTGTCAATCACTGAGTCACCAGAAGCTCCGCTGACCTCTGACTTACACCACTGGTATCCGTACTTGGAAAAAATTTCTTTTCACACTCTCTCTTTTGATCTGTACTGATCACTTAAGATATGTCTAGCCAAAACTGTCTGTCTCGGTTACTCTGTACCTTCACCCCATCCTTATTCAAATCAAATCTGCCTTGTCTCTGATTCTTTTGCTCTTCTTGCTTCTTTTCCTATCAGTTCCTTTGAAGCTTCTTTTTTCTCTCTTTCTGCTTTTTGATTATCATTTAGCCTGGCTTTCAAATATCAGCTTTCTGTATTCTATTATTTACAAACAGCTAACATATTAGTTTCCACTTTTCGGCCTTTTCAAGTTCACCAATAGTGTTTTATCACACAAATGTGTTCCTGTGTAACATGTAAGCTTTCATAAGAATTACAATCACACATTATACACAATGAATATTATATTATCACATACGGGTTATACTAATAGATTATTGGGAAAACTAATGTTATTTTGATTGATGATCATTTAGCCAATTATTTTTTCAATAAATAATGCAATTTCTTGGCATATAAATTTTCAGAAAATAGATCCCAGAATAGTTAGCAGTGCGAAGTCCGAAAATATATAATTTATTATCAAAGAGTGAAAAGATAATGAACAAAGATTAAAATCTGAGAACCTTGACATGGGAATTTTGGAACATTTTTCCTTAGAAATTGATTTAAATGATTTACTTTGAAAATAATTGCAAATTAATTGCCTTTTCATTGATTACTTGAGAAAATGGTTCAGCTCTGATGCAGTTCATGTTGTTTAGATGTAATTCTGATCAAGATGAAAGTTTTCAAAGAGCATTTTTATTTCAGTCAGTATCAGCCAGCACAATTCTTCTCTCTCTTTCTGTTATGCTGTGTATCTGCAAAATGTTCACTATCAATAAATGTTATGGTTTTCTGCAATATCCACTCCTCACAGCTACTGCATCATCGCATGATTGAAGGTTTTATGCCTCTTTGTAAGCAAATTGAAGCTCTGGATCAAGGTTTGTGAAAGATCATGATCTTGGTCAGATATGCATATGTAGCTACATCACTGATGAATACAGTATGTATACCCAGTGCTTGTTATTCATCATAAGTTTGAATTTGATCTGCTTGTCAAATGTCTTTCAAAGTGAAACTGTCCTTCATTGCAGTGTGTTAGCTGTATCCATTAGCATTTGGAAGGCTGACTGTGATTCAGCATTCAGCTGACGGTCCAGGCACTGAGGCAAAGCTGTGTATATTCCACAAATATTAAAATTTTCTGAAGACAATATCATATCGGAGAGGATCCAGTAATGGCTTGCTTTATATCTCACCATGAATATCTTCGCCAAATAGCATTTCCTTTTATTGATACTGATATTGTCCACTGAGGGGATTATAAATTTTGATATAAGTCAAATAATCTGTGGTTGCCTGAGTCTGGTGGAGGACAAAGAAGATTACGGAGAAAATGAACGATTACATCTGAATCCCCTCATTTCTTGTCCTGTTTATTTTAGGTTATGTGCTACACTGTCAGCTGCTGCATTGTGTTTAACTCCTCAAAGTGGCATTTAGAAGAATTAGCATACAGTGTGTGTGCAGAGAAGCTGTGTACTGGTATGGTAAGTTGCTGATGCTTGTACTCCAGTCTGTCCTTTGATTTTCCTTGGTAAATTGTGATGTGTTAAACTCCTTACATATGCCCCCAGAGGGAAACAAATGGCGCACAATGCTGACGACAGATTGCTTAAAGATGCCAAAAGGTGCTTAATGGTTCACCTCTGCTCCTTCATATATACGTTGTTTCAGAATGTGAGGAAAGACAGAAAAATTAAACAAGTCACGTTTGATTGATATTGTTTTTGAGGCTTTGGTTGTAGATTTTTCAGCAACAACCAAACCTTCAGCCAGGGGCAGATGAATAAAGTCATCACTATGGAGTGACTCAGTGTTGATAAAACTTATGTTTGTCTTCGAGGATCTGCAGAGGGATGTCAGTAGAATGCAAAAGCTGTGTATTATTTCACCAGTTTGTGTTGTGGTGCCTGCTGTGCTTGGAGAGATGTAAAGATTAAGCTGCATCCTCAGGCTCTCTGCATCCTCTATTTTGTTTAAGGAGGCAGAATAGCAGCTTACATAGTAAGTGTGAGGTGGCTGGCGGAGAAAGAGGGCATCTGAAGACATTATGCAAAGTGCTCAAGCAGACACATGTGGCCTCAAATGCAGACAAATCAATGATGGCAAAACACAAATAAACTGCTATAGCCTCTATACTTTCTCAGTGAGTAGTTAGTTTATGAATAGCACAGTACAAGAGCAGGCTGGATTTACTGTAAACCACACCCTGTTTACATTTATTTTGTGATTTATTTTAAGATGTATTGGCATGTACTTTGGAAATATATATTTTTGGCAATTATACTAACTCATATTCCCCCAACTTGCTTTTTGGTGGGGCTTTCAACTTTATCTCAAAGTCTTCATCAGTGAATGGAAATAGCTCTTTCATCAACACATAACCTGAGTGACTGTGGTCCCCGGTTGTCAGGTAAACTTTATGTTTATATTTACAGAGACCCAACATCCTCCACCAGTTAGCATTTGGCAACAGCAATGAAGAACTCCTTTTTAATAGGTAGAATCCTTTAACAGAACTGGGCTCATGTTGGGAAAGAGAAAGAGAGAGGGTGTCTGCCTCATAGACCCAAACTGGAGGATGGTTCCACAGCAGAGGGGCCTGAGAACTGAAAGTTCTTCCTCCCATTCTACTTGTGGAGACTCTTGGAGCCACATGTAAGCTACATTCTGGGAGCAAAGTGTTCTACTGGGGTAAATAAGTCCTATGAGCTTTTTAGGGTAAGATGATGCCTGACCATTAAGGGCTTTGTAGGCACACATTACAGTACACGTTTGTTCCAAAATATTTATAAAACTCTATCTTAGTCTGTACTACATGCTGTTTTCTAGAAGCTCTGCTCCTGTCCTCTGTCTTTGTTGGAGTTAACACACAAGCACACACACAAATTCACACTCACACACACGCGTGTGTAATGTGTGAAGACCCGCCCACACCTCCCCTTTGCGGAATGCAGGTAACCTTGGTAATGTTTCAGAGGTAACTCACCTGTTGCCGGTCTACTACTAACAGATAGAGAGACGGAGACAGAGACAGAGAGAGAGGGGTGAGCACATATCATATTAGTATAGTGTAATTTGGATATAACATAAATAAGTGTTCAGAAACATTTCTAGAGCTAATCTGCCAAATATTGCTGCTGATTCTGACTTTGAGGGGAGAGATTAGCTACATAGATAGATTATGTAAACCTAGCTAGCTAGCAAGGTTCCAGTAGATATATAAATACAGAAAAATTAACTAAAGTAATGTGGCAATATTTAGAAAATGAAAATGAATAAAATTAAATAAATTTTAATTCAATGTTAACATATGGACTATTTATTTACTAGTCAATATAGCAAAAATAATTTTGCAAATTTTGCTCTGGTGTCTTTAAGTTTATTCAACATAATACCTTATTTTCAGAAAAAAAAAATACTGACACATATGTATATGTGACATAAAAAGGCAATTTATTATTTGAAAAATGCTTGGACAGTTTTTTTCATCTACCGGCCACCTTGGCAGGTGATTTGAAAAGTTAATTTCTGAGGTGAGAAGGTGGATTTTAAATTCTCATCTGGATTTTAAAGGGAGTCAGTGCAGAGAAGATAACATCGGAGTAATAGGATCTTTTTCCCTAGTCCTGGTCAGTACATATGTAGCAGCATTTTGGATCAGGTAAAAAGTCTTTAGAAAGCCATTGGGGAAAATTACTAAAGTAATAAGGAATTACAATAATCCAACCTAGATGGACTATTTTTTTTCGTTTTGCATTATGATGTCCCTGTCCCTCGTCACAGTGTTACATAAGTGAAAAAAGTCAGTCCTTGTAGTTTGTTATATGGGAGTTAAAGGACATGTCCTGATCAAAGACAACTCCAAGATACTAACTGATGGTGCTTGAGGCCAGAGCAATGCCATCTAGACTAAGTCTATCATTAGATAATGTGTTTCTGAGGTGTTGTGGCCAAGCACAATAACTTTGGTTTTATCTGAGTTCAATTGTAGGAAGTTCCTGTTCATCCAGATCTTTATATCCCTAAGACATGCTTGAAGTTCAGCTAACTGGATGGTTTCTCGGTGGCTCAGGCTTCTCTGACAAGTACAATTGGGTATCAGTTGCGTAACATTGTAAAATCATGGAGTATTTCCTAATTATATTTCTTAAAACAATTATATGGCAGGTGAGTAGAATTAGTCCAAGCACAGAACCTCATGGAACTCCATGTTTAACTTTTGCATGCATGTGGAATTCATCATTAACATGTAGAAACTGAAATCAATCTGAAAAATAGGACTTAACCCAGCTTAGTGCTGATTAGATTTTCCATTTCTGTAATAGGATGTGATGGTCAGTGGTATCACACACCAGTGCTGTCTCTGTGTTATGATGCCTCCTAATCCTGACTGAAAATCCTCAAATAAAGTATTATAACATAGAATGTAACACAAATGGTTGGCAACAGCTTTCTCAAAGATCTTGGAGAGAAGGGGAAGATTAGATTTGGGTCTATATTTGAATAAAACATCTGGATCCAGAGTAGACTTTTTAAGAAGAATTACGGCTACCTTAAAAGACTGTTGTTCATAGCCTCTTTATTAAGACTTGAACACTTAGATTGATCATATCTAAGTGCTAAGGGTAAAACTTGCTTAAGAAGTAGCACTTTGTTATACAGCAGTTTCCATTTTAAAACATCCCGTTGTGACTAATCTTAGGCACATTTGCTTTACAAATCAGCATTTGAAAACTTTCAAAATGCTGCGAACTGCTGCTTATATAATTATATTTACCACTTCATTTTTACTGTCTGTTGGTTCTCTCTTGGACCCACAAAGTCTGTCTCTCTTTTTCTAACACACCAGTTAGCCTAGCTAACAACCAAATAAATTAGCTTAATAGATTAACTCTTAACCCACCTTCAAATTTACAGTTTTCTCACTTTTGCTTCCCATTATCTCCTCTGACCTGGTCTGCCATTTTACCCTATGCCTGAGATTGAGAAGGAGATAACCCCATGTACATACATGAGCTGCTGAGGGTTGGGCTAAGTATAGATTTTCTATTAAGTTAGTTAATACAGTGTGACCCTGTTAAACAAAACTCCACAGCAGGACTCTCCTGCAGTTCAACCCTAGTGCCAATAGGGCTCCTCACTGGACTGGACTTTAATGAGGAAGGCCTGCCTCCCTGACAGGTGGACCCCCCCCACCCCCCACTGGTAACCGAATCTTGTGCACAGATCTGAGCAAGGACACAAAAATGAATTAGCAACATGGCATTCACAGCGGAGACAGAGTGACATAGGCAGATAATGACATAACTATTCATTTGCCCTCATCTTTGGTTTTCCTTTCATCACTTTTGCCCAGAAGTGATTTTTTTTTTATGTTTTACCATATGTGGAATGACATTGTGTTCAATCTCCCAGGGACTGCAGTAAGATGGTGATGAAAGAGAGGTGTAAAGTGTGTGTCAGAGCAAGGAAGGAAAGATGAGGTGTGTACCGTTTCTTCTCGATGCAGTATGACAGCCTTTTACTCAATCTGCTCTTTGGAATAACCTTTTCCTCACGCTGTCTGATTGAGAAATTACATCAATGGCATGAGACTCTCAACATGAAATTCAAATCAACCTAGGAAATCATTTTCAATTTAGATACATTTACTGGGACTCATTCACATTCTTAAATCCACCAAATTGCTCCCTGCTAATGAATATTTCATTATGTTGATTCCAGTGTTCTCTCTCAAAGCCAAGTTGTGTGATTTGTTGCGTAAGCCTTGACTCACCGGTTTTCTAAAGTAACGCATCTATAGGATGTTGTCTTGAATAGAATTAATGGTGTTGTTCATGCATTGCAAGACAGATTACTCCTTTAGCTTTACTGCAGCCTTTGCTGCAAAGTTGTTACACCATCTTTCATACAATTTCCTCACTATAAACTAAAAACTAAACTAAAATCAGCAAGATGTATGCAGTGCAGTGTGCTTGGGAATCAATGGCAATGTGAGACAGCAGAGATTATGATATTATCTGCAAGTGAGCAATTGTGCCAATCCAAATCAATCAATCGCAGAACAGTATTGAAAGGAAATTACTCATTTACTGCATCTGTCAAACAGCATGGTCAGACATAAAAACCAGTAACTCTTTAAAGTTTTGATTGAAGTTTTGAATGAAGTTTTGAATTATAAGGGCTTGTGATCAGACTTTAACTTTGATTTTCAGTCTTTAAAAGTAATGAATAATGAGATGAAATTATCTAGCAAAAAATACATGTCATGGGTGAGTTTGCATGTTTCCCCTTGCCTGCAGGGTGCTTTGGTATCTTCCGTAAATCCAAAGACTCTAGACTGCACATGCAAAGGTGCAAAGGTGGGCATAAATGGTTGTATGTCTCTGTGTCAGCCCTGTGACAGATTGGTGACCTTTCCAGAGTGCACCCTACCTCTTGCTCAATGCCAGGCCCCTGCATCCCTCAAGGAAAAGTACAGTAGATATAGCTAAATGATGGCTGGATGGTAACAACTATTCAAACATCTAATCATAGAGATCTAATACCGAGGTCAGAGCATTTCAACAATGAAAGGATAGTTTACAGTCAACTCTTGGTAAAGCCTGTCGACACAAGTTTCTGATTAAGAAGTAAAGCATTGGCAAAAACTGTCCCCTCGGAAATTAATTCAGAATGCCAAATAGAAAAAAATGGGTTGCTGCTCTGACCATCTCATTATAAATTTAACCAATACATTTAGAGAGGACAGCCTGAAGAAAGGACTACACCCTGTGCTTTCATTTTGTGTTTCTTAATGAAGCGTTATCTTTAGTTACTAATGGTGCATCCCTTTCTCCTGGAAATTATTTTTTTTCTACAGTGGAACTGCAGCAGTAAATACATTTTGTAAGAAATATGATTGCTGAATGAATTAGGTTCAGAGCCAGCGTTCTTTTTATATGAATGAATTAAGCGATACATTTATTAACAGCTGCAGAGTTACAAGGAGGTGGTTGGTGTCTATGATTGGCATACACATTAAACAACTGTCAGACCAGAGACCGAAGTTCACCTCCACAGTCCCATCTGTGGTTAAGTCATCAAAAGTACTTTGGTTAAGGTTAAGGAAAGATAGTGGTTTTGGTTAAATGGAAATA
Organism: Istiophorus platypterus; assembly: GCA_016859345.1. NCBI lineage: Eukaryota > Metazoa > Chordata > Actinopteri > Istiophoriformes > Istiophoridae > Istiophorus > Istiophorus platypterus. The sequence goes on from CM029119.1 coordinate 2,856,476, forward strand.
AAGGTATTGTTTCTGAAAAACACTTAATTTTTTCTGTATTAAACCAGACAATGATCTTTCCTGAACCTTGACCAAGTGCCGTTCAAGCCTAAACATAACCGTGAAAGATTTTATGGATGCTTTAGTCACTAGAATTGGATATTATACTGCATTATCAGATAATTTGGTAAAAACAAGTATGTTCTCTGTTTATTGATATGTTCAGTATACCATTTTTGCTACCGGCTAAATGCATATATTAACAGAATATTACATTATATTAATAAAAAATGTAATCCAGTCTTTATTACTCTTTGTACAAAAATTTTTGTTGTTGCTGTTTAGTTGTACAGAAATTCAATTTCTAGGAGAGATGGTTGAAAGGGGGAGACCATGGGAGTTAGCAGAACTGTACAGATTCTACTGTGTTTGGTCTTAAGCAGACTATGCTCACTATTTAGAGATGTAAAAAAAACTATAGGTATTTTCACGGGCCATTGGGGTTGATCAAATTTTCACTGTTAATTCAATTCGATTCAGTTCCGTTTGATTGGCTGGAACATGATAGCAAGGCTAGCCTGACAAATGCAAATGTCCATGACTGACTGACCAACTGACTGACTGATGAAGGGGGGTCTTTCCAGGCAGTTTTCACAACTTCATCTAGCAACATTTCACGACTTCTATAAGATAAATTATCTCACAGATTATCCCTATGAAAAGTGAAGAGTAACAGAGAGAATTTTTCTGGAAACAAAATTGTTATCATTTCCATTTCACTGAGGTGAAGGAAGAATTCTTAGCCACTGATATCTCACAACCTGTACATATTAAACAAAAAGTGTCTAAATGGCACAGTTAACTTACTCCTTAAAGTCTTATAGTTGTGTCATAGCGCAGGTTTGGCTTTATGACTCAATCCAAGATAACAGTGCATTGTATTTGTCTGGGTGTTTTTCATTCCCCAGACTGTCACTGTGTTCTATAAACTAATTTTAGCTCCAAACAAACCCAAACTATGAAAAAACCCTTCTAACAAGGTGTGTCCCCTGTTGTTCCTTCTGTTTCCTAGTTTTTCACTATTTCAAAGAAATGGCAATCTCTTCAATCAAAGTATAATCAGGCTTATTACTTTTTTTGGGAAAAATGAAATTTGTAATTTTGGTTTAAGTTTAAAATTATGTTTGATGCACTGATTTTTTTGCATTGTAAATGTGATGCTATTTGTTCTCAGTGTACCAGTTAAAACACATTTCTGTTGGCTGTATTTGTATCAGCCATCACATTATTCCATTCTGATGCTCAGAGCCCACGTACTGCCCCTGGATATGGAGACAGATGACTTCTGAGAGCTTTAACCATTTCACATGGCTTACAGGAGGAAGCTGGAGGGTGCTGCTCCTCAGCTAAAGGTTAACCAGGGCAGTATCAGTGTCATTATCACCCTCACTTCATATGACTTCATCCTTTTTCCCCTATGAGCATTAAGGGGCCAAGTGTCAGCCTGTCAGGCCACACAGACCTGGGGAAGAATTTATATCTTGGTTGGCCTGATGTAAATTCAGCCAGCATTTCCATGAGCTGTGGAGAGGCAAGCTGAGCAGTCCTACTGAAAAGGGAACAGACAAATGGATATAGTTGACCAGGATCTGCAAATAAATCCCAGTCAGCGAGGACGCAATGTGATTTGTTTGTATATGTGTGAGTGTATGAAGTTGCAATACAGAGAGATTAATGAATATTTCATTTATTAGAACTAAAGTGGATTGAGAGGAGAGAGCTCATGGCCAGTCTCGTTCACACTTGTGCTCAGTCTGCCCTCCTGACTCTCAAATCAAAAAATTACTGGATTAATGTGCTGTGATTAACTACTTGGGCAAATTTAAATCCATCTTTGAATCCATGTCCACCAAAAAGTCTGTACCGATGTAAAATGCATTGAGCAAAATAATAAACAGCAGTGTACAGTATGTGCAGTGGTGAAATCCAATTTGAGATCTTTAAAAGTATACACAAAGTCCAATCTCAATCTCATATGTTCCGTTGGTGCATGATATCAGAGCCATGTTGCTTGAAATGTGAAATATCCTATTATACATTCTATATTATTATGGATGTTTAATAATGTTTTATTGAATCTGAAACTAATATCAATCAATATCAAAACAGGTGTGTTTCTTTGCCCATCATTTCTTCCACTGTTTGTTTTATAGATGCTCCCTTCCAGGGAGCAATAGTTAAAACTACTGCAGAGTTAACTTTAATTAGCAACGGGTGTCATAATCCGGCACCTACGATGTGTATATATATATGTATATATATATATATGTATATATATATATATATATATATATATATATATATATATATATGTATATATATATATATGTATATATATATACGTGTGTGTCTGTGTGTGTTTATGTGTGTGTGTGTGTGTGTGGCTGTGTGTATAGAACTATTTAAGTCAATAGTATAAATATTATCAATGATGAAGATTTAAAAGTCTAAATTTCTTTTTGGAAGTTAGAATTGAAATAAGACGCCCTTTCTTGGTTTGGATATGTAAATGCTACTACAAAGCAAGTTTGCCCTAATTGTTGGGGCCATGCCACTGATTCTGAGGTAGTTTCTCTTAAGAGATAACTGCTGTTTCATACAACTTGGGTCTTATTATTGTAAGATGATACTGATGAGGTCTTGGAAAGCTGCAATATTGCTAAAAATCATCACACAGGAAAACAGTGTGCTCAAAACTACTGCACCTATGGTGGGTCAAAGTTGAACTAGGAAGTTGTTATGTAAACTTTGATAAGATGTTTATAACAGATTTTCTTGGAAATATTAATACAGTCCAAATTTGTTATCTCTTGCAAATAAGTTTGGGGAACCTGTATGATTGAGTGACTGCACATGTGTCTAACCCCATCTGACCTATTTTAAGTGTCAAAACAGTGTAAAAAACTATTAAAATAAAACCCAACTTGTAGCAAATTGTAGTATCATAGAATTAAGTCGTGTTTGGCTCTCTATTATACAAATCTATGAAGCATTGTGCACCAAAAAGGCCCTTAGCATGTGAATGACCCCATCCATGCCAGCCACAGCCTCTTCACCCCCTAAAAGTCTGGCCGGATATACCGGAGTATGAAGACCTTGTCTGCCTCTGCCGTACAAATGCTAGAAAGTGCGAGGGAAAAGCCCACAACAATGACATTTTTTCATAGATATGTATGTATAAGAAGTTCTTGTTTCGTAAGGGCAAAATTATAAATGGTATGTATAAGTCAACATCACTCTTCCTTATGTCAGAGGGGAGAGTGCAGCTGCAGTTTAGCTATAGTTGACCACAGCTCAATTTTCCATTTTCCAGTCATTCAGTTTCAAACCTACTTCTCAAATTTTCATCCTAAAACGAAACTCTCTTGAGTCTTAAAGAATCATGACGCACTGAATGAGAAGATGAAAGGCTTTGCAGATAAACAAGGAGTATTTCAGTCTAACCACCACTATCAATAGACCTCATTAGTTTTTGTTGGGTTTTTGGCATTGTAGTGAAAGTTTAAAAGTTCACCATTTCTAGGATGTTTTATTCAAGTAGCTTCTGACTTCATGAACAAAATTGAATTGTATTTGTTCATATGATGACTCATCATTCATTATTGTTATGCCAGAAAAAATAGCAAATGAACAACTTCCCTTTTACTGAATTCACTAAATCTCCCTAAAGCATCTATTTAGTCACACAGTTAATAATATCAGTAGCAAAAGCTAAAACATAACATTAAAGAATAGCATAACCTCTTTCCTGTTAGTATATGAAGCATTAAAAGATTAAGTGTGCAGTGTATTAAACATATGTGGGTGTAGTTGTTCATATTCTGTCATAAATACATATGAATCCCATAATCTCCTTTACTGCCTCTATTTACCAACATCTGTTGGCTGACAAGTCACCTCTGTCTACTGAGACCTTAATACATTGAACACAAGTTGCTGTTGTCAGTTGCTTTATGTATGTCAACATTTCACTGAATTGGTCTTTCAACTTTCTAAGACAAAGAAAAACTGATTACATTGTCCTGTACAACATGCTGTACTACACTTCCTGTAAAACACATGCTCTTGTATCTGTGCAGGCCTATAGGGTCAGAGTGTTACCGAATGAATGTTGAAAATAAATCTTCATACATCCCTTTATGCTCATTACTGGGGAAAAAAAAAAAAAACCTCATTAAATTAACACTGGAGGCTTAAATGGATTCTCTTGTCCATGCACATCTGTGCTGTTAGGCTTAGATATGAGTATACACACTCTGAATGAAAGCCCCTCCCATGTATGACTGCACGATATCACATGTGCTAGTGCTTTTCTAACGAGAACATATGGCAGAGGAGAGCAAACATGAAGTCATTCTGTACTGCTTTGCAAGGAAGCTATCAGCAAGCCTCAATTGTTTCACATCCACTATGTTACAGAACTCAGAAATAAAATGAGGTTTCAGACTTGGTTGTGATTAGCCAGTGCCACCAGTCCCAGAATATGCACGCAAGCCTGCTCATAATGACAGGCACACACAGAGGGCCAGTAAATAATCTATGGACTTTTTGATGTCCACCAATGCAGCATCCCACAGGGATTTGTCCCTCCCTAATACTGGTTCCTCCAATGCCCCCATGTTGCATTGTTTGGATCGATTCATCATGCTGTCTTTTTGCCTTTGAGTCATTTTTTGGACAGACCCATCTATTATGGTTGATTTAGTTCTAACATGTGACAGTCTTATTTGTCTTTCTGCCGTACATGTCTCCCAAGTGCAGTTATATCCTTCAGTCCTTCCCTTTGTTCTTCTTCTTCTGTCTCGTTCTCTGTGCTTTATTGGCTAGAATCAGCAATTAATGCATATCACTCAGGTGGTCCCAAAATTTTCAAAATGTTCAGTCCTTTTTATCATTGCAGTAAATTTATAAAGACACTATGAACCTGCATCAATCACTGAGTTTTTTTTTTTTTTTAATAAAAACTTATAGATATCAGGGTTCTTTTTAAAAGGAAGCCAAACTGCCTGTAGCTCATGACAACCATGCTCATGTGTTTCCCTTATGACCCCAAACTTTCCTCCTCTATTCAACTTTTAACCATTTTTAACCAATGTTTTTTTTTTTTCATTTTATTTTGGTCATTTTTAATCTACTTGAAATTACTTGAAAAGAGTGTTTTGTGCTTCAAGTCACTGCAGACTTTTTTGTATTAAACTAAGACCATGATATCTCCAAAACCTTAATTAAGGGCTCTCAGTGCCAAAAGATAACCACAAAAAAGTTTATAATAATGCTTTAGCTAAAATCAACAGGTATTATACTCCAATAATGGCAGAAACAAATGAAATATATTGTAAGCCAAAATTTTACTGATTAAATCAGTAACAACGTAGTTTGAGACTTGCCAGATGATTAGATTAATTAAACTAATTAACAACATTTCTTCATTATGTTAACAGCAACCATAATCCAGGTGGAATTACATTTCCTTAAAATCATATTTACTGTTGCAAATTAGCAGTATATAAAAGTAATTTGTAGGTGACAGAATTGCCTTGAGAACCCATTAAATAATTCGAGTGTTAAAGTTAATTCTTGACCTTGAAAACAGTAGTTTAACAAAAAGAATTAATCTAAGGTTCACATTTTAGTTTTTTCCAGAGCTTTTTTCTTTTAAGTTAGAGCTCACAAGCAGTCAGCACTTACCACAAGCAATTTACTACCTTAAGATCTCTGCTGCTGCGGGGTAGATATCCAGATGGGGCTCAAAGTAGAATAGCTGTTTGCATTGAGGGGAAGTAGTTCACATGGTTCAGGCATCTGATCAGGATGCCTCACAAAGGAGGTATTCCAAGGAGGTCCGACTCTGAGGAGACCCCAGAGTAGACTCAGTACATACTAAAGTGATTGGATATTCCATCTGGCCTAGAAATGACACAAGATTTCCCAATTAAAGCTGGAGGATGTAGTTGGGACACTATCCTATTTAGGTAATCATCAAATGCTTCTGCACCTGACAATTAATTGCATTTCCAATATTCACAACCAATGAAAAATAGGTAATACACCTTTTTATCCAGCCTATAATCCAGCCCACATCTCATACTTTATATCCAATGTTAATTTCATAATCATCCAAAATGAATGCACTTGTCAGATAACAAGATTTTGCCAGCATGACCCAGACCCAGATAAGCCACAGGAAATTAATGGATGGATAAATGGGTGAATGGATGGTTGATATAGACACTGAAAAGCCTCTGAGACTGTATTTGAACCATCAAGGCACACTCCCTGTTGACATTAAACATGATGATGAGAGTAATCAAAGTGTTGTATTCTTACCTTGTTAGAATCACATCAAAATGTCACATCAAAATCTATAAGAAAAAGGCTTCCTATAATAAACCTAATCAGTATTGATCAATGACACCACAAATGAGTTATATACTCAAACTAACAGCATCACATCCATACTATCACACGGGGATAGAGCTTACTGACCCATGTGCCACTTTTAATAAAATTCTAATACTGGTCCCATAAATCAATATATCACCGGCTATCCAGGCAGCAGTTCCTCACTGTGGGTCAAGAAAAATGACCCAGACAGAGCAGTGCTATTGGCATTCCAGAGTGATCATGTCTGGACCATGTTGGAAATCAGAGGAGTCTTATCTAATCAATTCAATCTGGGCCAGCAGCACGTCTGGGGGAGAGGGACAGAGGGAGACAGCAGGAGAGAGAGGCAGAATAATCAACAGATGAAGCCTCCCATCTTCCTTGACCCCGATGATCTTTTCTTGAAGTGTTGCCCCAAAATATTGATCCCTTGTTTCTGCCGCTGGCAAAACACCAAAAATTATGATAAATAAGCCCATTAAACAGAGAGCTGTTCAGAGATCTGAGGAGTTTGTGAACCTCTTGCTCTGCTCATTTTTAGTTCTTCCAGCAGCATCTAAATGTGCCAATCTCCAGCCTCAGCACAACAGCACACTGATAAATATCCCCCTCTGCTACTGCTGTTGTGATTGCTGTTGATTTGTATTCAAATCAGCCAACTGAAGCATTGAGATGAGATTCATTGTATATTGTGTTGTTTCATTTTACAGCCAACAAATGGTGCTGGGCTGCTTGCTGGTCCTCTAGCCGGCTGCTGTATTACTGCAGCTCAGAGGCTTTTAGTTGAGTCCATTTGTTCAATTCCACCCAGTCAAAAAGACAAACTGCCAGTAATTTGAATCAGAAAGGCAGAAACAAAGAAAAAAAGGGAAAGGTGAAGCAGGTGTTTCAAAAATGAAATTCCAGAAAAGGACTGTAGTGTGTGTCCATTTGCTTTTTTAGGGTAGTGTGGGTTGTGTGTGTGTGCGTGTGAGAGAGAGAGTGCCTGTGTGTGCAAACAGATGTATCTAAAAGTGTGTGTGCATTGTTATGTGCATATGCAGAGAGGTTTGTGTAGTTCTGGGAAGTGATGAATTACCTCAGGCCCCTAGTGTGCTGTACCTGGGAGTAAAACCACAGAATTTGTCATGATTGTGCATGTGTGTGTGTGTGTGTGTGTGTGTGTGTGTGTGTGAGAGAGAGAGAGAGAGAGCGAGATTGTCTTTGTGTGTGTGTGTGTGTTTGTGTATGAGTGCCAGATCCTCACTATGTCTCAGTGTTTTAATAAGTTGACCTGAGAAGCCAGACAGCGACAGAGGCTGCCAGGGTGGAGTTTCTTTCCCCTGAGATGACTTCTCACAGACAGAAAGACAGAAACACAGGAGGAATGCCAAACTCACGGGTGCATCTGTGTGTGTGTTTGTAAAGATTTTGTTCCCCCATCAATTTCCTCCACGGCCCTTTCCCCTCTTCATGCGGCAATTTTAATCAGTGATGTAGCGAGAGGCACTTCACTTCTCTATCAAATTTCATCACAGTGGTGGAGAATCATTTCTACTAATGATGTCTGGTCTTTATTGAGGAGTATCTGCATCAAGAAAACGAAAAAGGAGTGTAATTTTCAGAACTTTAACTTCTTCGGTATAACTTATTTGATTATTTTCATTATTTGCGGCTTGGGAGTCAATATGATGAATATGCATGAGAGCAACACTACAATGATGCTGTGATTGGCCGATAATCAAAAACAATCAAGCAGTTAAAGAAATGTAAATATGAAATGTAAATAAAATATGGACACCTCTCCCTAATTCATAGAAAATTACTTTATCTAAAATTTAAAGTAACATTTAAAGTTTTTCTTTAGGTCACTGTGCAGTTTGGATTAGACAAAAGTTGACAGTTGTGAGAGAAAATGGTGTTGTTAGATCACACTGTGAGACACGTCACAACTGCCAGTCAAAAACAACTTGCTGTAAAATTCAGACAGAAGTTTACTACCAAACTTTCAATGACACCGCAGACAAATCAAATCAGTCAGAATACATTATTTTATTTACATCATCTTTTAATAAACAAGGGGAGAAACATGCATGCTTATACACACATTCCAAACCCATGGAGGCAAAAGAAAAAAGTCTGTGGGACTATTGTCAGCAGTATGATTAAATGACCAAAGCTTCATTACTGTTTGCTGCCTTTTCAATGCTATGAGCGATGCACGTGAGCTGATAACATACCTCTGCTTTCATATACTTTAATCCATTTACATTGTTGACCTATGATTTAACCCCATACTCCCCATACAATCTGTTTTAAACTGATGTTATTCAGTCTGACACAGATTGATAGGAATATACTTTTGATAGTTATTTCTGTTGACTTAATATAAAAATGTTAAAGCTGATATGAGATCTTGACAGAAAGTGCTGATTATTATTAGAAATTGCTTAGCAGAGCTTTTTGTGTCTTGCTAAGTTTCCATTTTCCCTATTCGACAATTTTCAGACTTGGACACACTTTCAAGAGCAGCTGCCATTGTTTTCTCCTGTATATGTTAAATACACATACATATGGTATATGGCATATACACAATACAGATCATAACATAGAATTTTAAATAGTGATTTTTATAGTAAAAAATGATCTTGCATTAGTGAACGTGTAATACTATTGATCACGTATATACCTGACAACATATAATATTTTCCATTCAAAAAGAAGTAAAAGTGTAAAAAAATGCCACCAGTACTGTGGAGTGAAACTTCAGGAACCAGAAGCATCTCTTTAATGAAGCTCTCCTGAAACTCTGAGCAGCCACTACAGTTGATGTGCTTATCCCAAGCATTTAACAGTGTCACAGTATGCAATTACCACTCTCTTGATGCAGGTGAGCAGGGTGAGGAGTTTTTACTTTTCATATCAATAGGAACACGTATGCATTCACCTTTTGAAATGTCCAAATTAAAATGTATGCATTTATTTTGAAATGAGGACCCTGAGCATTGAACTATATGTGGAGCATTTTGGCTATATGTAGTGCTGCACTATAGTATATGTTTTGTTTTCCAGTGGTACAGTAGCCAATGTAATGTGCAGACATGTAGCCAAATGTTTATGATTCTTCTCAATTTCATACTTTATGTACATGCACATCAGGGATTAAGAGTTAAGATTTGTAACCTTAGTTGTGATGATAATTGATACAGATGGTGGGTGGATGAAGTGCACAACTGTCAAACCAGAGAAAATGGTTCCCAACTAGAGTCCTTTCTGTGGTGAGGCATTAAAGCACTTTGCTTAAGGTTTGGGAAAGATCTTAGTTTTTGTTAATGTTTTGTCTGAAGTCACGTTGAACCTTTTTTCTGTATTAAACAAGACCATGATCTTTCCCAAACCTTAAGCAAAGTGCTTTAATGCCTAAAACTAATCATACAAAGTTTAATAATGCTGTAGTCACTACAAATGGATATTGTACTGCATATTCAGATATCTGCGTGGACAACAAATATTGTGGCTGTGAACATTTTAGTTTCAATAAATGTATAACCTGCCAAATATATAAATAGACAGCACATTTTCATTATGTTTACATAATATGCAATCAGGTCACAATTGCAGTTGTCTAGAGGCTTAATTTTTAGGAGACAGGGTTGCATTGGGTTACACTTTCAGCTATAACTTGGAACCCATTTTGGCCTGTAATTGCTCACATTTTGGTAAATTGGCCACATTGTAATATTTGCAGTTCCTTTTGCAATGTACCAATAAATGTAGGGACAACATTCCCTGGATTACTTTCATACTGAAGAAAATTTCATACACAATAGACATCAGAGACATCCTTGGAAAGTGCAAGGCACACTGAATCTAAAAATATATATATCACGTCTGTTTGTTCAGATAGGACAGCTCTGGGAAAGTGCGCCTACAGTTTGACACCTCTGGTCTACACCACCTACTTATGTTAATGGCAAATTATTTTGTCAGTTACCATACAACAAATGAAAATAATAGTACTTTACTATTTTCTACTGACTGTTCTATTTAGGACACAGTATAAACATCTCCAGAAGAGCTAGTCGCAACTGATCAACCGGGCAGCCAGACAACTTGAGTCATTAACCATTAATTAACAGTGTTAAATATCATGAGACTTTTTCAGAAATTATATTTGCTTGGATGGTGGAATCCACATGGTGTGTGTATGTATGTCTGTATGTAATAGATCCCAACATACAACAGACCTAAACACTCCAGCAACTGGTTGTAATGTTGCGGCTGATCAGTGTATATACTTCTATGTGCCATCTAAACAACCAACGCAAGGAACTTACACATTTCCATACTGTTATTTAACCTAATTTTATGACTGATATATTTGTAGATTATGTGCATGAATTTGAATAGAGAATCAGTGAATATTCTTGTATCACAGCCAGATGAGCCCAGAAGATTTCTTTAGAATCTCTGAGGTGCCAGATGGCAGTAACTCAGCCTCATCATACAGTAATTGGTTAGAAAACACAAGGAAAGCAATTTATCCTGCATAATTTTAGTGTTATAAAGTATTGGATGACTTAAAGCCAAAACCAAAAGCATAGAAACCATTACATTTTTAAACATGCTATTATCAGAGGCATTGCATATTCTGCTTAACAGTAAGTCACATAGTGTTGTTTTCTTATCCTGCCCAGATCTTTTATCGAGACCCTAATCCTAACCTTCATTGAGAGCCTGTTCCCTCTTTTAAGTAGTTCCCCTTACATTTTACTCATGTCTTTCAGCTGCACTGCACTTCCCTTGAATAACTTTACAACAGTATAGTCACTGTTTCTTTGGATCGACGGCAACTTCTACACCTCCAAACAAACAAGCAGAGCTTCTCTGCTCAGACTCTCGAAACAGTTACAGATGACAAAATGACACATTAAAGCAGAGCTGAAGAGCCACTGGTCAAAACAAATGGTTTCTATTTACACTATATGATGGCGTGGACTTATCTTCTTTAAGCTGCTCTAAACATTTTTTTAATTTATTAACATTGGATCAGATAACTAATGTGACAGGGGTGAAGAACCCACAGAGAATGATCACCCAGTTCTGCAGTTCTCAGCTACACGGCTTTTCAGTTCTTTTAGGTCATTATTCTGGTTTTCGTTCCTTCAAACTCTGCATCGGCCTCGTTTCCAGCAGTGGCGTGCATCCTTCTTGAGCAAAAAGCTGTGATACACTCTGTATGCTACCCGCTCAGCACCAAGCAGCAAAGAGACTCATCTGAAAAGTTAGCAACTAGCTAGTGCAAAAAGTCCAAGAAGAGCCACATGATTATCGTATATGTTAATTGTTAGCAAAACGTAGCTAAAAGGAGATTGAATAAGAATTTGATTTATCAGGTAGCCTGTAAAACAGCTCCAAATGAATGCTAATGGTGTTCTCCATGTTTGCTGAGTGTGTGAGGGCAACTGTCAGCTAACACGTTAGCCGAAATGAGTAGCGGAGCTGTTAATAATATAACTGCTTGAGTTTAGAAATACTGCAAAATCTATTAAGATCACAAAAGCTGGATGGTAAATCCTTAACTAGTAAATGTTGAGATGACTATAAAATAAGTTGTGAAATCAAAAAAACACATGACATTAGTGTGACATTGGCAATATTAGCATGCTGGTCAATTTTAAGGAGAGCTATAGTTTGGTTTCAACTTCTACTAGCAAGACTTGTAGTAGATATGCATTATCATTATCATCAATATGTTCAAATATGGATAGTTAACCTCTTCAAACATGTTTCACATTTTCAGGAAGAATTTGAAAGTAATGCTAAATGAGCACTGAAGATACAGGAGCTAGTGGAAGATCGGCCAGATAACAACTGGTGTCAACTTTAGGCACTGACTCTTCCAAATAATAGGAAATAAACTTGTGGCCAGTGAATAATAGCAAAACCTATTAATGTGAATACTGGTTTCTTCCTTCTCATCTAAGAGCCATTTTCATCTTGTAAAGTCAGTTCCCCTGTTCACTGTTGCATTTCCCTTTTGCATGCTTGACTTTTTCTGATTGATTAATCTGATTGTTTTTCATTGGATTCCATGCTATTTACCTACTTACAAAAGGTATCTCTCACTGCTAACACAGTCACACTCCATTATTCAATTTAATGAAAACTTATCTTTGGTGCTGCAACTACAACAAACACAGGTGTTTCTTTTATTCAAGGAGAAATCCATAGCCAGGGCTTGGAAGAGCTAATGGAAAAACCTGATATTTTGTTTTCCAATCTTGCCGCTGTTAGGGCATTTAATGGCTAATCGCAGCTTTAAGTTCCTGCCCTTACCTAATACAAAGCCTGCTGTACATTCAAAATTATGAATTAAGGCTCAAGCTCAACTGAGCTTAAACATGTATACCCAAAGTTTGCTAATGTACATTTGGATAATAAAATTTTCAGACTGTATAAGACAGTACATACTTTTGGTGACGTGCATAGGATATTGTTTAAATTCTGGTTTATTAAAAGGACAGAAAACCTCCAGTAGGCTTGGAAAACTGAAATTATCTCCACTCTGTAAACCCCACTGCTGTGAAAGTGAGACACCATCTCCTCTGCTAAATCACTATCCTTTTAGGTTACCCTGGTTTTTGATGAAACAAAATGAGTTAAGACTTGAAAGAGGATTTTGAAAACAACTAGAAACAAGAATAAAAAGGAGCACTCAGAGGAAGTAACAAATGAGCTCTCACTGAGCAAAAACATCTCAGCCTTGATGGAAAGTTAAGATGGAGCTGGGGCATTACATCAGCTTTTTAATTACATTGCAACAGTATGCAGGAGTAAACAGGGTAGACTAGATTAGGAGAGGAAAACATTTCGCTCACAAGTGATTATAACCTTCGAAAACATTATATTTCAAAAAAGATTGAAAGCTCAGGATGTGCAGTCACAAGGGGTATGTATAAGATACACACACCTAAACACTGCTGAACACACCTTCATAGAGCTGACAAGAAAAAAACAGCCTTCAGTTCCCCACATTACCATAGAAAACATTATAAATAATAGAGATGGGTATGTTAGAGTTGCGTTGCACATAGTAAGATTATGAAATCTCTAGCATAATAGGAATTCAACCCAACCCAAGAGAAAACAGATCACCTGTGAAATAATGAAGTTTCCACATACTAAATGGTTCATGGATCATCATGGAAGTTGATACATTAAATACAGAATTTAAAAATCTTTAGAAATAAATGCAGAATAATCAGATTTGTATGATAAAAATATTTCATTAGTTGTCCAAAGTTACAGAAGGAATTTTAAAAAATTATATTGAAATAAAATTATAATGAAATAAAAAATTAGACATAAAATGTATGCATGGTGATGAATTTTAATTAGTTCCTCAAATTAAACAAAAAACCAAATTAGACTCACCTGTGTGCTTAACTTTCAGTGTTCACATGACCTAAAATAACCAATAAATGATCATTTTACTACATAAAAATATTGGCTGACTGTTTCCAGCTCCTTTCTCACGATGGAAAAGACAAGAGAGATGACTGTGAGTTTCAGAAATGTCATTATGAAAAAACATTACAATTCCAAAGGCTACAAGACATCACCAAAGATTTTGAAATCCCTGTTTTTTACAGTTTGTAATGGTAACAATGTTTCACAGTCACAAAACTATTTAGACGCTTCCAGGACAAGGTGCTCAAGAAACTCAAATGTTTTCAAAAACTTTGATAGATGAGCCACAGTCTTAATGGGATACTGTTCTATAGACAGATGAAATCAAAGTAGAACTCGATGGGAATACAGTGCATTAGTTTGATTATATGTGATAAAATAAAATCTGTAAGGAAAAGAACACCCTATCTAAAGTAAAACATGGTGGAGGGTCATGCTGTGGGGCTGCTTTGCTGCCTCTGGTACTGGAGGCATTGAATGTATCAAAGGAGCAATGAAATCAGATTGTCAAGGCATTTTAGAGTGAAATATGTTCCACAGTCTCAGAAAACTAGGTTTGAAGTGAAGTGTAAGGTGTAGTACCTACAACAAAGACATCAAATGCTTCCTATGCCCCTCTTGACATCAGCCACAGTTGTAATAAGATCATATTATAGCAAAGCTGTATGATATTATTTCGTCTATATTAAATATTTTCTAAATACTGAGAACAGTTTTGCTGCTTCATCTGTGCTCCTGTTAGAGTACATTTAATTTCACACTCTCTTCTTATTTCTGGCTACTTTCACAATCCTCTTTCAAGTCTTTTGGCTTTTCATTTGCTCTGAGCTCACACTGGGCTTGGCCTTGCTGGTGTGATTGTGAAGCTCAGCTAAAAGGCACGACTCTGTCTGCAGCAGTCAGATTTACTTCTGTTTCTTTTTAACACCTCTGACACACCAAATAATGTGCAGAGGATGAAAGAGGAAGGCTTTCTGGTAAGTTTCACAGGTTGCTGTTTGTCAGAATGCTTTCCTTGATTAAAGTTGCGGTGGTTTTCATTTAAACGAATTACGGCTGTAGTCAAGGATAAATTCTGAGCTGAACTGAGTTAAGATTAAACAAATCCTTCAGACATAATAAAGTCATAATGTGTACCATAAGGAGACTAATATGTCTGAAAATTTAACTGAAATTCATCAGATTGGTGGTTGGCTGTGTTGTTGAGTTTTAAATGCATAATTGGGTTTCTCACTTTATTTTTTCCAGCTACATTCCTGCTGATGGCTCATAGTGGATATTGATCTATTCATTTATGTGTATGGAATACACTGTCTGAAAGTGACATTTGACAAGTGACGCATTTCTGGTTGGTGTTGGCCTCCACCAGGGTAGTCCCTTGTCACCCATCCTGTTTTGTGGTTCTAATGGACAGGATATCAAGGGGATTCTGAGGGCACCACTCTGCTTTTTGGAGCGAGGGTAAAAAGGAGCATGTATTTGACAGGAAAATTAGTGTGACATCAGCAGTAATGCAGGCATTGTGCAAGACAATGTGATAAAGAGGGAGATCTACATTCCAGCCCTTATTTATACTCATGAGCTTTGGGTAGTGACCAAAATTACGAGATCACAAATCAATTAGCCAAAATCTGTTTCCTTGGTCAGGTAGTTAGGCTCGCCCTTATAGTTAGGGTAGGGAGCTCAGCTATCCACAGGGATGTAGAGTAGAACCACTGCTCCTTTGGTTGAAACAAGTCAGATGAGGTGGTTCAATCATCTGATCAGGATTCCTTCCAGGGTGCCTTCCACTGGAGGTTTTCTGGCATGTCCAACTGGTAGGAGACCTTGAGTTTATCCAGACCACACTGCAGAGACTATATGTCTCAGCTGGCCAAGGAACATCTTGGGGTCCCTTGGGGTCCCTGAGGAGGAACTGGAAAATGTTGCTGGGGAACATCTGGACTACCTTGCTCCTGCCACAGTGACCTGATTCTGGATAAGCAGCAGAAAATGGAAGGAATGATGGATGGAGGGATGGCAGAGTCTACAACCCTTGTTCATATACAGCTAATACACTTTAGCTAATACAGTATGGTTTGTAGCAACAAGAAACATCATTGCACTAATAATGTTTTTATAAACATAATGAGGGATAATTTATATTCAAAGTATCTGTAAACTCTTCAATGCCAACGTAATTGTTTTCTACTACATTGACCCCTAACAACTAAAGCCTGGTTGAGGTTTTGTTTTTTTTTTTTAAAGTTAATTTAACTCACTGTCATGTTTAAGCAACTCAAAGCATTTGGCTAAGGTTAAACAACGATTAATGTCTTGGATAAGGTGGCTGTATTCTATTGTCTGTAGTGATAAACCTAACCAGAATTAGCACCTGAATCTGCAGTTCTCCTTGGCTTTATGTAGCTTTGTAATGAGTTTCAGCACACTGTTTAGCTTTACAGTTCAAAATTTTACAGTTTTGGTTCACTCACTATTTTCATTGCATAATTTTCAGCCACAGCATTTCAATTCAATTTAATTGAATTCAGTTTTATCTATATAGCACCATATCACAACAGAAGTCATCTCAGGGCACTTTTCATATAGAGCAGGTCTAGACCAGACTCTTTATAGTTATTATTTACAGAGACCCAACATTTCCCCCATGAGCAAGAACCCGGCGACAGCGGCAATGAAAAACTCCCTTTTAACAGGTGGAAATGTTGAACAGATCCCCGCTCATGGTGGGCGGCCGACTGCCTTGACCAGCTGGGTTGAGGAGTGTAAAGCTACAGCAGGTAGGTGTTTTCAGTGAAAAGGTCTAAAAACCAACTGTATACCACCTGCTCATCGGCTAACAGCAATCAGACATAGTAGAGTCTATAGCAGTTAAACAGCCAGATGTTTCCCTCAGGAGAGAGAGACCCAAAACAGAGCTAAAAGAGAGGAAATATTAGGCTTGCAAAGTTGTAAACACCAAATCTGACATATTATATATGATCACCTAATTAAGGTCAGCTTTAAACATCATCTTTAGATTTGTGAAATCAAGGCTTGTTTACAAAACAGGCTTGATGGAAAAAACAAGTAGAGTATTTTTAGAGAACAGTCTGAGAAAGAATTAGGTCTACAGCAGGCAGAGGATTATTGTGCCACTTCCTCCAGTGAGTAAACCCCCGCCTTACCATATCACCCACCCATCCATCCCGCTTACTCCTCTCTACAATCTTCCACTTGCCTTCTTCAGTCTTGGACTCGTAGCACAACTTCCACAACTATAATAAGGTAAATACTTTGTGACGGATGGTAGAAAGCGTGGGGCTAAGTATAGCCCCAGTCCTTTGTTCACATACCTTTCCGGGTCACAGGGGCTCGGGGGATTACAAAAGCAATTGTACACCTATAGCTCTAAGTTGAGTGATACAGCCAAGTGTGCAGCTTCAGGCCATTAGCTCCCAGTGTGTTGGTGGTTTTCCACTCCTGGTGTAATAATTGCAAAACACACTCCACACCACCCCACACGCTCATGAAGCCTTAAAGCCTGGGCTAAGCTATAAAATATAAGTTGTTTTTTTTTGTGTGTCTGAAGTCATGATAGAGCTGAGTGATCTACCAGAAATTTACAACTACAGAAAAAGAAGTCAACCTAATTTGTATTGTCTTGTTATGTTTTTTTTTTTGACAATTAGCCAAAATCTTTTTTGACTATATATATATAAACAAAAAAAACTAAAGTTAACCAAAATTATTATTACCAGTTAATCTGTTAGCAGTGATTCAGTTAATTGATCCATCATTTATTTGATGACAGGGAATAGCAATGCATCAATACAAATTCCCAAAGCTTAAGGTGACAAATGCTTTTTTTCCCCCAACATTCGAAAAAAAGAAAAAAAAAAGGTTTCTGATATAAACAAAACCAAAGATATTTAACCATCTGAGAAACACTTCTGATGAAACACTCTTTCAACCTAAGTCACAAGCCCTCCAATATAAAGGACAAAATAGGGAATTTTTCATTGTCCTCCAAAATGACCCATTTTCTGATCAGCCACATATATAATTACAGTTTGGTTACGTTTACATTGCTAAAACTACTTGGTCAAAAGGGAAAGTTATAGTTAGTATGAAAATATATTTGGTTTGTTTGACCCAACCATTCACCCTGACCTCTTCCCTAAGAGTTTGTGCAGGTATGGTTAGGGTTAACAATATCACAGTGTTTTCACCTTTGTATCCTACAGATAATAGTCATTATTCAATGAGCCACAAGAAGTGCTTGTCAAGAAAACTTAAACAGAGGTTGTATAATGTGTTTGAACAAACAACTAATGTTGACATTTTCTGCTGACCGCCTCCTTAGTCACTTTAGCAGTGGAATCCCTGGAAACCTGAGCTATATTCCACTTACATGCCAAATAAAACCAAAAAACTAAGCTCTTGCTAAACACTCATAGCTTGTAACTGGTAATGATCTAGGGCCCCACTTCTGGGCCGATTTCTTTATTTCTCTGTCATCTCCTCTCTCTCAACCCCCCATCCCTCAGAGTGGTGGCTGCTCTCAGCAGGGCGTCCATTTTGTAAGTGCTGCAGGAGTTTGTGAAGTGGCAGTTTTGCTCCGGGGAGCTGCAGAGAAAAAGGCAAAGAAGGGAAATAGGTGATGATGAAAAGACAGAGCGATCCTGTGCCAGTAGTTAGAGATGGAAAAGGAACAAGTTCAGTTTGGAGAGAGGGGAAAGGAAGAAGAAAATGATGCATCAAATCAGAGAGGAAAAGGGAAAGGGGAGAATGGAAGGCAATGGGCGAAAGTAATCTGGCTTTCACAACAGTGGCTGATCAAAGGCCTTCTTGTCCTCTTCAAATGATCAACTTATGTACAACCCCTTATTGCAGGAATCTAAGTTAGCCACATAGATCGACATTTTCACATTCAAATTATGATTTACTCTTTGTCAATGTCAGCTTTCAATTTTCTGTGATATATGTTTGAGGACTACAAATTCTAACATGTTTGATCAAATCTTTATCTTAAGTTGAAGGCTACTGCAATGTGAGGAAAAAAAGAACAGGCATGAAACTTATATTCCTTATTTGTAATTCATGCATAAGCTCCAGCTCCTCTTGCCTCATTTAAATCATACTTCAAATGATTTGGCAATCAGGCCTCAGGGGGTGTGCTGGAAAGGAGGGGAGCACAGACAGGAGAAATATTGCTGGGTGTTTCAGCTGTTCAGTAATTATTTTTCAGGCAGTAGGAGAGACACCCAGAGGCTTATAAAAGACCAGCAGATCTTGGGGGTGCTCAGAGAGCCTCAGCGCGAGGCTGAGGCTGTGAGAAGTGTTCCATTAACTGAGGCATCACGGGAAATCTTGAGCTTGGAGCTGGACACAAGCCCATTGTGAATCCTCTCACCAACCAACATTTATATATATTGTTTTTAAAATGGAGTTCTATCAACACAACAAATAAAAGAGTTTATGGTTGATGCCAATCATTTGTCCAGAATTTCTCATTACCTCATTAAAGAATTTGATACTGCTTTTTTTGTTCTGATGTCATAGGTAGCCTGTTTCCACACATTACGGCACACATCTCTGTTTTTTTGTTTTTTTTTTTCCCCCCAGTGATTCAATTAATTGGTGTTGTGTGTGAAGACATTTTTTCTAACTTGGAGGACTTCTTGATGTCCGTGCAGAAATTTCTACTCCTACCGCAACAGATTATTTTCAAAATAATCCACACAGCTAACTTGCTACTTCCTACCAAAAAAAAATAGTCCCCATTAAATAAAAAAGTAAGTTTACATCTTTATTTTGAAAAAAAGATGTGGCTGTTGGATTATTCAATGCTGTGAGAACAACACATGAAATTCCATCCAACTCTATTGTATTCAGATGGGGGCAGAAATCTCAGAGCATGATAGCTCAAAAGATTGGACAGATTTTTTTTTTTTTTTTTTGATTTACCAACTCAAATGAATTCTTATATCTGTTTGGCCTACAGAAATATATCACCTGACAGGAGTCAGGACTCAACCTGACATCTCTTTATATGGATTATAAAGACATAGATTACTATAGCACAGAAAAAGCAAAAT
This sequence comes from Istiophorus platypterus, assembly GCA_016859345.1. Lineage (NCBI taxonomy): Eukaryota > Metazoa > Chordata > Actinopteri > Istiophoriformes > Istiophoridae > Istiophorus > Istiophorus platypterus. The sequence continues at coordinate 2,876,431 of CM029119.1, forward strand.
TAACACTATCTGAAGGGATTATTTGATTAAGTGCACACCAAATGGTGCAACTCCCTAATCTGAAAGTAGAATATATTTCCACCATTCAGATGTTCAATTTATGTCTTAAATGTTTCGTCTTTAATGTCATCTAGCTAATTTACTTGTAATTTGTAGTTTTCTACAGCCTCTATTTTTCCTCCACCTCTCCCCTTTTTCCATGATTTATACAACTTGATGATGCTTTCGAAAGCTACCATAACTATCTGAAGGTCATGGGTGCTGTTACTAAGCCTCCAAGTCCACACATATTATCATAAACCTCAGAGTGCCAAAGCTTTAGTGTTTATCATAGCTTTAGAAGCTGTCTGTCTGATTACAGAAGTCTTAATGCATGCAGTTGGATGGCCTTGACCAATCAATTCATGGAACACATGCTTGTTTAGTGTTTGCTGGATGATCAAACATGACCAACATACTAATGAGTGATTTAAAATAGCCTCTTTTCTGTTGTGTACACATACACAAAAAGAAAATAGCATATCCTGGCTTTCATGTGAACAGAAAATAAAATGATACTGGGAAGATAAAGGATCCATGTAATTAGAGAGGGATCTAGAGTGGGGGATATGTGAGATATGCGAGAGTGGTGAACAGTATGGGGGATTAGTTTGGATTAAAGCAATGGTAAAGGCCTCTGTTGTCTTACACTGTTTTCCCTCCTTTGCCACAAAGAAAACAACATGTTTTTAGTCACAAAAATTGCATAATTTTGTTCTTTGGTTACCTGAAGAAAATCACTTCTGCTTTTTTCAAAATTCTGCAAATGTCTGCTTCAGTGAAAAGGCTCTCTTACACTGCCAACATACATCACTGAAGCCTTTCAATAGACAGAGGATATGTCAAGCACATTATTGCATACTAAGTGTGTTTATGGCACGTTGTGGTATTTTAAGAATTTTTAGATTTTTCTGGAGTCATGCCTGGGCTTAACTGCTGGCTTTAGGACTGATTTTCTATGTTTCCTGAGATGATAGAGGAAGCTCCAGAGTCAGTTTGAAGACTTAAAGTAAACTGAATGGTAAAATTCAAATGCAGTTCTGTGTTGTGGCAACATCACTTATCTTGGAGGGGAAACTGGGAAAAATAAGAAATACAAGATCTATAAATAAATCATGTTATATGACGTCAGTAAACAAAGCATGCTTATGCTTTCTGAGTGGGCTGATCTGTGAGGAAGAAAAGAGGAACATAATATACAGTTGCTGTTCTTTAGCAGCAGCAGAGTAGTTCTGTATTTGCATTTCTGTATTAACGGGTAATTTTTCCCAGATTATAAAAAAAATATATATATTTCTGGTGGTATCTACCCATGTAAATATCTTGGGTTTTATTTGCCAAGTCTTTTGAGATATCTCACTACGAGATTTCTCCCCCTCAGTACAATGGACTTGAATGGAATATAATTTGTGGTGGTAACGGCAGTGAAAAATAGACGGTAAAAATTATGAAAAATAAGTGCCAAAAATCTTTTTCAGAAAAATGGAATAATGTCCTGTGAAGATGCAGTCAAAACAGCTGTTAGAACCTTGAATCTATGGAGCAAATGTATACATTTTGAAGGAATTACCATGATCACAAGTTTTAACTGCAGGGGTGTTGTAAGTACATGTGAATCTGTGCACCAAGTATAACTTTGAAAATTGACAAGTGCTACTAATAGTATCCCATCTTAACAATGCCACCTCTCAGAGAAAAAAGAGCCAGGAAAACCAAAACAGAAAGAGCATGCAAAGCCTTTTAGTGCCATCCTTCCCTATCCACTTATATATAATCTGCAGGAGTATAAAGTATTCCAAAAAAAGAAAAGGAAAGAGCACACAGACCAAGCTAGTCTAGCTAGCTTTTGAACTGAGAGTTCATTTCATTAAAATGCATGTTTGTTGTTGTTTTCTCTATTTATGTTTTCATTCTCTAAAATTGGTTAATTTGCATACATTAATCTATGCTATGCTCTCATCTGACCTTCCATGATTAATCCGTTATTTTTGGTGGTGGACAGGACAGATTGCCTGTTGAAATGGGAAGGGGGTGTTTTGAAAACTTCTATGTTGTCACAACTTTGAACCTGCCCAACCTAATGAGTACTCTGATCTGTACTTGGAGTCGGCTCCAATCTAAATGACACCACGCCGAAGAAGTCATAGGTGTGGTTTCATGTTGTTAAAACAGATGACAAAAAAGTTGAGAGAGTTGTTTGTATACCACTCAACAATCAGGCTAAGGTCTTCGTCAAGATTTTAATATGGTGTGCCCCGAAAACTATTTTTTCCTGTTTACTTATAACTCATTTAGGCTAATAAGGCTATCAAGTAGAGTACTCTGTGGCCGATTTAAATAATCCAGAGAGGACCTGCAGATTTTTTTCTCCATGACCCATCAACTGGTTGTATGATTTTAGTTGACCAAGATTTTCTTTGGTTGCCTTTAGGCCTACTAATTTCAGTGGTGGATTAATCCACATTGAATACTCCATTGACTATTTGTGGAGGATCATGTACAGTCCAAAGTCCAATAGTCTGAGACAACTTTCCCAATTAAAAACTGTGAGAAAGTGGTCTCAGAATTTGGACCCCACTGAAATGGGAGATTCAGTCAAAAGGAAATACGGTGTGCATGTGTTCATGATATTGAAGGGACATGTTACCCAATACAAGAGTGTTCCTAGACATCAGTGGAGCTCAATGGCACAGACGAATAAGGTATATCAGGATTTTATACACAAGTAATACTTGTTAGTAGGATATATACTTTGTTAGTGTGGGTCTTTTCATGGATTGATTTGTTGACTGTAAACAAATTTTAGAATATTGCCTTTAATTTTTTTCTTAACTCTACTCATCCATACTTGTAGATATATGGACAATCCTGTTGTAATACAAAAAACAGACCTATTATTATGTTAAGCAATTTGCTGTTACTGTTATCCATTTGTCACAATGGATATCTGTGTTTTTACACTGTGATTTTCAAGCAAATGTTGGGCATGGCAATGTCGCGTTTGATCATAATCCTCCTGCATCTCAACTTGAATACTGAAAGCAGAAGAAGATAGTATGTGCCCATAGTTATCTATGCACACCAAATATTTTGGATGAGTTTTCAGAGCCCCGTTCTTACCATATTTTTTAACAAACATAGTGACAGACTTCATATGCTGTAAGTACAGAAATCATCCCAAAGTAAATAGGCCCTAACTTGACCTTTTTCAGAGAAAGGCAACAGGAGATACAACAAGTGACTTCAGCTGAGGGCTTTGTAGTATCTGGCATGAGTACTTCACTTGATGTTCGCATGTGTAATACTCACTTAGAAGAGCAGAAGGAGATTCTTCTGTGTCTGTGTCTGCTCAGTATTCCCCGCATAGCCTTGCTGCCAGAACCAGCCGCAAGGCTCGCCCCCAGCCTCAGACACAGAGCACACTACTGATGCTACTGAAAGTTCTGCTCAGGACACAGAAAGAGGAGGAAAAATACACAGACTGTCCCTGATGCCCTGCAACCTTCAGGCTATGACTCATCTACTTTACTTCATTATATTGTACACATTACACTGGAGTTATGTGTCACTAATTTTTAAATACTCTTCAATTTATGTTTTGATGGATTAATCAGCGTTAAAGTCAAAGAATAAGGGGAAGGCGCAAAGCCTTATGATGCAAATGCTTTCTGGGTAGAGAAAATCAGATTAGGGTTTCATTGACGTGTCAGTCTGTTTGCAGCCCTGGGAACACATGACACGCGGATAATCTGCTCAAATAGCTCACAATAATTAAAAATATTCAGACACGCATCAGCCTCTGGCCTTCATTTTCTTTAAGCATCCATCGTCAACATGTGCCAACATGGAACATACACACACATCCAGACTCAGCATGACAATTATACAATGTGCATCAGAAGCATAAGAAGCTTTGCAGTGCATTTTAAGCTGAGTCAGTTGTAATGTTTTGATTCTTTATTTTGATCATGACTAACTTGTCCTGCTTGTATAAAGCAAATGTAGTTGTACATAAGCTCTGTGAGACAAAACATAATAAGCCTCTGTGAGGGTTCTTTTTTTTCTGAAATCTTTTAACTCACTTCAAAACAAATGTGCTAATGCTGTTTTGCAATGCAGGTGATGCTGCATTTTATTTTTTTTTTTAGTCACATTACACAGAGCTTACAATTTTCTTGTAGTCATAAATTACAGCCTGGATACCTCCTTTCTGATCCAGCACAGCAAGTGGAGGTACGCCAAGCCCTCAGACAGTGATTTCATGTGGACTTTCAGATGGGGTACATAATTAGGACAGTGTAGACTTAAATACTGATACTGCAGCAGACAACATGGATTTCAGTCAGAAGTGAATGTCATTGGTACAAATTTACCATCAGCTTTATAACTTAATGAAGACCCAGCTTGCTATAAAATGACATTATCCTTATTTATTTCATTTTTGAAATCCGTAATTAGTAATAACAATGGCTTAGGAACTTTAGAAGCCTCAGAACTTGGTCATCCACCATCTTGTCTGACCACATCTAGAGCCAAAAATGTTTCATTCTAGTCTGAATGCTACACTTGAATTATTGCATCAATCACTTCTCTCCAAGGCCCCTGTTTTTTCTGTGTGCCTTTGTTACATAACACATCTTACCATAATGAATGGCATAAATGGCTTAAATGGTACAAAATGCAGAGTGTTAAAACTTTACACACAAAAAGTTATAGAACTAATACTGCGAACAATGAAAAAAGAGATCTTAGAGACCTGCCTAATTCTCACCTCCTATAATTGCCAGCCATTGTGTAAAATGGCCATGGTAAAAAAAAGAAAAGTTACAAAATCATCAGATATACTGCCTGTTGCTCTATTGTATTGTAAATATTGAGTTCAAACTGGTCATTAAATAAATACTTAAGTGATTCCTACATTTGAACAAAGATTAGAATTTCAAATAAAAAGTGTTCAGGTACATTCATTTTCAGTTTTATCTCCAAATAAAGTGATTTAGATGATCTGGATAGTGATCACCTAAACAAGAGAGAACCTATTGGCCTATTTACAGCCGATCTGATATTGTAACTGCTTGTGTTTCTTGCCCCAACTGACTTTTTTTTAGTGATATTATATTTGTACTAGTTAAGTAAATGCATTATTCACCAAAAATTCTGAACTAAATAGCATGAATGATTTTTCTGTGATTTTAGGGATTTTTTGTGGGAATAGATCACTATTTACTATATTTTGATGTTTTCATTTACAGATAAAAGACAAAATATTTATAACAGTAGTGAGTGTCTTTGTTTCATTACATAATGTTGGTATTTTTCTGAGGAAATGAGAACACATATTCTTGCAAGAAAATCCTGGGATATAGCAAGAGCTTAATTCCCAGTATTCAAGCCTGGAACCAAACTCTTTAAATATACACTTCCAGACATGGTTGTTGCTCCCGGAGTGTGCCCTGAGCCTGGTGTCAGTCAGGCAGCTAAATATTAAAGTCGCTCAGGATTGCTCTCACAGGTCAAATCTGCACATCTGCTTACGTGTCTCCTCTCTTCGGCATCCAGCCCAGAACTGACTCTTCTCTTCAGGGCTGATTAATTTTTTTTCCCCTTTCCCTTTCTATATGTACTCTACATCAATCCCTCTCCCCAGACTGGCGTGTGTGTACAGCTATTAGTTCTGTACCCTGCATCTTCTGGTTTACTCCATATGTCTAATCCTCACTCTGAGCTGGTAATACCGGGAAAAATGGGTGTGTGCACTCATGTATACATGTATATTCCCATATTCCATTCACATCAATCCCTGAGCATGTGACCCTGTCACTATGATGACCTTTACACAACAAAATCAGGAAAAAAACACATTAAAGAAAATCTATGGAGGCATTTGACTTCATTGTCAGTTTATCTCTGTGTGCCTGCTATCAATGGCATGCATAGAGGGAGCTATTTGTACAATAATGTAAAACTGGCTGCTCTGTGTGATGCCATGCAGGAGACAGCTGACATAAGCACGTATTGAATCTCGACAGGGTTTCAGTAGAAATGGGAGTAATGCAGAGGGATAGGAAGAGAGAATGAGAGAGGTAGATGGTGCAGGTGGTTTGCACTGTAAATGTTGGCTGCACAGGGCCACTGTCTACATGCTTTTGCACTCTTTAGCATTTAAAAGATGAAGACTACAATCCCCAACGCTCTTGTGCTTGTTTCAGCATTGAGAGTCGACTACAGTGACCAGATTAATGAGCAGCCAAGTATCAGTTCCACCCACTCCCACTCCCACACCGTCTTCAGAAGAGGCTTCCAACACATTGTGGATGATGTGAAATGATATAACATACTCTCCCACCTCAATTCATATGTCTTTGTTGAGTTGCCTTTGAATAACAGGAATGTACATTAGTGTACTCATGGCTCTGAAAGCCTGTCTGGAGATATTACAGACAAAATATTTCATCCAGAGATAAAACACAAATGCATGGTGAGGGCTGGGTGAGCGTGTGCCATCAGAGCAAAATACGAGGCCCTGATTAGTTGTAAATCTATTGTAGCTTGTGGGAGAGGAGTACAGTAGAAGATATTCTGCTCTGGGTCACATTGTAGACTGTTTATGGCCATAACAAGTTAAACTTAAGGATTTTAAAATATGAAAGTGTCACTATGCATGCTTACTTTTAGATTAATCAGGGATGTCTTTAATCTTTTTTTAAGAATTTGTTCAGAATTTTATTCTTAACGATGGAAATAGTAGATTGACAAACCAATCTCAAGAGCCACTTAATATTTTTTCTTAAGTTTTTCAGTGGCTTGAGTTCATGACAACCGAGCCATCTTGATGACACCTGAGCAAAATCATTAAACACAGCAATGAGATGTAGTTAAAAGCCTTGGAAAACAAATATTATTGCACTGAGTCAGATTCAAGATACAAGATTACTATATTGTCTCTACTCTAGGTTCCCAGGTGCAGCATCAAATAGCATTAAATATGGACAAACCAATTTTAAATAAAAAAATTAACAGTAACAGCAGTTTGTAAACAGAGAACAACAGAGTTGTGCAAAATGACAGTAAGGTGCAGTGGTTGTGCTGATGACTGAAACGTGTGTATATGTGTGTGCATGCAAAATACATGAGGAGAGGCCAGCCCAGTGGCTTTTGGGGAATAACTGTCCCTTAACTAGGTGGTTGTGGCCTGGATGCTGTTTGGCCACACCCCTGAGGGGAGAAGGACAAACAGCTTGTGGGGGTGCTAGCTAGGATTGTGAAAGATGTTTTTGGATGTAGCCTGGAACTGTCTGTTTTGATGTCTCCAATGGTGGGGAGACTCATGCCAGTGATCCTCTGGGAAGGGTAGTAAAATCGCTGTACAACACAATGATGCTACATCTATAGAAGGTCTGAGGAATCATGTACTGAGTAGAGCTTTCATCAACCTCTGTGGGATGCAGAGGCACCAGTGCAGCTTTTTACAGTACAAGATGTATTTATGGTTCAGGAGAGGCTGTCGGTGATATGTACCCCAAACAGCTTGAAAGTGCCCAATGTCTCAGCAGCTTCTCCCCAGATGTGAATAGGAGTGTAAATGGAGCAGGACTTCCCGAAGTCAATTATCCTCCCCTTTGTCTTCGTGACACTGGGGATTAGGTTGTTGTTATATTGTTGTTGTTGCTGATAGATGGTGGCAGCTCACCAGAGGAGGGGTTGCTTTTAAAGGCTGGTATGGTGTTAGAGGAGTCAGAGCAGGATTATCTGTTGATGATTTGGTGTATCCTGTGATTCCCTTGATACTCTGCCAATATGCTTGGGGTCATTATTACTAAGGTGGTTGTTGATATTTTTATTGTACGTAGCCTTGTCTGTTTTGTTGCCCAAGAGAAGGTTCTCTCTGGCTGTTTTCAGTGCTGAGGTTCCACCTGACTTGAAGGCAGAGCCCCTTGCCTTTAGCAATGTACATACCTCAGTTTTTAGCGAGAGTTGATGGTCGGGATGTTTCATGATGGTTTTAGTAATGGTCACATCCTCTATACATTTCTATCTGTAGACGGTGACGGATAAAGCCTACTGCTTCAGGTTTGTACCCATGCATAGCAGCCTCTTTTTTCAAAACAGTTGTGGCTGTGATGGTTTTGGTAATGATTTAATCCATTTTCAGCAGAAGTCAGTATGTTAGAATAAGAGGGATTAAAATATAGTCTGACAGGTTAAGTTTGGGTCAACAGGAAGCTGTGTATGCACCATCTCCGGTTGTGTAGACCTGGTCTAGAGTGTTTGTGTGTGGTAACCATGAGAATGTTTACACGATACTTGGGCTAAAAGTCCTTGAGCTTAACGTGGTTAAAATCTCCTGCTGTTATAATGAGACTTTACAGGTGTTTGATTTCAAGAGTACTAATGCTGCTGTGGAACTCTGACAAAGCTGCCCTAGCACTGCTGTGTGGGGGGGTGTAAATTGCAATCATGATGACTATTGGAACTCCCTGAGTAGGTAGTGTGGCCATCATTGAACAATCATGAGCTTGATCTCTGAGGAACGATGAGTCTTTGCTACACTCGACGTCCTCCACCTCTGGATTTCCCAGACTGGGAATTCCTGTCTGCACAAAACGGGGTCATCCCATTAAGATCTGTTGTTAAGGTCTGGTGGGGTTAGCCTTTAGCCTAGCTTGAGCCCCTGCTCATTTGTCATGCTTCTGCTTCAACTCACATTGCTCCTGCTTGTATCTTGGTCAGCTGGACTACAAGGCCAAGGCCTCTGAGTATGACTGGCATAGCAGCTTTAGCATGCCTAGCGTTTTGAAGATTGTCAGTGTTTTTTCTCTAAACTCAAGAGACATTCCTACAACCTTGCTCAGGTATCACATCAAATAGCCTCAGTAAGGAGGTTTTAGGAAGAGGGCCATGAAAAAGCTTCTTTAAAAAGGTTGTATGTAAAGCATATTATAACAATTATTTCATAACAAATATGTGTTCCCAATGTCAAAATTCTACATGTGTACAAGTAGGAATTAAACTACTAAAAAGGAGATTTTTTTCCATTCTCTTACCTATGTTCAGGCCCTTAAACTAACCTTGACAACCAAAGATGTAATAGGATATATCTTTAATGTTGCGAGTTCGAAAAGTAGAAAAATCATTTATTAACAAAAAGTTCCATTTTTACTTTTCTCAAATATTTGCTTTTTTCTGTGAAACCCCTGTGGATTGAACTCCTCAAAATTCATGGACAGATAAAACCCATGGCAGGGGGTCTCAAGGACTCTACAATTCGGTTGGAAGCCAAAAACACTCGGAAGCAGCGTATTCAGCATAACTGATGCAACCAAATAAGAAATAAAGTTATAGAGATATGAACAGTATCCCTTTAAAGATATGTGACAATTCAAATACAAATATTTTGTGAAACAAATAGTAGCTTTGCATTACACCACACAGTACAATAAATACGTAGCAAATTCTTATTGTTTAATAATGATTTAAAAGGATGTTAAAAGTTGAGGGGATCTGTAGGGCTTTTATACATCATCTAATATCATGCAAAGGTTGCAGCTCTATTTGTACAGCCCTAATATGTTTTAGAAAGGTCTATTTTGGAACACCTACTGAAAGAAAAGAGACCTATTTTTGAATGTCATAAAGATACAGAATACAAAATGATACAGAGGAGTTTCTTTTGATCTGTGTTGTCATCATCAGCAAGACGTTATTTATCTTTTCCAAAACAATTACAGAGCAGAAACACATGATGATTAAATGTTCTTTAGCAAGATTTTGAATCTCTTTAATTTCCAAGGTTGCTGTCCTTTAGCTCCCCCTGGCCTCTGACCCCTCTTTTAGAGAAGATCCCTGCAGGGATCTAGAACAAATCACATTATTATTAGCTTTAGGTCATGCTCATCCACAACCCTGTAAGTGGGTGTGTGAGACTTTCATTTCACCAGTGGAAGATAAGAGGTTTTATATAAATGTGACAGGAGTGAGCAGCTCGGGCTTTCAGCTCTGATAGTCTCCATTGCTTCATTAGCAGGGACAGTTTGTATGCGTGTGTGTGTGTGTGTGTGTGTGTGTGTGTGTGTGAGTGGGTGTGGGAAAGAGAGCAAGCGTTGATGCTGTCACTCAGCTGCCATTATGCTTAAAACATCCCACACAGCGGCACACAGAGTCAAAGAAGAGCCATTATTAATACTTCCCCTCTGAAATGAGCCTAAGAAGAAGGAGCATATGGAGTCTCATTGTCTGCTGGCATTGAAGTCCCTTCTTCGGGGACATGAAAGCGGACACAATGATTTCTATTACCGGACCTTATCAGGCGCTTAGCCAAGAGATTAGTGGTAGTAATTCTCTCTTTTTTGGTGTAAAGGTCTTTTTTGAAATTCAGAGCTTATGAGTGAGAGGGAGGGTGGTAAAAATGGGAAAATGGATTCATTAGTCTGGAAAGGGTCCTTCTGTCAACAGTCACATTTTGAAAATTATTCAAGGTGTGTTATGTCTTCGTGTTGCCACATGAAATCCTCTCTCTGACTAGTCAGTATCCTTTCAGAAACGGTGGTTTTCCCAAACCTTCTGAAAAAACCAGGCTTCTGATAGTTCCTCAGGTGAGAGTTTGCAGTTCTAGAGACAGTCTTGTCACAACTGAATGGAGGTTTTAATGGCTTGGATATTGTTGTCACTGAGAGCCACCCTGGGGATGGCGTCTTTCAGACTGAACAATTGAGCAATGGTATTGATACAGAAAGAGCACAAAGTCACTGAACTGTGAGCTTTTTCCCCCTGATTATTATTAGCTTCTATTCTTGGCTTTTCTCCTTTACTTTCTTAAAGAGATGCCTCATTATGACCCCCAAAGACTGGAGTCAGTGCCACTGCATGTTTTAGTCATTTTCCTCCTTCATCCATATAGTCTAGGAGTCTAAGAGGTGGCTGGACTGAGAACATACCTGAGAGAGAGGCAGAGATTACCCCTGCACGTTCTCCCAGGGATTTAAGGCTACATATAGGCCTATGTACATGCTTGGACATGCTTGCCACGTAGTCCTGCAGACCAAAATAAAATGTAATGACATGGACTGTCGAGGAGGCCTGAGCTGCCCGCTGTGATTGAAATGGAGACACAAAGCTGTGGGAAATTGGAAGAAAAGCTAGAGCTCAGTTTCATTCTGCTGCATGCAACAATGTTGTTTCACTTGTTTCTGCCGTGTAAACCGCCACCTTTGTGGTGCATTAAGCCAATATCACAAACTCTTTATTAAAAAGGACCATTAAACATTTAGTCGATTATATTTGCTTTTCCCCACAAGACGTCCACCTGTTTCCATTCAGACCACTTGGAAGTGTAGCTATTCGCAAAAAGCAGATAATCTCCAAGACACATTGGAGGAACAGTGGATCCTTTACCTTTAGGTAATTATTACTGCAGTTGTTTTTCCTGTCGTACCTGTCTTTAGTCTCCATGGGGGCTGAGTTAGCGAAGCAAAACTCCTAAGGATAAACTACATTTGCTGTGAGTTGCAAGGTGTCTATCAGTCGGGGCAGGGCTTCCAAATGGAGTCTGGAGTCTCCCCTCAAAGATCTGCCAGTAATTAACACAGCAAATGACTGACACTCTCTCTATGGCTCTCTCTGTCTGTGAGGGATAAGACTATTTAGCCATTTTAGAACTTAGATAAGGACAAGTTGCTAATGTAGTGTGTGAAGTCTGACTGCTGTGGTTTATTGCATTGCTATTTTGTCATTGCTGTCACTTTGTTTTATTAAAGATACAATTTGGTATTTTTCCATCAAAATGCTATACACATTCGTAGAAAAGAACATGCAAATCAGTGACTTTTTCCCCCATCAACTGTTATGCAAATTTTCACAAAAATATTATGTAATCACAATAGTGTCTATAACAGTTCTCAAAATTTAGGCTCACCATGGCACTTGGGTGCATTTCACCACCTATCATGCCATTTATTTTACATGCAGGTGTAAAACTACTTTCCTGTTTGCACCATAACTGTTGGTAGTTATCCATCCATGCACTTTCTATAAATGTCAATCCTGATAACAGTCATTGGGAGCCTGCGCCTAGGCCAGCATGTACTGGGCAAGAGTCAGGGTTCATCCTCGACAGGTCACCAGTCTCTCATATTGCTTGGCATGGAAGCTCACTGATGGAAGAATGAAAGTAGCTTGGTGAGATTCCAGGGCTACAGGTGAGAAGATGAAATGTCATCCAGTAAACCCAGTTTGCATATTACATACATTAGTTCGGGCCCAGTCTCACCTGCATTTACAAAGGCAAAATTTATGACTTAAATCAGTTCATGTTAATTGAATCACTGTAGTCATTGGTCATACTCTTGGCAGCAAAGTAAATATGCATAGATTGTCTAGCATCATCAGAAACCGCCTTTCAGGAAGTGGAACCATTTGTTCAGCATTTTTTTTCAACTTTCTAAAACAATAATCCAACACTTAATGCAGGGATTGGTAAAAAGACTGCTTTGGAGCTCTTTTTTCTTCTTCACATAACTACTCCTGTCATTTTTGCTTCCACAACACTATGAATGGTTTAGAGTAGAGACTGTTTGAAAGTGTGCACTGTTGGCCCAATTTGGGCAATACATCACTTGGAAAGTACAAGGACAAAAATAAGAAAGTGTTCTTGGAGAGATACACTGTTCTTGGGTGCCTGAAGTATATTGAACCCTTAAAAAACATAGGAAAATACATTTACACATATTGCCTATTTCAATCTTTTCACCTGGCATACATCTCTTGGGACTGGGAGGAATCCGCATCACCCAAAGGGAACCAAAAGTAGACATTATGAGAGCATGAAACCTTTTGCCAAAAGGGTTTAGTTTCAAACCAAAGCCAGGACCTTCTTTTAACCACTGGGAGATTTTGACACCTTTGTCTGCCCTTGGAGGACATGCTCCCTTTCACTAAGAAATCTGTTTAGACACCATCATGCGCTAACTGCCCTCCCCCTTAACTTCAAGGCCTACCATCCAATCCCCATACCCTATGATGTCTCTGCTCACAAAACAACTGAGTCAGAAAAAAAACCCCTGTCTTCTTTGCCTTCTACAGTAGTGTTCCACACCCTCCTCCACTTCTTACACTGTCCCTCCGGCTCCACCTCACCCACCTTGAGGGCCATTGTATTTGTTATTCCGCCCCTAAGAGCGAAGGCCTCTGTTGGCTGCCAGCTTGTATATCCCAGACCATTAACAACATGACAGGAGAAGTTAGCTTGACTGGCATGTTTATTCTTCTGTTGACTGGGCAGTGCTAATGAGGCCTTCACACTGTGCTGGGCCAGCAGGATAACCCAAGCATTATAGGACAAGCACAAACAAGACCCACTGTCATTGACAATTTCCACGAGATCACCCAAACACACATATTCAACACGTGTGCTACATACATGAACACAAAAATTGGACTTCTGTTGCCTTTGAAGTGCTCACACTGAAACTCCTACCTCTGAGTTCCAGAGTACTGAATGTGACTTCTTGATCCATTTATCTGTAATAGATACAAAGTGGTAGAAAGTAAGTTTGTAGTACCTTATATATCAAAGGTCAGGCAATGCTACTTTCCACTCTAGCTAGAAAATTAAGAAGAGAAAATGAGCAATATGCATGTAATTGACGTTTTTATAATTTAATAACTTCAAAAGGCATATGCACACAGCAGTAATGAAAGGGTATTGGCTGCCGTACAGCAGGTCAACAGTGAGTAGGAAAATGCAAAGTGCACTGAAGTGGAATTTAACATTTCAAGCCACGGTGACTATTTTTAGCTTCTACAATATGTTGCATTTCTGAGGGAATCAAGGAAATTGTAAGTTCTTTACATTAAATTGTAAACTGAAAGGAAATTGCAAGTCAGATATAATGTTAAGAGGGATTCGATCAAACTGCTCATAAATTTTATTTAATCACTTAAAAATGTGTGTCTCTTAGCAAGCATGGAGTCCCTGGTGAACAGTTTGAAGCCATTCAAGATTGTCTGGTTACATCCATATCTTTCCTGTAGGAGAGACAGAATTCAATTTAATTTCTTTTGGAAATGTAAAGAAACTGATAGCCAGCCACACACTTTCAACTTTTGATATTCTCCTGCTATTAGACGGATGAGCCAAAAAAGTCAAGTGAAGTTTTATATGATGGGGAGAGGGCTTTAGCTGCCCTGACTTCCATTTCACATTCACATTTATGTGGCAACGCTTTATTTTACAAGCCTGCAATTTTACAATTAATTTCCAAAGATTTTCCAAGAAATTTCTTGAAAAGGAATTTGGTTATCGTTAGAGAAAGTTCAGTTAGTACACCACAGATACATATATTAATTGTGTAACATAGAGAGTCCATATTCAATAATTCTCCTATGGAAAAGAACATAAACATAAGTATGTGATGAGCCATACATTGATCAAAATGAAAAATAGAGTCTTTCTTTCAAAGGCATGGAATTAGTCCCAAATTACATACTTTAGTTACTTTGAGGAAACCTGTAAAATAAAAAAAAATTGCAATTTTTGTTAGTCAACAAAAATATTCTAATGATTTCCAGGAAGAAAAAAAGGGATGAATTCAATATGTGTTACTTAACAGTGTCTTTGATATTATGATATAAAAGAAATTTCTTTTGCATTGTTTTTAGTGCTTTAGGTATCCAGGTATCCAGGTGTGGAAAACTTTGATTAGCTAACTGTTTAATCCAACGATGGAACAAATATAAGTTTTTCACCTGTTAATGAGACTCATCGCCTGCTTTCTTCCTATGGTTATCATACTATTTAATTCAATCATTTATTAGATTAATAACTGTCTCAGTCCTTTTTATTACACTGTTGCCATTCACGTGTGATTAATATAGTGTGAACAGAACTCTGTTTCAAAACAACAGTAATGTGGGGAAATTTTAGTTATAGTTATATACATGTACTGGTACTTTACAACTGTATTTTCTTAAAGTAAACTAATATTAATTGCTCAAAAGAAAGTAACAAAAAGATAATTTGAAATAAATAATCAAATTAATAAACTATGCAAAATATCAATGACATGTACAAGACTTTCTGCTAACAATCCCACAATGCAATGCTCTGTATTTTACAGATTCAAAAATGTACTCTACAACTGACAGTAATGTTGCAAAATAACTAGTTAGTGACTAAAATCTCAAATTTACTACTTGCTATTGAGTGTCTCTTATATAGGGAGGAGAGAATGAGTGAACAAGGGCCTGATTTCAGACACAGCCAGTCTTTCTCTGTGTCACTCAAGCGTAATTGTCTCAACTTGCTGTTCCTCTGTTGAGAAATGAACTCTAGAAAAATATGACAATCAAAAGACTACCCTTTTATTTTCAACTATCTTGTTTAATTTTCTCCAGACCTTCCAAGATCTGACTTGAAGGCAGCATTAAAGAGGGCAGACCCAGTAGTGACAGCGCTCACAGGCTGTAGTCCTCAATTAATAAAGACAATTGCATTTCTCCCTGGCCTCTCTCCCTGTCTCTCTCTCCCACAGATGCATTAATCTTCACCCTATGTGTGTGCATCTTGAAAGACATCAAGTACCGGTGACATCCTGCATGCAAAATTTGTCTGGCGATTTATTAGCTGTACTTCTAATTATCAGCAGCACTCTTAGCCCCATTAGAGTTAATGCTACAGTTGATAAAAAGGGGCTATTGATGAACTGTGGTAATGAGACTACTACGGGCCAGGTGATAAAAGCCTTGCTACGACGCGAAGAAGAAGCAAATTCCCCTTTTCAAGAGATGTCTTCATTTATTAGATATACAGAGAGGTCAGGAAGTTGTCAGAGTAATGAGTGGTTCTAAGGTGCCCAGTCTATGGGGCCTTCACATTCATTTCAGTGCATTTTCAAAACTCATTAAAACTCATTTTAAACTTGTTGGCTATAAAATGCTACCAAAATTAAGTCTCCTCCAAACAAACTGTGATTCATCACAAGTGAAACATAATCTACACTCACTGAGCTCTTTATTAGGAGCATGTACACCTGCCCATTCATGTCATTTCATCATTTCAGGTGTCCAATCAGACAATCATGCGGCACCAGTAAAATGCATAAAATCTTAGATATTAGGCCAGGGGCTTCAGTTAATTTTCATATCAAAGATCAGAATGGGGAAAAATCTGATCTCAGTGACTCTGACCGTAGCATGATTTTTGGTGACAGACAATCTGGTTTGAGTACTACTGAAAGTGCTGATCTCCTAGGATTTTCATGCACAACAATCACTACAGTTTACTAAGAATGGTGCCAAAAACATCCAGTAGATCTGTTGATGAGAGAGTTACAACCAAGAGGAGAAAAGCACCTCAGAATAAAAAACAAATTCAACCTTGAGGCAGATGGGCTACAGCAGCAGAAGACCAGATCAGGTTCTACTCCTGTCTGCCACAAACAGAACTCTGAGGCTACAATCGGCACAGGTTTCACCAAAACTGGACATTTGAAGAACGGAAAAACATAGTCTTGTCTGATGAATGTGGATTTCTGCTGTGGCAGCAAATCGTTTGGACATCATTAATCTACGACCCCAATCTGCCTAGTGTCAACAGTCCTAGCTGGTGATGGTGTAATGGTGTAGGGAGTGTTTTCTTGGCACACCTGAAACCCCTTAATACTGAACAATTATTTTTTGAATACCGCAGCCGATCTGAGTATTGTTGATGACAATGTGAATCCATTTATTGCCACAATTTACTATCTTGTAATGGCTACATCCAGCAAGATAATGATCCATGTCACAAAGCTAAAATCTCAAACTGGTCTCATGAAGATGACAATGGTTCAGTGAACTTCAGGGGCCTCCCCAGTTGAATCAAATAATAGATCTTTGGGATGTGTTAGAATAAGATGGGCAGCATGAATGACAAAGCTGAAGAAATGATGTGATGCAAATCATGTCAGCATGGACCATAATCTCAAAGGAATGTGTCCATTATTTGTTCATTCATGCCACAAAAAACTGAGACAATTTTTAGAGAATTACCTGTAATCTTTTCCTAATTAAGTGCTCAGTGAGTGTACATAAACTGTAGGAAAATCGCTCCAAAACTTGCAATTGCTGTTGCACCTCCTCATGGGGGGCCTAGTATAAATTTAATTCAAATTTTAAAATTATTTCAGTTAAAAAGAAATAATAAATAGCATTAGTTGCACTGAAAAGAGGCTATTTTCAAGGTTAATGTAATGACACCCAGGCCCCTTCAGTTTAAATAAAAGGCTTGATTACAAACCAGGAGAAGTTGACAACTGTCCTGGGGCTTGAGGTTGCCAGAGAAAAGTCAAAGCAAAACAAAAGCCCCTGCATATCAATTGGTATGGCTAATTTGAATAATTGCAGTTTTGTCAAGGAAATTGCACCATTAAAAAATCAACCACTAAACTATTGAATTAGCTATAAAGGGGGTCTAATTAAGGTGCCCCCCCTTAATTAGCTAATCTAGTGGCCCCATCTTATAGAGGGGAGGTGTGGCAAAATCTAGGTTTTTAGACCTTTATTAATGTAGTTTCTATTGTGCTCATATCATACATATTCCTAAATAAGGTAGAGTTTAAATTTAACTAGTACTGGTAATATAGTAAGGCAGTGCAGGTTGATTTATGAATGTCTGGCCAAATAATGAAGCTGCCATATGTAGTCTACTTAGTGCACTATAGGTAATAAGAACTTAAAGATGACATGTACCAAAGAAGAGTAGCAAAGCAAACCACCATCGTTTTGATTTGTCTTACAAAAATGTCCTATGCTATGTATCCTATATGCAGTGCATTGTAATTTCAGACAGCTATCAATCAATATCATTTAATGAGATCACTGACAGGTGAAGTGCCACTTTACTGTTGTTTCCACAATTAACTTCACAGTCTTTTGAGGGATTTTTTTTTCAAGACAATTAAAGCATTATAGACTAAAAATATTTAGTATTGGAAATTAGAAAAGTACATTTACTTAAGTACTGTTATTAAGTACAGTTTCCATTTAATTGTAGTTTACTTGAGTATTTCCATTTTATGCTGCTTTATACTTAGTTTTCGCTACTTTCATAGGTTAATATTGTACTTTTTTGCAACTACAATTCTCTGAATTATTTAACAGTTGTAGTCAGTAGTTGCTTTTCAGATTAAATTTTTAAGTAAAAGAATATATGCTAATCTTAGAAAAATACAAGAAATTGTTAAAGATCAGTGGTTTGTTTTGTCAACCTTTTTGAGTTGCAACGTTTAACAGAACACTGGTGTTTACTTCGGGCCCCTTTAATGTCTGAGTTGTTTGTGGTTCCACCAAGGGAAATTTCCCCTCTAAACTCCTCAGATGGTTTTATTCACAGTACTTAAGTACTAAAACTCCAGCTCCACCTCAACTGGCTACAAAAAAAAAAAAAAAAAAAATGCTGCTCACACACTTATGCATCACCATTCAAAAGCAAATGTGTAAAGTGTTTTTTCTCATAGTACTAATGTACTTTCACTTTAGTAGGATTTGAATTTAGTTAATTAACTTAAAATAACTTAAAGTGAAAGTAATTTCTTCAGTGCTAGACGTAGTGGAAGGAAGTAATTTTAGGCTGGAGCTGTCCATAGTGCTAATCCCTCCACACTAGTCGCTATGACAAAGTGAAACAACAGGTGCTTTCCACATAAGACTGCTGTGTTGTCCAGTGTCTGACTTTTAAATAGTAATTACAGCCTCTAGGCTTGTCCAATGAATATATTAATTATTAGAAATATAATGTAAAATATAACATTTTTATGCATTAAAGCAAACCAACTTTAGTGAAGTCAGTATCTGCCTTCTTTTCTGATGCCCTCCTCCTCTTGTTTAGTGGTTCAATTTATTCCACACAATTAGAGTTCCTGTCAGTGGTTTTTGTCTAGAAGTGTGATAGTTTTAGTAATTTAACAGTGACTGTTGTATGTGTTGTTTGCCTCTTATTTATGTCAGAGTTGTGTTTATCTGGATGTCATTAAAACCTCTGCAACCCTCTGTATGTCTGCGCTGCTGTCCTTTTCAGACAGCCCTTCTTATCACCTTTCTTACAAGCCAAACACTGCATGTAGAGATTAAAAATGTTGCAATGGAAAGATGTGTGTTATACACCAGCCCCCACATTTTTATTTTCTGTCTCCCTATTCCCTCTGCCACAAAAAAAATGACAAGGTTTTTGTTTTGTTTTGTTTTTTTATATAAATGTACTGCATCTGGTCCCTGTCCAGAGCTTCTATATAAAGCATATTTCCCTCCGTTCGCACACGCACTAAAATGTCTGTTAAACTTCCCCCCTAGTGAGTAAACAAGATGGAACCTGCAGAGTCAGAGTACTGTTTCAAATTGAGAGCTAGCAGAATATGACAGCTCCTTTAATGCTACTCTTAGACATTCATTATCATTAAGACGGTGGTTCCCATACCTGCTTAAGTAAGCATTTATCCCCAAGCTGTTAGGTCTCCTTCAGCACTCTCTCTCTCCCATTGCAGGCAAATTTGCAACCCAGCTTTGCATCAGCAGTTACAAAAGGAAGGCACTTTTTATACTTGATGCTCATCCAAGAAATTGATGTACAGGATGCATCTGGGTCTTTGGAGAGTAAGAGAGCAGGAGGGAGAGAAAGGCTTTGGTTTGAATGGGTTATAGCATGTGTGTGATTGCACTTTGCATTTCTCCAATTCCCTCCTGTTTCCCAGAGACTATTACTCTAACTTTTCATCCATATCCAGTTGACAGAATAAAGACATTTCATTAAGGCTATCTCTGCGCTTGTTTAATGAAATGAATACCTCTGCAGCCACCCAAACTGTTCTTTGTGTATGTGCATGTGCATGTGCTCTTAGATGTGTGTGTGCATTGCAATTATTCTGCTTTGAAAATATGAGGTTGCTTTTAATTTTTGTAGTATAGTCTGTTGTGTAGATTTTCTACTTTAATGTCTTTAGGTACATGTGCATACGTCCATATAATGCATTTTGGTGCTGGCATTCTCCAAGCTGCTCTTTATAATGAGAAACTATGTCTCTCCAGGCTTTGGATTTATGACTACATGACTATCGGTGAGATACTCAGCTGTGGAAGTAATTAATGTAGGGCGTAATTGTCCTTTGAGCATCTCCTCAGACCTCAGATCCCACCTTAACTGCAACCCTGAACTCTAATAAGCCCACAGGGACGACCCAGCGTGTACCTCAGAGTTAGCCGAGGCAGCCACATAATTAGTCTGCAAACATTCACCCTAACACACCCAAGTTGAGGACTGTGCTTCTGACAGGGAAGGATATTAATGTCAAAAACAACCATTCTCAGACTAAATGCAGATGTGACTGTAATGGAAGAGAGTTTTCCATTCCTCCTCATGGACGTAGACTTGTTTCCTTAGAGCAGGTCTGAGTTAATGATGACAAATCTCGAAATTTTGACAAAATAAAACTAAAAAGAAAAATTTAAACTTTCTCCTAAGTGAATGGAATGGGTGACAGAAAGTAGGACTTTTTCCTGATAAAAAGTAAAAAAGCAGAAGTATTTAACATTTGCCTACTTGTCTGCAGGAGCATAATGGTTTTGCATGTTTTGAGCATCATATTGATTTTACATTACCACTAACCACTTTGGAGGCCATGCTGCTATGATTTAGAAACTGTAAGTTTAGGAATTTTCTCCTATTACAGCCATTTATTGGCTTCCATTCATTTCTGTAGGTTGTTCATTTGTTATCTCTCTGAAATAGATCCTATTATAATTAATACAGATAATAACCATACCAGTGTACTTGCAATCAGTACACCACAGTTAATCAAGTGCTGTACATCATTATAGTTTCAGAATACTACAGTTATCAGTTTTTTTGTTTTTTTCAGATTAGGATCAGATTGTGTTTACATTAGCTTAATCTCAGTCATATACAATATTAAAGTACTGCTAATGTCAGTGGAACAGAAATAATTATCCAGTACTATGGAAACACAACACAAGGTACCAGTCTTCATTAGAGGGACTTTTACTTTTGATACTTTATGTATAGTATGTTAGTAACATTTCTGCACTATTACTAATTTTACTGATTATTAATGCAGAACCTTTACCGTGATAATATGTTTTTAAACTGTGGTATTGACAATTAATTCAATTATGTCAAAACATCTTTTCATACTTTTAGCAAATCATAGAACTATTCCTTGTATTTCTGCTGACCATTTGCAGACTTTTTTTGTTTTTTGGTGCATCTTCTCTACTCTTCCAGCCAACCACTGGTTTCACTTCATTTATGCAAGTATGAAAATCAATAATGCGAGTGAATGACTCGAGCTGTATAGCAAAGGACCAAAGGGCACTAACTGGAAGTGAACCAGGAATTAACCCTGAAACCCCATCTATTCTGCAAGCTAATACTGTACATGTGAGTTAACGCTGGGAACATTGACAAAATTAAAGTAGACTTGATGTTGACCTAGAAGGATTACACAAATCGAATGCAAGTTTCAACAGTCTGCTAGTAATTTTCAAACCATATGAAAATGAATGGAAACGAATGGACATCTATACAGGTAGGAAATTTAAATCCATAAAAGAAAAGTAGTTGGCTCTGTCCCTTGTATACCAACAGTATACTGGTAAGTACATTAACTGTACTGATAAGTACATTAATTAATCACACCACTGTATTGCCATGTTCCAATCCAGCAATTTTTGTTAGCTATTTTGACATGAAATGTAACAAGCCCAAACATGCTTTCACAGGGCACTAGGACCAGGCAGTCAACCATCCAAAAGAACACAACAAATACAGCTGAATATTTTTAAGGCTTAATCAGATGACCACCCCATACCAAACAGATAAAAAACAAAAGCAAAAGATATTCTCCAGAAACTAATATCATATGAAATTATCCATCAAAAATGTTTGGATTGGGAGATATAATAATATAATTGCAAGGTGATAATAATATGTTGAATATCATGAATTTTCTTATATTTTATAGGCTGAGGTTCCAACTCCTTATTATTTATGCATGGTCACATGAGGTAATGATGCAAATCTTTGATCAGACAGGCTTCATGGCAGAATTGTATATACAGGACTTAAATTATCAATATGTTGAAATACCTTGATTTTTTTCAATATCTAACTCTCCAGATGAACGAAAACATCATTCTCTGTCAACCATGATATAAAATTATATATACCATGACAGAAGATCTTACCTTCAATGTTAATGTACTGAGCAAGATATGGAGGGATATAGTGAAGCCTTGCAAAGTCACTGTTATGGACTTTAACTGTGTCTTACTCGGTGCACACTGAGTGCTGTTTGAGATATGAAAAATGACTACAGTGAAAGAAGCTGGAGAGCTTGCAATTATTGTTTTAAGTTGGCCATTCAGCTGCTGGAAAAGCTGTTTACTGTCTGTTTTTTCTAAATATGCCAAAATCCTAATTGCCGAGTCCCTTTGATAAAAAAGAGGGATTAAGACAGGCCATGAAACAGAAGCCTCCCACCCTCAGTTGCCCTTTTCATTTCCACATTATACATCTACTCTGTCCGACGTCCGCAAAAGGCCACACCATATATCCCTGTCCAATTTTACACCTTGCCAATAAGAAATGAAAGTGGCTCTAATGCTTGTGAGCAGGCTAAGTGAAATATAGGAGTATCAGCGCTATAGGAGGGTATGTGTACATTATTGACAGAGCTGCTTGTGCCGCTGTCGGCAGTGAGTGATGTCCCATGCTGCTGTAGTTGCATTCAGAAATCTATCAACGGCTAATAATTATGTGTACATTTACGACAAGGGGCCTGGGTTTAATGGATCGATTCACTCACACTGCAATTCCCATTCTGCACATGGATTTCCTGTCATTTTCATGAAGGATTTTGCATCAGAAGAGGCCTCTCTCGCTCTCTTTTTGTCTCTCTCTCTTTCTCTTGCTCTCCTCCTCTCTTCCCCTCTCCCTTGAACCTTACTCCTTGACCAAATGCATTATGTCCTAATTTAATGCTACCTTTAACAAACTGACCCAATACATTTTTAATTTTTTTTTTTCTTAAAAATTCTATCTTGACTTTTTTTCCGACTAAGAACAGAGAGTGATAGAGTGCTACTCACAGCAACAGTACTTGATTTGCAGTGGCTTGGATATGAAGCCCTACTGCAGGGGCTCATTGGTGACTAATACTCTCTGCTCTCTGCCACCAACTCATATGGCATATACAGTATGAAAGAAAGTACAAATACACACACACGCACATAAAAACACAGACACTTATATACATACATGCATACACCCATACATATATATATGAGGGATAAGCAGCAATCTTTCCTAAGATGGACCAAAATTTGATGGACTTGTCCCCTTACTCCCTCCAGAGACTGGCCTGCTCACATTATGGAGCAGCTTCTGTTGCAATCGCCACTGATATGTTATAATTAAACCACCAGAATAACTAGAGACCCCTCTGCTTCTCGGTCAAAAATTGCAGTTCACTGGGCAGGGCTTTGTGAACATCATAGCTCCAGTCTGCCAGTGTTTGGCAAGCTCCGGTACAAATGTCAGAGCTGGAGAAAAGCTTGTTGAAGTTGCCACTAACCACACATCTAGTCCCAATGCTGCTACTGCTATTGCTGCTGCCATGCTCTGCTGACATAAATGAAGGCAGCAACTTGCTACCCCCTGGTGAGTAGGGACTATGTGAAAGCCAGGATAATGTCCAACAATGTATTTCAGGTCAAATTTAGAGGCATATCCTGTAAAGTTACAGTATTTAACATTTTACTCTGGTATGATCATCACATTTTTTGCTTGTGATACAGTCAAAGTATTGACAGCTCATAGAGAGAACCCTCTCCTTCATTAGGATTAGCAGGCAAAGCTTTTTATTGCAATGTGACTCGTTGTTGTGTAACTAAGGTCTTACAGTATGCCAACTTAAAGTGTGTCTGCAGCAAAGTCACCACATTGTATCCATAGTGAGCCTATTTTTCATCTTCTGGTCAGTGAAGGATTAAATCTGGATGGTTATTACAAAGTGATTTGACACACAACTGTGGTTGCAGTGACCACAAGATGGCATTAGTTTAATTTTAACACTATTTCAAGGCTCTGGCTGATAAAAAGGGGATATGGTTATAAGCACAACACATGACATCAAGACCTGCAAGTGGATTAAAACACATCTTAAGTAAAGACTTTTGTGTTAATATACATTTTCAATATCACATTTAATACATAACATGGTTAAACTATCAACATTTTAGTGCCAAAATACATAATGTAGAATTTTAGTCATGATATCTACTCTATATTCCGTTCTGAAGCCCCAAAGAATTATTATGGTTTATTACAAGTTAGGTTTTATCTTAGTAGTTTCGGAAATATTTTCCATTGGTATTAATAATACGGTTTTCACCAAGTTAATTAATGAGATCTGGGAACAAAGTAGCATTGCTAAAGAGAAGTTCAACAGAATGTTCAGACTAATAACCCCAAAATTAGTCAAACCTACTCAAACGTGAACAGTAAAATTATTACCAAAACTTACTTTTGTATGATAAACAGTCCCAATAGTTTACAGACTGACTCTCATGTTCAGATTAACATTGTGAGCCCTAGAGCACCCTCTCTGTGAATCACATACAGGAATTCAATACAGCCCTAGATGTGCTTTGTGGAAAATGATTAAATGCAAATGTATAGTACTTACTGGTAATACAAAATTACAACTAATCAAATTATTACAACTTGGGTCCCTTGGTTCTGGGGTGAGTATAGTATTATCATAAGTGATAATACACTTTACTTCTTCCTTTATTTCAAACTTAGATCAGCTTGTTCTTATTTGGAATATGAATCCCTTTTTGACTACCTAGTGGCAGCAGAACAGGCTGAAAACACAATACTGACATGTTATATATTAAGCTGACATGGCAAACATGTTTACAGTCTAGTAGTTATTGAGTGACATTAGCATTAATTTGGAGTCACGTTTTTGACAACTAAATAAACAGACCAATATTCACTCTTCTTTAAGCTCTATCATAGTCTACACCATCTCCTGAGAAAAATATCTGGCTATTTAGATACTAATGTTGCACTTTATTCGCCAGGTAGTCTCTATCTGTGTCTGTCTGCTGTATTGTCCTGAGCAGATAGTGGGCATGGGGGTATTAATTTTTCACCAAAAACATGGATTTTCAGTGAAAAACACAGTTGATGAAAGCTGTTGGACTGAACTAAAACAGTAAGTGGGCCATATAACCCAAATAATGGGCAGAAAGGGGCTAAGATACTCCATAAAACTGAGGAGCTGCAAAGTCAGCTCAAAAATCAATCAATTATGTTGGTTTATCATTACAAGTGGCACCTTTCAAATTATTATTTTTTTTCACTTATTTTATAATATAAAAACATGGATAAGAATATAATTATTAGCACAGATAGTTCAGTCGCTTGTGTTTGTTGAATTACATTAGCTAACTGATTTCTGTTAATATTCATTTGGGGGAAAACTGTAATATATGCACATACCCTCAGCTACCATGTTCTTGGTAGAAAGGGTAATGAATACACTGCCACCTGTTCTACTTGACTCCATGCTTTTATCTGAAGTGTGATGTGCTGCTTTCTCTCTAGAAGGTCTATGAGAACCAAAACAATTTCTCTGGCTCCAAATCATGTAAGACTTGTTGACTTGCTGAGTCTTTAGCTTTTAATTCTCACTGTGTCGTGTCTGCTTCCTTTTGATTCATAATGAATTTGCATATTTTCAAATTATCTTTGCTTTTGTTGGAAATCTCAGTGGTATTTGCATAGCACAATTCCAGTGAGTCATCTCTGTGTAATACTGTGTTCATAAATGGAAAATGCTGCTTTAGGCTCCAACAGATATTGTGGTAAAAAGCTGCCTCTTGCTCAAGTTGACAGTGATAAGCCTCTGCTTACTATCTTGAGAAGGAATTGAATTCTTGGTCCTGGTGGCCAAGTCTTACATAAGACAATGACTGGCTGAGATGCATATCACTCTCATATTGCTATCTTTCTCTCACTGTGCCATCCTGTCCTCTCAGTCTTACAGTACATGTGTTAGCTGATTATAGGCCGATTCCGCTTCTCTTAGCTCTGTGATATTTCCTCCATTCAGAGGGAGGTTTTGACCAAATTGTTTGGAGTCACTGCAGATTAGTGTCACCCACTAAGCCTCGTGATTCTCATCCTGGCATTGCCTGCTGCAGTATGAGTCTACTAATCCATACTACTGTAGCTTTCATATGTATGATTTAGGTTCACGGGAGCCTAAATATTCCACATTGAATGACAATATGGTGTGACATAGCTTCCAAAAATAGGTGGGGAAGGAAGAACATCAAGGGGGCCAAGTTCTACCACAGGTTTGATAGAGCGCCATTCATTACAAGAAAGATATGAGAAACAGGATGTCAGGACAACAGACAGGAGTGTGGGCTTGGTGCAAATTTTTTGTCCTGTTAAAAATGAAATATGGTCCAATGGTTTGATAAAATCAATTGTGTAATGTAATCTAATTTGATTATTTAATTTAAGTGGATTGTGGGGATTCCTTAAATGGGTAATTCACCAGTTTTCCACACCAAGTCAGGTCTCTCACCATAGAGACTGAAACCAGTCTGTGAAATGTGTAATGTCTTATGTGGTTCTGGGGACGCAAATAACCCTTCATGATACTATAGTGATGTCATTTGGGTTATTGAATTCTGAATTTTGGGACAAAAATTTTTAACAGAATGCCTGTATTACATACATATGGACCCTTAGTGGGGTCTGAAAGATGTTATTGTTTCACAGAGTATAATCAAACTGAGTCACGTGAAATGTAGGATCCACAGCAGGGGGATGCCTTTTTTATTCAGGGGAACTGCAAGCCAGGATATTTTGACTACTAATACTTTTATTTTGGCTGGTCTTTGTCGTGTGAGTCTTTTAACTTCATGCGATTGTAATACTTACTTGGAGTATCCCTTTAATACTCCACCAATTACATACCAGTTTGGCGTGATATATACTACATTAATATCCAGGAATGGGATAAATGAGACAGTGCTAGAAATCATATTTAATCAATAGTATGTGCTTACAGACATTTACGTTATATTTCTACCTGTTTAAGTAAGGGAATTATTGCACTTTTCCCGTATTACTCCACTTATTTTTACTTAAATATCAACCTAAATCAGTGCAAATGTTAAAACAGCTCACATTTTCTTGCTTTTTCCTGATTTTATATTTCAAGTAATAATAATCAAACAACATTACTTTGTTAAGTTAGGCCCCCTTAATGAGTTTTTCTTTGTTTTTTGTTTTTTTTTTTTTTTGCTTCAATACTAAAGTATATTTTAATGGCTACTTTTTACTTAAATAATTCAACAACAAAAATCTCCAGTCTAGATTATACTCTATGTATCTGAGAGGCTGTATTCTGTGGTCTGTATTTCCTCCCTAAAACTGGGGTCAGGCAAGTTTTAATAAGATGTAAGTTTTCCAGTGTAAGGTTGAAGTAGGATTTTTGTCATTGCTTGATTTATACAGTGTTTTTTGTTTTGTGTCTAAAGGATATGCATACAGGAGACAGTGACCTGCTCTCACACACGGCAGGTCAATGTTCATACAGGTGTTGTTGCTGGGGAGTCGAGGAAGGAGTAGTATCATCTAGAGATATCTCATTTTGTTGAATAATAAGGAACGCTTTTGATTTTGTGATTTACGTATGTATTTGTATTTATTTCACTTACAATTGACATGTATGTATATCATTTCTTTGTATGATATATACTGTATAGTATTTGCATTTGTGTCTGCATGTGTTGCTTTATGTTCTAACTACTCCCCTGCACAAAGTGGACATGGTATGTATTTGGGAATGTACAGTTTTAATATGGGCATAGATTTAGCAGAAGAAATTGAAAAATTCCACTAACCTGATTCCATTTTAAGTTACAGAACATTAAAAAAGATGCTCACAAAAAAAAAAAAATTGGTATGATGACAATGTCACAACAAGAACAAAATACTGTGAGAGATCTTTGTGAATTTTATAAATCAATAAAGATTTCAAATATTAAAATAATGTCATTCTGATGCAGCAAGTTCAGTCACAACATATTGCTACAGGCCATCAAAAGCCCTCATCAGTTGATCCTTGCTAATAATATTTCATCTTCTGTTATTTAGGCAGGTCTCAATCAAAAAAAAAAAAAAAAACACGAGCAAAAAATCTGCCCAACTGTTTGATCTCTCAGTGGAATGGCCTCCTATCTCTTCAGTGCATATGTTCAGCCTTTGAACAGCCCGATCTGTCTTCTGTGTTGCAGTGCCATCGTTCTGGGGACTGGTAAACTCGGCCTGGAACCTGTGCTCGGTTGGGAAGAGGCAGTCACCAGTCAACATCGAAACCAGCCACATGATCTTTGACCCCTTCCTCACACCCATAAAACTGAACACAGGTGGACGCAAGGTAGGGACACACAAATGCAAACACACACACTATTTTCTGCTGTCTGCTTGATGGATGCTGGGGCTTTGTTGGGTCTGCTGGTGGCATTTCTAAGATGTTGCTCTATACTGCTCAAGTGCTTGTCACTGTTGTGTTGGTTGTTGTTTCAGTGCTATTGTACTTTGATAAGGTATGTTTCCACAATTGATGCTTCTGTATGGGGTTTGTTTTGGCAGACAACGTGAGCTATTTGTCTAACGAAGACTCTCCTGGAGATAAAATACAGGACAATTCACCTATTCAAGGACACACAATCATTCAAGAAGCCACAACTTTATCTGAAGAGCTTTACAGATGAAATCTTACAGCCTAACAGCGAATTAGTCAAGCATATTGTTTATCATTTAGTCCTGTGCAGTGGTGTACCAAGGACAGTGTGTATCAGAAATCTGTTACATCCTGTGCCATATGACAACAGCTAATTGGGAAGCCCTCACAGATGGGTGGATTTTAAAAGTGCGCAGTTGCATGGTTAGATTAATGTTATGATTAGTTTATGTTTATGTTCCAGCAGTGAGCACAGGGTTAGCCATGGGCAATGATAGAGGATATAGGATGCATATCAGATTAACACCTATGGTAGAGCTGTTCTAATGTCATCATCTAGATTCCAGCATAGACCCATGTTGTGTCCTTGGACCCCTGTTTGATCAGCTTGTGTTTCTTGGGCCCCTTATTAGAGGATTTAGTCATTTAAAAATGGATTGTAGATCTGTTTACAATCCTGTATAAGAATACAATTGAATTGATAGGGAAACCTGGGATTTGAATAGCTTCTCATACATTCTCTCTCTGGTAAAACTTCTGCCTGGAATGAAAAAATTAAATTTAACAACTCCTTATTTTGCAAGGGCTCCCCTGTTACTCCCTCAAGGACTCAACTTTGAGTGCAGCTACTCTACAATATTTCCCCAGTAAGGATATCACTCACAATGGCATCATTTTATTTCTATTAGGATGAATCATAATGAAAATAAGGAAGCTGAGTAAAAGTCTCAAATTGTAAAAGATATGCTGCCTTTAAACTGTTCTCTCCAAAACAACAATAGGGTTGTCATTTTTTTTAAACACTTGAAATGATCTATGTTGACGTTTCCTTGACAAGTTACCCCTTAATGGTTTCTTGGTGATGACTTGTTGTAGGGTTCCTATTTTGCACAAAGCTCAGTAACTTCTTTATCTAGCTGTGGCTTTCTTATTCATTCTTTCCTACAATATTTACAACTGATCCACTGATTGAAAATATCTGCATCTTGTTTTGTAAATTTTTTTTTTTTAATTGAATAATAGCACCACTAGCAAAGCCTTACTAATCTCAGTACCAAAAACCAGTACCAAAAAAATATCACTGTGTTGTTTGGAGATTGTCCTGTAAAAAAAAAAAATACCCCATAGGTACAAGCAGCTTATTACCATCCATAGTTATGTTTTATTCATAGGTGACCTATGGTGGACATAATAAATATGGTGGGAGCAAAGGATGAAGTCACGTGGCACAGTATGCAGATTGACAAGTTGCACATTGGGAGTAAGGTTGGAATGGATGGACTGACAGAACAGAAGATTTTAACAGACTATCACTGTTAACGCTGTTTCTTTAATCCATCACCATCATTTAGGTCGTTTAGGTTCAAGGATCTGTTTTGTTTGTTTGTTTTTATGTTTTTATGTTTTTATTTTTTTTTGATGTACCAACTGCCACAAGCTGGTACTACTAAAACCTGCCAGCAAGCAGTGATCTGTGTTTGACCTGGCTGGCAAAATGTAGATGATCATTTTGGAAGATAAGTGTGACCCAAGCCCCCTTTTTTTTCTTATTTGTCCTTTGGCCTAGTAGGTGTGATATGTACAACAAGTTCTCCAAACTAAAGAAAAAATGCATCGTTGGTCTCTGCTCTCTAGAACAACACATAGAAGTGTTCTCTATGTGTCTGATTCCCTGCAAGACTTTTTGTCAGTGTCAAGAGGTTTATACTCACAGATGAACAAATGTTCATATGCACAATGACCCAACTATGTTTAAGGTTTGGTTAGGTTAAAGAAGAAAACATTATTTGGTTAGTATTAAAAATTATTATTAGGGAATCTTCATCCTCTTGTTTAAAAGAAACCAGTGTTCACTCTCTGTAAATCTGGAGCTGTAAAAAAAACGAAAAAAAACAGTGATCTCCCTTGAGAGTCTGACATTTGTTGACCCATTCATCCACCTCCTCTCTATGTTGAGGCTATATAACAATATTCCAACTTTGCTCCTGACAAGCAAAAGTCCTACTTATACACACGAGGTCTATTGCATGTCTTACCATCCAGGAAAAGGGACCCCTTCTCTCTAGCTCTTCCTGAGGTTTGTTCCTTTTTTCCAGTTACCTCTTGAGGCACATTTATGAATCGTGAATTTGGGCTATATTATTAAAAATAATAAAATAATAATTTTAAAAAATTGACTTGGCTTGGTCCGAATGTATAATTAGTCCGAATGGTCATTTTAAGACATTTTCACAGTTAAATGTGAAAATGTGTTGTAAAGGAATTACTGAAGATAAGCTTTCAGTTACTCAAGGTTTGTTTTATCTGAATCAGTTTTAAGATTGATGAATCTGACAGCTAATT
Source organism: Istiophorus platypterus (assembly GCA_016859345.1). NCBI lineage: Eukaryota > Metazoa > Chordata > Actinopteri > Istiophoriformes > Istiophoridae > Istiophorus > Istiophorus platypterus. The sequence goes on from CM029119.1 coordinate 2,907,633, forward strand.
ATTAATTCTGAAATGTGAAAATTAACTAAAAAAGGATAAAAATTGTAGATGTTACAGGTAACGAAGCAAAAAAAGAAAAAGCAAAAAAGCAAAAAGAAGCAAAAAGACCAGGATCTTAATTACAAATATGTGCCGATTTCCCAAGATTTTCAGTCCAAAAGCTATTGAGGACTCTCTTTTCCATGCTTTATCTCGCCCTCCTTCCTTCCTCTCTCTCTCTCATTCTGCAGTGGCCCTAATGTAATCTGTTGTGTCTCCATCTCTCTGAGCACCTGAGCTGTCAGCTGCTGAACACGAAGCTGGCTTCACCTTGTCAGTGCTGATTCATCCCTAGTCTGTCTCTCGCTGTTTGGCAGTCAGTCAGCCTTGGCCAAACACGCTACAGAGATCGGTAAAGAGCTTCCGCTTTGACTTGGCGTAGCTCAGCTCGCCACCTCCAAACAGAGAGAGCTAAAGCCCACTTTCTGCCCAGGAGGAAAGCAAAAGTTAACCCTTCCCAACCACTCTCTTACAAAACACACACACCATGCACATGCAGACACACACACATAAAAAAACTGCTTAAGGATGATGAACTCACATTTTAATATACACTTGCTGTGCTATATTCTGGGTAATGAATAGTTAAAGGAAATTTAATTGACCTCCAAAGAGAAATTTTAATTAATGCTAGGGAGACATGCAAGGCTATGAGCAGTGGGTTAAAGGAATCATAGTTATTAAAGAGGCGGTATTAATTGAATATTTACACTGCCATAGATAAGCTGCAATTACTTGAAGTGATTTTAATGAATTTAATCACTTTGGAGCCGGAGAGGTGAAAAAAAGTGATTTTGGAGTCCTCACTCTCTGTACAAAGTGTTTCCCCGCATATTTATGAATAATGCTTATGGAACATGATTAGATGTCTTTTTTTCCTTTTCACAGGGGCTCTATTAGCACTGTGAAATCAATGTGTTTCCTCACATATCGGGACACAGGACTCTCTCCTACTTTTGTTCTCATGCTTTAAAGTCAGGTGTTTGCACCAAAGCATTGTGAACATCAGGGCCAGGTGTTTGATTCCATAAAAAGGGATATTTAATAATGGCATCTCATTAAGTAGAATTCTGAGTTCAGCAGAAGTTGTGCTTAAAGAGCTTTTAATCATATTTCTGTTGCTAAAGGTGCTTCAAATGCTTTTGTGACGATGTGTGTTCCCTCTGAACATCGTGCAGATTTTCTACTTTAGTTTCTGTCTTGTGTCTTCTTCTTGTTTTCATGAAAAGCATCTTTCTATAGTCCTTATAAACCAGATGAGGAAATCTGACAGGCTGGCAAGTTGGTGTGACGGTGTGTGTCTTAGTGTGTGTGTTGACTCCTGAGTGTAAGATACTGGCAGCCCTGAATCTGCCTAATTACAGGGAGTGCTAGGTAGAACAACAAACAGCAGGCTCTTGGATGGCAGCTGTACTTCACTCTGACGGGACTAACCACATTCTCCAGTTTGCCAGGCCTGCCAACCAATCAGATATCAGTCAGAGAGCCAGCCAACCAGTTGCTAAATCTCTACACATGACTTTAATATCCTGTGTTTGATAGCAGATGTTTGACATCACTAGTGTGTGTGTTTCTGTGTGTGAAGCTGTCAGTGCTGGTTCTGCTGCTGGTGTTGGGTCTTTTCCAGGTCGGACCACTGCAGATGTTTGCAGGTGACTGAGGGATCCATACATGTGCTCTTGGACCCATAGATAAATATATTTGGCAATGATTAACCAAAGCAGATGCACTGTAACTAGAGACCACTACTCTTACTAGCATTAGCAACACTGGTTTTTCCTCAATATAGACAACATTAGTGTGTGTCTATATTGTATATTGTTTTAATTGTATAACAGATGTAATAAGTGTTGTGTTACTACTGCGCTGGAAGTTTTTACTCAAGTACTTTTACTTAAAAGAAACTTTACTTGAGTAGAATTAAAGCTACTTGCGTACAAATGTACTCAAATAAAAGTAGAAAGTAAGTCAGTTACTCCATTACATTTCTAAGAGGGGGAAGGGGAGGGGTAAAAACACGTTATATGGTGTTAATAATAATATATGGTAAAACCATCAAATTAAAGAACATCTTTATGCCACCAGACGTAAGTACATTGGTATTTTTCTAAGAACTGCACCCTGAAAGCAACCAATAAATTCCAGTCAGGTATTTTATAGCCTGTGCAGGAACTGATGATTACAAATATAGACTTAGGTACATCTGGCTGAACTTATGCTGTCTAATACAAGAGTCCTGTGATAAATCCTATTTCATGAAGGTTAAAATGTTCAGTTTTTGTTAAAATTGTTTTAGAGAGTCAGTGAATTAACTTTATGATCATTTTGGAGGATGCAGTGTATGATGCTGTTCAGCTTTTTATACAGAGGTCTGTTATTCAGCCTACCTTAATCAATATAAATGGCCTGGACAAAATAATGGAAACACTGACATTACAGCAGATATTCATAGGCTTTATGTAATGTTACATAATATAGCAGCAGAAAATGTACAGGTGTATAAAGCACATATACTCCACATCAAGTGCAGCTGACAGACAGACAAAACATTACATTTCTAGGCATTGCAGTAGTTTATGATGCGTTCCTCTTTAAAGCGAGGTTACGACGATCAGTCATTTGTTGCACACATCTGTCTGAATATCACTCTGTCTTGTGTACCACAAAGTCCTCCACAAGCTGCGCTGAGTAAAACTTGTCTTCTCTGGTTCATTCAACATGCAAAATGTGACCAGTCCACTCAGCTTCTTAATGCGGTTTTCAAACACAGAGCTGAATGAGCTTTTCAGTGACAGCAGGGATTATGAGAAATAGCAGAAAGGTGATGCACAACCTCACTGATGGTAGAAATGAAAGGAGAAGTCACAGCTGAAAGATCAGCAGTATTTTGGCATTCAGCATTTAGCCAGACCCAAAATGCACCTGTTGGTCAGGCAACATGGTCAGTGCATTGGATTGGGACACTTTCTGCCTGTTGGTGCATTAAATCAGTGATTAATTAAGGTGACTGCAATTTTTTTTTTTTTTAATCTATGACAAGGTAATATTAATCTTAACCATGGCTGCATAATGTAATGATCCTAAATCTTTTGGACCTTTGTGTGAACATACCCCTGACACCTGACCCTCTGTCAGTGAATTTAAACATTTAAAACTTGTTTGTAGAGCCTGAGCTTAGAGCAGCTCCTCTCTGGACAGGGAGCTCTGTCTTCCAGCAGCGAGAGACCATGATGTTGGAGACTCACCAGCAGCCTCTTCTTTGCTGCACCTGCTGCTTTTGCTTTTTTCATTTGTTGAGTTCTAAAACAGTTAAATGTAACTTCATCGTGTGGCTTTGTTTTTACTCTGTAATGATATTGCCTTAAATGAAGTAAAAGAATTGATTAAAAGATACTTAAGTAAGAGTGAAATTACTGATTTTTATATAATATAAAAAAAGGACTTTGTTTATAACAAAGGTAAATGTCACTCATTAAATCCACCCCTGATTCTGCCACAGTACTAAGAAGTGGTTTTAGCAGTTGCTGGATGACACTTCTAGTGTCCACATGAAAGTCTGTTACTGCTATCATTACTGTATATTTCATGATGGGTTGTCTTTGAAGAAAAATGTAATTCCTGACACGTTTAGTTAACTTTGCATAAATAGTCATTACCAGTAAAAATTCATGTGAACTTTACTTGTTCATGACTCTTGGATCTAAAACATCTTTGGCTTTTGAATGTGACAGAGTCACATTCATACTCATGTCATGTACAAATGTTTGCTGCTGTACAAATAGGAGTCAATGGCCTGACAAGTATTAGTGTGCAAACACAAGCTGATGTCAGCTGCAAAAGATGGAGAATGCATTGCAGTAATGTAAATATTCAGTTATGCAAATATTAGATTCAAATTAATTACACAGAAGTTTGGGTTGGCTGAACCAGCGCAATTGTCAAAGCATTACAAAAGGGAGTGAGTCTTGTGCATTAAAACTGCAATTACCATCATCTGACAGAAACCCCTTCTCACTCAAGGTGGCAGACTGCTCTAATTGCTTCTGCGATGCAGGGGCCTTGTAGACAAGGGATTTTTCTCATGTCTCCGGCTCCACAGATAGCTGGACATGTAACAGCGATGTCGGAGCCAGCATCCATGGCATATCCATCTGTGGCCTTGAATCTCAATTGAAAGCAGGGGGACAGAAGAAAGAAAAGAGGTGGAGGGAGATGGAGGTAGGAGGACACAAGACGAAGGCTTTGTACAGTGGCACAGATGACCTCAAGATGTTGCTGTAGATGTGTCTTGATGGTTAATTAAAAAAAAAAAAAATGTAGTAAAGTCAACTGCACATTAATACATATTTTGTGCTCTAGTGAGTATTTCCGCTAGCAAGTTGTGCGATGTTTGACACTAAGACAGGTATATTTGTAAGTTTAACAATTCTGATTTTTTTTTTTTTATATGAACACATGTAACATAAACAAATAATCTCAATATTGATCCATTAGGTTTTTTAACCTCTTTAAATTTCTTTGAAAAAAAATATTTTAGTTTACTACATCCAAGATACATTTAAATGTCAAAATATGAACTTCTCAGTGCTCTCTACTGGACAAAATTTGTAATGGTACCACTGTTTCTAAATGACCTTAAACTCAGTTTGATGTTTCTATTTATATAAACCGATACCAATATATTAGCAAAGAAATATTTTAGGTCAATAAAGCAACAAGGTCAGTATATTGGATGATATTGTCTTACTGCAGCACAAGTATTCTAACTCTAGTAGATATTATGAATCTGGTGGTCATACACAGCTCATGGGACCATAGTTTTATTTGTATCTCTCATTTTCACATTTTCATTCCAAGTGGCTTGCATTTCCATGTGTTTCCATTGACAAACATAATTTTGCTTTGTAGCTAAGGGGCCTATCATCCCTTGGGCTGCCATACTGTAGTTTGGTTTTTTGTGTGTGGTTTTTTTTTTTCAGATTTTTGGTCCAGAGGTCAGAGCTAGTGGGATAAAATCTGTTGTAATGGACACTACAAAAAGGGGCCAGGATCAATATATAGTGTTGGTGTAATTGTAACTCACTAAGTCACAATAGTGGGTTAAGTGTAGAGTTACACTTTAGGTAGTCTCACCTTCCCAGTCTGTTAGTGCTTGCTCTATCAGTACTGCCGGTGTGTCGACAATTGTTTGCTCTGCCAGTTATATTTAAACACTCCCTCCTATGACTTTGTATATTAGGATTAGCTATTTGATCTCTGTTAGACTTCGACAGAGAACAGCACTGCACCTCCGGGAAAGCACTGGACTTGGATCTGACTTCAAAGTTAATTTAACAACAGAATGAAACTTTTGATTGTGTGTTTTCCACGTCTTTCTGTTTTGTGTATCCTCTCCGACAAACTTCAATAAGCTGCGTGTTCCCGCTCAGTATGTGGTCTATATTTCCTCCCAGGTTGTTTTCAGCTTTACCACACTACCGGCATGCCTTTGTGTTTACTGGCCTGGTTAGAGGTATTAGATTAGAGTGTTCTCATAGATGATGTGTTTGGGGTATTTTGGTGTAGGAGGGAGATGGCTGACACCAACACCGACCCAACAGCATATGGCAGGATGATTCACAGAGAAGTGGGTCAGAGTTAGTAGTTTTACTGCTGCAATCCCCCAGCACAGACACACAAGCAGAGGGAGGACTCTGACAAGGCAGAGCAAGATACATAGGACTACCATCATCTTTGCTTTACAAATACTCTCATACCTCTGATGAAAGAAAAAAAGGCTATCACAAGGATTTCCTGTGATTGCTACAGGGAATATATTCCATATAAAAAATTTATGTAGAATGTGTGATTTTCCAGTGGTGAAAAATCAAAACAAGTAAGGAAGTCTCATGTGATCTTGGTTGCAGTCTGTCCTGAGTAAATCTGTGTGCAGCCCAGCAAACTTGTTTGAAAACTTCTCCCTCTTTTCCTCCCATTGATGGATCCCCTCTCATAGGGCTGGTAATGACTTCCCGAGGGAAGAAGCTCTGTAGTCTTGTGTCATGGTGGGTTTAGGGCTCAGCTGAGGTTTTCAGGGCCTATGTGGATAATGATGTCTTTAAAGGAAAGTGGACATTACAATAGCAGATACAGATATTCACTATCTTTATCCCCATGCTTGACTTGTACCCTTGCTCTTTTCTTTGGTGTGCATATTGGATTTATATGAGTTGCATATGTTTTGTTAAATGGTATCTATAATAGAGGAAAATACAATGTACCTTTACAGTCCAACCTGTACTTGATCAGTTTTAGGTCTTACTAATTTTGGACATGTTTTTTTCTTTTGATAGATTGTGATTCCATCCTTTTTTAGTTCTTTCCTCAAATTTAATATTAGTTTGTATATAGCAAACCAGCTCTTAAATTTAAGTATTACAAATTTTTTCTTAAAGCTGCATTATTTAGTGTTTCCATAATTACAATTGATCAATTGACTGTTTGAAAGAAGTCTCCAATAGTGACAAATCCGAAGAGAATTACCACTCGACTGCAGTCTCTTATGAGTCTTCGATTTCATTGTTTCATTTTTACGACCTTCAACATTAATATTTTTGGTGAGTCTCGCACCTCTCATCATCATTTTTGTTCCAGCAGCAGCAGGCGTCTGCTCTGGTACACCCACTGTGCCCTGCCTGCATAGCACCAGACACAGTTAGATTTAGCAGCTAAAGAGCTAGTTATATTTTCTACCAGTACGTAACAAATAGAGTAGATATTGGACTTACATTTATCAGATGGCCAGAACAAGACTATTGTGCCGGGATGTGTAAATAGGCAACTGTTTGCTAAAATATTAGCTATATCCCTTTTACTAAGATATGTCAAGTTTGCGTTTAATGATTGTTCCCCTTTCTCCAAGGAGATAAAAGAAAAGATTGTACTGATTCAAAACTGCCTTATCACACTTTTTCCCCTTATCATCATTAAAATTTTCTGCTAAAAATTTAATTCTTCATCAGTTATTCAATTCATCATTTTCACGCAGAATGTTCTACAAATCCTTGTATATAATCCAGTCAAAACATGTAATGGTTTCCCACAGACATTCAGCTTAGTTTTCATCAGCTTTACAATAAATGATGTAATCAGAGCAAAAAAATCCCTTTGATGAAATCAAATGGAGATATGCATATGGATGTATCTTATAAAAGGACAACTTCAATTATTGGAAAATTAATTTATATGTCTGATTCAAATGGAATATTAAGATCTTTTTATGAGTAATCAACATTACAGAGGACTTGCTCATACCACTCTAACTTGCTCCATAATAATTCCTCCAAATACTTTTTTAAGATATATGGATTATTCGGACCAAATAAGGTTGGTTTAGCTGATTTGATAGAATCCAAGCCAGTGTTCATTGGGACTGAAGATGAATTAATTAACCTAACAAGGTTACTTGACTTCCCAGAACTTAAACATGCAATTCGTTAATTGGAGTGCAGTTACTATCAGGCCTGTCACACCAGGCGTTCCTGGCCTGGGGGGTTGTGGCAGCTGAGACAGGGCAGACTGGCAGATGAAGTGAAAGAAGAAACAGCATACATTCCTGCTCTGTAGATATCAGTCCACATACTCACTGCTGCAGGGTTAAAACCAGGCTAACATTCTGGGAGAACAGGAGAGGAATAGAACAAACAAAAAAGAGTTCAAATAAAAAGGTTAATGGGAAGACCTACTGCTGTTACAGCTTATAATAATAATACATATTATATTGACAAGTAAAAACAACAGCATTTTAATGAGCTCAAAATGATTGTTAACCATGTTATATTTATACCATATTTATCAGTTTAGGGATTATCATTAAACACATAGCTGTTGGGAATACCATTAAATTCTATATACCATGTATTTGGCCTTAAACCAAAGATCCTCAAGTAACTTAATTATGACCTGATGGTGCCTTTAGATGAAAAAATCAGTGGATGACGAAAGTTATCGTAAATACCTTGTCGGGACATGAATTTCTTTACAGAGTTTCATTACATTCAAATAGTTGGGAAGTTATTGTCACTAGCTAACGTGATCAAAACATCAGTTAAAAAGTGTGGGAATAGGAGTAAGTCTTGAAAAGGTATATTGGATGATCCAATAGCAAGTTGGGAAGCTTTCTGAGGTTAAGACTTTATTTTATGCTGGGCCCTGTAGACATTCATGTGACACTGGTTACCCATCCTGAGAGACTACTCTGTGGAAACAACAATTTAGAGATGTAGTAGCTTACAGGACATTTTTGTATTTAAATCCGAACTCGACTAGTAGCCTGTGTGATGGGACTAACACTGGAGTAATGCGGAGAACTAACACTGAGCAGAACAGAACAGCTTGAATCATCTGAAGATGAGCTAAAGCTCCTTGGCTGAAACACATTAACCTTGTGCTAAAATTGTAGTCCACATTAATTGAACATCTTTAGTACAAAACATGGGCCCTTAAAAAAAGCAGAGACAGAAGCACAGAGTTTTAAAGACGTTGTTATATAATCACATTTCATTGTGAACTAAACTTCCAAGAAGAGATTTTTGTAGAACTAAATAGTTTCTCACCTGGAACTGTTCCAAAAATGTTCTGGCTATGTTAGATTTATTTATTTTCAATAATTCTTTGTTCTGTTCAGAGTTGTAGAGAGTTGAAGCCTTTCCCACCATGCAGTTGGCAAGAGGGAGGGTACACCCTGGATAGTCTTTAGCCAACACAGGGATAAGACACACAAAAAGAGTCTATTTAGCATATCTAACTCATCTGACTTGCATGTCTTTGGGGTGTGGGAGGAATAGAATAGAATAAAATTTTTAAAATGCCAAAAGCATCTAGGAATGAGAATAACTACCACTTTGGATAATGTGAAGATGGTAATGTGACAAGTCTAAGGACATAACTTAGGGTATTTTGCCAAAACACAGTCACTGGACTTGAGGACAAGCAAATATTCAGTGAACAAAATGCACATCAGTGACATCATCATATGTTTACTTCGATGTACTCTGACAGGTCATGCAATAATCTATTTCTGGAATATCTCTACCCATGCCAAGTTATATTTTTTCAGTAAGATGCTCTGCTGAGTACACTTTGAAATATGCACACTGTAATTTTATATTCATTTGTTACTTCTTCAAATGGTATTCATGATATCTTTAAGTCCATTACTATTAAGCTTCCATTTGTTAAAGGGACACCCCACCAATTTCTTAAATGATGTTAATTTATTAGTCATGGCTAATTCTATTCAGCCTGTGAAAAATGGTTGTATAACAGTAAATAGTGCAATGATTTGGCATTGTACTCTCCTATGACACCGTAAGATTAACAATGGAGAACTTTTTTTTTTTTTTTTTAATGGATTAAAATGATTCAGCCAAAACCAGAAATATCGTTTGCTCTATTTCACTTATTCCTTTGCAAAACTTGTCGTCTATGTCACCCACAATGCAACTCAACTGCTGACAGCTAGGATTAGGATTCAGGTGTGTTATGCTGTAGCCTTAAGACTCAATCCTCAAGCAGAGATGAGGAGTGGGCTACAGATATCTGGTAAACAATCTCTTCCTAACTCCACACCTCCACATTTTCTTCAATTTCAAACTTCTAAACCCAAACAATGGTGACTCGTGTGATATTGCTCCATTTAATTTATTAGATTCAATTCATCAGACTTCATAACAACTCCTTATAGATCCACATTTCTTTTGCATTCAATTAAATTTTATCTGTATAGCACCAAATCACAACACACATTATCTCAAGGCACTATACAGAATAAGGTGAAGACCTTAAAGTATTAGAGAGAAACCCAACCCACATACAGTAGTACTATCCAACATCTGGCCACGCACTTTGGTGTATAAAATTATTTGAGTTCCCCCTAAGTCTGCGAAAATAAAAAAGGAGGATGTGAGTGATGTCATTTGAGTATTCTCTGATTAGGCCTCAGAGACAAATATCTAACTCAAAACCAGTGTTACAGACTTGGGCATAGTGTTTGACACATGTGGACATTCACCAGGCAGGTAGAGTCTAACAAAAAAAGATGCCATACTTTCAATATCAGCCTCTGTTGCTTTGATTTAGACTATTCTTTTTCAAATCTTTCTTTTGTGAATTATCCCCTCAACTGAAAAGGGGGAAGACAAGGCAATGTACTATATATCCTCAAGACTAATTAACTAATGAGACACAGGAAACTGGCAGGAAAAAAACAAAAAAAACAAACAAAGCCAGGAAGTAAAACAACAGTAAACACATAAGGTAAGTGATTTCAAAATAAAAAAGGAAATACAAAAAAGTCCAGGCGGGGTGTAACAATCTTTCACTTTTTTCTTAAAGAGAATAAAAACGTGCCTACAAGAACTTGAGAATCTGTTCCCCTGCTGCTTTCTGCGTGATTTGGCATTGACCATATGACAAGCGCACAAGGAAGAGCTTGGTGGCCATATTCTCATGAGGTAACAAGTGATTTATTATTTAACTCCACATATGAATTGTATGCTTTCACTGGGTATGACCTAAATGTAGCAGAATCATTCATTGTCAGGGTTTTTCTAAGCTTTGTTCACTCATGTTGTGATACCTTTGCATGCAGTCTGAGTGACTGTCATTTGAATCTACATGTTTTTCACTACTTATCTCTCATCCATCACAGTTTCTGACAGCCTGCCCGAGGCCCCCACTCATATATCCATCAGCAGGGACAAGATGGATGAGAGTCCACCTGCTCCATAACTCTCTTGCATTCACACACTCCCTTTTTTTCTCTCTATCTCTCTCTGTCTCCCATATTCCCATATTCTCATCAGTCATTTCATTTGGTTCTCTAGAGCTTCTCGGACCCTGATGGTGGAGTAATGATAGTGTTTATATGGGCTTAGGGTATCTGTATGTGGAGATCTTGTATAGAGAGTCATTTTCCTTAATGGCACCTGTTTGTTTTTGCATCCTGTTCTCAGTATTTGTAAGATAGTGGGCATTACAAAACAGATACTGTACATTACTTCTTGTTTTTACATTGCATTATAAAAGGAAAAAAAAAACTTCTCTATCCAATCCAAAATCTTCCAGACGCTACAAAAGATTATACAAAACACAAGGAGCCATTAGAGGAAGTTTTAATGGAGGCTTCATTAGTGTTTTTGGAAGCTATACTTTTTTTTTCCTTTTATAATGTCAGTCTACTTAATGCCACATTTGCCTGGTCTCACCAGAAAACAGCAAAATGAAATTCATTTGCACATCATGAGAAAATATTCAGCTCTAGAAGCATGGTGAGACAGTTACAACTCATAGTTCAATTTGGTCAACTACTTTATCTGGCAGGCTAAAACTGTAAACTCCCCAAGCTTCTTTCTTTTTATGCTGTACTGTGCCATTTACCCATCCACTGGGGTTTTATTCATTGTGCAGCATTTCAAAAGGGAAAGAAGCAATACTGATCCTCGGGGTTGGTATCAGGGCATCAAGGCATTTATCACTAGCTTGGTATCAGCTACAGTCAACGTGGTAAAGTGCAGATCCTTAGTTTACATTACTTTGCTTTGTTTTGTCCCACTCACCCAGCTAGTGTTGAGACATGGCTCTCCTTTACAACAGCCTACAGCAAAAGCATTTCACTGCATATTCTAGTCTGTGGATGAATTATTTGGAGACACCACTGTGAATGTCTCTGAATTCTGACTGCCAAGGTGGCATATACAAAGATTCACAAAGCTCTGACTCTCACTCTCTTTCTCATTAGCAAAAAGTAGTGTACAATGCATTCCAGTAAGAGCCTCTCATTTTTAGCCACAGTGATCATTACAATCACCAGTTAAAATGATAAACTTTGCTAGCAGATGTCAATAATTAATCTAAATTCCAAGTATAACTTCTTAACAGGCACAAGTGAAACTTGTCTGTTGTCTAGTTGAAGTGCTCTCTGTACGTCGGTGTGCACAATCAACAACCATTTGTAAAGGAAAAAGCTTCACTCTTTAACAACACTCTTCAATCATGCATGGATTGATTGTTTGTGTAGTTCAAACTTCAAAATTTAAAGTTGGGCTTTCTTTTATATCCTATCAATTTAATTTTATCAATTTATTCCAGGATGGTTAGTATTTGGATTAAGTTGATCCTGAAAAATACAAGTTTAGTAGGCTATACCTATCAATGTGGCATTTACATATTTAATTAACACTGAATATCTTCCACTGCTATCAGATTGGATTTGACAGCAACTGATGTTAAAGGAATCAGATCAGGATTGAGGCCAAACACAACTTGATCAGAACGGCCATAGAAAAGCTGTCTTTTATTTATGAGCTTACTTACAGTCAGTCAACAAGCTCATTAGCTTGATCATCAACAGGACAATAAGATTTGCAAGGTTTTTTCATAAGACTTGTGTGTACCTATGGACTCCGGTCTCGTAAATTTTTGCAAATCATCACATCTGTGGAGCGCTATGTAGATAAAAGGATGAAATGAAAGTGGGCAGCACAGATAATCAGCTACAATAGCTTCTCGCATTTCGGGCTCCCCAGCTCTATGTTCCCGAAAGGTCAGAACTGTGAAGACAGCCTACCCTTGCTTAATGGTGCAAATTCACAGGTCAAAAAAATTGAACTAAAAAGATGTGTGCAGGTTTATTTCTCTTCCTCAAGCGGATTCACTAACCATGTTAATGGAATTAACATGGCTAGTTAGGTAAGCCTACTCAATTGAATTGCTGTAAAAATTTTGCCATTTAGTGTGACTAGTCAGACCAATCCTTTATATCACAATTTAGTATATGCAGGATTGAACCAGGATCAGGGATCAAGACATGGTTAGAATCGCTGCTGCTATTTCTGTTTTTTCTACTACTTAAGTAGTACACAGTGGGATGTGAGTCTTGATAGGTCCAGAATTTTAGACTCTGATATGGACCCCAATGTACATAGCTTCATTTCAAAAAAGTGTTATAATTTTTTTATGGTTTTTTTTACATTCTATGAAAGTATAAAAACAAAATAATTTCTCCTCCACTAATTATAATATTATGTAATTTTAATCAGAGCTGATAACCAGGCCACTTCAATCCACGTGACTATTGGACCTATTTTCCCATGGACCCCAAGACCTATAGTAACACAATGGGACCCCACCAGATGAGACTGATCTATAATAAGATCCTGCACAACTCAGGTGCTTTCAGGTCTTAGTTAAAAAGACCTGAGTAGACCCGTGTAGATCTTGAGTGGGAAGCAGTGATTTTAGTAAAAAGGCACAGTGCCTTTTTTAGATGCTATATCCGGAAAGTCCTTACATTCATCTGCCATAACTGCTATGAATATATTGCCTCATTTCTTCTGAACCATAGGGTTTTTTTTTTCTTTATTGGATGTTTACTGTGAATATTTGTCATATGTTTTATTGAGCAAAAATCAAAGTGACTTAATGGTAGATGTACAGTAAAATTGAAGACAAACATTTCTTAATCTTTCACAGTGGTAAATGACCTCAAACAATGTCACCATTCTCCTGCCCAGAATCTTTAGGAAACCAAACTGTCCTACAGAGTTGCATTTAGTGATACTGATGACATAATGATGCATCTGGCAACACTATCTGAGCTGTAGGGATGCACTTAAGGGACTGACGCAGTGCCGGAAGGGTATTAAATATGAACGCTGCTGTATTGCTAAAAATAATGACATTCCCATTTACAATATAAAATATCGACATGAGTTCAGGTCTGAGGACACCCGCAGTTCTTAAAGGCATTACCAGTACTGTACGTACTGTAATTCTTGTGGTCAAGTCATTCTGTAGATTTCAAGGAATATTTAAAAATATTTTGTTCAGAAAGTCTGAGCTTAATGCTCTCCAACAGATGTTCACCTTGATGCAAGTATAGAACTGGTTAAAAAAAATGTAGGTTGTTTGCTTTTGCTAGTACGAGGACTCAGAATCTGCTGAACACCGACTCCTCTACCTTTCTTCACACTCCATTCCTCTTTGTCACTCTTTATTTTCCATTTTTCAGAATAATTACTAAATCTCGACAGGCCTGCTGTGTTTCTCTATCAGTCACGGCTCTTGTGCTGTCTTAGTGGATGGGTTTTTTTTCCATCCTCTCTATCAGTTCAATAGTTTCCAATTTTATAAGGTTAGCACTGACGTAGATTGAAATACATTGCAGCTGCTCTCCAAATCCAATTGCGTGTGTCCATCTTTTTCAACCCTTATGCACAAGCAAAAAGGGATCCATAATGCCTGATGCTTTTATCTCTGCCAGAGTTTTGCCATAACTGAAATGCTACGTGTTATGCCTCTGTAAATGCACATCCACTTGGGTTTTATCTACCTTTCCTTTCTCTTTATCCAATCCACCTGACTTCGCCTGGTCCCTCGTGTGCTCTCGGCTTAGCTAGGAATAAAATATGTAAAAATTGAAGGCCCACTTTTTGTACTGACCCTAACAAGCTCTTTTTACTATCAGAATTACTTCAATTCGCATGTCAAATTTCATATTTATTCAGCAAGAGGTTGTGGACAATAAACTCCAGCCACTCCAATAGACTTTCTGGGTGGATAGATTGTTATGCTAAACGATGCTGTGTTTTTTCACCATGTGGCCTTTCTAGGGCAAGAGAGCAATACTCAGCTTGATTAAGATGTAGATAACTGTTGCACTAATCAGCACTCTTTCCTACCCGCCCACTATCTCTGCCTCTCCTGTTCTTTCACTCCATCTTCATTCTAATGATGCCCAACCTGAACTTCTCGTCTTCCCTCCCCTTTCATTTGAGCTTAGGCCATTATGGCAGACAGTGAGTTGATGAACAGCAAATAGAAGAGGAGAATGGTATTAATCATCTCTGGGCCCACACTGTGCTCTATTATCATTCAGTTTCTTTCATCTAGGAGTAACCTTTCTGCTTCCACCACCTCGTCCCCCACTCATTACCCGGTACTTATGAGTTCTGACTGGTCATAGAATATTTCTGGAACATTAAGAAACGTTTAGGGGGAAAGTCAGGGAATCCAATACTTTGTCTTGCAAAGCCTGAATACTTAGAAATTTAATATTGGTTTCGTAGCAGGAATATACCAGTACAGTATTTTGAGCCCAGTTATAGATGAAGCCAGACTGCTCATCTCTGTAGAATCTCCCTGGGGTTTTTACATAAAAGCTGCACTATGCATGATTATTATGTAAGAGTACACTCATCATGTCGGCCAAAAGAACAAGTGGGCCGCAATACAGAAGAACGTTTCATCCTAGCTTTCTTTCTAAATTTAAGTAATTCATTAATTAATTTAAATGAAAACAAATGCTTTTGACTTATTCCCTATCTCTTCTCCATGTGGGACATGGCAAATTGAAAGTGACAATTGAAGTATAAACTGTTTCCTGTTTTCACATCCTACACACTTTCATTCAAAATTAAGTCCTGGTGTTCATTGCCATTTTTATTTGTAGACGACAATATGCCTAATGCAACACACAAGGAATTAGGAATTCTTATTTTTAACATTGGAACTGACTAGTTCTAATTCTGTCCACAGTCGGTTGCTGGTGCTATGTCAGGAAACTTTCTTTCTACAAAATAAAAGCGTCCATTCTGTTACTGTATTGTAATAGAGAGAAATGCAACATATAATTCAGTAAGTCAGAGCAACTGCATCAGGACGCCATTATTTACGGTTGAAGAATTGCATCTATGGAAGTAAGAAAAAAAAAAAAGAATGAATTTGAAGAAGCATCAGTCATTTTTTTTCTTGTGGCCATTTGGTGACAGAATTCCAAAACAAACTGAACATCACAATTAATACTTCACATTTAACATATCTTGGCCGTGTGAAGTTGTTCCCTAGTTTTACATCTAACCCACATGGCCCAACATCAGCAAAACTTTAGGTTAATGTGCTTGCTTTTTAAGAATATTCACAAAATTCATAATATTCAATAATCACTCTCGTTTTCACTTTCCGTTGGTCTCTATCAACTCCTGAGAAAAATATCTAAATTTTGAGCTGCTTAGGCCCCACTAGGTTCCCCAATTAGTCCCTAACTCTATCTGTCGGTTGTTTGAAAGTCTATAAACACTTTATTGATGAATGGAGTGTAAAATATCGATTTGATGTTGGGTGATGGTTGGTTGAGTTCAAAAAACCAAAACAATGAGCTAAGAGTGGCTAAAATTTTATCTGTGGGCTCTTGCAGCAAAACCTCTTACATAGCACAGAGTAATTTGACCTATGGTAATACAAAAAAACATAATTACTACAATTAACTGAATACACAAGACCATCATGGCAAATACATCCACAACAAGGCTATAAGCATACAGTATCTGTCTCTAATGTTCGCTTGCAGCCCAACAGTCAGTTGACTCTAGTCAAGATAAAATACATAAATTAGCATCTTATCTAAATGTCTACCAAAGACCTTCTCATGACACAATCTGTCTCTTTAAGTAAGGTAACATGTCTGCACACTTTCAGCTAACCTCAGAATGCCACAGTGAATTTTAAGTAAATCAATTTGATAATTAATGACTCAACAGGAAATTATGTATAGAAGATAAATTATCCTTTTGGCCTTGGCTTTGCGTTTAAAATGGCTATCTTTCTTCTGTTGATTTGACAACACCTGTAGTTAGTGGTGGTAACAGCAAATGCAGTTCAATACCACAGGTAACAGAATTCTGGGGGCAGCAAAACAAACTATTGTTATTTTGATAAAGAAATAAAGCAATAATTGGCCTTTTTTCCACCATTCTGTGAGCAACTGTTATCTGATTTACTGTCGTGTTTCTATTGAGTCTGTCAACAGCAGCGCATAGCGAAACCTGGTTGAGAAGTTGGAGGTGCTCAGCCTCTCGCCTGCAGCTCTTCAACTAACAGCTTGGTGCTCCTTGTTTCATTACTCCCTTAATATTTCAAACTGATCTTCTGTGCAAAAATGCTGAAAATGACCATTGTTGTGTTTTCTAAATACATAGAATTTCCTGGGACTACTACATAATAAAAATTAACTTGTGCTTTACCAGTTAAATGTTTTTAATGTGAAGCTGCAGCAAATGTTCTGTTTGTATTAGCAGAAATTTGGCAAAATTACACAATGTTTTTCTGGGAATGTCAGTTCAAATTACCACAACAGTGTATATATTGCACTACTTTTATCGATGGGCTACAGGCTCAATCATCATTAGTTACCTCAGTAAGCAATAAACTTCAAGCTTATGTTGAGTTCTACTACACTGTTCACTATTGCATGTCACTACTGGGCCCTGCATGTAGGTAAGACATATGTTAAAACTGTCATTGGTATCTTTCTATGTCATATAACTTGATGTAGTCCAAGCTCAAGCTTTTGCTCAGTTGTCAGTGGAGCATAGATGGGAAAAACTGTGTCTTATGATTTGGCTTTTATTATTGTTTTTTAATTTCCTGAAAAACCTTGGCTACTTCATAAATATTTGTGGATTTTTTTTTCATCAATGCCCCCATGTGTAAATGAGCTATATAAATTAATATCTAGCTGAAGAGAATTATTTCACTGAACTTTCTGACCACAACCACCAGTTATATCAGAGTGTACTAACCTCACAATGTGTACACTTCTACATCACTGCAAAAACATGAGAACTTTGATCTCTGGTGGGCAGAAAATAAGATTCAGAAGAAATTAGAGATTTTCTATGAAGTTAAAGTGCTTTACTTAAATATAAAGCATCATCACAGCATAACATGAAATGAACTAGAAGTGTAGGTCTGTGATGGATGTATGAGTTTTTTTCATTCCACATGGCTGAGAGTAAAGCAGACTTATAATCAATAGCCAAGGATCTTGTCTGTCTAAAAACGCAGCTCTCACTCCCATCACCAAGGTCCTTTAAAGCTGAACTTAGTACTCAGTCCTCAGTGTGTCTGCAAGTATGTGTATATGAATGTGAAAACCTGCACACCTTTACGTGTGCCTAAATGCAGCCCGCCAGCTCTCCATCTCCAGGCCGGGGAGGTGAAGGACGGGGTCAGGGAAAGAGCGAGGGGCCTTGAGGTGGACGTGATCCCGCTGCTAATTACGGCCTGATAGACTCATACCGGTCTAAAATCTGCTTCAGCTCCTGTCCTTGGCTTACACCCTAACAACCCACAACTCCATTTCTTTAGCATAATGACATCCTCTGTCTATCCATCTATTGTTCTGACTTTCTATCTCTGTTACATGTGGCTAACACTGCCTTTCTTGAACATGGAGTGACCAAATGTGCCAACTCGCTATTTGATGTATATGTGTATATCTGACTATAATATAACTTATCATTGACCACATATCTCATTTTGTTTTTTTTGTTTTTTTTTGTTTGACACATCTGCCACTGAGGCAGTCAGATCCCCCGAATAGTTGCAAAAATAGGAAAAGGAGCATCAGATACTAGAAGCTGCGCCCACTGTCTTACTCCAAGTTGCCCCTTGTGGGTTATCTCATTTTGATTAAGGCTCAGAAATTTGGTCGTGTCGAAAAAATGAGCTGGAGAGTATTATTTTTCATAGTTATAGTTGTATACTATTTTGAATAGAATTAAAGAAGCCAGTGCAAAATTAGCAAAATTATTTCAATATATTGATCAGTAAACAAATTCATTAATTGTTCCTATACATTCAAATTTGAATGAAAATCTATTTATTTTATTTTCTTAATGTTACCATATTACTTTAATTAATTTATCTTTATAAATATATATACACACATACACACTTTTACACCAATTTAAACACAAAGGTTTCTGAAGACTCATCTATCTTATAGCCCAACTAAACTATACTATTATTATATGTGCTCAGCTCTCTCTCTCTCTCTCTTTCTATCAGCTAGTAGTAGACCTGAAGCAGGTGGGTTACCTGAGAAACTTTACTTAGGTTACCAAGGAGAAGTAGGGGTGGGTCTTCACATTTTGTGTGTGTGTGTGTGTGTGTGTGTGTGTGTGTGTGTGTGTGTGTGTGTGTGTTTGGCCAACTCAGACGAAGACAGAGGGCAGAGGCAGAGAGTCCATAAACCAGAATGCAGTAGAGACTCTTAAGATAGAATTTTATGAATGTTTTGGTACAAACATTTATCCGCCAGTGTGGTGGATACTCTTCTGAGATTTATTCGTCAAACAGAAAATCTACATGTCTTTGGCAGGTGTTAATTTCCTACCCTGCTTGCATGGCCTGGCATCAAGCACAGGTTAAAGTGCAGTCTTTTAATTTTAATCTTAATAATGATAATCTTAAGAGTGCCCATAATTATCAAACAAAGCAAGTGAGGTGGGATCATAATACTACAATTCAACAAATTATCTTGACACCACAGACCAATGCATGAAAAATAAAACAGTCACATATAGAGCCATATCTTAAAGGAACTAACTGTCACATTTACAAGAGGTTCGTCTTTCTAAGGCCTTCAAAATAAGATACCTATCAGCAGGGAGAGTTAATACAGAAATGCTGTTGAGTTGCATTATGTGTAATGTGTGATAGAATTTTCATGGAGCCCGACCCGAACTAAAAGACAGCAGTTTCAATTTTGACCATTCTTCTTTTACTGTCCTCCCCCAACTTTATGAAAGTAGTAGTCTGCAGCTAATCTCCACAGTAACCCTTTACTAAGATCAGCATAAGTAGCAGTCCAAATAATGACAGAAATTCAGTGGCTTCCCTGCAATTCTGTTCCTGCTAGGTTCAAAAGCCTCAGTATTTTTTCTTCATTCTCTTTGTAGAAATGTTCAGTTATTTTCAAATGTTTTTCTTTCCCCTTTGATATTGTGTGTCATGTGTTTAGTTTTGATGTAACTGTGTTGTATAATCATGAAATAGTAACTGTATTATTTACTGTATACAGTATGTAGTATTTGTTTATTATTCTTGATTATCCTGTAAAATTTTAAGTAAGGGCCACAAAATGGAGAGATCCTGAGAATACAAAAAAACAGTAATCACATAATTAGTGGGTGGTTAAATCTGGCCCTACATTTATTAAGACAACATAATTCAAAAGTCCTTTTAAAGTTATAAGAGAAATGGAAACTCAAACATCCACAATCCCATTACTAGTCAACTCCCTCTACTGATGAAGCTCAAATGATGTGATTAAAAGCTCTGGAACAGTTACTAAATAGAACTTAGAATTAAATAATTTTCACAAACAATCAAACAATATTTACCCTTGGAATTAGTGAAATCATTCTATGTTACCTGCAAAATATTGCTTGTGTTGCCATATGATAATTGATGCTTAGAAAATTACTACAGTAAGCACTAATTAGCAACACTAATCATCAGCTTCATAGCTGTAGCTTCATAGTAATATGAATTTTATTTCATTATGAGAAGATTAGCATTTGTTTGCTTCTAGATATGTTTCAAAAATCTTTTTAAGCAGTAGCTGTTATGCTATGTTAATGCTCTTAAATGTCAAGTACATTTGTGGATGTAGATCAAGACATTCGTTACACTTCTCCCATATATTTGAAAATACCACACTAGCCATGGTCCCACCGCAGCTATCGTGTTCAGAGTGCTTGCTGCCTTGCCACCAGTGAAAACACGTAGGCAGCAGGTGATCGAGGCAGTAAGACCCAGAGGTACTTGCTGCTCTGCTGCCTGTTGAGATCAGAAACAATCTGGAAATGTTTTGCTGTCATTTCTTCCTGTGGAGACACTCAGAGAAGTGAATACCATTGTGCAGGCATGTATTGTTAATGACAAATAAAGGACTGGAAGCTGTTAACTCCTACTGTTACTCTTCCATCATATCTTGAATCTCTTGCCACAAAATGGAGGTTATTTTCTTTCCAGTTTCCACTTTCCCTGTCAAATTATTCCTCCTTCATTTCTGTCTTCTGCATCAGTGATACAAAGTACATAACTAATCCTTTGAGAAATAAGCCTTCATTAGTTTCTAGTGATAGGAATTCATTTTGTATGTGAATATTCTGACTAAAATAAAAGCTATCCTGGCAAAATGTCGACATTAGCCCAAAGCAAGCAACCCCCCCCCCACACTTTGCTTTCCGTGCTGTACTTCATGAGCAGGGAACCTCTCACTATGCAGTATACAGTGCATGTGAAGTGTCAGCAGTTTGCTGAATATACAGTCCCCCCCTATAAAGGAAGGCTTGAAGATCACAGGGATGTTCCCTGCTCCTTGATGTTTGCTTAGTTCTGCCTTTTTTTCTACTTTTCCTCAGTAATAAAGTCAGTTTTGCCTTGTACAGTTTACTGCAGTCTTATCCTTCTTCAGTAGTTTAGAAAACTTAGCTCTGAAATATAACTATAACTAGGTTACACTTTAGTCAGAAAATGCAGCTTTTAATATGTCAACAATAGCTATAATACCTTACTGGCTGTAAATATTCTGAAATTATAGTGAATGATATTTTTCCCCATCTTTTTTGTTTATTATATAAGAGCATTAATAGGCTTCTGATTTTTTTAATGATGCAATTCATATGATCTAGTTCAACTAATGCTACTAAGATTTGATCTACTGTACTGTAACCTGCAGTACATTCATATGGTGTCTAGAGTCTATCCCATAATAACATAGCCTAGATGTGAAACAGAGACGCCATATGTGTACTATTTCTGGGGAGTGTATCAACCTACATTCTTTATTTGAACTATGTTTAGCTGTGGAACAAACAACATCCAAATGTGCCCACGATTAGCAGGACGTCAGGATTAGCAACATGATGGAGCTGCAGTTAGAAAGAGTAAATATGAGAAAAAAAGGCAGCAGTCTGTTCTGCTGTTACCTACAGTGATTTAATTTTTCCAGATACATTCATCTGTGATGATCATTAATTTACCAGACAGTAATTCTTCCAGGAATGAACGGAGGGATTATGGTTAACACTCATTATCTAATATAGCTATCCCTAGTGATATCTGGGGAGAACACCCATGTAGAAACCTTCAACTTGCTAAACTATCATTGACTCTGTATAACCCCATAAAACACCAGAATTGAGCAGTGTTCAGTGAGGACAGTAGAGCACAGTGCTCTGTGTACTAAAAATATGAATACTCTATAATATTGTAAAACTATGGGAAAGTGAAAATGATTTAGGATCAGTGCATATACAACACAGAGGTTTAATTATACTAACATTATTATGAAATTTACAATAACCTGTTTTATTCTTATTATCTACTAGATTGTTATAATGTATATAAATGAAGGAGCTGTGCGAGTGTGTGCGTGTTGTTTTGTCTGACTTATGTCCTCATTTTGACGGCATTGTTTTTGAATTTTCTCTGTTTTTAAGTTACTTAGTCCTGTAATTATAATATATAGTACGGTGTAGTGAGGTCATGGTTTCACATCTACTATGTAAAGATCTCGGGCTTATAGTTAGGAAAGAAGCTCCCACAACTCCTGTTTTCCACAGTAGTGTACACACAGTTTTCCTGTACAATGAGGAGATGGTAAATACATTTCAATAAATTCAATAAATCAGTGTTTCTCAATAGAAACAGTTGCTGTCAGTGATCTGGACGTGATGTGTCCAGCCATAGCACTGGCATATGCATAGATGTATTTTGATGGTGCTTACATTAATGTAGATGTGTACCTTTGTCTGAGGTTACATTTATGCTCTAAAAACATGAGCTGCTATGACTATACTGTATTTCTCATTATCCTAGGTCAAGTGTATTGAAGAAAAAAAGTATCTATTGATAAGAAAAAGCAAGAACCATAACCAAATGACCAAATGTTTTTTTTAAGTCAAATATTCAATAAAAGCATGCTACTAAGAGTCAACTTAAAAACCTTAAATATTATTACATCAGGCCAGTCAAGGCACGCAATTTGTGTCTAACATTCATTCTTGAGGACACAGTAAACTTGGCACTGGGCCTAAACAGTGTCTATACCAGCTGCATAATGAGAGATGTGCAAAAGCTTTGGCCCTCCATCAGTGTCACACTGCATGCATTCAGCCAGAGTATTGTGTGCTTAAAAGCATTTTCACAGCACTCATTGCCCTATACACATCCAATGCGGTTATACACACATTATATGTGTGTAAGTTATAAGTCTGTGGAAAATGCGCTTTTCAAGAACACTTTGGGTTGCTTGGCAGTTATGATTCTGAACCTCTCAACAAAGTGTACATCTGCAGCCACAGTTTCATCAATGTTCATTTTCATATGGCCCTCAAATGTGCCTGTTACAGAATTGTGTCTCTCTCTTTACCTCATGCTTTCACAGTATCAGTGATAATGTTTTCATAAGTTAGAACCCCCCCCTAAAAATATGTTACGAATGGTTAGGAAATGCAGGGAAAGACTATTTTGTCCCCACTGAACACTAATCATTTTACCACAAAAGAGAACAACTACTGTCTTACCTGCTTACTTTACACCAATCAGTCATAACATAAAAACTAGGTTCCGATTTTAATGATGTGGTTGAATGGTGTATATTCCTCATGTTAGGGTAAAGTCACAAATTTGCAGCTAACATTATCAGAACCAAGAAATTATGGCCAAAACTATGAAAATAAGAACCAATCTGTAATAAACAAGAATTTCTCATAAACATCACACTTCCTCCTGCATTGGCGCTGAATGTTGACATTCAGTATAGACTGGGCTGAAATTTGGCTTTGATGTTCCAGCGAGAGTAAGATCAGGCATGTCAACTGAGGTTGTCAGGCCTGAACTCATCATAACAAATTTTAGCTTACAGTAGCTCAGAGCCATAGAAAATCCGATAGGAAGATCTTAACACTATGCATACTCAACACCACCGCTATGCATACAGAAAATGTACAAAAGGAGGCGAAAGAGCATGACATGCAGGCTGCCATCACATATAGCCCCTTTGCCAGATTATCAGCAGTGAGGCGAGGTGATAAGAAAGGGTGTCTGTCCATACTGTAGAGCCCCGTGGCTTACATTGAAGCCAGTGTCAGCTGTGAAGCATTCTGCTCCATCTCTAATTAGATCAAACTGAAGGCATGAAGTGTGTCTGTGTGTGTGTGTGTGAGAGTGAGAGTGATAGAAAGAGTGAGAGTGTAAGAGAAACAGTGAGAGCACATGCAAAGGATCCCAACTTCCAGATGAGTAGGTATCTCTAGCATTGCTTTGACCTGCACCGGGGGCAACACAGGATATACTATAGTGCAAAATCTGTCTGTATTTTATCCCTCTGCCTTCAACCATTCCTCTTGTCTCTTCCTCAATCATTCCACCAGTTTTGGCAGTGTTAGTTAGCCAGCTGTGTGATACAGCGCCACAAATGTCTTCATACTGTGACCAGTATCCCCATCGATGTCTATTGGAGAGTGTTCTATGTGGAAATGATTTATAAACAAAAACACACAGATGAGTAGCACCCATTAGCAGTTTTATCTGTCTTGTCTTGTCCTAGTCTCTAGTGTTCCAGTATTTTCTAGCCAGTCACCCCACCTTTAGGTGCCAAATTCCCAGGTACCAACGAAATGGAGTCATGGGCTGTCATTTTTATTATAAATTTGAATATTCGCCCCTATGGGAGAAAAGTTAATATTCAAACTCTACTAACCTGTTCTAATACAGTTTATAAGCACAACAGACCATTTGGACTAGTTTGCCTTGTGATCTAGCAGAGGGGGCTCAAAAACTTCACCATCAGCTGACCTATTGACCTATCAAGCTAGTAATGTTGTGTTGTTTGCTATGAAAATAGAGGACACTAGCAAGCTAAATAATCCTGGACAGACCATAACAGAAGCACAGCATCTGAGATGCAATGTGTGGAACCCAGGTTTTTTGGGTTCTACTCTGCTGATAGCAAGGTAAATAACAACAATAAGACTGTTTATGGACTTTGTACAAAGCAGCTGTCTTACACTACAATGACAACAAAACTGCAAGCTTACCTGCAAGCTTGGATGTGTGCAACTTTGTCTGACTGCCTACTATTAGGCAAAGAGCTTCAGAAGGCCCTCTGCCAGAGCCTAGTAAAACTCCATCATAGATTAGATAGCTAGATTATATGCTAAAATACGCAGGGGTTGGAGTGTGGGGAGAGGTCCATATTTGATTTATTTATCACACATTATGTGACATTTGAACATCGTTCGAGCTTGATTTTTGGAAGAGGAGAGAGTGCCTCTGCTTTGCTCAGTTTAAATGAACATCAATGGATATGGAGATATATCTTTAGCTTAAAAGTTTTGGGAACGGGATAATATGTTAATATTAACTGCTACCCAACCTAACACACTGGACACACTATGTAGACTACATATTCATATAATCCAACAGACCAGTCAAGGTACTTCATTCCCTCACGTTTCCCTGGACACCTCGGCCCAGTCAGCATGGCAGGCCTGCTGTGAAACCACCTGCTTAGGCTCACACACCCCTATTGATTAGTTATTCATACAGATTCTACACTCCAGAACGGAAGAGTTTTAACAAAATGCGCTGTAAAGCCCTAAAAATCATAGCATTATAAATGCAAAGTACAAAAAATATGACTGAAAAGAAAATCTAGGCACAAAAAAGCTGTAAACCAGAAATCCTTATAGATCCGGATACGGTTAGATTAATATGAATTTACCTGAAATGGAGAAGAGTATTAGTTCAAGCATTACAACCTGGTCTATTAGGAATTATGTTTATATACTGACAACTAATTTGCAACAGCATATACACCAATAAGCCACAACATTAAAACCAGTTACCAGTTTTAATGTTGTGGCTGATTGGTGTGTATTTGGAAGGAAATGTAATGCGCTATGTAACATAATGAGAAAATGTTTTTAAATGTTGTTAATCAATTCATTTGACAAAACACAAAATTGTTGTTATAGAACATAACAGTAAAATGTTTGCAAGAAAAATATGCTTTCTTTGTGACTACAACAATGTGACACCTTTTTATTGTAACTTTTAGACACTGGCAGCACTTGTATGAAGTTAGAGAAAGATCATAGTCTTGCTTTAAAACAAAAAAGTCCCCCATGACTTAAGCCATTAAACACAATGTGATTATCAACATTTAACTAAAACCACAATCTTTAACAAACCTTAACAAAAGTGCTTGCTCATTGCTTAAACTTAACCATGGTTGGAACTTGGGATGCGAATCCCAGACTCTGTCACAATTATGCCCTTTTTATGCTCATCATCCACACTGACCAATTCCTGGCACATTGGTTGCAGAAGAAAGATGTAGTGCTTCATTTAGTCAAAAAAACACAGCCTCTGAACATAATCCAGGCAGTGAGTATGTTTGGCAATACACCATAATTACAAAAGCAAGTATATAAACATAACTTCTGGGTAAAAGGGTTGGGCAGAGAACCAAAGCTATGTGTACATAAGCTGGCTGGCAACAGGTGCTTCTTTCATGCTTCACAACCATTGGCTCATTCATCAAATGATTTGCTACCAGCTGTCTTGTAACACCCAATCATATTCTTTGTCTGTCAAATCTAACTGTATAATAATTTACTAGAACTGATAAGTTCCTTGAGACAAGCACTTCTGACTGAAATTAAGCTGAGATTTGGTAACAATTTTAATAGAGATTTTAGATGTGAAGATACATTTTCTAGGAATGGAAGGTAGCACTCAGTTTCTGAAATTTATATAATGTCCTTGCTTTGGGGCAAGATTTTCAAAGTCTCAAAGATCAGCCTGATGATTCGAGATCTATGTTATAAACTAAGGGTTGTTCACTGGGAAAGACATTTACCAGGCAGAAAAGATCTCATGAAAAAAATCTTAACTGACTGATAAAAAGGGATCTAATTTCTTATGAACTTGAGCCATGCTGAGGACCTCTAGTCTAAAAGTCTAAGTCTAAAGTCATCCACTGCTACAGCAGGTTTTTTTATTTTATTTTTTTTACCACTCTCTTGGGAGTCTCCAAAGTTTAGCAAAGTGTAATATTAACTTGCCCTTAATATCCTTAGTACCGACCCGTGTGAAGGGTGCCAAATTAAGAAATGAATTCTTCAAGATTTTTCTTTTCAGGAATAAAGGACAGTACTATGACCAAACTCCAAGCACCACAAATCATACAAATGGTTTATAGAGTATACCCTTGAAACCAATGAGTGGAAAGCTCTAACAGCACATTGAAATGATTTTAACAAGAAGAATAAGACTGAAAATATTACAACATATCCAAAAACTTATACATATCAGTTTTATTTCAGCCTCTGATGCCACAGCCATTGGCCTACTTGCTGTTGCTGCAGAAATCGTACAATATTGATGCAGCAGACTCTAGCTGTCTTTAAAATTCACAAGATTTTGCTAATTTAGCATGTAAACAACATATGCTGCTCTGTCAGGCAGAGGTGAGGCATAAAGAGTCTCTGTTGGCTTGTTTGGTTAGAGGCTCAGTGTGTTCTTTAAGGCAAGTTGTTTACCTTTCCCTCCCTCTGCTCTTCTCCATGTGGTACTAATGAGAGAAAAAAGGGGGGGGGGGTTGAGGACGCAGCAGGAAGGTAGGCAAATGCGACCTTTAGCAACATCCCACCTTCTCTCTATCTCACTCACTCTCCACGTTTTGTTCTACCCATCTCTGTATATCTCTGTAACCTTCCGTTGCAGGCTGTGTTTTTCGGGGGTTTGGCTCTACAGGATGGGGGTTAAAGATATTGGTGGGGAGAGGTGTGGGGAGATTGCCAACAAAGGTCACTGACACCTCTACAGCCAGTTGCACAGAAAGGAGAGTTACAAAACAATCGATATTACCAATTGTTGAGAGAGAATATAAAATGTTTGGATTTATCTACAGTTTGTGAAACCTCAGGAGGAGGCATAAAAAACAGGGTATCCAACCAAACCATGTGTGTTCATAGGAGTGTGTTTCAGCCTAAACCGAGTATCCTATTAGTCCTCTGACTTCCAGGGTTCAACCCTAGCTTTTGACCTTCCACCCCTCACTGACCCCTCCTCATTCTCCTGTTAACCCTTTGCTGCTGACCCCGGTGCTAACAAGCTCACTCACCGGTGGTAATGACAGTCCTTACATGTGCTCTTCAGCAGAGGGCAGATGCAGAAGTAGCCACAGGCGGTTCCATGTCAGCACCCTGCACTTCGCTTTTTAATTACTTCAGTTTTTTAGTTCTTAATCAAGTACATTTTGACTAGGTTGAAATCTTTATTTTTTTTTTTTTTGTTTGTTTTGAAAAAATTTAAGATATCATTGAGTCTTTTCAAGCCAAATTATTACCTAATCTACAAAGATTCTATGATTCCCTTCGATCTTAATACCCTTTCAGGAAAGAAAACCCTCTTAAGATTCACTTAGACTATCTATCACTAAAGCTCTCCTCTGAATTCACGATGTTTTTATTGAGTGAGCAGCTGCTTCAGGCAGGCTGAGACAGGTTTCATTGTAGGTTTTACAGATCAACTCCCCTGGAGTTGTGAAGTAAACACACACCACACTGGAATGATTTTTATTGGAAACAAGGATGAACACTTCAATGGCCAGATTTTATTTTTTATTAAAAGGATGATGAGTCATATAGAAGCAATTGACTTTATCAAGGCTCTTCAGTAGGACTGTATACCCAACCCATTTGCCAGACAGAACATTGATATTAGATGACTATGGTTCTACGGATGTGAAGTGTGTTAAGGTTAGAGACAGATCATGGTTAAGAAAAAGATCATGGTCACGGTTCAAAGACATAAACATTAACTTCCAGGACTGTGACAAGATAAAAACTCAGATCTCCCACATCAAGGTATCTTGTACTGCACACCCCTCTACTTTAGCAACCTCCATACCTTCACTTTCCACCTCACCGTGTTATAGAGCACGTTACTTCCCGCATTGGACCGCACAAGATGCATATTGTGGGATACAGAATCACAGGAATTAGACCCTTTTTTCAGAGACTTTTGCCAACATACGTGTGGTAAACTAGGATTTTACGCATTGGTGTTCATGTTTGTTTGTGTATACAGTATATTTAAGACTACCCTGTGTAGACTCCAAAATTCATTAATGCCATCATGCAGTTGGTTGTAGTTAAAATCAAGTCCAGCTTTGAAATGTTGTTGTCTAAGTGATATAAGGAAATCAATTTTTCATGTGCAGCACATTTTTTGATGACATCTCATGCTAAAATGGCAAGAGAAGAAAATTGCATAAATGTCTCAGAGCCATGTGTGCCTCACACTACCGAAATAGTATGTCAAAATTGTTGCATTATTATTATTCTCTGTCTGCAGACACTGTAAAAACCTCAAGTTACTATAGCACTATAAAGATTAGCATATGTTCCTATAATCACTCACCTGTATTACAACCAGTAAAAGGAACTGCTGAAAAAAAGAGCAGACAGTCGTGTATTTTTGGTAGACATTGCCAAAAACCTACATTAAACTTCAGAGCAAGGTAAGATTACATTTTTTTTTTTATCTCATGTGTTTGATCTATGAGCTTTTCTTTTCCTTCCTATCAAAATTCTGTACATGCACCCTACATGTCATTTAGCTTTCTGAATAAATCTTGCAAACCTTCATCCTTATAGCCTTGCTAGCATCAGAGCACTTAATAGTTCTAAAATGAATCAGATTAAAGACTTTTTTCACAGCACTTTGACTTGTCATAGCAGGAAAAGCACAGGTGGGTTTGATAATGTTAATGATGGCTGCAGTCATTATTTTATTGCAGTGCACTGCAGCAATTTATGTTTTCAGTGATACCGGTGTTTTACAAGTTAAAATATCGACTGTAAAATTCTGTAGAAAAGTATTCAACTGAAGGTTCACTCAGCATATTTACTCCTAGTCCCCCCCTGTACTAGCCCCCTCCCTGGCCTGGCCGCCCCAAGTTGAATTCAACATTACATGATACAATCAAAGGTTTTTAATGAACACAGTTTTATATCTAGAATAACACATTTGCAGAGGGTAATAATTTTAAAATCATTCAACCTCAACACATTATCTTTTTTTCCCATTTGCACTCACTCAATTACAAGTACCTGTACATGGCATCAGTTTACAAGGTGGTGTGGACAGCCTTGTCTCACTCTTCATTTGTCACACTTAGGACTAAAACCTTGAGAGTGCAGCATGCTTAGGGAGCCCAGCAGAAACCACCCTGTCTTCACTTCAACACAGATTTAAGATGGATGACTAGAGTCAGGAGAAAATGAGCAAACCATAAGATTTTCATTTGGTGCCATAAGACTCCATTTGACTTTGGCCTTGGGCCTAGACAATTACACCTAGGTGTCTTTTGTTGCATCGGTAGCAGGTGTAATCTGGGTCATGATAAAACCCTCTTAGGCCAAGACAATAATCTATTGAGCAATTCATTTCAAGTTTAGACTTAAATTTCAATGTGTCCCCCAAAACGCTGACCGGAGGCCACGTGTTTTGGTAAGCCTTCTGTCAGACCAATGTGGATCTTTGATGGTGTGAGTAAACAAGGTCATGTTCCCCTAACTGCACAAAATAACACTAATCCTCTTACCTATGACTTTAAATTCTTTCCATAATTTCAACACCATCAAATACTCTATCCACACCCAAACTTAAATTGATGCCTAGAGAATTAAAATTCTCAAAATCTAATCTAAAGCACTTTACTTTTACACTAATGAAAGCCAAGATGACAAAAAGCTCTTTCTAAATTTTTTAATCCACCTTCTTCTATCACTTCACTTCTCTCCACTGTCACTGTTAATTGCTTCCCCTCCACCTGCCCATACTTGATTTCCACCTGTCTTATTGTGTGATGTGATTAAAATGTAAAACACTGCAGTGGATGAGGCTGCTTGTATGCTCAACTCCTCCATCATTCCTTATTGTGCTGGGCCTTGGCTGTTTTTGCAGGCAGCACTTGGGGAGCGCACAGGGAAGATTGAATGGGTCTGTGGCTTAGCACACTATTTCCTCTAATGCACGGTGGGCATGAAGGCTATTGGGGAGA
This sequence comes from Istiophorus platypterus, assembly GCA_016859345.1. Classification (NCBI taxonomy): domain Eukaryota; kingdom Metazoa; phylum Chordata; class Actinopteri; order Istiophoriformes; family Istiophoridae; genus Istiophorus; species Istiophorus platypterus. The sequence continues at coordinate 2,938,642 of CM029119.1, forward strand.
TTAATACTGGTTTGAGCATTTATTCTCTCCAAAGTCTCCCACTCCAGAGGGCACTCCCTCTTTCCAGCCCATGCCAGGCCTGTTTACACATCAGCTATCTGCTGCCTGCCTCATTCTATCCTCTCCTCCTCTTTGTGTTTCTTTCCCGTTCCTCTGATCCATATGTCCATGCTTGCAGTCCTCCAATCTGATCCTCCCTCTCTTTTATTTTCCATTGTCTCTCAAAATCTTGTTATTTGTCTTTACGTTCAGCATCCCATGCAGTCGGATCTTTGGAAGAATGACCAAAATAGCAAGAATAAGTTCAGGAAATCAAATAAGGAATTAAAAGATGCAGCAATGGTCATTTTCTGTGGATCTAGCAGGCTACAGATAAATACCAGTAAACTGAATTTAGAGTTATTAGGCAATTGAGGACTTGAGCACACACACACACCTCTCTTTCAGCTCCCTGAGTTATCAGATATAGCTCATCAAAAACATCCCCCTACCTCCTTCATCTGCACATTGCATTGCCCATGTTAAGGAATGGCAGCCTTCTCTAAATAGGTAAACAGCACAGAAAGGCCCATCTGAGTTTTAATCCAGAACGCTTGTCTGTAGAGGAGTCAGGCATATTTGCTGGGGCCAGAAGCTGTGGATTCAGTTCCACACACAAACCCCCAGACTCCACATTGTTCGGTTCATTTTCATTTCTCACCTCTACCAAGACCTATTCCTTTCTGCAGCGCAAGCATCCTGTAAATTGTATTTCCCCCTAAAAATGAATTTGGGGAGGGTTCAAGGATACCCTATATATTTTTTTTCTCCGAATGGTTTCAATTTGCAGTCATATATTCCTTCCGACACATGGGGTAGTTTTAGCGTCAGGATGCTTTAGAAGAGGCCTTAAATCCCCTGCCATTTTCTTACTAATCAAATGTTTGGGCCTTGCCAAGGAGGCACATGTTAACAGATTTCATAGTAAACATCTTTCTATATTGCTGTGTACACAGAGTGGTGCACTCACACTCACTCTGGAAATTTTAAAAGAATTGGGTTTTTTCATATTTTGGGAATGCTGAGTAGAAAAATAATAAACACAGATTCACGAAAATCCGAAACTAGATAGTTGCTTGTATTGACATTATCTCCTATTCACAGTCATACTGGAGGTGCGGCTGTACCGTCTGTCTTGATAAACTTTTGGAGTCCAGGACCAAGAGGATTTTAGTTTAAATGGTAAGCCAAAGACTTTATAGGAGCATTAGGTGAATTAAAACTCTTGTCTTACGTTAATAATTTTCATCATCATTTCTGTCAGTAAGAATGCTGAGGTCTAGGAAAATAACAAAACAGGGTAAAATGAAGTTGCAGCGGCAAGGCACACAAGTAGCTTGGCATGGTGTACACAATCCTAGAGATTTTTGTTTGTGGACATTTGATATTTACCTTAACCATTAAGCTATTAGGATGCCCCAAACAAGCCACCATTTTATCAACTCTATCTAAAGTATTTTATTTGGAGATAAACCTGAAATTCTATGCATAAGAAAAGTATGCACAAAACTAAGGCTTTACATTAGGTAAGAAAGTTGGTCTGTAAACTATGATGGTTGTTTACATCAGTGTGAGTAATAATTTTATCAGTTACCATTTGCTTTTTTGCTTCCAAATAGGCTTGGCTGAACACAAGTTTTTTTGAAAAAATTTGACCATCTTAACAACTCTTGTTTCATGTTGTTTTTGACTTATATTTAGCAATATCACAGTGTTGTCAGCAATTGAATTGCTCAGTACAATCTTATTACTACACATAGAGAGGATGGCCCTCTCAGAAAGTTAGTCTTTGGTTCTAGTTTCTGAAATATCAGAAATGGAATGAATTGGACACATCACCAGTGACCATAGGATGTTATGGGTCTTAGATCATCAGACACACTCACCCAGGTAAATGCTAAATGGACTGTACTTATATAGCACTTTTCTAGTCTTTTTGACCATTCAAAGCGCTTTTACACTACTGTCACATTCACCCATTCACACACACATTCAAATGGCACTTTTCTTTTTCTTACACATTATAGCACTACATCTACACGCATTTACATGGCGATGACTCACATTGGGGGCAATTATGGGTTCAGTATCTTGCCCAACATCGACATGTGGACTAGGGATTGATTCAGCACCCTTCTGGTTGGAAGGCAACAGCTCTGCCACCTGGGCCACAGCCAGCCGAGGGTAATCAGTCCCTAATTCATTTCTAATTGGTGCTCTACACCATGGATCACCCCTCTTGATCTACAGCCACCTCAGCACTTTGTCTACAGCTTTGGTGATGTACTCGATGGCTCTTTTTTTCCTGCAATCCTCTGATGCTTCACACAGTTGTGGGCCTCCAGGGGACAGTGATTTCCATCATAGCCGATTGCTTAGAACGGTCAGATGTTACAACCAAATATGGCCTGAGCGTCATCTTTGCCCATGTCAAGTCGACCCCCTGCTGTCAGACATGAGCTGAGGCTAGAAGCCAAGTTGAGGCCCTAGGCTCCAACTGCAGGTTTTCTCCTGCCCAGACAAAGGTAAATTTGTGCTGTGTTGGGAGCTGTTTTTTGCTGTGTTGAATTCAGGTACAGATGGTGTTGGCTGAGGCCTTCAGCACCTGGTCATGGCACTATCTCTATCTCCCCTCTCCCAAGCTTTTGGGCAGAAGCTCAAGATGTGCTCCAAGGAATGTCTCACCAGGAACAGTGAACGTTAACTATAAACCATATGCTTCAAAATCAAATATTTTTTGGATCGACTAATAATGTCTAATCCAGATTCAGAATTCCCTTCTTTCCTCAAAAATGTCTTAAAGACTTCTAAGAGTACCTTCTAGTTTAAGATGCTCTTTCTCTAACGTTTCAATCCTTTCCTGCATCTATATTTGTTCAAAAGTGCATGCCATTATCCCATTTTGTAGCATTCATAGTGTCTTTCACCACTCTCTGATGGTTGGCTTTTTACCCTGCCTTTAAGAGTGGCCATTTGGAAGAGGTATGAACACTTTTGCCTTTTGACATGTTCAGGTGCTATTCCATATAACTCTGTTCTTTTGAAGTATAATTAAAGGCCTACAGATTCTGCATGATCTTGAATTCTCAAACTAAAAATATCAGTGGACTGACATGACTAGAGAGCTGAAATCCTCTGACTAAGAGAGAAATCAGACAGAGGAATACAGTCAGGAATAAGGGGTTGATTAGTATTGATAAGGGGTTTATGAAAAGAAGTGAGGAAGATGTTTCCCTCTCCTCTACAGGAAGGCTAACCATTGCAACATACAGAAATTCTCAGTCCCCACCTCTTTCTGCTCTATCTAGATTTCTGTTTTGCTCTTACATTTTCCTACCACTTGTGCAATTTATTCTGGTTAATTGTGTTGAGCTTTGTATTGGAGGGAGTACATGACTTCATTGGAACAATAATCATAATAATTAATATAAACAGGGTTGAGGTTCGAAGTATTTATATTTAAACTTTACACTACAGAAAAGGAGACCCTTAACAATGGTGACTTACTGGAAACGCTAGGGAAACACTATATGACATGGCTGCCTAAATGTGAGGAGAGGCATCACAGACATATTTAACCTAATCCTAATAGCTATGAAAAAGTTTTTTACTACAGACAGCACAGGTAGTGTTTCAGTCCAAATCTTCAATTTATATCTATTTGTTTTTTAGAGACAACAATTTTTACACTCTTGACACATCTGGCATAACTTTTTTGACTTAAATTTCCCAGGTTTCATTAATTTTTTTTTTTTTAATGCTCTGTTGCTCTCAGTAATCTCTTTATGTTATTTAGTTCCACTATGAACAAAAATAACAAACAGCTAAGAGGAGAAAGGGTTTGCTGAGAAAGCAAATGAGTAGACAGAACATACAGTACGCTGTAAGAGTAAGAGCTGCTGTAGACAAGGGGTCAAATAACTGTGTCTAATATGAAAATTGTAATATTTAGTTCATCACCCAACTGCAGCTCTTCCTAATTCTATGTGTTTCAGCCTCTCTAAAGGGAAAATTCCCTTTTTTGTTTTTTGTTTAAATACTTGTCTTTAAGTCATTATCTACCACCAAATGACAATGGTAATCTGGACCTTTTGGCCACTGATCAGAGTAATATTTACATAGTTGCAGTATTTTAAACTGGGTGTCTGTGGTGATATTTCCAGAAAAAAAATGCTATATTAAGTTATTGGTAATATATTTTGAGATTGCTGGTAATGTAAACTTAATATTTCCTACTGATGCAGCTTCACATTCAAATCATTTAACTGCTGACATTTATTATGAAGCCTTCCCAGAAATGCAATGTATTTGTTAGTGACCATTTTTGTCAGTGAGTTAGCATTTACTAACGAACTTAACTTTCTGTCATTTATCAAAAATGCATTTACACAACAAGACAAGAGTCATTTTTGGCCTTTTAGAGAGCGGATCTGTTTGAAATATTGCAGGGACTAATTAAAGGGGCAGCAACCCAGAGTTGGTAGATGAAGAGCTGCAGGTGACAGGATGAACACCTCCAACTTCTCAGCCAGGTAATCAACTCCTTTCACTGGGCCCTGCTGGCCAATTATTTCCTGACTTCTTTATCAAAATGACAGTGGTTTGTTTTGCTGTGTTCAGAATTCTGTGACCTGTAGTATTAAACCTTTAATGTTTTGGTTCAGTCCCAGTGCTCTCATAACTGATTCTCAAGCCTAAGCAGGCAGCTGTTTTCAGTAAAAAAAAAAAAAAAAGTTCCAATAAACCACTGTACACAACCTGCCAGTGCCTAAAAGCGGAAAGACAAAGTTAGCACATTGCTGATGAAAGTTTTTAGCAGCTGACGTTCTGATTACTTCCTTCAGGAGTTTGTGAAGGGCAAAAAAGCAAAGGAGAGAGTGAACTTTTGACTAATAATAGTATATATTTTAGGCAAGAATAGTCATTAACTTATTAAGTCCAGGGTTTCAGATTAACTTTTCCTTTCTTGCTTTTTGCTTTTGTGGAACCTCTTCTTTTGTTGTGTTATAGGCAGTGTTGAACTCAATGATCATTTAATTTTCCTTTGAGTGATTTCTCTCATCTAACTGCCAAAAAGAAGTTGGGGGCGGGGGGGGGGGGTCAGTATTTCAAGTGATTTTAAGCTTAAACTGTGGCCTGAACAAGCTACTAAAGGATGTTTGGCTTGTTTGCCTGAGATGGACAGGCCACATTTTCTACAATACACACATAGCATAGCATTTCCCTCATACCACAACCACACATAAGCCATTGTGGCTGAAAGTAGGACTGTTTCGTCCTCACTGGCTCAGTCAGTCTCTCCCTGCCATCACCAGATGTGTCTCATTCTGTACCCATGGCTGCCCTCCCTCTCCACCTGCTTCCTCCTCTCTCCTCATTTGGTTTTTAAAATAATCAACTATAGACTGCTTCATCTTTGGAACATGACTAAACGGCCAAATGAATGCACTGATCATGAAAGTGCAGGAAGGTGTACAATTTTCAACCAGAATAGCCAACACAGCAACCATGCAGGAGGGGCCCAAAACACCCTAATGATCATCGTGCACTCACACGAGTGTGATCATGGGAAATTTTAACTCACACAGTTCAAAAAGTGGTCATTATGAAGCCCTAAAGCCCTGACGCTGTTCTAACATATTAACAAACATGTGCCCACCTGCAGACAAAGAGCAACATTAGCGTTCATTTGGAGTTATGGATAAAGTAAGTGGATTTTCTGTACATATAATTACTTTATTGTGAACACAATGAGTCCTGATAAAATGACCATAAGATGCGTATTTCTCTCAAAATAATTACTTAATGGTAATAAAGACAGGTTTTAAAGATTACTTGCGACTATAGATGGCTTCTACATCAGTGAAAAAAAAGCTATTGAGAAAAGAGCTAAGCAAAGTAAACTTGCCTCCCTTTGTAAAAAAGCAATGTACTATTTCTCTTCTGGCATATGTATATCTGTAAAGGGGGTTAATGGAAATTTTGAGTTAATTTGGTTGTAACTCGTCATCATAACATATAAAGAGCTACAGGATGTTTTGCTAGGTTTAGTCAAGGGCCACTGGCTTGTAGTTTAGCTACTTATTCTGACCTTGAAAAAAAAAGATAATGTGTAGAAAAAATTTGCATATGACCTCATATAGCCGCTAGTAGTTACAGAGGCAGACAGCACCACCAAGAGAATGGACAGGGAGAGGTGGATAGAAAACACATCTGTGGTTAAAGTAAGAGTAAGTGACTCTGACAAGTGAAATTAGGACATGAAGTTTGCAGGAGGAGGTTGCTTTGAGAGACTTTGTCCTTCACCTCCGCGGCGGGGCGAGTCTCCCATGCCAGAGGCCATCACTCCACTCGTCTTTGATCTTCCCTCTCTCTTCAAATTTGCTGCTCAGTGACAGTGATAATGATGTTCGGTGAAAATATGTTTTTTTTTCTTTTACCTTCTCTTTCATGTGTACAGGCTGCAGCCCTAAGTGCAACACACACGTACAAAGACAGCAGTGTAGTATAAACCAAATCATCTCTCCTTGTTGTAATAGCAAAGATTAAATGTGTATGGCATGTTCGATGTGTGTCAGTCAGTGTGCGTGGGGTCAAATGTCCTCTCTCTGTCATTATTAATATAACTGTCATCTGGGGATTATTGAGAGACGGGCACAGCCATTTTTGACGATCTCATTTTACCTCCCCAGTTGAATTTGTTTGTTGTCCCTGTGAATGGGCTGGCATTCTTTAGTCGGTATGAGTGATGACACTGTGCACTGTGAGTGTTCCCTCTCCAGCAAAGGTGATGTGTCGAAGTGGGACAGGCCCAAGGTAAGGGAACACTTAACGCCACAGTGACAATAGAAATGTCAGGCTTCCAAATATAACAGCATTTGACTTGTTATTCAGCTCGTGGTAGCTGGAGACATTCTCTGATACTGCAGAGGAACTAACGTCTCATGTCTTAATGGCTTGGTGGTGTTTGTGTATGTGACGCTAGGGAGTAGTCCTAATGAAGCAATTAGCATTTAACTTATATAACATGCTGTACATGAAGATGAGATCTTAAAGGGAGAACAAATTGAAGCTTTGAAAGTAGAACAGATTTTTTTCATGATAAATGTGTCACAGAGACAATCATCTTATTGACAGAAAAACAATAGAAGCAAGATAATTGCATTTTCAAGTGTAAATTAAATTTATGCTTTCATAAATTTGTTTCATTCGCAAAACTGCCAAACAACCCAGCAAGCAGTATTTTTAATGCAGCTCTTATGTACTGAACAAGGTTATTCTAAAAAATGCAAGTGTAATGTTACCATGATTTATATATTGGCCACCAGAAACCCTGGATTATTATTGGTTGAAAGGTGCAGATTAACTATTAGTAAACAGACAATTTAATCAGAAACCTATAATATACATGTTTTTTTTTTGCTGTTCTACATTAATTAATTAAACTATAGTTGAAAACAGCAACAGCTGAGCCTCAGCTGAAGAGCCTGGAGCCAGGGTTATTTGTGTAACTACCAACTGTAGATTGGATAAGGGGCTTCTCACGGAGCACCAAGCAAATGTTAACATTAAACATTAAAAAGTTTTCAGTGTGGACGTTTACAGACTTCCGTCATGGGGGGGTTGAGGAATAGGAGTGCAGGGCAAGCTAGCAGGATGTGCTGATACTGGTTTGAACTAAAGCAGGCTATGTTTCATTATCCTTCCAAAGCATAAGGTTTTAGGCTACATTTTGCTGATTATATATGTTATACTACTTTACTTAACCTTCTGTGATCACTTTGTGGATTGCGCTTGGGTGATATTTCCTATCAAACAAGAAATCTCTGAATGCAAAAAGAAGAAATCAGTTCAATAAAATAAGTCACTAAAATACCACTGACATAAACTACAAATTGTTTCACTATCAACAAAACTGTAGCAGTGAGACTCTAAAATCTGTACAGAACATTCACCAGTTGCACCACTGTTTAGGGTAGTAATGTTTCCTTCTTGATCACTAGCAGTTAGTCTGGCAATAAACAGAAGCCAAGCAGGTGAGGCAGGGGAAGGCAGGAGCTTCTCACATCGTTGGACTCAGATGTGGGGCTGTGGCTATTACCTGGAAGCAGTACATACCAGCACACACCAGGTACATATCTTTCCATCTTTAAATACATATGATTCATTCATTCATTGCTTGCTAACCTTGGGAAGAATGCAGCTGAGAAAGATCCTATTATACAGTACCAAGGACAACATGTGTGTTTTTCACTGCAACTACTTCAATGACCTTGCTCTAGTAATTGACATGAGGCAAAAATACAACACTTTCCACAATGCATCAAATCGCACACCATAAGAGAGTGCTTGACGCCACCCTGATATGAGTAACAGATCGAATGTAACAGATATTTTATGGACCCACTAAAATATACTTCCCCTCCCAGACTTTCAAACAAGCTTTTGAAATGTGAGAGCAGCCCTCCGTTGGTCCTCAGCACTGATCTCTCTTTGTGTATCTATTGTGTTTGCTATTTATCGTTCCTTGTAAAGTGACTTTCTCCGGTGTGGCAGTAACACAAGCTAGGGCAGCTCTTTCAATACAGCATGCAACCATCAAAGAATGATAGATTGTAGTAATACAAGCCGGCTGATGCCTTTTTGATGCTCCCCTTAAAGCTTTTATCTCAGATGTGGCATGAGTGCGCGATCAGTAATCAAGTAGACCATGAAAATGTGTTTTTAACCAGATGCATGACTGATATCTAGTGACTGCTTACTGAGTCACAGGGCAAGAAAATTTGTAGACCTCTTAGAAATATTTTTAAAAGATATCTTCAAAATTCAGTCAAACAGAGCTTTTGTTATCATACTAGTTTAATTTAATGATGGAATTTTTTCAGCAAATTTGGAAATACTGCCTCATGCTTTGAAAGAGCAAACAAAACATATTGTTCTCGCTTTGGATTTAGCGTTCTCCAAGTTGCATGTGCTGGGGGGGGGGCAGAGAAAGATAAATGGATGATCTTTCTTCGATGGGTCAGGGCAGGCAAGGCTCAGGCTATGGATGACATTTTGAGCTTTGATGCCTGGCAGGTTGGCTGACACTTGGATCGGCTGTAGTCCCACAGGGAATGTGACAAAGATGGAGTGGAGCTGACTGTGTCACATGTACACACACCTCAACAACTGCCACCTGTATGGCAGAGAGAGAGAGAGTGTGTGTATGTGCACTGGGTGACCTAGGTGCTGCAGGCATCCATGACCAATCTTGGGTGTGATTGAGGGAAGATCCAGCCAGTGAGCATGTCTAGGCTGTTTTATCCCTGCTGCCTTACCACCTGCCTAACCCCTGAACCTACAATCCTGCCACAACCTCAAGGGAATTGCAACTCTCTGCCACACACACCTAAGTAATAAAATATACTGCATTCGAGAGGTCAAAACAGCACTGAAATTAGCTTTGGAAGATACTCAATGCAACTTAATTAGGATGAATATACAGCTAACACAAAAATAATGACAGAGTTACGAGATGGAAGTTTTGAGTGAAATATGGATAAGAGGACATTGCTTTCAAGCTAATGGTTTTACTTTGAAAGAAACGTTTTTTTTTAAATGAAGCACATAAACAAAGAAAGCATAAATAAACAATTTTATCAAGGGATTAGAGGTGGTTCCTGAGCTGCAAATCAAACATCAGCCAAGACTAAAGGCTAATTTGGATTTGATGACTTTCATTGACTTTCCATCACTTTGTTTCCCTCCTTCATTGCTCATAAATTGGCCTGTGTCTGGTGAAATGCTAATGGTGAGGCTGAAAAATTTGCTCTTGGATAGAAAATGCAGACAGCAACAATATGTCAGTCATAACATACAGAAAGCTGCAAGATTGAATGTTAGGTGACCTTAGTAAACTACATACAAAATATTTAGCCTGTGATTTCCATGGCAGCCCACTTGAGACTTAAATACAAAATATTTCAAGACTACATGGACTGACATTCAGGTTTTTAATTTTAAAGATAATGGTAAAACGTAACATCTCTTTCTTCATTTATAACCTTTTTTTTTACTAAAGCAGAGTTACCACTAATAACTATAGAGTGGATGGAGGGAATCTATGACCTTCATTTGTTTTGTTGTGTTGTATTTTATGTAAAATAATTTTATACTTATTTATAAATCTAGGTCACTGTATCTCTACACTTTTATTATAAGGTTAGGGCTCTCTTATTTTGATACCACTACAAGGCTTAGGGGTTCAGAAAAATGGCAAAAGAGCCTTAATCATGGTGAAAATGTTTCTAGCAAGGGTGCTAGCTTCACTTAATGTGCCAGGAATATGATTATCCTTATCATGTTATGAGCATAATTTAATGGGAATGGCTGACATCATATATTCTTATTAAGCTCCTTTCCATCCACCTTTTTATGTACATTTTTAATTTGCATAAAAGAAAAGCTGAATGAATTTGAAGAATGTAAAAATGTTGCACAAAAGTGTTTACGCTTGGCTAAAGTGGAAAAGTTGATGTATCCAACAATGCAAAATGCAAGAGTGCATTTTTCCATCATGTTTCTTATATTGTTTTTAATTATGTGAGGTTTGACTGGAACTCTTTTCATTGTATCATTTTGTCACTACTTCTTCTTCTGCAGTGGTTTTTATGGCATCCGATAGGAGAATTAGCACCATCATTGTTTATCTTGATGAACCAACTCCAGTGGATCAAGGTGTGCTTTGTTCGTATTTTCTTTCTGAAAGTCCAGTTGGATTTTACATTTAGATGAAAATAAATCAATTGCAAACAAATGAAATCCAATGAAAAGGCCAACACCAATAATCTGCCTAACTCAGCTGTGAGAGAATTGGTTCCTACCGAGAACACAAGTCTTTACAAACATGTCACAAAGAAATCAGTTTCATAAAAAAAAAAAAAAAAAAAAAGCAAAGTACATAATTTTATAAAACTGCTGGCTGCTGTAATCTTTATTAATATTGGTCAAGCAGGAGGAAACATTGCACGTGTTGGGGACTGTAATGGACACGTAGTACATTATATTTTGTACATCATTAAAATTTTTGAAGATCAGGGATGCTATATTCACAAAGTATATACTACACTATTGCCTTACCTGCTGTGTCAGGTAAGATTAATGAAAAACAAAAGGGACTTCAAAACTACTCAAAAAATACACCTACACAAAAATCTGATTATATAACTAAATCCTCTCTTATGTCCTCAAGAGTACCACATACTCCATCATACAGGACTCAGTGGATCACAGCTACACAAAATGTTTTTTTTTCATTCTACACTAAAGCCTCTTTCTCCTGCTGGACTACACATGGAGTAGAGTAGAGCACAGTAGGTTGAATGTACAGTATGCAGGCGCTATACATTTCCCATCCATTGTCATACACCCTCCTTCTGGAGAAGAGGAAAAACTGTCCACATGAGACTAGATGTGTTTGCACACAGCTATAAAACCACTTACACCAAAGAATAAAAGTTTTATTGTATAGCAGGTTTTGTGCGACGATGCCTCGTTTTTTTCTGAGGATGGATTTTAATGTAGAATGTCCATGCCTGAGCGTGGATATACAGTCACATTGGAGGGAGTGGAGTGACGGATAAAAGCTACTCTCCATAATTTAAATTCATTCTCACCGATGACAAGGATCGGTTGTACCTGGGCCGACGGATCCTTGGATCTACTTCAGAGTCTTCTAATATTCCAACACACACAGTTAATGTGTGTTGGAATATATAAATCATGCAACCAGGGCTCTACCTGTTTCCCTCTCTGGATGTCCTATTCTCTATCAATGCACATGTGGCTTTCCATTATAGATCTAATTAAAGTCTAACATGTTTTTTTCTATTAGAATATATTTGGACCTGTTTAGCCCCAGCTCTTGGTTTTTATGGTTCCACTGCTGAATCTCAGCAACAAACTGTGATCAGATTAAGACACTAAACAGATGTGACACTTGAAAAGCTTAGGAATGTCATCAACAACAAAATATCTAAAATGGACTTCCTTTTTTAATTTGCTGTACAAGCCAAGACATCTACATGCTAGTATTCACTTGCACTCATATACCTCCTGCACACCTTCCTCTGCAAGTGCTCAGAAAATTCTTGAGATCTGGGTGAAAACTGTGAAATTCTTGACTTTGACTTTGGCAAGTTATTGAGGTGCCAGGGATCTTCAATAGACTCACAAAACCTGGTACACAAGTCAGAAGTGTTGGAGACTGATATCTGACATGGGTCTAAAGATTGGTTATGGCAAAATTGCTCGCTAGTGCCACCTAAGAAATTAAAAAAAAATGTTACCCTCACAAGTCGTTTCAACTATATATACGGATTTCAGTAGCTGCATGTAACATCCGAAGACTTCCAAGACCTTTCTGGAAGCATCGATAACCCAACAAGAAGACAGCCATTTTGACTTTGCTGTGCAATTTTGGCATGGTTCTTGCCATTCACAGTTTACACCTGATATACATCAACATGATAGGGGTTTGGTGAATGTTGTCTTGTGCCACATTCTGGATAGCGGAATTAATCAAAAAAAAAAAAAAATGCAATACATCCTGGCTGTCGCCACACACTCAACACAAGAAATGACATCTTACTCATTCATGCAGTCTCCAGTAGTCACAAAAGTGCACAGTTGCATCCCCTGGACATTGTGAGGGCCTGATCAACACTGCTTATAGCTCTATTCATATTTGTTTTCAATTAATTAACAGGACCTTACAATGTGGTATCAGGTAAATTATTAATAAAATGCCCGGTGTCTAAAATGGAAGTGAGCATGTGTTTTTTAATTAAAAACATTAAATGGATGTAATGGCACTGCTACTGACACATACTGCTGTGTGTGCTACATACACGTTTGCTATATATAATCTAACAAGACTAGATTTTCTTTTTTGTTTTTTGTTTTTTTATTTTCTTTTTATTACATGTATTTTTACATCCCCATATATTTGAGGTTGGTAGTGTTTTTATACTGTTTTGATGTGCATCGATTTTATCTCTATTTTATCTCAAATTCAATGTGACTAGGCTTGAGAAAAATGGTGCATTAAAGTATAGGTTCATATCTTTTCAGCTGTTTCTTGTCACAACACTCATATGTCCAATGAAAGAATCGTTCAGTGTAATCATCACACTTCTGCTTCACAGGCTTAAGCTGTCCCTCTTTAGGGCAACATTTTTGACTTGAAATTATTGTTGGTCTTATCTTTTACAACTTAGTTTTAGTTGCCTAACCCTAGCCATAATGTAGCTGCAAATTTAAAAATGGCATTGGTTGTGAAAGAAATTATTATTGATGTATATATGGGGTTTTGCAGAATTTTCTAATATCAACATTCTTGTTTGGCAAGAAGCTGAGTATGGAGAGGAGGAATCACAAGGACAAATAACTTTTAATTTACAGTGTCTCAGTTTTATATTAAGATAGACTACTAAGATTTTGTACTAAGCTGATTCTATTCTTGAATGTCTTTTTAGGTATCTGTTCCCTTATTTTACTCAGTAGCTAAAGGTCAGAGTTGCCTTCATAGTAATTCAGCACAGCCCCGCTACTATAGCCTACTGTAAAGATTTGTATTAATTTCTTCATCATCATGAAAATGCAATAGTTTATGCAATTCTAACAAGAAAGCTGACAAAATGAACATTAGTACATATTCATCTCTGCTGTGCGAAAAGAATCTTTAAAGTAAAAAAATCCGTGTATACATAAACACAAGGCTCAAGGCTCAAATCAATACTGACATTATTACTGAATTATTGCAGAGGAAGCAGGAGAGGATGTGTCTTCAGTGGCTGTGCACTTAGTGCAACTCTGTTATTCTGCGGTCCTGAAAGGAGCCTTGTAGCATTAGGTATAAATGGGAAACTAATTAGCAGAGCATATGCACTTGGACCTAGAAGAGGAGGATGAGGTCTTTGTGATACTGCCTGAACACCCAAGTGTTTGTTTGTTTGTTTGTGTGTGTGTGTGTGTATGTGTGTGTGTGTGTGTGTGCGTATGCGTGTGTCTACGCAGTATTAGTGTATTCATATATATTTGTACTCATTGTACAAGGCCAACCACAACAGCAGAGCTTGACTGACAGCCAAAGAATCCTGAGAGAGGCAAACACGTGTATTGACGTGGCTCTGCCAGCAGCTTTGCTCTGAGAAACAACTCCCTCTTGGCTCCGTTACAATGAACAATCATAAACTAACAAAAATATTTGTGTTTAACAGCATTTCTCTTCTGTTTTACTTCATTGCATGCTCCTACATGTTCTAATAAATTCAGGTTTATGGAGAAATCCCATTATGGCATACAAACCCAGAGAAAATGTATGGATTTTTTTTTTTTTTCACATACCTTGCATGTGTATTTTTAATGAAGCAGGCCAAGCACTCCCCGCCCTGCCCAACTCCTCATGCATTCGAGTCAGTCCACATCGCAGCATGATGCAACACTGCAGCCTGCGCCAGTAAGGAAAAAGGATATAGAGTGAACACAGCAGGGCAAAATAGTGTTGGCAAATAATTCTTATTGGAGGGTTTTATTTTAACCCTCTGAACCCACTGCCGTTCTGTGCCTCTCTTTATATATACACTTTTTATAAAAAGAAAGATATTTAAGATTGAATTTTTCTATATGTTTTGAACATACAATGATCTAAAAGTTAAACTTTAAACTTTAACTGCTGTGTAAAAAAAATTACAGCAGTTGAATAGACTTGGTTTTACAAAGAAAAACTACGAGTTTGGATCAAACACATAGTAAGACTTAATGTACATCTCCCCAAATTTGTTTTCCACGAAGCTGTCTAGTTCATGTTTATCTTAATAAGCTCTAATTTGCTAAGAATTCTGTATAAATTAAATGTTCTCTCTGGAGTTTTTGTCCACTCTTAGCACTGAAGAAACAGGTGGATTTGTGTGGGTCTCCATTTTTTTTGCTTTCATGCACATGCATGAGGATGTACATGTGTAATAAACCATTAAGATAATTCCACCCCAGCAGGAAATGTTCACTTTATTCAACATTTAAAAATTTATGAGCACAGTTTCTTTTGATGGTGTAAAGGACAACAAATTAACTGAGTTGTGTTTATTAGTTGATCGAATTTGTTAAAATAGAGTATGAGTAAAGTGGACAATTATGTACCATTTGTTCTTTATGTGAGGTCTCATATCCTTCAAGAACATCTGCAGTTCTTTTTGCCTAGGAAGTGAAGAAATATACTATTGTTTTGTTTTTTTTTTTTAATTTTTACGAATGTTACTACAGATACTATCTGATTGATCAACATTATTTTGACAAAAACAGAATTAAGGGTGGGTTTCCAGTTCTGTTTTCCTCATTTTTTGAGTACCAATCTCTCGGTGTCACCATCATTCACAATGTAGTCCTGGTACTGTATATTGTCTGAAGTGCTGAGGGCTGGCATGGTGTTATTGCATGCCACTAGGGCTGGCCTCTCACTGCTGATTGATGGGTAAATGCTACTCATACATCTCAGCTTCCATCTTGTATGGGATGGAAGAGGGCTGCTGACTAGTGTCACCTTACAATAATGGTTAGTGCCAAAGAGATGGCTCTTATGTGAGAGCAGATCAAACTATGTGGAATTGAAGTATATCATACTGGACTGATGGATAGATAGCTACCCAGGTCATTTTTAACTTGTGAGAGCAAGCGAGTCTTTCACTTTTTCTCCTTCTTTCAATCAACATGTTTCACAAACTCTGGAGGTATTCCAAAAACAGCTAATTGTAGTGTTGCTTCTCTCCACTGCTTACAAGTGACTTTCTTTCTCATCTCTTCCTTACTGTTTCCCATACCTTATCTTTCTTTCTTTTCAATTTTTATACTTTGCAGTTAATCCCACATAGCCTTTACACCTAGCCAACGTCTGATAATGAGGTCATTTATCACCCCAATGTAGAGAAGTCCTCTTTTAATGCATGTGTTTTCACCTTCCTGGAAAAGACATGTTTTTGAGCAAAATTGCTTTTTTGAGTCTAGATAGTGTTAATCCCCCAGAACAGTCATTTTAAAGCTCCAGACGCCTCTCCATCCCCTCTCCTGGAGTGCAAAAGCCATTAAAAGTTGTGGGTTCCCTCATAATGGCATTATGAGTGAATTGTGTGAACTATGTCTGCCTGAGCCTCCCTCAGGCCGTTTCCCACTCTCTCATGTTTTGTGTGGCATATGCCACATAGTCATACATACACTACATAGAAAAGATACATGTTTATCTGCTTTGGCTTTATTCAGTGTCAGGCTCATTTTTTTTTAATAACTCATTTAAAAATAAAGCCAATTACATTAGCTTGGAAAGTAATTTGCTTAAAGAGTCATTATATTACAGTAATTGTCCTTGACTCCAACAAAATGAAAACTTCCTCCTTTTGAAATAAGGTTAAGTGAGTTCCCTGACCAGGGAATCAAACAGCGTTGAACATGTTGAACATTCTTGTTGCCCTCCCTCTGAATAAAACAAAATCCCACATTTGTCCCACAATGCTAGTAATTAGCCGTTCTCACCAGCATGTTGTCCGGCTCACTACATATGATTAGATGAGGAAAGTATTTTTTTGAAAAATAATCTCATAGGGTTGCTCACTTAATATTTATGTTTTTAGAGGCTTTTAATAAACAGCATTTTCCATAAGCCCAAGACAATACGAGATTTGGCTAACAGGATTTCCTGGCCCTCTTCTGAGTGAAACAAATATCTTATCTGAAGAAACTAGAAATTGTTTAAAAGCTCAAGAAAAAAGTGGGTTTGATTGGGGTTTTTTTTTGCTTAAAAATTAAATCGTGCCCCAGCAGTGGGTACACTTCAGTGCTGGGATTTTAAAGTGTTATTTTCCTGTGGACCTCTCTAAATGTATCAAGTATTTTGAGTATTTTAACTTTTTAAGTATTGAGAGTACTGGGCGTACCTACAGCATTATTGTCCAAAAACTTTGAGCTGTTGGCTGATATTGAAATCAAAGCTGATAAATTCTAAAATCAAAAAGTGTTTTACTTAACGTACTGTGAAAATAGCATTTATACTTTGTGTGCTTTTACAGTAACAGCAGAAAATATTCAGTTGTTCATTTTGGGCCATTACTAGTACACTCACACATTCCCACTCTTTGAAAAAATATGTAGAGTCTTTACATTACTGTACAATAAATATCCCCCAAAAATAAACACCTGACAGTAGTGTGGATTAAGGATTATGTTTCTGCAGCAAGGATGATATTTTTTTTTTCTTTATACAGACTAATTCTAGATATTGGTAATATGATAAAACATGAACAATAGATTATTTTTACTGCATTTCACAGCATCATTTTTTTGCAAGTTGAAAATACTGAACAAGTTGTACATTAGGAAATCATTCTGTGGACCTAAAAGAAATCAGGAGGACCATACAGGCTATAAAATGCACTTCATCATGAAACCAAATGGAGAGATGAATGCACGCGTTTATCTTATTTTCTTCATCAGGGGCTTTGTTTTTAGTAAAATTCCAGCCAATGTAGTTATTTTTCTTAGTGATTCAGAAAGTGTAGTGCTGGCCCACTATGTTATTTTTCAAATGATCTTTTGTTATGAGAAAATTACATTATAGCCCCTTGAGAGATGAATAAAATTCATGAGGAACCAAAATGATTTGATTAATATGTGATGAAAAATGATCATTGTCCTATTCAGAATCTGTCACTCTTCCCACTGCACTGTCAAAGGAGCCAGTGGTTTAGATTCTTTTGTATATAATTGTACTAATTTCTCCCTGGCAGTGATCTCACTGCATGGACTATAGCTATGGTAAATCTATGAGACCTGTGCTATTCCTTTACTTTACTTGCTTTACTTTAGTCTTTATTTTACTCTTTCAAAGAATTCTTTACCCTGACAAGACTATATGTATTTTGGAAAGAACCACGCTCAGGATTTTGGTGTGCCCTTTACAATGCTGAGTGTGGAGGCTTGGCTGGTGGATGTGTGTGTGGCTTGCCATGCATTTTGAATTTGCATGTCGTCACAGTCCAATAGTTCATGTTTCCAACCTTAATCAAATATTAATTGCCTAACTTTAACTACGACTTAACTAGTATTCTGCATCGGTACAGTACCTCCTTAATATCAGCAATAATCATACTTTCCATGTAAAGGTAATGTAGAAGAAATTACTTGAAAAACGTTGATACTGGACAATTAAAAAACTTTTATCACTGAATGTAAAGTGGGGTTTTGCAGAAACATTCTATATCAGAGTTGTTCCTAATGATAAAGTCAGGTTCTACTTACATTAAACAGTACCTTATCATATGGTAATTTTCAAACAGGAATGAAAAACCTGGGTTAGATTCATATGATCATGAATGTCTAAAGGTACCCCGTGGAGTTGACTTCACTTTCAGTATTAATATTGAGCAGTGTTTTTTACCGAGTGGGTAACCGTTTTGTTTATCTCAAGCATGTGTACGTGCATGACACGATGCACATCACTGCCAATGGTTTCGCACTATTCCACTGAACTACAGGCGATGGAAATACACCAAGAATGCAGAAATATGTCATCAGGGGAGAAGAAGACTGCCAGGTAATAATGATGCATGTAAACAATAGATAATTCTTCAAATTTGATTAAATGTATTTATATAAATTTATGAGGCAGTAAATGCACATTTATTTGTGAAACCTTAGGCTACACACACTGTGTTTTGGTGAGCAACACTGAATGTAAACATAACTTTTGTTTTTTTGATGGAAACATCAACAGGGCACCTTCAATGTCAAAAGTTTTAAAAGAATTGTTGCATTGGGTACAATGGCCACAAGGATAATCTTTAAGCCAACAAAGGTCCCAAGGGAACATTAGCCATTTGAACACTGGCTATGACCAAGCTATCACAAAGGTTAGGTGCTAACATAGTTTAAAACAGAGTCAGTGAACATAAATTATTATCAGACCAGTGATTGCAATTATCCTTTTGTCAATCACTCTAAGGCTTGTTTCCACACTGTTTCAAAAATATTTACTGTAGCATTTGCAAACAGAACATAAAAAATGACTGTACCTCCTATGGCTTTTTAAATGGCTTCCCTGATTCTCATGCAATGTTGGCTATTTCAGTTATTTCTGATAGACATTTTTAATGCCACAAGGATTTCTTGATTGCGTTCTCTATTGGTTTGTCCTCTGTTTTTGTATTATGTTCTAGAGGTGGTCCTTTTGGGCCTTGGGAACTTTAAAACAGAACTGCATTTTCCTGCACGTAAAGGCACGGTTGTGCTCTGCACGATGCCACTTTAAACTCTCATATTTCCTTTTATCAGACATATCTCCTGGCAACCAAAAGCTTGGCTTCATCATTAAAAGAGGATCCCACAGATTTTACACATGAAGACTGGTTAACTCATCATGAATGGTACTGCTCATCCTGTGAAAACAGTTATATTGTGTCTATGGAGTTTTGAAGGGAGCTTTGTCAAGTCTGATAGAAAAAGTACTGATGATGTTATCTGGATTTGAGACACCAAATTATAACAGGAAGTCAAACTTAGGGCAATGAGTTTGAAAGACAAGGTTTCAAAAAAGCAGCTACTATGCAGTTTCATAATGGAAGATGTAAGATCCAATGTATTTCTCAGCCTCTGCTACAGCAATTGGTTTTTTTTGTTTGTTTCTTTTTATAAATGCTAATAAATGCTTGATTTGCAATTGTTTATACTTGCAAATTGAGGGACTTGCAAGATTAGGACAGATTATAGAAGTGCAATACCAAATTTCAGAAAGCCCCCATGACCCAATGCGCAAAGGCTTATTTTTTTCTCCCTGGTGAGAATGCCATATGGGATAGAATTAAATGTCTAATTAAATTAAAGTTTCATTAAATTAAGAATTGTCAAAAAAATAAACAAGTGACGGTTTTCTTTTAAAGATACCATTTGATTTGTTGTCCTATCGTCCTTTTCAGACACACGATCTTGCACACAAACACAAACTCTCACACCCCTAAAGTCCTCTGTAACACTATATACACACAAGTGCTTTCTGAATGACCGGAGATCAACAAAGAAGGGCAAGACGCAAAGAGTTTCACAACTCACTTACAGCCGAGCTGAGCGATGGTCAGAAGAGAGGAAATCAATAGCAGGAGGGGAGACACCATCAAAGTTGTCCATGGAACCAACATCCCATCACTGTTGACAGGTTTTAATCCATAAAGCTTGTGTCTCTTCTGAACAAAGAGAGAGGTAGTAGGCTCTTCCCTTATCTCTATTGGGGCTTTGAATTACAGGCCTATCACTGTTGAGTTACAGGGGAACTACACTGAATAAGACAGAAGATGGATCTCTCAGGGGAGAAGGAGAGGTTTCATGTTGTCTGATTGCTGCATAATAGATGAGATTGTTTGATGTAAAATGAATACAAATTTAATATGAAGGAATAACCATTTAGCCAAAAGATCCTGATAATCTTCAACTAATAATCATTATATGAAAACTTATCGTGTGCTCTCAATAGCTGGTAACTGGTGAAGTAATGTGTAATTTACACATTATCACTGTTAACATCTTCTATTATGTTTGGAGTAAATAGAAGATGTTTACAGTGATAGCAACCATGAGAAAATCAAATTTCATTTACAGCTCCAATACCAAGAACTTCAGTCTATCACACAGTTTGACTGTCTGGTGATTTCTGACAATTAAGTCGGACGCAAAACCCAGTAAAGAGCCTGTGACTGCCATTCTGTGTCGGAGTGACAAATATGTATTCCAATCAGCAATGTTAAATAATGGTTTTAAAGGGTTCACACAAGCTACAAAGAAAAAAAAAACACATTTTCTTGCTTACTGTACCTCTTGTTGTGTCGAACATTATAGTTGTTTTTTTCTTTTCTTTTTCTTTTCTTTTCCTTTTTGTCCAGGTTTTAATATCTGTCTCTGCAATTTCTGCCTCCCCCCAATCCAACTGAGGGAAATGGAATTTAATTTGTGGTGCCCACTGCATTAGAAAAATTCAACAATTTCACGTATTTATAAAAATTCAAACAAACTGGGTAATGTAGATAATGAAGAGTTTCCATGGACATCACTTTGTAATGTAGAGATAGTCAGAAAACTGTTGACAGCATGGTCTGTGGCAAGAGTGGCAAATCAAGCATTCATTTATACTTAAAATTTTAATCTCTTAAAAATTGTGGATGAGGTTGGAGGGGGCTGGTCATGGAGGGCGTGGTTAATGAAGAAAAGGACTTTGAACTGAATCTGTTGTGGGACGAGGGAGCTAAAGGAGGAAATTAACTTAAAACCTTTCATGCCCCATTGCCACAATTTGCACCAAAAAAATCATAATCCTTCTCTGAGTCATACCTCAGTCCAGCTGACGGTTGTGACTTACACATCATGAGCATATCATAATTTTTTCCATTCTATTTTTTTAAGTTTTAATGAAATCAGTGAAAACAGGTTTTATATTTTCTTACTAAGTTCCCTAATAACTTCCGGAAAAGAACTTTTTAGTAATTATTTCATAGTAATTATTGGTATCATATAGTCCAACTTTAATAACTGTATCAGAGTGCTTTATCCGTCTTCCTTACAACTGGTAACAAATTTCACTTCTTTTCAGCAGTCATCCTTAAAAATGATCAATAATAGGCTCAATCTGTTTTTACTGGAACTACTTTATGCTAAAGAAATTGTCCTTATGCAAACTTTTCACACTGTGATGTTTTTCTTCATGTTGTCAGTAAGTTCTTATAATGTTTTTATTATTTTTTTTTTTAAATGAGTATGGAAAATCGTTCAATTCACTGCACCTTTGGGAGCTGTATATAAATAAAGACTATAGGATGCAATTGCAAGCTCTGAAAGCCAGTGAGTGAAACTTTGAGCTTAGTATATTTTTTTATTTTTGGCAGTTTTTTTTTTTTTTATTGCACAATTTTTCAATGCTGACAGCACATTTCTATTCATCTCCACTGTACTGGGTTAGAGGCAGAAATCTCAGAGAGATATCTCAAAACCTTAACAACCAAAAGCAAAATTATACTATCACAGCAGTTAAATACCACTAGAGGTAAGATAAGTTATGTCTCTTATCATTTTGTTTGACTGACCCTTTAACCTGACAGCAACCGCAAGGCAAAAACATGGAGACAAAATTTTAACATCCAAATCAAACTGTAAATCACGTTTTAATCATGTTTTAAATCAGCACTACCTGACCCTCAGTTTGTAAGCTACATCAGTCACATATGTGTGTTTTAACTAAATATTCAGTTGAGTCAGTGAAGAGGAAAGGGCATTGATCCAATAAAGATCCAACCTGACACTCGCAAACAGTCTCCCACCTCCATGAGTCTGATCCCTCGGCCTCTTTCCAGAGGATTTAAGTGTCTTGATCCACTGGCCTCATTGGCTTCATCCGCCCACCTATGTCTGTGTGTTTGTGTGTGTGTGTGTGTGTGTGTGTGTGTGTGTTTGTGTGTGTGTGAATATATGCAAAGGCTCATATGTTCATCTGTAGACATCCGTTCAAGTGTGTGTGTGTGTGTGTGTGTGTGTGTGTGTGTGTGTGTTCATAGACGGACAGGCTCATGTAATATTCAGCAGACCCTGGAGCCCCCGGGTGCCACTGGTCTGCCCTGTGCTGGAATAGAGGTGTCTGCCCTCATCTCACCTGGTGACTGCCAGAGGAAGGACTAGTGCCATAACCACTTTACTAGCTCCTATCTCCTCCTCCCCCTCCTCCTCCTCCTCCTCTTCCTCCTCTCTCTGTCTCTCCCCCCACCTCCTCATTCTCCTCCAGGCTCTCCCTATCATCCTGCCCTTTCCTCTGTCCTCTCCCTTCCCTCGTGTACTCTTGTCATTTCTCGCATTGCCTCTTGGCTGTCACCCCAAAATCTCCTTCCACCTTTCTGTCCTCCTCTCTTTCTCCTGTCTCTCTTGTCTTTTTTTAAATTTCCCTATTTCCATCTTTCTTCTCCTTTTTTGCAGCTCAGTCTGAACCCTCTCCATATCACATCTTCCTCCCTCCTCGCTTTGCAACCTTTCTATGCCTTGCATCTGCCAGTTTGCTCTCAGTGTGGTAGAATTAGCCCCCTCTCTCAATTCCTTCACTTGATCCTGCGGGAAATGACAATGTTGCAGTCTGCTGCCATTATTTCACAGATCAAAGCATTGAAATTGAACCTGGCTAAGCTGAAAAAATAACCCAGGCTACTATTGCTTTGTTCACCTTTGCATCAGTCTCACTGCCAAAAGGGGTGTGGGACTCTGCACTTTGTGTATGTATGTTTGAAGGTGTCACTATATATGTGTGTGTGTGTGTTTGTGTGTGTGTGCCTCCATGCCTGCTTGCATCCACAATTTGCCGGAGTGTGTCATCGGAGTTTTCAGTCTCAACACTCCCTCTGCTGGCAGGGAATAAAAGGGCAAAATCCATGCATCTAAAACAGTAACAGCAGGAAGCAACAAGTGTTTTATAGGCTTCACTAATCTCGTTTGTTAAAAAATGTTGTAGTGAACTGCGTAATAAGTTAGACCATACAATAGTTTGAGAATGGTGTTACAAAAATAAAGGTTGAAAAAGGTACATTATGGGATTTATCACTTTTAATGTTTTACTAACAAAAAATAGGCAGCCCTATGCAAGGCTAGATAGTCATGTGACCCTTACTTTGCGGATGGGTAGCTCACATACCCACTAAATGACCAAGCAGAAAAATGAAACAAACTAATTTCCTTTTTTTTATTTACAATAAACTCAAAAATAAAAAAAAAAATTAAAATGATGTATACAGTTAATTACTTGCCTGGCATGAAGTGTAATGAACATGACTTTTCTTCTTTAGTTTTAGCACAGCAGTTGTTTTATTGTCTAATGCTTATTTATCAGGAAATTTTAAATATTATGTTACAAACTGTTTTAGAGACCTAAATGAGTGCGAGTTAGCTATAAATGCTGTTGCAATGTTTTTAATTATATATTTTTTTTCATTACTTTTTTTGTTGCAAGCATTTTCTTATTTTGTTTAGTTTTATAATCCAGTTGAACTTTGTGTTAAGACTGTGCCACTAGGAAACCACTGGTGCAAACACTAAGCTAGTATATGATTTATACAGTGTAAACAGTGTATGATTAATTACCAAACCTTCCCTAATCGACTACAATGCATAACCTCATTATATATTACAGTTAGGGATTCCACATTAAGTCCTCTTACAAAAAGTCAACAGAAGGTTTTCATATCAATTTGTGAGATATTCAGACAGGCATCCACTGGAGACACTGTGGAGCAGCAATAAGTCAGTGCTGCTGCGCCGTGAGCTGTGGTAGGTGCATTTCATTTATTTATTTATTTTTTACATCTAACACAATGTATTAAAACCCCTGTTAAAGATGCAATTATGCATGGAGGGGTTCACTGTACAGGGATGCTATGGTTTAAAAAAGTATGTAAAATCACTGCTCTAACCAAGACTGAATACAATTATTGAAATCTCACAAACAGATTTAGGCAAAGTTTCAAAAATAGATTTCCAAAATGTATATAATTTTGAATAAATCCAAATAATGTGTAACACAGTTACTATGACCTGTTTGCATTAGTCTGGTGGGATCAAGGTCCGACTTAATCTTGTTGCATTAAAAAAAGATCAAATGTGGGAGCCTAGATTCTCAGTATTTGTACATATTGTAAAATTCCAACATATAATGCATTCCTGGGAGATCTGTGACTGTTCCTGTCATTATACACATGCAGATTTGTGAAAGTACAGGAGCTGATGATACTACCATTTAGATGATACCGCCATTATAGTCCAATCAACTGAACCATCTGGATGACTGTTAAACACTAAAAAAAGCCACCACAACAGTAATGTGTTGACAATGTCACTGTGGCTCACCTCAATACCTCTGGTTTTACTTAGATAGATGTTAACAGACGATGCTCGGGCTTGGTATGACAAAAAAAGGCCTTTTTTGACACACCAACAAGGAGAAAAGGAGCAAATAATGTCTGATCTTGCAACAGCTGCTGTTGCCAAGGAGCAGACAAGAATGGGCGGGACGTGTCAAGTGCAATGGGAGATTCAATTTAAGTGGGTAATGTTCTCCTTTGTGTGTGTGTGTGTGAGAGAGAGAGAGAGAGAGAGAGAGAGAGAGTGAGTGTGTATGGAGGTATTTGGGGCTGAGATGGGTGGAGGTATGATGTGTGTGCAGCCATGGTGTTGAACATCTGGGCATCTTTTTGAAGTACCCAGGTGGATAGTGTAGTGACAGCTGCACCACTTCCCTCCTTGCCTCTCAGAAAGACGAAGAGAGCTTGACAAGCAGAAAATCCCTCTTGATCTATAACGCCTCCTCCCTCTACACCTCACCCCCAAAAACCTATCCTTTCTTTGTGTCATTGTGTTATATGCCACCACTACCACCTATCCTCCGTCCTAGTAAATCTGGGGAGATACAGCAGCTTCACAGGTAGACAGTGTACATGCCAACATGTTTCCCTGACAAGCTCTTCCCATCAACAATGGCCTGCTGCAGGGAGCAGGAACAAGCTGTTGCTTTTGTGGCTGATTGAGCACGTCAATGAGCAGGGGTGTGTATCGACCAAAGGTTAGGTACAGAGGAATGGAAAAAGACAGCAAAGCAAAACTAAAGTAGCAAACTAAAGCAGCAGAGTCTCTGTAGCAGACATTTACCACCAAAAGATCTGGTGACAAATCAGAAAATTACTTTCAAGATATTTGGTGTTCGATACTATAAAACAGTGGACTTCACATCACCAATTTCAGAGGAAAGACTGATCCCAAATGCTTCTTTGAAGTAAACATTTTAGCTTCCAAATAGCTTTGGAAGGGGTTTTCTTGATCTTTGCTCTCAATTATAATGATAAAATTCTTCTTCAATGTGATGAAACTTGCAGTCGTGTTTGGTGCAGATAAAAAGACTTCTGAAAAGTTTTCTCAGCTAGTTAGAAACTCAGAATAATTGCTTATTCATTTAAGTAGGTTTTCCTTTTAACTTTCTCTGCAGATTTGAGCTACATAATGCTCAACGGGTGGATTCTTTCACTCCATGGCTTCTATTCAACAGAGTTTTGATTTCTGTTTCTATGATACATTTCTAAGGTACTGTAAATGCAGTATAATAATTGATTTGAGATGTACTTAGGCAGCAATATTAGTTTCTTTTCATTTGTGCTTATAAAACTATAACTGAAATGAAGATAAAATTTCAACTTTTGGCACACACTCACACTTTGCATGCTCGTTGAAAGCCTGTCTAACAGGGCCACGTATGCAGAGTATATGCATATATGTGGGTGTATGTGTCTCCAAGTACCAAGAATAAATATCATGGGTAATTCCTCCAAAACTGTGTGGACTCTGGTCCACAGAGTCCACAATGTTTCATTCTATCTCCCACACAGCATGCACCTCCATACTCTAATCTAATTTACCAGTCAGCCGGTGTAATTATGCCCTAAGATCTGCTCTGCTGGGCAAAATGGCCTCTGTCTTCTGCTCGAGTGGTGCAAATAAAACCACTGCGCTGTCACTCCTAATGAACAAAGAGAGAGAGAGACAAACCTAAAGGAGAGCAGTGGTGTTAAAAATGAAAGACTTTACAGATTAATCAGGAAAGCCTCAGTTGTGTGCTTCTGGTAATTAAGGGAGAGATTAATGGCGATGCTAATATGGTCTTGTTGTAGCTTATGGAATACTATAAATGGTGATAAGAAAATTGATTTAAGTTTTATGATTACACAAGGTGGATTAATAGAATTTGCTCCTCTGCTTCAAGGTTTTTCTGTTCTTCATATACTGTGCTACTGCCCCTTTGTTCTTTCTCTCTCTTCTCCACCATTTTCTAGCAACACGATACACCTAGACATTTGTAATGAGCACTGCAGTGAACTGGACTGAACTGGAAAGAAGTGGAGTTAGGCATGGTTGCCCTCCTTCTCCCTTTAAGTTTACAGCAGGCCATAGAGTTCCTGTGCTCACTGATTGAGTTTTTAATTAGCCACTTGTCCCTGATCGTTACTGTCCTCAGACCCGTCGGCCTCCCTCTTCTATCTGTCTTTCATCTTCTTATCAAAAAGCAGAGGGAGGCAGCACTAAAAAATGTTGCAATAAACATTTACTTCACTTACAAGCAGATGAAAGTTTTGTATTTTGCACTTAGGTTTGGAAATATTAAATTGTGCATAAGGGCTGTTTCTGGTATCCAACCAGTGACCTTCTGGTTCCAGAACCCAGCCATGACTGTATGCTAAGCCCAGACAAATCCACAGGGCATTGTTACAGCCCTTAAAATGGATAATCCTGTCTATGTGTTCCACTGTAGAGAGTCACAGGTCAGCCATTATCAGATGTTGAGGCAAGCAGACTGCGCCTGGTGTGTGCCCTTCACATAACCTCTAAGGGTTTAACAGAAGAGAGATTAGGGTGGAGCACTAAACCTTTGGCAAAGGTCATGATGCAACAAAGATGAGATTATAGAACTGTCATCATAGAATCTCTCTGTGAATATGAACTCACCAAGCACTTTATTATGAAAGCATTAATAATACTGGGCAGAGCCTCCCTTTACTCTTAAAAAAATCGGCTCAGTTCTTTGTGGCATGGATTCCATAAATAAAGTTTTCCAGACTTTAATTGTCTGATTTTGTTGAACCTGTGCACATTGCAGCCTCAGGTTTCTGTTCTTGATTGACAGGATTGGTATCGGGCATCGTCTTCTGTAGTTCATTCACCTCAAGGCTGGACAAGTTGCTCATTCTGGGATGCTTTTCTGCTCACGGCGGTTGTAAAGATTGGTTAGGAGTTACCGAAGCTTTTCCGTCAACCCCGTTTTTTGTTTTTCGTACCATTCTGGGTAAACCCGAGACACTATAATGTGTGAAAATCTGAGGAGATCAGCAGTTTCAAAAACACTTAAACCAGCCCGTCTGACACCAATAATCATGCATGAAATCCTCAGTGAATGTATACAGTGTATTTAGCTATACTGTGGTAGAACTGTAAGTATTCTTAGAACACTGAACATATATACTTGACAGTGGAGAAGTGGAATATAGTGCAGGAGGGATTCAGTGCTAAGACATTTTTCCTGATTAGTTTGTAATGTATCTAGTTACTTTCATCAAAGGCATAATGTGATTGTAAGATAACTACTTCAACTCAGGAGGAGTTTGTGGCTTCATTTACTGCAGTTTCAGACTGAATTTCGGTCAATGAAATTCTAGAGGCACAAACATTTTACATTAAAAGCTCATAAGTCACAGGGAATAGTTCTTCCCTTTTCTCATAGACTTTAAATTTAGGGCTAGAGTGATTATTCAGATATCAATTAGTTAGTCTACATTAATTTAATTTTAATTATTTTGATAATTAATTATTGAAGGAGGTTTTAATTTAAAAAAATGGTACCAGAATTTGCAGCATTTTTTATTTGTCTTACATTGAATTAAAATAAAATTTGGGGGTTCTGGACTGCTGGTAAGACAAAAGGGGGACATCAGTTGAAGTCACCTTTCAGAACAAAATTATAGTGCACATTTTTCAATATGTTCTGATGTTTTATGTCCCATCTAATTAATAAATTAACTTACAGAATAATCAGAAGATTAATCAGTGATGTTGATGATGTTGTTAGTTGCAGTCCATTGTGAAAAATCTTCAGGAACTGGTGATTTATTGGCAGCAGCTTACTAATTAAAGACAAAATGGCAATGTAGAAATGGAATTAATTAGTGAGTGATTATAATGCAGGAGTTGTTTGAGGTTTTTCTATTTAAGATTTTAAATGCCTTAATGAATACAAATCAAAAACAAAAATGAATGGAAATAAAATACATAATGGATGAAAAATTGACTATTAGAATAGATAATACTTCAGATTTTAAACTTAAATGCTCTTTTTCAGTGGTATAAGACCAAGAAAAATCCCATTCACCTACATTGTATTAAATTTGAGGCAGAAATGTTCAAAACAGGTAATTCTATACCTGAAAAAATAAAATCAAAATATATACATGACTGAATACCACCAAGAGTACTTGAGGAAACAAAAAACTGACCCCTTATTGCAACTGGAAGGAATACAATATCAGTAGATGTGTGAGCCTGTCCTCAAACATGACTAAGACAGTGCGTTTTTTTGTCAGGTGCACTTGTAACTACATGTAAGAGGAGGGGACTGACAATTTGTGAAATCTCAAAAAAGACTTTTTCATGCCAAAAAGTTCAAATAGACCATGAAAACTGGATATGGTTTCCATTTTAGGGTTGTATATTTTATCCTAGTGGAGTCTTACTCCTGCTGTTGAGGCTCTCTGTTTGCTGTTTGTTCCTACCTGTCCATAGCATTAATCTCTGACAGACCAAGCCAGCATCCTGTCGCCTCCTCTTCCTCTACCTCTTTTTTTTAATCTTTCTCTCCCTATTTCTTATCTCCCACATCTGTCCCATCCTCCGTCAAAACAGCTTTGCTCTGTCATCTCCCACACCATGCAGTTGTTTCATCCTCGCTACTGCATCTGCCCCTGCCCCTCTTCCTGCCCTCCTCCTCATCTTCTTCTTCCTCCTCTTCTACTTGACCCCCTTGTCCTACACTAACTCCTCTTTTAGTGTTTTAAGCCCACGCTGTGGGCTTGACTGACATGGAACACTGCTTTGTGAAGAGCTCTCCAAACGGAGCTCCCTAAAGCACAGAAAAAGAGCAAAGTGAGCTGAGGGGCTAGGTAAAACCCTCCAATTTCTACCTACATGTTACTAGCAGACTATTTAAAAGAAAGTAAATTCAGAGTAGCAGAGCTAATTTTCAAATTGATGAAATGTACTGAGGGTTGGAAAAAAAGGACAGAAAAGAGCTCAGAAACAGCTCAGAGATTCTGATGCTTGCTCCTCCACATCTTTGACAGCATGAAGCAGACAGACAGAGAGACAACGACTGGCAGCTGATCTCTCCCATGGAACCCTGTCGTACTGGAGAGCTAATCGACCAGCGGGTTCTCCCTTATCTCTGCTCCTCCATTTCCTTATAAAGGTTGGATTGCTAGTACGAAAAACCAAAACCAGCCACACATTAAATGACATAGATACAAACATTAATTAATTGTCATTTAAGCAACTAGTAAGACACAGAGAGAAATCATGCATATAGGCAGAATGACAAGTGAGGCTGAAACCTAATTCTGTGCCATTCATTCATCAGTGATGTTTATGGAGCTGCATTGGAATCTCTGATAACCAGATTCATTTGTTTATTGAAGAGGGTATTTGTTTATTACACTATTTTACAGTAGATGTTTCCTTATGTGAAACTAGCTTCATTGCATTGTTTTGTTTTTTGTTTTTTTGTTTTTTTCGTTTTTTAGGTTTTTTTTTTAATGAAAAACTTGTTTAGCTTGCTACTTTCAACACAAATGTAGTGTTGCAGTAACTTAAATATTTCCAGTGAAGAGTTTGTAGCTTTTCGTGCCAGGGTTTCAAAGAAGCTTCCCCAACACTGTTCTTATTCACTGATTAATTCCAGTTCTACTTTATCTTTATATTGTTTCATTAGAACTCAACACTTCCGGTATGAAGCCTTCCAGCTGGTAATAACCTACCCTCGTCCTTACAGACAGCGGTGTAGCCCAAAAATTTGGGCCTTGTACGTATTCAGTCTCAATGGGCTGCTTCATCTAATTCTGACACATGTACTGATTACTGAATCAAAAACTAATTGAGTGCCCCTGTAGTGGTTATGGATAACAGGTTATAAGTAACTGTTTATATCACATTTAAGCAGATATTAATAAAGAAATTTAGAATTGTCTAACGTCTAACGTCGTGTAAAAATTTTCTTATTAGGTTTGCTTGTTCTTAATGATAGCTAGGCTCCATTTTATTTATAAATACTACACCACCATTTTAAAATCACTGCCCCGATGTTGGATTGGCTCGTTTTTTCATTTAACAGTTCGTTTCTCTCTCTGATCTTTCTTTTGTCCTTTGTTAGCCTGACTTCAGTTTTTTGGATGGACCTGATTACGAGAAAATTCTCTTTGAATCCTCAGCATCATGTGATGGGGGAGTGTGCCCAAGTGGCTCCAATAATGTTGTAGAAAAATGTTGTCCATCATACTATGATTATTAATTGGCATTGTTTAGCCAACATCAATAAGTCACTATTAACACTAATATTGTGCATTTTAAGGCTGTTGATAACCAACCACTTGGATTTCCAGGCTTTCTGATGACCCTCCCAAAGCTGAAGTCTAGAGTAGTTAGTTCCCCACTTCCCTTTCACAACAAGACTCCTTAATTGGCTGTAGGAAGTGTTGACTTTCTTTTAAAGTGGCTTAACCATGATTAAGAGAAAAGTCTGAAGACAAATCCTATTAACGATAGCAAAGCATTTATGTTAAAGAGAGAAACTCAGAGCAGCAGAGTTGTGAGTATGACATGACTCTATAGTTATATTAATGAAAATAGTGCTGTGGAAATGTTCATTATGCTAAATATACCATTTTAGCTCTACCTGTGTTATGTTTGCCCATGCTAGATGCAGTTGTCAGCCATTATTTATCTGCCACGACCTGTATCCTTGTGAAGATCAATACACTTTAATATAATCATTATCATAATTGTAAAAAAAAAAAGAAAAAAATCATCCGTCTGTTCCTTTACTCTATTAATGTTCATCTTACCTCTGTTTGTTAGATATTGGTCTTGTCTTTCCATCAAGTTTTTTTATTGCAAATCTCTTATGAAGTGAGAATTTCACACCCATCAGAGGTGGCAGAGAGAGTGACATGAGACAAGCTATCTTGACATGGTTTCACTTTGAGTAAGAAAACCAATATCCTTGATATTTGCCCAACAGAGTTTTTCAATTTGAGGTCAAAATCACATTATTGAATCATGTCGTGCGACAGCAGGGCATTTTGCAGGGCACAGGAAATGAACGAGATATGTTTTCATTTGGCTTTCCCTCAGGAAAGCTGTCAGGCTAAGGTACAGACATGAGAGGAGCTTTTCAGTAATGTCTCTATCTATCAACATGTGTTAAGTGAGCTATTACTGTGTCACCAATTCCACCTCAATGTCCCAAAACACATATGGCTCAGGTGTCATCAAATGAACTCTCCACCTGTGTCTCCTCGATTTTTTCTCTTTCTGTGTGTCTCTCTTTGTGTTACCCTACAAGCCACATACAATCGTTTCTTCATTAAAACAACAGGTAGAAGCTCCAGTGCCATTATTTGCATGGGGAGACGTTTGGGATGTTGTAACACCCTTGAACATATCAGATTAACACTGTTGGATTTTTCAGAAAAATGTGACAATATATAACATTTAGAATTGGAAATAATGAAGGGAAAATACATTATATCTACTTGCTTATCCATTATGAAGAAATTCCAAACTGTGAAAGACAATTCTATGGCCTCCACATGGATGCAAATGCTACACACATTCTGAAGGTTTGACAAACTGAAGTCCAGTGCTCCTTAAGACTCACCACATCTCTCGGGCTTGCTGGGAGGTTTTTTTTTTCTTGAGTTTCTCCTAATTGAGTAATGACAGAGGGTGTCATATTCATTACAGATTGTTAAAGGTCTCGGAGAAAACGGATTTTTTTTCACTAAAGCAATGGAGCTGATTTAACTCACCAAATGTAAATCAACTTGTCCTTGAAGCTGAAAATATCTCTTTGTTTTAAAGATGTATTCCAGCAACTTTGTAATTGTAGTTTAATAAAACTGGGGACAGTTAAAAAGAGAATGTTCAAAGTTGAAGCAGACGAGACATAGATAGCCTGCTTCTTCTCTAGGTTACAGTAATAAACGTACATTTAAGCTTGTGGAATGGTCATGGATAAATATGCATTTTACACTGATCCTGTGTAAAAGTCCTGTGACCCATCCAACCCAACCTCAGGACTCTGTGTCTCTGTCTACAACATCACCTGACTTCTGCCTTTTCTCTGATCATAATTACTATGGCTTCTGGAGGTCACTTGACAGTAAAACTTAAATATGGCTTTTGATAAGCTGCTTGAACAGGCAACCTATTGGCTCATTTTTTACAGGATGGCAGAGACCTAACCTAACCTGGACACTGTTCTGAAAATACACACTGTTGAAATGGTCAAATGTAATTTTTAATCCTTTGAGCAACACAAATAAAATTCCAGTCCCCTCCATTGTGTTGGAGACAGAAATTTCAGAGAAATGTACTTCAAAACTTTAACAAATCACACCAAAACTATTTACATAGATAGAAACCACTAGGGATATATGAGGAAATATGCTCTTCGCAGCTGGGTCAATGTCAAATTATTCTATAAATTGTTTGTAGAATGGTTTTTTTTCTCCTCACTATGGTTGATTATAAACATTTGAAACAGATGACTGATATTTCTTACATCTTTATGAATCCTCTGAACTTGATAGATGTCTCTGACTTTGCCTATACCACCGTCTGTACATACCATAATTGATAGATGTTCATAACTACTACAGAAAGTGCCAAACCTATGTTAGACAACAATTTCCAACAATTTTCCAAGTTAACATGCAGCCACATTCATCATCTGCTTATGTTAGAAGCATAAGCAACAACAAGCAGCAAACCATAGAAAAAGCAAGGGGAAAGCAAGAGACTTTGAGTGTGTGTGCACGTAGTGGTTTGTGTTTGTGTGTGTAATTGGATGCGGCTGTGTTTGTGTACAGTTCCGCATGTACATAAGTTCATGGTCTCTATCTCTCACGCTCAGCCTATCATTCTCCATGTTTTCTGCCTCTGTCTCCTTGAGGGATAAGATAAGCAGCTGAAACTTTTTGGAGCCGAGGCAGGAAAAAGAAAAGAGGAGGAGAGATCACTCTCACAATCCCCCCAAATCCCCTGCAAGCTCATTCTTTAGCTGTAATTATGTATCAGATACAGAGACAACAGGCAGACCACATCTAGGACCAAAAAATATTACAAATTGTTGCTCTTCACAGATATTTTGCAAACACTTATCCACTCTCTTGATAAGTGCAGCATCTTTGTAGATTTGCTCAGCACCTGTTTGGTTGACTTGTATTGCCATGCTTGTTGAAAGCTATTTTTTCACCACTGAGTGGTTTTGAACCTCGCCTTTGTGAAAGTGGTTGAGTTTTTAGCTGATTATGCCAGTGTTTGTGGAGTGGGAAACATCAAGCTGATGTGGGTTTTTTTTAAATGCCTTGTGCTCTCATGCTGGCATTTTTGCCACAGGAACACTTGTGCCCTGGATGTTTGGGGCAATCTTATCTCCTACAAAGTAGGTTGTATTTTTTTTGTTGTTGTTCTTTTACTAGTACTACTGATTTGATTTACCACATACATTTTGGAGGAAAAGTAATTCTTGCCTTGATTACATTCACTAGCTACATGTAATGTTCTTATACAGTGAACAAGGCAAAATAGGAGGTTGAGGCGCAAAGCTTGACATACAAAGCAATTGTAAAAGTAACAAAAGTCAGGGTTTGAGTGATAGCCTGTGACTAACTATTTTTTGTTACATATTGATTAGCAGTAATTAAATTAATTCATAATTCCATTCCATTCAAATTTGAATGAAAAAATTTATTGACTTTTATCTTTTAAATATTGCCATATTCATTAATCTAGCTATATCTGAATATATCTACCAGTTTTGAGCCAGGTTGCTAGGTCAACATTATCCAGACATCCCAATCTGTCAAGACTCATAGTGTGTTTTGGTAGGTGAAGTGTGTTTTTTTGGGGCACTCTGCCATTGGGCTGCAAAATGAACTGCTGGACTTGAGAGCGAGAGAGAGGTAGACCCTAAGGCCCGCTCACAGAGAAAACTGATGGGTCGGCTTAGCACAAAGAAAAAAAAATCAGGATGCTCTCTATGTCACTCTCTAATGTCGGTCACTCTCTCCGTCTTTCTCTTGCCCTTTTGCTCACTTTCAAGAAAATCAAATTCTGGTATATTGTAAACAATTTGCAGGCATAAGGGAGCCGCTAACAACATGCGGGAGATTCCCAGAATTTCCAAGAGAGATGGGATGTCTGTGTGTGTGTCAAACTCGGATACAGACAGAGGACAAAAGCAGAATGCCCATGAAACAGAATACGGAAGAGACTCCAAGGATAGAGTTTTTTACTATTTTGGTACAGAAATAGTTCAATTTGTCAAACAGAAAATCTACGCACATTTGATGGTTGGCGGGTGTTAATTTCGAGAGGCACAAGTATTGCCCCACAAGTGCAAGGTCAGGCTTCTCCTCTGTAGGCACATCTCTCTCTGGTCTCATTCAGTTGACTACAACTGCCACTGATGTGGATCAGCTTCTAACACTCTTTCATTTTGTCAGATGGTGTCACTGTTATAAAATCCGGATTTGAGCAGCAGAGCAGCAGCTTGGAAAGTACTTGGAAGTGACTTCTGGTTAACATGTCGTCTTAATGGGCTGCATTTCAGGCTCTATTTCATACATGTTCCATTGTCTGAGAAATACAAAGAAAACATGTACATGAGAACAGCTTTTATTGGGATTATGGTTGTATTAAATGACTGTATATGTGAGCACAGACAGTAGGAGTGAAGCAAAAAGATATGGGATAGTCCAACCTGGTCTTATTCACTGTTAAAACAGTTGTTCCTTAACCTTATCCAAATACTTGACGCCAAAATCTCAACTTAAGGTCTACTTACTCATTTCTTCTCGGGTTTATGACTATATCACCTGATCTTTCATAGCAGATGCTATTTGTTCAGTTTCCATGGATGATAAGATGTTCAAATCTTTCATTATTTAGCGAATTTGAGGACTTCTTGTCCATGCTTAAAGGTTGAGCTTTGACAGTTTCTTTCTTGACCTTGAAAACAGTGGTTGACAGTATATGCTCAAATCAGCATTCAGTTTGCACGTCCTCGAGTTATTGACTGTATCATGTTGACCTTCATTAGAAGATTAAGTAAACATAGATAAAGCATGAATGAAGTCTTAGAGGTGAATCATGAAGTCTGAGCATCCATAGTATTTGCCATTTGCAGTAGCACAGAGTACAAGCACACTGCAATTCTTGCATCTCACCTTAGGTAATTTAAAGAACTTATATACAATACAAATTGTGTTTTTAAGGCATATTGCATAGAGACAGCTGCAATTATTCAATTGTATTGGGGGTTTATTAACATGGTTGGAACTTTATTTAATGATTAGGTTCTTTTCCTTGAGGTAATGTATATAAATGTGACAGCTCTGTGATATGTCATTTACAGTTTATGTTATGTACAATAAAACAGTATGACAATGTCCAGAGGACCCTGTGATACAAACAATCTAGAACAGGCAAGTAAGTGAATATTGAGTCGGGAATGAACTCAGCTTGCTGTGATAAAGTAGTTTTAGTTGCCACACTACACCACACTTTGACCGAAGTTATGGCATCTGAATAAAAAAGCATGTGAATTATTTTTGCAAAAGTTCTCAAAGACACAGACAGTATTGTCCTGACAAAGATTCACCAGATTAGCAGATGCTGATACATGAAATGCAGTGAGAACCCATTTTGTTTTTTAGATTAGTGAATTTGTGACAATATGTTCATGCTAAATGTATCTGCAAGTCACCCACTGAGAATGGACAGTTTTCAGTAACTGTCTCTGCATCTAAAACTACTTGATTAAGGTTAGGGAAACATCATGGTTATGTTTAAAAGAGCCCAGCATTGCCTCATGGAGGGAGGCAGGATGTGAACTGCAGTAGTCTTCATTATTAAACGCTCATTGCAGGCGTCAGTTGTGACCTCTTCCTTGAAGGGTTTTGGGGCGGCATAATGAGGCCAACGGATTCCACCTTTGATTCTCATAGACCACACTCATCATTCACATGGCTGCAAGAGGTTTTTTGTCAGGACAACATAAAACTTGGACATTTTAAAATAAGCTACATTTTTTTGTTATTTTTCCCTGTCCTCTAAATTCAATATAACTTTTCCCTCCTCATGTTGATAAAAAAGCATAATCAGATGAACATTATGTTAACTGCAAAGTTTATTCACAAATGCAAATTAGATGTATATGAACATATTTTAAGGACACAGAGTTTGTGTGTGCTTGTGTGTTTGTGTGTGTATGTGTGTGTATGGGTTGGTGGGTTTTGGTTGTGTGGTCATTACCGCAGTGGACTCTTAGCAACTCCTTTTTTTCTTCAATCAGCTCCATCCACTGCTGCAAGGTCTCTAAATGTCATGAGCACTCACTGTGAAATTGCAATTAAGAACGTAATAAATAAGTGATTGAGAAACACTGTCTCGCAGGCCTGGACAGACAAAGGGACATCCAGCTAATTAAGATTTTATGATCAATTAGGAGCATTCATGGTGAGAGAGAAGAATGATTTGGCACAAAGCAACACAGGAACATAATGAAGTGAAAGAGTCATTCATTTGGTTCTTCCTTGTCTTTTGTGGATATACCGTACATTCTAGGAGTGGGACTGTGTTATGCATATTTTTCCCATGGAGATACCACCCTATCTTACACACACACACAAACACACACACACACAGTCTGGTGTGCACCTCCAGCCAGGTTGGCGTGGGAAAGGGCTGTGAAGTTCACCAGGCAGATTTAAAGTGGCTAAAAAGTTCCCTGCAGTGCCTTTTCTATGCCTTTCACGTTGAGTGGGGAAAGCCAAGCTGGAATTATTTCCCTGTTCACAGAGAACTAGAAAAAGAACAGAAAAAGAAGAGGATTGAGGGAGTGGAGAAAGTGTTCCTCAGAGGCCTCGGAATGTAATGCCTTTCAAGTTGAAACCAGATCATGGACAATTAGAGGAGAAATGGCTGACTTGGTAAACAAGTCCTCTATGGACCCATCTCAGATAGAGACTAATTCTGCTCTCTGCATCTGAGGGGAAGTGTGGTCTCTTGCTGTCATTAGCAGTTTGGATAGTCCCAAATTCCCCCTTGACTGTTAAGATTATAAAAAGAGAAAAAAAATTAGATTCTTGTACCTTTCTGTCTGGCTCAGTTTTTCTTCCCTCTACCTTTCCTCATTTCTGAGTCTAAAACTTTCTAAATATCTTTCAGTATTTCAACCTGCTGTTTCGTCTTCTGTCACATATTCCAAATATATATGCAAATGTCCCCTCCTGTCTTCCACCCTCCACGTATTCAAGTGCCAGATTAGTTTCAATAAAAACAACAGAAGTAGAAAGACAGAGACGAATGGGGAGATAAAAAAGAGAGAAAAGGAAAATACTCAGGGAGAGGCAGTTCACGGTAATGAGCGTGACAGATTGGCCTCTAAACAGACTAATTGTAATAAGGCATATTCCGTTTTAAAATAGATGAGGAGTAATGAGCCAGGGACACAGAGGACAATACAGAGTGTAATGGCGTGTGTGAGGCCTGAATGATCAGCTCTGGAAGGCAAACTGCAATATGCGAACATGTTGTCTTTTGGCATAAAACAATCTGTGGCCTTGGGCTGGACATCCGAGCATCTCGGGTTCATTAAAGTCATAGCTGGATGTCAAACACAGCCAGCTTGTTTATTTACACACTACATGAGTCCATGTACTTCATTTGTGATCTGTTGTGTGTATGTACTGTACAGCTTCTGGCTGATGGGTAGATCACTACTTCTGTTGTTTCAATCAGCTTTTTCACAGACCACTTCAGTAGTGGTGGTAGTGGTGCAGGCATAGGATGTCTGTGGGGGTATGAAAGAGACTCAAGCTGTGTCACATATCTATGCTACATATCTATTTGATTTGTTTGTTTGTTTAAATGCTTGATACATAGGATCCCTCAAAATAATTACCTCACAAGAAATCAAACTTAGTTACAATAATGACATAATTATGACACTTCCCATGCCCCCAGATATCTCTCCTGATAGATTTTTAGCAATAACTCGTACTTAATCTAAGAGTGTCTTGAATATGCTGTGTGTTCATACTAGAAGAATATACTCAAACAGTTGGTGTACATTTTATAAATGATTTTAACCTGCATGCCTATATTACTGGATGGTGGTGAAACGGCTCAGTTATGCTGATTCCTAAGCTTACACAGAACTCCACTCCACATTGTTTTTCCCCACAACTCCTCCTGCTGGAGGACTGAAGAACCACAGACCAGATGTGATTTAGCCATTTACTGGAAAATGAAAACTTGTTTAGGTGTTTGGTGTTAGACTACATTTTAGCATTATGCTCAAGTCCACACAAGTATTTACAAATCAAAAGGTCGACAAATTGTTTAAGTCATGTCAGTTATGCAGTAGTATCCCTCTAAATTGTGCTACCATTAGCGAGCATTAGCCACCATAAGCTGCTGATCGTATCAGACCAAATGAATGAGATTGCATTTTATTGTTTATGAATTCAGCTATTCATTTTTAGGAGGGAGGATCTCTTCTTCCAAAACTTACAGCTTGACTTTAGGAGACTCTATCATTTTCACTGAAATCTAAGAAAAACTAAAACTTTTTTTCTGCGCATTTCATGCCTATTAAATAAGTCAAGACTTACCTACTAACATGGTTTATTTATTTTGATAAATGTCTCTTGAGCATATCAAAGGGTTAGCACTGTATCATGAATAAGACTGAATTGACTGTGTGTAAGCATTTATATTTAATGTTCTTACTTGCATTTCAGAGGATAAAATCAAGGTTGTGTAAACACTTCAATGCCGTATCTAATAACACCTCACTCTTCTTTTTTGATATTCTATCATTATAAATTATGCATGAGTGCGGAATCTATGGGAGGTTTAGGATGTATTAACTTCACAATGATAGTGCTGATAACAAACTTGTGTTTTGATTGCTGTAATGTAGTTTTGCACACATGTAGTTTTCTTTACTTCATCCCAACGTCAGCTCTCCTACAGTGGCCTGTAAAGACTGGATTATCTCCTCAGTCACGGACACTATGTGTGAAAAATAGGCTGAATGAGGTGTCAGCCTTGAGGAGGCGGGTGTCACAACTTATGTCACGCTGCGTCATCATGAGGCCCATATGCTTCCCTTTCATGAAACTCTCCATGTTTCATGAAGTGTATTAGCGGTGGCCTATACCACTTCCTGAGAAAGCAACTGTTTTATAGAGAACCATTCACAGTGACATCCGTATTATGACAGGACTGATATCACAGGACTGATGTCATGTATGGACTCAAATATGCTGTTACACAACTGAAATTACTTACACTGATTTCTATTATTTGTGTATGTTTTTTTCTGATTGACGTCAGCAGTTTTTCCTTTATTTCATAATTTTGAACTCCATAATAAACACAAATAGCTTATACATAGTAATTTTCTATTATTTGTTATACCTTAACTTAGTATTCAGTTTCAGTCCACCTTAAATTTGTAAAGAGAGACCCAAGCCTATATTTAACACAACTGATGGAAGGCATTTATTTGACAAGGGCTTAGTAGAGACAGGCCTATATGTCTGATTTCCAGAGTTTTTAGGCACTTTAGTTGTTTAGAGTTTTCATACAGTATGACACCTCTTGGCCCTTATTAGCAACTGGTCTTTATTTGTTCATGTTGACCACACTGCTTGCAGGTGTCTAAGACTTAGCTATTTTTGAATACCAGTTTTTGTTTGAGAATTTACTGCAACTGAAAAACAATTTCACAGTTGCCTCTAACCAATATAAAAAACTGCAAGCACACAAGCAGACTTTTAACATCAGAAATTTTACAAATTGCGACCAACAGTAAAAGTGATTATTTTCTTGTTTGAAGAATGTCACATGAAAACAATAGAGGTGCCTTAACAGAGTCAAAAAACTGATAGGCCTAATTTGAAACCAACTTTTGGTGGGTAAATATCAGCTAATAGTTCCACCTGTAAGGACACAGGAAGCTGTAGAAACACACAGGAACACAAACACACACACACAGGAACACACACACACACACACACACACATATAAATAGGCACCTTTTAGACTTTTACACATCCATCAAAGAGAGACTGACCTTGAAACTGAAACAAAGAAGCCTGTGATTACTATCAGAGGATAATAAAACCAAACAAGACTTTGTGCCTGCCATTGTGCCATTGGGATAACACACTGTCACTGTGAACTTGTAGCCAGTGACTGTAAATCCAAGCTGAAACCTTTTGCCAAGGCCAATTAGCGAGCCCTGCATCAAACTGTCTAATTATCCCAAATTAGCTGACGCAGTGGATTATGAGATGAAGTAGTTGTTATCAAAATAATGCAGCAGGGCTGAATATTAACAGTCTAATTTAAAGCATGTGATTTTCATGCTAATTTCAATGTACAGGGGAGGACTAAGTAGAAACACTTATACTCTATAATAATGCAGCCTAATGCATTGCAACAAACTA
Source organism: Istiophorus platypterus (assembly GCA_016859345.1). Lineage (NCBI taxonomy): Eukaryota > Metazoa > Chordata > Actinopteri > Istiophoriformes > Istiophoridae > Istiophorus > Istiophorus platypterus. Next base: position 2,980,107 of record CM029119.1, read on the forward strand.
CATCGTCACTAATTATTAATTGATCAACATTCTCAACAGACATTCAGATGAGTTCTTAGCTACGCGATAATAGCTGGTGTACCTACAGTAGCTTCAGAACATTTTCAGACCCTTTCACTTTTAGCACACTTCGTGTTGTAGATATAATTTTTATAAATAAAATTACCTTTTTTGTCCATCAATCTACACTTAATTGACGATAATGGCAAAGTGAAAAAAATGTTATTTAGATTTTTTTTGAAAATTAATAAAAAAAACAAAATAAAAAAATACTGAAATCCCTATGGACAGTAATCTCTTTTGTAATCAGGCACATACTATTTGCTTTAATTATCTGTGAGGGGTGTCTATAACTTGATTGAGTCCACCTGTAGCAAACTGAATTGATTGGACATTCTTTAGAAAGGCCTGTGTATATATTGTCCCACAGTTCAGTCTGTATGTCAGGACCAAAACTAAGTCATGAAGTCCAAGGAACTCTGTAGACCTCAGCAACGGAATCGTGCCGAGGCATAGATCAGGGCAGAGATATAAAACCATTTCTAAAGCTTACAATGTTCCAGGACACAGTGGCCTCAATAATTGCGAAATGGAAGTTTGGAACTACCGGGACTCTTCCTAGACTTGGCCGTCCAGACAAACTGAGTAACCGGGCAAGAAGGATCAGTCAGGGAGGTGACCAAGAACCCAACAGTCGCTCTAACAGAGCTTTATAAGGCCTCTGCGAAGATGAGGGCACCTGTGGTAAGGAAGACCATCTAAACAACACTCCTCAATCAGACATTTGAGTAGAGGGCATATGAAAGCCTGTTTGGAGCATTTGAAGGACTCTGAGCATGAGGACAAAGATTCTCTGGGCTGATGAGACAAAAGGCCTTGGGTCAGAACTCAGGACATTATGTGCGGCGACCACCAGGAACTGCTCATCCCCTGGCTAATCCTGCCCCCATGGTGAAGCACGGTGGTGGCAGAATCGTGCTGTTGTGCTGCTTCTCAGTGGCAGGGACAGGGAGACTGGTCAGAAGCGAACCAATACAGAGAGGTCCTTGAAGAAACCTGGGGCAGCAGTTCACCTTTCAACATAACAATGACCCCATAGAACATTTGTGGTGAAACTTGAAGAAGACAGTTCACAGACACTTCCCATTCAGTCTGATGGAGCCAGGGAGGATCAGTTTTTGATTTTTAATAAATTTGCAAAATTCACTTTGTCATTATACATTGCTAAGTTTAGAGTAGTGGGCATAAATAGCAGTTTTTCCATTTAAAATTAAATCTAAAACACAGAGAAGTACATAAAGGAAGGGGTCCAAAAATCTTTTGAAGCCACTATGATTGGCAGTAGCAGCACATTGTGATGCATCTGCCGAATGCCCCCACTTGGTCCCTAATGGCCCATTCAAATTAAAGGCATTGCCAACAAAGCATCTGCTTTTATCAAGGTTGTTGATCTAAGCAGGCTATTTTCTTGGAACTATGAGGAATGAAATGGTGGATAGCAGGTAAAAAAAAAAGCTCATCTGCGGATGCTGATGCAGCTCCACAAAGACACACACACTCATACTCTCACAGCAGATTCAGGAGGGAACTCACACACTAAGATGCCAATTTTAGTCTCTCTGATCATTTATTTATTTGTGGGTCACCTTTTTATCTTCAGGATTCTGCTCTTTTTCTTGAATTAGATGCGATCAGATTTCAGTGAGACCTACAGAGCATCGCGTGAAGAGGAAAACATCAATCTGATTATTTCTACTCTGCATGAGACAGTTAGCACAAGGGAGAGAAAAAAGTGAGCAAGAGGCCATATCTCCCCCTTCAAAAATCAATCTTGTGGGGAACTATGAGGGCAGCATACTAATGAGCCTTCATTCTCATGTACGTATCCTGTCTTTGTTGCTCTCTTGGCCTCCTGTTCACGAATGCTGAAATTAATCTCTGATTTCTAGAAACCGTTGAAATCATGTTATGCATCTAAATTAGGACTACAATAGTATACAGAATCTCACTGAGCCTGAGGCATATGTGTAGCAGAAGGATAGAAGATGTACTTCGTAAATGTACTCATTTTGTCTACAGTTTTAGAAAAAATTAAATACATTTACTCATGTTTTATACTTACATCCAAAGTTTTGTACTTAAGAGGAGTACAAGGTACTTGCACTGTACTTGGGTATTAGCATTTTATTCCACTTTATACTTTAATTCTACTACATTTCTACTACAATACTGTACTTTTTAATCCCTCTATTTATGTGACAAATATAGTAAAAAAGCATACAGTATACATACGAATATATAAAATGGTTAGCTTGAAAGAATGAAATGTTAAAGATTGAAACCAGTATTTCAAACTTTTTCACTCTTGACCCTTTACAGAAAGGGGTTGCTTAGTTGGGGCCCCTTGTCACCTTTCCGATGTCGCAGTTAGCACAAATCTTTAACCCAATTTCCAGTAGACGAGGTAAAGCAAATTGATGTGAATTTCCATCCCCTACTGTCTTGTGAGCATTAGGTGTTCACAAGCCCTAATCATCAGCTGGTGGTGCTTCTTCTCCTGTCAGGTGCCATTACACTGTTGCGGATGAAAAGGACACAACAGGATGATGCAATTAAAGGAGCGCTACTCAATCCTCAAACTAATCCATTTTTTTATTATTTGGGGAACATCACAGTCTTGTCATTGCCCCACACAGATCTGACACATTATCTGCCATCAATTTTTATCTCTTCGGATGAAATTTCAGTGGATGTTTAAGTCACATTATTCATGTTAATGATGATTCACTAAGTCTGTTTATACATATATTTTCAACCAGCTTTTCCACCTCAGCCAAGCATGAAAATGTTCCTGCAATATTTAATGTTTTTTCTTTGTTTTGTTTTTTTTTTAGTTTTTGGTATTTCCACTCAGGTTATTTTATTTCCAAACTGAAAATACACACAAAAGCTGTGGTTGAAAATTTGCTCATTGCACCTGTTATTCTGTGAAATTCACTGACCTCCATGTAAATGGGAACCACTTCTCTAAATTACCTATATGGATATTTAGTAGTTAAAAATTTATCCAAATTGAACAGCTACAATAATAAAATGCTGCTTAAGAGTAATACATCAGTATTAAGGATCTAATAATGTCATATATAATAATACAGTGTATTAATGACAGGTACATTTTGTTGATAATGCTTGTGTATTGTGACTTAAGTAACTGGACCTTCAGCTGTGCTGGAACATTTTAAAATTGCTGTATTGGTACTTTTACCACCTTTTTAGATCTTAGTACATGTTCCACCACTGGATGGGTATTTATAATACACAAAACTTGGATTGCAACAAATACAGTTAGTTTCATAAATATTTGGACAGTGACACAATTTTCATTATTTTGCCTCTGAACACAATCACAATGGATTTGAAATGAACAAATCAAGATATGATTGATGTGTAGACTGTCAGCTTTAATTCAAAGGATTTCACAAAAATTTTACATTAAAGAATTAGAGCCATTTTTGTACATAGACCCTCATTTTTATCCACTCTGAAATAGTTGAAAAAAATAACATAATTATAAATATAAGGATTATTCTAATACTTGGATGAAATTCCTTTTCAGTCAATGACTTCCTGAAGTCTAGAACCCGTGGACATCACCACATGCTGAGTTTCCTCCTTTCAGATGCTTTGCCAGATCTTTACTGAAGCCGCCTTCAGTTGGTTTGTCTGTGGGTCTTTCTGCCCCCAGTTTTGTCTTCAGTAGGAGAAAAACATGCTCAGTTGGGTTCAGGTCCGGTGACTGAGTTGACCAGTGAAGAATATTTCATTTCTTTTCCTTGAGAAGCTCTTGAGGTGCTTTCACAGTGTGTTTTGGGTCATTATCCATCTGTACTGTGAAGCTCTGTCCTGTCAGTTTTACGGCATTTGGCTGAATCTGAGCAGATAGTAAAGCCCTGTTCACTTCAGGATTCATCCTGCTGCTTCTATCAGCAGTCACATCATCAATAATCACCAGTGACCCAGTTCTACTGGCAGCTGTACATGCCCATGTCATAACACTGTCTCCTCCATGTCTGACAGATGATGTGGTGGCTTTGGTTCATGAGCTGTTTCTTTCCTTCTCCATTCTCTTCTCTTCCCATCATTCTGGTAAATGTTCATCTTGGTTCCATCTGTACAAAGAATCTTGGTCCAGAACTGATTAGGCTCTTTTAGACATTTTTGGGCAGAGTCCAAACTCGCCTTTATGTTCTTGAGGGAAAGATCAGTTTGGTTAGATTTAGGCCTCTTACAGCTCCAGTTTCATACTTAACAAACAAAGAAAACACGGATATTGATCTTCTCTCACTGTTGAAGAGAATTCAGAAAAGTGCATTTCCTTCTGTTAAACTATTTCTCATGAACCATCTTGTAATATTAAGGATATGAAGTGCTCTACCTGTTAACTTCAAATGACTTATTCGTTGATCTCTGATTTTGGTCACTGTTTGCCCTAGTGGACCATATATCCATTTTTTAGAATACAAGACATTTTGAGCAGTAAAGGTATATTTCTTGTGTTACTGGATCAAATAATCCTCAGTCATGAACAGCGACCAACCCTATTAAAACACGTTTCTTGCTTTTTAACAAAATAGCACAGATCGAAATCATGAAATTTATCACTGTGGGTATTTTTTTGGAGTGAGGCTGACTTTCTCTCTTGCTTTGCTTCTCTTACCCCCTGACTCAGTGGGGTTGGTCTCCATTGTGGCAGATCATGGATTAGTCTCTTAGCAGGGATTATAGAGTGGGCAGTAAAGATGATTAAAGGCTCCTCCAATATTCTGCCTTTGGGGGACAAATGGTGAGAAAAGGAGAGGGAGCGAGAGAATCTGTGAGATAGAAAGCACACAGAGACACAATATATTTCAATGCCAGCTCTTGCTCGTTTGTATTGTTGACTGTCACTGACTCTGTGAATGTAAATCAGACCAAATAACCAATGCAGACCCTCATCAATGGGATTTTTGATTTATTGCATCACATTGTATTGCATTGAAACAATATTAGTAATTAATAGACAATCAGGGTCTTTTACTTTTTCTTTTCTCTAATGTTAACTCTTCTAAAATTCTATAATAATGGGAGTCATTTTATGTCTTGACAGAGGTTTGATATGTTTAATCAAATTGTAGAAATAAGAGAGGGTTTTTGAAATTTGTGTTGTTTATAATACCTTGTTCCTGTGCTATGCTGTAACAATGTTCAGACTGCAAAACTGTAACAGTGCTCAGACTGCAAAAATTGGAAAAAAAAAGTTTAATACATTACATATAATTCCACGGCAGATAGGTTTGTCATAATGCAAAACTCTGCAGATGTCAGTAGTAGAAATATAGACAGTTCATCTACAGCTGCATGTGGACCTGTGAAGGGCAGGTCCCATGTCACTTAAACAAGTCCTCCAAACTGAACTGTTGTTTTTCAGTTCCTTTGAAAACCACCACAAATTACACAAATTACACCACAAGTTACTTGAGGATTCATAGTGTCAAAGTGATTTCCAATTTCCATTGTTTCAGCATTTAACTCCCCTTACATCCACAAGCATTTTGTTGTTTTTACATTTCTGTTTTTGCATGAATGAAACAATCTACAGTCCTACAGTTTGTTAATTAGGGAGCATTAAAGGTGTTAATAGGTATTTCTTTTAAAGACTGTTGTATTGGCCAGTGAGCCTGATCGCAGAAGATACACACATTATGCTCTCGTGCTCTCCCAGCTGTGAAGCACATAAAGAGTGCCAATAAAGAGACTGACAGGGCTGTTATAAACTTGATGGATTCCTTTTTGGTATAGCGGATGGTTAGAGCTGGCTCAGGCTTGTCTGAACTATCTCCTCAATATGCTGCTATAGGCCTAGACTGCCGAGGGACTTCCCACGATGCACCGAGCTCCTCTCTCCTCCTCTCATCTGTATGAATTCATATCCCATCAGTGCTCGGCACTAACTTTACTTCTCTCTCCCTTAGTTTTGTGCTTTCTCATCTCTCTTCTCTTTGTCCTGTCACTTTCTGCCAGTATTTCTGCCTCTGATGCTGCAGAATCTGGATCCATCACTTTAAACCATCTACTGCCCCATGAGCCTGATCACCCACACTGCTACAATGAATTTGATTGTTATTATTGGCATTGGTCTTATTACTATTATTACTATTAGCATGAGCCGGGTTCTGTTCAGCGTTTTTTCCTGTTAAAAGGGAGATTTTTGTTGCCACTGTCGCCAAGTGTTTGCTCATGGGGGAAATGTTGGGTCTCTCTAAACAATAACTATAAAGAGTCTGGTCTAGACTTGCTCTATATAAAAAGTACCCTGAGATAACCTCTGTTATGATTTGGGGCTATATAAATAAAATTGAACTTAAACTTGCTCACATACACAAGTCACAGAAAAAAGAGCCGAGTCAGAAGGGACCCACAGATCATTTTTTGCCCCTGGGCCCCTATAACCGGTTAATTCAGCCCTGGTGGGCACGTAACACTGACTATAACCCTGGCTGCCTCTATACACCCCCGGGCAACTTTGGTCCTCTGTTATTGCATGTGTTTCCTGTGTACACAACAACAGACCCGGGGGTTTGGTATTAAATCTGGTCAGGACCTGGGATGTCTGAACCCTAAAACCGGGAAAGACAGGATCTTATTCTGCCTCTTTTTCATCAAAATAGAACTTTGTCCTTAAAGTCAAACTGTGTTGGGCTTCTAGTCCAAGAATACCACAGCTCAATCGATACTTATCATCTGAGCTGCCCTGGAGAGCGATATAACACATATTTGGTGAGTGAAAGGGTCAGGGTATGTTTCTACTATGTGCATAAGGACTAGGTTTGCATGTGCGTGTGTGTTTGTAAGTGTTCATGTGTGTGGTTTTGTGTTTGTACTTGTCTTTGTATAGTTGTGAGGACAAATTTTCGGTTTGAAAACAAGGTTTTTTTGGGAAAGCAAGGATATGTCCTCACAACTTCAAAGGGCTGCTTGATGGTTGAGACTTTGTTTTAAGGTTCAGTTTGGATTAGGTTAGGGTTAGGGTTAAGGTAAGGGTTAGGGTTCGGGGTGGCATTTAGTTGTGATGGTTGAGGTTTGGGGTAAAGGGATGGGGAATGTTTTATGTCAACAAGTGTCCCCACGAGGATAGTGGAGCAAGTCTATTGGTGTGTATGTGCACATGACATTTTATGACTGTTTTGCTTGAAACTATCTGTTATGAGAGGATTTTGGCCAGTCCTCACAACTTCAAAGGGCTGTTTGATGGCTGGGATTTATGGTTATGGTTATAATTAAATAGGGAATGATTTATGCTTTATATCAATGAGTGTCCTCATAAGTAATGTAAGACAAGTGCATCATTCAGCCACAATGTTAAAACCTTTAAGTGGATATAATTTTGTGGCTGATCAATATATGTAGTTGAGGTAGATTCAGTTTTTTCAAAATTTTATCGGTTTTGGTTTTTACAGTATATATTTTTTTTTCAATTCAGTCTCAAATCAAATTTAATGTTCATGTATATCACTGTTCTTTTTCCTCTACTGCCTACACTTGCAGTAGATACAATACATTATGATAAGCTGAGGAGGTGTGTTAACAGGGAAAATACCCTGAAGAACCGCACACTAAGAAAGATTTTGCTTCGCTAATCAACAAGCAACACGGATGAAGTGGACCTCCTCTGCCACTGTACTATTCTAGCATTTCCTAACTGCATCTCCTCACCGACCCCTTCTCAGCAAAGCCTCTCATGGACTGGCATCCTCAGATTCCTTGGAGTCTGTGCTGCTGCCAAGATCAATGTTAGTAATATAGTGCCAGAATCCCGGCTGCACAAAAACTGAACAAAAGATAGGAATAATCTCCCTAATCAATTTGTGGATTTCAGCATAGGTGGCAGGGTTATATTTTCCTAGTTATTATATGAAAAACTCTGCAGTGGCAGTAGGATATATTAACAACCTGGATTTAGAGAGCTGTGTAGGTGTACCTTAAAAAAGCTACATAGACTGTTGTGGTCCCTTTGTAGTACTAGTGTAGGCTAAAAAAACCCCACAAAACCTCCAACTGCTGTAGTAACTCGTGCGAAAACAGAATTCTGTCACAAAAACCATTATTTTAGTTAAAAGCTTGGGGGAGAATGTACTCTGGCAATACAGATTGTTATATTTCTTGCAATGATAGATCAAGGAAAATGCTGCTCTCAGGAAGCAGGTTGTTGGATGAATATAAAGCTCAAATTCATGCTGTGCTTTGTTATCCCATTGTGGAAAATTCATCATACTAATTGATTAAAAAGATATGAGATATCCTGCTGACAAAAAGATATTCGCCGCTGTTGTGTTTACACGCTTTTCCCCACATGTGTGAACATGCAGCACACACACAAAACCCAAAATATTCTATTTAAAATAAGGTAAAAGTAAATTCTGACAACTGACAAACTGTAATTAGGGAGTGTATGGTATTTTTTCACCATTTTTATTTTAGAAAAAAAAATGAAACCATTAATAAATTAAGAAAATAGTCACATAGGATAAGAAAAGAAAGTGTTAATGTAACAGCCAATGTATTAGCCATGTATTACACAGACTGAAATTTTTGGCTAGCATGGATTCCCAGTACTATGGGTCTGTTGCTAGGTGACTGAGACATCAACTTGCCCATCATTCTGCATTTCTAGCACCCCAAGGCCACTGGCCCCTGATCCAAGGGACACACTGAGATGGTCAGGGTCAATATCTTTTAACGGTGGTGCTAATGCTGGATCGATACCCAGTGGCATCCCTAGCTTTCTTGAGAGCCAGCACTAATCGATCGCAGCAACCGAGCCAAGTTGACTAGCGGCGCTGATGTAAGTCATTGTGGATAGCCGGGCGGCAGCCGTATCGAGGTAATTTTTTCTAGATGTCTGTAATGATGGCTGTCATTAGGCATGTCTAATCTGTCTGATGGATGTCGCCAGTATTCACCACCACTGACAAGCAGCTGTGATGTAGCACGGCCACGCCCTGCTATATTTAAATGATTCCAGTGAAGCAAGGAAAGAACTGGCTTGTCCAAATAGATAAGATAACTTGGACACATGTGACAGCATATTCTTCATCCTGCTTTATCGACTGCTGTGTGCCTAACTTATTTGGTATGTAGTGACATCATTATGCAGGATGTTGCTGTCAACTCGGAGGGAAGAATTTATTTGCTTCAAATTCATGCGTCAATATTAATTCAACATGGAAAGAAGGCTGCTACAGATAGTATTGAGCTATATCTCTGTCTATGCTCTCAAATCCATTAGGGCTAAACTCCCTGCACTCCTCCACTGTATTGGCATCCTGATGGGTAACATCCTTTTTATCACACCTCTACCCCTTTCTTTTTTCGCCCGCATTCCTAAACAACGCATTGGAAAGTAAAACATCAATGCCTTGTCTTTGGGGAGAGCACAGAGCGAGCACCAGAGCAAGCTTTGAACCTTTAAAACCTTCCTGTGAATAGATCAATCCCATCCAAAAAAGCATGCATGCATGCACGCATGCACACACACACACACACACACACACACACACACACACACACACACACACACACACACACACACACACATTCACACACACTTGGGAAGCCACATGCATACACAAATGCATACACACACATACAACATCATACCCCTGGGATCCTCTAGCTTACTAGGATGCTAAACCAGCTGAGAGATGCTCACCAGGGTGGGATAATGCTAAAATCATTACTACACATTCAGCACACACAAGGCATACAGCCTCCATTTTGTGTAACCACTTTGATTGTGAGAAAGAAAGAAAGAAAGAAAGAAAGAAAGAAAGAAAGAAAGAAAGAAAGAAAGAAAGAAAGTAATCTTAACCCTACTTAATGAAAGAATAGTTTTTTTAATTTAAGAATAACTGTGTAATAAGCTATTTCACTTGCCTTTCAAGACTGAAACTAGACGAGCAATTACAATCTCATTTCAGGATGTCTAAGCCTTCCTTAGCAAGACTGGAAAAGGACAAACCCACGAGCCTGGCTATATCCACAATAGAAGTTTGCATTACTTGTGCAAAGTTGAACACAAGAGTGTTTTGGCAGGCTGTGTTTATTTGCCCCAAGCAGTCAATAGACTGACTGTACTGATGTATGCTGTAGCTAGCTTGCAACATACTTCGCTGTGTTCATACCTATGTGTCCGTGTTACATCTCTAAATCAGGGCTCCTTTCTCTTATTTTCCTCCAGTCCCTTTTCTCTCTCTTCTTGTCACTGTGTTTTTATGATATAGATTCATACTGTAAATCACGGCTGGGCTTTAAAGCATAGTAGCTAATCCATGTTAGTACAACGTCTTCATTCTTCATGTGACACACACTGGCCCAAAAGGCATTATTGTCATACACAATCATTGGAAAAGAAGTAGCTGTCAAACAGTGAATACATTTTTTTGAGCTTTACAAACCCCACAAAATCATTTTTTTCAGTACCAGGATTTGATCCATTCGGTCCAAAAATATTTGAAAAGTCTAGAAAAGCCTTTTCTTTTCTTTTGTCCAGTTCATGTGTGTTGGGAGCCAACAGGAAGTTGGAAGGCAGGTGGAAGTCTCAGCCAGCCAGACTGGAATTCCAATAATGCATATGCTCAATGCATTCATACGAGCAACTTTCACAGGACAGGACTGGGAGCTACTGTATCTTTCAACAGGATATCCAGTTCTGCTTGGTTGGATTTTCTACCGAAACAAAGAAGAGGTCACCTTATGAAACATGGGCATGACTCTGCTGTCACAGAGGGAGCAAGAGGAGAGTTGTGCAGCTGAAAATGAGGTGTTGTCTGCAGCCAATGAGGCGTTTGACCTGTTGTTGACATCGAGGACTGCAGGAACAGGAACCACTGCTGTGGACATCAACAAAGCGGGTAGTGGCATGTTGCAGGTGCTGTTTCTGACCTTTTACTATTGTCTCATTTCATAACCATGCTTAATGGAAGAGGTCTCTCCAGGATTCCAGTCCCCAAGCTAAGTCTTATGCTCTTCAATATATAGCTCAAACATTGCTCCTGTTGAGACAGGTGAGATTTGTTTTTTTTTTTTTTTTATGTGAAAAATAGTCTAAATGCAAATTAAAGTGTTATTGCTTTAATTATTGAGATGATTATCAAACAATTATTTATTCATTATTAATTATTAAGATATTTATTGAGATATTCTACTCTATGTCACCTTTTGGATACAATGTATGTTTAAGGACATCATCAGCAACTTTAGGTTCAGAATAAGAAAAGAAAAAGGAGAACACTGAAACTCACACATTGAGGCCAGGGGGGAATATGGTTCTCCTACTGCAGATTTTGATCATGACCTTCCTTCGTTTTTTCTCTTTTGCCCATACATATATACACCCCCTCCGAACCCACCCTACACAAAGACATGCATCCAGAAACCCACCCACCTACACACACTCACATGCTTATTGCTTAGTAAAGTAGTCTTGTGCACAAGTGGGAACAAGGGAGTTCAAAAATACGACTCATAATCACACATGTAACCGCAGATGGTTGCAACACATGCACATACAGATACACACATCCACCTCTTGTACTGCAATGTACCAATAGCAGCAGAGCCTTTTGCCACCTCTCCAAGAGTGAAATCAAATCTCAAAGTATGTCCACATCCGCTCTCAGAGGAATAGGTCCGCATTCCATTTTACCAGGTCGTCTTGATGCTCAACCATTTACAGAATAAATGTATATTTCCTCTTTCTTTACTGCAGCGACTGTGCGTTTACATCTGTGTGTGCTCCAGATTCCAAATAGAGCATGTAAATGTGTGCATATTTTCACACCCTCCCGACCCACATTATCACCTCTGTCTCTGTGGCTTTGTAGTGCCTAACAGCAGCTTGCATTATAGAAGCCCTACTTTTCTGGATGTATGTGTGTGTATGAGTGAGAGACTGTGTTGCTGAGACACTTAGCCCTGCATCAGTGGGCCTCTGTGTGAAACACCACTGTCAGCTCTCCACACATGCACTGATCAGCCACAACATTAAAACCAGTTACTGTGTATAGGAATAGCTAGCTAGATAGCTAGATAGCTAGATAGCTAGATAGATAGATAGATAGATAGATAGATAGATAGATAGATAGATAAGTAGATAGATAGAAAACATTAAAACCGGTAACTGGTTTGCCAATCAATTTGCCATCTGTCAGTCAGCCTTATGTCCTGAGTGATGCACAATTGCACATCAAACGATGCCCATCATCCCCCACTGTCAGTGCACACATTACAAGTGCATTTCAGGGCAGATGAAAAATTGTGAGGGGCAACAATGTTTATTCGATCATGCTGTCAACTTGTGACTGACAATTCACGGTGCGCAGCATGTAATTAAAAGGCTGCTTTTGTCGAGAACATTGTTACTGTAACCATGATTATAAAGTTATGATAATGGTTTTCTTGTGGTGCCCTCCCTGACATTCCGTGCCCTATGAAACCACGTATTCCACAAGCCAACCTTGTTTATATCCTAGACACAGCAGAATCTTAACGCACCATGATAACCTTATCTAATGTAGAGACCATCTCCAAACACGCATATTTTGTAGTCTGGTCCTGGCAAAAGAAAAATATCATAAAATATTTACAAACTAAATCAGTATTCAAAAAAGGTCGCAGTATAACGTCTACGGAATATACAACAAAACTCTTGAAAAAGCCACCTGGTCCTCTGCCACTGTTTACTTGTTTCTAGAGTTAATGAGTCAAGGACTCTGCAACAAGCCCTTCAACTTCAGTGTCCCCACTTCTACATCAGATGAAGTGAGAAAGCTTTAAAGTGATGGAAGGCTTTTGCTTTCCTGCCTTTCTCACTTTCTTCCTCCCTTTGTTTCACTGGTTCAGTTCTAAGTCTTTGATTCCACTGTGTTTTGAGCTGTGCATCCAGCACATTGAGCAACAATCCTGAACCTCATCTTTTATCTTTCCCCGAATTAGCACACACTCATTTCAGAGGCTATCTTGCTTCCTTTTCTCTCGTGCTTTCTTGTCCATACTCCTAGTCTTGCCAGCCTGCTTGTCTTTCTCTGTTGTAGCCCCAAGATGTGAACACTAACCATGAATCTGATACAAATCATGCTGGAACATACTGTCCATGGTCTTTACTCTATCTCAGTGCAGTCCCATTGGTCTCCACTGTCCAGAGGCTTTACACAACTCAGATCACAATATTCCTCTGTTATTCTGAGCTTTGAAACACACTCCAGCCACTAGGAAACCGACTCTGCAGTCACTTTCAGTTCACACTGCCAGAAAAGAGGCAGAGTGATAACAATGTCAAAATCAGTGGTTTAAATTTAGAGTTACTGCTGCCTTAGCCGCATAAAGACAGCCTGAGGGCCAGATATAGGGCTTTCCCCTCATACAATCCCCAGTGGATCGCTCCTTAACACAAACAAAATAAATAAATCAGAGCCAAGTACCCAGGAGCAAAGTGTCTGCGTGGGCGACCTCCCCTATTTTAAGACACATTATGAGGACAAGTTGTTTTTTTTTTCTCCATCTCTTTGATTCACTTTCCTACCCTACTCTCACAATTTTCCGCCATACTCATCCCTCTTCTTCCAGTTTATCTCTCTATCTTCTTCTAATGTTATTTTTTCCTTTCATGTCATTTGTGATTACTCATTAAGCTCTCCTGCCAAGGTTCTTTGCTTTACAAGTTAAATCCCAGACACCATGACAGTACAGTATGTCAGTGTCTTAATCTGTTTGTGTTTGATGTCCTTCTTTTTAAAATCTGCTTGTTGAGTTTCTAAAGTGATTTGTAAATTAAAGCCTCCCAAGTTCAAACATTACAATAGTTACTTTTAGGCTTTGTTCTGCTCGAGTGTTTTCTAAACCACTCATTGCACCAAACATATGGAGCACGACCAAGCAAACACACAAACACTGGTATTTCCACTTGAAAAATGGCCTCTGCAACCTCCTGCAGTAGTCTACTTTTGGAGCAGCTGGAACTGTGGCATGAATCCAGATCTTCACCGAGAGATAAGATATACAGTAGTACTTCATGCAGGCTGACACACACATATGGCTCTGCTTTTTAACCACACCACAATGATAAGAGGGGAGCAGCAGCTTTGCAGTCCGGCACTCTGTCTGAATGCTAATACGGATACCACTACAACCAGAGCAGCTTCCAGGACTCCTGCAGAGCTGCAAGTGCACCGGTATTCTGATGCTAATTTAATTTAATTTAATCCTGAACTCCCTTCCTCATCTACATGGTGAGCAGTGGGGTATGTTTAAGGGTTCAAGGCCCCTGTGTGTATGTCAAACAGGTGCATATAATATTTCCAACCAATAAATCATTCCATGTGGAACCGGTTGCACACTGAGTTAGAGCCGAATATTTGATTCTGCAATGAAATAACATGTAATCATGGTGATGAAAGGAATTTTAGCTGAGATTTTAATAGATGATCACATGTTAAAGTTTTCATAATATCATAAATCTCCCGTGATTACTGAATGGAGTAGGTTTCCATAGGAGGAAAGAATTTGCTGAAATTGTATGGAAATTTAAAGAATTTGATCAGATTCCCAGGGCAGGTAAGTCTTTAACTAAATTAACAGTGATTGTAAAGGACTCTACCCTGTCCTGTTCAGCCAGTGTTGGAAATACTAATATGATTCATTATGTATGCAAAAGTTGCCATAATGTGTAAAACTAGTCCATTCACAAAGGTTTAGCATTTAATATTTTATTAGTAAACATAGTATACATAGGTATGACAAGCAGAATACTCATAACACAGAATTAACTATTTGTGACTATGTATATTATCATATACTATTTATAATAAAATATTGGATTATTAGTAATGATCCACTGTGTGAGCAGCATTCAAATGTTTGAATTTCCCTTTAAAATGTAGCTGAGCAGACTCATAAAGCGTCAGCAACCTAAACCTTTACCAACCTAAACAACCGTATAGGTCATTAGTCCCACTCTCTGATGCGACCCGTAGGATCTTTTCCTGAATTAGCACAACTACGTTGTCAGGAGATATACCTTAGATAAATGCTTACAAATCCCAGTTGAAAGATAAATAAATAACCCTTTAATGTTGTGTCATTTCAATGGTGAACGTTTAGGTTTGGGCAAAAAAATAGCTTGGTTAATTCAGCAAAATATCATGGTTTGGGTTAAAATAAGTACTTTGTTAGATTAGAGGACCTTTTTTGCCATTGTTAC
The DNA here is from genome assembly GCA_016859345.1 of Istiophorus platypterus. Classification (NCBI taxonomy): domain Eukaryota; kingdom Metazoa; phylum Chordata; class Actinopteri; order Istiophoriformes; family Istiophoridae; genus Istiophorus; species Istiophorus platypterus. The sequence continues at coordinate 2,995,402 of CM029119.1, forward strand.
AATAATAAATGTGTGGTTAAGGTTATATAACAATCATGGGTAAAAGAAACACTATTGTCTACTGGTTTGAAATGGAAAACAAACAGTTAAAGTTAAAGTTGAAAGTTCTGTTGGCCTATCTGTCCACCCCACGTCCTCCCTTTGAAGACTTTTTAACAATGTCACTTGACTTCCTCCTTTGCCTTCATCATAATTATTTACATAGCAGTGGAAGTGATACACCTACCTTAACTGTAAAATGTTACAGAAACGTTCTTTTCCAGCAGGCTCCTGATGGGCAGCCCTGGCTTTTAGTGTGTCTGCACATGTTCATGCTTGTGTGTGGATATAAACGTGTGTGTTTCCGTTTCCAACACATGAGTGAACCTCACTGCTGCTCTGCCTCCATCCACCCTCCATGACGTGGCTCCTGAGAAAACAGATGGCACTCTGGGACATGTTCCAGGAGGCCCTGTGTGGGACTGGCTCTCTGCTGTGCTATCATCTCACTAGCATGGCCTCAGTCTTAATCAGGGGCTCCACGATGCCACTTTACACCTGCACACTGTCACTCAGCCAGAAAGCACAGATACTGATGAAGCTGATGCTCGGAATAGAAGTCTAGAAAAGAATCATCTTCCTCCTCTGCCCTTCATTTTTTTATTCTCCAGCAAGACTTGCTCAGAGGAGAGACAGCATCCAACGGTCAGTGTGAAGGGAATCATAGTAAAAAAAGATGGTCGGGGGTCAGATTTTTGATATTGTTCGATAGTTGTTTTCAAACCATGATCATTTATGATCATATTTGTAATAAATGTTGGTTAAACAACCCCAATTAAATTGTAATTCTACTTTTTTTCTGAAACCATACATTTTAAAGGCAAATTCTTTTCTTTGTAAATCCACAGCTCACTATTTGAATCATACTTAAGTTTTATTCTGTTCTATTCTATTCTGTCTCTGATGTGCAGAGCTAATTGCATTTAAAGGGTTACTTTTATTACCTAACTCAGCAGGTTTCCAAAATATTACTTGAACAAAGTTTGGGATCAACATCTGCTTTTCCACCTGATATCACCGTTTTCACTGATTACTGTACAAACAGATGCAGCTTTAGTTTGCTGATGACAGACTACCTTTTATCATGTGAGGATGTACCAGTTCCATAGCTCTCATTCTGAACACAGCAATGCATCAAAACCATCAAATATTTCATGTTGTACCTGTCTTCCATCAAAGCTATAGGCTGACTTTGCCTGTCTTTGCCCTGAGGTATACACTACAATGTCAGAAAAGAGGCAGTGAAGGAATAGTCTATAATTTTTATTCACCCTCTCAATACTTGTAACCTTAATATGTATATTTGACCTTGGCAGAGTTGAGAGAACTTTTAAATTCGGGAACAAACTAAACTCTCTTGTACCCTTAGTGAATTCCAAATCAGAGCTCTTGTCCAGTATTTTGATTGCAATCATCTGCTCAAGCAGAAAAGCTATGACATTATGCCCTGCTTTTTTTGTCTTCCCTTTTTCTGCCTTATCAGCTGTTATTTGATTTCTAGCAGTGGTTACAGATAGCTAATCTGGCTCTGTACTGAAAGCTAGCGCCGTGGCAGGAATGACAAAGAGAATGATAAGCTCAAGGGGAGGGATGGAAACCAGTGGAGGGTTTGTGGGATAGAGTTTCAAATCAGTGGCCATTCATCATCAAGCAATTAGGCCAGGTAAGAAATGGGGATATCCAGTGAGGAATCCAGCAGTGAGCTCAGTTGAGGCGGATAAGAGCAGTAACTGGGAGGAGCAAGCTGATTATTCAAATATAAGGTAAGATTACTTTGATTCAAGGCAGTGGCTATGTTCGGATTTTTGTCCATACAGGCTACACAAAGCAACAAAGACTAAAGTCTAAAGCCAAGCTTGGTGAGGCTGTACTTTGAACTAAACTCTAATGCCAGCAGTCTAACATGATTAGTATGACGATGCTGACATGCTACTGTTTTGGTAATTGGTAATATTTACCATGTTCACAATTTAGCTATATGTTGGCATGCTAACATTTGTTTAATATCACCAAACATAATGTGTCGCTGTTGCTCTTGGAAATTAGTTTTCCAAAACTTTTTGGAAGTGTTATAAAAGAAAGAGAATAACTGATCTTGTGAATGTGTGAACATGAATGTCCATACCAACTTATAGGGTAAATTCAACCAATAATTTTTTAGAAATTTCACTCTGAACCAAAAAAATCGAACCTGCTGGTGACATTGCTGGTGGGAACAATGATCTGTGTATCAAGTGTTTTCCCAATTGTAGATTTCATTATATTTCAGTGGATATTTGAAAATTTCACAATAACCTCACTAACAAAATTCAGGGCTACACCAAAATCATTTGGACTCATCTTCTACTCATCTTCATGAATGTGTTTTGAACTGTGATCCATTTGATAGTTGTCTACACAATTCTAATCAAAACCCACTAATGTCAACCTTACGGTGTTTCTAGAGGACAAATCAGGGCATTATAAGCAAATATGCATCTAATATTTCAGTCTAGATCAAAGTCATGGCACAACTGACTGAAAAATTACTTTCCTAGAGCCACTTAATCAGCAACACCCATGTGGGTTCAAACATTTTGATTTCTTCTTCCAAGTCAATACGATGGAAATCAGTGGAATTTCTGTTGTGCTTCTTCTTGTATGATGTCTATCAAGAAAGAGTGTTCCAATTACTTATAATTCAGAGAACACACTGTCACCAGTTCTCATAGCGACTATTTCTTTAACAAAGAGACGTTCCTGTGACATTTTGGTAACAGTCTTGTGAATGTGTGAACATGAATGTCCATACCAACTTATAGGGTAAATTCAACCAATAATTTTTAGAAATTTCACTCTGAACCAAAAAATCGAACCTGCTGGTGACATTGCTGGTGGGAACAATGATCTGTGTATCAAGTGTTTTCCCAATTGTAGATTTCATTATATTTCAGTGGATATTTGAAAATTTCACAATAACCTCACTAACAAAATTCAGGGCTACACCAAAATCATTTGGACTCATCTTCTACTCATCTTCATGAATGTGTTTTGAACTGTGATCCATTTGATAGTTGTCTACACAATTCTAATCAAAACCCACTAATGTCAACCTTACGGTGTTTCTAGAGGACAAATCAGGGCATTATAAGCAAATATGCATCTAATATTTCAGTCTAGATCAAAGTCATGACACAACTGACTGAAAAATTACTTTCCTAGAGCCACTTAATCAGCAACACCCATGTGGGTTCAAACATTTTGATTTCTTCTTCCAAGTCAATACGATGGAAATCAGTGGAATTTCTGTTGTGCTTCTTCTTGTATGATGTCTATCAAGAAAGAGTGTTCCAATTACTTATAATTCAGAGAACACACTGTCACCAGTTCTCATAGCGACTATTTCTTTAACAAAGAGACGTTCCTGTGACATTTTGGTAACAGTGCGCGAGATGTAATTAGTGAGCTTTGGAGGTGATGGTAGAGATGTTCGACAGAACCAGGTTTGCTGTTTTCCCCTTCTTCCAGTCTGTTTGTAAACTAGGCTAAACTCCTCTCGACTCCAACTCTTTCATTAATGCATAGACATGAGATTGATTTCTATCTTTTTATCTTTCTATTTAACTTTAATAAAAAAAAAAAAAGCAAATAATCATATCACCCAAAAGTTATTATTTCCAGATTATTGTTGACTTTTGCTAGCTACACAGCTACAAACAATAGAGTTGAATGCTCAGTACTTCTGGTTGATAAAAACATTTTGTGCAAAGGAAAGTTTCGCACAGCATGAAAAACTCTCGGTATCATTGAGAAGTGAACCTGAGCTGCCAAAGCTGAAAGTAAACCTACAAATTCATCCAGCCCCTGATCTTCACAGCCCCAAGGCTACTGCAAGTTTTACTTGTGTCTTCTTCATGAGCATGAGGGTTTTGCGCATTTCATACAGGCAGCACATCATTGGTATTTCAGGACATCATGCAGTCTTCACAAAAATTGTGCGAGACCAAGAATCATGAAATCACATTCCAATCACGTTGTCAGTCCAAAACATGGCTCCCGGCTTGGTTTGGAAACGTACCAAGAAAACTCCTTGTCAACAAGAGCTCTATCCAATTGATTTAGTCTGCACCCGGCTGTGATTGCTGTGTTCTCATGAGTCCAAACAAACCCAACAAAGGGAGAAACCGCTCCAGGGTTCAAAATAACTGCCCTAAAAAAACATAGGTGTAGGGCTTAGGAAAAATCAAAAAACACTTGGACGAAATAAATGAGAGAGGAAAAAGAAGAGCTGTAGAAAAAGAGATACTACACCTATCCAAACGGATTCACAGTCTCTAAGAATGGATTTTATTTGATGATCCCTCGACCACCATGGTTAAAAGAGAGTGTTTCACTTACATGCTGAATAAACTGCCTCCCTTAACTCTGGTCCCAGTGCATTTATTTTACTTGTTTTGGTGACATGGGACATGATCTTAAAATGCCATAATGTTGGCCAGATCTGGGAGATGCTCCATCAGCTCCAGGTAATCATGAGCACAAAGACAAACATACGCTTCCAGACTGAGATTAAAAAGAGTCTGTGCGTAGCTTTTAAGGTACAGAGAGGTGATAGGAATTAAAAATGAAACAATTGTTTTCCAAAACCATGCATGTTCCCCTGACCACTTTCTTCTGATGTGATTAAAAGGGAGGAATGATAGTCCCCTGGCTGTTAGGCTGTCTCATTAATGGAGCTCAAAACCTAAGCAGCAGTAGTCACAAACCTCAGTTTCTCAACAGCCAACAATTTGGAGAATTACTGAAAGGAGAAATCATGGTATAATAATTTTGTGCTTTTGGTGATTTCACTGCTGTTTGATTCAAAGTGTTTGTGAGTTTAGTTTCACAATAAAACCCATTATACTCTGGAGGACTCCTACAATCAGATGTGATTATACCAGTGTAAGTAGAGAGAGGCTGTGCAAGAAACCATTCTCAGCTCCCCTATCCAGCCTTGTGCAGATAGACAGACCTTTCCTGCTGTGATACTGAGGGGTTACTGACTTGATGGAGCTCTGATCACAGGACCTATTTTATGTTGTTTGCTCTTGCATTCTATACACAGTAAGTGGTAATGTTGTAATGTTTATCATAAATAACTGAGCTTACTAATTTCATTTCAGAATTTGTACAGAAGTGTGGAAACAAGCACAGCTGTGTTTATACATGAGATGCATCACCATGTATCTATCTTTCCATCAAGTTGAATGTGAAAACCAAGTACATTTTTATAAAGAAAGCCCCTGAGGGACTAGAGCCTGATATGATTCCTAATATTTTACAGGGGTCTAATTAATCGCCATCCACTCCACCCACCAAGTTAAAAAAAAACTGTTTTGACTGTTCAGAGACTATCAGATGAGAGGAAGAGACTTTCAGATGAGAGTAAGAGACTCTCAGACGAGAGGAAGGCTTCGACATCTAGTCTGGTTTATACCGAGGCACACAATTTTGAATCTGTGTTTTAGCATTTCTGCAGTATTGAAAGTTGCTGCTGGACATAAGTTGTGCAGCGTGGAATCATTCAGTGTGCACGTAATTGCTTGCAATATTGGGCTGGTTCAGATGTTTTAAACAACCAATGTAAACAACGTATAGCAACACAAAACCTTGGGACATAATAGGGGTGTGACTTTGACACTGGAGACCGCAGTATCCCACTTCCTACTTTCCTTCTGAGTTAATATCGGTTCCTTTTCACCATGGCTGTGATAGTTTCCTAAACTTAACAAGTGTTTTAGACACCTAACCTAAACCATACCTCAGCTATTACATACAGTACACCATAAATTCATTAAGCAGTACAATTAAGAAGTACAATTAACTTCAAACAAAACATCAAAAAACCCTCCCTCCTTACCAGTGTTGGTAGTGGATGGTCCCTTAGTGACAATAGATGTTTTTTTAGCATTTTGACTTGTAATAGCAGGAAAATTACAAGTGTAATCCATAAAAAAATGACCGCATCCCATTTAACTATCTAACTGGTAATTCTTTCCATGGTCACGTTACTGTTCATTCTGGCTATTTTAATGGCTAACTTTGATGAAATTGGTTTCACTTGCCCTTATCCTGCTATGACAAGTCAAAAGGACTATTTTTTAAGTTCTCTGAAGGTCATAATCTGGCAAACATCAGCCCACTTCATGCAACAATTATCAAAGTGTGTTGGGAATTTGAACTTCCCTCCCACATTTTTTTGTTGTTCTTTCAAGGGGAGCCTGTCCAAAAGCATTTGCTAGTAACCCATTTGCGCTATTCATGAAATCTTGCCCCACTTTCATCGCATCGGTTTTTTAAGCCCCACCAGATTGGTCATTCGGAAAAGCTATTCTTACTTTTTCCAAGCAATGGTCTGATGAGACTTTGTACCAACCAGTCTTTCCACGCAGACTCTGGCCGTCACCATACCGCATTTGCGATGCATAGATATTGTTTGCAATAAACATAATCTGCTGTTTTGCACAATTGCACAATATAATTTGTCTGGTGAAAGGTTTGATTTAAACCAAACTACTACTATTGTTATTTTTCTAGAGAGGACAGTCAAAGTCCCTTGGAATTATTTCCTAATGCTTTGAATATGTGTGAATTTCTCTCATCATTTAGCATTACTGAAACTGCTATAATGATATGTGTGCCCATAACTTCACTGAGCTGCAGCCCGCACAGCCTCACTTGTATTTAATTCATTACACCTAGTTTTTTCCCCCTTTTCTTCTCTCCCTCTTTCTTCCTTTCCTGCCTTCCCATGTTCTGTCGACACATCCTCTCTATCTCTAGCCATTCCATTTACTCTTCATATCTGCTCACCTTAATGAAAGAGCACTAGTCATCTTGTATTTTAATCAAATACATTATGCTTTTGCCATGAACCAGTTCTTAGAGCTGCAGGCCTTTCAAGAAGATATTAAAACCCATCTGATGGTTGCTAAAGCACGTGTGCTCTTCACAGTTACTGTCTAATATATTCATGTATTCTATTTTATCCTGTGTGGTGGCAAGCACAGTACTCCAACATATTAAAAGTTATGTTTTTGCTTAGGTGTAACATTTTATTTGAGCTAAAATCTTTTCTTCATCAAGTAATGTTGGCTTTTATTTTTAAAATGTTCCATGTAAACATAGCAACATTGCAGCCTAACAGCTGAACATACACAATAGCTAGTGAAGACTTCTCTTTGTAACAAGGCCTAAATTAGGCCTATTCTATTGATCGTGTGCTCAGATAATGACAATGTTCCTTGTAGTTTCTCATTACAAGCATACTACTGATGTTTTCTATTACCATACCTGCCCACTACTACTAAGTCTGCACCAGACAGTCAACAATCTCCTTTATGACTTGTTTACGTTCACCAAGCTATTACCTCTAATGTGGTAATGCATTGCGATCATCACTATCTGGTAAGGGAAGACCAGCGCGCAGTGCAATTGTCTTTTTCAGCTCCATCACTCCTGGAAGCGTCTGGGAACAAATTAAAAGTGCACTTTGGCTGCTTGAAATTGGGATTATTAGAGGGATCATAGGAGATACACTGCAATGATATATCATATGATATAAAATGACAAAGGCTGGGTGTCATTTACACTAATGAACACGGAAAGCCTCAATACACATTATACACATGCATGCACAGGCTAGCATTGCATTCCTAGATACTGCTGATGGCTGTGATCTCTTCTCACCACAGTGAATTTATTAATACCACCATGTTGTAACAATGTGTGTGTGTGTGTGTGTGTGTGTGTGTGTGTGTGTGTGTGTATGTGTCAACTGTTGTGTCAACTGTGTCAACTGTCAGGCTCAGTTCTGATTCTGTTTGCTTGATTTCAGTTTCTATCTAAATCAAGCAGGGCTGGCTTCCTCTGTCTTTTTGAAGTGTTTTTGATACCCTTGTTGTGATGGGTTGAAGCAGCTGCCAGTACATGTGGACATGCTCGACAGTGTGTACTTCTGATTAAATGTATGTTTGTGCGTTGCCCGAAAATGGAAAATCCTGCAAAGCTGGTCCACAAATAACACAAGATAATCCTGGGTTATTACTGGACTAAGGCTTGGGTTTAGGTTTAGCGCTTTAAGGCTACAATTACGCTCATGGTATGTAATTCTCTTTAGGGTTCTCAGTCTCACACTGTGGACCCCTCCTCAGACAAAACTGAGACATATGGGGATATAGACAGGAGGTATAATGTTGCCATGGTGTCAGATAGTAAGCTTTGATTGAATACAACTTGAGTCTGAATTACCTATTAACAGCTAGTGTATGGACAACTCTCACTGGATTACTTTGGTACTAAAGACATCTTGAAAATGTAATGATTTTCAGGCAAGTTCTGAAATCAGAGTGCAAGTGTCCTTTTCCTTGGACATCAGATAGAATATCTTTGCAGAGTTTCAGTCAAACTGCATCTAGAAATATGTGTATTATGTCAGTGTGAGTTATTATTCTGGTGAGAAGTAGAATTTTTGATGTAAATTGTGGCAAGTCGCGCATTACTTGCGAAATATACCTTACAACTGCTGAAGCTGCCTCCACCGTTGACCATTTTGGTCAGCAGTCAAAACGACAATAGCTGACTGCCTATTGTTGTTAGAACACCAATATGTTTTTAGAACATGACACATTTGTCTCATATCTCTCTCTGACTTCAAAAGCAGGGTTACACTGGTATAGAATATAAAATGAATGTTGGCTGAACTCAATTTATCCACTTCACTTTCAGTGTCCTGGTATCATTTATGCTGGTTCACTTTCCCACTGTGGTAGCTTTCCTCAGACACTCACAGGGAAGAACAGGGCAGAACTATTGGTAAAGTTACTTGAAACATCTGTGTATTTTACTAGTGCCTGCAGTGAAAAAGGACTGGAATGATAGAGGTGTCTCTTTCTGTCGTACTTTCGGACTCCCCTAACCTGCCCTTTAAAAAATCGTTCAATTTTTATAAAAGGCTCAGTAATTTCCTGATAAAGCTGCCCACTACAGTTTTTAGCAAACATAACTCAAACAGGAGGACGTAGTGCATTCGGTGGGAACTATTTTCAGCAGCAGATTAATTCACATTAATCCAGGACGCTGTATGTGGGATTGAGTAAAAATAAACCAGTGTTTTTTCATGGTAATGAAGCAACACGTCAGCCAGTGCAACAGTGTGGTTCTCTGATGTATTTTTAATAATTTTTGGACAACAGTGGAGCTCTATGGCACAACTTGAAAGACCAAAAAGGCTCAGTTTCAGGCTGTGTGAATATTTATATGCATCATAGTATTATGAGTTGAACTTCAAAATTTGTATACTGTTTCTCACAACACTGTCAACAAAAGACTGAATTGCAGCACAGCTTTTCTTGATGTAATTAAGAAGCCATTTGTTACAAGAGCCAAATACTGAGAAATCAGTTTACAGTTGAGACAGCAAAAGGGTTTTGTTGATTTTCATACAACCCAATATACATGCAACACATAGTCCTCTCCTTATCTGACTGGCTGGATTTATTTTTATGAACAGAGCATAAAAAACAGTGATTGTCTGAAATATATTCAGCACTGAGAAAGAAAACATGAACTCCACAACCCCTTTGTAATAATGACTTCACTACTAGAATAAGTGTCAAGACTCCAAACAATAATGAGAAAGTAGACTGGAATGCAGTGCCTTCACTTCGTTTGCAACCTTTCCACTGCACTGACTTTGTCTGGTAATTGTTGCAGCAGAAAAATGACAAATGAAGTAAGCAAGTGTTATTCAAGTGTGGCTCCCACCAGCTGGCTAAATGTAGCTAAATGTGATGTCTTTCAACCCCTTCACAGAAGATTCACAAGTTCTCTTAAAATATTAAAGATTTTTATATTTTCATTCTCTTTTCAGAAACTTTTGAAGTTTATGTGCTCCAGTACAGTTTTGTTTTTCTTTTAGAAATCGTCACTTTTCAAGTTGATTATTTGCATATCTGTCATTGCATCACACATAGCCTTGTTTTTTTTTTATTTTATTTTCCCTCAGTAGCTGCAGCCGATGTTCCTCTTCTGTTTTGCTGCTGTGAGTGCTTCACTTCACTAGCCAGGGATTATCGATCCCATGAGATGAAAGAATTACCAATTAGAAAGGAGTTGCTTTTTACTGTACATGCTCTCTTAACAGCCCTGCCATGTCTCAGTTTCACTGTAAGACAAACACGATTACGCTCCTCGGCTCTGTCATTCCAACCACACTTCACTACCCGCGCCTCCCAGCCAGCCTTTATAGCTATTCGCCCTGACATGAGCAATCAGCCTGAACAACAGATATTGGCTGGGAAGAATAAAATGTACACAGAGTATGTACTCTTTGCTATATGCAACAGTCACAGGAAACTATGCTGCGGAGATTTAAGGCTGGAGACATTCAATATGCCAGCTGTCTCTTTTTGTGCTTTGTAATTATGCTGTATGGCAATAGGGTACACATATTTTTGTGTACTTGCTTAAATAAATCAAATAATGATAATACAGTATTCAGTGGTATTTTAGAAGATATATGTTTCTAGCTTTATGACAACAGTGTGGTGAAGGTCCTTTGCTCATCTCCCAACATCACTATTGGTCTTGTGGCTGAATGAGAGCAAAACTCTGCAGCCTCATTCTAAAATCTTGTGGAAAGTAGCCTTCATATTCCCAGAAGAGTAGAGGCTGCAGAAACTGTAGAAACAATAGTCATATCTATATCTGCTAAGTCAACTGGACTTAATGTAGATTCTTTAAATTTATCTGCGATTTATCAAGTGACCGTTGTTTTTTTGAGATATGACACTGCCACCATTTGCAATCTGGGTGTAAGCAGTGATCGCAAATCACTTTTGTGAAACTGGAACGGTAATAAATTCATGAATCTGGAGAATTTTCAGGCACCAAAACTTTACTTAGAGCTTTATAATATTTTCAGAGAGAATATCACAACTTGGGCAAGCTAAAGTTGAGCTGGTCTTAACACAGCCCAACAACTCTATCACGATGCCCTGGTTGCCCAGCCACTCTAAAATCAAAGCCAAAACAATAAGCTAAAAGACCTTAAACATTGCATAAAGCTGAGAAGAACTGAAGAGTCAGGTGAAAATTATCTGTAGATTAATTACCTTAAGAGATACCTTTAACATTCCTCATAGTCATTTGACCCAAAGTTTGTAAAAAAATAATGTTTGGGGTAATGTATTAATGTCTGCTGTTTTGGAATGTGATGTTCAGAAATTATAAATGGGTATAAGAAAATGTTTGGATATCCACATAATTTTGGCAATGTAGTGTGTCCAAGGTGTCTTTGAGTTTCTGCATATTTTTTGTTTATAATCTCACAGTGTCACTACCAGGCTGCTTTACATTCATCTCTGACGTTTTGAAAGATTCCAGCGGCCCTCACCACTTCTACCCCATGGTCTTGAAGGGAATAAGATTTTTCACCTCTTTTTGCGTCGCCAGAGACGTAAAAGATTTCGCTTCACTCCTCTCTGAGTTTTCCTCCACTAAATCCAACACACCTAGCTCCTACTGCTCCTTGTATTTATCTCCTCTTTGTATCGCTCCCTCTTCCTTTCTCTTTCTCCTTTCAAATCATTGATTTTTTTCAGAGCTCCTATAAAATATTTACAATGTGTGGGCAGACTTCTTTCCCTGGGATTTTAGAGGAGGGGGTGCGATCATTTTGAAAGTGTGTGGTAAAAGGAATCAGGGAGCAAGAGATGAGGGAAGGCAAAGGGAGTGGAAAGAGGAGAGGAGAGAAAGAGGCAGATAAGAGCAATAGAAGTCCACCACAGTTGTGGCGTGAATATCAATGCCTCACTTTGAAACAACCCCTGAGTATGAATAAATAAACACAGCACTGATAAAGATCGTTATTCAAGGCTTTTATAATACCATGTTTCCCCTAAAACCTTGCAATATATCGATTGAGTGTATTCTGGTGATTTCAACCTTTGAGCGCAAAAGTTCTTTCTTTTTTCATCTCTCCCTGTCCTTTCTTTTCACTTGAGGCTCCACACTATCCTTTGTCTGTTGAAGTGCTGTTGCAGCTTACAACATCACCTCTCCCTCCTGCTCAGATTGCTGTCTAATTAAATAAAGCCCCCAGGACTTGTTCCGTGTAAGCTCTGTTGACAATACAGGCTTCAACAAAAACCTAAACTCTTAAGCCGTCAAAATGCAAGACAACAGCAGCCTCTTATATCAGCTCATGTAGCTGAAAAAGACTTCAAGAACCTGCTTTTCCTTACACGTTTTAAAGCTCTTACTAAACAAATGAGTCACTGCTTTGTCAAGTCAAGAAGACTCAGACTGAGGCGAACTTCCAATGGCCTAAAGTAATATTTTCTCCATAACTTTAGGTTTAAAGGTTTTTAGTAGTAGCAGTCCTTTATATTAGTCTGGTGTAAGATTTTGTGATTAAGATTTCTTGCATTATTTTTGCAGATCATGTCAACCTTCTTTGTATAGAAATAAACCAAAAGTTAAACAGATGTTTTGGAATAAACACACATTATTTTGCACTGTTATAATAGTAATATCCAAGAGCAAATTACTTTTAAACGGACTTTTAATGACACCTGAAATCAATTGTAAAAGGCATAATAAAAAAACAATTTTAATGACCTTAACTGCAAAATTAAAATCTTAATCATACTGAGCCATTTTTATTGTTTTTAAAATATCTAACTAAAGCACATTTATCATTTTTACAGTTATGTTCAAGACAACTTCCACTGTTACACATAACATTCGTTTACTAGAAAAGTGTTTTCACTGAACATAATCCAGGCATCAAGTATGTGTCATCCAATATGTTTGTGGTAAAACTATTCGATGAATTTCCTGGAATGATGTTGGACATCCATATGCCACACATCATTACTAGCTGGAAATCCAAAAATGATGAGTTTTTAAACTTGAATTAAGTAGGCAAACACCTTATGATGGAGTTTTCCACAAATGGAAGTTCTTCAAATGAATTATTTTTTGTCGTTGGTCATAATTATTGTGCTGCATTTGTGTGATTGTGTGAAATCCAATATCCAGATTTAAATTCATTATTAACTTTGAGGACATTTGCTATGTGGGCACTCATTGAAGTGAGTTGATGTGACTTTAGAAAGTAGAAATGGCATCTTAATTCTGTTCCAAATGAAAAATTGAACTCATAATCAATAAAATGTATATTTGCTTGATTCACTACATTCAGAGGTTTTACTGCTACAGCCTTACTTGGTGTGGTATGACCAGGAGCTTTAGGTGGCTAAAGGTTAGTAAACCTTTGAAAAGAAACTGCCATGTAACATATATCACTGAGACAGCTTATTGATTTTATGACTCTCCTCTACTTGTGCTACTGCTAACCTAAATTTAGGCATTTAGCCATTACCCTGTAGTTGCCACCTGAGGCTATACTGAACACTATTCCAAAAAAGTCAATATATTTTGATTTCCTTTTTTGTTTTAATATATTAGGGAATATGATTGCATTTAGGTCTTAAGTCTGCCTCACCTATCCTTCCTCAGGTGGGAGGAACAATGTACAACACGGGCCGCCATGTGTCTCTGCGACTGGACAAGGAGCATCTGGTTAACATCTCTGGAGGGCCAATGACATACAGTCATCGTCTGGAGGAGATCCGGATACACTTTGGCAGTGAGGATGGCCAGGGCTCTGAACACCTGCTGAATGGACAGGCCTTCTCTGGAGAGGTGAGTGTGTGTGCCTGACTGTGTATGGAGCTTAACTGAAAAAAAATATTATGTAAATTTACAGTACAACTGGCTAAGATAACTGTAATACATGCAAAATCACTTGGGGTCTATGTGTACAGGTCAATAAAGAGGCCAGATATGCTGGTATTCACTTAATTTAAGCAATAGGACAGTGCTCTGCCATAATGAGTTTGTAAGACCAGATTTTTCAAACATGTCAAGGTGAAAATTGTAGTATTTCGATACTGGTGTTAATTTCACACATCTCCATGGTTACAGAAATATCAAACAAACTTGTTCATTGCACTTTGAGGTGACAGGATACTATACTTATAGTACCACAGTTACAGTATCAATGGACAGCATTAATATAAATTTGAAACTCCGAAATAACTACCGTTAACAGATGTCTCTAGCCCCATTGTGTATTCGAGGATATTCTGCAAGAAACTCTTGTAACCTCAAACAACAGGCTTATCAAATTATTTAATTAATGTTGAATACTTCCATATTTAGTTTATAACCATTTAAAGTTGATGTGGCCAACGTGTTATCAAAATGTTACTGATTCACACATCCAGCAGAGGATCGTAAACATTCATTTCAGTCATGTGTGAGTCCATTTGAAAAATGTGAGCCCAATATTCACTTTGTTTTCATCCCTGCTTTGGTCTCGGCCACTCCTGAAAAAAATATCCAGCTCTTTAGCTGCTAAATTCTCCAATATGTTCACCAGCTAGTAGCTAACTGTCTGTTGTTTCATGCAAGACAGGTTTTGGACAAGAAGTGCAACAAAGCTGTTCTGCTGCACTTGAGTCTGATGAGGCATAACCCACATGGTAACGTTGCAGGTCATACTGTAAAATCAAAACAATGAGCTGAAAGATGCTAAGATGCAATCATAGAGCTGAAGGGAGTTGTGTGATCATACTCTGTTGGTTCATTACCACATTACACATAGTCATTCAATCCATTGTTTTAATAAAATTATGGATTAGTGCAGCTTTAAGGTATTTGACAGTAATTATTTGCACGACTCTTTCTGAACAGCTATTGTGCTTAAACATCAGGTAAAGCACTGGTGTCTGGAAACAATTAGTTCACTACACACAAAAAAAATCCAATGCAGACTATTGAAGATAGATTCAATGATAACATGACAACAACCCATTTGATGAACTTAGGCGTTCTTGTTCTTGTTATTATGTTCCATTGTAGTATGAGCTGACTGAATGATCATGTTAAAGAGTAAATATTTGTCAGGCTGGTACCTCTTCATTTCAGTTCCAGTTTTTTATAATGTTCATACTGTACGATTCTACACCTCACAATGTATATCCAAAGCTCTGACTCTTTAGGCGGCTCCGTGAAGCGCATCCAACTGTCATGTGGGAGACCAGTTTGTGTCTCATTACAGACCTGCAGTAACCATAATGTTCTTCTAACCTTTAACCACACCATAGTAACCATGCACAGTTTGTAGAGAATATGCAGAGAACCACGCGTTCCAAATGAGTTTTCACATGATGGCAGCAAATTGCATTAGTGCTTTCAGCAGGAAAGAAAACTTGTCTTGGAGATGACAGTTAAGTCTTTAACTCTTGTACACACATCCTTTGCTCTGTCCCTGCAAACACTTGCACATGAACGCACACTGTCGCGTGTTGACATTTTAAAATTTTGACGAGTGAAACAATTAGCTTGTCTGGCTCTGATTGTTCAACAAAATCGTGAGTCAGTCACATAACTGCATTCCACCGCTGCCATTATATGAATAACCAATTTGTGGAGCAACAAAATAATTGCAGTCTTGACAGGCAAATTTATTATAATTAATGATAATCATTTATCCTCCCTCAGAGTCTCAGAGCTGATATTCAAATCATAATAAAACAAGTGTTTACTCCATCCTTCAGGGTGGAGAGAGCTTTAACCCAAGCCTGAAAGGACACACGCACGCACGCACACACATTACTGTATATCAAGGCTCCCTCTAGAGACTCATGTTATATTTCACCCCAGTCCTCAGTTGCTGATTTGCCCTTTGTGGGTTAACACTGTGTTGGAGGAGTTGTTCAGAGACAAGTAGAGAAACTCTGAAGAGATTTGCCGCTGATATTTGAAATGTGATGTCAAACTGCTGCAACATCCTACCCGACTTCCCAAGGCAGGAAATGGAGGGGGGAAAGGTTGTGTCAGGGGCAAGTAATTTCCTCTGGGGGTGGAGGGTGGACATGCCTTTAAAATACTATCTATGTGAGTGTTTTTAATTGTAGAATGTAACCCCCCGTGTTACTAAAATTCTAAAATCCCAAGAAAAATATAGAAGACATGACATCATTGTCCATACTGGCATCTATAACCTTGTGAGCAGCAGGAAGCACCTAGTAGAATTTATTTTGATGGCACTTTGATGGCACTTGTTGTGCCTGGAAAAAGCAGACATTACTCAGGGTTGAAAAAGGTGTTGTAAAATATTTCATTTTCAACAAGTAATTAAACATCAACCAACACCAAATCAACTAAAGACAGTGTTCTGTTGAAATTAGCTGGCAGCTGTGGCTCAGGAGATAAAGTGGGTCATCCACTAACTGGCAGGACAGTGGTTTGAGCCGTGGGTTCTCCAGTCTGCATGTTGAAATGTCTTTGGGTCAGATACTAAAATTATTTAAATTGTTTTTAATAGAGTTTTTTATATTTCATGTTTAGAATATTTCATATTTCTTGAACTATGACAAGTACAATTATGAAACTGATCATTATGACAATGCGCATAAAGGCCATGTCCTTCTCATTAATAATGATGTCAAATCAGAGCATGATTCAAATTTAAAAGCAAAACTCTAACTCACAATTTTATTGTAAAATTCAGGATGCACATTGTGATGACAAGACTCGCAATTACCTTTCAGACCATTTTTGATTCACGTACAAATTGCTTGACGTTTATTATGTAAATAAAGGCTTAGAATCCATCTGTTCACATGTGTATTACATTCTGACTATGTATGATATTACAGTGAAAGAGATAGGAAAGACAGGACAAGGGGGATGGGGGGACACAGTCCAGATACCGTATAAAGATGTATCGAGCTGAACCTGAGCCAGTTCTAATCATCAACTATATCAAAAAGGAAGTTGTTAAGCTTACTCTTAAATGTGGAGAGGGTGTCTGCCTCCCAGACCCAAAGTGGAAGATGGTTCCACAGTAGAGGAGCCTGATACTGAAATGGAAACTGAAGACTATCAACCAAACAGTGAAGCATGGTGTTGGCAGCATCAAGCTGTGTAGGTGTTTTTCAGTCAGGGTTGAGGGAAAGCTGAATGGAGCAAAGTACAGAGATATCCTTAATGAAAACCTGGTCCAGAGCAATCAGGACCTCAGATTGGGCCAAATCTTCACCTTCCAACAGGGCAATGACCTGAAGCACAAAGCTCATTATTGCCGTAGGGACAACTCTGTGAAATGACCAAAAATCCCCAAATCCTGGTGGACAAAACTTGTCACACCATACCAAAGGAGGGGTTGTACTTGGTGCCAAAGGTGCTTCAACTGAATAATTAGTAATTGGTCTGAATAGCTATTTGAATGTAATAATTTCACTTTTCAAACAAAATTGCAAAGATTTCCAAAATTCTGTTTTTGCTTTGTCATTTTGGGGAATTGAGTTGAATATTAAGTCAAATTTAGCAAGTCTGAATCTGTTCTGAATGCACTCTGTGTTGCCAAATTTTCCTTTTTTTCACCAAAATATCTGATTTTGCAGTAGCCTACAAGATCCATTTACAAAGACTACAGGATTATTACAATTTGGCAAGGTTACATTTAGGCACTAGCAGCACTTGTACCAGATTGTGGTCTGGTTTAATAGAGAAAAAAATCATTTTAAGTGAGTTGAAGCATAATGTGTTTATAAACATAAAATCAAAACCACCATCTTTCCCCAACCTAAACCCACGTACTTTTATTGCCGAAACAACCATCCCACCACAGGGGCTCAGGTTGCAAACCCCTGGCTCTGGTGCCACAGTGACCAGACAAATGGCTCCCA
Source organism: Istiophorus platypterus (assembly GCA_016859345.1). NCBI lineage: Eukaryota > Metazoa > Chordata > Actinopteri > Istiophoriformes > Istiophoridae > Istiophorus > Istiophorus platypterus. The sequence goes on from CM029119.1 coordinate 3,013,227, forward strand.
TTAAATAATGTAACGCAGCATTCATTCAAAAATAACATTGCCTCTGAACATAATCCAGTCACCGATTACATTTGTCATCACTACATAATGGGCAAACTATGTAGTACTATATACATGTTGTTTCTGGGGGCCAGGGGTGTCGTTTCACAGTGGCCATCAAACTCTGAGAGACTGCAGGAACGAGGGGGAGCTGTTTCTCCCCCCCCCGATGTTGCAAGTAGCACAGTTCATTTTTCTTAGATTAGTGATGCAAAAGCATAAAACCGTGATAAGCCACAATCACAAGGTTCTTCCACTGTTCTAGTTTTTGGTTTTTGTATGGGCTACATGATAGTGCTGATGGTGTACAACACAATCTCAATGCATCTTGATGTGACATCACATGAGCCACAGTGCTGTAGTGGACTACCTTTGAAAAGCTGTGTAAGCTGAGCTCAACCTGTACATTTTATACTTTAACATTCACCATGCTGTGACACAAATGCACTGTAATCGCATTAAAGTTGCAACATTACCACCTTCAGTCACGTTATTGCTATAATAATACAGCATAGAGTAAAAGCATTTCAAGTTAAGTTGATGTACTAATGAAAGGCACAGTGACCTTTACGGTCATGTGTCAATCTACATACTGTTGAAACATTGAAACATACTGTTCCAATCACAGTCCATATATAAGGATTTTGAGTGTTTTTTTTTTTTTTTTCAGCAGAATAACTGGCAGCTTTGCTCAAATACACTGATACTTGTAGCTGCGGTAGAGCTGCCAAACCTAACATCCCATTCCCTTTTGCCATCTTCTCCTCGCTCATAGAACTGTTTCTGAGTGAAATGGCAACTGGAAAACCTCCTCCTCATCCTCGGCCACCTCCGCCGATAGCCCACCCCAGCAATTTGTCTTAGCCAAAGCCGTGACTTCAAGGTCCAATAAGATGTTTCATAATCGAAAATGTAGAAAATTCTCTCACTCGCTCTCCCTGTCTCTGACTCCCTCTCACCCCCATCTACAAATGAGTGGTGGCTGTGCATGTCCTTGAAACATGAACAAAGAGAGAAATATTCAAACTTTTTAAAGCAAAGCATCCTTCTGAAATGGCAGCCTGTGGGAGGAGGGGGGTTGGGGTGGTGGTGTTCGGGTGGGAATGGTAGTATGTGTGTCTGTGTTTCTGTGTGTGTGTTTGTGTGGGTGTATTAACACTCCAAAGCTTTCGTCTTTAAATCACCCCTTTATATCTCCTGATTCATCATGCCTTTTTCTCTGCCTTCCATTTTGCCTGATTTTGTGTGTGTTTTTGTTATCTCTTTGGTAATTTTGCAGTTTATATACCAATCTTGTTAACCCTAACAAGTATATGTATATGTGTGTATATATATATATATATATATATATATATATATATATATATATGTATATATATATATATATATATATATATATGTGTGTATATGAATAGATAGATAGATAGAGAGGGAGAGAGCTGTAGTAAGGTTTTGGGCCACCATGTGCTGCCAACTGGGTTGAGATCTGGTGACTGTGAAGATCATAGCATATGTTTCACACATTTTCATTATAGGGATCAAGCATCAGACCTGTAGCGTTCTCTTGGTGTAAGTCATGCATGCACTTGCCCACTTATTGAGATATGGTGAAGGATGACTGGTCTGACCATATCACTTTTTTCCACATCTCTGTAGATCAGTGCCCATGTTTTTTTGCACCACTGAACTCTAAAATGTGCATTCATCTTTGCAAAGGGATTTACAATGGACTGCTGTTGCTGACAGTCTGATCACATCCTGGATTGACATTCTAGGTCACCTGAGGAAGAGCTGCTCCTGTTTTTCCTTACATATCACACCAATACACAAGCATTCCAGTCCTTTATGCTGACATCTTTCCTGTAGATCTAAATGCAGGTGACACTTTAATCACAGTGACTATTGAAGCAATGGAAATTTGGAAATTCACTCAAAATTTTTATACATTCCACAAAATTAAAACAAGTAACTGGTTGTGGTTGGTTGCTGCGTATCGATATGTTACCATCAAAGGGTGGTTCACTGACTGACAGGATGCTTTTTAGTTGTTATATACTTTTTATTACCTTCTAACACCAAAGATGCACTTCAGCTGTTACCGTTACTTTTACTGCTACTATAAGCATCATTCCAATCTATTAAAATTTGCATCTTATTTTTGTAGAATAATCATTCATGGTAACATCTTACTCACCAAAGCAATTTGTTGAGATTTGAGAACAAGGAAACAATGGGTGAAAGAATTCCAATGTGGCAGTAAATACACAAAATCAGATGATCAGACAGTTTAATGTGATTCTCCAGACAACTTTTTTTTTGGTAAAACTAAACATGAACATACAATGTCAGAATTAATCCTCACTGTACAGGAAAACTGTGTGTGCACAGTAACTTCAAATAAAGCAGGCCAAAGCTGAACCAGGAAGTTGGTCTGTGAACTATAATAAGTTAGTGTTCACCTTCATTCTCCCTCTAAATACGTTTCAGTGCGTTTCATCATCAAAATTCTTTTTAATTACGTTGCTGCAATGTTGTTATTATTACAGATAGAAATGAGGGCCAGTGGGTGCCCTTGTGGCCTAGACATGAAGAGCACCAACTATGAACTGTAACATCCCCAGCCTGAGTCAGGGCAGGGATCTTAGTTGCATGTCATTACCCTTCTCTCTTCCTCTCCTGTATTCCTGGCATGTGTCTACTGTCGCCTCTCATTAGGAAAGTAAGACCCAGCTTTTAAAATACCAGAATAATCCTTTAAAGGTTTTTTTTATTATAAGCATACAAGCTGTTTCTCATCAAACATCATGGTATGTATCTTTTATCCCTAACAAACATGTTGAATGCATTTCCTCCATCAAAAACATTTGCAAACATGATTTAAAAAATGTTTTTAAATGCATTTTTTATTTTTTTTGCAGTGTTTGGTAGCTTTCTCCTCTTCTTCACTGCCTTGGCTAATTGCTGCATTTCTTGGCACAGTACTGTCACCACCAGTCAATGAGTGCAAGCACATGAAAGCATGAACAGGAATATGCATCAAGGCATCAGCATGGTCACACCATCCCCCTGTATGTGCATGTGTGTACAAATATATTTAAGGTTGTAGATGCAGATGTCCTAAGTATTCACTTATTTATCATTGTCATCATATCATTGCATTACTCTTTTAGCCATTAAAATGTCAAATGTCTAATATTAAAGTAAAAAAACTGGCAGAATATACTCAGGTGAGAACAAACAACAGTTTGATGGAGAATAGAACCAAATAATCTGCATATCTGAATATTATTAATCATGAGATTACCAAAAACACAGTGTGTTTATTTTTACAAATGCAGTCTCTGCGTGCAAGTCTGCTCTCCTGACTAAATATATAATATAATATGTGTATGTGTAAGAGAAAAAATGATGTTGTACTTGGTATAAGCTGGCTGGCTGCTGCCATACAAAACATTCCAGTACCCAGGGGTTAAATTATGCCGACTATGTGTGTGTGTGTGTGTGTGTGTGTGTGTGTGTGTGTGTGTGTGTATGCGCACGTTCGTGTTCAGCTCTGTTCCCCTGGAGCTACTTCACAGTCTAATCTGAAAATGAAACACCTTGGTCTTTTAATAAGTGCTAAAATATTCCTAATATTATTCCTCCACCAGGTTCGCTTTGGTTTCAGAAACTCAGAGAACACTCAACCATCCTATTCTTCTCTGATTAGAAAAAAGGAAAGGAAAAGGGGAAAAAAGGCAGGTCAAAACTGCCTTTCATAAGTTATTCTCATTTATACTGTCCTTGAAGTTGAGCTTGAGATTCAGATACCATTGTGTTTATGCCAATATTCCATTTGTTCTAATCAGACAAAATTCCACAAAACGCATAATGCATCGCAGGAAATCCAGTCTAATGTGGCAATACAGGTGCCAAAGTTAAAGAACCATTCTGCCTAATGATGTAGGAGTTAGAAAATGGTTGCCAGTATAGCAAAGTGTACCAGAAGTCTTGAGATTGATTTCTTTCCTTGCAGGCAGCCACTGCTTAGTGTTCATTTCAGCCCGCTGTACAGACTGGAAGCATTGGTGATCCATCACAGGGAAGAATTCATCTTTTTTATTTTTTGGCCAAGGTTATGTTGAAGTAAGGTCACTAGGGACTATACCTAAAGCACTTGTTGCTACATCCAGGGGCACTTTGACATTTGAGGGAAACGACTCTTAAACATCAAATTTAAAGCTACAAACAACCACATTTCCATATTTATTTTAATGTTGCCTTCTATGATGATTTTCTGACAATATATTGTAACTTATCATGGCTTTTACACAAACAACAATCAGATTTCGCACTGGAATCAGATTTTCATTCATCTTAACAAGTCAGCTAGTCCCGTATGTCAGCCTTAAAATTATATTTTTCTAACAAAAATTGTTTTGCTTGTTTCCCTGGTACAAGTGTGGCTGGAATCCTGAACCTTATGTCATGTATGCCTGTTTCTTGTAGTCTGTCTTTTGTCAGTATGAAAAGCCACTCAGGGGGCTTTTAAGAACACTGAATGGCCGTTCCCCTAAAGACATTTTATACCCATTATCACCCATAATTTACATCTACTGATGAAATAATATGATGATGGGCAAAAAACTTTACATACAGTTGTTCCAGACATTTTAAACCCCCATCAATCACATACACACACCTCATATGATCTTGCTCACACACACACACACACACAATCACACACACACACAATCACACACAATCACACACACACACACAAAACTACACTGAGCTACTATTGCTGCAACAGATTATCAGTCACAGAGTTTTTGAGGAGAATAGCTTTCTCTGTTTTATTTTCTCGTCCCCCTAATTATCATTAATCAGTGTTAAATGGCAAATTTCTCCCACATCTGCAGATAAACATTAGAACAACGTGGATGGCTTGTTCTGGAAAAAAACAAAAATGCAAAATTACAAGGGAAGAAAGCTAACTAAATTTGGGTTTAATGATCAATTGCCAATATGACATGTATTTAGACAAATGTTGGTTACAATGATGATGATAGGGCTTTGGCAGTTTTCTATCTTGCCAGTAAAACACCTGAATAAAATCCAGGTAGCTTGGTAGCTCCATGTGCATTATAAGATTGTGATTGGTGTGGTAGCAGGCTTTGTCTGTTTGTTAGTTCATCTATCGACACTCCAGTTACTCTCAAGGAGGAAGGACAGATGGCTGGAAGTTGAGATTGAGAGTGTCATTTCCAGACCAGCATTTTTAAACTCCTTCTCACTGTTGATGTTGAACACCTCTCTTCTGCTATCGACTTGCTGTCTCCATATTTCCCTGCCCCACGGGCCAGGCCAGCCATTATGCCGTAAAGAGGCTGTCATGACGCCCCAACACACACAAATAACCACTCATGCACACATACAAACTCCTGAGAGCACTGGCCAGCCAAGCAGTGACCCTTCACGCCCAGTTCACTCTTGTTGTAAACCCCTTCCACTCAGTGTAGCTTCCCATCGAGGTTTAACCAACTGAAGCTTGAAAACTTGGGGCAGTGGCCAAGAAGCTGCTGACACACTTAAGAGCCATTAGTTTGCCTTTCACTGTGATTATGTTGGTCCAATTGGTTTTGGAGGATTTTCCATCAAGAAAGGCATTTAGTTGGAATAAGAAACAAATAACAAATGGAAATATGCTAAACATGATCACAACATGGAGTCAGTGTAAAGGTATATGAGCAAGGGTTCTAATAGAAGGTCTGAATTAGGCTACAGCAAAATACTGGGTTAACGAAGCTTAAAAGCTAACAAACCTTATTTTATCTATTATCATTCTCTGATTTCTTTATATAAAGATCAGTGCAAAATAACATTCAGGCAGCTTTTAATTTTTAGCTGGTGCTGACCATTGATCTTGGCAGTTTGAGTGATAAACATTCACTGTAGCTAACATAAGTTAGCTCTTTTTAAATGCACCACAACATTAAAACCAGGTACTGGTTTAATGTCCTATCATATTAAAACCAGTAGCTGGTTTTATATGTTGTAGGTAATTGGTGGAAAATCAGTCTGTACAAAATTTCATGGCAGTCCATCCTATAGTTGTTGAAATATTTCAGTTTTAACTAAAATGGTGCACTAATCCACTCACAGACCAATATTGTATCTCTAAAGCACTGCTACCATAGCTAAAAACATTTCCACACAAAAGTTCTTTCTTGACTGTTTGAAACACTGTTTAACGAAATCATCAAATCTCAAAGGTCCCCTTACCATTTCTACTTACCTTTAGGGCTTCAACCCCATCTCAAAGTCTTCCTCGGCTAATGGAGCTGGGAAAGACCAGTCACTGCACCAAATGGGAAGGGGTAAAAATCATTGGCTGAGAGTCCCCAAAGACAAGGGTTGGCGTCTTCCCTCCATATACTACAACTATTGCATGATCAAGTTTCCCAGCAAAGAAAAGTCCCTACTTTTTGAGTTGTAGGTATTTCTAACTTCAGTTACTTACAAATATGGAAAGATTAACCTGATTAGATTTGATAAGGGATTTTGATTTGATAGGCATATTCAATACCAAATTCCTTTTTGATGAAGTGCTCTTGAACACCAACCCTAATTCATACTAACTCTGAAAAATCTGTCACATCATATTATGTGTTATGTCTGTACAACTGTTATCATCACAATCTGTTCAGTAGGATCAGGAACAGAGTCTTATGGCTGAATCTTAATGGACTATACCTGTAAGATGTGTAGAGGTGTTACTGTATTCAGTAGTTAGTGTGAGTCTGTTTGAAAAGTGGGACGCTGTGATACATAATGTAGTGCTGCAGGCTCAGAGGCTGGGCCAACATGCAGTAGCTCTTCTCTTCTTCCCTTTCTTCAACTGTTTCTGTATCTAATTACAACCTCCATTTTCTCCCTCTTTTGCTCTGCATCTCCCACTTTTTCTTTCCCATTTGGCAGACGTTCTCACTTTATTATGGCCCACGCCGGCCTTTTATTGCCCACGAGCGGCAAACTTTGTGCAATTTGTCATTGAGGGAGTGTAGATGAGATCTTTTGGCTGCCTCTGCCGCTCTCACCTAAAAATCTAATCAGATCGGCGTAGGGCCCTAATCACTTCCTCTCTTGCCTTGATTGCATTTATAGACATTCTGTCGCTCTGAGCTCCCCCAATCGAGCATTTCATAATTACTCTCCTCTTATATTTGTTTATTTATATCCTTCAGTACAGTATGTGCCAAGGCCTTTGCCAATGAGGGAGGATGAGGAGTTTATGGAGCTGGGGAGAGAAAGACTAGGAGCCTTTGGGAAAGATCTGAAAGTCATTACTGCCCCTTTGTGCTCGTAATAAGTTCTTTACCATCGTTATATTCATAGCAGGTCGTTGTGTATGTTAAGATTAAAATATAGAAGTGCTACAGCTTAAAGGCAATAAATTAGAAGTTTTGGGCTACATTAGTATGGCTGTAGGTTTTGCCAATTTGGGTAATGACAAGTGGAAAGTTTACAATTTTTGTAACAACTATTCAAATTTGTTTCTACATTGGTGGAGGCATGATACACTGATACAATCCAGAAAGTCTAGTTTTAGTAAAAGACTCTATAGCTTGGAGCTCATCTAATGCCAAGACAATTCACAAGAGGCTTCTTATACTATGACAAAATTTCACAACTCTGGAGCATCGTCACAGTGACAATTATTTTTTCTTTTCCTGTGATTATCATGGCATTCTGTTATAAAGTAATATCAGAAATGTGAGCTTGCATATGTTAGATTGACCAATGCAATGCCCTGCTTGATGACATCTTTAACTTAGTTGCAAAAATTGAACCAAGTTTATGGTCTTTGTCACACGACCCAACAATTTTGTGTCTGATAGTTTTTCAAATTTTAATTTCACTGTGTAAAGCAGTTTACACATTGATTGACGTATTAGATGAGAATGTATGCAGAATTTTAATTTCTTTCTTAAGTTTTCTTTTCATTCTTTGCAGAAATATTTTAATGCCCTTCAGGAAAAACTGTCCAAAGGTCTACACTGTTATCCCCATATATATGATCTATCAAGTTTCCCCCTTCTCTATGATATTAAAATATTCTAGCATTTGAATGTGGTCATTTAAAACAAGTATAAACACTTTCCATATGTTCTAGACTGTAAATATTTAAAGAGTAACGCATTTTTTGTTCATCAGGCTCTCAGTTTCAGCAAATTGAATTTGAAAAAAATATTAATAATAATGGATACCACTCTGAACTGTCTGAGGTTTAATTTGAATGTTTTTACATAAACACTGAAAGAAATGTGTGGGAGATATAGCCCTTTCAACACGTAGTGTCCAAATTCTGAGGGTTCAAAAGTAGTTGGATATTGGTTACTAAATGTTTCTTGAGCAGCTGCGTGTTGATGCAATGTCAATTAATTCACAAAACAGCTCCCAAGTGTCTTAAAGTTGATATAGACCTGAAAGTTGTCATTTGGTTTGAGGTGGAGTTTTCTGTCTAAATGAGGAAAAAAGAAATGACTACGCAAGTGAAGATAATAATGAAGCTCAATGAAAGCAAAAATCTATCAGAGAGCTATTAGAGGTAGCTGGTTTGCCAGAATCAGTTTTCTAGCACATTCTGTAAAAGCAGGTGTGTACGGGGAAACTAGAAAATGACAAACAAGCTGGTTGACCAAGGAACACAAGTCTTGTGCAGACTTTTGTGCTGGATAATAATTTTCATGCTTAAGAAATACCCTTTTATGACTGCACAGCAAGTCACTTTCCTCTCCAGGATGTAGTTGTACTTGTTTTCTTGTCAACAATCAAGAGAAGACGTGAGGATTATAACCTCAGACTATTCACCACAAGATACAAATCCCCGGTGACCCTCAAAGCAGAAAGGTCAGGCTGCAGTTCACAAAAACACACGAGTTCTGTTAAAAAAAATTCTGTGAACTGACAAAACAAAAATCAACCTTGGTCAAAATTAAGGAAAGTGGAAAGTGGAGGAAATAAAGGAAGGTGCTGGTTTTGCTATGGCTCAGGCGTATATGGCTGCAATGGAACTGGCACACTTGCATTTATTGAGGATTTCACTGCTGACGGAAGCATCAGGATGATGCAGAGATATCAAAGAGCGTTCTATACTCAGATTCAGCCAGAGGTTTTTTAGGGTAAAGAGGGTGGAATCTACTTGATTGTCTGAGTCAGTCATCTAATCTCAGTTTAACTGAGCTTGAGTTCCCCTTGGTGAAGACCAGACTAAAAGTAGAGAAACCCCACAGCAAGCAACTGCTGAAGGAGACTGCAGTGAACCTCTAGGTGAGCATCAACAGGGAAGATACAAAGAGTTTGCTGATGACTTCAGTCAGTAATTGACTGCAAAGGACTTTCCACAAAATATTGAATATGATGATAGTTTGACTTCATGTGTGTCTTTCCAATTTATTCTGAATAAACTTTGGGTTCTAATATATTACACACAATTATTTCTATATTAATGTAAACTTACTCAAATTAAAGCTGTCACCTGGCACTTTAATGTAGTATCAAGATTTTAATACAAACTGAAATTGCTGATGCTCAGAGTCTGAAGATTATAAAATTTGTCCAAGCACTCACAATCTAGGCTAAAACTGTTTCAGGTTTAACCCAGCCTCTATACCCCAGCCAGACCAAAGACTGAGTGACAGACCAACCAACATCACCAACACCAACACCAACACCAACACCACCAGCTCAGCCCTCTTGCTAGTGGCCTTCGGGCTAAGGCCTTAACTATGAATCACAATGTCCCCACTTCATGCCTCTCTCCATCTCTCTCTCCCTTCATTTCCTATCATCTCTCTACTCTCAACTTACTAATAAAGACACAAAATGTCCAAAATATGTCATACTTTAAAAAATACATGTTTACATATTCCAGGTGTATTCATCTCTGCTGGCTCCGAACATCACATCTTTGTTGTTTTCATCAGAACAAATCACTGTAAAATCACTTTCCCTGCCCATATCCAAACATCATTAAAAGGCAGGAATATTGAACAGCTGGAGTGGATGAAGCATCTGTGTCAGTGATACATTAACCTCATGCTGGGAGATAGTTTATCCACTCTCACCTCAGCCTGTGAGAGCTGGCTGGCCTTGGATCAAATGATGACAGCATCCCTGCCTTTTTATGTCCTGCATTACTTCTATCCACATCTACACTGAGTATAAAAATGTTCCAAACACCAGCTCTTTCCATTAAACTGACTGTCTATGTGAATCCATGGGAGAGATTTGATCGCATATCGATTTTCCCTTTTAAATCATCTGACATATTGTCGCAGGGAGGAAGGATTTAGCGGAACGAGGAATTCTTGATTTACAGCAACCAAGATATAGATTTTCTAGAGGGGTGTTCAACTCCAAGCTTTCCATTTTGTTCTCACTGTGGAGATCAGCCTTGTGTCTCACTATTATAGCTTTTCAGCTGTCAGCCCAAAATGTTAGATTGTAATTTTCTTTCAGTAAATCTCTACATGTCCTCTTTGTGTGTTCCAGGTTCAGCTGATCCACTACAATCATGAGCTTTACACAAATTACACAGAAGCTGCCAAAAGCCCCAATGGACTGGTCATAGTGTCCATATTCATGAAGGTAAGTCTCATACATACTATATGTTTGAAAACTCCTTGTCTGCCAATGGGTAGATTGCACTCACTCACAAGAAGTGAATTTTATCTTGAGATGTCCAAGTAGCAGGTACGATGAAATTTTGTAATTGGTTATACACGGGGAATCCAACAGAATACTAATCATCACATTGGACAGAAGATTTCAACATTCCACTTAATATACTGATGTGCACTTACCAGCTACAATGGCAGTACAAGGAACTTGAATTGGTTTAATCAGTGTTCAAGCATTACAAGACAGCTACAGTATATAGTACACAGATGGAACATGTAGGCCAAAATGAAACAGAGCTTAACAACATGTTCAGTGCAGAAAAGACTCAATTATAGGTGGACCAAAGTTCATTCAGGTCTAGAAACACTAATATTTACCACTGTAACATCCAAAACAGCATTAAGGTTTAAATGATCAACTCCTAAGAACCAACTGATGCACTTTTTTCACTTTTTTCGCAAGCTAATTCTTAGACACAACTCAGTCAAACATGAACTAATAGATTAAACACATACTGCTGGAACCTCAAAGGCTCTTTGTAGTGACAGCACTTTCTGCAATGCCAGTTGGAGAATTTTAGAAATCATAAAAATTTGGCCTCATTATTATCAAATTTAGACATCAGGTGATTTTTTTGTCTCGATATTGACGTTTGGAAGGAAAAAAAATAGGCCTCAGGTTAAGCACATAGGTAAGTGGCTGACTCAGTGGCAGCATTAAACTTCAGGTTTACCTGACCCAATATATGATGAGAAGCCTGGTGGCAAAATCGCAAATCATATTCATTCCAGAGGAGAAAAAGAAAAAATAATAGGCCTCTTCAGAGTAGACATTTTGACTTATCATAATAGTAAAATCACAGGTATTACCAATCAAAAAATGAATGGCTCTTTTTGCTTTTCTTGTAATGACATGTCAAAATGTCCACTATGAGAAATGTCTGCTGACGCACCTAAATTGAATGCAAACATCATTCATTTTATTTACACGGATGTTTTCTTCCCACTGAAACATGGTAAATTGTCTTCTGTGACAAAATACCTATAGGAGTGATAAAGTCCATGAAAATTTGCATGTTTTACATATCAGTACAAATATTTTATTATTAATTCACAAAAAATCTAAATCAAATCAATATTTGGTGAGACCACCCTTTGCCTTTAAAACATCAGCAGTTTTCCTAGGTACATCTGTGTTCAGTTGTTCAAGCTATTTGGCAAGTTGGTCGTTCCAAGCATCCTGGAGAAGTTGGCACTGTTCTTCTGTGGACTTAGGCTGCCTCCGTTGCTTCTGACTCTTCATGTGATCCCAGACAGACTCCATGATATTGAGATCAGGGCTCAGTAGGGGCCAGACCAGCTGTTGCAGGACTCCTTGTTCTCCTTGTCTCTTAAGATAGTTCTTTATGACTGGCTCTATGTTTGGGCTTATTGTCATGCTGCAGAAGGAATTTGGGACTGATCAAATGCCTCCCTGATGATAATGTCTCATGGATAAGAGCCTGGATGAGCCTTTTAGTTAGTTATTCTAATTTTGAGTTAAAGTTACATTAAATGTATTGAATTATATGAAGAAATGAAAGATGTGTTTACAAGGCTTTTATCCCAGAGCTGAAAAAATAATAATTTTAAAGTAGTTTCATCCTATTTGCTATAAACTTAAATGTTATTTGGTTTTGTCTGTCAGATCTGTCACTGCTTTTTCAGCCTACGGAACTCAGTGCAACAGTGCCCAGAACATAAACAGTACCATTCATGTGCCAAATGATAGCACTTCTAAGTAGCCTCACTTTTTCTGAAAATAACAGTATATAGCCCAGCCAAGACATGTGGACTGTATCCGTGCCATATGCCTGTAAATAAAGGGAATGAAAATAGAACAGAAATAGTCTTCGAATTAAGTTGGAATGAGGTAGAATCAAAGTTTGCCAAATATGGATGTGATTTTACATGGTTCTCATTTAAAAAGTTTTTCAGTTTATGTCCATATTCCACATCATTGTATCATGGTTTATTCATCTTTTTAGACACAAAATGGAGTAGTTATTTGTGTTAGTATATATTAAGATATTGGTTTAAAGAAATCTCAGCAGTTAAAGTTTTCTTCCCCATGATGGTTGCAGTGCACCAACCTCTCCACTCTCCAGCCCCCACTGAGTCTTTTCTTGAAATCTTCTACATGTTCAACTAATGAACTTGTGACTTACAAATAAATTAGTAATCCAATTATCCTCCAAAGCAACACAATGTTCTCCTCTGCTTTATGTCAGAGCTGAGCAGCAGTGCTAGGTTGGTGGCAGAACTCCCCTGTCTCTTTGTTGTGTATGAGAGGTTTCCATCTTGAATGAGAGGCTCAGAAATCAGAAAGGCAGCCAACATCCTCAGCACATCATGCACTAAGACTGAAAAGTACCACGACTAACTGCTAATTAGCTCCCCAATGTCAAAGGGACTGTCATTTAGTCTTGAAGAGACAGGGGAGACACTGACCTAGGTCAACCCTCCTTGATTCCCCTAACCAACCAGCAGGAGAGTATGTGGGAGGAAATATGAGAGAGGAGCTGGGCTTTGGAATTGGAGTGCTTCAGGTGTAGTCGCTGTGTATGATGTCGTGAGGAAATGGCCCTAAAACGCCAGTCTGCAGCTCCACACTGATCTTAAGTGAAGCTGCCAAAGACAAATACATAATATAGTGGTACAAGACTAAATTTGAAGCTATTCTGAAATTTATTTGTTGCATCTTAAAGGTGCTGATCATCTTACAGACAAAGCAGAGTAGCAAAGTTTGGAAAGATGTTGTTAAGAGCTTCAGTTACAGAAATGAAAGTTCAGTTCATTTTTGACATTTTCGAGGATTTAACAGTATATTAATCTTCCAGTTCCAGAGCCAACACTTCCATAAGCATTTGTCCCCACTGTAAATTATTAGGTTCAAAGGACAAGACCAGCATACCCCAGTCATTGAGGTTGATGTTCTGGTAATCAATTTTAACTAACTTTCTTTTCAGAATCCTGTTTAGCTCTAAATACTATGATACCCATAAGTCACTGATGCCATGACTATCGAGGAGCCTGTAAAAGGTGGAATTAATCACAACATAATTGACAAAATTCATACAAAATTGATCCAAAACCCAAAAGTGATTCATTTCAGATACAGATTGTGTTTCAGTTTTCGAAAATGCATATTCTTCATCACTTTTGGTGGTGCACACAACCAAATTTCAAGCCCCTTGGGAGTCATCCATAGGTTTCTGCTATAATTATGTTTTAATTTATACAGGCTTGTCTCTTATAATTTCTAATCAAAGAATCAGATATTTTCTAATATAGTATTTTGTAGTGATAATTCCACTACTAGAGTTTTATTCCCATCAAGACCTTGAGAGAGTCTCATTTTACATTGTCTATGCAGGTAATGAATGAGACTCTAACTAGCAGTACCCACAATAGTTAACACATTGCATCTTTGCCAAATGAGTGTTTGTCAGTGGTTCTTTGTCTAGAATGGGGGCTCTAGATAGTCTCAGTAAAGTATTTCAAGTACTTCTTACCATAGCTTTAAAAGCTTTTTATATCATCTTTTTTATCAGTCCAAATAAGAAAGCAGAGCTGCAACAGACCCAGGCTTCCAGTCTCAGCTCAATGAGACCTACTGTACCTTATCATTAACAGAAGGGGGGAATCTTTCTTCCAACTTGGTCTTCCAAATTTTCCACCATTACTGCACCTAACAGCCACTTGTTTTTGACCCCACCCCACACTGTGTGTTTTTAAAATTTTTGATTTAAAAGTAGTAATAGTGCTTGTGGTCAATTAAGCTGTAAAGCTGTACATCTTTAATACATCTTAAATATTAAACCTTCACGAAAGAATTATACTAAAACAGGCCAAAACATTTTATAGTACTATGCTGATCAATTTTTGTTAAGCCTTAGATAAATACTATAGCACACATACTGTTAAACTCATTGCCAGCAGGATAAATTCAGAGGTAGTGAAGTCCAGGAAGGACAATTTTGTTAATGCTTACATGTAAAAAAAAAAAAAAAATCCCACACGTGCCAACTAACCTGCCACCCAATCACACACCCACACTTCTTTTTTATTAATGTCTCCCACTGTCTTGAGCGAGTTTAAACAGGTCAGTCTCTTCAGCAGTTGCACAGAGCAGACCAGTGGTAATTAGCCACATCTTTCTCAGAGCAGAAGCTCATTTTTCTCACTTTTCAGTGACTCATGCTTTCAAAGGCCTCATCAAATTTCCAATCTCCCTGCTGTGACTCAGAATGCCAGGAAGGGCTCCCATTCTAGGCATGGAGTCATGAGGCACCATTGACGGCAGCAGTGGGTGAATGCAGCTATTGCAGATATTGGGACCGGGTTTAACTGTGAATGCAAGGGCATTTCTCTCACACATGATGCAACCATTTCATTGTTGATTGATGTAACAGAAAGAAACAGTCTGTACTTCTCTCACACCTAATGTGAGGACAGTCCTCGAACAGGATGACTAAATACTCTCAGGTGCTTTTCTAGGACAAATGCTGAAAATGAGAGAGAAAGAAAGTGGGAAAAGTAGTGAACAGCTTGACTGTCTGGCAAATGCAAAGTAATTTCAGTTGCAGTGCACAGAGGGGGAGGAAGCACATCTCTTTTTAATCACTTAGCTAAAAGACATCTCAACAGTTAGAGTTATAAAGTCCACTGAGCTTGAGTGAGGGATAGATAGAGAGAAGTGGAAGGTAGAGAAAGGTCAATGAAGGACGCAGGTTGAACATGAAGTGTGAGGTGTTTCCTTTAACTATTAGCAAGAGTGTCCCAGAGTTGAGAAATGCTCCACCCCTCTGAGACTTCACAAACAATGGAGTTATTCAAGCAGAGTGAGAGTGGAATTTAGAAATAACAGTGGTTCTCTGGCTTTGGGGTCAATTAATGTGCAGTTACAGAACAAGTTTTAGTCGATTTTCTCACTAGAGTCCAAGGTTAGCCCTGTGATAGACTTGCAACCTGTCCAGGGTGTACCCCTGCTCTCGCCCAATGTCAGCTGGCTTCAGCCCCCGGTGACCCTCAAGTGACAAGTTCAACAAAGAATGCAGGGATTAGGGGAAAGAAAGTGAGACAGGTCAGGCATCTCCAAGTAACAGGAAGATAGCTGTCATTGGGATTTTTTCATAAAGAAAACTGTCCTTGGTCAAAAGTATTAGCAAAAAGTAGTAGCTGTAGAAGTTTATGAAATTTATGATGTATCATTAGAGGTTTTATAGCAGCACTTGTAAATAAGCTTCCCTTGTTAATATAGTCCCAATATGTTTTCACTGAAAGCAGAGAAATAAAAATAATGAATTATCACCCTGTAATACTTCAGTGGCAACCAGTGTTTACACCTGCAAATTACAACTTCCGTGATCTATGTTAATAGAATGAATTACATTGGAGTGGAATTTTCTATCAGTTATTGTAAAATGCCACAGCAACAACTGTAATATATCAGAATTAGATTTATCAGAACATCTGTTGCTGCCCTTCTTGGTCTTTTATTTTCTTTTCAAGCATATGCAAGAAAATCAATACCAACATCGGGTCTGGGCATTATGCACAAAGCTTTAGATGGGAAGACTGAAGGCTGTGGAAACAACTAGCCTGGCTCTGTCCAAACTTAAAAAAAAAAAAAATCCATACCAATCCCTTTAACTCTACTAGTTAATATGTTGTATCTTGTTTTTTAAACCATCAGCATAAATGTAGGTACAACAATTTCTGGCTTTAGGGGGACTTGAATGCTTATACTATTTAGGTAGGCTAGCCATGGCCCAACTCCATCTCCATAATTAACATCACAAAAACATCACAATCGACTTATATTAGGATAAAAAAAATACAGCGTATTTGCTGTTCAATAAAATTGATTTTTTTTTTTAGTAGTGTGTGTGTCTGTGAGTTGTTTTCAATGGTTTCTTGAAAACAATGTTCTTTGTTTTCCCAGAAGGCAAAGCATCAGCAGAAGAGAGAGTAGCAGTCTCAGAGTGTGCAAAATACATCAGTGGGTTTAGACATTTCATGGGCATTAAAGGTGATGAATTAAAAAAAAAAAAAATCACTGGCATTATCCTGTAGAGTGCTGGACTGAGTAGATAAAATTTAGTTTAATTTTGGATGGGCTGTCAATTCAATTCATGACCAGTTTTTTTTAGTTTGTTTGTTTGTTTTTAATTTAACTCCTTTTTCACTTTCTCTTGCTGTCCTTTAATCCAGATTGCTGAAACATCAAATTCCTTCCTGAATCGAATGCTGAACAGAGACACCATCACAAGAATAACGTATAAAAGTAAGTGACTGTGCAGTAATCTAAATGTCTAAAGACCTGTACCACTTACGTTTAAAACACCAATCAACTGCCCCTTTAGTTATGAATACTAGACCTGTCAGTCTTTCTGTTCTTGCATGGCACATATGCAGTTTATAGTGATAACAGTGGCAGATTTACCACAAAATTCTTAGTCCTTTTTGAGACAATAAGTCCCCAGTTTCAGATAAATGTTAATTAGGGCAGGTACACATTTCTAGTCAGCAGCTGCATATTTTGCAGTTATAATGGCAATTCATGGCATATATTATTAGCTTTAAGTAGTTTGCTGATTAAGCTAATGCCAGCTCCATGAATTAAAAATTTTATATATATATATATATATATATATATATATATATAACTAGCTGCTAAGCTATGATAGGACAAGTGCTGTTTTACAGGTTAAGGGAACAGTCAATTGTCAATGGTCAAATAGTTTTTATTAATTAAAGGATCATTACTTCATTTCAAAGTTGTAACTGATGGGATGCTGCAGATGGGGATGATGAGATTCCTGCAAAAGAAATTCTTGATAGGTGGAGGAGGCTGTTAGGCAGCCTTCAACAGCTGTTCTCCAGAGGTTTCCCTCTGCCAGCCCACCATACTGGAGAGGCGGCATGGGCACAGAGATTGCCTGGGGCTCGCTTGAAAAAAGAGACAAATAATTGGATTAATGGGGGGAGTAGTAAGTGGCTGGATAAACACACTGACCCCTTGTGGCAGGGAGGAGTCTCAGAGGCACCGAGCAGAGCCGGAGTGCTGCAGGCAAGGGGCAGGTGGGGGAGGGGGGGTCCTCCGGGTCCAGCTGGTGGAGCTGAAGAGGAGCATGGATTCTGACAGCTGTCAAAACTCACAGATACACTGACTCACACACATGCACACACAGTCACACACCACCCCCTCATGCTTACGAGTCCTTAAGCATATCCCTCTTGCAGCCAGTAATGCTGCTGGCCTAACGCCTTTTTTTAAGTACATACGCGCACACAAGCAAACACAAAGACAAGTACACACCATCCAAAGAGAATTATTTATTTCAACCCCATGATCAAAGATCAGTGATAGATCTGCTCCTCAGCTGTTGGAGGTGGATTGGTAATAGCATATAGAGAGGATCAGAGAATCTTTTTTATGGGGATTATCTCAAATTAAGTCAGTCATGCTTATTTTTAAATAAATTGATATTCTTTTGATGGATACAGTTCACAAGATGCAGTATTTAATAGTGATGGAAAACGCGATGGATTTAGCATTAAATTGTACTGGTCCACCACGGTGACCTCATCAAAATATGCAGTCCATTTGTCAGCAAACAGCCAACAGATGACAGGTTATTGAGAGCATGCTACTGGAGTGTGAAAAGGAAGAGAGAGAGTTGCAGTCTGTCTAATTAGTGTCCCGGCAGTAGAGACAGTTTGGATAAACGAGGTTTTGTGCTGCTACACCAACTGCCTGTCATTCACAGAAACAGTAAACGATATGTGAAATAAGAAGTGAGTGAAATTTGTTATGAAAGATTAGTGTGTGATGAGTAGTGGGGGTTGGATTTATAGCCCTCACACTAGGAGGATAAATTCAGTAAACTCACAAGTAAAAAGAACAAGCCCAGTTTTTACTGATCAGACCCAGACAAGATTATCTCTGTGCCTCTGGATTTGTGTCTGAGATTACTACTTATTTGCATCCCAGTACGCTATACCCCTCCTCATTTTATTGGAGCATACATATTTTGTCAAATATTCTGAATTCTCTATATTGCCCTCAAAATGTCCCACAATGGACTTGAAAAAAAGTAGTGCCATGGCATCTACATCACTTTTTGCTAGCATCTGTCCCTATGTGCCTGCCTTGTGATTGACTAATGACCTTTCCATGGCACTGCATGAAAACTGGGATTTTTCGTGAGTAAGCGGTATAGTAAGCGGCTATAAATTGCCATAGAAGTTCAGGTTAACGACTGTTTACTGGAATTTATAGGCAGCACAGAAAACTACCGGGAACTGCCAGGAATTGATGTGGAGTTTGAATTCCTGGCAGTTTTACGAGACGAGAAGCTTGCCAGTTGACCCCCTGCTCCCTGCACACAAAACAGCACAAAGGATCCTCAAAGCCCTTATCAAAATGTCTAAATAGTTACTATGACATCAACTGTGAAAAATAAAGTGTTAATAATGAATATATACCAACAGCAATTAATGTGTATTGATACTTTGTTTATATAAACTTTAATTGTATGTTTTGATCGTGATTTTTTAATGCTTGGATCAACAGAGCATGTATCTAGCCATGAATCATGAATGAACATGAGAAAAAAAAATTTTCCTTTTTTTAATCTTTAATGGTGTCAAAGAACAAAGAGCCTTTAAATCACTTTAAAAACTTGATGTTTGCATATAACAGTGAGCACAGCAATAACTGTATCTGTTCAAACAACAAAAATGATCAAATGAACAAAATGATCAGATTATCCCATCCTGTGAATGAGCTGTCTTCCAAAGTTATGTCATGCCAAAGATCTTGGAGCTCATCAACCAAGGGGTCTAAGAAAACATTCATATTTAGTGATGACTCCTTTGGGCTATTTTATCAGTCCAAGAAGAATCATATTGTCCTCCTTCAAACCATCTTCACAAGCTAAATTCACCATGCCCCCCCCCGCACTCACACCCAGTATAAGTTGGGATCAGCTCCCAGGTGGATGTATCCCACATCAATGTGTAAATTACAGTTATGTCACACTACACCTTTCAGTGATATGACAAAATCATGTGTAGTGTCCAAAATTAGACTTTACAACTCATTATATAGAAAAGAGTAATTGTTCATTATGGAGGGAATAGTTAACAAGGAAGTGATTTCTCACAAAGACTGGGAGTTGTTTCTATAAACTATGCATGCTGATGTTTAATCGCCATGAATCATGTAATCCATTCAAAGTGCAAAAAATTCAATCAGGTACTTATAATATTTTTTTGCATGAAAAGTATGCAGAGGAATGCCCAAAGTGTGTGTGTGTGTATATATATATATATATATATATATATATATGTTGCAACATGTAACAATACTAAATGAAATGTCTAGAAAAAGTCATTATATGGACCTTGAGTCAAGAATGTTTTTGGTCAAACTGTTCCGGGGTCAAAAAGGGCACTCAACGATACTTGTGTGTCTAGACTCCTGTGTATAAATATCTTCTTTAAACCTGATAGTGCAATACTCTGTAAAGTCAACACTGACATATTACCACCTTATAAAGTTGACACGGGGAATTTTTAGGCAAACATTTGCCTCTTCACACACCCAGCAGACAAAGAGCCACATTAGCATTCATTTGGAGTTTTGAACGTGTTTGATAGGCTATTCACTCTCATTTTAAGCCTGTTGTCATCTCTACCAGCTCCTGAGCAAAGAATCTGGGTCTTAATCTGTAAAATATTCTCCTATTTTCTCTAGGAGCTAAATTAGTCTATCTGTCATTTTTATCTATTTGTAGACCAGAGGGGAAATATAGAGTCAGGTGATAAATCTCTGTGGTTTTGTCACTCCAAAATACCCCTTTGGCATTATACATAATTGTTCAATCCACTTTTAATATAAAAATTCTGGTTATAGTAACTTTAATAGAAGTCACACATTCCCTCGTATTCTTATTTTTATCTATCTATTATTTATTTAGTTAGTTTGCTGCTTTATACAGTGCTAATAAGATTTTCTCCCTTTAATGAGTTTGTATTTTCTTCTTCCTATAATAAAATTTTGGAACATCTGAGGGCTTTAAATATCCAGGTTCTCCCCGATACATCCGTGAATGTCATACTGCATGTCATATAACATGCATAGATCTGGTCGGCTCTTGCTTCAGATAGACCTGAAGATAAATTTAAGCAGTCATAAAAAGAAAAAAGGAAAAAAAAAATTGTGTTAGACAAAATTCTAATGAGTTTCCCTGATTTTCTCTAAATTTATTTTTTCTTGTTTAATACATCATAGTTTTACCTCGTCAGGCCCATAAAGAGATTGCCTCAATCAAAGCAATCTGAGAAAGGGAAAAATTACTCTTTGCTTGAAGACAATCCTTTTAGTAATCTGATAACAAATCCACTGCTTTTTTTTCCTGCAACTCACAACTTCCGTACAACTTGAAACTGCGGTACAGTTTCCTAATGACAAATTTAACTTGCCCTTTCTTTGCATTTTCTGACTGCTTTTTTCCCTGCAGATGATGCATATTTACTGAACGGCCTGAATATAGAGGAGATTTACCCGGAGACAAGTAGTTTTATCACATATGATGGATCGATGACCATCCCTCCATGCTTTGAGACAGCCACATGGATCCTGATGAACAAGCCCGTGTACCTGACACGTATGCAGGTGAGCCTCTGCCACCAATCCAGTCCTGAAACTCCCATAATTCACTGAAAATTTCCGTCTCAGCCAAGGATTCTCTCTGCTGTAGAGTCTAGCTATTGTTCTGCCTGTGAAATATGTCAGCCAAGCACTGAGGCTTTTCCTCCAAAGGTTTCTTAGCTCTTCCTCTGTTTAACCATCCATGCAGTCTGCCTGGAAAATAATTCAGTGGATCAGTATGCCTGGCTCACATTTCCATGATTTTTTACCAACTTTATCTCAATGGCTTCCTTCTCCCTCCATGTCTTTGTCTTCATTTAAGATGCACTCCTTGCGCCTGCTGAGCCAGAACCAGCCATCTCAGATCTTCCTTAGCATGAGTGACAACGTTCGCCCAGTCCAGCCACTAAACAACCGCTGCATCCGTACTAATATCAACTTCAACATGCAGGGCAAAGACTGCCCCAACAACAGGGCTCAGAAGCTCCAATACCGAGGTAGAAAAATTAACCTAATTCACTCTGATGCCATGGTATCTCGCTTTCCCCATCTCTGGCATTTACATTATTCAGTAAGGAGTCATATCTTGACTTTTATCATGCAGCTTCATATTTTTTCATGAGTCAATACATTATCTTCCTTATAATATTAGTATACTCCCAAGTTTTACTCTGCAGGAAAATTAAAGTTCATTAGACTTGGGATATCATTTTGGAGGTGGCTGTCATCTGTTATGATATTATTATGATAACACAGCACTCAACAAAGTATTCGTGAAGTTCTGAAAACACAGCAACATCACTGCTTCCAGTGGAACATGAAGAATCAGTCGTCAGATGATCAAACAGGCTGAAAAAGCAAACAGTTTAGCCAGATTATCTTTTGCTTGGGTATCACTTAACAAGTTAATAATCACTTGTTAATAATATATCTTGGGAACAACAGGGCACAGTTGGGGAAAACCATTATCAAACGTTAATTAGATGATATCTTGTTATTAACAATGAGAATATATTTCCTCCTCATTATCTTGTTGCTTCAAGTACTTAGAGGTAAACTGACACCAATAATTAGAAAATAATGTTTTACTGTCCACTTTTGATTTCTCTTCCAATTCAGTTTGGCACAATGGAGCAACAGAAATTTAAATAAGACAACAAGAGGTTATCAGATTACTAAAAACCATCACTGAATAGTCCCATCACCGAATAATACAGTTACCTAAATGGTTAAAACAGAGTGAAAAAGAAATATTAAGATTAATACTTTTCCTTATTATTTCCAATGAGTAGGTAAAATAGGGAAAGTATCAACTTATTGCAGCTAGAGCTAACATTCATGAAAAAATTGCATCTTCCGCATTGTACATATTGTACTTACAAGTGTGTACAGTGACTGCACTGTACACACTTTTGAAAAAGCATTTTCTCCCACACACTAACACCACAAATGATTACAGTCAATATGTGCCAAGACCACAAAAAGTAAAGGACCTGAAAAAAGTACAATGTTGACAGATAAATAGAAGACTAAAATGAATTTAAAAAAATAAAGATTTGGTCTATTTTTTTTCAACTGATTAAAGGTAAAATAAAAAAAGTATCAAAAAAAAATCACAATTTCTAAATTAAAGGAAAAACCTTCTAAACTTTAATATTTCTGTCTACACTTTTTTTTTTAATTTATTTTCAGTTATATCTTTAAGATTACTATACAACTTTTTACTGCCTTTTGTCAGTTTCACAGTTCCATACAGTTACCTGTTTAGTAATGTTTCCCATCAGAGCAATATTTTATTTTATGACAAGAATGCTGTCAAAAACTTCAAAAACAAGGCCCAAGTTGCAGTAAAGCAGAGTTATCCTTTAAAATGCATGGAATGAGAGGGTCTCACCTCAGGTTTTTTTAGAGGAATCTATCCTAGATTTAGAACTGTGGTAGTCCCAGAAGCTATTTATGTCCAACTGACAAGATAAACTTTTTGGTCAATATATACAATATATTATTGCTCACTATACTCTCAGCCTCAGGGAGGGTATTGCTCCTGAATTCCCCTGATGTAATTTGTTTTAGAAACAACACCAACATAAATTCCCAGGGATTATTGCTTGATCTGGGCTCACCGTTATGATTAATACACTCAGTATCGAATTTAAGTGCTGAGCTGGGACTCAGCTGAGGGTTGATAAAAAGCAGATTGCTGATTGATGAGAGATATCTCTAAAGAGAAGGAGGAAAAAAACAGGCAGTAGAAAGTCAGATGGCGGGACAGTCACAACACCTGTTTGGCTCTGACTGACGGACCTGGCTGAAAACTGGCTTGTCACAGCTCACTGACACCTGGGAGGTGTTGCTGCAGTCTGTTTGTCATCCCCTCTATTCTGTTTTGGCCAAGATATCTACTGCACAGAATGTTGAACTTCACCCTTGCAGCTTAAATAAGTTGAAGACGCAAGGTACTCCAAGTCCCTGCTATTAATTCTGTTGTTTTTGTCATTTCCTTTGCTCAGGATCTACTGTACTGTGGCCGACACACACGATGATTATCTCTCTGTCTATATCTCCCTCTCATGCTTTCTCTGTTCTGCTCTGCTCCTTGAAATATGCAATTCTTATTCTATGCAGCAGTTGTGGGGAGATTTCAACCCTCTCTATCCACCTCAGACCCCCCTGAACGCCAAACAAACAAGCTACAGAGACTCTAAGAAAGCAAATCAAAAAACAAAGAAAAAAACAACAGAAGAATAACTGCTTATTCAATTGTTTGGAGATTTAAAGGCCTTCAGGATGAAGTGGAGAGGTGGGGGGGTCTCATTAAATGGGGATAAATGTCTCTCTAGGGATTTTTGTAAGGTCGACCTTTAGAGCGCGAGCACCGAGACACACTCCTACCCTCCCAGGAGACTTGCTCATCTGACTGTGGAGTCAGGATGGTTTGGGAGCTGAAAATGCTGTGTGTATATGGGTGTGCTCACATTTTTATTTTTAATACCTGATGAGAGGAAAAGTGGTTATGATAGCACACTCTTACAAATTCCCTCTTTCACATAACTGTGAGACTCCTTTTTATCAAATCACAATGTTTACTCATGTTCTTGGCACCTCGTCATTTTTGGTATAATTTTCTGCCAAGGCTGCCACTCAGAACATAATGGCACCAATTCAGCCCCCCTTCACCACCACCACAACCATCTACCATCACATAACCATGCACATTCATTCTATTTGCTCAAGTGCCGTTCCTTTTAAATTGCATGTTATCGCTAAAGATGAAATATGGTGCAGGGGGGAGGGGGATGTTGGAGAACACTGGAATATGGAGAGCGCCGCATATATAAATCAGTATTCTTACTACTGTCCCTCTCCTCTCTTCCAGTGAACGAGTGGTTGCTAAAGTAGCCTCCCTTGGATGAGCATGGAAACAAGTGTCATAGATGGAGAGCGGGAGAAGGACAAGGCAAGGGAGAAGGGGAGTATGGGAGGATGGAGAAGGCAAGGATGTGAACCCAGGCTTAAGGCTGCATCTCATCTAAGATTATTTCATGGCATTGTATAAAGACAAAAAACACCAGACATTATCCAAATCAAGGAACTTTGTATCCGAGCAAAGCGACTCTTCTTTTCATACATACAGAACTGTTTGAACCCTCGATCTAACTCACACTGACAAGTTCTTTCCCCCACTGTACGACTATATCAATATGGACATTTTGATACCAATACTTTTTTGGGAGAAAACAAAAAAAGACACTTGGAAACAAACTAAAAAAAACAAAAAAAACAATGTGGAAGCATTTATTTGATAGCCTCCCAACCAATAGGACAATGTTGGGACTTAAAAGCCTTTGTACATAAAGATGTTGCTATCAGTGGCAAATCTAAGGAGTGTCACTGCCCCTACCCTGCCGGTCAAGACTAAGTGGTAAACAAGACTCACACGGACGTTTCATTATAGTCACCAACAAGGCATGCAATCAGCAAAACCAAGAGAGAGGGAACACAGCCTTACCTAGTCATTTTCCAACACTAGTCATGTCATGGGAGATGAGCAAATATTTACAGGCTTTCTTATGGCCTCAGAGCAAACAGTGTCTTGGCCTCATTTGTACATATTATAATTATCGATACTGCAGAAAAATTAATATGTAAAGAAAAGTAATGAATTAACATTCAAAAGATATATTAAGAGGATTTTAAAAAAGACAAAAAGTTGAGAATTTTAAAAAGCTTGGTGCACTTTGAATTCTGGAGCAGTTCTCAGTCTGAGCTGATGCCTTTTTTCTGTTTTATTGTTTACAATGGTCATACACTGTGTTTGAGTAATGTTATCAGCCCAATAAATGTGTCTGGAAAGTTCACTTTGGGAAATGCTTCACTATATGAGGATCTGATTTATTGTAACTGTAATTGTTTTGTACCGTTCCATATTAAATGTGTTGATATGTCAATATTATCCTCAAAGGCATGCTCAATAATACTGGCATAACAGGGAAAGCACTCATCATGGTAGCATGCTCTCAACAGAGCCTCTAAACAGCCTGGCTTTCTTTGCATTGTTTCCGCCATACAGCTGAGGCTGATCAGCCATGCACGGAAGAAGCTCCATCAGGGTTGTCGTGACTTGTCATAGTATATCAAATCACAACAGCAGTCCTCAGGGGACAAAGAGGAGAGGAACCTCCTCTCCCCTGCTGATGAACTTACATGCCTAAAAAATACAGGTTCAGTCCACTACTGGTTGCCATGTTGTTCTCTTTACAGGGAGCTGAAGAAAAACTTCATCAGGACCTTGTGACTGATTAACTATGTGTTTATGTTAGGTTGGTGCAAGGGGAGGACAACGCTCGTGCCACTGAAACAGAGCAATATATTGGGTAGAAGTTGTCTTACAGAAATCATATTTACATAAGCAATTACAAGACAACAGAGAAGCATATTTTGAACAGTAATGAGCTAAAGTGAAAACCAGAACTTTGGGGTTCTGTCCTTGCAGGAAGAAAATCTCATTTAAAACTATACGAATGTTTGTAACAACGCATATTAGTAAAAATCTAGACTTTGATGGAAACCTTACACAGCTGCAAGTTATGTGGTTGACATCATATACTGTTTGTAAATAATGATGGTAATTTAAAAAAAACCCCTGTATATTTACTGCTTGAGAGCTTGTGGCTCAGTGCTTCATGCTTTTTCTTAACCATAATTTTGTTTTTAGTCACACTAAACATTATTACTGACGTCTTTTTTTCATAAGCCCTATTTAAAAAATAGGAGAAATATATCATAGATTCCACACAGTCAGAGAAAGTAAAAGTTGTTGTCTTTGTCATAGCTCAGTTATGAAATCCTACTAACCGTACATCCCCCGCGGGGCTGCTGACAGCACTTTCAGTCAGTCAGACAGCTGAGTTGAGAGTATTAGAGCAGCTGACAGAAACGAGTTGTCCTGCCCTGCGTTGCGCTGTCCAGCATCATGCTGCCTTCTGTTTCCATGACTTGTCTCTTTGTGCATCTCAGTTGGATTTGTGTTTCGCTCACTTTCAGCCTGCCACACTGAAGCTCCTGCATCTCTCTTAGTACTGTGAGGCAGCTGAAAAAAAAGTACAATCTGCAAAGAAAATATGAATTGACTCACATAATGTGAGTCAATTCAAGGTCTTCTCAACTGGTGAATCAACTCGTTGATTTTTACAGGACAACCCTAAAAATGTTGATAACAGCAGATAATTCTGGATAGTGTCTTAGATTAATGGTATTACACTTAATCGTATCCATGAAAAGTGACGGAAGTAGTAACCGAAGGCTGTTGCCGCTCTGCTCACCTGGCCAATCACAGCATAAAGTGGGAATGATTTTCAGAATGTCTGCTTCAGAGAGTTACAGTATTTGACAGATGGCTCTCCATTGATGCTCCCTGTTGGAAAGGGAGGTTGAGAAACTTAGATTTAAGCATACAGAGGCCAATGTCACTGGATGACCTCACCAGTGCTTTTATTACAAATGTGGGTGTAATGTTTGCATGTCCATATATGATGCTCAAATGACTGCATTTTTTTTCTATACAGGTATAAATAACATCTTCTCTTCACTGTCATGAGGATCTTGAAATGACTGTGCCATTTTATGAATAGTTACATCCATAAAACACCCAGACCAGTCAAACACCATAACTATTGCAAGCTGTAAAAATTTAATAATGTATCGCTGGAGAGATGCCAAGTGACGTTTATTTTATTATATTTTGCATGCATAGGTCCTGACTTTATTTTGCAATATTCCAACCAGGTGTGTTTGTTTTATTTGAAATAGCAAGGAGCCCTTAAACCTGCAATGAAAGCCTGTTTAATGTGCTGGAGAGCTGACTAAATCGCCTTAAAAACTTTCATTCGTCTGTTTTCAAAGAAGTTTTTTGTTTTAAGGTAATGTATAGTAAATAACTTCCCAGAGACCCAGTTAGAAGAGAAAGAGAAGTAATTTGATTCTTGAGGCTTTTTGTCATTCTTCTGGTTGTAAAAAGTCAAACTTAACCTTAATTTTAACCTTAAACTTAACATACAAACACAGAAATATATCAAGACAATGATGTGTAGCTTTTGAATCCAGCCTGGCCTGGTGTTAGGTGAAGCACCCATCCCTGTGTGACTCTTTCTGTCAACAGGGTCCCACTGCATCGATCCCTCTCTCCCAGCCCTCCTTCATTATCTCCCAATCAATTCAGGATGCCTCTTCTTGTAGCCCTGATGTGGACAGAAATACTGCCTCAAAGCATGTGGGAGTGCACACACATGAGTATTTTCAGTTTGCTATCTGATCTGTTCCCCCTTTTTTTTAAAGATCTGTAATGAAAAGATAGTGGGGGAGGTAGGGGGGGTTGTGGAGAGAGTTCTCAGAGGCCACCAATGCCCAAGGTTATGGAGGCCATTATTCTACCTGATGTAGGACATGCAGGATTGAGCCAAAGCTGGAGGACGGATAATAAATATGCCAAATGATTCAATGCCTCAACCCCCCAACCACCTACTCCAAACCACCCTCACTTCACCACATCCCAACAAATAATCAGTTCTACCCTCGTGACTACGCAGTAGATCTCAGAGGACTCGACCGCTATCTGGCCCTGCCAAGAGGAATGAATGTTACGAGGTGTGTATAAATTGCTGCACTCAGATGTTCAGGGGGACATTTAATGATATTACATTAATAAGGCAAAGGCACGCAGGGAGCTAGAGTGGAATGGAACAGCTGCTGAGCCAAATAGAAAATGTTCAAATCCCCTTATGTGTGCTGACGCTTGAGACACACCTGTCCAGATGTGTGCAGCAGTGGGACTTTCAATCAACCCTGCTGTGTTAGGTTCAAACTTTTCTCTGATTCAATTAGGGCAACATTGAATAGGTATATAGGTAGCATCACTTGAGCTTTATAACTCACACACACACTGAAAACACTAACAAGTGCTGTAGTGATACCTAACTCACTATTACCTGTCACTAATATCTATGATCCTTGCTATGTAGTGCTCTGTGCACCAGATACACAGAAAATACATTAAATGTTCTAAAATGAAACCAAATATATAAAATAACAAAGAGTAGATTTCAACCATTTGTCCCGGTGTGAATGCAGTCTTCTCACTTTCCAGCTGGCCTAATTCATATGAGAAAACATTAATTTTATACAGGCTGCTCCAAACCCTCTGATCAGTGGAGCTTACTGGGTGCTTACAAAACCTGAAAGGATGATTTGCAGATATGACGTTATGCAGGGTTTAAAAACCTACAGCAACCTCCTCCGCAAAATAAATAAACTCAGTATATTTACCCACAACCCCACATTTATACACAACTAAACTGCAACAATAAATATGTTTTTTAGGAAACATAACTGTTACCAGATTACATTTTCTATTAACATAATGAGGATCTGTTGGTAATTTACATATTTGGCAAAATGCAAATAGGTTTTTACTGGACTTGTTCAAAGATGATTTATTTGTTGATCTTGCAGTACAATTTCCACTTGCGGTGAACGCAGCATTAGTAAAATTTCATGGCCATGTTTAGACTCATACAGCACTTGGTTAAGGTCTGGGAAAGATCCTGGTCTGGTTTAATACAGAAAAAGTTCACAGTGACTCCAGACACAACATGTTTATTACCATTTCCATTTCCTGAACCACAGATGGGACTGTGGATGTGAACTTCTGAACTGGTGTGACCATCATGCTCTACACAAGCCATTCACCCTAAACAAAAAAAAAAAGCAAAACTTGTCTATGAACATAATTCAGCCAGTGGTTACATTTCCTACAAATCATATTTGCTTTCCCATTTTCCTTGTATATAAATGTATTTTCTAGAACACAGGATTGTTATCCAAGTTAAAACATCAATAACTTTTTCATCAATAACTTTTTCATCACATTCATTAGTTGTTGTTTTTGTATATCCTCTAAAGTAAACAAAGCCAAACCTCAGAGAAATTCTCTCTTTTTGACAAGGAGAGACACGGTATGTTCCTGTTTTGAGCTCAACAGCACTAACACTACTACTTGTGTAAGACAGCTGCTACAAATTAGAAAATAACTTTGTATGGTTATATGAATTACAGAATATTAAATATATTTGGCAATTACTTGTCACTTGTCAGACAAAACAAACAGGCAAGGAGGTGATAACTACCTCTGATAACTATACAGACATGCTAACCAAATATAGAATATTTATGGTTGAGTGTAGATTTATTCAGATTCATTAGTGGAAGTCTGTGTGCATACACATTATACCCAAGCAATTTTAAAAACAATAGTCAAGATAAATAAATTAATTTAGAAGTTTTCATATGTAAAAAAATGAGTTTTGGGTACACATGCAATCTAAATTCTCTTCTATGCTTATGTTATATTTTTATATCAAGCTTGTTGAGATGACTTACAGCAAACTGTATGTTTTTTTTTTAGACAAGATGAAATTTAAGTTCTATATTTTCCACTCAAAAATCCCAGATGGAATGATGAGTGAAGATGAGCTGCATAATCTACTTATTCCATAATCACATCCTCTTCTGAGGCCTCCAAACCTCTGAGAGCCATACAGTATACTCACTCTGGACTAACATTACCCTGCCTTAGAGGATGATAATTAATTTCACCATACATGCTTTCTCACTGCCTTTTGAGCTGGGCGTTATTCAAGCTTCTCTTTATCCTCCAGGACTAAATCATCATATACCTGGTGTTTTTAATTTGTACATAATGAGTTGTGTTCCCTTAGCGGCGGAGTGACATGACCTATGTAATCTGATGGGACCCAACATTTAGGAACACGAAAGAAAAGAATCTTGTCCACAGACAATTTATTACGGTTGTTTGGTTACCATTGGGTTAAACCGCTTCACACCCTTATAGCAGATCGATGCATCTGGTGTTGTGAAGTAGATTGGATTGTTGGATAAATGCTGAAAAAAACAGGGTATGGACAGGGATTCAGCAGCAAATAAATCAGTTTATCATTTTTCAAATGTCAACACTCTGCCCATCTTTTTAAGGCTGACATTAATGTGGTGGACAAAATAGCAGAGAGACTGCATCATTAAGGACTTTTACTTTGAAGTAGGTAAATTACACTTTCAAAGGTAGCTTCCGAAGACAGTTCATTTGCAGGATGGATTAGTCTTGAAAGACATCGTACAGTCATCATTTTTACATGTGAAATTCAGGGCAACTTGAATAGTGACAGCATTTAAATGGAGACTATTTGTATGGTTCATAATTTTTTCTTATCATATTTCAAAAAGAATCTTGATTGTTTATCAAAAAACAGAAACAAGGGGTGCTCTACAGGTCTGGTGGTGTGTTCAATAATATCTTAATGACTGCGTCATATAAAGTAAAGATGCAATGATACACTAACACCCAGTAGAATAAGGATTGTCTTTCCCCTATATTTACAGAGCCCACATCAAAGACATATATAGATATGATGGGAGATGTTGGAAAACAGACACACATCTCTATTAAAGCCACATACAGGACACAAACACCAAATAGTTTGACACCTCATAAATGAATCTTCTCTACATAGTTCAGCATTTGGGGAAATACACTTTTGCCTAGCATTAAATGGTAAGGAATCACTTTGTCTCTGTGTTAAGTATGGAATAGTAGTCAGGTTGTGGTTAGCCTAGTTCAGTGTAAAGACTGGTGGAAGGAGGAAACAACTAGTCTGGTTCTACCCAAGTTTAAAAAAAAACCTAGCAATACTGTTGAAGCTCAATAATTAATACACCTTATTTTATTTAATGTGTAGACAAACAGAAATATAAAAACAACCATGTATCTTTTGGTGAAATTGCATGCTGCAACTGTTTATTTGGAAGGAACAGCTGATTTTAGAGACCTTTTGCTGCTTCCTTAAGTCTCGTCATCACAGGTTTTGTTCCAGCATGTCAATCCTACTAAAACCAAAAACTGCCATTTTTACATGTATGTTTGGGTTAACAAATGAGATACAACATGTTAATTTGTTAATTATTCAGGAGGCATTTTTCCGGCCAACTGGCAAATTTAAGTCCAATACTTACTGTCCTTTTATCTCTGTTTAAGTCTCCACCATCTCCTGAGAAAAAAAGCTGGCTCTTGAGCTACTAAATACTCACTATGTTCACCAGCTACTCACACACATTGTCTGATTTTTGATGCTGGGCAAATATTTTACATGGGGTTTATCAGAGCTTACTCACTGAAAACAGATGCTGCAGTGTCTCAGGTTGATTATGAGATTATAAGTGAGAGTACCCAAACAGTAAGGTTGCAGGTTGTAAATCCAAAATAATGAGCTGTAAAACACTAAAAAGCTCTGTAAACCTGTGGGGAACTGCAGAGGTGGGTGATAATTCTCTGTTGGTTTATCACTGTGAGAAACTCCTTTCACATCATATACAATATGAGCCATTGGTAATATAGAAATATTGATTAGTGCAGCTTTGAAATGACATAATGTCATATTTCCCTATAAACAAGTAAGCCCATACTTTACTTGGAGTATATAAGGAGCTGTCATAAGGAGCCGCTAACTACACTCTCCATACACCACAGCCAAATAGTATGCTTTGATGCTGACAACACCTTACAATTTTTGATGCAAAATAGGGAGAAAAGTCATTAAAATCCAATTGGATATGTGACCTTATTAAGGACTTTTTATGTCTTATGTGTATTTTATTACAACATCAGGCTTACAGCAACTCTCATAATAACATAATGCATAATGTATGTGTTATATTGCATCATTCAGGCATAAGTGTGGGCTTCAGGGAAAGAGTTACTGAGCATATCAGATCCAGATCCGATTTTTCTTTTCCTGTCTCCACAGATGTTACTGGATACTTTCACTGGGCTTGTGGAGTAAATACAGCCCATATTAATGACACGTTTGAGGTTTGCCCTTCAGAACCATGTGTAGAATGCATGTAATGGGTTATCGAACCATGTTGTGTAATTGAGCACACACTGATAATGCACAGACTCTCTGCTGTCATTTACACAAACACACATACACGCACAGATAACGGCCTTTAGATCTCCGAAACAAGCCAATTCAGAGGTTGTGTGCCATAAATTTCCCAAAATGTGTATAACTGTTTTAAAAGCTCTGTAAGTATCGCAGCCTGCAAGTAACCAAAGGTAGAAAGGCTGCAGTGGGGCAGTGAAACATGAAGGACTGCTGCCTCTATTATGTCTTAACTCCCTCTCTCTCTCTCTTTCTCTCTCTTTCTCTCTCTGCCACTCCTGCTTGCTTTAACCTGCTTTTATTAGCTAACAGATGGGCTGCCCTCTCCTCGCTGTTTAAATGGCTCTAGCCTGCAGCTACACAGAAAATGCTCATCTCCTGTGTGCTGTTTGGATTTAACACCTTTGCTGAACGCGTACAAGTTCATCGACCATTGTTGCATACCTGAAGGTGTGTTTTTCGCTTTATATAGATATTTCTTTGTAATTGAGCTTTTCTGAAATAATCTGATTATTTGGGTCTGAGTGAAAAGAAGTGTCAGGTTGAACAGAATGAAGAAGATGATCGGTTTCCAACTCATTAGTTTCAAAATGTGTCATTATACTATGGCAAAGGGTTTAAACCGGTTACAAATGGTCAGTGTTGGAGAACTGTCCTGTCACACCAGCCAATTAGGTGCACAAGTAGCAAAGGTGCAAATATGAAAAAAACAACTCTATCTGGAAGAGTCTTGTATTTTACCAATTAGTTTCAGCAATGGGCCCTTCATCGGGGTGATTCGCAAAATGTATAAAAAGCACAGCCTAGTCTATAATTTATTTCATTTTTGGTCATTTTTGTGTGGGTGTTTTGTAAATGTGAGATATCTTTGCTGTTTACTTTTCACTCTGGCGTAACCACATGATTCTAGGTCTCATTGGAAAACTGATATAGATTCAGCCTTCTTGTAGAGTTTTTACACATCGTGTGAATCACCCTGATCAAGGCCCTGCCCTGACACACATTATATGTTCATTAATTAGTAGCAAAATTGTATTTTGGCCAAAATTAAAAAAATCTTAACTCAGTGGCCATTTTTTCGCTGGAGGAGCTTTCAACCTCATCCCATGGTCTAGTCTGTTCAGACAGTATCTTAAGGTTTACTGAGATGACCACTGTTTGAGGTCATCAAATGGGCAGCATGTCTTCAGAGGAATGAACAGTTAAGGCCACACTGACTGTGCTATAACAGCGTCGCAAGCATCATGACAATAATCTCTTGACTTTCATGCTTCTGTGGCAGTTACATCTGTGACTGGAGGCATTATGTTGTCTGGCTGTCCATCTGTACATCCATCCCCTTCATATGAGCACGATTTCTTGGAAACACCTGGAGGGACTATCTTCTAATTTGGCAGAAGACATAAGAATTAACTGATTAGATTTTGGAGTTCAAAGGTCAAAGGTCAAGGTCACTGTCATCTCAAAAAGAATGTCTTTGGCCATAATTCAAGAATTCATACATTAAATGTGACAACATTTCACACAAAAATTTAATAGGATAAAATGATGAAGTGATGACATTTTATATCCAGAGGGTCAAAGGTCAACTTCACTGTGACATCATAACGATCTGCCAATACAATTAAAACCTTTTATCAAATTCCTCCAATGTCTTCCCTACGTATATTATACGAGTCTGGATAGACATGAATGTAAACTGCAACCTGGCTGGATGGTGGAGGCATACAACCATGAGGCAGTAATTCTGGTTTATTTTATTACCCGTTTCTCTGTTTTTTTTTCTTCAAATCCAATTAACAGAAGGAAGGAGCTCTGTGGCACCACACCACATCAATTATTCATTGTGGGTTTCTTACAGCAGATTCCTGGGAGCTCCTGTGAATATTAAAAACCTGGGAGAAGTTGACAGGCCAGATGTGTAACATCGCTCTCATCTGACAGACTTCTCTGGGATTCAACCAGTTCCTCCACCTCACCCCATCCCTCTAACTTTCATTCACCACCTTTGCCGGGAAGCTCTAAACTCAAATAGCTTACCTGGATCTTGATCAGTGATATAAACTGCTAAGGCTTAGAGGGAGTTTGATATTAAAATGAATATTTTCATTGTTATTTATGTTATTCACAGCTAAGGGAAAAAAATGCTGAATGAAAAAATGCTTTCAAAAATGAGCTTCAATGTTCTCTAGGTTCTTGTAGAGCTGTTTTACAAATATGTTGCTATATTAAAGTCTAAGTGACTGTCAACTGACTTGCATCCCAGCCCCTACTATTTTCCATTAAATAACATCTTGGTTTCCAGTGAATTCCA
This sequence comes from Istiophorus platypterus, assembly GCA_016859345.1. Taxonomy (NCBI): domain Eukaryota; kingdom Metazoa; phylum Chordata; class Actinopteri; order Istiophoriformes; family Istiophoridae; genus Istiophorus; species Istiophorus platypterus. The sequence continues at coordinate 3,048,456 of CM029119.1, forward strand.
AATGGACACATAGTGCCACTTGTTTATTATTTAATGTGACAGTGCAGAGCATTACATGAGTTGTGCATCTGCTACACGCTGCTTGACCCATGTCCGCTTCATGTGCTTGCTTGTTTGCTGACCAACTGTCTCTGGATAAGCCAATCAATTATGTAGCTAAGTGCTTGTCAGAAGCAGTAGCTCCTCCATGTGTGGTTAGGGTTAGTGACGGTTTACAGCTTTGGCTTGTCCAGACCTAACCAGGTCAGCAGTGTCCTCAACATGCAGAAGGCCTGTTCAGTACTGTCTCCTAGTCAGGCAGACATAATTGATTTCATTGAGCAAAAATGTGCCTTCCTACACTGCAATTTTTGGAGGTTTGGTCATTGCTTATTGTGGCATTTAAAAGAAAGATTTTTACATTTTTGGTACTGATTCATATCCATTAAGTGATATGAGAATATACTTCAAATTTTCAAATGCAAGTTGGTATTCAAATAATAGCCAAACTAAAGAGAATGTATTAAGCAATCCCTTTTATTTTTTGATCATTGCCAAGTTACAGTAATTGAAAATCAACACTCCCTGCACAAATGTTTCATTATTTTGCGGCATTGTCCTTACAGGCTTTTAATGTCAAATATCTGCTGTAAATGTTTTCATTGATTTTATCTTAACATCAACCAAAAAACTGGACTTAATTAAAATTGGACAAATGAGTGAAAAAAATACCTCTGTTGGATATGGAAACTGAGAGCAGCAGTTGTAAGTAGAACATGACTCTGTTGTTCTATTGGTGAAATTAGTGCTATAGAAATGTATATTACCCTGAATTTATCAAGTACCGCAACAGAGTACACCGACATACTCACCGCCCTGCTGTCTGAGCTTCTGTTTGATTCACTAATGGATTCCAGTTTTTTATACTCCTCTGCCATTTTTTGAGTGTTGTTACCATAAATAAGCCACTTCCTGCAGAAGTTTTAAGTGAAAACTTTGACAATGCATGGACGGTGAGATGTGTCAGGAATTTTATAGAATGAATTGGCCTCAAACAGACATTCCCATAGGATCATTTTACCTTATTAACAAAAGTGATGTGTTTATGTATACATAACAATCAAAATACAAAATTACACTTGTGTTGATAATCTTAAATCCTCATTGCTCACCTCCAGAATCTATTTTCTTGTGTCCTCTACATAATTTAGTGATTTCCTGCTTTTTGCAGAATATCTTGTGACAACTGCCAACTGACAGAACACCTGTATATTTTACATACAGCTGCTGATTTTGCATTAATTATGAGTGAAGATATAATTACTCCTCTATAATTCCATTCAGTTTGTATACAAACTATACATAAAGTAAAATAAATCTGTCTTTTAAGTATATTGTATCAATTAAAAAAAAAAAAACTCAGTTAAATAAATCCTATCCAGAAATGCAAGTTGACCGAAAGTTACGTTCTAATAGTGCCACAGTGTTTTAAAGTTGGACTGAGGAAAACTAATTTGCCAACATCCATCAGAGGTCAGGGGTCATAGGATAAACAGGCTTGAAATTTCAGCCAGAAATGACAAAGAAACACTGTTGTTGACACTGATATTAAGTGAGTCTTTACACTGGATCCAATATAAATAAAAAATAAGTCCTACTGTTTTTATTCAAAAAGTAGGGTGATAGTAGGTGATCAGCTTTGACCAGCAATGGTGAGAACCTGGCATTTTGATAACAAAACTTCATGAGATGTATTTATTATACTTACACATCATGACATGCAGAAAGTGAAATGTAATGCACTCAGCATACAGCAATTTATTTATTACATTACATTACATTACATCTTCATACATGACTGACTCCCACACAAAACCACCAGCCAGGTCCTATTAATAGTTCTATATTCATGAGTCCTTGATGCAAAGAATTAAATACAGTCACAGGAAAAGCTCCAAGCATGTAGGACATGGAGACTGGTTTCTGGTGCACAGCTGCCGCACAGCTGGAATTGTGATGAATTTTATTTCAGAATCACATGAAAAATCAGTCTCACCTCTTTTTCTCCCCTTTAGACAGTGTTCTCTATGCCCTGTCACTCTGGTCATTTATGATTGACAGAGCAATAGGATAAATACCACCACTGGTATTTGACCCTGCAATGATGTCCTTGATGGAGATGCCTAATCACCATAGGGCACCTTAAATTAATTAGCTATGAAAGAGATAATTTGCCTGCTTACCATCATGCTCTTACCTGCCTGAGTGATTTATATCTAAATCGATTCTGACAAATATACTGCTACATTAAAAGCCAGTAAAACCTTGAATATGTATTATTTAATGCAGCTCTCCAAGTAACAACTTACAGAGTACAATTCTACACTGTGCTGTGTGCTCTTTTTTAATCTAAACAGGCAGGAATACAAATGCCAATTCCTATCATTCTCGACAACACAGTGGTACTGCTGTTGTTTGATCTAGATCCCTACTGTATCTATCTTTAAACTTAACCATACAGGCAAGTTCACAATGAGGTTCCAAATTGCCCAGTGGGTACAGAGGAGATAAAAACATCAATTTGCAGACTCAAAGCCCCACTGTGATGAAAAAGCGTCTGTCCTTCGCTGATGCATTTAAGTTTCAGCAACTATTTCTCTTTAAAATTATCCTTTTATACTGCTAAACTGTTTTGTCAAATGCGTCTCAGAGAAAATGTAATAGCTGCCTGGATTATGTTTCCTGACAATGTTTGTTTTTTCCAGGTGCAAAAATATTTTTTTATTCTTGTAGCACACAACAAGTGTAGGGAGGTCAGGGCTGATTCTGGACTTTCAGTTTCGATATAATAAAAACACTTTGGTTAGGCATTTTACCCACTGAATGCTGCCATCTAATCATAAAGGCTACAGCAGTACAAGGTTAAATATTCACAAAGAGAAACTGAGTGCATGTTTTGTCTCACCTTCTGAAGAGCACTGTAATAATTATCTCTTATGAACTAAGAAACATTCTGAACGAGCCAATGCTAAGTACAGCTGAACCGGCTGAACCAGCTCAAATGATTTGCTGGCTAATCTAAACAAATTTAGGTTTCATAAAAGAGTTTAGACCGAAATATGTTATGATTGGGACATTTTACAGTGTAAAAACAAAATTGTCACTGTTCTGGTGGAGAACCATTCTAACACTGTTTCTAAGCTACCTTAAACAACTCTTATACTTATTTGCCGATATCAATATAGCTAACATAAGCTTAAATCAGCCAATTCATAAGATTTCTGTATCTGACTCAGTATATGGAAATGCAATTGTGTCCCCTGTGGCACAGAGCAAAAGAGACCACGAAAAAAAAATCATCATCATCTATGTCAACTGTATGGGGCAAATTATAAATATCCTATCATCTATTACTCGGTCCCATTTACTTGCTGCTTTAGTCGTGTTCTTTTGTATGACAGGGAGTCTATCAAAATGCTAAATTCTATATAAATTCTCTGGTTTAAGGTTTTATCTCCATATTACTCAATTATTTTACTTCTAAGGTAGCCATTATTTCACTCTGCTGTATATAAATCAGCCGCCCAGACTTTAATGGTGGGTTTGTCCCTTTCAAAGTAAAGACATTCAAAACATAAATCACTGTTCAAAATACAGAGAGAAAAGCAGAATAACAAGTTTTATTTTAATTACTTTTCTGTTAGAGCTACACAGATGTTATTATAAGGATCCTTTTTAAGAGTGAGGGAATTTAAGAATGAATTTTTCATATTGTAGACTAGAATTATCATTGACTGCGAGCAGTCTATGAGAATTATCGGTAAAATAAGCAGAAGTCAATCCTGCTTTCCCACTGATAAAAGGTACAATTGACCACACCATATGCAACACTGAACACAAAATCAAACTATAACATCAAAATGTTATTAACTGAAAAAATCAAACATTTCTACAATGCACCATTCTGTTGATCCAATTTTTAAATCAATCAGGGGAAAGTCAGACATTTCCCATCAGTTTTGTAGTCAGGGGAAAACTGCAACCTGCCTTGATCTCATCAGGTTATCATTTCTTTTGTTTACATTATGTCAGAGCAAGTCAGGATCAAGTAGATAAAACAAACATGCACTGTCCTGCGATGGCCACTAATCAATTCTGCACAGGCCTGGTTCATCTAGGATAAGCCAGTTAACATCTTTTCATTCTATCCATGGGTGTGCTGGAACAGCATGAAAATGACTGCAGAATCATGTACTTTTATAATGCTTTATAATAAGTAAATAATGACACTTATGAGATAATATATTAGAGGAAGCTAGCCCTTCTTACACTCACAATGCTCATTAATTAAGGCTCTGAATACAAAATTACATATACAGTCCTTTTACCTCGATCAAAATATCTTGTAAAACTAAAAACAAAAAAATTGTAAAACTAAGACACTGTCATGTTTCAATAGAGCAATTACAGAACATTTACAAATAGATAAAGCCAGCAATGTTGAATGGGTTATTCTTAATAGGGTTATTTATTCATTTCACATGGATTGTTAATTCCTTACTATCACTGGTTGAAGCTTGTCCCAAAAAAAAAAAAAAAAAACAACTGGAATTACTGCCTTACTTTTGTATGACTCCGCCATCCAAACAAGTTGCAGTTTACATCCAGGTAAGGACTTTGAAGGAATTTAATAAAAAGATATTATGTGTATTTCATCCTAATTAGCATTTGAATTCTTGAGTTTTGACCAAAAACATGTTTTGAAATTTTACCTCCAAAATTTAATCATTTCATCCTTAGTTCCAAATGAATGTTTGTGCCAAATTTGAAGACATTCCTTCAAGGCGTTCTTGAGATATAGCGCTGACAGCCCAACAACATAATACCTCCGGCAAAAGCTGGCGCTGGCGTGGGGGCATAAAAAGGAAAATCAGGCCTGCAAAGTTTATCTAGTCTGAATCCTAATAGCTTATATACAGCACTCCAAGAAACCAACTGTCACTAAACTAGCATGGCCTAAAGGACAACTAGAGTCCCAATTTCCATCTGTTATCCAAGCACACATAGTTTTAAAGGTATGATTACTTACAGCATGAGGAAAATCATATAACTAAGAATTACTGTATGAGTAGTTGTGTTTGTGCACCTGCTACCTTGGCAAGGGTACAAACACTGTACTTTTCTTTTATCATTATTCATTTGCAAGGTTGAACTTTCAGTTTCAGTTACTAAGTAACTAGAAATGTATTATACAACAGGAGAACTCGAGAATGAAGTTGCCTTGAGTGGATCTCTCACTGCAAAGGTGAAGTGAAGCTCCAAGGCTTCACCAGTTTGTGCTTTGTCTTTGATTCCCTCTGCTTCCATCATCTTATCTACACAAACACAGCTTTATGGTATTTTTTGGAAGGGAAATCCAAACTTTATTAAACTTTTTCATTATTTATTTCATGAGTATGCAGCCTGTGTACCAGTAACCTGTATCATTGCTCTGTTTCTGGCAGAGAATTTTGATAAAGTCAGTTCAAACCAGTGTTTTCCACAGCAAGAGGTGCATTTTAATCATTTTTTTAAAGGTCCTTGCATTCAGTAAACAGTAAAACTCAAGTAGTGGGTAAACATTTCAACTTTTCCAATGTCTGGTTCAAATAAACAGCAGACATGATCGACACAATCTTCAGACTTGCAAACAAAGATGCCATAACTTGGAGACACAAATCACCAAAGGATTAGGGGGCTCAGTTCACTTAGGAAAAAACAGCTAATTAAAGATAAGGAATTTAAACAGAATGCAGCTACTTTGAGACAGATAAGTGATAACAAAATATATAGCCACCTGTTCACATAAATGGCCCTCATCATACATGGTTTCATATATAGTGTTTAAATAAGTTTGAGTCAGCGAGGTCTGCAAGTCATTAAGCTTTACCTTTTAGCTTTGTCAGTAATGTTACAAAGAAAGGAAGTTGTAGTCCTCTAATATTTTTGCTATGAAGCTTGTAGCCTGATATTAAGACTGAACATGGCAGCTCAGTTGACACAGTAGCTTCGGTAGTGGATGCTAAGAACCGTTAAAATCTGACGATCAATGGTGAATAAATGAGATTCAAAAGTTCACTCACAACAACTTGTAAATATGGCTTACATCTCATCCATATGCAGCGCGAACTGTGTGCCTATCATTCTCTCAGTAATCATACAAGTAGATAGCTAGCTAGCTATGTTGAAAGCTACGTTCCCCATTCTTTATGCTGTCGACACAGCTCGGATTAGTGGACTGTTTATTCAGCCGGTTGCATCAGTCATCGATTACACGGCACCAGAACTGTTCAAATCACTGAACATATCTGAGATGTGTGGTGATTCAGGGGTCTGGAACCAGGTTATCAGCCTTTTGCTGGTCAATATGTTTCACATATCGTATAGAATTGGGCTCACAATGGGAGGACATCAATTACACGACTTAGCCAAAAAAAAAAAGACAGTACGAGTGCTGACAAATCTCGTTGATGCCAGTTTTACTGCAGTGGGAACATCATTTTTATTATCTAATGGGGAAAGGACCACAACATACGGAAATGTTTTAACTTTAAGAAACAAAAGGGAAGAGTGGCTGCACAGAACAGCAGTGCAGCCAAATCATTTTCATATAGGGTGGCGAGACAATGACAAGCATTCACCTTAGGGATGCAAATAAATTGGTGCCTTTTTCAGACTTTATTTGTGTATGTGGTATTAAGGTATGTCAAAGAAAATCTCTGTGCTTACATGGCTAGCATAAAAGTTTTGATGTGTGTCGCTCCTCTTTAAAATACTCAAAAAATGAAACTTTTTATCATCCATCTTTCCATGACAACTGGTCAAACACCATCTTCTGATGAAGATTATATGATACTGAAAGCCCAGAATGAGCAACTAATTGAGTAGAAAAACTGGATTGATTTGTGGCTAAAAACCTCTTCTAGTGGTGCTACAGCTGAGCAGGAAGGCTCGACCACTGAGTTGGTCGATGGGCTGGCCAGGCTGGTCTATGGTAGTTTTACGCAACCTGGGCTCTGCCAGCGCTGCAGAAACACAACCTTCATATGGCATCACTTTACCCCCACCATTTTCTTTCTCAGTTGAAAATGATACTTTATATTACAGTTTGATTTTCAGTATAGGTTTCTTAGCTTCCTGGCAAGAGAATATTAGTGGGTATAATAATATAATATCCTACAGTCTGTAGCTACAGCACATTAACTCTATCTAAGTCCAATTAGCAGATATTATAACGTCAAGTGCACAATTGCAATCCATGTTCTGTTACGTGTTACTGGTCCCTTTGTTCATCTTTTCAAAGTTTAATCTAACTTAATAGCATTATTATAACATATAAATCTATGTAAAAGAGTACTTACTGAGGCCTACTACCTAGTTGCTATCTACAAAGTCTGTAGTATTTGATAACAAACTTCTGCACTTTTTAAGCGTTTTTAATACCTGTCCTCAATCTTTCTCTGCATTACTCCAAAAAACACATTGCACCCAAACCATAAAATAGGTCCCTGGTAGCCCAAAAGATCAATCAAAGTAATAGAATGAGTAAATGTAAATGTGCAGCTCCATTTCCCATAACAGTAGCAACTGCAGCTATCAGAGGCTGGCTCAATCTGTCCCTGTCAGACTAAGGCGAAGGTAGAGGGCCAGAATAATTTATTCAGGCAGGGAGATGGAAAAAGGGTGGTGGTTCCCATCGATATGGGAGGTTGTGTATATAGTATGTAAGTGTGTGCAATCATCAGAGACAGGAGAGCATGGATCACACAGGTCGCTGTCTGCTGGGGTAAACAACATAGATATTACATGAGAATAAAGGCAAAAGAGGGATGAATGCCTGTTATTTCAGTGATAGCTTGGGAGTGGAATAGTGGGTAAGCTCAGTTGCAATTGTGCTTTCTGTGTGTGTGAAAATGTGTGGGTGTGAGTCAAAAATTCAAGAAAAATTAAAGCAAGCCACATCAAACATATTCTAAACGCAGTGCCGGTGAAATATCCTCTGTGGTCAGAATGGTCTGCATGGCTATCATTCTGAGCAGACATATTTGCCCCAAGATTGTAATTCATTTGCAAGCCTTTAAAGATGTCCTCTAAAGGACAGGAGTAATACAGCTGATCAGGAGAGTTATTCAGCAAGGAGGTAGAGTCCAGGAGTCCTTCATTAGCCAGAGGTGATGATGAAAAATGGGGAGAATTTAAAATTAATAAAATGCTAGTCACCATACTTGTTAATGTTTGGATAATACAGTTTCCAACAGCAGTTAGCAGTTGGACAATTTCAGTTAACTTTATATTTCATCATGCCTTGGCAAATAGAATAGAGTGTAACACAGCTGTCTGTAGTGTGTCTTATGTAAAACGCCATATAAACCCTAGCCAAGCCTACTGATGTGTTCCAACAACATACACACAGACAAATTTAGACAATAGCTAAAAAGCTAGCTCACTTATTAACAAAATAGTTTCAGACGATTATAAATCATTAAAATAGGCTGAGGGTTGAACACTCACATTTCTCATGAACAACTATTTAACCCTTGTAGAATTATAATTATTTTTTTCTCGGGAGACTTTGACACGTGCATCAGCATTGGCCAGTGGGAAGTCACCTTGATGGTGCTGACCATTGGCAATGGATAGCTGGAGAGTCCAAAACTAAACAAGCTGTCAAAGCTTATTCTGTGTTGCACCGGCCACACTGACTAACTACGACTTGCATGGTTGGCTAGCACGTTAGCAGAGTTAGCTCAGCAGCTACCAAAGTTCGCCAACTAACTCTGTAAGTATTCATTACATCACCAGACTTCTAGCAGCTGTTGCAGTGGCACAATAGGAGGACTTCAGTGAACAAAGACTTTAGGTTTGCCAGATTTGACTGATACCAAACAGCCCAATAAGTATGTATGAGATGGTAAGGTTTTTTTTACAGTTTGTAATGGGTTACTAAAAAATAATTTGCTAAAAGGAGACACACTCAGTTTGGTTATAAATACGTTTTCTTATACACAACAGTGAATGATTCATGGGGTTTTAGTCCATTCTCTATTGAAGAAAATGGCCTTTCAGTGACATATGTGTAAAATGGTGGTAACAAGGGAAAATGAATTTTTGTATTTTCAAGTTTCTCAAAACCCTCTAAAATACGTTGTGACCTTCTAATGCTCCTATTTTAGCATCCATCACCTGTATTTGATGGTGGAAAAGCTTTTCACAAAAATATGCTGGCCTATTTCAGATTAAAAGGTGGGTAAGTTTGTTATTTTGGTTTAAACCCTCACCATTTTTGCATTATTGTCCTAAAATCTAACCTCTTCATGTCCTCAGATTATCCAGCCTTGCTGACTCTCCCCTTCACTTCCAATCTATTAATTGCAGTAATCTAGTGATTGTCCTAAACAATGTAGTCATCCAACTCTAATCCTGTGCTGAGTCCATTAGGTTATTACAGCAAGTTGCCTAACTGTCCAAGCTGTGTTCACTCTGACCTAAATTGCTGTTTTCCCCTCATGTTTATGGACATACACTTTAGACACACATACATATAGTGGTAAAGTCCATTAGGATATTGCATCAAAAACACTAAAGGTAGGGGGCCGAAATGATGAGACAGAGATGGATAGATACTCCAACTCAGACCCACTGACTGAGCAGTAAGGTTGAATTAGGGCAGACAAGGTAACTGAGGTGAGCAGCTGGAATCCCAGAGACTTCAGTAAGTGGGAAACGTAGCAGGGAAGAGTAGTTAAACCTGTCATTCAGATGCCACTGACAGTTCCCTCTTTTGACTTATTGATCCATGCCCTTGGAGGAGATAAGGTTGTATTATCAAAGACACACCATTAAATGCAAAGTAGTAAGAGATCTGTGTCCTAGGAGTGTCAATCTATGTAAGTCCCTGTACGTCATCGGAAATGTGAATCCAATTTTTATTTGAAAATAAACCAAGTACATTTACTCAATTACTGTACATAATTGCAATTTCATGCCCATTTTTAATTTTACTCCACTACATTTTACATTCTAGATGTTGTACTTTTTAACACTCTATTTTTTTTTTTTTTTTTACAGTTATAGTTGCTAGTTATTTATTTTACACATAAAAACATTCAAGCTTCAAAAAATATGATGCATGATTGAAGATGAAATCAGTGGTACCCAACACTTTTGTCTAGTGAGCCCCCTTACCGAATAGAATTGTCTCATTTGGCCCCCATGTCATGTTTTAGATATCTATGAGTTATCAGCAACTCCACCAAACAGACATTTCTCCTCTAAATTTGTTGGACGGTTTCATTTAAATAAAAGTTTGTGGTGAAATCAAGATTAAATCATCCAGCATTTCATACTAAGAAGGAAAGTTTTGTGAAAGACTAAAAAAATGTATGCATATTTATGTAATAGTGTCTTGTTTTGTTTTGTTTTGTTTTTTTTCAATTCAGCCTCATTAATCATCTGGACCTTCTAGAGGGGATGACCGTAGATTGGCTACCTTTGGACTTAACTGTAAATAAAGCAGAGAAATTGGCAGAGTAAATGCTACTTACACATTGTTGCATCAGTGCTAACATCCTGTAATGTCAGTGGGCCAAAAAAAAGTTAAAGTACTTTGATACTTTAAGGACATTTTTGACCATACTTCTGTAATTTTACTTTATTAAGATTTTGATCATAGGAATTTTAGTTGTAATGGCATATTTCTACACTGTATTTGTATTTTTATTTAAGTAAAATATCTGAGTACTCCTTCCACTACTGACCATGTGAAATCTTTATGACTTCCATTGTCTCCACTAGACTCAGTAATGACTTACCCACCCTGTGGGTCCGTTGTTACAAATAATGTTTCATGGTCAAGCATTGTTTGAAAAACTAGGATGAATTTCATTTCAAACAGATAAATATATAAATATTGAAATTTAAGAGAAATTAAATAAACAAACTGAGTATAACAACAAAACATAACTCAAATCAACTTTTTGAAAAGATTTTCTCTCTATCTTTCTCTTTGTGTTTCATTATCACACAGCCTATGGCTTCTCCATTCTGGGTCTGATTTGTTAAAAGCAAACTGATGTTTCTCTGTACCCATGCAGCAGATGAGTAAGCAGAAGTTTAAATTGTGATGTGAAATATTAAAAATGAGGCAGGGATGTAGAGCAGAGCATAAGGGAAACAGACAGTCCGAGGATGAAGGGTCGAGGGATAATCACAAACACTTACACAAGCAAACACAAAGGTTGCCCAAAGAAATTCATCATTGCAGAGACTACAAGCACTCACTGTGAATTACAGCATTTATTCAGGCAAAAAATCTTTTGCACTTGCCATTTTCATTTCACCCCTGCGTCTTTCAAGTTTCTGAAAATTCAATTCAATTCAATTCAACTTTATTTATATAGCACCATATCATAACAGACGTTATCTCAGGCCACTTTTCATATAGAGCAGGTCTAGACCAGACTCTTTATAGTTATCATTTACGGAGACCCAACATTTTCCCCATGAGCAAACACTTGGTGACAGCAGCAATGAAAAACTCCCTTTGAACAGGTAGAAACGTTGAACAGATCCTGGCTCGTGGTTAGTGTGGGGGGGTCTGCCTCAACCAACTGGATTGAGAGTGAGAGAAAGAGAAAGAGAGACGGGGGGCAGGAGGGAGGAGAAACAGCAGAGCACAATAATGGGACTAATAGGTATATATACTATAGTTATACTAACAGTGCTGATAATATTACTAATAGGACTAAATGAAACAGTAACATTAATAACCATAATAATCATAATAATTAAAGCAGTGGGTGTTGATCAGGATCATGGGGCAGTAGATGGATCTGCAGCCATGGATCCAGACTCAGGAGCATCAGAAAGTAACTGCAGAAAGTAACAGGAGGAAGAGGAGAGAGATGAGGAAGAACAAAACTACAGGAGAGAGCAAGGACAGTTAGTAACGAGCATTTTTGAGGTGTTAATGTCCACAGGGAGAGAGGAGGAGGAGGCTGGGGAAAGGGAAGCTCAGTGCATCATGGGAAGTCCCCCAGTAGTCTGGGCCTATAGCAGCATAGTGAGGGGATGGCTCGAGCTAAAGCTGAGCCAGTTCTAACCATAAGCTATATCAAAGAGGAAGGATTTAAGCCGACTCTTAAACATGGAGAGTGTGTCTGCCTCATAGACCAAAACTGGAAAATGGTTCCACAGCAGAGGAGCCTGATAACTGAAAGCTCTGCCCCCATTCTGCCTGTGGAGACTCTAGGAACCACTAGTAGACCTGCATTCTGGGAACAAAGTGTTCTACTGGGATAATAAGGTACTATGAGCTCTTTAAGACAGGATGGTGCCTGGTCATTAAGGGCTTTGTAGGTGAGGAGGAGGATTTTAAGTTGTATTCTGGATTTCACAGGGAGCCAATGCAGAGAAGCCAACACAGGAGATATATGATCTCTCTTTCTGGTTCTTGTCAGTACTCTCCTAGCAGCAGCATTTTGAATCAGCCGGAGACTGTTTAATGTTTTATTGGGCCTGATAATAGGGAGTTGCAATAATTGAGCCTAGAAGTATCAAAAGCATGTACTAGTTTTTCTGCGTCATTTTGAGAAAAGATGTGCCTGATTTTTGCAATAATCCGAAGGTGAAAAAAGGTAGTCCTTGACTTAGATTATATATGGCAAGAGGAATCATCACGTCTTCATCAGATCTGGTGTGAGCAGGAGCAATGTGGTCTTCTGATACCAAGATTTCAGTTACCTCCTCCGTGGGACAAACAGTGCAGAAACAGGTTGGCTCTCGCAGTAAAAAGACAAGGAATCGTACATTTAAGCATTATATTGGGGAGGGCATGCTCCTCTTCAGTCTCCTCATCCCCCATTTCCTCTTCTCTGATGTTTGCTCACTGTATAGGCAAGATGATGTTTACATGTATCCGGGAAGCCAATTAAAAGCTAGCCCGTGGCTAGGCTGCACATGATAAAAGTGCATAACGTGACACATCCTGAATATATTCATCCAAGCTCATATTGTAATTCACCTGTGGAAAGCATGATATACTGACTAAACACTGTTGGGTCTTGCATGGGCTTACACATAACAGTTTCAGTTCAGTGGCATCAATAGAGCTCAAGAACAGGAGGCCATCAGTTAACCCTTGTGGCAAGAAAGTTACATGCAAATAGTTCACTACCATTGACTTACTCCGGACACACATGCACACACATGCAAACCTATATACCTTTGAACATATACTGTACATTCTTACCATATTCAGCAGTAGTTTGCCAGAACAGAAGAAAGCTAATTTTCCTTCATTATTCACTTTAATGCATGACTTCCTCAATATGGAGCCCAAAAGTCTTTAATATTACATAAAACAATAGATGCCAAATAAATAATTGCATGACTAAATTTTAAAAATACTAAATAATAAAAATTATGAAATAATTTATAATTAAAGAATACTTTTTATAGCGATTGAGGAAATTAAACTCAAATGATTATTATGAAATGTTATTTGATAATTCGTAGTTTTAAAGGACTTCATTTTGGTTTCATAATAGATATTTTTATTTATCGGAAGTCTGTTACTACTTCATAATGGCCCTCTTCCCAATAAGTTGTTTCACTGCACTCTCAACTTTGAGCCAATCACATAACTAAAGCTAAACAACTGCTAACAGATTTAGCCAATTAGCTCCTGTTAGCTGGAGGAACAACAATTGCAAAGTTATTCTTGAAAAATTATCTCATTACTGCTGTTAATGAACACAGAAACTAATATCTCATCCTATTTTTTTAGCTTAACAAGGCAGCACATGCTACCTGAGAAAGAGAGTAGGTCTTTCTCAACACATATCAAGTTGTGATTTGCATTCACACCTGACAAGTTTAATCCTGCAGCCCAAACATCAGAGAATGGACTAAGTGTAGCGCTGTAGTACTGTCCAATAAAAACATGGATTTGAATTTTAACTTCAGAAAAACTAATATAGCAGCAACAAATACTATACTTCATATCCAAGACCAAAAATCTGAGAAGGAACATAATTATATATCAAACACTAGGGGTCATCAGAACCAAAAAGAGGATTAGACTGTTTTCCCAACAGTTTGTTGATATTTTTAGTATTTGGTAGAGATATCAATGGTTCATGGTATCGCTGACACTGAACTAAAAGTCAAAGGTTGACTTGAACAGGCTGCTCGTAATTACAGTTTAACAATGTGATGTCAATAATGTATAATTCTAAGCTTAAAGCTGATTGAGCTAATTAAGTAGGTAGGTAGCCTAACCAAAAAAGGTTTGGTGTCTGCGTTGGTGTACTGTGTTTATGTACAGCAGCACTCGATAATCTTTGGTTCAGACTTAATTTAGCTTTGTAGTTGCTCTGGCAAACAGGAATTAACTGGTTAAATTTGGTTACCACTATTATTTTGCTGGTTTAGGTGGCAGGAAGCATGTGATTGGCTGAAAAGTGACAAGGTGTTGAAAACACACGTCATTAAATAAAACATTACATAAAATTTCACCGAAGTAAATGTCAATATCAAATAAATTAGAATTATAAAAAGGCATTTTGTAATAAATAAAATGTGATACAATGTAAAAATAATATTTCAGTCACTATGAAAAGGAATGACTAAATAATATTACATGATAATTAAATCAGTTTTAACAATTACTTGAATGTATTCCTTGAAATTATGGTTCATTTGCATACTTAATACACTTCATTCATATGATTATTAACTTAATGATTTTTTTCTCTTAATTTAATATTGTTCACTTTCCATGTCGGAGCAGTCGTGTAACATGAGAGTCAGGTATGCGTACGTGCGCAAACACGTAAATACTTTAAGCTTCCATGTTACTGGATGTAAAAACTCACTTTAATAATAGAGAGCTCCCAGCTTTGCTTGGCCATCTTTTATTCATACCACCCACTTTCTTTGCACTGGGACACTTTCTGCTGCTTATGCCAGTGACACCATTTGCTGTTTCAGCTTCACTATGAAACAATTTGGGTTTTCACTGAATCTCAGCTATGGAAAAGGGTAGTAAAGTCAGTTTTTTCACCTGAGGTGAAAGCTTCATGTCATTTTTATCTGTAGGATTACCACATCTGTCAGCTGAGACTGATTAAACTAATCAAACATTTGAATCACGCTTGGTGTTTTGGAATAAAATGTTTTGGGTTTTTTTTCAAAGCGCCTTTCAGGTTGAGTGATTTGCACATTTGGAAAAGGTGCATCACAAATAAGTGATTTATCCTTACCAATTTTACTCAATGGTTTTTCCCCAGCATTGGGATTTTACTACCTCCCTACTATGCTATTACTCAGTGACACTAGAAGAGACAGCCATTATCACGACAACTGTGATTGTGATTTATGCTGAGTAGAGATAATATTCTTCAAGTTAGAATAAAAAAGTTCAATAACATTTTAACTGAATTCATTTACAAGTCACATCTAAGCAACTCTCTACATTTATACAGCATTGCTCAGTCTATTAAACATTGCAAATTTATATAGACGATATGAAATTAATTTGGGCATGGTAGCATAAAAGTTGGGGTTTAAGTAGAAAAAATAAAATAAAAAATGCATGTCAAATATAATAAGATTTAAGTCTGTGTTTCACAGTTCATAAAAGTGTGTTTTGCTAAATTTAGACAATTCTGTCTCAGTGTAAGGGCTTTGTCTCTGTCATGATCATCTAGTAAGAGGGATCACTGTCCATTTAGTAAAAAACAAGAATATACATTGATCTCTAAATTTATTACAAATTGAACGTCTCCCCATAGAATTTGTCATTTTTTTTCAAAACCAGTTGCTCATTGCATCATAGGAGAATGCACAGTTGGTTTATTAAAATGTAGTCCGGCTATGATCAATGTACCACAATAACAAAGTATCAAATTAAAAAATAATGTGAAATGAGTGACTCATATCAATAAACATACAAAGAATTATCCCCTGAGTCTGGAGCCCTTGGTTAGATGTCTGGCACCACTCTACTTTGTTGGTTCAATCTCATAGTGTTGTTTTTGTCCACAGCAGGCAGCCAATTGGCTTTGTCCACTACATGCTCAGCACCAAAATGGAGACAGTCACAGTTAGGGACGATACAGTGAACACAGTAGAGCAATTAGCAGCTGAAGAAAAAGAGATTTTCCCCCAGGAGTTGATAGATACCAAAAACAGGTTTGAAATGTTATATTTTTGAAGGGTTAAGTCACAGTTTGGAGTTTGATTAATATGATTACCTCACATGTTTTAGATCCACCGCCATCATTCAAACTTTATCATCCTCTCTCCTTGTGTTAGTCACACTTTTAACAAGTCAGAGCTTTGTTTATATGTGTCACCTTGAGTAAAACTTAGTTTTGCTTAAAAAGCAGATATATCAACCCGAGTCTCTCTCTCGCTCTCTTTTTCTCTCTCGTGAATAAGTAGCCAATTTTGTCCAACAGTGCTTAACTTGTTTTCAAGGATTTATCAATGTTTATTATTTCAAAACTTAAAGTGGATTGAAAATAATGGTTTTGTTCTTCTAACCTTTTGTTTAGTAGTTCTTGGTTCATTTAGCAGTTCTTGGTTATGGTTTCCCATAAATTTGGCCATTGCTAATTTAGTTCTTAATCCAATGTGTCAATTTGGGGCTTTTGTATTAAGCCTTGTTCCATTTAGCAGATATTGATGGTTTAAACCTGCATTAATTGATATTTTCCACTTACAGGACCAAGCTGTAAACACACTATTAAACATTTTCTTATCTTTTTATAAACAAGTTTGGGCCTCTGTGGTTTTCCCAGTAGTAGTGACTCCTTTCACATTACATGTAGTGATTTAAGCCTTTATTAATACAGAAATGTTAATTCAAACAGGTTTCAGGCTTTGCCTCTGTTAGATATTAATAGAAAAACAATTGGTTAATTTGGTACAGCTCAGTCATTTTGAGATATCAGGGCAGATATGTTGCATTTTTTTAAAGAGGAGGATCTGAAGAAAATATTAATGATGCCTTGTTTTTTAGAAAGTCATATATAAGGTTCAATCCCCCTCAACACCTCGATAAATTTCACACAACTCCTTAAAACACAACCTTGTTCCATTAATACTGGACTGCAAGTTACACTCCCATGAAAGAATTGCAATGATGCAATGTAAATTCTGTCATTGAGTGTCTAAAGGCTCCATGGAACAGATTTCGGAAAGAAGTTTCTTTAACATCTCTGTGAGTGAGGATCCTTATGCTGCACAAAGAGAATTATTCATGCTATTCAACGTATTTTCCAAAAATAGTTAAAGTGTGAAGGAGCCTGAAAGTGCATGTTGGGAAAATGCATATTCGTCAGGTAATGCATATGGGCATAACATGCAAATGTGCCAATGTGCTTGCATAGGCACAGTATTTGTACAACTGGGTACAGGGTATGTGTAGCCCTTGGGTAAAAGCAGAAGTAGTGGGACAGGGACAGACAAGGCCAGACAACTAGAATAATTCCAATGAAATATGCAGGCAGGGATAGTGAGATGCAGAGAGTACCTTCACCTGCTTTCATTTTCTTTCTTTTGTCTGTGGGGAGAAGAGACTGAGATGAAAACAGGAAATAGAGGGGATGAGAGAAGAAAGAGGGTATGGAGTCGTGTCCCTGGATGGATGGAGGTAGGGATGGCTGAGAATGCTGAGAATAGACAGGAGATGAATCGGACTGCTTAGGGGCCGTCCATGGCCTCTGAGCAGCACAGGTTGCCTCTCTACCTCGTTTACTGTTTCCATAACAAATCTCAGAATCTCTGGTGGCTTGCTCAGCCCATTTTTAAAAAATAATAGCACTAAACTAGAACTAATTCAAAAGCCATCCTTCTCCATTAACATTATTGGTTGGAAGTTTTGTCCAACCCGTGACAGTGTTATGGTGTAACATTAATATTAATAGTAAAAAATAAGCTTAATTAGCATAATCAATTAATAGAGTAATAGCAGCAGGTCCTCAGCATTAAAGTTTGGTCAAAGTTCATTTTTTCCCTTTTTTTCAGCACTTTCAGTTGTTGAAGATATTCAACTATTTAAGCCTGCAAAATAAGATTTATTTTCATTTCTCTGTAACACCTTAGATTTCAGTCTGCAATGCACATAATTCGGGTACAAGTTCATTTTGGTTTCATCTGTTCAAAGAATCGTGTTCAAGGATTTCTCTTCTTGAGTGTTACCAGTGGTTTGCATCTTGTGGTTAAACCATCTGTATTTACATTCATGAAGGCGTCTCTAGATTATAGACTTTGACAATGATACACTTTCCTCCTAGAGAGTTTTCTTGACCTGACTAGATGTTATGAAGAGTTTTTCTTCACCAAGGAAAGAATTCTGTGATCATCCTCTCTAGCTGTCTTCTGTGGTTTTCCAGGCCTTTTGTTGATGCTGAACTCACTAGTTCCTTCCTTCTTTTGAAGGATGAACCAAGTTGTTGATGTGGCCACTCCTAAAGTTTCTGCATCTGTCTATAGGTTGGTTTCTTTTACAGCCTAATGAGGCCTCTTTGAACCACATATTAAAAGTTCCCATCAACAGCTACCAAATGCAAAGGCAACACTTTTAATCAACTCCTGTCCTTTTATCAGCTTAATTTGCCATGAAAAAATGAAGGATCAGACCACACCTGACCATGAAACAGATAAACTGTGAATTGTTAAATTACTTCTGAGCTACAGAAATAAAAATGGCATAAAAATGGCTGTAAAATGACGCTGAATAACGCTGAAAGTCTAAACTTAAGTTTTATCTCATTGGTTTTTTTTTCCATTCCAGTGGTATAGAGAGACTTCGAAAAGTTCACTTTCCAAACACTTATGGACTTTACTATAATAAATTCTTCTGACAACAAACTGTGCAGTTAATTTAGTTTGTTCTTCCATGTTTTGAAGAAAGTAAAATCAAAAGAAATTTTTTTCATCTCATTCTCTGTAGTTACAGTGTAAGTTAGATAATAATGCTCCCCCTTGTTATAATCAGTTACAGATAACTACAGGGTATGCAGGCTATTATCAAAGCACTGATAGCTTGTTCCTGTTAAGTAACACAATGTTGCCACTGTTACCATATGAATGGCATTTTTTTCATCCAAGTCGTGGCAGTGACAAAGCACATAGAAATTTGCCCCACAATAAATACAGTTTAACAAAAACAGAGGTACTGTATGACCATCTTCCCATCTTGCTAATATTAAAAATGAAAAAAAAAAGCCTTGACCATTTTCAGTCTATTAGTAACAAAGATCATAAACCACAAATTTTAAAAAAATCAATCTACAATTAAGGACCTAAACATTACACAAACTTTGACACGCTTCTCCCCAACGTTTGCTGATTTGTTCATGAAAAGAAAAAGAAATTACACAGAAAACTTCACATTTACAACCAAAAACAGCAAAAGTGCAGTGAGCAGAGTGAATGCAAACCTTTGTGAGGAAAGTTCTGTAACAGAGAGGAAGTAAAAGGACTGGAAATGCAGCAAATGCAGTTTGGAAAATAAAATGCTCAAAATACTTCCTACAATAATCTCCAGCACTTCCCATTCTAAGTAGAGGTATGTAGCCCAACATGAACCACAATAAACTAACATACACAAATTCAAATGAACATACTGACAACATATAAACACTTAAAAACCAAGGAAACGTGATAGTAGAAATGCCAACCCGCCCCTTCGTTCTATGATCGAGACAAAATTATTTCCCTATTCTCTCTCAATGCCTTGTTCATAATACAGTGCAACAACTTCACGAGTAAGATTTATTCACATTACAGCGGAGAAACAAGGGTCATGCGCAAGTCATTGCACACCGATCTGGGCAGTAGTACCACTCCAGAGCTCCTGATGGCGCTGCAACTTACCACAAAGCACTACCTTAGCATTAGTATTAATAATAATAGATTGCCATATGTCAGAAACTCAAACAGTATTTCTGTAACTAACCTGGTAACTGCGTGCATATTGTTTAGTGTCAATATCAGGCCAATTTGTTTTTGCGTTTTGTTTTCAATATCAGGCCAATTTGTTTCTGCGGAAACAAAACAAGTAACCAGTCTTTCATCCATCCTTCAGTTCAAGCAGCACACAAGTACATACTGTAAAAAGGGTACATAGCAACAGTTGATGAATGACAATGGATCTCTTCTTTTGATTCTACCTGCCAGAAACTGTATCTTACCAAAGGACATCTGTCCCACTCCAAGAGATTATTACTTTTGCTAAATTCGTTCAACCAGCAGGCCCACTGCTAGTACTTTTTGTATTCAGTTTTCAAGTATGTGTTTGTATGTATGCATAATGAGTATGTATGTTCAATATCTATATATATATATGTTAACATCTATTGGTACCTCTATGTGGAACTTCTTTGGTCTTGAGAACACTACCTCTACATCTGTAAATTTTTGTGTGTTCATGTGTTCGTTGTCTTGCCTTTTCCTCATAGGATTTCACTTTTAGTTGACAAGTGGTGAGTCCTGTTGTCAGAGAATGTTATAATGAAAACCATCTGACAGATTCAATGAGCTGCAGCTCCTTATAGTCTTTATCATACCAGCAGCTAAACGCTGCCTCTGCTTCCACATCATGTTGTGAAGCACTTCACTTTTCCGACACACAACACTGCACTTAAGACACAAAATTAATTTCCAAATGGCAAGATTGTGAGATGATCAGCTTAGCGTATCCCCAGATATCCAGTCTGCCTCAGCGCTGTTATATTGGATTTGTTGTCTCAGACCTGATACACAGAAGAGGGTATGCTGATACTGAGAATTTGAGTCAAACTGTTAAGTACTTCTGAGTTGTTTCTTGTGTTGTTGTTTGCTTGTTTTGGTTTCTTTTTGGTTTGTTTGTTTTTTGAGGAAGGCTTTTCCTATTCTTACCTTCATAGAGCTATCTAGTCATTTGTTGCCCTTTTCTTATACTCGCCATGTGAACTGTCTGCAGTGCATCCAGTTAACTGTAGCATGTAATGCTCTGGAAAGACAAAAGAAAAACTGCTTTTGAACTGACTTGGACTGAGACTATGGCCTGAATTATGGTTGTATTGCAACAATAATCCCTTCCCTCTTTAGTTTTTGAAAGAGTCATGTGAGTTCATTAAAAACTCTATTGTCTGGCAGAAGCTGATGCACTTTTGTGAATAGATAAGATAGAAGGGAGACAGACACATAGCAGACAGGACTGAATAACTGGCATTGGAACTTTCAGTGTGCAAAACTGTATTGCACATTAAAAAGTTCACACCATATTGGTTTCTCTCTCACCAGGGACCAAGGTGATGTTGTGCTTGGGCCCTGGTTATTGTTTGTGCATGTATTTTTTGAAGCAGAAAAAAAAGAGCCAACTGGGGTGACAAACGGAGAAAAAGGTTATCAGGGACGTTGTGTGTCAGTATTAGCTTACATCGATTTCTCTTTCTTTGTGTATATTTCTAATTGACTGGTAGTGTATCTACTCAGCTCTCCCCTCTCACCCGATCTTTTTACTTCTCTGTGAAAGCGCTCATACCATCCCTTTCAAGCCATTCAGGTTGGCAGTTGAAGGTTGAATTTCCACACAGACACAGCAAGTGGAATGAGTGGAGTGGAGGGTGAAAAACACGAACAGTGGAGGCAGATGGGGCGTAGAGTGGCCTACACTTCCTAAAGCACCAGCGGCATTGAAGTAAATCGAAGGATGTTATTCCACCTGAATAGGATCCCCTCTCCTCCCTGGCTCACGGCTGAGGTTATGGTGGGTTTAGTCACAAACACAGCCACTGTGTCATGCCAGGATAAATAATGTTCAGTTTGGGATTGCTTTCGCACTCAAGCGCTCTGATTAGATTCAACTGCAGAACCCAATAACAAGCGTACTATATGCAGCATCCTTCAAATGATATCTCTTCCATGCTTAGGTAATTGATTTCATAGGTGTAGGTATGCCACAGAATATATGACATCTGGGCATTTGGATGGATATTGATGGCCTACTTTACATCTGCTGACTTTTTATGTAAATGGTTAAGCTTTTTACAGTATGAAGAAATCATTTGTTTGTGGTAAATCCTATTTTTTGCCAGCCACCAGCAGGTCTGATTAATGCTGCCTTTTTGTAACCTTTTCCTCAAACTTGATGGGAGCGCGACATTCATATTCCAAACGTATGGTGTGAGAATTGTGCAGTCTGAATATTTTTCTTACTTTGAATGTTACAACTTCACCCAAAGCACTACACAGGTGGTATCAAAATATAGAGCAAAAATATAGGAGCAGACACTTTCCACCCATTTCCCTCTTGTCGGCAAATTCTTTATGAAAAGCAGACAATGGGGCATCCAGTCAGCATTCAGATGCACAAATGCATAATGTCCTCAAGTCCTCAACTTCTACAGTTTTCTCTCTCACCCTCTCCCTTTCTCTTTCTTATTCACCACTCTTCAGCTGTTCCTTAATGCTTTAAGTTACTGTTACACCATCTGCACATCAGGGGAGCTATACGAGGTATTACTTTTGCACAAGGTGAAGGTCATCATTATCCAAAAGGAAGATTTTTTCCAAGAGTAATGTATTATTCCATCTTCTCAACATTTACTCCCTTTTTTCTTAAAGTCGTCTCTGTCTTAACTCACATAGCCTGCCTGTGGCACTGAGTGTGGCCTTGGTCCAAACCTCTGAATCACCATCCACATCTCTGATTTCTTCAGCAATTCAAATAGGTACAGTGTTGTGCTCATGGACAGGAAAATCTTCAGGGAACGCTATGACCTACAAAGCGACTGTCACATGACAGAGCTATGGTTAGGCTACCTTTGTACCTTTTTCATTGTAAAATTTACAGGCTGAGTATGTGCAGTAGGCTGCACAACACAGAAGCAAACCCAAATGTTGGTGCTGGGTGATAAATTTCAGCAGTTTCAAATTCCTTTAGTCTGGCAAAAGACTTGCCGAAAAATAGCTGACAATGAAAGTTTACAGCTCCAGTGAACTAATTTGTTATTTTAGTAAAAATGTAACAGCAATTTTTTAGTAACCATTTCACAGTTGGCTGTAACCATTTTAATAGTCTTCATAAAAAAGAGTCTTTATCTCATGAGATAACATTTTCAAACACACACCCTATGTCATCTATTTAAGATAATCTTTTAATAAGAGTTCCAGCAGCCAATGGGGGTAGTTTTGAATCAAAAAATATTTCTGCAGTTTTTCTGTTTAATGTCAAAGTACTTCTTATATTAATTACTGATTCCTTTTTTGTGCTGATGTTGAAGATCACAGATTTGTGTTACTTGGCATAACAAACGCTAATACACAATTTAAACATTTACTCTTCCATCTGGAGGTGGATGTGAACCATTCTTTCCGATTGGGTTTCTCATAATTACAATCTAAGCAATATGATGCCAGTGCAGCAATACCAGACCAAGTAAAGCTGAGGCAAAACCTATAAGTGTATTGAATTGAGAAAGGGTGTGTTTTGTTCCTGATGACTGTTTCATTTGTAAGAGAATGACAGTGTTGTTTCTTCTTTCAGAGTTACAAAGACTGGATATCAGTGTCCTTGAAGGTAGGAAGAAAAAAAACATATCTGAAAATCTGGTCTGCTTTGAAACATGTTGAACTGTCTAATGAAACACTGCTCTCTTTGCTGAATTAGAAAAAGGTTCAGCCGATAAGACCAAAGCATTAGAGTGGGTTTTGTCATGTCTAGACAACACTTTAAAATGACCTCCACCCTGACATCTTGACTGTGTAGCAGTCAGGGTAGAGGCTAGCTTAGCTTCATGTTCATTCCTGATTGGAGCTTCTACTTAATCTACCACTCCAATCATCAGTCTGGACAGGAGACACAAAGTGAATGTCTTTTCCCACATTATAACCTGAGGTGACTGGTGTGTGAGAGACTGCAGAGGAGACAGAGCAAACGCTAAAGTATGTGTGTATGCAGGAGCATTGAGCCTGAGAGTCCATACATATATTACCCTCTCCTCCCATACATCGCGCTGTGTTTTATACTATTCATAATTTTGTGATATTGACACAGTGATAAGCTAAATTGAGTTTATGAGGCTTTTCCTTTGAGAGGGATTCCAGCACACATCTCTGGTTGAGTCAGCAGAATAACATCAAAACTAATCACAATTTAATGGCTCTCCCAGTCCCAAGGTCACAGAGATGTGAATAAAGCATAGCCTGGAGCGCACTTGGACAACCTCATCTTCTCCACGTCCAGACCACTTCTGATGAGCTGAACATCAGGGTTGCTCAAAATGGGCCCTGTTTGCCGAAGGCTTTATTTAAATATGTAGTTTCTCAGCAGGCATTCTTTCAGTAATATCGGTATACTTAGACTAGCCATCCCCCAAGCTATTCTACTCAATTCCTCACTATATTCAACACCATCAGGCCGAGAGCACCAAGAGTATGAAATTGGAACTCTGGCTGGTTCAAGAGTGTCCAGTAATTACACAGCAAGCATCTCCTTCATTTCATGCCTACTATCCGATACCTTATTAAAACAATTGTGATGTCATGATTATCTGCCAAAATGAGAGAGGTCCCACTGTAGATCTCCTGACAAAGACCCCAGGACTGTGAGCCACTGAAAAGTGTATTTGCGGAGAGTGACTGCCATTGATGCCACAAAACATAAAGAGCAGTCTGTATAGTTAGTTGGAAATTAAAGGATAAGGTCGATATTACACTACAGGTTTAAAAATAGTGTAGTGGTGTGAAAAATTTAGAAAGTATTATCCTTTAATGCTAGTTAATTAGTCACTAAAGTTAGCCAGTAAACTTAGCTGCGTGAAAATGTGTCATTAAGAATTAACCATTCTGCCACAACACTGAAACCAGTGTAGATGTAGGGTAGCTGCCACTGCCCTCACACCCTGAGGTAAGTTAAACAGATAACAACTCAGAGAGACAATTCGATTTTTAATAGTTTAAGCTTTATCAGTTTTGTCGCATTTTAAACACTGACATTCATAATACAAGAGACATTTATTTTTTCAGTTTTGTCCTAGAAGATGTCTTCCATGTCACATAGTTTATAGCCCTGAGCAAACATTAAACTTAGCTTTTGTGACAGAATGATGCACCTAATCTATTGTCAACTAGTTTAGCCTTTATAATATATAGCTAATTTAGTATTTCTTTCACAGCTAACCTATGCATTAAAAGAACCAATATTTTGGGGGGGCTGATTCTACCATGCCACTCAAGGAAGCAGCACACACCTCAGAATCCTCCATCAGTTAGGGCCAAACGGACCCTCTCGGGTCAGCAAGTACAGAAATGGCAACACAGCATGCTTGACAAAGACAGCAGGAAACCATAATGTCCCTTGTATAAGACAGAATTCTGTAAAAGCCAATGAATGTTGATAAGTTTACAGGGGATCTGCTTCTGACTTTAATGGCAATCCAGGATTAAAATTGGGAAAGTATTTTATAGTGTGATGATGTACCTGTAGATACATAGACTCTGAGCTAAAACAATATCAGGCTGAAATGTTACAATTGAACATGTGTCCTCTGGAGAGGGAAAGGATATGTGGGTTGAAATCACATTATGGGATTTCTGACATTCTCATTTATCTGTGAAAGCTTTAGAGTGATGAGAACTGTGACTATTTTTCTGTCTTTTGCCTTACCTTCTAGGAATCTGCTTGAAATGTTAACAGCAAATCATATGACTTTAACAAACTATTCTGTCATACATAACCAGTATCCTCGTTTTTACTGTTGTTGACTGTGAAACAAAGGATATGTTCAAGGTTTAATGTGTAAAAAAGGGGGGTCAAACTGTGTGTGGACAACACCCAAAGAGAGATAGTCCAGCAGTTGAATAATTCGTTTTTTCCCCTCTTTGTGAATTTTATATTCTCCCCCATGTTTTTGCCAAATTGTTGTTATTTTGCCGTACAAGCAGTGTGGCTCTAGGGTTGGCAATAACGAGCCTCCCATAAAAACACCTGTATGTAAGAGTCGTTTATACAAACAGGTTATATTTATGTGTTATTGTTAAATGACATCTAGAGGACGTGTAAGACAGCATTGCTCTTTTCAGGCAATGCTGTAAAGACTATTGTTCCTTTTGGACCAGACACAGCAGGTGTAGGTTTAAAAGAAAACAGTTTGATTGAGGGATGAGAGGGGCACTGATAATAGGAGGGAACAGACAGGCAGAGGAGTGGATGGAATAGAGGACTTTAGTAGTGGCCAAAAGTATAGTTACCACAAAGCAAGTTTAACAATCTAGCAAGGACTGGAGGGAGACCAAGAATTCCTGAACTGAGGGTCGATGAACTGACTGCAGTCAGGTACAGAATGAGCCAGGAGCCAGATGAGTGACACCACGTCCTCGACACATTCATACAAATACATACATAGACAAGTAAAGCAAGGGCACAAGGAAAATATGGAGAATCACAAGGGAAATACTGGAGTTGTTGTGGAGCCGTGACAGCAATCCCTCCCGTACCCAACCGCCCCACGACCCCAACCCCACGAAGGTTGCCTCCTGGTGCCCAGCCGGACAAAGGCCTGTAGTGATGTTGTAGTTATATGCCGACAAACTTCATGTACAGAGGAGGCTTGGAAGGATGGATGGGCCAAAGAAATAGCGGGCCTTAACCCTGATCTTTGCGTAAACCTAACCAAGTTGTTTTTGTGCCAAATCCTAAACAAACCTTAACCATAGTATCATCACATCAAAGAAGGATTAGTTATTCATTTTTCAACTGGTTTTATCAGTAGTATAGTTCATGTAAATGATTTAACCTGATTACTTCCTGGCTGCATTCTTTCTGCACATGCCCTCGGTCTTCATGTAAATGCATGGGGACGTATGTACTCCACTTACTGAAAATGGGTTCTACCAAGCTAGACTGGTCACCTGCAAAGAGTTTGTTCTTACTACAAACTCTTAAACAACTAAACATTATTGGATGATAATAATTGGACAATAATGGCAACTACTACAATGAGTGATCAAACATGTGCCAAAGAGATAAGATGTGGCTGAGTCAGAAAAATGTACGATGTATTCATCACTGTGTGTGTCACACAGCTGTTTCAATTAAACATGTTTATGCATGTAAACAGCGGACCACAGTACATCAAATCCCATGTAGACAGTTGACATGAAAAGAATGAAAAAATATATGCACGTAACCACAGCTGATGTTGTTGTGACCATGTTACCATGCCATGTTTGCATTTAGCTGTGAGCACCACTGTGCCTACGTACATTTACAGCATCACTAAGCTTCCGAACTAAATGCTTGTTGGATCATTGAACAGGAGCTAACCCCCCCGACACTCACACACACACCTTTACAACACTGGAATTGGTGTCACTGCATTGGACAGTTTCTGTCTCTGACAGACACCAACAATCTGGTTTGGTTATACAGGTTTCAAACTTCTTTCTCAAGGTCTCTTTTTTAATTCCTCATATAACTATATCCATTTTTCGTGTGTACAATTCAGTGCAATTCAATGAATGCCTTAGAGGAAAGACTGTCCAAAAGTTGCCCATAATCCCCATTTGAAGAAATCCATCCTGTCCCTTTCTATGATGTCAGGCTTTTTTCATTGCCTTCAAGTGCGGCCATTTGGAACAGCTTTAAATAGTTTTATCTTCAGACATGGTTGGAAAACACATTATGCTGGGTAGTTAATTTCAAGTCTTTAGTTTTTTAAAGAAGGAACACAAACTATTTGAAGTTTGCATTGTCCTTCAGAAAAATGTGAGTTTCTTTCTCCATAATAAGTCAAGCAATGTTGGGAGCAGAGCGAACCTCAGGGCTTCAGAATCAGAGACAATGAAGGACTGCAGCATTTGGTGTTTTGTACTGGAGAAAGTATTTATTGATGGTCAGCGCTGTGTTTCTCTCATTCAGTCAAGTTTTGCCTTAAGTAGAATACATTAACAAGATTATCATGGTTACCTTGGCCAGGTCTGCTGTCAAAATAACTGCATGCAGGGCTATACTGGCTCTTTTTTATCCTTTTCTTTTTGCTGGCTCCTGTTGTGTTGTTACATTTTTAAGTGATTTTACAGAGCTCGCACGGCAGGAGATTTCAGAGTAGCCCCCCTCCTGCTATTTTTGAATAATTTAAGTGTCTTTGCTCAGTACTATCACGCAGAAGACAGTCTGCTTTGATATTGCGTGTGCAGTAGGACCATCCTTCATACACCTTCTCTGTCAAAGATAAAGCACGGCCACTGGGCCCAGTGACAGCAGCATCAAATGATTAATTACAAAACACATCCTTCTGAGACAGACATTTCAACTGTGTTTGCAAACTTAAATTGTTCAGTTAAGTTAAGATGCAGTGAGTCTACACCTGAGGACATGCAGTGCACTAGGATGGATATGGGTAATTTTTTCTGGAACAGCTGTGATGGCGCAAAACATTGTCTTTATGTCACTTTGGCACTGTCTTTCTTTTAGTAATATTTGCATTTCCAGTTTAAACACTCAATATCAGGCAAGAAAAAAATGCATAGGGGTTCATAAATGATGCATCTTCAGTTTCTATTGTCTGTGGAATGAAAAAAGACCTGTGCAATTACAGGAGGTATATCTAAGTATTGCCACTGCGACCTAGCTGTTAATTTAGCATGAACAGCTGTTTAATTATCAGCTTAGCAGCAACATTGCGAGTTCAGTCAGCATCAAACATCATTCCTTTACTCTCCCAGAGTCGCCTCCGCTCTTACTAATCGCTATAACTAATTTTATAGCGATGAATTAGACAAATTTTCTTAGCATGTTGGCATGCTAACTAGCTAGCCATGACCAGTCCATCTTGTCACTTTCCAAAAGTGAGTCACTGTAGCATCTAGCCTGCCCTTAAAAAGTAGCTAAAAATCAGTATAATAATAACCTCATTTAATGTAAACACAATGGCAAAAAAACCTCTTTTGACAAAGAGAAAATTTACATATAACCTCTTTAAAGTGAGCGCATAGAATTTTTTTGCTGAAATGTTGGCACCTATAGCATTTTTGAGCAGAGGTAAATGCTAAAATATAATATACTAGTAGCACAAGTGGAGAGTTACAAATGACTCAATTGTAATAGTAACATGATGAGGCCTAGCTAAAGTTTTCTAATATTAGCTAATGTTAGCCACCATAAGCTACTGGTCATATCAATTCAAGTGAGACTTTAACAGCAAAACCACTGAGTGTACTGAACTGAGAAAGATTCATTGTATTGATTGTCAATGAAACCTGGAATTATTTATCATGAGAATTTATTGTGATTATTCATTATTAATTATTGTGAGCCAAAGATTAAAATAAGCATGGCTTAACAAAGTGGAAAAACTAAAATAGGGCTGGAGAAAGGGCTTGGTGAGCATTTGCAGGAAAAGGAAAAATAAATAGTATATAACAAAGATTGTCAGACCTTCTACCAACCAGTGGGTCTAGGCAAGTATCATAGGCAGAGGAACAGCCTCTTATACCCCAAATGTAATTTCCAGTTGAATATTCATTCGTTTGTTTCAAAGAACAGGATAGGAATTGATCTAGAACCTTTCCTTACTCTTGGAAGATTCATTCAGTTGAAGTATTACTAAAGGGAGACAGCAGATCATCATGTGTTTAATCTTGATGTTTTTCTTATGTGAGTATCAGGCTCCCTCCAATGTGCATTTTTAACCTTGTCTGGTCCTTTTTCAGAGATCCACAGCCCAAAAATTTCATGAAGTGATTTGTCATTCTGCTTTAAATTTGATTAATCATGCCCAAAGGTCAGCTTGTCTGGGTTTGAGAGGGGTGGTTCCATGTAAGGCCAACGTTAATTTGAACACTTTTATTGTGAGAGGTGAGACGGCCATTTAGCAGATCCTGCGAGTTTTGAAAAGAGTCTACTCAAAAGCCCCCATTATCCCTTAGTTGAATTGAAAGTATTCCCACTGCTAGGACCCAGGGGTGTGCTCATTATATTGTATCCTTTTTCTGCGGAGATGTTCTTTCCCTCTCCCTAGAAGAGCCTCAGCTCCTCCGGAGGGATTTCCACTGGCCCCGCCTCCGGGCCGCCCCGCGGTGTGCGGCCCTCCGGCGTCCTGGGCGCACCCTCTGAGGTCATCCGTGCCTGGTCCTTCGTCAGGCTATATAATAGTGATGTGATGCTATGTCACCAGTCCACATTAGTGCCTCTTAGAGTGGGGACCTCTATTGTTTGCTTCGATCTGTGTTTTGGTTTAATAAGATTGATGTGTTCCGGAGACACTCGTTTTGTGTGTGTTTGGGACTTGGGCACTAGGTTGAGCCTGCTCTTTCTGTTCATCTCTTTTCTTTTGTGCACCTCACCTAGCCGACTGAGTTGTTTATTTTTCCGTTAGGCTTTATGGGTGGCTGCTACCTTGTGTTTCAGTTTTAGGCTTGTCAGCTAGTGCAGCCAGTGAGGATTTTGTTTTAGTTTTTCAGCTAAATTGCTGATATAGTGAGCCAGAGATTTTGTGTTGGAGTTAGAAAGAGGGTTTGGATTTGTTTGTTTTATGGTTTGGCACCTCCCGCTGCCCTTTCCTTTTGTTTGTTATTTCACCTGGCTCTGTTTTCGTTGTATTCTGATATTGAGCTTAAGCACCTCTTCTTGCTAAATTTTGTATTCACCAGCTTACGAGACAATAACCATTGTGTTTGCTGGCTACATGTTACTTCCCCTAACCCTAGACCAGCCATGTGGTAGTAACACTTACCCATGTGCAGAATAGATGCTTATAAAAAAAATAGCATCAATTTAGCAACAGAAAAATTTTCCCATTTGCATCTCTGGGTCTGTTCAAAAAGGGATCTGTGATCTGACTTTTCTGTCTATAGAGGAGTCAGTGAAATGACGATGTTTGAGTAAAGATTCTCTAATGCTCGCACATGTAAAGAAACACACACACACACACACACACACACATCCCTTTGTCCCATTTAACCTCTCCCCCATCATCCTTCCAACAGACCCTGAAATAATTCATCAGTATGTTCGTCTCAGAGAACTGATCCACAAACATCTGCATGTCCAGGCACCAATCATCTGGGAAATTGTTCCTTCCAAAGACTAACATTCCCAGAGCAGGTTTTGGAAGGTTTGTTTGGAGGCAATGTTACATTCAGTAAGTTCAAACACAGAGCTGATCAAACTGTTTTCCTGTACTTAATATCTCCATTCCACTTCAGATGTGGACAGTTTTCTACAGTTAGCTTATAGTTTCATTTTATTTAATTTGGTCTGTATTAACAAAGCACTTAATTGTATTGATTTCCTTCTCATTGCGTTTGATATATAAATATATAAACATC
Source organism: Istiophorus platypterus (assembly GCA_016859345.1). Taxonomy (NCBI): domain Eukaryota; kingdom Metazoa; phylum Chordata; class Actinopteri; order Istiophoriformes; family Istiophoridae; genus Istiophorus; species Istiophorus platypterus. The sequence continues at coordinate 3,079,800 of CM029119.1, forward strand.
TTGGCTGTAAAACTTCTGCCAGGGCTCAATTTACAAAGAACTGCCAGTGATGGGCCATTTCTAAAGGACAAATTATACTAATATGTTTTCACACTAATGTGCTGTCTCATTCCACTAAAATTTAATGATCTCTGAATGACATTTTACCAAGCACTTGCCTAAAGTGCACAAGGTAAAGAGGTATTATAGTGGAAATAGTGGAAAAAGTCCAAGTCCTATTGTCATTGCACTGATGATGATGTTGATAGCTATTTTACCATCGTCCTCTCCTACCTCTTTTTCCAGCAGTACAGATGTAGTTCAAGTTTCTGATTCTTAGTTCCTAATTCCCCCAAATTTATTATCATATTTTAGTAGGCCTCCCTGTGTTCTCATCAATTTCCATTTATTGATATTTTTTACTATTCATTTGCTCTAATTCCAACAGTACAACAGAGTAACTGTTTTCTTTTTTAAAGGAAATATTGTTTTCATTCACAATTTCAAGTTGATTCCACTGTTTCCACTGTTTTTTTTTTAAATCACTGTTAGTTACTGACAATGAAACTCAATACTTCTTGCAAAGATGTTTCACATTGAAAGTCCATTAAAAGCAGCACAAAGGGCATAATCCATCCCTTTCCTGGTAGGCTTTAATTTGAAACATTTGAAGGAAGTACTGAGTTTCACTGATAGACGCTTTGCGGCAATTGAATAAAAAAGGGAAAGCGATTTAAAGCAATTAGTGGACAAAAATATTAATTCTGTTAAAAAAAGGCACTCAAGGGAAGCAAATTGTTCTGTAAGACATGACTCTGTTGTACTGATGGAGTTCGTGGTGTTGAAATGTACATTATGTTTAATTTGCAATGTGAACTATTAGAGTGCAAGTAAAATCACTCCCTCAATTTTTTTTTCTTTTTTACCGGATCTTCACCAGAAGCAGCATTTATTTGTTCAGCAACAATTGATAATGTGAAAAAATATTTTATATTAAATTAAAATTTCTACCTCAAATTTTAGAATATTCTTTCAATCAGTAACTGTGGTTTCTCCCTTTTCTTTGTTCTATCTGGCCCATTTTCTTACCTTTGTGTTTTTCCTGCATCTTGCTGCGCCCTTCTCTCTGCCACCAATATCAAAACTGTATCAGAATGACTACATGACAGGGGAATCAGTTTCTTAACCCAAGAGATCAATTAAGCTTTGAAACTGTAAATCAATTTCTCCCAAGACTGTAAGCAAACAATGCAGAGGTTGTCAGAAAAGAATGTAGAAATGCTGCTGGCATCATAAAGAAAGGAAGCATCTACTTTTGTATCATGTGACACCAACTCTGATATGGCAGAGAATCTGCTGCACTGTTGCCCAAAACATGAAGAAGTCTCTATTATGTTCAGAGTTAAAGTTTTCTTACTTTGGCAGATGGCTGAATGAACAAAAAGGCAGCTGGGAAAAGCAACGTCAATCCTGTCCAGTTGCTTAAATATTAAAGGTCAGCCAGTCAAAAATATTAAATCAGCAATGGTTTAAATTGCTATACGTAAAGGCCAATTTATGCCTTTGCGTCAAACTTAAGCCATAGGTACGTCGTGGCTCTGTGCCCTACACCAAAGCCAGACGCGCACTTCCTGAAAAAAGTAAGTGCACCATTGCAGGCTGCATGTACCGTGAATGGTCGTCATGGTAGCATCGCATTTCCTCCCACCCTCCTTCTGCCTTTATCAGTTCAAGGGTCATACAGACCGATATCTATCAGCTCAAACTCCATCAAGATCCGTCATTGTTTTAAAGTGCACCAACAAACTACTGAAAAAGCAGTGGCAGAGAAACTCACCACGGTGGCATGCAAACGCCATCACCAACCAGCATTTTAGTGATGTAATTGCAGAATGACATAGACAACAGAGCAGAAGTAGAAATTCTCAAGATGGCATAGGCCCCTTGTGTAGGCTACAGCTTAGGCTCTGCGTAGACTTGACACATAAGCATAAATCTGGATTGATATAACAGGTATTGCTAATATTCACAGATCCACAAAAAAATAGCATACAACTCTGCAGCACTGCAGAACTCTTTTAGTTCTGCTGTTTTGTTTTTTCAGGCTTGTGAACTCCACCACCATCATCTTTATGTAGCCACTTTAAGAAGTGGTTAAAAAAAACTGAAGAAGCTTTGATAGAACAACTGTACGCTACTTGCCCAGCACCAAATGACAGAGAGGGTTAGTGGCGCATTGGTGAACTAGTAATACTCGAGTTTCTACCAGTTACAGAGCCAGATTTCTTGTTCAGCTGTTGGTGGAAGCTACCATTAGGCTCTGATAGCCAGTTTCAATTTGAATTCAATTTTTGAAGAGAAAAAAGTTGTTAAACTCCAACTCTAACAAATCTCTTATTACAAATACAAATCTCTAATCTCTTCCATCTCTTGTCTCACTCCTTTTATTAAGGGTTATGGTAAAAGCAATATACAAAACTATCAGGTGGTGTAAGCAGGCTTCAGGTGGCCAGACACAGCGCAAAACAAATGCTAATGTTGCTCTGTGTCTGCAGGACAAGAGGCAGTTGTTGTTTGCTAAGATGTTCGATTAGAGTCTCCACAAGAGAAAAGACAGGATCATTTTTTTCAGTAACTGCCCCAAAAAGAGAAACAGTATTTTTACGTTCTGATGGCAAAGATCTCTAGCCACCGTGAGAATGATGATGGGAGCAAAGGAGTAGGTCAGGTGTCGTTGTTGCAGAGGTGCAGAACCTGGTAAGAAATGTGCCTTAACAGAAGGACTCAGTAAAATACACTTTAGCACATTAACATCGAGACCACAAGCCTAACCCTGTTTCACTTATACAATGTGATTTTTATAAAGTTTCATTTCTTTTGGCCATGTGTTTGTGAGTGTATAAATTTACTTCCAGATGGCAGTGGTAAAAAATTCATTTTTATTTTTCATCTCAAGCTAATCTGTGCAAAGATGCTTCCCTGTTGTTGCATCCATATAATGTTTAGACTAATGTTTCATGGTGGAATGAATCTTCCCTGCAGGACTTAATACTTAAGGAGAGATAGTGACATTTGTTTTACTTCACCAGGCATAATGAAACAAAATGGAAATTATTACTAAAAAAATACAGATAGAGATGGGATGCTCCGCAGACAATCCAGATATAGGTCATTAGTAGCGCTCACAATCAGAAATTACTCCACCTGTATTGATGGTAAATGAGCTACACAAAATCAACATGATGGCTGTCCTGTGAAACAGCATCAAATCAGTGGGTGCTAATTACAAAACTATCAGTGTACTTGTAGTTCAAAAAAATGCTTGGTGGCATTTTGCTGGTGCCATTTAGTCATTTCCCTACAGTTAACAGTCCCTACGACAAGATAAATGGAGCCATTCAGAATAATGAGTGCCACAAGTACGTAGGTCAAAAGCTCTTTTTAGTATTAAATTAGAGTAAGGGTATTGAGTCATGGATATTAAGTCAATTGAAGGGTGAAATTTGAACACAGCATGAAGCGGTGGAATTTAAGACAGCTCAGCAGTAATTGGACTAGATGCTGTAGCTCATAACCTCTTTTTTTCTGCACAAGGGGAGTGAGAACGATTTGCTATGTAAATTTTCAGCCTGATACAGCCTGCTGAGATTGTAGTCATTCTTTGGATAGAAAGGCTGAGACCAGGGTCCCCTCCTTCAAAGTTTCCCCTGTTATTGATTTTCTGATTAACTCCCTGTTAACATGTCTTTAAATCATAGCCTACTGCTCTGAAAAGAATGGTTGTACATTTTTGGAAATATGATCATTCAGTTTCTTTTAAAAAGTCAAATGGCAAGATCAATGAATATGTCAAGGTTAATCTCATGTGTGGTTAATAAGTAGGGAGCTGGAAAAAAAATTCCAGCACATAAACCCTAAAAACATTAATTGTCATAATTTACATTTGTGAAGGGAGTAAAAAAAAACCAGGATACAGCAGTTAGTTACTGAGCTTTACATTTGTTGATACACGTTTTTTTTACAGCGCTTCAGTCTTCATACTTAGATAGGCTAACCACATCCTGACTCCTGCTCTGTATTTAACACACAAACAAAAAATGGTTTTCATCTTCTCTTCCCACGTTCAGAGAATACTGAACAAGCTTATTTTGCAAAATATTGAGCTATTCCTTAGAATAGGAAACAGTTTCAGTAAATGAATGCACATAAGTTATTTCAAAATAAAACAAGAACTACAAAGAGTTCAGGCAGGAAGTCTGAATTTTTTTCTAAAAGTTAAAATTTTTCTAAAGGAACAGTTCAAAGCTCATTAGTTAACACTATTGTAGCCGTAGCTGATTCCTCAGCGTACACAGTAGAGGGGGACCCCTTCCAAGGTTTGGTTGAGGGAACCAAGGGGCTCTCTTTAAAAAAAAAATTAAAGGTAGGGTAAATCCTCATGGCGTGAGTAAAGCAGACAGCCGCAGGATTGACCACCTATGAGATGGGGAATGGGTCAGTAAACCTGGGAGCAATCATTCAGGACTCTACCCAGAGGGCGCGGGCCCTTCTCCAAATGAGGAGACCCCTGCAGACAAGAGTTTGGGAAAAGGGAACAGACACCTCCTTCTCCAGGTCATTGAGGGGAGACAGGGGAGACTGATAACCATACACACACTTGAAGGACAACAGTCCTGTAGCAGCAACATTTAGAAAATTATGGGCATCTTCAATCCACAACAGTTGTTTACTTCAGTTGGCTGGATTGCGTGACACCAAGCAGCACAGCTCTCCATCTCCATCTCCATCTCCCAGTTGTATCTAATTTCCACAATGAGCATGCAAAACCCTTCAGAAAGGGGGGGGGACTTCTGTCTGTTACAACATCCTGAGTAAAATCATGCAGTCAGAACACATTTGACAAAAGAGCCTCCACTGTTTTGGCAGCAGGCAATTTGGGCAGGGGTATGAAATGAGCAGTTTTAGAGAACGACTGTGAAAGTGACGATTACATTCAGAGGTAGGGTTAGCCAATTAGAAAATCTAAGGAGATCTGGGACAGTTACCTGGGAACAGGCAGGGGTTGGAGTAAGCCAGCTGGTCGATGGCAGGATGTGTGGTTTTGAGAGTAGACAGGGCATGCAGCAACAAACTCCCCCACCTCCTTCACCATGGCTGGCCGCCAAAAATGTTGACATAAAAACTCAGAGATGACATGTGAGGTGAGAGGAAGTTCCCCACTGGATGACTCGGAATTGGATCAACGCAGGGAAAAACAAACAGTTTAGAGCACAGCTCTCAGGAATCGACACCCCCCCAAGGGCTGCCTTACCTCACCCTCAATACCCCAAGAGACTGCCCCGACCGAACATTTGGGGGGAAAGGTGTCTGGATCAAAAACTCGAGAGAGAGAACCTCTGACATAATGTTCTGGGTCCTTTGGCTATAAATTTCTCCTTTTATTCACATCATATAGATCATACAGAGCAATCCACAACCAAAAGATGTTTATTGATTACAAAAGTCAAAGAAAAGAGAGAATAAAAGGGATTTTTTTTTCATAAACATAATATATAATGATATAATGAATTGCTTACCAAAACAGTTATTTTCTCTTTTATGATCTTTGAGCCATCAATTTAGAAAGGATATAAATGCATATTATTGATGAATTTTTTACCCAAGAAATGGTTTCATATAGCTGTGTATGAACATTATTTTGTACATTGAGCTGATGTTTTCTTCTTCCCTGCTGTGTCAAATTTCAAATGTAAATGAAAACTTTAATAACCTCTGGCAGCAGTATTATGCAGCTCAGATTAACAAGCAGTCGCACCTGAAAGAAATAACAATACATGTAATTTGTTGCTGCAATTTAATGTTCAAACTTTTTCCCCTGTGATGATGATGAACCGAATCAAGTCCACTCGGGTTCACTCAGGTCATAGACTAATTGACACACAGACCTGAGACCTGTAGCAATAAAACACCATGACCAAGCTAATTAGAGGGAATACCATTTAGAATCAGCCCCATTCCAGTCCTGGGTTTATTACTAAAACAAAATAGATTCTCCAAGTTATAATTCTCTCTTTTGTTTTCACTTGTTACAATATATACCAAACATATCTAAATTGATAATTTTTGATTATTTTCATCATAAAATCCTCTCTCCATATGAAATATTATCGTAGGTGTAGCATTACTGGAGTGCACCAGGATGACACTCGGCCAATTTCTTTCTCTAAATAAGAAAATAAAATATTCACAGTTTGCGTAATCCAACTGATATTCATTCATTTCTAATCACTTGAAGATCCAATCAGCACTAAAGCATAGGCAATGCAAGGGAGCCAATAAAAACAATTGGAATGGTCAAAGTTGACAGTCTTGACATTTAAGGTGTTGTTTGATTCACTAAGTCAACTCATGCACTGTGTGACATAAAAGAAAACATTACACCATAAAAGCTGCCACATGCTGCTGGTAGCAAATTATTTTTATACCTAGCTAACGTTGACTAGTAAAGATGAAAATGTAGCAAAACATCCTTTCATTCATCACTCACTCTTCTGACAGCTTCCTTATTTGTGATGCGTTTGCGAATAAAAAAATCCCAGTCAGCCTATTAAACTTGGACAGTTTGTGCTGCATGCACAATGCATGCAGGAAATGAAGGCTCATATAACCATGTTTTCATAGCCTCTGTCTGCACTGCATCTTCCCAGAATGGATGTTTCGACTGCAGAGTCATTTGCTGGCCAAGGAAGTGAATGTAATCATTCAAGACACAAACATCTTGTGTTCATTCACCTACATTTCTTAATGCCAGGCTAATTACAACCTCCTACATCCATGGCGTAGTCTAATACAACTTTGGTTATAGTTGACTAATGTTAACTTGCCACTTCGTGGTTACATAACCTTTGAACCTTGCCACTACTTAACCATGTGCATGCACATATGACCCTATGCTCCGGTACTTAAATAGAGAGCACTATACATATATATATATATATATATATATATATATATATATATATATGTAACATAATATTTTTGCTGACTGTAGGAGGCGTGTGTTTGAATGTTGGCAAGATTACATTTCCAAAAGAGTAGGTTATACACAGGAGATCAGTAGTCACGCGATTAGCCTCAGGGGCACAAGATCAGAAAACACTCATATAGGTTGTTATGCAAGACAACGACAAATTGCTGAAAAATTGTATTTTAGTTTGGAGACTGTCAAATATAAGGAACGTATATATAAGGAATAAATATTTGTCTTTCATGAATAGATCCACTACGCACACTTACACACTTAAAGTAAATCCCAAAGAGCTGCTATGGTAGTAACATTATAAAAGATATAAAATGAGGCATTGGGGTTTCACCGATAAGCAGTGGAAGCTGTTGTATTCAGATAAGCCCTCTGTGCCTGATGTTATATACAGTCAAGCTCCATATCATAAACTATCAATATCAAAGGCACGCGATGGGATCACAATGCCAGAGAGATTAACACTCACAGGACGTGTGTTGGCCCAGGTTATGATAACCTTGTCATCACTTGTCAGGTGTGTAAACTTCATCACCATTTATATTTCATCCCAGCACTGGGGAAGCCGACAGTTAATAGAGATTTAGACCTCCAGCAATTCCTTATCTGCTCCGGTGCATCTCACAGCAAACTATTCCCCTGCTGTTCACTTGATTTTCCTTTTGTCAAATCAAGCCCTCATGATATATAATAACTATAGTGTCTAGTACTAACTGATAGAGGGATATTATACACTTATCAAAGCAAAATTATCAGCTGCACAGCATTTCCTAAAGGAGTGTTAAATTGATATCATGGGGGTGCTATAAGGAATGATAAGACTTGCTCAGTAAACTCACTGTTGAGGAGCCTACTGTACCATAGAGACACACAAGTTATAGGAATATTATAGGGATATGATAGATTTTTATTGGGCTTATTTGTTGGGGAAATGTTGGTATTTTGCATTAAGCTCTAGGGGAGGCAATTAATGAATCAGGATCCTAATATAGAGCTCGGATCTTAAAAAAAACCAATAAAACATTGAAGGGACACTGATTACTAAAACACAAATCTCACATCAGTACCAGCTCCACTGACAGGATAGCAGGATACTGGTGTTGAGAAGGTAGTCATGGAAACAGGATATCTGTTACACAAAAGCACGACGCAGCCACACAAGGATACGCAGATACACATCTCAGTTCTATCTAAATTCAATGTTCTGAAGCCACAAAAAAATGCATACAGAGAAATATTTGCTGCTAGAGAGGAGAACTGGAAAAATTAAATATTGTTATGCAACTCCTGACTGTAGATTATCCATCTCAGTCTTTTGCATTTTGCTGATAGATGGGCTCATTTACATTGCTTAGAAATCAAATTAGATCATAAGCAAGTCAGTAATTCTCTTAAACTTGATAATTCAGCTTGTTTATTTAAATCTTACAGTTTGCCAGCAGCTGATTTATTACAAGCTCTTGAGTTTTAAAGTCGAACAAAAACTTGAATTTACTTCATTTTTGTGGGGGAAATATAATCTAAACATTTATTATAATTAATCTGCTGGCAAAGTATTCCATTTTTCAAAGGAGGATAAAACCGTTTTGGACATATTTGTGGAAACATTATCACTTCAAGTCACTGAGGAGGCATTCCCAAGGCAAAGGTTGACTGATATCTGGGGGTTGGCATTGCAAGAGATTGGGCAGCTGGGATTTTGGAGTTAGAGCAGAAGCTGACCAGAAGGTCGGTGGTTCATCCTCCGGCTCTTCCAGTCCATATGTCGAGGTATCTTTGGGCAAGATACTGACCCCACATTAGCCACACATAATGATGGCAATGTATTAATGTGTTCCCAAATGGGTGAATGTGGCAGTAGTGTAAAGCGCTTTGAGTGGTCAATAAGACAAGAAAAGTGCTATTCAAGTACAGACCATCTGCTATAACAACATACCAGTGACTAGAGCACATCATAGCCCTGTATAGTTAATGAACATTGATAAAAGATGTTTTTCCTCTTTCTCCAAAATCTGTTCCTTTGGAACGTTCAGTATTTGGGAGGGTCCACCATGCAGTCAAGTTTGTGTGCCACTCAGAACAACATCCCATGGTTAATTCATTTGGAGTCTGCTCCTCCTGAGGGAAATATCAGATTAACCTGGTTCAACCTGGATCAAAACCAAAGAAATTGTCAAACTTGTTTGCACATTGTCATTTGACATTTTGTTGTCATACACATATTGATTATAGCTGCTTCAAATTACTGATGTGACTGAAAAACATTTAACATCAACCCCAAGCTTGTTAACTGTCTATGTGGCAGGTGTAATTAAAGTTATATTACAAACTATTTTTCATGCCCAGCAACAGAGATATTGCACCAATAAAATTGAGATAAAAATAGTACCCACTGATACATAAATTTCATGCAACTTGGAGAGGACTACAACTGCATATATTCTTTTTGATAAATACAATTTTGACCAAAGTACACAGGTCAAAATGAAAAAAATTATTTCTTAAAAAATTAATTTTAACATCAGTTTGACATTCAAATTAGCTCCTCTGGCTGCCCAGCCATGATCCCGAGGAGTAAAGGAAGCAGGAATCACTGGAGTAAGAGATGCACTTCAGTCACACCTGAGCTGAGGTTGCCTCTCAACACCAGACTGCCTTCTATCAGGGTCATTTCAAAAGTGGCACTGAAGCCTGAATTTATCTGACAGCCCACATCAGTCTCTCTAGTTACACATAGCACACAGCCAATCCTGGCAGATGAAAATGACCTAGCGCTTTTTTCTCCACACACTCCAATGCAGCGTGGTAGCAGAGGGCATTATTTACAAGGATAAGAATTCTTGTCCTTATCTGGAATATTTCAGATAATGTGCCTCATATAGTTTTTGATGAACAGAAATTAGCATATCAAATATATAGGGACAACAGCAACATTAAACTACTTAATGGGAGCAGCTTCAAAGTCTGCATTTGATAATCACCTCATTATCCTGCAATCAGTCAACATACGAGTTGAGTAAAGAATATGAATTATATGAATTCTCAAGCTGATTCGTAAAAGAAGACCTTCTTTGCATTATTTACCAGCATTCATTGGCTGATGGCTGAATGGAGCGGCCAGCTAGAGTGATGGATCTTTCACTGCATCATGGGTAATGGGGTAGACAGGAGGGAGTAAATAGAAGCCGAGGTAGCACTGATAGAGAGCAACGCCAGGGGCCAAGGTTGCATTCAATACCATTTATTCAAGTTTATTTGAAGCGGAAATCTTGTGCGAAAGTGCTGGACAGGAATCATTGACTCCTTTGGCTCTTGTTTTCAATCACAGAGGCTAAACAGAGATAGGAAAGTGTGGGAGAGGTCCAGTACTTTAAGACAGGCTTGAGTGCCATATAGATATGATATGCAGTCAGAAGTTATGATCCTTAAAACCCCCTATTCAGTATTTTTATATTATATACATCAAAAAACTGTGTATTGTCAGAGATGTTGCTCGTAGTAATGAATGTGATAATAATGATTATCACTTAACTCTACAGACCCAATTGGATCTCCGGTGCATTTAAGTGTCCTTTAGCTTTTTGCTTTTCGTATTTGGCCCAGAAACCCCAAAAAATCTCTTTTTAACAGGGGCAGGCAGCTGAAACAACACTATCCACCGCCTGCCCAGCACCATCAGACAGACACAGGTAGAGACTGGTGAGCTGCTGAACATGATAGAGCATGTATCGATGGAGAGCAAAACCAGAGCAGGACGGAGAATGAGTATTTAAGTATTTTTGTAGTCAGGTGATGACAAACATGATGACATTACCAATTATAACCTGCCACATATGGCCAATTAATCCACCAACTTTAGCTTAACATAGTGTTACGTATCAAAGATATGTTTGATGTCTTTGAGGTAGTGTAGATATGTAGAAATAGAGGTAATGTATGGTAGGGACACCATCACATAATTTGTCCATTAAAGAGCCAAAAGTTTACAATAAATTCATTAGCCTCACAAACTACAGCCTTCAAAATGACCATAAAGTTGTAATAGAGAGCTTTGTCAAAGCTCTCTAAAACAGTTAGGGCAGAAACTAAACATTGAACCCTCATGAAGGGAGGATTTATTTCAGGACTGTTGTATTGGTCTGCATTAGTTTGAGTTAGATGCACAAATTGGCAAATGATTGTACTTTTCAGCTGAAAAATGTTTGACTCTTGTTCACAATTCATTAACCGAATGCAAGCTATTTTAGGGGAACTGATATGATATTATTTGATATGACTTAAATGTCGATATAGACATGGGCCTCAAAACTGCAGTATGTCCCAATGCTAATGCTGCTATTTCTTTGCTGACGTATTTGCCAAAATTGGAGAGAGGAACAGGATGATGTCAGATGTTGTACCTCTGTCTCAACATGGCTAAAAAAACAGTTGACGCAGCTTTACAGCTGCATTCTGATGTTGATCATTTCAGAGACAGTGTGTATACTTAAGGAGAAGAGCTCATTTTTACATGTTTGTAACAGGCCCTTACAAGTACACATCCTGCTCTGCCTAAGGGCTTCGATCACAACGTCCCCCTCATCCCACCATCCTATGTCCTCCTCTATGTTCCTATATCCCCATGGGTGTGCATGAATGTGTGTGGGATTTTTTTCTCCATTCTTTATCTTTATGTGGCTCAGTTTACAGAGGCTCACTGGGGAAAGAGGAAGACCAGCGGAAAAGAGGCAATGATGAATGACACCACACACATACTCGCTCCTTCCTCCGCCAACTCCCAATCTTCCTTTCTCTCTCTCTTCGTCTACCTGTCTTTCCTGTCTGCTGTCTGCTTATCTCCCTGTCAGGAAGAAGAAGTCTGTCTTCTTCCTCTTGTGCGCGGTAGACGTCGTTGTGTAGCTACATAACGAGAGGACACCGTCCAGCAGCGGCACAGCCAGGCATGATGCTGCTGGCAATCAGATCGAAAAAAGGCTTTACACATTACTTCAAGGGCCTGTCACTCTCTGCCATGCGTCTCAAGGGCTGTGGGAGCAGCCCACTTTATGTGCAAGGAGTAGTCGCACCTGATTTGTATAGAGCTCTCTGAATGGCACTCGACTGAAGGCTGGCCAGGGGTTGAAATATAAAAACCAGCTTGAAAACTGTAAAACAACGAGAGAGTGCATCCTTCCTCACCTGGTCGCATGCATGTGAAATGCATGCATCTTTGTACCTATTTGTGTTTATTTGTGTGCGCCTGCTTGTGCGCGATTAGGAAACTGTGCTTCTTCTGTCTCTGTGAACTCTCTGGGAGTGTTTTCAACTCCCGTATCAAAGGCTATTCCCAATTTGTTTCTGTGGATCAAGCAACCGGGACGGCAGCTGAGTGGAATGTTAATAAAAAAAGAACGCCCTGCGGGAGCACCCTAGCCGCTGTCTTTGCCGGTGTGGAGTGAATACTGAGTGTTGGTACTGAGGCTGCAGACAGCGGAGGGGTAGGGGTAGGGTCGGGTGTCCGGTTTGATTCGACTGGCGTCTTCAGGGATACGCCCGAACCCCTGAGAGACTCTCCGATTGTGTATATTTGATGAGCTAAAAAGTTCTGTTTCTCCATCAGGCGCTCACATTGTTATCTCTGAGGCATCATGGTATAAACAAGCGCGAGCACTTGACAGCATGGTGATGAATAATGAGGAGACGACCGTTCTGATTTGCGAAAGAGGAGATCAATGAAATTTTGATGGGTGTAGTTTGTCTCTGAGGCAGGAATGCAAGGTTACTAGCAGATCAGCCATTCCAAGGGCAGATTTAAGATTCTCTCTGCTGCTGTTAAGACTATGAGTTAAGGAGTATAAGCTGATCTCTGATGAGTGCCGGAGGGAACCTTCCAACAAAGTCCTGGTCCTAAATCTAATGGTGCCGCTGTTGGTAATCCGGTCATGACATAGAAGGAGAGGAGGAACTCTGAGACACTGGGAAAGCTCCTGAAGTCGGTGAGAGGAGACACCAGCCTTTGACTGAAGACTTGATCGGTGCTTTTCAACCCATATCTTCAAAAAAATATGAGTTCTTCGATTTTACATTTCACAGCCTACAGTTGACATTAGCATGCTATACACTGACCATGTGGAGAGTGGCTATTTTGTGTTTTGGTACCACTATGACTGATTTCAGGACTTGCCAGGACTTCTTGTTCTTTTCCCTCCGGTATCTCCAATACTTTTCTCTTGTCTCTTTACGCTCATGAAGTGGGGTCATACAGCATCAAGATAAGCACTAATTTTTTGGGTGAGTTGAACTATTTTCAACTCACCTGATGCTTAATCACTAATTTGCTCAAAAATTTGCTTCATGTTAAGTGTGAACACACCTTTACAATGTTTAAGAATTGTTTAAAGCTCCAAAAGCCAAGATAATCTGATTCTTACGAAGAGGACATTTACAGGATTGTTAGACATGTCTGTGGAACTTAAACAACTGATTAATTGTTTAGTGAATAAATAGAAAAAGAATCAGCAGCTATTTTAACAATTAATCAGAAGTTTAAGTAATTTTATAAGCAAACTGCCTAACAGTCACTCACAGTTTCAGGTCTTCATTCCATTTTTCTTTTTAATAGCCTGTGTAGTAGTAAACTGAGTAACTGAGTTTTGGACTGTTGGTTGAACAAACAAGCAATTTGGTGATATCAGCTTAAAAACTGTGATGGTATTTGTTACAATTGTATGACATTTATAGACCAACCAATGGATTATCAATTCATAGTGTATGTCTAGACTGTACATTCAACTAATAAAGAGTCACAAATCAAGCTCTTAATCTGATTTTACTGATTTATTTCTTTTAAATTAGAAGCAGGGCAGTTTTTTTTTCAAAATGAATGCCAATTTAAATTCATCATAACCATGGTTTATAGTTTTTATAGTTTGAAATCACCCTTAATTGGGTTTGGGCAGTTTTCATGGCCACTTAGTGCCAAAAAGTACAAATTTTAGACAGTAAGGCTCTTCAAACATTGTTGTAACAGTTTGGGGAAAGCCATTTTTCCATATTTCATTTTTTCCCATGCACAAAAACAGGACCACAAAGACATTTTCTCTGTTCTCCCTGTTCAGTGTTGACCTCATCCAACACATTTGGGATGAACCGTTACACAAACTGTGAGCCAGGTTTTGTTGTCTGACTTAACAAGTGCTCTTGTGGCTGAATGAGAGCAAATCCCTGCTGCCAGGTTTTGACATCTGGAGGAAAGAGTGAAATCAGAAGAATGGAGGCTTTTAAAACACATCAGTTTCAATGGCTTTAGAATTAGATGATCAGTAGTCACAACAGGTCAGGTGTCCACATACATAGTTCTATTTCTCTGCAGTGTGAGTTTACAGTTTTTAACAAGATATATTTACAGGATATGGGTTTAAAAACCAAAAACCTTAAAACTTAGCACAGTTTGTTGGGTTGTAGTCATAGGTACATTAAAAACCTTGGTTCAGGATTATGATTAGAATTATGACTATAATCTTTATAATTGTAACAAATTCCACAACTATTAATTGTTAGCTTTGGTTTACACTCAGGCATTCAATATAAAGGAAATGGTTTAAGAATGATTCCAGTTTTTTTTAACCTGGTGTATTTCAGTTGTTTTGTGTATATTCTGGTATCTGCAAATCTCTACAGTGGATGCTGCAATTATAAAGTTAGCACATGTCAGTTTAAAAAAAATTGAAATGATCCTATATGGTTTGGATTAAAGCATTAATCCAAACAGTCTTACAGGAGGAGGAAAAACTGGAATGTTCAAGACAGGTTCAAAGCACCAAGCATGCTGCACAACAGGCCACATGGCACAATATCTGCTGTGACATTAATGTTTAGTATGACCAAGGTTAAAGAATGAATGTGGTCAGTGAGATAATGCATCTATACAGACGACAGAAGAATAAAGGAGATTTCTTTTTCCAGGTTTATCTGTAGTTCATTCACATGTTTAAAAAGCAGCAACGCAACCACATTGACCTCTGAGACAGCCCAGTCTCCTTGATAGTCTGGCATTATATCACACCTCATGACCGTACATTTTTAATCGGGCAGACAGCGGAGTTAGAGAACTGTTTCATCTTAATCCACGGCGATACATCTTCCTTATTTCACACTGCAACTTCTAAACGTGAATGAGATTCTCCTCAAGGCTCTCGACGGCCAAAACTGAGACAAGCCTAGAGATATTAGGCATGCTACGTAGAAATAAAACCCTGACACGCCCCACGGAAGAAATCCTGCCAAACTTACCTGAGCCATTTATCAAAATCTTCAGCAGTTTTCTATGCACACATTTATCTTTCCCTGTCCTTTAGTTTAAAGGATACATTTTGTGCCTTCCTGATAATTTATCCAACCTCCAAAATCCTGACACATTGTGATGTTTTCTATCTTCCCCATCTGACTGTGATAAACCTGTGGGCCTTGTATGTGGCGCAAGTCTGCCCCCTGCTGACTGAATACTATCACCCTCCTAAGCATTCACACAGTACAGCCCAACCCCAGTTTACTCCATATAATTTGTGCCTGCATAATTGCATTAACCAGTAATTTTTTAGAAATTTGTACCACTGAAAATGATATGTTCTATGATGGGTCCTACATCCTACAAAGCCAATATCTAGTTTTTAGTTTCTAGTAAGGTAGTGTTCTGTTTAATTGCTTAAGTTTTTTTCTGTGTCAAGTAATTAACCGACAGAAAACCTGGGGCAAGGTAGAATTGTTCAAAAAATAATTAATATTTTAACAATACCATAAGAAGGCTACAACCAACTGAACTCCTAATTTATCATTAGGTTCAACAGCTGTTCAAATGTTAATTGCAAAAAAAAGGAGAGAAAAAAGTGAAAATTCCCTTCAGAGCACAGCAGAAAGATTTAGAGAGCAGTTGTCTTCGATCCCTGATCAGCCAGTCAGATTTTGAAAGAAACATTTCTGTCTTACCTGTGCGAGAGTGACTTGGACTTTATCTGGAGCATGCCAGAGGGAATCATGGGGTGGGGCACCAGTTCAGACTATATTCAGAAATGACAAGACATTTTTGGAAAGAGCCACAATGCTAGCACAATACTGGTTAGTTAGTGGAGGAGATGGGTGGTGGCCAGACTGGAGAACAACAGTAAGATGAAAAGGAAGGATATCAAGGACAAAGAGTCTTCTCTGTTGTCTCACAGGCTGCAATTTTTGTTGGATTTCGAAACTTTTTTTTTGTTTATGCTTCATTTATTGACCACTGAGATCACATGAGACACTCCCTGCTGCTTCTCACAGTGAAGTCCCTAATACATGTGTAGTGTCTAATAAGTGACAAAGTTTATCTTTCCCCTAATTCTGAATTGTTTAGGTTAAAAGAGATTCCAAGGTCTGATAAGCAAAGGAATTTATGACCCTATTTGGCTTCATGAGAGGGGTCATATAATTGACAAAACCAGATATTAAGATAGGCCCTCATACGCATTAGCCTACACACCAACCTATATAAGTGAGTTTTGAGCTATGATTTGGAGAGAGACTCATCCTGGCTCCGAGTTGTCTCCCAGGCAAACCATGGTGCCTGATCGACGCTGGTCTTTTTTGTAATAAACCTGTTTTATGCAATCAAGCCGGTGTCAGTGAAGTTTCTTTCATCATCTGCACATCATCGAATAAATTTCACAATCTTAATGTTATTAGAGTGTGAAATCTGATGTTTTCTAAACTCATTTAATTCCTTTTTGCCCCCATGCTATGTGTAAAGCAGTTCTTCTGAATAATTAGTATTTATCCCTGCAGATGTCGTGAATGAAATTTGGTGATATAGCTAGAGACATAAATGGAAAAATGTGGAAATTCATTTAATGTCTGATTTGACACAAGAAGAATCCTCTCTATAACTTAAGGTCAGCTCAATTCCAGTGTTTTTCAGTTCATTAAACTAAATTTATTTTCTTTGTAGATAGGAACATTTAGACACATTCAGTGGTGTCAGTGGAGGTCCAGATCTCATTTTTGCCCCTTAGCCCCCTAAGGATTTAATCCAGCCCTGCTCGGAAATTGTGCATATGGTGGTATCAGTTTCAGGTAAGTGTAAATAGTCTGTAAGCATCATATTATGGTATGATAAATTTTATGAAAATATGCCTTTACAGGGCTATTTTGTAAGTGTAATGAAAACGATTCAGTAGCATATGATAGAGCAGCTCTTTGCCCTGTGTAAGGTTCAAATAGCACCTTGTAAAATCCAAGTGCAGTGATGTAAGTGTGCGGTTGCTATACATAAATGCTATATTTACATATTGTGCGCAGAAGAATGTGCAGAAGACAGAATCTTCAAGTTGATTTTCTACCTGTCTCAGAAAAAAAAAAACAGGGAGTGACAGGGTGTTCTGCAGTATTGTTCCTCATATTTCTCCAAACCACGGATGAAACCCTCTTTCCCTTTGAGTTGAGGTCAAACAGAGGGAGGGGCCAGAGGGAAATAATTTTGCTTCGGATGAGACATTTACACTCAGCTTTTACTTTTTCTACAATGCTTTTTCTGGTTTTGCTCCATCCCACTGGCATCCTCGAAGTCACTCCACCTCAAAGCAAACAAGAAAGGAAGAGAAGGAGAGGCCTGTCCTGAGGAAGAGCGAAGCTGTGTATCTTTCACTGTAATTGCCAAGTTCTGTGACCTTAACTCAGACAGAGTACCGCTCCTCCTGCATGACTACATGGACTAAAAGCTATTGAATCATGTAATGTAACAATAGCTTTGGGGTGACAGCCATCCACAGCCAAAGTCAAGAGTCTTCTGAGGCAGTGGTTCTTAAAATTACATGCGGAGACTGTGAGGGGTTCTTAAATAATCAGTTCAATCCAGTTAATGCAGTATTAGCCAAAGCCCAATAGGAATGAAGACAATTAATTCGAAAAAGAGAAATATTTTATTTCTTTTGACTGTAATGAAAGTTATATTTAAGAACCAAACTGTAACAATGTCAGTGAAGAGTTCATTAGTGAGAGTCCCTGTTTTCAGTTTGTTAATCTTTTGTACAGTATGTCTGCCTTTATTTTGATGACAGACTCAGTCCCTCTGGGCATGGAGGATTCCAGTTTTATACAAATTTTTGGAGAATAACTTCAAATAACTGTGGTGGTTTATGGTGTAAAGAGGGAAATTTACAAAAATTGCATCACTTTCCAAATATTGATGAACTGTATATGTATGATGGCTCTATTTAAGTTTATTTTTCATTTTTACTATGTTGCTTTGTAGAGTATGTCTTCCTGCTAGGGATCTTGGGGAAGAAATTTTACCAAATGGAGTCTCATGCACACTATAATACTGTGATGTTAAGAGAAAAAACTACACTGTACATTTTGCACCATATGTTCTAATCATTTTACTGGTTATTCCAGTCCTTTCCTCCCTATGCACCTCTTCTGTCACCATGGACTGTTGAACCTTTCTGTCTCTCTGCATGCAGGAGCCAGAGTGAGGCATGTTGCTCATCTCTTAAGCCCATTTAACAGCTCGTTACCCATTCGTCTCTTTCTCGCTCTTTTCCTCTGTTCCAGGCACTCATCACTTCTTGGTCAGGTTCCATTTTTGCTAATGCGGTGGAAATGAGCCGTGGGCATTGCAAAGTGAAGTGGAGCAGATTTGTGACGGCATTTTACCACTGCACACCATGAAAACACAAACAGGGCCAGGCGTAACAAGGCTCGACATGCGGTGGCAATGAAGACATGGGAGAGCCCAATGACACACAAAGCTCAGGGGTTAGCCACATGTAATTCAATTGGACAGCAGTTAAAACACCAGGGTCGAGGCGTTACACTGCACATATAATGCTTAATTAAACCAGATTAGTGGTGAACCACAGTGGGAAAGACACTGGTTTAGTCTTGCCTAGGTACTGAAAAGGAATGAAAATAAAAACTAGATATTGGATTCATTATATAAAAAGTTTTTTTTCCTGTTTTTTCAACATGGGTGTCATTCTCATAATGTTTTACTTACAATAAGTCATGCTAACATTGCACTCCCCACCACTGCCATAGAGATTCAGCAAAGCATCTTTAAAGCTCTCACAATAAACTTAAATTTGACATGAATACTTCAAACATTTTTCTCTGAGTCCAAACTAAAGTAAACGGAAATTTGATCCCTGAATCAGCCACTTGTGACAACTGCGTCGGGATCTACTCAAAGGGCAATTTGCCTGCAATTGGAGCACAAGAGTCTTCTTGAATCTTCTTAGAAGACAATAATAAAAATAAAGATCTCATTTGCTATTACTTCTCTAGCAACCACACACTAAATCAAGAGCGTTTAAAAACTCCACACATGTTGAGACTGGCATAAAGCTAGTTTGGTTGTCAGAAAGTTGTCCTGTAAGTAGATCCCCATGCTATTAGCTACAATAGTTAATCCATGGGATACTTTCTTTGAGTGAGACTTGGACAGGGGTGTTATATAATATCTAATAATTTATGTAAGACTTAAGTTTATACATATGCTTTCCCTGATAGATGTTTTTCTAGGGTCTGTCTAACTAGATGGGAAGTGCAATGTTAGCATGATATTTAAAGGAGTGCAGTTATAAAAAAAAAAAAAAAAAACAGGTTGAATAATATGGGATTCTCCTTTTCTTATAAATTATTACATAAAAGTAACCTTCAAAATTAATCATGTTATATATAAAACTTTAATAGACACAAAACATTAAAAAACATATTTCTAACTACTTAATATCAAAATCACTGTTGTGAACACAAACAGCAACAGTCCAAAGCTGTCGGGAACGAGATTAGAAAGAATCAGTGGGTGGGAAAATTTCATAGGTCAGACAGTTGAGTCCAGTGTCTGCTCAGGATCACACGAATTCATCATGAGGAACAGGCGTTTGGAAAGCTCCGGCCCGACCCGCCGAGTCGTGGAAGTCACACCCTCACCTCTGCGGATCAGAAGGTCAGCCAGCAGGGAGATCTTCTCCTGGTCGCTCTTGCACAGACTGTAAGCCTGAAGACAGACAGAAATATTTAGTGTTAAGAAAAAGAAAAAAAGTTACGCTTTTTTAAAATATATTTGCAGATGAGTCTCCGTAAGTATGACTTAAAATATTTAAAATTAGATGTGTTGCCTTGATCTTTAAACCTCCATAAATGGGTCACTTTCCCTGTAGGCTGCTCTGAACGTTGACTTAAAAGGGTACCAGGCAGGATTTATATGTTAACTGTAAGATGTATTTTTAAGTCTCTAGTTCAGCAGTAGCTGCTTTTAAACATAGTTATGATCAACAAAAAACATATAAAACAAAAAAGACGAAATTAAAAAGAAAAGTATAAGCATTAAATGCATTAAAGGGAGATCAAGGACAGTTAATAAAAGCATGTTATCTCAAGGCTGGTCTATAAAAATGAAGCATGAGGTTGTCGGGGAAAAACATTTTTTTTTTTTGTTGTTAACTAGTTATGTGTCAGCACTGTGATAGACTGAGTCCTTGTTCACGGTGTATCCCACATTATGCTCAACGTGACTTGGAACTGGTTATGATGAGAAATTATGCAAATATGTTTTTGTCATAGCGGAAGTAATGCTCTGCCATAAGAAGGTAAACAGTATAAAGAAGCGTGACTGTTTCAGCAATGAAGGTACCTTCCTGAGGAGCTGTGGGGAGGGATGCGCTGCAAGAATGGTGGCGGCCATGTCTTGACTGACTCTGTTGAACTGTTGGATCTGTCTCTTCCACACCTGCAACAGGCCCTTACCAGCTTTATCCACCCGCTGCCCCCCCGCCCATTCACTCTCTAGGTGGAAAGAGAAGCCTGTCTTCTCTCTCTCTCGCCTGAAAACACACACAAACACACACACACACACACACACACACACACACACACACACACAGGAACAAGAAACATTATTAGATGACAGGAGACAAAGTGTTTGACAGAGTTGTGAAGAGGCAGAACTAAGCTCACTTACTTGAAAGGGGCTTCTGCAACTGCTTTGGTTGTCATGGTGATGTGATCTGAGAAGTCCTTCCAGGTTGACAAGAAGCGGACTGAAACACCAGTGTGAAGCTGAAGATGAACCACTGCCTGATGGGATATTCAACAATGGAAAGATGAACGAAACAATAAAATAATGTTAGTTAATCCTTTATTTACCACAAAGACATGCCAGACACCTCAGTGACAGCAAGGAACCTATGCTGGAAGGCTCTTTGGAGGTGCAAGTTCCCAAAAGTCAGCATTAGTGTGAACGAGACCATGGTGGTCTTGAACCCTACCAACTCCAGCCATTGGCTCCAGTTCTGGTTATGCCCAAAGCTGGAGTTCTTGGAGTCAAGCTCTTAGTTAGAACAATACTCTTGAGAAAAATGCCATTAGCAGGGTTAGCAAAAAATAAGATAAAGTAATGCTTTAGTTTTCACTTTATTTTTGAAAACAAAGACCCTTTTAAGGTATAAATCAAAAGATTGCTTTAAAGTCACTTTTTTAATTTAGAAAAGATAATTCATTTGTACATTAAAAGAATCTTATTTTTCAAATTAAGTGCAAGTCTATGGGTTCATCTCAATTTTGGGGTAATTTAATGTATAAATTTAAGGATTCAAATATATTAAGGGGTTTTACTGGATTATCTGCATGGTTCAATGGTTTCTTATGTGGTAAAAATCCCTGAAATATATCTCTAAAGTTTCACCCTAATTAAAAAATAACACTCCTTTTAGCCTTAATTTATACCTTACAAATTAAGGCTCCAATGGTATTTGGTAAATTTTTACAGAACTGTCACCTCTTTAAAAGCCTGTGCAGACATTCCATTTAAAATACCTTAATATATTGAAATTTAAAAATTACTGTAATTACATCGTTAGTGATGGGTAAAATACTGGAAGTCTGTTTAGTTTTTATTATTTTCATATTTTTTCTCTAAATTATGACAAATGCTAATGTGCTTCCTCTACCGACCAACCCACCTCTTCAACTTCGACTCGAGACACCTCAGGTAGCATCTCAGCTCCATCATTCTTCCTTCTCTTTCTTGCTTTTCCTCTCCCTTGCTCCTCATTCGCCAAAACCTCTCGAAACCTCTTCTGGCTTTGTGACTTCTGAGATCTGAGGACAAAACGTTCACAATCTTTTCAGATTTAACACTCAGGGTGTCCTCTGGTCTCAGAGCATGGCTGGGCTGCTCTCTTTGCTCCATTTCCCTTTTTCACACATACTTTTCACAGTTTCTGGCTGAGTCTGCCGACAGTGATACGCAGCATGTTTCAAGACGTTGGGGCAGCAACAGATACGTTGAGGTTATCTTACAACTTATGTGAGAGCCATTTCTTGTTGTTTTTTAACATTTCATTGAGTGCTATACTTCACACTGTTGTACTCTTTCATACTGTGAGCCACTTGTCTCCTCTGCCTCCTCCACCCAATCAATCAATTCTTACTTTCAGGATAGCATTCCCCATGCTTCGCTACCCAAATGAGTAAAGGAATCCAATCTGGCTGCCTCAAGTTTATCAACACTTCCAATCTGAGATAATGAATAAAAGCTTCTGACAGGTATTATTCCAGATCTAAGCAGATGCCGTCTCTCCCTACCTGAAGTATTTCTCCATCTCAATGACCACCAGGCTGAGGATCTTGTCAGGGTGACGCCTCTGCTGTTCTTGCACCCACGACGTCAAAGTTGGACCAGAGTCTGACTCACCACACCTCCCTTCCTGCATTTGATGGAGTGAATGGAGAGGGAGATTACAATAACAGGTATCAATATTGTCTCAATAATTAATGTATCAGTGACACATTTCAAGTAGTCCCTTTCAAGATGCAGGCTGAGTTCCATTGCACCTGAAGCTCGTACAAGGCTTCATCCGTCTGTATTAAACAAATCAAAGCTTTCTAAACTTTTTAATACAAAATAACAACTTTGTGTTCCAGACTGTGTTTTCTGCTGAACTGTGGTAAAAGGACAGTAACACAAAGAGAAACTGTTGCTAAAAAGACTGTATCTCTGACAGATCCCCACATGATTTGATGGGTACATAATTTTCAAATCATTTCCTTGAAAGTCCCAAGAAAATGTCCTGTATATACAAACACGCAGTGGCCACTTAATTGGTTACACTTGCACAATCTAATGCAATCTAAGAAAACTGTAATAGTAAACAGATCTAATATCAGAAAATTTATTCTCCATATTTGTTGAACTCTACTTTGTGCTTCCCTGTGGATAAGATTTAGCATGTTCCATCTGAACATTTTCTCTATGTTACTAAATGTTTTTTTTTTTTTCTGGAAAACCGAATGGAAATCATTAGAAATAATTCAGGAATGACAGACACCATCATATATGTTACATTTAATATCCCTCCATCTGCTTTGTTATTACCTCAACTTTATAATCACTACAATGACCACATTTCCTCACTTGGATCATTAAAGTTTCATCTGGTCTCATTTTAAAGCATTAAGGTCAGTCACTGATGTTGCAGTAACAGTGTGAAAAAGGGGCAAGCAGCAAATGCACCAACCTGAATGCAACTACGGATCAGAGTGATGAAGTCTTCAACTGTCATCTGCATCACAACATGTGCCTCTGGTACACACACTCCATCATTTGGCTGCCACAAGGAACAGAAAGGAAATTGTCACTAACTTTATGATTATATAGAAAAGTGGTATAGTTGTTTGGTGGTATTATTACTAAATTAGTACAGATAAAACTGCTTCTCATTCTCACCCTAGGTTTGATTTGTTTAAAGCATTTACAGCAAGGTATCACAACCAATTCGAAAAATATACTCTTCATTCATGCTTTAACTTGAATAAGAATAGGCAAAGAGAAAATAGTTTGCATTTTTTTCCTCTATACGCACTCACACTGCTGCTGAAATTTCATATCATTCATTAACACCAACGACCTCATTATTTGTCAAGTTGTCACAATAAATTTATCTAACTTGTAAAGCTCCAAACTTGCGCTTCATTAATGTAGCAAACATGTTTGTTTTTCTTGCACAAATGTGCACAAATGATGTACAAACAAATCAGTTACTACTTTGGACTCATTTGGATTTTAATGTGGTGCAAGCACAAGCTTTTATTTAGCCTGCACAAACATGAACAAGTGAATCAAAATGGTTCTATCAATATTCTGATCATACAAGGTGCCAACTTCAAAGAGGTACAAATTAAACTGGAGCAACTTTGTCCCGTTAGTGAAATTATATTTGAATTTTTGGATGAGTCTAAAAGACTGGCTCATTAAGTCTACATTATCTATTAAATCGATGTTGAACAAGAAAAATGCACAAAAAATTCTGCAGGTAATTTACTGTGTTGAGGCATTTCATTCTTCATCATTTATTACCACAGCTATCTGGGCCTCCAGAGCGCTTCAAGTGCCAAAGCTCTCAGGAAATTAATACACATAACACAGCGAACATGAATAACCCTATCTATAACAATTCTAAGGTCTCTAAGCTATTCCTCCACCGACATGCATAGATATGGGTCTGGCGTCAAGCAATCATGGACACGTGCACGACAGCACTGCTGTTGGAGAAAATCCCAGGGTATGTCTGTTATCACCTGTGCACAGGGAGTCCTCCTCATCCAACTGACACTGCGTGGGAGCTGTTGTTTCTCTATGGCACAACTGCAGCCCAGAGCCTGCACCGACGCCAGCAGAGTCCCACCTCCTTCCAGCTGTAACAGAGCTGCAAAAACAGTAACCAAAATAATGACCACAATAAATATGTTAGTATCTCAAATAATGCCTTCGAAGTATTATGCTAATATGCCCATTCACTTCCAAAATATCTACAGAGACCGACATGACACAGCTGACTCTGAAGGGTTTTTCATCTAATTGTGCATGGTGGCAGAGATAATAAAAGTTTTATCTTTACCTGGGTCCACAGCCACTACCATGTGCTTGATACACTCCTCTGGCCTCAGAGCCTTGGTAGCCTCTGCCAAAGCTTTTCTCGCCGCTTTCTGTTGCTCTTGTTCCAGCCTGAGCATCTCCTTGTCCCTCTGCTGTGTCTCCCTGGCTTGCCTTCTCCTCAGAGCCTCCTCCCTGGATGCCTGAATCTCCTCCACCGTCCGCTTAGCAGGTTTCCTCTTGGCAGGAGAGATGCCGATGCTCCCCACACCAGGGAAAGGCAGCCATTGCTGAGGGAGAGCTGCCACCTCCTCTGGGCCATCTGAGGCCCCATGGCTCACTGTTCTCACCTGATGGAAGCTGAGCAGGGGCTCAGACCCCGGAAACCTATTCTGGCAGGAGAGCTGCGAGGTGGTCGGATCGGATGGCGAATACTGCTCAGCATCTTCACCATTAGTGACAGCGGAGGAGGAACTAATCACATTGTCTTGTCTCTGTTTGAGCCTCTGTGCCAGAGGGACATAAGCTGCATCGTCATCAGAATCACTGCTGATCGTCATTACATCAGCCGTTCCTGTACATGGGCCAGCTTTACCCCTCACTGAGGAGGGGACGGCTGAGTCTTCCGCATCAGAGGCATCCAAGCTGACCAAGTCTGGTTTCTCTACTTGGCTCTTAGAGGTTAGGCTGATGTGTCGACTGGGCTGGAGGAAGTCGAACACAGGCAACTCCTCGTCTAGGTCACTACTGGAATCACCATAGCTGCCCATGACCTTTAATGTCCAAGCAAACGTTACTATATGTAAGATACGAGACAAGAATTATAACAGGATCACTACTTAGCAAGCCCCCAAATTCCCCCTCCTCCTGCTGGAACAACCACACCAGGCTTCAGCTAAAAGTCTGCCGATTTAAGATTTATTAGTGTGCTAACCGGTCGATATATCACCTGACATTTCATAACCTAGAACCATTACGCAGTACAGGCACTCCGGTAAATTCGGCGCTAAGATAACGCACCGGCAGTGAAAGTGTGGTGCACACTGGTCGTTTCCACCTCCCACACAGTGTTTTGGTATAAGATTAAGGGAGGACTCGCTGACTGCAGACTGGTGACTTGAACACACAAGTCCCAGCTCCCCGAACAGTACCGAGGCTTGTCTACAGGGAAAAAGTTAGGGTTTGGTTGTGTTTGGCAGAAGCTTTAACGTTCCCCTGAGGGAAAACGGGCGAAAACGTGGTATAATCCAAGGACAAGTTACCTCGTACAGACAAACAAACCACTAGCTAAAAGGGACCAGCCCGCGTTAAATACTCAGAGAAATAGCAGATGTGGGTTTGCTGGAAACGGATTCACTAACTTACGTTTAAATCGTGCATGAAGGCGTTTAGTGGAGTTTAGATGAGTAAATATCATCCAGTTGAAATCATGTCTAGTTACAGTTGGGAGTAATTCAGCTCCACAGATAAACAACGCGAACCGGTTTTTGCCATTTTGTTGTTTAACGTTAAAGCATATTTGAGTTCCCTCGGTTGCAAAGGTGCATTGAAATCCATGGTAAGACGGAGCTTTCCGAATGTGTGCGTTAGTTGTGTCAGAAGTGCAACACGTAATAGTGACATATTTGAGTTAGTTTTATTTTTAAAAGGTGTCATTGTTTATTTAATTTAAACTTTAACCACAGTCAAATCTACTTGTGTCCAGCAACAAAGCATTTTATGAGTCATAATCAGAAAGTTGTTTTTTGAGCAGACTAGGTCACCCATGTCCTTCTACAAATCTCAATGCATTTATTATAGTATTTTAATGTTTTTTTGTTGTTTTTTCGAGTAAGGCGCCGTAGATGTTACATTTGAAGCCCTTTAGCTTCAATTTGGAAACAATGATGAACCGTATCTCCAGTGAATTGGGCGGTTTAGCATCTTTCTTGGGGACCTGAACGCCGCAAAAGTATCCGGATGTGACGCAAAGCTCTGACAAAGGTGACATAGTTCAAGATGGCGGCGCTGGCGTCCTTCATGCTCAAGTCCCGAGGTACCAAGTGTTCGTCATAGAACTTTATCTGCCCTCGGACACGATGCAAATTGCTCTTGATATTGCGAGAAATCGTTTTTTTATTTTTATTTTCTATTCCCAGCGGTCCTTGTTTAATCAGGTGTTGTGTTACCAGCTAACTTAGATAGCTATGCTAGCTTTTCACTGTGTAAATTAGCACCGAATGTCATAGACATTTGATATACAATCCTGTCCTGTGATGTGAGATATATATATATATATATATATATATATATATATAATGCTTATCGGCAATCAATTGTTGACGTTCATTGAGAATTATTGACGTTTGGTCATGTCCCGTTTGGTACATGTGACACACACACACTTGCTCTTTTAATGTTGTAAGTAAAATCTATACCATTTAAATTCATCCTCCACTGTCTATGTTGTTGCAGCCAAAACACTGTAGCGTTTCTAAAATTTGTTAAAGGTATTGCAGTGCGTTTTACTGGTAGTTTACATTACATAAGCAAGATTTTGTTAACTACCAGATTTTTATTGAAGTTTGGTTTGATGTAATCAGTAACAGTACATATAGATGATTGAAACATTCCGGGACTGAAACCAGATGTTTCTGACTTGACATGAATTTCTTCTTGCTGCCGGTTTTAGGTCTGTTGGTTCCTGGTCAGTCCTTTCTGCTGGACTCTGTGAGGTTTGCGTCAAAGAAGTCTGGTGGTAGCTGTAAGAACGTTGGAGGAAAGAGCCCTGGTCGGAGATATGGCTTTAAAAAACAGGATGGTAAATCCCTTTTTTATTCAAAGTGGCACCTCCATTTCCCTATATATGTTAATAGTTCTATTCCAGAATGAGCAGTTCAGGGTTTGGAAAACAAAACCTACTTTTGAAAAACAAAACAAAACAAAGTTAAAACATAAAGGAGACTCTACACAATGCTCCGTTATATGACACCGATTGGAGTGATATGTGATATTCCTCAGATTTTGTCTGGCTACTTGCTGAAAGTAATCAGATTGATGTATTTAACCTCTAACATGACTTTACATCCGTCTTCAAGGAAACTTTGTCCATGCTGGTAACATCCTTGCAACACAGAGGGTGATGAGGTATCACCCAGGAGCACATGTAAGTAGACATATTCTGTATCAAAAGTGTTAACCAGATGTCATTTCAGACTTTCATATCTGGCATCTCCTTTCCTTCAGGTGGGGTTGGGAACCAACAAGACTCTCTTTGCTCTGGAGGACGGTCACGTCAGGTTCACCAAAGAGGTCTACGTCCCAGCGCCACGCAGCCGGCAGTCCACACGGGTCATCACTAAACTGCCAAAAGGAGCTGTGCTCTACAAGACCTTCATTAACGTCCTGCCGCTGCAACAAGAGGGCAAGTTTAAACTTGTGGGAATGGTCTAAACCTACTGGACCGGACTGGAATGTCATTCTTCTTTGCAATTTCCTGTGGCAGTCGGGATCAAAGGATTTATTTTTGTGGACTCTCTTCACATGCACCCTGGAGGACTTCACTGATCCGTGTACCTTTAGGCAGAGACAGTCAGTGAAGCCAGCTGCAACACTGAAAGAAAACTGCAGGCTCAGTCCTTGGCTGCCTATGAGACACTTGGGCAGTGAGACACTGATTTTTTTTTTTTTAAATACTCTTATCACAGAGCTGATTTGGGAAAACTTAAACTGAATAAAATGTTCAAAGAAAATAAAAATTTGGGTGTAGATTTCACTTTTTGTGTCACTGGCATCACAAAGGACCCTTCATCATAGCAGCAGTCAACAATGTGGCAATTCCTGAGTTTAATAGTAATAAAATTCCAATATAGTGCATGTTTGGTGAAATCCTACTTTAAACCAATCATCACTGAGATGCTTCATACACTTAGTATACTTCACCCAGGACATATCACCTTAAAGAACTTTGGTGAGTTCCTGTTTTTATTACAGTGGATTGTTTGTCAGTCATTAGACTTCTGATTTGATTCAGTTTGCTGCACTGGATAATAAAGTTTTATGTGTCAGTCTTTCCTTTAATGACTTGAGTTTTGTGTCAAAAGTATTATTGTGTTACGTTAACACAATAATACATTCAAAATCCTTCATAAATAAAAGTGAGATTGCACTTAAAGTCAAGATTATTATCATCACTTTAGTGTGTGAGCAGCATTTATTTTTTTATAGTTTATCACGTTGGAGCCCATTTCAAATGCCCTTTAAAAATGCTGCAAAACTTCAATATTATAAAGATTAAAACTGAGTCCTAAAAAGCTTCTAATGTTTCATACTAAGAATGTTTAAACTTTTTTTATTTTATATCAACTTGTTTGTAAATGTTCAATAAACAAGTGCCTATGCCTTAAAAAGGTCAGTGCAGCAGTAGAATTATGAAAATTTTGATTTTAGAAAAATCTTGAATCAAGTTATTTGCAAGAAAATGAACCTCTAAGGATTCAGTTCCAGACTAAATTGACTTGACAAGATTTTTTTTTAGTGAGAAATGTGCCATGTTTTAGAAGCTGATAAGTTCTTTATGAAACATAATCTGCAAAATATGCACAGTGACTAGTAGCTACAAACCAAAACCACATAGACCTGTTAAAGCAGATTTTGGTTGAGTGATAAACTAATAATAATTTATTAATAGTTATGTTTTTCTTATCTTTTAAACTATGTTTTTTATCTCTTGATCACATTTCAACCCATTTCAACGGTTAAAAAAGTGTAATACCAAAAAAAGAAGTGTCCACAAGATGTCGCCAGATCACTGTAAATGATGTGCTGTTCAGTTTGATTTTACTCTAAGAAGCATCAGGGTTGGGTCCAAATTACACACATCGCTGTGACGTGAAAACCTTTCCACAGTATCAGGCTTTCGTGATAATTTTTTAGATAATCCAACTGGTTTACAAACCAGGTTTAAGAAATCTGAGAATTTTCAATTCCAATCCTTCAATATATCTGAAAAAAATTCAAATTCACCAAATTTGTAGATTTATGTTTATTACCAGACGTTTCTCAGTTATTTGGATTTAATTTATTATTAGAATTATATTAATTTATAACTGAAGATGGTTAACTGTTGATTGAAAATATATTTCATGTCCACTTTAGGCAAGTGCAATAGCAATCATCCCACTACTCCTACTTTGGTATTCCTCAGTATGTTTTTGTCTTGATATGCGTTGGTCCACATTATAAATAGATACCCATTGTTTCAGGTGTTAGATTTACAGAAAAAAAACCATAATTTTTTCTAGAAAAGATCTCTAAATGTTTTTTTTTGCTCAGTCACTTGTATATAAGAAAGTCTTTGATAAGCTGCACTCCTTATTCAGGTTGTTTCATTCATATAAACATCTCACAGCTTTTTGATCACTTTGCAGTCAAATCTGAGAAACTTCAGACCATAACCAAACAATCCAGTTTATGGGGATTTTTATTTTTGAGAGTTTTTGTAGCGTTGAAAAAGTGCAATAACAAAACTGATCACAAGATGTCATACAATCAGTGCTACACTACATGCTCCTCATCTTGATTCAAATCGAGCATTGAAATTGCAGGATTATTCTTCATAAATAGGTTTTAAAGAGAAAAAAAAAATGACAACCTGAAGGAAAAATACCTTGATAAGGTTTAGTTGTTAAAAGTAAATATTTATGATTATTGCTGTTCCTTCTCAGGCTGTGGTCTAATCCCTGTATGAAATTTGTTCTTAATGGTACAAGCTTATCAGCAAGATATTTTGACAGCATTTTTCTGAAAAGCCTTCAGCAAGAGTTAAAAGATAAACAGGAACAGATGTATTTCAGAGGCTCAAGGTATGCAGTGGGAGTGTGGGTTACACGCCTACACCATCGGGGAGTTGGAACGCTAATCTGTAGCAGATCAAATGATGGATGTGAGGAGTTGGCATCTAATTCTTGATACTGAAGGGTAAATTGCTGTTTGTGGGTCACAGTGGCCTCCACTGCCTGATTGGATAATGTACCAGGGATAAACTGAGGTATGTTCTTATAAATCACAAGTGTAAGCATTTGGATTTAAAGTGTCCATGTCTTTCCTCTTTATAAATAACAAATTAGTCATGAGGTTACAAAACAGCGCTGACTACTGTGAGAAGTCTGCAGTCTTGCTCCTCAGTCCAGGTCAGTATCAGCACAGGTCAACCTCAATGGATGCACAAATAGCAAAGTACAATTTTCATAGGACTCCCAGATGCTCCCTGGTTGTGGTACGTTTGTGTTTTCTGTGGTTAGTGTTTGATCTAGGTTAAATAGTAACCCTGAATTGTTCAACCTTCCCTCTCAATCTCTAAGTAACAGTGATGGGTAAAGTGTTTGTGCTAACAGGAGTTACTGTTTAAGCAAAGCCCTTTTTTGCCAAAGACACCTCTATGACAGTAAAATCTAAATATTTTTAAGTTAAACCCATTCAGCTAATGCTTTTACTTTTGCAGTGTTTGAGATTATGTAGGACTTCAGTGGGTAAAATGATTGCTTTTAACCTATATTTCTCAACATTCATGGTTACCAGAGATGAATCTACTAACTTTAATGATCCACAAACTTTCCCATTTGTGTTTTTTAGTTAAATATCTTAACAACAATTAACATTAAATTTTGTACAGACCTTCTAGGTGCCCAGAGGATGAACTGTAATGAATCTGGTAACCCCTGAATTGTAATCTAGTGCCACCATCAGGTCAAAACATTAATTCCTCCTGTACTTTTGTTTATGACCCATTACCTGCAAAATCAGTCAGTCTCCGCTGTATTTTTTGTTTACAGCAAACACTGAATGGAGATGGTAAACACGGTAAACATTACATGTTACTTCTAATAGACTAAATATTAAGCATCATTTGGCCGAGATCAACCGCCTCCAGTGTAGAAAGCTGAAGTTATGGCACCAAGTTTGGGCAAGTTTCTGTTCCAATAGCTTCTGTAACTCAGTACAAGCTCTCATTTAACATTTCTCTCATCATATTGGTGAAAAAATGAAGTATGTTCCTGGGATTTACTTCTCATATTCTAAGACAATTTTGCATCCACCAGGGCACTTACATTTGAAACTAGAAACCGAAACCTTTAAAATTTTTTAGGATTATTTTTGGCCATTCGCCTTTATTTGACAGTCAGTGTAAGGATAGACAGAAAGCAAGGGGAGAAAGAGGAATATGACACACAACAAGGGTCCCCCTGCCATGAGTCTAATCGTTGTTATGCGACATGTGCCTTCACCATTGGGCTCTCTTGGGAAACTGTGATTTTAAGTTAAACAACGATTCTTTTGTGAACAGAAAAAATTACAGTTCCCATAAATTTTTACCAGTGTTGCAGGGCAGGAACATATGCAGTTGTAACTTGGTTTGGTCCATATGCATTAAACTCTCCAACGCTCTCTTCTAAACTCATTCTTCCAATTATTTTGTTGTAATCTCAGCTGTCTGAAACAAACGTGTTTAGTACTGACTGCCCTGCTGTTATTGCAGACATGTGAGATAACCGTTGTCCCTCAACTTGGTCATGGCCTCACCTCTTCTTTCGAGCCTTGACAAATAACCGGGGTGAGTTATGTTTTATAGGAAATGGTGTTTGTTTTCAAAAAAATCACAGGGAACATTGTTGAGGAAGGCTCTGTTCCCAGGCTGGATTTTTAGTGATTTGCATCATTACAAATGATTGGGTTTAAATGAGGATTTCTTACTTCTGAGAATAAACCCTTTAGACTGTTTTTTCTATGCCTCTCAATAGCGGATGAATAACTCTAACCCTAACCCTAATCTTAATGGGTTTTTATCAGTGTAGTGAATTATTAATTCTTAAAAAAAATGATTATTCTGGGTGTCAGTAGACAGCTTTAGCACAAATGAATTAATTCAAGATTGTATTGGTATAAAAACTATTACATTCAAAGACACTTAATAAAATACCTGAGTACAAAAATATCCCAATCAGTCCCTAAAGAATCCCATTTGTAAAACCTTTAAAAATGTCCTATTGTACCATTCTTGGAAATATAAGCAGTAAAACCAATCAGAAGTTAAATGGACAATACAGAGTACAGTATGTTATTTTCACCTTTGAGGAGTGTGCAGCTTGAGTCAGAGTTGTTATCATGAGAATACCCCTGAGCAGAATCACAAATATCTATCAACAGCTCTGCCTCAAAGAACAAATATTCCCTTGCTGAAAGGCGTTTCTTGTCCCCGATGGCGCCATTCTCTTGGCTTTAACAACAGCAGCCCCCCTCCTCATGCTGTGGCTTGGCAAAGAAACCTGGGACCATCAGACAGACAGAAAGCTGGAGTTCTATGCTGGACAGTCAGAGGAAGCTGGGCCTTGGAGTGCTGTGGGCAGTTGACTGAGGTTGTTTGTGTTTTCACTGAGACTTGAAGACACATCTTGAGAATGGACTGACAGGTGAAAATCCAGAGACTGCAGATTTACAGATGAATTATCAAGGGACTGGCGAAGGGTTTCCTCATACGTTGGTGGAGGCTAAAAAAAAATGTGAGAGAGGATATTTTATGATGTGGCATATCTAAAGATCTACTTTTAAAGAGAACTTATTGATTTCAAACATAAGGATCAGTTTACTAGTCATGGAGAGTAACTATTCAACTGGAGAAGGCTCTGTGGCTCTTCTATGGCTCCAGAGGAGCTTTCAGAAGTCTGAGAGGGAAAACAAGGCTGAAATCGTTATCCGGTTTATCTCAGCTCTGACTGGAGTTACAGCTTGTAACTTAAAGGCTGTGTTACAAACTAGAGGCAAGGAATTTGAAAGACCTGGCCCTTTACCAATCAGGGAGGACCTAACAGAAAAATGTGATCCTTGTTATTATAGGAAACGTTGGCCTATTTCCTGAGAATCAGCCCAGCATCTCTGATTTGTTCATCAATTCAGATCAATCTGGTACTATGACTGTTTCTTCAATTTGGGGAAACAGTCTATCAGTGAGAGCTTTGTAGATGTGATAAAGAACGAGGTTTACATAGCTAGCTAGTTACCTAGCAACATCACTAGAAAACAGACACAGAAACATTGCAAAAAATGGTGGGACAGTTGTTCTTCAAGAAATAGTTACAACACGCAACTTCCATCAGAACTACAAATTGTTTTCTTTTTATATTTCTAACAGTGTGCAGTTAAAAAAGGTAAGATGCAATAAAATGCTAATTATTGGGCTTTAGACACGTTTCCAGGCATATTTTTGAACTTTAGACAAACTACCTGGAACTTCTTGAGGGACCCTACAGAATATGACACTCTTTGCATGCTCACCTCATCATGGCAGCCACTGAGGCCGAAACGCTGTGCGATCATACTGTGGATCTGTCGCTGCCTGTCCTTCTTACGAACGCTCTCGTAGGAAGGCAGCCTTGGCAGGGGCCCCTCCATGTGGTAGTCATTTGGCTTCCCTATGATAAACATTCTTCCAGCAAGCTAGATTACAGATAAAACACACACACACATAGACAAATATTTCAATAAATAAAAAAAAAATTTAACAGCTGCTCAATACAAATTTTGAATGTTTGCAAAAATCCTCACCAGCTCTGGATCCTGAAAGTTCTTACCTGCGGTCCAATGGCTCCCTGGTTCATTACAGCAGAGTGCTCATCATGGACAATACTCATCAAAGTGTGTCTGCTGTGGTAATGGGGAAGATCATCCTCGAAAGGGAGATCATAATAGCATTTAACAAAGTTTACAGTCTCAGGTGAGTCCATGGCAATTTGTATGAGTTCAAGCTCTACAGCAACTGATGGGCCACTAAATCTTAATCAGGGTTACTTTCCAGAAGTGATAATACGTGTACATTCAAACCCTCCAACAATTCCTTGTGTTAAAATGACTAAACATTGTCAATGGTTAGTGCTAATTTTTGAAATAAGAGCAAATAGAACACTAGACTGAGGTTTTGTTCATTATCAATGTAATATAAAGTATTAAACCATCTTTGCTAATATCATAACAAGATAATATACTTTATTAAAGTAAAACATAAAACTCCCATTTCACACAGCAAATATCGAATATCACACATAGTGGTTAAAAGGGATATCGGTTTTAATATTAAAGTGGTACCAAGTCAGATAATTAAATGTCAGTAACCTATTTGCCCCAAAACCTTGACCCCTTTTACTCTCAATAATAGGCAGTATTTCAGTGGTAGAAAGTAGTTCCAATAAGGCAGGGTTCAGTGCATTATGCAGAATCAGATCTCATGTTGACAAACATGTGCCCTGCTGAGGAGCCCCTGCTGTGTCGCTTACCATGACCTCTGACCTCCTGGTTGAATGTTTATTAAGGAGGGTTCCCTCTTTTTCTCTCTTTGTCTTTTTATTTATATTAAGATTTTATAATGTTCAGAGCAAGTAATGATACAGGTCAGGAATGGGGCTCCCTTGGAGCTTAATTAGATGCCAATTATTTTATGTTTATTCTGTAGCTACTATTTTTTTACTATCAGGAAACTGGTGATCTTTGCTCAGTGGCCCCAGACCCTCAGGAGCCACAAAAGCTCCAGGTTGACTCTGTGTCATTGGGTTTGGGTAATTTAACAAATGTAGGTTTGCTGAGGATTTAGCACAACTAAAACACAATATCCACTATGGCAGGGCCCATATTATTAGCTAAAGTTGTACAATGTTGTACCATAATTTTGACAGAGGCCCTGTCCTGAATTCTCTTTGCCTCTATGTCAAACTCTAAATAGAAAACTTTGATTACATTATTCAGTGTAGTTGTGTTTAGTTGATATACTTTAAATAGTGGTTGAATGGTCACAGTCTTAAATAAAACTGTACTTATTCAAATTACCACAAACTAACTTAAGCATATAAATCTTTTATTCCATCACATTTATTTCTTTTATTACACGACATTTAATATAGTCTATTACAATGCATAGATAGTGGATTGCTGGGGGAGTAAAATGGTGCCAAACAGCAGTTTTTGCCCTGGAGCTGCCTAACAGGTTCATCTGGCCATGTTTCTATTTATGTATGATAACACCAAAAGACATGACCATCCTTAGTCTTTCTTACTGTATAGTGTTCTGTTGTGATGGGTCTGAATCTGCAACAGAGAGGATCTTTTCTGTACAGGACTACCACCAGCATCAGGATCACTAAACAAAAGGCTACACAGGACACTGAGGTGGACGAGAGAAACAGCGCACAGTTACTGCCTCAGAAAAATGGGGATTCCATGTAACAGTGAAATATACATGTTATATAAAATAAAGAAATCAAGGTGCCCCTGAGGCATCTTCCCTTGTAGTTACAGTATGTAGGCTGATTTTTGTTAAAATAAATAATAGACATAAATATAATGAACAGACAAGAAATTAACTCATATATATATATATATATATATATATATATATATATGATAAAACAAAAAAGATTGAAAGATTGAAGTGAAAATCCAGCCAATTTAGTCAGACACGATATTAGTGACAGAATCCAAACATTGTTATTTTTGTCAAATTGTAAGCCTCAAGTCTTCATCTATATTCATTTATTACTGTACCAATACAGTACCTCCAAAACTGGACTTGTTTTTATTATTGGATTATTATACAGTGCTCAGCCACAACATTGAAACGAGTAAGTAACTGGTTTTAATGTTATGAATGATCAGTGAACTGTGCATACATTTTTGATATAATCTTAATCAAAGACCTAAGACTATGTTCTTTAGTGGAAATCTTCCCCCAGATCTACTCTAAATTATTAATGATGGTGTTAGGGGCAGTATACAAAACAAAACTGTGTATACAACTCCTAATAGCAGTCATTAGCTACTAAAACAAACAAAAAAAATCAATTATCAAATAAGCACAAAACCACTATTCTTTTTCTCCCTTGACAGCAATTAACATGAAAGATGAATTTTGAAAATGAAAAGTAATAAAAGTGCTGTACCTACCTGAAGCCACAATGACAGTCAATAGCTCTGGTGCCATCACAGGAATCTCTCTTGGAGTCAGAGTTGAAAAAGACATCAAACTTTTTCTCTCTCTTTCTCTTTCTCCTCAGGCAGTATCACAGGTTCACATACGTCACCAGCTTACAACAAGAACAGTCCTTTGTATTCCAGATGGAAGAAAACAGCTAACTCTTTGGAATTTACCTTAACTTTTTCAGAGTTCCTGAACACTAAGCAGATATCAGGCTTCCAGGATTACCCAGCAGGTAAACATTAATACCATGTCAGAAGAGTGGTTCAGTTTCCTGCAGAAATAATTCACCTCAAAATCCCCTGGGGAAGAAAAAAAAAGAACTGAAATACAGGCTCCGCAGTGCTGAATCTTGTGCAGTCTCTAGTGGAAGTTGGTGGAGACGCACATGAAATTAGGCTTTGTAAAACTGAATATTGATTAATAATCTCATCGATTTTTACGTGTTCAAAGGACCTACTCTACAAAATAAATGAATTCAAAAGCTGCTCATGTGCTCACTGGTCATCATAACAGATTCTGTGGCAAATACTGAAAATGTCAGGGCATCATATGGAAAATCAGAGATATGTAAATACTTGGACTTGACTCAGACGTCTGAAGAACCAGAAGAAGCACTGAGATCCTTTAAGGAAATTTAGCAATAGTGTGCTATCATTATTATTGCTGAATAAATGCCTAAATATGTTTAAGCATGTTTAATATTTATCTGGTTGAGGTGGAAAATGTTTGCTAGGCTATGTAAAATTTTATTGTCTTCAAGACCAATTTCCATCTGAACTGCAGTAGAGACCAGTAAGGACAGAGGAAGTAAAGTACAGCTTCCTGTTGCCGCTTGTCTTTTTTCTTGTTTTCTTATTTTTTATTTCGTCTTTTTAGTTATAAACGATTTAGGGATTCAGGTCTCACTACAATCTAAGTCAAGAACCGAGACTCCAACTGTTATGACATTGACTCCCTAAAGACTCCCCGTTCCTCAAGCCTCATGTTTTGACCTGGTAAAATCCCTGAATATTAGTCTAAATATGGATATAAAAAAAAGTCCCGACATCCCATACATCATGAATATTTAATCACTATGCCAACACAGCTTGGCAAAAATATTAAGACTTTAATAACCAGCAAACAGAAAGCTGAAAGACTTATAAACTTGTGGCTTGACATGGACTTGGACAAAGCTCCGAGATACACTGAAAACAGCATCTTAATTTTGAATATTTAGCCTCATTCACCTCATGCCTCCGTTCTCCTCATCATCCTTCCACCCACACAACCTTTCCCTCCTCACATTTCACATGGTTTTCCTCCAGCGATGGCCGCTCAGTCGCATCCTCTCTCCTCAGCTCCCCCACCTCTGTGCTGTATGTGGCCTGATGGGGTTGAACCATCATGATGAGCCTTTTAAACGTGAAGCCATGTAGGCAGGAGGAAGATGAGATACGCTCCAAAGGCGGAGCCTATGGGGGAGCGTGGAGCGCTCGGAGGAGAGGGCTGGGCGGGGAGGAGAGAGAGAGAGAGAGGGGGAGACGGGGGCTGTTGTTTGCTCCTCGTTCTCCTCACCTGCGTCCTCCTCTTGTCCCGCTGTGAGAGCGCGGAGGACGGCAGCATGGAGCGGATGGAGTCCATGGAGCCGATCTCGGCCTACTACACCACGGCTTACCCGGAGATCCAGCCCGTGAGCGGCCACGGATCCACAGAGACCGACGACGGTCAGCCCAAGACCCCCCCGGCTCCGACCTACGACGAGGAACTAGTGCACAAGGTATGGTGGCATGGTTTTTTCCCACAGCAGGTTTTAAACGCGCCGGATAGTTTTCTGTTTTGTTTTGGGGGTTTTACTCCAGTTTTGAGCTCTGTTAGACTGACCCACGCATCACAGAAGTGCGGGTTTTCTTTTTTCCGTCTTTTCCCGGTCCTGGAGACGCCCGGACCCTGTGGTCCCCCGTCCTCCGGTCCGGTGCGCCTCCGCGCTGGACCGGCGTTGCGCTCTCCATGGTGCTGAACTCCACTTGGAGGCAGGTTAACCTGCTCGGTTTCCAGCCTCCACGCGTCCAGGCTGCCGCTCTTCACACAGGAGCCTCCAGCTGCGGCGGAGGAATGACTCACTAATTAGTGAACAATAGTCCACCACCACCCGTAACTGTGCTGTTACGTGGAAGGGACAGAATTAAAAGGGGGACTCGAGAAGTTCCACACGTCAAAAGTCTGCTTCCAAGTGTTGGGCTGCACTGTTGTATACAGACATACAAAGTTATATAAAGGCTTTTGTTACTCAGAGGGAGTTATGTGAAGTAAAAATAAATCTGGGGATCAGGAGTTAGAAAGCAGTGAGTTTAGAGCACATAGGCCATGTCGTATTGATGATATATGCCATTTTACCATGTGATGTAGGGTCATCCGATGTAACCTGAGTTTACTCTAAATGGGGACTGTAAGCTGTGGTT
Source organism: Istiophorus platypterus (assembly GCA_016859345.1). Taxonomy (NCBI): domain Eukaryota; kingdom Metazoa; phylum Chordata; class Actinopteri; order Istiophoriformes; family Istiophoridae; genus Istiophorus; species Istiophorus platypterus. The sequence goes on from CM029119.1 coordinate 3,119,138, forward strand.
AAAGCTGATAACCAGACCTCTCATTTAGAATATTTTGTTATCCATTGACAGTTACAGTGATATGAGTACTTGTGGACTTCTCCAGTGTTGGAAGAAGACTTCAGATACTTTACCTAGGTAGCACCACCACAGTGTGAAAATACTACACTCCAAGTGAAAGACCTGCATTTAAAACTTTACTTTTTACAGTTTTATATTAAAAAGAGGATCAAAAGACTAAGTGTGATGTGAAAAGTGTCACTCCCAGTGATGAAACCAGAGAGAGGTGTCAACCAACTCTGCAGCTCCCTGAGCTCTACGGGAGCCTTTTAGCATCTTTCAGCTCATTGTTTTGGTTTTACAACTAACAGATTTAATGCTTTAGTTCACTCTCACCACTCTCGTTTCCAGCTGCAGGCAGTAACACTGCCCAGCGCCAAACAGCAGACAGAGAAAATTAGTAACTAACCATAGATATTTTTTCAGGATTTGAGACCAAAACAAACACTAAATAACGGACCTAAATTTTTCAGGTGTCAGCAAACAAGATTCCAAATGATCATATTACTCCCTATCTGCTGGATGAACTCCTTCCAGTGCTGGCCTCTGACCCGTCTGTAGAACAAACGATGAAAAAAGAGGAATTCCCTTTGGGCCTCAGTAGAATGTCACATTAAATTATGCTGTATGTCAAGAATATCTTCAAGTTCCATTTAGGGGAGCTCAGCAAGACTTTCACAGTCGGTCACTGTGAAAAATTAGTGCACACATTTATACTTTTATCATTTTATAATAGTTGATTAATTACAATTTCCCATTTTTCAAATGATGTTCGTCGATTAGAAGAATGTAGAGCCTTGAAATCTGCACATTCGCTCAATCATAATGATATAGTTCCTTAGGCGCAGATTGCTGCTAAGTGACTTTATGTCATTACTGTGTGTTTAGTGAGAAGTGAATTTTCCCAGAAGCTAATGGACAAATGCTCTTTGACCATCTTCCTTTAACTGCCTTGGATACTTTGTGTGTCTGTGTGTGTGTTAGTGCATGTGTGAGTATCCTATTGTGAAGAGCGCAGCTGCTTTGCAAAGGGACAAATTATTGCAATGCAAGCTGTTCACCCAAAAATCAGGAACAGTACATTCAGTTTAACACCACAAAGAAGTCAGTCTGTTCATTTTGCTCCCTGTTAGTCTTCTGTCCCCCCTTTTTGGTACTGTCTTTTACATTGTCTTTTTCTGGAGCAAAGCTTTTTTAATTTAATCTCAACTCTTTTCCCCTGAGGAGTCACGATTACACAACAAAATAGGGGCCTCTTAGAGTGCTCTTTAGTTAGACCAGTGGATAAACATGGAGCTGCAATGACTACTTGGATTAAGCTCTTTCTATAACCATCCCCCTACATCTTACTACCATGGTGACATTAAGCACCAGCCAACAGTTCTATTAAAATCAGTGTAATGCTTGTCTCGGGATTCATGATTCAATATCTTCTGTGATTTGGTTATCATAATCTAAAGATTTCTTTAAAATCTCTTCCAGGTCTTTAAAGAATTATAGGCTATGCATTAATCTTACTGCAAATAAATCCTTTTAAAACACCAAGACAAGCAGTGTGTTCCTTTTTCTCTCAGTGCTTTTTAAATTCACTACTCTGTTTGTGGCTCTTCAAACCCAATGGTTCCCATTAAAATTGTAAATATTTAAAGTTAGACTAATCAATATTCTTTATGTAAACAAGGACTATGTATAATGTGAAACATGTCATAGTGACAAAACCAAACTCTGCAGTTCCTCTTGGCTACTTAGCCTTTTAGTGTATTTCAGCACATTGTTTTGGTTTTATGGCCAACATCCTCATTTTCAGCAGCAGCAGGCAGCTGTTGTTTCACTGAAACAGCTCTGACACACCCAGTGTACGGTTCCTGAAAGCATTTCTGCATTTTTCAGTTGTGATTCCCTCGCAAATCTGATGAAACAGCTCCTTTTTTTATTCAGTGCAGATATCTACAGGGGGCACATAGTGACACATGTGAGTATCTTTATGCTCTTTTCCAGCATTTTATATATGTAACTAGAAGGTAACCAACAAATCAATACTGGACCCACTGTTGCTCTGTTTAATGTGCTGCTCACATTATGCCATAGTGTTATCCTATAGGGTTTTGTCACGGCTACCGGATTTTTCTGACCTTATTTATGAACAGTGATACAGGGTTACACACATTGCCAATAACGTAAATTTGTGTCTGACATCAGATTGACTTTTATAAGGGGAAGCTACAGTAATCTACTACTGTTCAGTGGTTTCAAATCCCAGCATTTCCTGCATATTGAAGAGTCTAAATTAGTGGTAATATGAGAAGTGTCAAGCGAAATTGACTTTACAGAGGCCTATTTACTGTGTTCCCCAGGAAGATAAAAGTGATGTTTCTCACTTCTCAGACAGAAGTGATCAGCAGAACACAGAATTTACTCCATTTCATAAAGCTGTTACTCTGACACATAGTAAAGGGACTTAACTTCTACACACGTTTATTATCATAATGGCCTCCAAGTAACTTCTTTCTCTGTAAGTACTGGGTTCAAACAGGAGAAAGAGAAATTCACTGGAACTGAAAAATCTGTTGGTTAGCCAGTAAGATTAATAAAATCCTATTCTCTCTTTCCTTATTATTTTTCACCCACACCACACGCACACATATGGACAATATACTATACACATCATCTACATCATCCATGTCTAATTCCTGAACATCTGTGGTGTTTTCACTTAATTGCCTCCATTCTCCAGCTGGGTTTTATGAGACAGGCTGACTTCCCAGCTAACCACTGTTACCACAGACACATCATCATACCCTTCTACCACAATTGTACTTAAATCCTGATCATCATCACTTGTACATATGCATTTGTAATTTCACAAGTACAGTTGTTTCATGCCACAAAATGTTAGGAATTAATTAAACATGGCGTTTAACTTCTACAGCTTAGGCTGCAAACATTGGCATTTTCAACAAGGCAAGGCAAAGGAGCACATCATTAGTTAACTACATTGGTTAGGTAGTGTTAAAAACAAGGCCCTTTGTGAGTGACACATGTACTGTGTAGTATTTCCTACTCTGTGGACTGAATGCTATTAGAGTTTAAGCTAACATGAACAGCTCTGTAGTGGATTCGGTTTACCAGACACATCAGATAGTACTCATCCTTCTTCTCTTGTAACATTAAAATTAAAAGTTCAAAAATTTGAACACTGAGTAAATACAAAGTATGTAAGCTAAGCAGGTAACAAGTAACAAGTGTTGCTTATTTCAGTATGTTAGCATGCCAAACCTTTCTAAGTAGCACCATACACGAAGTACAGGTGAGGTTGAAAGGGATGTCAACAATTTGTTATTAGCAGCTGCCATCTATGTTATATTCATGTTAGCAGCTGCATCACCAGCAAGGTATACATAACTACCTGTCTACTGTCAGTCATATTTCTTGTCCTGCTTGTCACCTTTCAATATGCATGGAAACTGAACAGTATAGATACAGAGAAAATATTTACAGTAGCCCAGTTTTGGTCAGGAACTCCTAAGAAACTCCATAGTTTGCATACTGGTTCCAATGTTTCAAAAACATTGTTTCAATGAATTCACTCCCAGCAGAGTGTATTTCAAAAGACAAAGTAATTGAAGGTTTTTGACACCTGAGTAAAGCTGACAGTATAATTCAGAAAATGATTGTCGAGGCAGTATCCATATTTCTCCACCACTGAGATGTGGCACTTTTCTGAGAGCTTCTAAAATCCCTGAGTGATCAAAGGTAATTTATAAAACCTGTCATTGTTGAGAAAAGCTGCTCCTGCTTCTGAGCTCTCATGCTCTCCTCTCTCTCCTTCCTTCTACCTCTTTCAGCCTTTATCATTCATAAAGCATTAAGACAAAACTGAGTTTCAGTTGAACCACTGTCAGGATTACCTGATGTTTGCATTACCCTGACTTCATTTTTCACTTAGTTGCTGTGTCTTGCTTGTGTACCATTTCAGGCTGGTTGGTCCAGACTCAGGGCCACTTCTGGTCATCTAGTTCTGTACAGTATCTGGACACACACCCAAGACCGCTTCTGAATTTCTGATGTTCAGATCAGGTTCAGAATTCAAATATCAACCAAGACCACATTTGGCATTTTGTGCCTGTATTAGAAAGCTGATAATACGGAGATGACAGGAAATGAAGGAAGAGGAGCTTAATCAGGGGTTTTAGTTGTCTGATTCTAATGCTGTAAATATACTAATATGGACTGTACATAGCGTAAACAAACCACCACCTCTATGAAACAAACATAAAAGAATTTGGATTTATCGATATAAATGGACTGGACAGGGACAATTTGGGTAATGATATTTAGTTTCTTGAAGAGGATTTTACTTTTGTATGCCCTGATATAATATTACCTGTGGCAGGACTATGCCGTAATGTACCCCTGAACTTGAGAAAAAACTCAATGAGAGGATGTTTGATCAATCAGTCAGCTTGTCTGTCATGCAGGTCTGCATTTTGTGCTGCTGAAACCTGAGGTGTGCTTGTTGTCTCAGCAGTATCTCATTACACTCCTCTGTACCTTTTCTCTATGTTAACATGTATCTCTGGAGAAAACCTTAACCTTAAAGGTCCAACTCACTTGCCATTTTGAAGAAGGAATCTTTACGACCAGCTGTTGATGAATCATTATTACACATTTAGTTAAAACATATGTACATTCTAAATGGGGTCAAATATTGTTTTAGAATTGTTTAGTGAATGACCCATCACAACACAAGAGTCAAAGATCGAGGACCGAGAACAACTAGAACAATGTGTCTAACTTACTGTCACAGAAGAGTATCTCAGTGTGACTTTTTCTAGTGGGCAACAAATGAAAGACATGCAAGTATTGACTGCTGGCCCTGGTGATTCATTTGGTTTGCACTGAATGTCTCCTTTCATCCATTTTATTGTCTTGAATGCTATCTTGTCTAGCTTGTGAGTCACACTGTAATAGCAGTACACTGCCAAACTCTCTAAATGATAATATTGTTTGTGCTGCTTGGAAGCAGAAATATCTTGCCATGACGCAGATGCTGACTCATAATTCTAAATAAAAAAATGTTTGTGAGCATTCAGCACCAGAGAGGGACATTTAAGGCTGGTTCTGATTCCAATATAGTTTTAACTGAACCTGCCCTGAACTCATTTTACTCATACTTTATCTGGATACAGTATACATATATATATATAAACATATTTGTATGTGTTTTCCTGCAGACAATCCTGGTTGGGGACAGTGGAGTTGGAAAGACATCTCTGTTGGTGCAGTTCGATCAGGGCAAGTTCATTCCTGGCTCCTTTTCTGCCACAGTGGGCATCGGATTTACGGTGTGTGAGTGTGCATGCACATTTTCTGTGTGTCTGTGTACGATACATTCTCTTGTTGAATTTAAGTGGGACAAAGCAAGCAGTATATTTAAGTATCAGTTCAAAAAACATATTTTCTTATTAACTCTTGTAGTATCTAGCCATGCAATTAGTTTTGGTTTTATTGGCACAATTTTTGAGAAATAAGCGGAAGATTTCTGCCTCTACCCCAACACATTAAAGGTAAATGAAAATTTGTTTGTGGTGCTCAGAGTATTGCGAAATAACATAAAGACAATTCAGTAGCAACAGGTCTTTCCAGAGGCAGTGTCCCTGTTGTCCATGATAACAAAAAAATTTGATTCACATAAACAGAAAACTGAAGCACTCAAACTAAACTACATGAAAGTCTTTCAAACAAAAAGGAGAAAAACATCAACTGCCCATTAATTCTCTATGATATATATATATGTATATATACTCAATGTGCTACTTGTATTGTGATCAAGAGGAAAGATCCATGGAATCAGGATCAACCCCCAGCAGCTCCAGTTTGATCCAGTTTGATGAGGATATGGGTGGGATCCTTAGATCCACAGCCAAAGTGGATCAAGCGTATAAGTGCCTTCAAGTCATATCATCAATCATCATCGATATCAAAGGTCTGGCATGAGAGCAAGAACCCGGGCAATGAAAAGGGCTGATCTGATAAAAGTACCAGACCCAACCACCGAGGTCAACATCAAGGAGCCTACTCTGAAGGAGGTGCAGGAGGTCCTGCAAGCTGCAAGAACAAGCTCAGCTCCAGGGCTGCTGTGCCTCACCAACGGACTTTAGACAAAGAAGGTCTACAGGCACACCCAAACCTCTTGCCCCTCTCGCCCGGATACGAAACCTGGTAGTTAATGAGTCCTATCCATTTCAAGAAGAAGGAGGAACACAGACCTTGCTTCTTTTAAGTCGACTCACTAATTCCCTGCTGTGAGCTAGTATTAGTTTGCCTCACCGAAGACTAGCGATTAATAAGATAATTTAATTCTAATAATGATTAATAATCATTTTTGATAATTATTAATTATTGTTAATAACCAAATTTCGCTCCTGCACTGCACAACAGGGACCTAGTGGAGTGGAGCTCGATAAACTCTCCAAGCTGCCTAGCTCATTAGTTCATCTAAAAACTGTAAGTGTTATGTAGAGCAGTTAGAGGTCAGTGCTGTTAAGACAGTTTACTATTAATGACCAGCGCAAATTCACATGGTCACCAAAGTTGAACCCCACATGAAAGAGGAAGGATTTACTGTGAACCAGACCACCAACTGCAGCAAATACAGTGAAACGAATACATTTTGCTGCCATTTTTGAAAATGGTGTTGCTGGGCCTTTACTCTAACAATCATAACAGGAAAACAGTTGACAGTGAGGTCTGTGAATTATCAGGAAAACACTGATTCTTCAGAGGGGTGATGCTGTTGAAATTTTAGATGTAATTTTTCAGTTTATTGGAGTGGAGGCTGAGTTCTCAAAACCTGGAAAAATAAAGTGGAAAAACAATCTGCATGGAAAGATACCACAGAAAGTAAATGAGAGGATGTTTTGTTTTTGTTTTTTTCTTTTTGGAAAAAATCGATCCTTTACTCTTTAATCTGTCTGGCCATTGCCTATTCCTACATAATTTAAAATCTGTTTCTGCTTCTCTCAGAATAAAGTGGTGACTGTGGACGATGTAAAAGTCAAACTGCAGGTCAGTCAGTAAATCCAGATCCAGTGGAAAAACTTGATATGCGTTCGCAACAGCAGACTATTTTTAGAGCACAGGCTGGTTTCCTTCTGGGCACCAGTGTTGTAACTGAAAATTATAGTTAGCCATGTGAAACCAGGCCAGATCATCAAGCATAGCTTTTTTTCCTTTTCTGTTTCAGATTTGGGATACAGCGGGACAAGAACGGTTCAGAAGTGTGACACATGCATATTACAGAGATGCACATGGTGGGGCAAAACCTCATTCTCTGCATTACAGAGTCACAGATTATTTTTTCCATTAAAGTAATTGTTATGTAGAGATCTGCAGCATTAAACCTATATGTTTATTCATCATCATTTGTGTTGGTTTTGTCACTAAAGCCTTGCTCCTGTTGTATGACATCACCAGCAAATCATCCTTTGACAACATAAGGGTAAGTCTGGGCTATATCTGCAGACAGGAAGTAAGTGACTCTGGAAGGGAAAATGACCTTTAACAAAAACTAATAAAGCCAGAGAAAACTGATAATGACCAATCAATTGTTAAGTGTGTGTGTGTGTGTGTGTGTGTGTGTGTGTGTGTGTGTGTGGGCATGTGTGCGTGGTTTTATAATTAACTTGCCTTTTGAGTTTCATTCATAATCATACAGACTTCTCTGTTTTGTTTGACTATGTATTCATGTGACTGTCTGACTTTGTTGTTTCAGGCATGGTTAACAGAGATCCATGAGTATGCACAGAGTGATGTAGTCATCATGTTGCTGGGCAACAAGGTGAGAGTGAATAGCTTGAGAAGCTGAGCAAGTAAAGTGTTAAGAAGATACAGAAGAAAGTGATCTTTTTTGAAATTTGAATTTGAAAACTGTGATATACTTTTAAATACATGTTCGTACTGTATGAATTAAGTTCAGAAATATAACAAATAATTAAAAAGAAAGCTATTGTGTGATACAAATAACCAGTTTGCAGTTCAATTTAACAAGGTTTTGATGAAAAATCAGCTTTGCAATGTTTTTGCAGTATATACAGTAATGTTGGGAATTTCTGTGTCAGGCTGACATGAGCAGTGAAAGAGCGATCAGAAGAGATGAAGGAGAGAGGCTGGCCAGAGTGAGTATTTCATCCACTAGTGTACAACCATAAATGACATGCTTTTTATTGTTTTTGTAACAGACACAATACGTTAATAATATTAGCATCTGGCCAACATTTTGAATGGTTCTAAATAAAACACAAGGGCTGTTAGTCTTAGTATCCTTCAATGTGTTCACACTAAATTTAAGATGTTTACAAGTACTATACTTGCATAATAAACTTACATTAGCCATAAATTAGGTTATTCCAGCTTGTTCACTGTTGTTTACTCCTCTTCATGTCCTCAGGAGTATTCAGTTCCCTTTATGGAGACGAGTGCCAAGACCGGAGTTAATGTAGAGCTGGCCTTCACTGCTGTGGCCAAGTACGAAACACAGTCACATAATGATTTCTGAACACACACACTGCAACTGCTGTGTCCTCTTTGTGCTCTACCGTAAGCTAGTTCTAATTATTCCTTTGACTGCTGCTACCTGAATTGTCATCAATTGTTGTCATTCTTACCCGTTAAGAGTTATGTAATTAATGTATTTCAACTTCTTACAACTCCTCACAGACATAAGTTTATGTTAATATATTAATAGTTCATTGGATTTTTAATTTGATTATCAAAACAGTTCTGATTTACATGAGAGATTTAGCAATCAACATTATAGGAATATATTTGAATCAATTTTTTTCTCCTTCAGTTATTCACTTACAGTATTCAGTGTTACATTGCTCCCCTAGAAGCTATAAGGAATAAGTCACTCCCCTTCTCTAAACACTGTTCAGGCTATACCACCTCTTATTCTAATCATAGTTTTTTCCTGTTTTTCCTATTATGGCAAAAAATATCTGTTCAGTGCTTGCCATATAAAATTTTTTCTTACCATGATATAAAATCCTCTCAGTGGTATTACATAAATTTCCTGGTCAGCAGCTCTTTAAGACACAGAAATACAGAAATACAGCGTGCACAGCAGGTTTTACAGATGGTCAAGCAAAACCGCTCCACACCACATAATTTACTTTAAAATCCAAATAAGACAGAAAACATCAGTTACCTGCTGTCAAGAGAGAACCCCTATCTAATCAGAGGACAGAAACTAACATTTATCCAGCTTTGTTTTTTCTTTAATGCTAATACACACATTGAATGAGTCATTTCTTGGTGTTAGTGGATTTATTAAAGGTTAAAATTTACCATCTGTACTTTTTTCTGAATTGCCTGATGTCTGGTTGTGAACTTCAGGGAGCTGAAGCACCGAGCCGTCCAGCACCCCAATGAACCCAAGTTCCAGATCCATGAATACATTGAGGCACAGAAGGAGAAGTCAGGCTGCTGCAGCTACTTCTGAACCTCATCCCCTGAGTCCTCCTCCCACCACTCTGGGTGAACAGACTTTCAGAGACACACTGGGGGCTACTGAGTGGGAGGAAGTCCTTTTAACTCACTGCTGTTCCCAAAATATGATGCTGCTGTTCATTCAAGACTAAAAGCCAAAAGTAGATCAGTGGAATCAGCAGAGAATAAACCAAGCCACAAACTAACAAAACTTAGGTATGGGCTGAGAGCAGTTTCCCCAACTCTTTAGACTGACATTTTAGTTTAGTTTTAAAAAAGTGTAAAATTTATTCAAATCATTCGATTTGCTATTTTCTTTCTTTTTAAGTATGTAAAGAGAAAAATAATTATGTACAGAGTACAGAGCTGGAGTAGAGATGGGGTTAGCCTGTCTTAACATGCAAACTGAAGGTAGGCGGACACATCTATCTTAGACATCTCTCTCTTCCCTTATTCCTCTCGTCTTTTTCTAGACTATCAAAAGTCAAATCAAGGCAGGCAGCACTAGAGTTGCTCATGTTGAGACTAGAGCAAAAATTAGGGATTTACCTAAATCACTAGGCATCATCCTCTGATGTCCATGAATGTCTGCACAGATTTTACAGAGTTGTGCTACTAGCATTGCTAAAAATACACCCAACAACATTAATCAGCTTAAGAGGTGAGTTTTTGTGTCTTGAAATGTAAAAACAACAATATGTGACTTTTTATGTGCTGCAACTATTCCTTGCTATAATAGGCCTAAATTCACTATTTCCTAAGAAATTCCAGGATTGCAAATTGTCTTTTCTACATTGTTGTTTGTTAAGCAAAAGGGATACAAGATTACTGAGCTGTAGGGATGTGTTTGTTGTATTTTGGAAAGAGTTGGGTAAGCTGTTTCCCCATGCTTCCAGACATTATACTAAGTTATGCTAACTGCCTGCTGGCTCTAGCTTTAAAGTTTACAGATTTTTTTGAGAGTATTACTCTTCTCATCTAAAGCTCAACAAGAAAGAAAATGAGCCTATTTTCCAAATTGTCAAAATATTTCTTTAAGGGATATATATATATATATATATATATATATATATATATATATATATATATATATATATATAAAAGTCACTGATATCTAACATTTAATTTAGCACCACAGCATTACTGATGTAAGAACAATGACATTCTATAAATACATCATTTTATCAAAATGGAAGATTCTGTTGAGCACCCACACACCGCTGACATACATCAGCAGAGAAAACAGGCTCTGCTGGAGCATTCTGAGGGTGGATCCCCTTTGAAAATTCAACATTGCTGCAACCATGTCCATTATACAATCTAACAACAGATCAAGACAAAGGCCATACACTGTGTCATAGACGCAATTCAAAGCCAAGTGCATGAACAAAAGCCCCGTCTGTCTGTGACTAAGTCGGACCGGTTCATCCTTGACAAACTGTTCTCAATAAGTGACAGTTGGCTGCTGTTGAATGCTCACTTAGACAAGAGAAGCTGAGGGACACAGCTGGAGAAAAAGCAGATATGCTCTGAGTGCCTGGTGAGGAAGTCAACTCTATTTATGATCATGCAGAAGATGGTGTAAATGATAAAAAACATTTTGGTTACCTGAAATGTGTCTCTAAAGGAGGACTGCTGCATAAGACCAAACAGTATATGAGCTACTTGATAATTATCTGTGGTTGGATTCCCAATGTTGTTCTTCATTTAGGAAAGACCTGTATATTTGTGAGTGAGTAAACAGGTTTTTGACTGTTGTTTTTTGACATGTTGGCTGTATTACTTTCCTCCTAAAATGTGTATATTTTGCTTTAATGGCCTGATTATGAACTTCAGTTTAAAGCTCAGCTGCATGTTTGCTGGATTGCATGTAGGAAATCTGTGACAGTGCCTCCAGAACAATATTTATATTTGCATCAAGACTAACACAGAAATACAAACAACTAATTAGCATATCCAATCAAGTTTTAACTCATTTCTCAGGGTTAAATATTGTTTTGAAATAAAAGATGTTATATAATAAGTGCCCATCAACATATTAAAGCTGCATTAATTGATTAAAATTGCCTCAAAAATTCTTTCCGTGAATGTGTCAGCAAAGTACCAAACAGTTGCCTATCTACAGATCTAGCAGACACAGAGACACATGAGCATTTGTTTAGTGTTGACCCTCTGGCTGCCAAATGAATATGAATTTAATATTCAGTCTCCCTTTACCTGTGTTTTAGCCCCCACCAACCCTTGAGATACATATCTGGTTCTTTAGCTGTTGAATGCTACACACCAGATAGTTACTAACTTTCTCTGTCTGTCCTATGTTGTTGGGCAGGAAGCTTATTAAGGTTTTTGAATTTGTAATTGTTTGAATTAAAAAAAAGCTCAGAGTTACAAACCAGACAGCTGAAACAAATACAGAACAACTGAGTCAGCACCTTTCACCGTATATGTATTAAAGTGATCCACTGGTAATATGAAAGTATTAATTAGTGCAGCTTTATAGCACTGATGATGACACAACAAAGACTTCATGTTCAGGACGTTCTGTTTGACAACAATATGCAATGTTTTTCTGCAAATATTTAACATTGATAAGCTATTGTAAGTTCTGGGTCAGCTCAGGTCTAATAAACTTTAAAATCACCGAAGAGTTGTTGTCAGACCATGCTGCCAAAAGTTGTCTTTGATGCGTTGTATGCTGCATAAAAAATAAACTCTTTTTAACTGAATACACTTTGTATCAAGAGATGTCTCCCCTGCCATCACCCACCATATGATGGAGGCAGCAGTGTTATGTGTGTGAGACAGAGAGAGAGTGAAAGAGAGAGAGAGAGAGAGAGAGAGAGAGAGAGAGAGAGAGAGATTGCAATCGGTCAAATGACGACGAACACACTGAGCAACAACGTATATGTAGGGCCTTAAATTTTCTTTGCCTGACTGGTAATGAAGCCTTGAAGGGAGGAAGTGACTGCTGCTCCTAATTAATAAATGATGCTGCCATTCATAGAAGACTAAAAGCCGAAAGTAGATCAATGAAGCCTCCAGATAAATTAAGGTAATCACATAATAAGTCCCGTTATCTACACTGTGACTGAAGCAAGTTTGTTGTGGATGTCAAACACTCCACGAAAATCTGCTATTCTTTCACATCATGCCCAAAAAAAGCAAAAAATAATTTTGAACTGAACTGATTTGAACAGAAAGAGGTCTTACTCAAACATCACCATAGTTATTTGAGTTCTGCCTAATTTTAAACCTCACTCATAAAACGATGATGAGACGTGTCAGGATCAACAGTTTCACTGTCTGTTGAAGCCATTATAAGAACTGGAGAAACAAAGAGAAACAAGACATCCTATTTCCACGTCAATCCTTCAAAATAAAAGCACAAGCCTTCAACTACTGCATGCCGATTAAAATCAATTCATCACCAGCAAGGGAGCTATAGCTTCTCAGTGCTTTTAAGGTATGGTTAACCTCATCCTGTGGAGGCCACGTAGTGACATGTGCTACCACTATTCCGGGCCAAAGGTGAGCAGAATCTAAATGTAACAACGAATAACACCCAGCTACATCAGCACAGATGTACAAAAGATAAAAAGGCTCCATTCACCTCTCAGACTGTCTCTGACACTGGTGCTCTGATTGAACTGAACACTTTCTATGGCAGGTATTTATCCCATCCAGTATAACCTCACCAAGCCTCTGCTTCTCAACCAGAAGGATGCTTAGGACCACGCTCAGGAAACCTAAGAAAAGTAAAGCAGTAGGAATCGACTGTATAACTGACTTATATGCTACCGAACAGGCCCCTGTGTTCACTGGTGCTTTGCGCCTGGTCAACCCACTGGCAGAGGATCAAAAAAGCAAATATTTTCATTTTCAAATGAAAATGCCTGTGAAAAATCACGGACATTATTATTACTTTAATTAAAACTGAATTCCTGTTAGGTGTTCACAGTGTAACGATGCTTTCGTTGATGTTATCAGTTAAACCTGTGTTTTTCCTGCTCTGAACATTTGACTTATTATTGACCTCAAACGGAAGCCAATGCAAAAGTCTGTGTGTAACAAAGATAATGTATATTTTGACAGTTTACTTGAATCACCTCTACTGTTGTTTATTTTTTTGTCACTGTTTAGCCTACCATCATTTAAAATCGCTTGTGTGTCTCAGAGTTTACCTGATGCTCTAAGGGCTAGTTCTTCTCTGCCTTAAATCAATTCTGATAGGAAAAAAAGTATGTTTAGGTTCATTTTGTTCATTCAGCATATTCATTTCTTGAATTTTGTTGCCCTGTTGTTTTTTTTTTTGTTTGTTTGTTTGTTTTGTTTTTTCAAACTTAGGGACACTGAGTTTAAGAGATGTTGGAATTCGACTTTTGAAACTTTGTAAGATGTAGTTTAGTTGCAAAAATGCTCCGAAGAGAAAAGAAAGACGCGGCGGACGTGACCTTCGCTCCCCGGCGGGCGCCACGGCCCTTGGGGGCTTTTACTTTGACGATGTGCAGACGGGCGTTGGCGTTATTGCGGAGGCTTGACGGCGGCTCCTCGGCCGAGGTCGGGACGGTGTCGGACCGGAGGTGACAGGGGGGATTACACCAGAGCAGCGGCCCGGTGGGAGGATCCGCGGAGCGGCGGTGGGAGTGAAAGCTCGGCGCTGCGGCGGAAAGTTGACTGCGGCTCAGTCCGGCGGAAGTGAGCTGCGGCGCAGTCGGCGTGTGGCGCACAGGTGTCACTGTTTGTATGGTTGTTCTATTGAACGGCTTTGACGCGGGCGAAGAAAGTTTACGCGGGTTAGAAGACTAACAACCATGTCGAGCCTCCGACCCAGACTGTGCGTGCTGGAGAAAGGACCCAATGGCTACGGGTTCCACCTGCATGGAGAGAAGGGCAAGACCGGGCAGTTCATCAGACTCGTGGAGCCCGACACTCCCGCCTCCGCGGCCGGGCTCCTGGCGGGCGACCGCCTGGCCTTCGTCAACGGAGACAGCGTGGAGGGCGAGAGCCACCAGCAAGTGGTCGCCAGGATCCGGGCGACCTCCGGGGCGCTGGAGCTCGTCGTGGTCGACGCCGAGACGCTGGAGCTGCTGAAGAAGCTCGACCTGCAGTGCCGGAAGGATTTCGTGACGGAGGGGATTCCCCTGCCCGCCGGCGACGGCGACCCGGACCGCGGGGCCACGGAGAGCAACGGCGCGCCGAGGGCGCACAGCCCGGCCCCGCTGGAGAACGGGGACGACTCGTCGGAGAGGTCGGAGAGGCTGAGTGTGGGCTCAGGCACCAAGGTGACTTACTCGCTTGAACTTACTGCAAACTTTACTCAGTCCACCCGAGGACACCTGTCATACAATATCATACCAGATGCACAGAAAGTCTGAATATTTGAGGTGTCGGGTCAAAAGGTCAGCTGCTGGCCTCCTGCCCTGTGAACGCGAGCTGGGTGAATCTTTAAAATCCTCTATCAGCTCATTTTATGTGGGAATATCAATCAATAGAGCATCACCTTAGAGAAAAAAATGGAGAAACTTGACCATGCAAGTTGTTTTTTTCAGTTTTAGATCCGTAGGTCAAATCACTGCCTACTCAAGTTTAACTCCCTTTATGTCACGTCAAATTATTTTCTAGACAAAATGATATTTTTTTCTTTTTATTACAAAATGTCCAGACTGAAAATTCTTTTTTTTTTTTTGCTAATCCAGCACATTAGATAACAGTATTTTATGACTCCACAAACTCTACATAATTAAAACCAGAACTCATTCCATATAACTGTTTAATAAAAGTCAGACCAGACTTGTCAGATTCATCAGCCAGAACTACAGTGCCGCTGGATCATATCCTTCTATCTGATCTGGGGCCAGCATTTGCTGTGAGATGCAAAGTTGCAGCGTTACGAGGGAATAGAGCCCCTACTAAGTAGCCACCTCCACTGCCAGTGAAGGGCTGAATGCTAAGACGGAGAAGTGACACAGCACAGTGAAATGTTCATGGGCTTTACTCATTCCCCTTGAGCTTAAACTGCCCGTCCACCCCAACAAGTTTAGCTTGTTTGATCAGATGCTTTCGCAAATTGATGCACGCCAGTGAGACCTCAATGTTTACACTATTGCATTATCTAATGTTATTTGAAGAGACATGAATTGACATAAAGTAATAAGAAACGTGCTTTTAGTGGAGATGTCCAGAATGTTTAGTATTTAGTGTTGAATGAAGGAGTGTCAGAATGTTTTAAATTTCTGGCTGAGCTTTGTAGATGGTTGTCACAAAAAGAGCTTGATTAGTTTGTACTATCAATGGTCTGACTCCCTGTCTGGGGCTCAGCAATACATTAAAAATGGAAATACTTTTAGTTTGGTTCACCACAATGCTGCTAATTTGAAAGACGAGGCTTTTGTTGTTGGTTATGAAACAATTTTATAACATGATTCTTTGAAAGGGTTGAAAAACATAATATTTTGCAGGCTATGAAGTTTTAGCCAGAACGAAGTCCTGGCCCTGATTTAAATGTTACATAAGAGCAATGCAAAATAGCCTCATTGTGGAAGAGTTTAACTGTGTGGAACTCTGAAATGGAAGTGTTTCTATTTAGGACTTAGAAAAATACTGGGATACTGGGTTATTTTTAGACATGAACCCCTCAGTAGATTTTGGTAGAATAATAAGGATCAGCTACAAGTCAACATAGAGGAACTCATCGTGATTCAATATCTTGCACGGATTACATCATAAAAACTTGAATATCAATAGGTTAGCATTAGGGCTAGAGCTAATGATTATTTTCATCATTTATTAATCTATGAAGGCTTTTTTTTTTAAAAGATTAATTATTAATATTTAAAAGGGTGGGCAGTGGCCATGAATATGGCTACTTTATTATGCTACATTGCAATGCAGATGTGTTCAGATGAGCTGTTGGTGTGTTACAGTCTCATGGTCATGAATGTGGCCCCTTGCAGATATGGGCCAACAATGAAATGTATATCAAACAGATATTGCAGCTATGCAGACATGTTTGAGCTCGTGAAAAATGCCAGTCACAAGTTCTCAGTTTACATAGAGTATTTTCTGTGTGTATCTAACATTGAAATAACAGTTGTGGCCTACAAAAAATGGTCTGACTCAAGTCCAAGTAGTGACCTGGCCTATACTCTACCTTTCTAAATGAAGGCACATTGGCTCCTGTTTTGCTGCTATAAATTAAGTGTTCTAGGTCTCTGTCTCCTCCGTGGAGGTGGCTCATGCCCCTTCTCTAACACTCTGACCCCGGTTACTGAGAAAACCCAGGCCTGCTGCCTGGGATGCGGCAATCCCCCTGCTACTCTCCTCCCTATTCAGTTACCGAGCCTGACTAATGTTCTCATACTGGCCTCTGATACCAGCCTCCGGTGGGCTACACTTGAGTGGGCTTCTGATGATGTGAAACTAGCCCTGCTGAGCAAAATTATAGTTAAACAATTCTTTTTCTTTCACATCTCTGGCTGTGGGTAGACTTTGTATTGCAGTTCAGGTTTCAGTCACCAAATTTTCTTACCAAATTAAGCAAAATCCTCATGT
The DNA here is from genome assembly GCA_016859345.1 of Istiophorus platypterus. NCBI lineage: Eukaryota > Metazoa > Chordata > Actinopteri > Istiophoriformes > Istiophoridae > Istiophorus > Istiophorus platypterus. Next base: position 3,136,217 of record CM029119.1, read on the forward strand.
CTTAACAAAGAGCTGGCTATCTAATTTTGCAGAGGTTGCTTTATTCTTGGGAGACAAAAGCATGAACTGAGTGAGCATGTCATCATATTATGGTAACATCCTGGCCTCCAGCGACTCAGTCCTCTACCATAACAAGAACTGCCTCTTGGTCACCATAGAGACTCCCAGCGGAAGAGAGAGAAGAGGCTTTGTCCACAGTATTTGCATGGGGAGAAAGACTTGTGGGCCATGCATGAAAGGAGAGGACTCTCACGCTTCAACACTGAGGCTACACTGACCCTGAAATACTTACACCCTCACTTAACACACACTGTCAATAGGGCTAGAGGGAAGGGAGAGTATGTGTTGGCAACAGGGGCCTGTCCATAGTATTAAAAAGCAATTAGTTGTATACTTGTAGATGTGGAAATGTCAAACATATGAATAGATGTTCAAAGTATGGAGGTAAAGTTTAATAGATTGAGGTTCTTGACTGAAAACGAAAAGTTGGTGCCATTTCCCTCCTGTAATGGACAGTCCATCGGTTACTCATTTGGAGACTTATGATATACACATAATTGTCTTACAATAAAACTTTTCACTCCTGTGTGCTGTCACAGAAGAACTTAAAGACTTTGATCCTCTTCATGAAAGCTTTGAGGCAGCTCTGATCTTTCCAAAAGATTATTTTCTTCTTAGGCGTTTCACAACATCTCTTATCACTCAGCTCATATAAGCCTGGGAAAGAACAATTAATCTGTCACTTTATTGATTCAGGAGTTGTAAATGCTGTAAATCAAGCTTACTGTGATGTTATGGCTGCAGTTGCTTAAGTTTATTCTGTTGACAGAATATTTCCAGCTATGATATAATACCAATAGATAAGAGACAGTCTTGAATCTGCATTTGTATATCTTGTTCAGTCAACTACGAGAGTTACACCCAATGATAATTGCACTTAGTGTCATGGGTTACTGAACATATCTATAAGCATTTTATAGTGTCTGTAGTGCAGAGATGATCAGCTGATTAATCAATTACTCTCTTTTAAAGCTCAGCCAATACTGATTTTGCACACTTTATAGAGATTTCAATATTTTAGAGTTTATTTTTGATAAGAACCTTTAAAAAATAAGCCTCCCAACCTACAGTTCACCTTCAGATCTAAATTTGTTTTTCAGTCCAAATTGACATATGAGGGCAAAAAAGTTATACTTTGAGTACCAGTCCATCATTTGCTGGCATGGCACACACATGCACCTACCCAGATCATACAGTAGGCTGGGCTCCCATGAAGAGATTTACATGCTCTTCCAAAACTGCACCTGTGAAATTAACTTTTCTACAGACTGAAATTATTGGATTTCACAGTCCTGTTGGTGAGCATTGCTCAGACCCCGCAACAGTGATCACATACTGTAATTATCATTATTACCATGTATGTGCTGAAAGGCTATTGGATGCACTTGTACAATGCAGGCAGAAAGTTCAAATGCTCGGTCAAAATAAAAATCATTTTATTGCATTTGTATCTGAGGTCATCAACTGATAGAAATGCTGTTTAAATCAACTGAGACATTTTCAACATCAGTGAGCACCCGAGTGGTCACCCTTTCCTGTAATACCCCCAAGTCAGACCCAGGCCATCCACATACATGCAGTGAGTTTGTCCTCCCCTAAAAAGGTGACCCTGTAGGTTGTCTGTGCAAGCAGCTGATTACAACCAGTTTTTACATTTTATTGTTAGGGGACTTGTGGTGGCCATTGTAATTATGATATGAGCGAAGGAGGAAGATCCATGATGTAGTACAAAGCGTGTGTGTGTGTCAGGAGGACATCTGTAAGGATGGAGAGATCAGCAACTCACAAGCTCATTGTAACTCAAGCAAGGATCTTTTCTTGAACCTAACCAGTCGTTACTGTTCCATAAGTTTAACCAGGTGTTTATTATTTATGCCATGATGACAAAGGTCAGGTATGCGTCCTCTGGTACACTGAGCGTGATTTTTCCCTGTGGGGACACTGTTTCAGTAGACGCTCCTATGGGTCCTTATCAGAGGATAGGGAAAAAACAACCTATATAGTTGTTCATGTTGGAGGGCTTGTCAACTGCAGGTGGTAAACTGTGCGTATTTGGAGTCAGGCTATACTTAATGACTGCCACGTCAAACTACTTTCTTTTTTCTCTTTCATCAATTGTATGTGCGTTGTCATCAACTGTCATCAACAGTGTGCGTTGGTTGTTTTGTGCCCTGTGATTATTATTGCTGTTATACCAACAGTTTTCAAAATTCTGAAAATTATTTTTTAATCACATCAGAAACTTCTCTACAGAAGGATATAATAATAATTACACTACTTTTTAATGTCATGGTATTGTAAATGGCCTCCACGTGGAGTGTATGCTCATGTTTAAGAATTTCTTTTTAGTAGTCAAGTTTCTTATGAACAAAAGAGGGGGAAAAAAAAAAATCAAAGTTTTGTTACAGAAATCAAATCTTCATGACTTTGCCTGGGCGAGTAACTTTTAAGCAGATGGTTCTGTGTATGGGCAGCCGTCCAAAACAAACTTCATTGAAGTGTTGTTGGCATCATATGACTGCAATCCTCCCTGCCACACTGTTTTCTCTCAGTGACGTCGTCTAAACAAACACACACAAAACCACAAAACAGCCTGTTGGTCCTCCAGTCTTTCCTCACGGTCCTTTACTCTTAGCATTAAACAACATGGGGACATCCATTCATTTTTCGGCATTTGCCATTTGAGGTTAATTAAGAACATGTTTCCAACACTGAGATGACATAGACTTTGAGCCGTCACTCCTGGGATCACTATGTCTCCTTCGCCACTGACTGGACTGTGAAGTTAAGCTGTCCATTGAAAGTCTGCAGATCCATCAGGGTTTATCGGGGTCTTACAGGGATTGTAATTACATTTGGTGCTAGTAATTAATTAGCAATTAGCAAATTGTTTTTGAAGTCTCTCCCCTCTCACACTCTGAATACATTGATACTATATTATACATGGGGCTGTGTCCTCAACCCTGGGCAGGGCCTGTTTTCAACTCTAATCAGTCAGCATTTGCTAATGGTCCAGCATGACCAAATGGACTGAGATGTTTAAATACTGAGTTATTCACCCTGTGGCCCCTTTGTAATGGCAATACAATGATAGCATCTGTAGACATTTCAGTGAAATTAATAGTGTTTCATTCCCCCTGATGTTATTTCAGCAAAATGTCTGCCAGCTAAAATGTAAGTAGCTTGACATTAGCAAGACTCTGATGCTTTGCTAACTTAACCAGTCCAGATTAGCTCAGCAACAAGGAGTACGTGTACTGAAGACTGTTTATTTAATGTTAAATGAACTCAGCAAGTTAGATGAATCACCATCTCCAATTTTTTTTTCCTTTTGTACCACAACAACTTTGTGACTGACAGAAATTTGGCTTGGTTGATTTTCCCTGTTACACTCCACCAAGCTTAAGTTTACAATAGACATTCTCCCATATTCTTATTTCCATTTCTTCTATAGTAAATCATCCTTGAAAAGAGGCTCAATTAAGTAGCTAAAAATTAAAATGGAAACATAGCACAAGGGACAGATTTAGGGGTGTTGAAAAGTTGTTCAGGAATCTAAAACTCATTTCATTTTCAGATTTTGTCAGCAGGGGTCATCTATCAGAACACAGAGCAATGCAAACATGAGTTAACAAATACATTTATAGAGGGACAGCAGATGAGTTGTTAGCTTCTGGGTTGGAACCTGTGAAGAAACCGCTTCCTATCCACGTAGCTAGTTGCTATAGCCAGATAGCAAATTAACACAATGCTATATGTAGTGGCTCCTCTGTGGAGTGTGTGTTGATTATATAAGTGAATAACTTCCTCAGGCAAGAAACAAAGATAAATCTTAGCATTAGACAAATTAGGCGAGCACTTTTTCAGTCTGTATACCACTGAATAGTTTGGACAGACTGGATGTCACATCCAAATACAACTAAATTTTTTACTCGTTGTCATCATCTTATAAGTCACAACAAATGCAGCAATCTGGCAAACCCGTTAGGGTTGTTCTACGGAAATAGTTCGATTTGTAGACATGGAACAGTCATCCCATATTTTTTGAACTTTTACAGTATGTTTGGGGTGTAGCCATTTTCCCTCTGTTGAATTGTGTCCAGAGATAAGTTATTAAGTTTTCAAATCACAAGCTGTTTATTGTTTCATTCTCAGTTCAAGGTCCTCCCAACAAGTCAGCCCTCATTGTACCAGGTTGAAACACAGGACCTGATGTTTAACTACAAAAAGCTGTAAAACCATTAACCTTTGATATTCAGCAGGCTTAGGGGATGTTTACAGTGGCTGCCTGCTGCTTCTGGTACCATCACACTAAAACTAGTCTAATCTGCAGTCACACTGTGAGTGTTTGTGGCAGATCACAAAGCAGATGTTATTTCTATGGTGGTAAATAAACTGATCAGCCACAACATTAAAAGCAGTTACCACTTTTATTGTTTTGACTGAATGGTGTTTACATGTATACAGTTAAGTGGATAAATATTTGGACAGTGAAACAGTTTTCATAATTTTTGCTCTGTCCGCTGTACGCCACCATGATTTGAAACAAAGCAAACTAGATTGAATTTTAAGTGTAGATTTTCTGCTTTAGTTTAAGGGGTTTAACAAAAATATTATGACATCACCCATGTTAAACCAACATAATTATAATGATTATATATGTATATATATTTATATATGTATGTATATGTATGTATATAATATGTGTATGTGTGTATGTTTATGTGTATATACATGTGTATATAATATATGTATAATCTGGATCTGCCCAAGTTTTTAGGTTCTCTTTCATATCAAAGATTTGAGTGAGAGTTGTTAGTACAACTATGGCTACACTGTAAACAGGAATTGCTAATAGCCAATTTAGCAAATTTTCATGGTGGAATGAGCCAGTTTGTTTGGGGGGCACAACTGACTACATGCAGTTCGGCTTTAGTGGACTATAGACTTATGATATGTCAGCTTCATCTGGCAGAGTTTGCACTGCACGCCATTGTTTATTTTAGTTCTAACCAGAAAATATGGACAGCTACAGTAGTGTTTGTCTTTGCATGTTCATCCAATTTGTACAGTAGCATATAGTCTCAAAGTGCCACACACTTTTTACTACTGACATATAGTAATGCCTTCTTATTTTTCTTCTCCTACTTTCTTCTTCTACTTTTGGCAGTTGGCAAACAGCTTGCAGGTGTAGTATCGCAAGCTTCTGGTAAAAAGAAAAGACAATAGTGGCATAAACTATTTTAGTGTTTGCATGAGTAAATTACTATTCGGAAACTTGATAATCAGTATCTATCCCTACTTCCAAACAGTGTGTAAATGACAAAAATTTGCATACCAGAATCGGTGTGTTCGACTGAAATCTGCACTACTACAACTTTCATGGCACCCATCACTAGGGTATTATAATATTGTTGGCCAGTTAAATGTCACACATATAGTAGAAATATTTCAGAGGAACTTGTTTGAGGTGTAGAGACATCTGATGTTGATTCTCAAGAGAGGGTTGCTTACTGAAAATTGTTGGTGCAAGCATTTTGTCGAGTGCTGGATGTCATCCTGTGCTGTTAGTATCATACACCGCTTACTGACACTGCAGTGTTTTGCTGTTTGTGGCTCTGCTGATACTGTGGTTTTCCTGTGCATACTGAATAACAGAATGTATTCATATGTACATGTTATGCTTGAGACAGCTGCTGTGGAAGCTGCTTTTTAAAAGAAGACAAAAACTCTAATATTTTTTTTATTATCATATTGTTTTTATTATCTTTTTAAAGTAATATGTATTTTCTAATGACTGTTGCAGAACTTGTTCAATGGTACCAAAATGTCTGTTTTTACTAAGTTCTCAGCCTCAGTAAAGGGCTCCACAGTCTTTTCATTCTGAGGCCAAATGCAAAGAATACACAGAACAATGAATGAATGCAGAGAGACACCTACTGGCTCTCTTATTAAGGGAGTCTGCGGTGAATGATATTATTTCAGGTCTGCCAGTAAATGGGATGATCGTGACTTGACTCACTCTTCACTGATGACTGTACACTCTCAAGGCAGACATTGCCACCAGTTTTGAATCTGATCAAAAGGAAACTTAGCCTGGCATTATTCCTGAGCTTCTCATCCTCCCTCCATTATCCCTCCTCCACCTCCCTGCTGAGTGCTGTCGCTACGCCCAGGCCTCAGCTCTTTAGGCCTCAGCTCTTTAGGCCTCAGCTCTTTAGGCCTCAGCTATTTAAGCCTCTCTGACCCCAGGTTGAAGAGGGAGTGATATTCGACCAGCAACACATGTTAGCTGGAAGCCAGAGATAGAGACTCAACTGAGCATATTAGTCCTAAATTTATCCCAGTGGCATAATACGCATAACTGCAGAGATAGGAATCAAAGGAGATGTCCGTAGCCTGTGTTTCCTGCTACATGCACTCAGGTTCTTCTTCAGATTGTATATAGATTCACTGGTATTGGCAGAGAGGCAAAGCTAAAGTATAAGTGAAAGACAGATAGGTAGTAGTCTATCTCTGGTCATCGCCTGTGCCACAGACTGATTATCTGCTCCCTTGTGGTGCATTCAATGAATTATATGGTGCTTGTTCACCTTACAGGACAAGTTTTAATACTCTTCAGTGGCCAAGACGTTCTTGTTAGATCATCTGTCTGAATTCCCCTTTATGGATGGTGGAACTGAGGCAAGAACCGCCTGGTTCATTAAGAGAGCTTGAAATCTTAGTACCTGTATAATGACTTGACAAAAAAAGAGAACTCATGAAGTGCTTCGGCCACTGATGTAATGTTGCCAACTAATGTTACATTTGTCTAAAAGATAATGTACCCTCTCTGTTTGTGTCTATGAGTAGCTGCCACTAGTGTTTTAACTAGACTAATCAATTTCTTACCCCTAAACAGAGCTTGTGTAAATGTAAATGTAAGGATAAAATTCACTGTACTTGTAATGATAGAAGTCACTCTCCTTTTAGCTCACTTTTGGTCCCCACCAACTCTTGAGAAAAAAATGTGACTTTTTAGCTGCTAAATGCTCCACTGTATTAACCAGCTAGTTGCTATCAAATCCTTCTGCTGTTTGATGTTGAGCGGGTGTTGAAGTGTTATCAAAGCTTTTTTTTTCTTCTAAATACAGCTGCTTGTTTGAAAGATGCTAAAAAGTATCACAAGTCCGGTGATAATTTTCTGAGAGTTCACTATAATTGAGATCGTTCACATAAATGTAGTAATTAGATTGACTGTTATTTCCCCTTAAAAAGAAGATATATTCCTCTGATTGTGAGATGAAATAATTGTGGTTTACAGTATTCATGTGTTCTTTGCACCTCACATGTTTTATCATCCTTATCATCCTCATTAACAGATGCTGGTTATGAGTTTTTTTTTTTAATTGTCTGACTCCGTCCAAAGGTTCAACCTGACAATCCCCTCATACTGCTTTACCCATGATGTTTCAGCAATCATCAACCATCCTGATTTCATATTAACAGCTGGATCAGTGCATAATCCACTTTGTGAGTGAATGAATGCTGAGGTTGCAGTGACTGGTCTTAAATGCTCACTTGGCAGAGAATCATTTACAGATAGCCACTGATAGCTGAGGATGTTGCATAAATAGCTGCGATTTTATCAGCTGATATAAGTGCAGCAAGTGTGTGTGAAACATATTATATCAGAGCTTAGGATTTTCCCCTTCCTGTTTCTGCCTCATGCACATGTTAGCTGTAAAAGGAGTCCGAGGCTTTTCTCACATAGATATGGAAGACGGTTTCTCCTAGGAAAATAAAAAAGATGAAACACTAGGAAAATACTCACTCAACATTAAGTCAGGTTAGTCAAAGTTTATAAGGATAAGTTGAAAGTTTGAATTTTTGAATCACAATTGGACTATACCAAATAAAAAGCTAGTAAATAATAGTAAAAAGTCTGACTTTTGACTCAAAATCACAAAGGTAAAAATATCAGATGATAAATCAAATACCTGATATAGCTGTGAATTAATTAAGACTTATTTCATAATTTAAGACATAGTAAGTCTAAAATTTAACTTTCCATTTCAATTTTTATAACCTTAAAAAATGTAATTAAATTCCTAGACTGGACTTCCTCGACTTGTTATGAATATTTTATACTTTTTGCATTCCTAACTTGTGATCTATTGATTTTATTTTCTTGGCAGAATTGGGCTTCAGTAGAGGGCTTTAACCCATCTCCAGGCTGGACCATACATCAAATGTCCACAGTTAAGGACAGGATTGTGAATGAGACTAATTATCTTCACTGTGCATGTTTAAAGGACAGTTGGCAGCTACAGCTTCATGCAGTTAGGACAGGAAGTTGGCTGTAGTATGCTATAGCACCTGCCCTATTAGATGTATGACCACGTGTCTAAGGTCCATGTATATGACACTGTGAGTAAAGGCATCTCTGTCTCTGCATGTTTATGACCTCATGTTAGCATTTTTTTGAGTCTGATTTAAGAACTTATTTGTCCATGCATACAGTACGTAAATAGGGAAGTTGCTTGACGTTCATAGGTTGTAATTTAGTACAGTCGTGTCATGATAGTATTGCTGTGGAATCTCAGATTGACGTAAGCCACCTTTTGGCAGTGGACTGCATTGGAGAAAGCTAAGATTAATAGCACCGTTTGTAAATGAATTACCACGGCTGAAAGCAGGTGTTAAATAGAACATGTCAAATCCTTCTTCTCATCAAAATCAAAAGATTCACTTTTCTATATTAAAATTCTTTAGCCACAAGTATGTGAGATGTACAAAGACAGCTATCAGAGTTAATATTTACAGCTGTTATAGATATGTTAAAAACTGTGTGTTAGAATGATTAGTTTTTTATTAATTGTCCCAGTCAAATTGTTTTTGTTTTTTTTTAACTAGATTCTGTATTATCTTGGACATCTAACAATGATATAAACTGACAAACAGTGAGCAATCCAAAGCCTTGCACTGAATATTTGCTGTGTTGCTGTCTTTTGAATTAGTCTTTGATGCTTTTGACTTGGTATCTCATATTTTACCTGACCTCATAGTTTTGACCTGCTATGGGAGTTTTTAAAAAAAATTAAAATTTCCCAGGAAATTCCCAGGGCGGGGTTCATGTTAGGGCCCTTCTGAAAGCCTGAAATCTCAGCAGGCCCCTCTGACAACAGAGGAAGGCCAGACATTAATCACTTACACGTATGAAGTTGAAGTCTGGCTGATGTTGTATATTATCACTGTTATATGCAGAGAGCCAGTAAAGTAAAACCTTTTACACCTTTAAATGCTCATTTTCTCCCGTGTGTGCGCGTGTGTGTGCATGTGCAGGATGAGAGCGGGGGACTGCGGCCTCGTCTTTACCACCTGAAGAAGGGAGCTAATGGCTATGGCTTCAACCTTCACAGTGAGAAGTCTAAACTGGGCCAGTTCATCAGAGCTGTAGACGATGACTCTCCAGCACAGAGAGCTGGCCTCAAACTACAGGACAAGATCATCCAGGTATACAACACACACACACACACCTTTGGTGTTGTCCCTCCATCACTTAGAAGTTGCTTTTGAAGCATCTGCCAAATGAGTTGATATAAATGTCATCCAGTTGAATGCATTCACTTTTTCTCGATAATGAGTTTCGCTTGATTTTGTGTGTGTGTTTTGTGTGTGTTTTTATTTTGTTTGTTTGTGTATCAGCTGTAATCCTATTACACCAGTAGGCAACAGGAAAAGTGAAATCCCAGTAAGTGTTAGGAGATGGAGAAAGTATTTAACTGTTCATATGCTTTTGCATGTGGGTGAGGACATGTTTATATATCTGCTCTTGTGTGTGTCCGCTTTGCTGCTTTGTGTGTGACAACCAGGCCTTTGGGCTGTGTTGAACATGGCATGGTCAGAGTTAATCCACTTACTACGTCTGTGGGCTGAATTACAGGCTTCTCGAACAGTCTGAGGGCCTCTCACATGCAGGAGAGAAGAGGGAGAGGAGGAATGATGTCATGCAGGGCTCCAGACTGTGAAGTTTTTTTAAGAGTATGTGAGTTAAAATTTCCCATGATCACACTCGTGTGAGTGCACGCTGATCATTAGGGTGTTTTGGGCCCCTCCTGCATGGTTGCTGTGTTGGCTATTCTGGTTGAAAGTTGTACTTTATATTCTTCACTGACTCAGGTGGTCCCTCCCTATCTGCACAACCCCTTCCTGCACTTTCATGATCAGTGCATTCATTTGGCTGTTTAGCTGTTTCAAAGATGCATCTGATTATTTTAAAAACCAAATGAGGAGAGAGAGGAGGAAGCAGGTGGAGAGGGAGGGCAGCCATGGGTACAGAATGAGACACATCTGGTGATGGCAGGGAGAGACTGACTGAGCCAGTGAGGACGAAACAGTCCTACTTTCAGCCACAATGGCTTATGTGTGGTTGTGGATGAGGACATCGAGTTCAACACTGCCTATAGCATATATCGAAAAAAGAGGCTCTACCCAAATCATCTGCTTTGTGATGACCTGATAAAGCTTGTAACACCATTGCTACTGGTGGAAAAGTTAGTCTGAAACCCTGGGATGAAGTAATACCATAACTGGACATACAGTATTCACATTTTGGAGGTTTTAAAGGTCGATTTCATGAAACAGAATGCGGAGAATGTGACGAATTCTATAGAGGTGAGGGGTCACTTGAGAGGAATATTGCACAGTGTTCTCTACCACCTGTTGACATTCACAGCCTGTGTGGGAGCCGGTGAGACTGCGAGATGCCTAATGGTATTCCAAGCTCAGCTCTTCCTCCCACATTCCTGAGTTACTTATCTCCCGGGATGCTTGATTAGTTCCAACTCTGGGGTGTGCTGATACAAAACGTCCCGTAATAACAGTGTTACCAAACATTTTCCATCCCTGGTACCATTACTCTTCTGTTGTCATCATGCATTGTTTCTCAGTCCATTCATTACTTTTATCTTTCTAATCTTTAAATATCAAGACTCACTAGCTTGCCCACTGTCCTCTGCGTGAATGAACAGAGATACCACAGAGTTTATGTTCTGGGGTCCAAGTGACTGGAATATCTCCACTAGTGAAAACACACATTTCTCACAGTCTTAACCGGCTCCACTGAGGGCTGCTGAGGGCAAAAAGAAGTTTCCCACTCAGAAGTCAATAAATTGTTAAGTCAAACTGGAACTGCTGGTTTTTCCCCCACCACAGCTGTGAGCTCCAGTCCATGATAGTGATGAGAACAAACACTTTAGGCCTCTAGTTTCACAGCAGTAAACCGGCAGTAATGGAATCTCCGGTTTGGGCAGGTCCACAATGACTGGCTGGGTGTGTTGATCCTGATGTGGGTGTGTTATAAATATTCCACCCACAGGCCTCAGCTGTGACGGCTGCACCAGCAACTGTGACAGACAACTGGCAAAGAGCCTCTATACAGTCCCTATATTACAGACAACACATGAGAACATAAGATCACTGTTGAGTAGCTTCAACAGAACATACGTTAATATATGATATCATAACTGAAGGTAAGATTATGTTGGTTGAAGTTGTGAAATAATACTATATATAAATAGGAATATTTTATTGATGTTAAATTGCATACACCAATGTAAAGTATGTTAAGATCACTGTAAATTCCCCAAAGCTACTGGATATTATAAGATTAAATTTACGGTTTTGAGATGAACACATTTTTGACAGCATAAACAATACAACATTTTTTAGGCTTATTATTTTTATACACATAAAAGCTCAACAGAAAGGGAGAAATATATGGTGGGAAAAGATTGTTCCATCATCTAAGGTCTCTAACAGTGTGATTTGGAGCTCGATAATATAAGCAGGGACAAGACCATTTAACAGTCAGTGTAGGAGGTGAGAGTGGGAGACTCCGTAAAGACCTTCACAGCACCATTCTAAGCTAGCTGGAGATGGCATAAAGAAGTCTTTGTAATGCCAAAACAAAAAGCTGCGGTAAGCAACATGGGAGGATTGGAAGGCACTGATGTCTTTCTCTGAGTTTGTAGACAGTTTGGAGCTGAATTAAACTTGATTTAACTACCTTGGGAAATTTGTCTGACCTCTATGTAACTGAAGACAATGATCATGGTCAGTTGGTTTGTTGGAGTTACATGGAGGAAATCTGGTGTCATCAGCATAACAGCAAATAGAGGCTTTGTGTGAGGGCATATAGATGGAGAAAAGGACTGAGACAAGTGTAGAAACTTAGGGGACCCCAGAGGAGATGAATGATGAAGAGGAGTTAGCCACTGGGACAGCGAAGGACTGTGGATTAATATGAAGAGAAGCTACATATCTGCTGTGTCAAAGGCTAACCTGACTGTGTATCTGAGCTGAAACAGACTAATGGCTGGTCCTATTTTAGCACTATGGTTATTTTGGCTAACCATGTTCATTGTTGGTTAACTGTTGTCAGTGGCTGTTGCATCAATACATAGATATAGCATTAATTATACAACAAATATATATATATATATATAATTGTTATTGTTATTATTTATTTATTTATTTATTTATTTATTTATTTTATTTTATTTTATTTTATTTTATTTTATTTTATTTTATTTTATTTTATTTTATTTTATTTTATTTATTTTTTTTTAGTTTCTGGTAAAAACAGAGGAGACTGTTTTTATTTCTGTGTTAACATAACAAACATTTTACTTTGATTTTGTTACAAATCTTTGCTGCTGAAATTTATCTGCTTTCCATTTTCCTCTCATAGGTTAACAGTGTGTCAGTGGTTGGGATGCAGCACTCAGAGGTGGTTGCAGCCATCAAAGCTGGAGGAGACGAGACCAAACTGCTGGTGGTTGATGCTGAGACTGAAGAATTCTTCATGAAATGCAATGTCCTGCCCACTGAGGAACACATCACTGGTAACACACCCACAAACATGCCACCATCTGCATTCTGAATTGTTAAAGTTTCTACTTCGGAACTTACCAGAATCAGAATTATCACGTGTTACACCATTAATGTTAGAAGAATAACTAGAGAATGATTAGAACTCAGTTTGAATAAGGATGAATTGAAGCTTTTATGTCTCTTTCCCGACTGTAGGACCTCTTCCTGAGCCAGTATCAGCGAGAGAGGAGGAAGAGGTGAGGTCCACTACACACACACACACACACACACACACACACACACACACACACACACACACACACACACAAACACACAAACACACACACACACACACCCATACACCCCCAACACACATGCTCTCTTACAGATAACAGCCTGAAAAGCCCCACTGATCCTCTCTTGACATTCCTGGTAGCAGATTAGGACTTCTGGACCATGTTGTGTGAAGCATAACTGTCTTCATGTCTTCCCTGTCAGGACTGGACCATAATTCTACATCACAGATACAGTCTGACATCTTATAGAGCTGATACTAATATATATATATATATATATACTTGTGGTTAGCAAGTAAAAATTCTTTTTATTGTAAACTAGGTTTAAGAGATATATCTTTCAAATTAGTATCACAAATATTGAAGAAATCTGCAAACAAATATGCAAAGTAACTAAACACTACTTCTCCATGTTTGGAACTTGATGATGGTCCATTAGATGAAGAATTGGAATGCAAAGGGGTCATATGGTAAAAAACACTGTCAAACTATAGTTCTGGTCCTAAAGAACAGAGTTTTACAGTCAAGCAGTAATGTAAATTATGTTGACACGCTGTAAACTAGTGTTGAGATAAGATGGCCATGTTCACAGCTTGTGCTAACATGCGTCTCAGGTGATCTAATCACACGTGGACAGCTCTAAGCACATTAGTTCTCAACTGGCATTAGAATGTGTCTCCACATGCACCTCAAGTGACCACTTGTGATTGGATCTCACCTCCCCCCTCTATATTGCAAATATACATCGATTCATTTTGCAAAGACCAAATGCTTTGTTTTTTTAACTGGCAGGAAGCAACAATGCACTTCTTGAGTGTAGTCTGCTGGAAATTCAGAGAACTAGAAGAAATCAGAACTTTACAGATTGGGTCTATTACTTCGCATCTTCCTGACCAAATCATTAAAGAAGTTTGATGCCCTTGTAATATATCTCTATGGCCTTTTCAAAAATTGCTTTTCTAAAGAAAGAACTGTTTGTAAATGATTACATTCGTCTGCCTAGGCACAGGGCTACTTTCTCAGACTTGACTAATCTCCCACAGAGCCAGAGAAGACATTATACAGCTCTTTTTACAGGTTGAGTGGTCATCTCCCTGATCTTATTGTGTAAAATCAGTAGAATGGCCCTTTAATTAGCAGTCAGTATGAGCTCCCTGTGTTGCTCTGATGTTCTCCAGGAACAGCAGGGTGAGTTTATCAAAAGTAAACAATCTCCTGGAGAAAGGAACAGCAATGCTCCCCCCTCCACTCTATACACATACACACACACACACACACACACACACACACACACACACACACACTGACAACATGGGAAAAGTGGATTGGCCCCTCTGGTGACATTGCGGCTGACCCTTCACCATGGTAACAAGAGCTCAGCACTGTGTGTGTGTGTGTGTTTCTCTCTCTCTCTCTCTCTCTCTCTCTCTCTCTCTCTCTCTCTCTCTCTCTCTCTCTCTCTCTCTCTCTGTCTTCTGTGTCCTGGAGGATCATGGGATTGAAGTGGCTTTAACTCTCAAGGCGAGTTGGGGATTATGCAAATGAGATGACTAACGAGCAGCGTTCACATACTCTCACAGCCAGATTCTACTCCACTGCAGCAGGAACAATCACTCATTCACCAGCAATTACATAACACTGCACTCGGCATTAACACTGATGATGACCTCTTACCTCAAATGTGTGTGTGTGTGTAGTGTGTAGTGTGTGCATTGTTTTATTGGTTGGCCATACAAGCAGATGGGTCTGATTCACCCACATTTATAGAAGCTGAGGAAAATCCTGTAGTTGATGAAACTGACTTGAACTGAGTTAAAAAGAAAAAAAGAAAAAACTACAAAACTGTAACACCGTTGGCTTTGTACAGAGATTTCACATGACAGGTTGTTATCAGTCACACGTTTAGCAAGTCCTGAAAACACAATAAATAAAACGGCAACAAATAAATAAATACTCCTGGACAAATGGAGACAACATCTCAAGTGTTTTTTAAGTTGCGTTTATAAAAATAGAATTGTTTGAATTGCAATGCGGTTATTGTGGCTTAGCTTGTGTAATGTGTTAAAAGCCTCTAGAAAACCTCACCCCAGGGCTCTAGTGAGTGACGAGAATATGACTACAGCTGTCCAGCAGGGCTTTACCGACCCCTGCTGGACCGCACAGGGCAGTAAACTGCACAGCCTCGTAAAAGGTCACGCCACACAAATTCTAAAAAGCATATATCCTCTCTTAGATCTGGTGGTATCTAACCGTGCAGATAGTTTTTAGATATTTGTCTCTAACATTTTGAATGCAGGACTTTGTTCAGTAATGGAGTGTTTTCCAATACATTTTCTCTAGTTTTGTTTAAGACTCTCATTACTTCTTTCCAACGTAAACAATAGAGGGGGAGGAACAAAAATCCACCCGTTTTTAAGGATGCAGCAGAAAGTCAGTGTTTTAGAGTTAAACTGTTTTCTGAAATCCCAGGTTCTTGGGGGGCTGATACTGTCACTGACAATTGACAATTCATCAGCAATGTGTCTTTTCGGAAACCGTGTTTCCATCACTCTGTGAATAGTTTTAGTTGGAACTACTTTCTCAATCCAGCAAAACTTTAAACCTTTGGCAGTGTTTAAAGGATGTTTTTGCACATTTCTTTTATTGTCCATAAATTGCATGTGCAGAGCTGAACCAACAGAAGTCTCTCACTAACAAGTTCCATCTCTTGTACCTTAAGTTTATTCGATCAGTTTTCTCTGTGCCACAGAGCTCAATCATTGTATTTTTTTTTTATCAGTTTTGGTACATCAATGAGCCACACTGTTACACTGGTTCCTTCATTACCATAAACACATACACTGCAGTATATTCTGACTCAGTCCACCACACACGCCTTTCTGTTACCAGAAGTACCACCTAGTGAGGTGTTTTTAAAAGATTGAGGTTTTCATTACAAACCATGGGTCTTGGAGCTGAGCCCCAGACAGAGGAGTGAAGTCAGAAGTTATTGAGAGACTAAGTGGGTTTCACCTTCTCATGGGAATTGCTAATAAGACAAATTAAGAATAACACCAGATTTATGCTCTGAGCTTAGTGTGTTTGGTGTGCGTCTAAACAGGAATCAGCAGAGATGAAGTCTAAAGTGTCCGTGAGCTCGTCAGCTTCCAGTGCCTCCTCCAATGCCTCCCTGTCAGGAGCAGGTACCAGCTGCTCACCTGCAGAGGTACTGTGCACAGCCACACCCTAACATCTTAGAAGCACTTTCACGTCTTTGTCTTCTGCAAAATGTTTTAGTGAGTGTTCAGTTTTTGAATAGTAGATATGTTAAAGGATTTTAAATTGCATTAGGCTGAGTCAAGCACATCACAAAGAATGATATTTCCAGTCTTTTTCTTCCAAATATTCCAAGCAACCCTGGTTTCACATAGGTCCTGTATTCTATGATGGAATAGAAGGCTTATCATTGGGACATATTGTGAGATTTCATTAGAAAAAGTTTAGATATTTTGAGAGAGAGTCAAAGTTCTGAGTAAGTAATATTTCTAGAGAATGCTGGAAAATTCAGGAAATAAGTCAAATTGTTAAGTTAAAATTTGACACTTGAAATTATGACTTGTTCTATTTATGCATTGGCTTGTTTTGTAATATTATGAACGTTTTTTTCCCCCTGGCAATGGCCCTAAAAAACGTGTCTGCTTTAGTTTCAAGCAATGAGAGTCCTTATAGGTGACTAATGTAAATAATGCTCTACACAGTGTCAGACACTTCAGAGTGTCTAGAGATGATCCACACACTGATCTTGGAGTCACATTGGTAGAATGTGGATAGTGAAGAAGTGAAAAACCTAAAAAAAAATCAAACTGGGTTTGAATGGGGTGGTTGAATGTTGTTGACAGATTAGTTAGTTAGTGATGCTTAATTTTCACATCACTGAAATTCAACATTAGCATCAGAATAACATACAATCTGTGGACTGTCTGTCTGTCTGTCTGTCTGTCTGTCTGTCTGTCTGTCTGTCTGTCTGTCTGTCTGTCTGTCTGTCTGTCTGTCTCTCTCTCTCTCTCTCTCTCTCTCTCTCTCTCTCTCTCTCCCTCCCCCTCCCTCCCTCCCTCCCTCCCCAGGTGGAGGGGGTCCCTGCTCCAACCACAGCAGCCCCCGGCCTGGCTCTGGGTCTGTCACTGGCTCAGGCCAGAGAAAGAGCCCATCAGAAACGAGCCGCCAAGAAAGCCCCGCCCATGGCCTGGAGCAAGAGGAACGAACTGTTCAGCAACTTGTAAATATCGTCTTGATCTCCCTCTTCAGTTCCGTCTCCTCCAGACTCATCTGTCTTTCCCTCCGCTGGAGAATCCAGGGAAATAATCAGCCTCCGTCTCCATGTGTCTGGTCCCTGGATTTGGCTTTTACCTTTTTACACTGCAAATTGAAGACACGGTGTACATTTAAAACATTTTAAACTCCGATGTTAAACAGTATTATTTGATGATTTTATTGTTTTAATTTAGCAATTTGCCACTTTTAAAAATGTCAGTGTCACACAAAGGAATGAATGTTAATATATTACGAAGAATGTTTGAGAGAGAAAGAACAGAAATGTACAGTTCCTCATATGAAAAGGACAGCATCAGGAATAGTGGGACATAGGGAAAAATAAATTATTGGCAGATTTTGAATCAAGATTTTAAATCTACAGTTTAAGTGAATTTCAAATGTTGGTGTCTGCAACTAGAATTAAAGAATACACATTTTCTTTACTCTGTCAGTGAATGAACAATGCTGAGTTTCTGCTGGACCCTCACAGCCAAACTAACCATTCCATGACAATCTGTTTTCCTGTTAGAACAGTTTATGAACACCGTCAATATGGTAAAATCTTAAGCTGGCTGAAGGAACTGTGTAGTTTTTTCAATCATAAAAGCTCTGGTAGCATTGGGCACAACCCTCCGTGTTTGTCCAGTCGTCTTTCCCTCCAGGGTTTCTGTCGTCATGATATATGATTCAAAAAAAATGATTTTTTAATGTTTCTCTTGTTAGATTTGTACATACATGAATAAATGATTTAAGAGGAAATTTTATTTTGACTGACTTGAGTGAAGCTCCTCAGTAGGTTGTATTGATTCTGCTGAAGTTTCAGGAATATAAATCTGCAGCAGTTTGGTCTGAAGATCATCTACACATGAGACTTGTACCATGTGAAAATATAAAGCAGGTGAACTGATCTTGGCTCGGCTTTGGACTCCACTGATGAGCACTGACAAATCTAACATTTGGCTCAAATTAGATTGAGTCTGTGTTGTAATGTAGAACACTCCAGACCTTGGAACAGTAATTTTACCAAAGAAAAAAAAAAAACGACTTAAAGCTGCACTTTTTTGTATTTACATTGGATCACATGACTGTGAACTGTGATGCGGCTCAGTTGCAGTGACAAGCCCACAGTCTTTCAGCTCATGGTTTTGAATTTCACAACCCAATGCTTTACTGCAGCAAGCAGCTGTTTTCAGAGAAAAATGATAAACCCACTGTCCACTACCTGCTCGGCCGCACATAGCAGACAGACACCGAGTCCAGCTGGTGAAAAATCAAAAACAGGATAAATTTGGCCACTTGACTGTTTGTGCAGTCTGTTTTGTTTTGTTTTGTTTTTTTTCATCTGACTGTACAGATGTTAGGGTTTTCAGCTGAATTTGCACCATATATGTCAAATTCTGTTGGAAACCAATGAGGCCAAAAAACACCCGAAAAAAGACAAAACTCAGAAGAACTCACATCTTTCCATTTGGCTGAAAGTAATTAGGCTGCATCTAAAGTTCACTTTGATTTCTATGTGAATACATCTGAAACAACACAACACTTCCTCAATACAAATTCTCCTTTTAATAATTCCCAGGGTGATAAGAATTCAGTTGAAAATATTAATAAAAGTAAAAGGCATCCGTCAAAACCAAAAACACATACAAATCGCACTCAAACTTTAAGGTTCAATGTCTTAATGCCTTGAAACTCACAATGTTCAAAACTCCCTAACTGTCTGATTTTGTTACAGTACACACAATTCTTCTCTGAGTTAAAGTTTGGGAAAAAATTTAGTGCTGTTTTAAAAATCAAGGAGTGCAACAGAATAAAGACAAGAAGGATTAAAGATGGCTGTAGGTGATGGCTTCTCTTTACTCGCCTCATTGAAAGAGGATGGCTCACAAGCAAGCATTCGCCAACAAAATAACTGGTGTTGAGCCAATGACTGATAATGGAGTTGGATGTGATAATCTTTTTGTGCAGTGAATCCTCTGTAAGGTGCATGAAGAAAGAGAGGGACAGGAAAATGAAAGAAAAGGAGAAAAGCTGAACAAAATGTAACAAAAATGTTCTAGGTTGAGGAACAGATACCAACAGTTTGTGGGATCCATCTTTCGAAGAAAATTCAACACATAATCTCTTTGAAACGTCTGGCTTCAATAAAAGCAGACATTGAGCATACTGAATAACCTGTCACACAAATATGGTTCTGCTCATTTTGGGTTTAGTGATCTAACATGGACGAGGTTTGTCACAAACGGCCGGTCAAGAGACAGATCTAGAGCAGCACATTGACCCCAACATTTGCTGACTAATTACCTGGTTAGAAAAGTCCCTGCCCCTTTATGGAGTCTGGAGGAGTGTGTTCAAATTACTTAAAAAAAAAAACAAAACATTGATACATTTACAAATGAATAATTCTAGCCTCTCTCTATTCTGTCTCTAAATTCTGTTTTAATAATCAAATCTATCTTACAACTCTTTAGTCTCCTGCTTTAACAATTAGTTTCCATTTTGTTGTTGCTTTTATTCAAAGATGACTTGCTTTTATTTTATAGAAGCAACTTAAGGAACCCTTTTTTCATACACTGGCTAACACGCAGATTGACAATGTTGAGCTCCCGCCCCTGACTTTGGCCTTCAATGATTGGTTAGAAGCGTGAGACTCACTCGAAAACTAGACTTTAGTGATTCTGTAGTCACATACTGTAGCTTTGAATTAAACAGAAAATAGAAACTAAAATCTAAAGCAAGAAACTAATGCAGGTAGACACATTAGTAAATAGTATAAAAAAATTCAAATTTAATAGCCTTTTCAATCTTTAAAGCTTGAATGGGAAATAAAAATATCAATTGGAAAACTTTTTTTTTTACTTTTTAGTTTTATAACCCATAACTGTAAAGTTATTTAAATTCATCAATTTATAATCTTTTAATGTACCTATAAACATATAAAGACATAAATTATTCTGGTGGCACTTTACAGACTCCATACTCTGCATTTTCAAATCTGCAAAAAAACAGGTCGCTTCTATAGACACAAATTCTCTGACGGTGTTCAGTCATTTTTAAATGTTTGACATGTTGTCCAGAGGGTTGATCTTACTTATAACAGTGTTGAAATGTTTCAAAGAATCTGCCATTCTTTGAAAATAGCACAGTTACAGTAAATTCACTTCATAGCACCCTGAGGCAACCTGTGAAACCCTCCAAACTCTTGGGAGGTGGGCTGAGCTCCACAAACTCTAAATAGCTACATTACTCTGCAGCAGTTAGAACTGATTAACATGCTTCCATTAACAGGAACAGTGGAGGTTTCTTGATTTGGTGCAACAGAGACCTCTTAATGTGCCACTAAAGCAGATAAAAGACTCTGGTAGAAACATGTAAAGTCAAATCTAATACATACATATGGAATATGCTGCTTTTAATACAATAAACATTATTTCCCCATGTTATAGACAATAAACAGCAATATACACACATACACACATATTATATTTATACATATATATTACTGTGTTACACAGAAATGCTAATATACACCAGAATGATTTCAACAGTAGATCAGTCAATGTGAACTCCATTTGTTAAAAAATAAACATACAGAAGTATAAATATACTCAGTACAAAGATTTCTGACTACACACAATACACAGTGCCACCATATACTTATCTATACATTTACAGGTAAAGTGAATCAAATGGACCCTCATTCCCTTTAGCAATAACATACTGAACACACACAGACATCTGGTAAATCCTCTTTCCGCTGCTCTTTATTTCTGCTCCAATAACATTCCCAGGTGTGTGTCCTAAGGCGAAGTGCTCGCGTTGAAAAAAACTGGGCAGTATTGAGGAAAAGTTGCACAGGACATCCTCGAATGTGCACTTAACGATTCCTCCAGAGTCCTGTAGAGGCTCTGGGCCCCACAGCCTCTGCTCTTACCAACACAAAAGGACCAACTCCGGTTTGCTGGTGTCTGAGTCTCAGTTTTCTTTCTGTTGCTCCCTTGAGAAAAGAAGCTGAGATGTCACTCCAACATGGCGTCCAGCTGGTCGGCGAGGTCATCAAACATGTTGCTGATGTCATCCAGAATATTCCCAGCAGCCTTCACTGTGCCGCTGCCACTGAGAAACAGAGACAACAGTGTTACCAGTCTGCTGATACAGTATGTCAAGTCAAGTTCTAACAAGAGATCGTACTAAAAACAGGTGGAGATCCAATTATACTTTGTTTGTTTGTATGGGGTGGCTGTGGCTCAGGTGCCGGAGTGGTCGTCCCCACTGTATGAATGTGTGAGTGGGTGAATGTGGCTTTCAGTGGTTGATTGGACTAGAAAAGCTCTATATAAATACAGTCGATCTACATCTTGTGTCATAGGTCCGTGCGCCAAAATTCACTATATTTCTTAATTTCCAAAATTAATACGTGCCCTATAGTTATATTTCCCTTGTTTATTTATGCGTGAAAAATCCCAATTTTTTTGTTCCAAATCAACCACTGCACTAGTTGAATAAAGCAGTCACTCTGTAAACTGTGATGAATCTTTACAAGGGACAGTTTGGCTTCTCTGATCTCGTTCAGACAGTCTGGCCAACCTGGGGGTTTGTTTACAGCCTGTTGCGTCAGGCTGATCGTGTGACTGCTTTATGTTTTTATACCCGTTCACCAAAAAAATCAAACGATTTAAGAGTAAGCCCCCTATTATAATCAACTGGACCTATCCTTAAATGACAACATTTCAAAAGTTTAAAAACCATCTCCCCATGATCCTGCTAAATATAATCTCAGTAAGACTGATGGACAGAAAATGGAAATAGGGAGGAAAAATTGGAATATTGCAGGATATGTTCATTCATGTACACACATCTCTTTATCACTCATCAACATTGCTTCTGTTCCTTGCTTAAAGACCTACTGTTACACTTGACTGTTAATCAGGGCACTTGCCCTGAAACCCCACACAGATAATGTGTGTATGCGAGTGAAGATCGGTAGTCTTTACCCCGCCACCCTGCTCTCCTGGGCCAGTTTGTTCTCCACCACTTTCAGAGCAGCCTCCAGTGAGGTACTGGTTTGCTCCAGCCTCTTCTGAGCCAGCACCTCCAGACCAGCCATAGCGGCCTGGGCTATTTCTGCTTTTCCTGCCTGGCCCGGCAGTGTCGAGATGGAATAGGAAGGGGCCTGCACTGGGGAGGATGGAGCAGCGAATGCAACACTCTGGACTATACTGAGGTTTGGTCCTGTGAGACATGAAATGCAGATTTAGACTTGATTCAGATATTTAGTTAGAGAGCAAGTTTTAACTTTGGAAAATCTTATTTGTGGTAGTAGTTACCTGCTGTGGATGCCGAGGCCGTGCTGAGCTGAGGGAATCGTGATACAGACACACCAGCAGCCTTCTGTGGACTCTCAGGCTTGGACATCACTGTCTGTGGGTGTTTCACGGGTTTAGGACTCATACACGTTTGTGTGTGTATGCTGCCGGCCAGCTTCGGAGAGACTGTGTGAATCTGGACGCTGGTTAGTTTAGGAATGGCTGTTTGTGCATTGGCTTGTTCTGATGAGACTCTTTTCTGTGGGGTTGTCGGTTTGCTGTTATGGGGTTGTGTGAGGGGACTGGAAGGTTTTGATGAGACTGGAGGAGGCTTCGGGCCTTTTCCCACGGAGCCTACTCTCTGGAAAATATTTCTCTGAGGTTCTTCGTCAATCGGTTTCCTGACATCACTGTTTGTGTTTCCACTGTGGTTTGTGGTTAGCGGGTGGTTGTTGTCTCTGTTGGGTGTAGAAGCCTCCTCGGGTGTGGATGCATCTTTGTCTTTGGGTTTGTGCCGTCTTTTCACTGTGTCAGACTCTTTCAGATTAAACTCTGGGAGCTCCAGGCTGTTTGGGATCTGGACTCGATCCTCTGGAGGAGTCTTAACTTCAGCATCTCCCCGGGGGACAATTGCTATTCTGGGTCGCTGTTTGATGGTGAGGTTACCCTCCTCGGCGAAAGGAAGACGGTCAGAAGAGCATTGCTTCGGAGGTGCAATAGCAGTCTTTGAAATTCTTTCATTTTTTCTGGCTTTATCTTTCTCCTCAGGTGTTTCCTCTGTACTTAAACCTCTTTGTCTATCAGTGTCTCCTTCTGTCCTCTCACTTCCTGTCCTCCTTAAGCCGCCAAGGCCCAAGGCAGGGACAGGTTTCGAGTGCTGTGGGACGACTTGAGAAGGAACTCCACGGGTAATTGGGGAGGAAACAGGGCTAAAAACAGGTGAAACAGGGATATGTGTTGGTGGAATATCTATCCTCCTGGATGGACTGCTGCTGCTGCTGCTGCTGCCTCCCTCTAGCCTGGCTGCAATACTCCTCACACTGCCTACGCTCTCTATCTCCACCCCTCCTTTTACCTCTGGCTCCACCACTTTCCCACTGGCCAGTTGGCATGTCGGGCTGCCGCCTACCGAGCTCATCCTCTTAGGTGGCGGCGGGGGCGGGCCTTTGCGTCTGGAGCGCACGGCAAAGGAGTGACTGCGGTTGATGTGCCGTTGGGCCCCTGTGGCAGTGGTGTGCCCCCGACCTGGCCTGCGTGACAAGGTGGCATAGGAGGGCATGGCTGCAGGGGACACATGGGTGCCGTGGGGCGGGAGGTCATCGTCTTCGTCTGGCTCCCCATCAGACAGGGCGTAGCGGGTCAGGCTTTGGGCGCGCTTCTTGTGTAGGCCCCTCTGTGTGTCATCAGCGGGGGCCTGTCCAGGCCAGGGTCCCAACAGAGGGACAGCTCCTGGCAGAGGCTTGGAGAGCGTCCGTGTAGCCCCATTGACACTTCCTGCCTGAGCCTGGAGGTAACTGAAGGCCTTCTGTGTGGGGGAAGGTTGCGGAGATGGGGAGGAGGGGGAGGACGGTGGATGATGCTGAGGCTG
The DNA here is from genome assembly GCA_016859345.1 of Istiophorus platypterus. Taxonomy (NCBI): domain Eukaryota; kingdom Metazoa; phylum Chordata; class Actinopteri; order Istiophoriformes; family Istiophoridae; genus Istiophorus; species Istiophorus platypterus. The sequence continues at coordinate 3,160,612 of CM029119.1, forward strand.
ATAGAGGCGGTTAGGAGACTGGAAGTGTTTGGCCTTGGGTGGGACAGCGGGATAGGCAAAGCGGGGCATTTTGCTTGGGGTTAGCGGAGGTGTGAGCGGGGAGAAGGGGAGTTTGTTGGGAGACCCAGACCGACTCTGGTGCTCCCACATTTCCATGGGTCTCTGTCTACTTCTACCTCCAGGACTACTTCCTGCATGCTTGGCCTCCTCCCCTCCTCCGTCCCCGAGACTCTCCTCAGACCGGCTGGATGTTCTAGCTGAAGACGGTGTGGTGTGGTACTCCTGGGAATATCCTGAATTTAAATGTCCAGAATTCCCAGAATTCCCTGAGCCACGTGAACGCATACTAATGCTCTCCTCACTGACTGACATGGCGCATATAGCTGCTGCAGAGGTAACGCCCCTGATACCAAAAGCCTCTGCAGCTCCACCTCCGGCCCTGTCCATCATAGCGCTCTGCAGCTCAGCGCTCAGCTCGCTGTCCTGGAAGGAGAGAAGGGCCCTGGGGGTGCGAGGGGAGGGGCAGCAGTTGTCAGGTGGAGCGTCCGAGTGTGTGTGAGCACGCACGTTTTGTTTCGTTGTGTGTTCAATAGCAACCAGCTCCAGAGCGGTGGGGGGCTTCCGTCTGAGAGTCCCGCCTCCAGTTCTGTCGGCTTGGTTTCGAGAGCGCTGAAGGTCACAAAGTCTCTTTACTGCTAACATTAGCTTCTTTTGATGCCCTGAAAAACATACATAAAAGTCATTACAAGCTACCAAGTGGAAATTACAGGATAATGGCCCATTGAATTTCACTGGGTTTCCCAAGACTGTTCTTAGTTAGTTGCTTCAAAGACAACATTCTTGAAAGACTATTAAAACAAAAAATGATCACTCAAAGTCCACTGACTGGCTTTTTCTGGAGCTCTCATCCACAGGTATAATAATAAAACTAAAATAAAGTTTGCTCAGACTATCATGTTAGATATGTGGCTGGAAGAACAGAATACTTACTGCTTTACATTTTTGGTAAATCCATTTAAATATTTATTTTGAACTGGTGTATGACATACATCCAAATGTCTGTCCCCTCTGTTTTCTTTGTAAACAAAAAAACAAACTGACAGGGTTTGACACATCAGGATATGCCCCTGACCTACTAGCCAGCGTCAACGTGCATGGACATATCAGAAAAGCAGCAGATCCCAGCTACATGACCATGGCTACTACGTCTGTCTTTGTGTTCCTACAGGAGTTACATGATGTGTGTCAAATTATTAGATCTGTGTCAAATCATGTGTTGTTGAGTTGCAAGCACCAGGTGTTAAACTTGAAAGTAACCAAGTAAATAGAAGTATTAAGTAAGTAAAGTCAAAAAACTGACTCAGTCACAACAACAACACAACAATATCTATGCTCTAAAGTTTGTTCTCTGAAGCTAACAATAGTCATTATAAGCTACTGGTCAAAATGCCTGTGCTACAAAGTTGGTGGAAAAAAATCGAAATTAAATGTGCTCAGCGTCTATGGTCAATACAAAGTACTACTTTCTATTAAAGTGGAGTGGAAATTCATGAAATAAATCCGTAGGATTTAAAATAATGAGACTAATGGTGTAAAGACTTGCTCATGTCCACAAGAGTGTCATCGCAATCTATGTGTTAGATTGCAAATCTCATAAGGGTGAAAAGTAAAACTGCCCAAAATGGAACACCTTCATCCTTTGGCTAGACCATGAACATCCCCAGCCAATGTCAGAGAAATCTGGTCTAATCCCTTACCCAGTTTGGTGATGCCTATCTCCTGAAGGTCTTCCCAGGTGATGTCTTTGACAATAGTGATAGAGTCATAGCCATTGTCACACAGTCTCTTCTGGTACTGAGGAAGTCCTATCACACTCAGCCACTCCCCCAGGCTCGACTGAAGAGACAAACAAGGACCGACGGAGACAGAGTGATGAATAGATTTTACAAAAGTTTATCATCCTGGCTGTTATGCTTTGCTAATTTTAAGGAGCATTATTTATCTGATGGCACATGGTTAGACACTGATGGTAATACAACAAATCCTGAGAAATGAATACATTTCATAAATGTTAAAATGTGAGTCGGACACTAAAGGCACTTTCTCACAGGAATGTAATCAGGCAGCCACTCAGGAATGCTCAGCTTGCCAATCTCCATAGAGATCTTCTTTCTGTGGCCAGGTTTGGTCACTCCGATGGCTGTCAAGTCCTGAAGAACAAAACATACATAGTCAGTCAATGAATGAACACTGTGGAAAGCCATATGTAATCTGCAAAACAAAGAATCACATCACAATCATCTGAAATATAATATATCATGGTAAAGATACTGATGATTTGAGGGCTATAGTTGCTCTACTTGATGAGCAAAACAGGGTTATATCAAATAGAGTTTTCTTTTTTTTTTGATTATCAATGTCCTAGCACATAATTGAGGAATTAAAAACTATACATTTCTCAGTCAATTTTTACTAAGTATATTCATCGGTCTACAGAGGGGAGTGTGGTGAGAGTTCAATCCACCAGAGTTCAATGCACCACAACTGAGGAAAACACAAGCAAATAAAGGAAGACGAGCAAACAAATAATGAAAACAAGCACAATTAGCAATGCGGTGAACCAAAAACAATGATGCATCAACACATAAAGTCAATGTTTCCAGACCCACAGGAACTCACTAGTCATTGGTAAAAGATCAATGCTAGGTCTATAGCCATTATGAGCAATAACATCAGATTTCTGCAGTTAAGAATTTTAAACTAAAATCAACATCTTAGGCTGATTTTCCTAGGTCAATGACGTACAGTTGACATTTTCCATTTACACATCCATTTGAAATTTCCATTTTATAAATTACAGTCTGTATATGCAGGAGTCTTTGTGTTATGAATGTGATTTCAAAAATGAGTAAATATGTTTATCAAACTGTTTGTTTGTTTTTGTTTTTAATTGGCAACTTTTTTCTCTAAATTCTGTGTATTTGTTCTGTGTTATTTGCTTATGTTGCAGTGCTACATGCTTTGCCACCATGATGCTACCTGCAAATACCATATAAAACCATAAAATTAGCTACAAAGCTACCACAACTAGATTTTACAATAATATAGGAAGATTAGTTGTGATAACCTGGTAAAAATACAGAAACCAAAACATGATTCATAGGCTCTGTCTTTCAACTTGTTGGAGCACAGGCCATGTTTCCCCCAACTATGCTGTTTCCCTGTGAAAGTTCCCATTGTTCCCCTTTGGTACTGGAGAAGATCGACATGTTAGAAGTGATTATGTTCTCACTCCATCAACTATACAGTTGCTAGAAGTTCTGAAAGCACTAGCTCCAACATCTCTCCCTGTGCTGTAAAGCACTTTATTGTAAATGTATTCAACATTCACTTATTAAAGCTAAAATTGCTAAGCATAACACTAACACACACCTCGGGGGTCATCCTGCTGATGGTGGGTACGTCATATCCTGCGCTGATGAAGTTGGATGTGTACTGCTCCAACTGGAACTCACACAACCACTGGTAGATGGCCTCAGAGTCCTGACAACAGAGAGGAGGAAGATTTCTGAGGCTTCTCTCTTAAACACACACACACAGAGCTACCACGACCACTCGACTCACCTTGCCCTCCAGAAGCTGCTGCGGTCTAACAAAGCCTTTCTGAGGAGTGCCATTGACCTGCCGGCGGGAACCACCTAGAAAACACACATGATAAATCCAACGGGCCGATGGATGCTTTATTGTGAGTGACTGAAGGAGTGAAGAAAACAAGACAACAGTGATTTAACAGTAACCAGTCTCTGGCATGTGTCACATGCAAATATGCTAAAATAATAATACAAAAAGTTATTCCAACTTTTCTCTATACAGCTTGCTGAGTGTGTGAGTGTGTGAGTGTGGGGTGGGGGGGTTAGTCTCTCCCGGTGAGTGAAGTTGTTATCTACCTGCTCTGAAACCCCACTAAGCACACTCATGACTCATCTGTCTTTCAGTCATGACACATAACCACAGATCTCGGAGGAATGTAGCTTTCCTCCCATTTTCTCTATCTCTTCCCCTCTTTGGCCCAAGGCAAAGGTTTTGATCACAGCAATTTCTTTCTCTTATTTTACTCTTTCCAGCTGACAGGATCCATCTGCCTTTTAATTAGCAGCTAACAATAACCTTTATCTATAAAGCACCTCTGTGAACACAGATAAATATTGCAATATTAAAGCAGATGGAAAAGCAGGTTAAAAAGGTGAAGAAGAATGAGCTTGATTATATAGATATACTACATATATGCAACTAGGTGCATAAGTATTTAGACAGTTTTCATGTTTTCCTTCTGTAGACAACAACACTGGATCCAACACAGAACCACTAAGATGTGATTCAATCGTAGATTTTCAAAACCATGTAAAATAGAAATAAATGATGTGCCTGGCTTGACTAAAAGTAAGACGGGAAATATGTTGGATTTGGTTTTTGTTTTTTGTTTTTTGGAGGACTGAATTTTTAAGAAGTGGTTTAAAAGACAACTTTTCCTTGCTCAAAGAAATGTACATGTCCATAATTCAACATTTAAGAAAATAGTGGTTTTGAGTTGAGACTCTATTAGCCAAGCTTAGCATGAAAACTGAAAACAAGGGACAACAGTTAGTATGGCTCTGTCCATAGTTCAAAAATATAAAAACCATCAGCTCTAAACCTCACTAATCAATCACACTGTATGTTGTATGTTCGTCTTCATTTTATACTATATTTTATATTTAGATCTGGAACCTCATTTAAATGGTTCAGCTTTTTCTTGTCAAACAACAGTGAAGCACTGTCTAGAGTCTTGTTGCAACAGTTATATTTATCGGTTTGTGCTACATCATGCTTGAACAGTGTAGGTCAAGAAGCTTCCCATGAAGAGGTGTGTGTCCTCGGGATGAGAGATGAATCTTCAACAACTTTTGGGCTGAGACACACTCTGTTCTTCACAAAGCCCAACAGAGAGAGAAAACAACAAAGCGTGTACTCGTTGTACCACTTGACTCATGCTAGTATCATATAAGTCATATAAGTATCATATAAGTTTGGAATAACATCCTTAAAAGAAGTTGTCCTTTTTTGGAGGGTGCAGGCATTTTCTTTTAAACTGAATACCAGTTCCTATTAAATTCAACATGAAGTTCAGAACAGTATCAGTCCATCAGGGGAATTTTCCCTGGTTTCATCTTCCCTATCTCTGCCTCCCCATTGTCTTAACAAAGTCACAAAATTAATGTAAAATATGAAAAAATGCTGTGTCCCATGACATAAACATCAAACATCCTAGCAAATCAGTACATGACTTCTTACCCTTCAGGAGGAACAAGAGTGGCAGAGCACCTAAAGTTTGGCACTTCATCATTCCTCTTGTCGGTCCTGCATATACTGCAGACGCTTCTTCAACCGAAGTCAACTAATCTGTTCTGTTTTCTGTCTTTCTCCTTCATTTAAAAGATTTGTTTTGCTCCTTCTTCTTCTGCTCTTGTCTCCTCCCTCTAGCCCCTCCCTTCCACTCCTCATTTGTCTTCTCCTTCACTTAAAGCCTCCTTCCTATTCACCCTGAGGTCGACAGTGACCCTTGACCCCATCTAGCATGTCACTCCTTAATACTTGCAAAGCCCCTTCTATATGAACGACGGGTGCAGTTCCGCACCCGTCGTTCATATCTGACACTTTTTCCTGATCTTTATTTTTTCCTCAGGGAGGTGATCGAGTGCTTTTATGGGTTGCGTGATTGAGAGAAACTGGTTGTTTTATTGGTTTCTGTTGAGGTGAAGTAAGTCCATTCTCTCTCTGTCTCCATCTCATTTCCTTTCAGACTGATACTAGTAGCTGCTCATCTGTAGAACAAATGCACTGCTGCTACATTTTTATTTAACTACATTCCTCAAGTACAGTGATGTTAAAGGTCTTTCTGAAATAGTATCTAGCAGTATTTGATGCCGTTTACGATTACTTTGGATAGGGGTCCTAAAAATACAACCTGGTCTCAAGACATTAAGTAATGTCAGTTAAGTATTCATTCTAACCTGGTTTTCTTGCTCTGGCAGGAATTCAAGATAGAACGAAATATTTTAGTCCCTCAAAATAAAAATGAAAGGTACATTGGATTATCAAGACCACTGTTAGAGTATAACATCTGAGATTTTGAGGATAGAAAGTCGGAAGATTTGGAGAAAAGAAATCAATAATAGAAGTATTTTTAAGTGTAAAAAGCTATGAAATAGTAAAAGAAGAAAGAAAAGAAAAAATCTCCAACACTTCAAGAACAAAATACAACAATAACATTACAACAACATTACAAAAAGTGTCATAACAGGAAAAATCTGCAGTACTTTGAAAATAAAGTTGAATATTATTGCAGATTGCCATAACAACTATCATCTATCTATCAAAATGTACAAGAAAAAGTCAAATCAGGAGAAAAAAATATAATATTTAGATAAAAAGCTGCAATACTTTTCAGATAAAGGTGAGTAAAAAAAAATTATAATAATAATACTTGAGGCATTAAGTCAAACTCTTACAAGAAAATGCCATAACATTATGAGAGAAAAATCTAATACTTCAAAGATAGTGTCAAAAATTCATAAGAAAAAAATCATATTTTAATAAGACACAGATGATGTGAAGTTGGAGATTTCACAAATAAGCATCTTATTTTAAAGAAATGAAACCAATTACATGATGTAGTGTATGAATCCGTAACTAGAAATGTTTGGAGGCAGCGGGCGAAGCAAAGCAAGGACTGATATCCAAACAACTTAGTCAAAGAGTGCAGACATCAAAACAGAAGTTGGTGCCATCAGAGCAGGATTAAAGCCCAGGCTTTATGACTCTCTGAAAGGGTAGCCAAACAGGACCTTCTCTGGATGAGAGAGCTGTGTGCTGCACTTGATCGGAGGAGGTGGGGATGTTAACCAGACATGCATTTGCTAAATCAACCAATGTTTTATCCTTGAAGCCCTCGCCATCGCTGTCTAAGTGCAGCATACCACAGTCTCTTGCCTAAGATTTTCAGTGGGTGCAGTGGATGAGAAAATCCTAAAGAAGGTTTATAGGCACCCGTGGTAGAATTATAATGCTAAGTGTGTAATCACTTGCATCTTACAATCTTGATACTTTTGCATGAATATGCTGCTGTTCAGTATGTATAAACCGTCAGCAAATTCTAAACATACGTATATACATTATTTCCCCTATCCAATCTAATCATAACCTCTACATGCTGTACATACATGTTTTGTTCCAAAAAAATCTGTTATTGTAATACTATATTCTCATAGTATTATGGCTTTTTTCCTCAAATTACAACATTCTTTCTTGTAACATCAAAACGGTTTGTTCATCTATCTTAATATATTTTTCAAAATCTCCACTTTTTTTTTAGGATTTTTCCAAAAGGAGCTGAGACAGAATGAAAAAACATAAGCAAAATGAGCAGTATTATCATTACACAGATGAAGAAGACTGCTGATGATTCAATACTTTACTAACCTGCAGATCCATCAACCTGTTTGCTGCGGTCTGCTCCTACGATGTGGAGGTGGTCTCCTGATTCACCAGGAGAGGGAGCCAGCTGCACACAGAAAACGTGAAAGATGAAATGAAGCTGTCCTACAGAAAATATCCACCTTAGCAGGTCCGTTTTTCCAGTTATAACATCTTCATTCTATTGGAAAGTGCCTGCCTTGTACTAATTTTTAATAAATGATTTCATTCCGACATTTTCACCATATCGCACTAGGTTTTAAGTAATTTATACAACAAGCATCCCTTCATTTGAAGAGTTGTGACAGAAATTTTTTATAATGATTAATGGATCAAAACTTTCTGAGGAGAAATATCCTACATACAGTTTGTCTTACATTATTGCAGTCTACAAATGCATGACTTCCTCTTATTTGCAAGTAATGTCAGTGGTCTTTCTGAGCAGATCCAACCTTGCCAGGTTCAGTGTTGTGGCGATTTTGAGTTCCGTTCTGTTTGTGGCTACTTTCGGAGCTCTGGCCACTCCCTGCACTGCGACTGCTGCCCACACTGCCAGCACTGCCAACACTATTTCTGTCACCTGAGAGACAAAGAAAGAGAAAAAAAGAAAAGGACGAGAAACAGAAAATAGAGTGTAAAATGAGACTTGCACAGAATTTTAATGCCGGGAACCTCGGTGACAGAAAGCAAGATTGTAGGGTTTAACTGACTGATATTAGTTTGTGGTCTGAATGTGTTGCAAAAAATATAAAAAAAAAAAGATTTCAACAAGTCAATAGCAAGTGCAATTCATCATAAAGGATTCAACTGACATTTGTGAATTACACTTATTTGCTTTCTTTTGAAGTGTTAGGTAAAAAAACTGAAAAAGTCATGTCTGTGTGCAACTATGGGGCTAGTCCTGGGAGGTAATTAGCATAGCTTAGCATAAAGACTGGAGGCAGGGCCCAACTGCTAGCCTGGCTCTGTCCAAAGTTCAAAACCAGGCCTATCAAGAACTCTAAAATGTACCTTTTGTATAGCATTTGTTTAACTTGTGCATTAACAGAAAAGTAAACATGAGAATATGTGATTTTAGCTAAAGTTACACGGTGTGAATATTTCATGCCACTCAACAGCAAGAAATAGTGACCGCGTGCTACCCTTAAAGCCACTCATTGTTATTTTCACATTCCTTTTGTTTACAGATTAAAGAAACATCATACAATGAATGAATAATGATCTTTTAGCTAAGATTGGAAAATCAACTCCCGGCTCTAGCTCTAAACTTAACACACAGACAGTGAGACTGTTTTAATAGTGTTTTATACTTTTGCTGCAGATGGTTTAAGGTGGAGTTAGGTGCACTGGCAAGATGCAAAAACTTAATAACAGCAAGTCAGGAGTAACACTTGAGTCAAAGAAAAGGCTCGGAGGGAGTGCTGCTCTTTTACCAGTGTGTCCTGCTGCAAGAAAAAGACTATGGTTAAGGTTACAGGATTATTTCGGGTGTGGCACTAAGATAGGGGGTTGGGGTATGAGGGGGTGCAGGATGGCATCGTAAGGTAAAGAGTTTGGGAAACAAAAGGATAAAGATGGGGATAAGCTTCCTTAAAGAGGCCCTGTTTAATAGAATGGTGGGGGCTATCGCTGGTCTACAGGTTCACACAGGGTCGGGCTTTGGGGGCTGGCAGGTCTTCGGGCCATACACTCTTACCAGTGGGAGAACTCCTGAGGACCCAAATGTCCTGAGTGGGGCTAGCAGGACTAGCTGGGGCTGAGAGCTGACTGCCAGGTGGAGCACCTAACAAACACACACACACACTTTAGATCCACACTCACTGTTTCCCCACACACTGTAGAGCTGGGACTGGATCTACCAAGCTCACCATGGGACTGATGGAAAGGAGACTGGGATCAGGAAAATGTGAAACCTGGGAAGGCTTGAATGGGTCAAAAGTGGTGAAAAGAAACCAAACGAATGGGAAGAACTTTGTGTGTGCATGTACCTGCGGGATCATAGCCAAGGTTGTATGAGTCGTCAGTCTGAGGGGTATGGCCATGGCTTGAGGGAGGAGCTCTAGATGCAAAGTGTTGTCGTTGGCAAGGCATTGAGGCTTGGCGGGAGAGAGTGCCCCCTAGGGTCAGGGACATGCGTGAGTGAGGGAAAGTAGATCATGTACATGCATGTGTGCTGGTCACTTTGAACTGCCTGCACAGGTAATAGAACATCTTGTAAGACTGCTATGAAAACCACCTTCTTGATGTCTAGAGACTGCATTAAGAAGTTTTTCATGTATTCTTTTTCATTGAGTAAATGGAACAAGAGCTAAAAAATTCACTGTAAATCCCCACTAGTGTTACATAAGAAGCTGCTGAAAGGGAGTGTAAGATCACCAACGACGCAGAGGGGGCTTACTTTGTTGTCGGTCCATGGCTGCTGACACCACTGACATTATCACAGAGCAGACACACATGTATGTGCACATACACACTGCTGAGTTTGCTTCATAAGCAAAGAGCCTGTCACCGGCTTTAAGTCAAACTCTCTTTCTCTTGTCTCTTTCTCCCTCAAGGATGAGCAAACACACACACACACACAGCACATAATATCTCAACGTAGTCTGAGAGGGCTTTAGCACTGAGCTGAGACTCGGCAATCTGGCCATAGTAATCCTATTAATGTTCTTCTCTGTGTGTGAGCGTCTACATGTGTGTATGTATGTGTGTGTAGCCTTGCTTGTTGAGGACCTAGAATTGCAGTGTTTTATCTTGTATATGAGCACCTATTACCTGGTTTACACCTGGCATGAAGATGTGTTTTGGGTGATCAGATCACAAGTGGACAGCGGTAATTACAAGTGTCAGATCACTCAAACCACTCACCAAGGGGGTTTGGGATGCATTGACCACATATTTTTGTCGAGTAGACGCTAATGTGTCCTGATGCATTCCTAACTAGGACATAACAGGAAAATCGATTCAGGACATGGTAGTTATTTTGTTGACAGCGCACCAACACTTGAAAAAATGGAGAGGAGCACTGATGTGCGTGGTTGGGTGTTCGAGTGAAACCCGATGCCGACAACTCCTCTCATAGCCGGGTCTTTTACAAGGTTGGTCCTGACCTTCTAGCGGAAGTGATGTAGGCAGTAACACATTCTCAAAACATCGGTCAGCTAGACACTTTGGACACTCATATTAGACACAGGTGTAAATGATGATGTGTCTTGGCTGTCCACATGTGTTTGTCTCACCCACAACACTTGCCAGGTGTAAAAAGGGTCTATGTCTGTTGCTGTTATTGGACTGTCTTAAAGTCAAACGCTTTACAGTTGAAAAACAAACATAGGGCTCATATTACTTTTATTCACAGGGAGCAGACCAGATGATTTATAAGAATGCTGAACAGATCCTGCTTGTGTACAAAGGAGAAAGATACAGTATATTTTTAGCCTAGATAAAACCATTGCACTGGGTCAAGTTAGCCCTTTTAACACCACTTTGTAAGCTCACCCACCCAATTTACGAAGTCTAATATGGCCCTGGGACCGAGTTATTAAAGTCAGCATACGATATGATAGTATCTATATCTATATCTATCTATATATCTATATCTATATCTATCTATATATATATATATATATATATATATATATATATATATATATATATATATATATATACACACACAAAACATGCATTTGTTTGTAAATATACATATACATGTATATGCCAGTGAAAGTCCACACTCATATAGATAGATATGCTATATATACACCATTCAGCCAGTTACTGGTTTTCATGTTGTGGCTGATCATTGCATTTCATGAGATGATCATGTATTTTGTATATACCATCTTAATCGGCACAGCAAATTCTGACTACGGCTGTCGATTAAATGTGGTGAAGTTAAAATTAAAATATGTCTCTGAAATAGAGTAGCAGACAAGGAAACAGTCGAAGTAGCACAAGCAACTCAAAACAGTAATTAAGTAAAGTACTGAAAAACAGTAACTTTCCACCACTGTGCAAGCTGCTTGTTTGTGTACCTGCTCGTCTGCTGAGGACCTCCACCACTGAAGGGGGGAAAAAGCCCACCCGGTCGGTGCCCCGCTGAGTGTCATGGATGTGACCTTTCCACCGGCCGTCTGAGTGCTGCTCCAGGACCTGACACCAACAAATCATGAGCACACAATCATGTGAGATATGTGTGTGTCACTGCAACCAGCATTAGCCTTGCAACAATTCCCAATCACATAAGACTAGACTGTAGAACATAAACAATCGATGTCAAAAATTCAATATTAACTTTGTCAACTTTTTCCAAACACTTTCTCGCGTGTGAATCTTTCAGGCCTGTTTTTAAGACCATAATGAGACGGTGAATAAGCTGGAAACATAGTCTATTCATTCTGAGTGTTAACGAAATGCCTGGAGAGGACATAAAAACACCTCTATCTTATCACAAGAAATTGTACAACAACACACAAGTTCATACAGGAGTCTGGGATGTCATAATGACTTGTGAAAAGATATCAAAATACACATCAGTAAGCACACAAACACAGGCAAATGGTCACACACATGAATTAGTGCAAACATTGTGTGTTAGGGAATGAGCAAACAAGATGGTAATGAGAGAGTGACAGTAACAAGTTTGTGCCTGTTTTTCTGCTGTGGTCTCCTGCTCAGGGTACACTAAATTACCCTGCAACATCCCACACAATTCCTAACAAGTCTCCACTCTTAAAAGTCTTCATCTTATTATCCTTACAATGCCTGTGATTCCCCTGCCAATGAGTGTGAGGGAAGTAGCTGGGAGAAGGTATAGAATGATTTACAGCTGAACTGGTTTTTAAATAGTTGCCCATCCCTGTCATGCTGGACTGCGCAATATGACTATATATATATATATATATATTTATATTTAAAAAAAAATCCTTATTCGAGTGCTGCTAATTTGGGGTCAAGAGTGAGGCACTACTCACCATTGAATCTGGTGTTTTCTTTTTAAGTGACACTACGTAATTTGGCATTGCTCTGGCAGTGCTAAAGACAAAATTAGTAAATTAGTAACCAAAAACTGTGGCAGTGGTCGGGGAGGAACTCTATCCTTCTTAAAAAGAAAAAAAACATTTGCCATTTTAAAAAATCTGAAAATGCTGTCATAATGCAACGTGGCTTTAAACCATCATATGAAATTAGGTGATGAATTACAAAATAAGCTAACAAAGACAAAAAGTAACATGATTATATTCAGTTATAATAGAAGACAAGGAGCCACAGTTGAAAAATTACCTGGAAGACATACAGTAAAGCCAGAGTTTGGCAGAACTACAGAGTCTGCTGAAGCAAAAACCACTCAATATTCAACTCAACAAGCTGCAGAGTGAACCTACGACGTATTGTAGTAGACAGCCATCAAACAGACATGTTTCTTTCAACAAACATACGCAGACAAAGACAAGTACCATAATGAGGTCTCCAGCCCGGAGGTTGAGGGCGGTGGGGTCGTGAAGGTTCCAGTAATCCTTCACCGCCCTGACCTGAAGAGAACTGGATGCCTCTGCACAGAGACAGAAAGATAGATTCATCATCAAAAGGTACAGATGGCTTCTTTTAATCCCTTGATTTCTATTTTGACACTTGGCTCAACCTCTCCTTAACCTCCATCAACCTCTCCGCCTCTATTTTCCCTGCCTCTGTCTTATCCAAAAATCCAAATTTCATAAGAATATCAATGAAACAGTGTATGAAAAATTGCTTGAGAAAGTTACCAACCTCTGAGCAGCTGTTTGATTTCCCTGCTCGCTGTGGAAGTGGTGAACTGGTTGACAATGTCCAGAGCTGTCTGGTTGTAGGTGTTGCGCATGTTCACATTGATGCCCGCCTAAACACAGACACATACACACACATACACATGCACTCTTTAAACAAACCCTCCCTCAAACTCCTCCCTCCCTTATTGAAGAACAACACTGGAATCATAGTGTGAGGTATTCAATGTTGTCTTTCTATCTGCACCTATAATATAAAAAAATTGGTGTCAGCCTTCGATATCTCATATCAGCTGAACTGAAATTTTATTGTGTCAAACTTGCTTACATCAAGCAGCAGCCGCACTACTTCAGTTTTGCCATAGAGGGCAGCTTCATGCAGAGACGTTCCTGCTTTGGTGGCTTTGTTGATGTCAATACCGGCTTTGAGCAGCAACCTAGGAAATTGAATCAAAAACACCCATGTAAGGCTGCAGGCAACACTCAGAGACAGATTCATCCATTCAACTGTTACAGACATCTGCAACATCTCATTAAGCAATGTACTCCCCACTCATCCACCCACACACACACAAGCTAATAGATATCTCTCTGGTGCTGTCAGAGGCCCAGATGTAGGAATGCTGATGGCGCTATATTCAGAAAATGGTGCACAAGGAATGGGAGGAGGAGGAGGAGGTCCTGAGCTTGTTATGTGAAGGTTGAGTCAGGTTCAGAAGATGTAAACAACACTGAAGCACTGCTGTAGGGTAACATCCAGCTTCATGGTCATGGTGTTTTGTGAATATTAACTGCAAGCTCGTTCTTGCCATTGATGTTTTCCAATGGATGCTCATTTTTGAATCTATTTTCTTTAGTGTTATAGAAAACAAGTTAGAGTTCAACAAAATAAAGCCAATCAGCAGTAATTTAAAGCATCAACTAGAAGCTATACAACAAGGAACATGAAGACAAAAGCGTGCTTGATATATGAAAACCATTGAGATATTCTTTACAGACAGTGTTTCAGTGGCTCAAAGGTAGTTTTCATTGTTGTGAAGTAAGACTGGATGACATGAGTGTTAGGGCCACTGTCAGGTAAAAAGACTGAGATTTTGAGAAAAGCTGAGAATAGCTTTGACAAGAACATGTTGTGCTGTCACGAGAATAAAATTTATCTAAAGCATTTCAATTTTTTATAATATTACGTCATGACTCTTTCTCACAAACTTATGACTTTGCTGTGAAAAACGTCTATATTGTTAAGATGTAAAAATGTAGTGTATTTTTACAAGAAAGGGTCATAGTATCACAAGAATGAGTGTTATTTTTAAAACAAAACAGCAAATCGTAGAATTAACAAAAACTGACAAACAGCTCTCCCTTGTTTACCACAACAGAATATCTTTTAATAATCCGACTTAATATTTCAAATAATGTGGGTTTTTTTTTTTAAATTACAATATATAATAATGATATCATGACTGATTTTTTTTTCTTGCAAAAACGTGCTTTTTTTCCTCATTAAATAGTCAATATTAGAATAAAGTTGAAATTCTACAGAAAAAAATAAATTGTAAGATAAACTCATCTCATTTCTCATTTACACATAAAAACTGACATAGGTCTCACGTGTTTATTACAATATACTATTAAAATAAATATTTTGTGATACTGCAACTTCATTATAAAAATAATGCAACATTTTCTGAGAAAATTGCATGTTACAAGATAAAGCTGTAATTTTATGAGGAAACATTACATTAAAAAAAGTAATCAATTAAAAGAATAATATTTAAATAGTCGTGAAGAGAAAGATCAACAATATTGCAAGATTATATTTTGTCGCATTTTTTGAAAAAAAAAAGTCATAGCATTACAAGGTTAAAGCTCTGTTTTTTGACAGAAACCTTCATTTGACATGTACTTTAAAAATGACAGACCACTCTCTTCATTTATTGTGACAAAGTATTAAAATAAGCATTTTTTAGTTAAATTGCGACTTAATTGAAAATAAGGAAATATCTTGAGATTAAGTTGCAATTTAATAAATGAAGATGATATTTTATGGATGAATTAAATTGTGTATTCATTCTCTCCACATTACAACCTTTTCTCATGTAACAATTGTTTTCCAATTTGCAAATATGAAAAAAATGACTCTAAAATAGCTCTAAACTCTGTGTGTAAAACTCTGTAGCTTGACTGTAGGTAAAAATTTAAATGACTTGTGAAATGTGAAGCTGATTGAGTTGATGATAATCACACTAACTGGGACACCAAAGAAGTGTAGGACAGATAAGAGAAATATTAAGCCATGACGCAGGATGATGAAAAAAGAAGCCTGAAAAACAACCTATTGTAACCTTCACCTTCCTCCTATACACAGCAGTTTTAATCTTGTTGGTATGAGAAGGCTGAATGTCTGAAACTGTCATAAAGCTTATACTTCATCATCCTAGCATCCATGTCCTGCAGATAAGCTTTTGGTTCGCACTCATAATATACAGAAACTGCACTGCCAGGTATAAATTAAGAATAGAATATGCTAGGGTGTATTTTTTGGTGTTTATACAAACACTATACACCAAAAAATTTCCCTGGGACAAAAACTTCCTGGGACATTTGCAGCTCTAGTTCTAAACAGACCTAGAAAGCTTTTCCAGCTACACAAAAAGTAGGTACTATAAGACATCTGCTGCATAAGTATGGCAGTCTTTGAAGAGACGTAAATCCCTTAGTGGGAGATCACAGGCAAATTCTGCTGAGTAAACTCTGAATAAACTTGTGTGCTAGTGCAATGAAGTTTTTAAATTTTCTTTTTGTATTAGAGCCTCAACTTTTCTCCTGTACATCCACTATTTAACATTCCAGTTCAGGAGAGGCAGACTGGAGAGGTTGTTGCTGTTGATAATTCAGAGAGATCGGGAATCATTAGCAGCATGTCTGTGAGGCAGGGTGGAGTTACTTGGCCAAGTATGTACATATTTATACAGATATGCTAGCATAAAAACACACCAAGCCACTCTAGGATATCTGAAAAACGGGAAGTCTGTGGGATTACATATAACTACTAGAGCGTGTGTTCTCTTCAAAGGTGGAGATTGTTACTGGGCTTGCTCTCCGTAGCTTCCTGAGGGTAAACATTTAGCACCTACAGCTGTCTTAAGGACACATATAAGTCATTCTGTGCAGCAGATCTAATGGTAACAGCAGTGGTAGTAATTGTACCAGTTCTTGCACAACAGTAGTAGTAGTAGTAAAAACAGTTGCAGTGTAACTGGTACAAGTACCATTAGTAAGAGTAAAAGTATTGTTAGTGATGATTGCAGCAGCATTGGCATTGGTAGCACTGGTAGTTTAATGGCGTAACAGTTTTAGCAGCAGCAGCAGTAGCAGTAATAGTGATTGCAATGGTAGCAACAATAGTGGTTATAGTTATAGTTGCACCAGTAGTATTGGTGGTAGTTGCATGAGCAGTAGCAGAGGTTGTAGCAGCAATAACTGTAATAGTTGTAGTAGCAGAAATATAGTTGAAGTAGCAGTAGCTTTGGTAGCACTAGTAGATATAGTAGAACTGATAGTTGTAGTAGCAATATGGTAAATGGGCTGTACTCATATAGCACATTTCTAGTCTTTCTGACCACTCAAAGCGCTTTTACACTACTGTCACATTCACCCATTCACACACATTCAAACAGCGCTTTTTTCTAGTATTTGTATTTTCTACACATTATGGCGCATCTACACCAATGACACACATCAGGGGCTATTAGGGGCTAAGTATCTTGCCCGAGGACATGCACACCGGAGGAGCTGGGGATCAAACCACCACCCATCCGGTTGGTGGGCGACCCCACCACCTGAGACACAGCCGCTGCTGTAGTTGTAGCAGCCATGTGAGTAGAGGTAGTAGCAGCTGGTGGTATTTGTGTTTCTTGTAGTAGCAGTAGTAGTAACGGAAACAGTAGAACCAGAAGTAGTAGCTGTAGTGGTGGTAATAATTACACTGGTAGTAGTAGCTTTGATGGTAGTAGCAACACATTCGGTAGAAGCAGTTACAGTGTCAGTAGCTGTGTTAAAGTAGAGAGAAGCTGTCAGAGAGATGAAAGGACAGAAACAGACATGTAACAGGCCTCTATTACAGTGCGTTTACACACTGCTCCTTGCTGTGATCTTACTTGATGATGTCTTTGTGTCCATTCCTGGCTGCCAGGTGGAGCGGGGTGGTGGACGGAGAGTCCAGGCTGTCATGTCCGCCCTCCCCTTCTAACAGTGCTGCCACCATGTTACTGCTCAGCAGCAACTTAGCCACCTAAAGAGACATTACAGACACCAATTAAAGATCAAGTGTTAGCTCTGTGGCAGAATTGGGGCAAGAATTATAGCATTAGCAAAACATAAATATATATACACACACAAAACCAAGCTAACTGAAGTTGTGTGGTAGAAATTTATGAACTGAAATGATATACCGTATATGATTTATATATAGTGTCAAGCTAGCAAAGAGAAGCTTATCCACTCCTCAGCAGCTGTCTAAAGATACTATAGCCTCCACTCACACACATGCACACACACAAATACAAAGTCTGTGTGTTGCAAAAAAAGCCCACAGCCTACAAACTCATGTGCACGCACACTTCCCATGTCTGTTAAAATGTTCTCTCGTCTGGTCTAATTCTGAATTACAGGGCCAGCTATACATCTCACAGCCAGGCTTATCCACCAGTGTGACAGACAAACAGTAAAACACACTGCAATGCGCAATCCTTTTAATGTTACAGTGTGTGTGTGTGTGTGTGTGTCCCAAAAGGGACACTGAAGCCTCTTCCTTTTACTCAAAGAAGTCTAATTTATCTGGGTCACTCATCTAAGCCATAGTTCATGTTTGACATAGGCCGTTCCCATCGAAAAAAAAAAAGTAGGGTGTTTTCACTTGCAAATAATTGGATTAGAATAACATAACAATAACATAAATGAAGCAAATCACTACTTGGAGGTTTAATCTCTCTCAGTGCAGAATTCTCAAAATTGCAAGGTCCTTCAGCAGCAACACAACAGTGATCCTTACAAATGTCGGTTTAGCTCGTAACAGATATACGGATTAGGACCAGCGTATATGTTGGTCAATGAGTAATAGACAGCTATAAAAGTATGATTTACTATAGAGTCAATATCAAAACCAGAGTTTACAAAGTGCTTCAATACAGGATAAAATCAAAGCACAAATTATTTGGTCACTCAATCAAATATTCCAATATTTACCTCACACTCATCTTCTTCTTTTAATTAATATCAGTTAATGTGTGGGAAGTGGGATATGCATGTTTTTGTGAAGATTGTACTGAAAATGTAAATAATGGAAGTGATGACAAGAGGACAAAATATCTCAATGAAATCACGTCATGTGCAGGGATATAATTAAACCAATTCTATCAAAATCATTCTGAGCGTGGATGATACTGAATTGTCAAAAACTTACTTTTTAATAAAAGATCAGTATTCTTAGATATATGGGTTACAAACACACACACACACACACACACACACACACACACACACACACACACACACACACACACACACGCACACACGCACACACACACACACACACACACACAAGAACTACACACAAATGTTATCATACCTTCAGTCTCCCAAACTCACAGGCCAGATCCAGAGGAGTCTTTTTCGCCTTGTTCATCAGGCAGGGATTAGACTGGTGCTGCAGCAACATCTCAGACTGAGAATGAAAGGAAGAGAGGATAACGTAAGTGATATCACCTCATGTATAATGCACATGCACTCACATGCCAATCACCCCAACACATCCTCTGTGTGTGTTGATCTTTTGTCTTTGAACAGAAGCAGACGAACATATGACAGCTCTAGTCCAGCCTGTGTTTAAGATTGACAGTATTGTGTTTGTTGTACTCAAGAGGTCAGGGCTTGGTATAGCATATATGTCAGGTTGTGGTGCGTGTGTATCCATGATATGTGTACCTAACCATTAAGACATTCCAGGAGGTAAATAGATGAGCCTGCAGGAAAGGAATGTGTTCAGTTCCTGTAGACTTGTGAAAAACCTGTGCCATGGCATTAATGGCATTACTGGTATTGTGGGTGGACAATACAGGCTGAGACACAAAGGGGTTAGATTTCAGTGAAATGTGAGGACTGGTAATGCCTTGAAACTTTGCCTTTGGCAGCTAAGGTGTATGTGTGTGTGTGTGTGTGTGAGTGTGTACTCACCACCTCAAAATGTCCATACTGAGCAGAGAGATGTAACGGTATCTGTCCATCATGGGAAGGGGAGTTGACGGAAGCATTGGCTCTCAGCAACAATAAGACGGAGTCTGCTTTACCTTGCCAAGCTGCATAGTGGAGAGGACGCATGCCTGGAGACAGGAACAAGAGTGTGCGATGGAGGCAATGAGACAGGAAGTAAAAGGAAGTGAGATACACATTTAAGAAATACTACTGATTTTACATGTCAACGGGGAATTTACTAGTCAGAGAATGAGCTATTTAGCCTGTGAAAACAGCTGTATGTCTTCTGTAGCTTCAACAGAGCTTTGACAAGTGCAATGATAATGTCCCTGGTGATGTCATATATGACATCACCAGTGTTATCATCTGCTACTTAGGTTTGGAAATTAAAATTTAAAAAAAAAAAAGCCAGTTTTATAATGTTGGAGCATGGGGTTTGAAAGGTGTTGGTGTTGACCAAGTAAACTAGCACAACAAGCTATTGAGCTGCATTATGGGAGATGAAGGATCGAGTGTTTTTGAAGCTCAGCCCATATTAGGGCCTAAAAGTCAGGCTATATATCCTTCGGTTGCTTCAATTTTGACCATCCTTTTCTACATAGGTTTCTTAGAAGTTCCTTATCTTAATCAAAATGTAAAGCTAAGTTGTGGGAGTGCCCATTTTGTTAGTGTCAAAAAATCCCATGAAAAGACCAAAACCAATAATGTGCTTTTTTCTAATCTCAGCCCCAGGCCCACTGTTTCATATGGAAGATACAAATCTTTAAATCTTGATCAGTTAATTGTTTGGCAATTTGGGGCAGAAGAACAAGCTAGAAACACAACATGGATATATTATCACCTTACGCAACTGATCTGTCCAATGTGTTAGCAAACAATTGCTTATTTATATAGCTAGTAAACAAAGAGCAACATTAGTATTCGTATATGGCCACAAGAAAAATGTCAGTACAATATTCACTCTGTAAAGTTGTGAGCCATCAAACCAAAACAATGAGCTCAAAAGATGCTAAAGCACCCTGCAGAGCTGAGGGGAACTGTAGAGGCGGCTGATAAGTCTCTGTGGGGTCATTACTTCAAGCAACTCTTTTCACGTTACAACCTCATTTGAGCTTTTGTTCAAATAAAAAACAGTTTATTCATGCAGCTTTAACATGAGTCACCATTTACAGTATGTACATGGCACAGAGTAAAAATAATCTACAGTGTTTGTTAATGGTGATGAAGGAACATGTCATCCAGTGCAACAGTCAGACTTAATTACGATATGTGTTTTCAATAGTTTCGGAAAACAATGGAGCTCTGTGGCATAGAGGAATAAGATACTATATACAAGAGTTTGAATACACAAAATCTCAGTAGAACATATTCCTTTTTAGTGTGTTTTCTTGATAAAAATGAGAGAAATACAGAATGTCAACCACTAATTTTAAGAGATAAAACCAGATACTTTTGAAACATGCCACTTGTTTGTTCCTCTCCCCATAAATAGACTTTGTGACTCTAGGGATTCCCCTTTGGAAACTGGTTGACAGAGGAGATAAACTTTTCACTTTGACTTTTCCTGACTTGTAAAAACTCAGAGGGTTTTATGTTTCATCTCTCTGATTTATTACACCACACCAGACACACAATTTCATCTGATGCCCTGACACATTTATCATTGATCAAGTAGTTAATAAAGTTACAGTTGCCTTCCTCGTGAAATTACAGCCTTTGCTGCAGAATCTAATACCTCAGCTCTTCTTCCCTGAGGATTAATGTTGTATTTCATAAACTGTGATAATTTCTTCTGACATTAGAGAAGGCAATTTTCATTTTAATGGTAAGGCTGCATGCCACTGCTGAATAAAGCTGAAGGAAACCCTGGAGACCAAAAATCTGACAAGTTGTCAAAAAACAGTAAATTTTAAATTCAACTTTTAAAATGTAACTTCAGAAATCTGTAGCTGACAGGCATCACACAAACATGGTTATGAGCACTATACGCCACTGCCACTCCTGCAAAAATTCTACTACATCTGTTCCACTTGAGGTCTGAGGATATTTGTTGTGGGGCTGCTGTCAAGGCATGGCAGACAAACTTCAAAGTGAATCATATTTATTCATATGGGTCAAACTTATTTTCAGCTGAGAGTGCCAGAGAGCTTTTGAGAAAGTTTCAGGCCCAATTTAACCCCAACTGACTTCCTAGCCATGAATGTTTTTTCCTAAGTTGTGGGCTTGTCTGGTGACACTGGTTCAGCTGGTAAAGCTGTTCTGCCATTGAGGTACCGTTGATGTCCTTGATATCCACTGTGGCCTGGGCCTCTAAAAGCAGAGACAGCAGCTCCGTGGTGCCCGTCAGAGAGGCATGGTGCAGGGCTGAAAAGCTGTGGGCGAGACATAGAGGGAAAAAAGAGGGGGGCAGGGGACAGCGAGAAGGGGAAGAGACAAGGAGATGAGTGGGGCAGTAAATCAGACTGATGACTTTACAGCAGGTGAGCCATTTTATAACTCCAGACTATGTGTTTGCCTTGGTGTGTATGTGTTTGCTCTCATCAAAAATCCACGAGATGTCTTAACTTGCGTGTGTGTGTGTGTGTGTGAGATCCCATTGCAATATGTATATGCAGTCATTACAACTCCAGGTTAAGATAAGAGGCAATCTGTGCTAATACATTTTTTTTTTAGCATCAAAACTGCAGACTGAGATGAGGATCATTTCTTCTCAGTGTGTGTGTGTGTATGAGTTCATCATCTCAACATCCAGAGAGGTGACCCTACAAGGCAACACATGAGAGGAGCTGGAGCTGGAACACACTCCCCTCATGGGAGGATAAAAAAGCAGCTACAGTACAGAGGGCCTGCTGGTTATTTCGCACAGCCTCAGGCAGTCATCGCAGAAGCCCTGAGCTTTTGGGCACCATTGATGATAAACTCCTCGGCTACATTTGGAAAGAGAACTACTGTAGCTGTCTCAATAGAAGTAAGGGCATCTTTAAAGGTTGCATTATGAAGTTTTCACCATAAACAACACTGCCAAGCAAACTTCTTTCCTCATATGTTAAAGATTACTGTCATAGCTCATGTTGTAACCTAATGTATTGTGAAATTTGCCCTAGTTTAGTCCTGGTACGCATTTTGTGAGCACCCTTAGGACAAAAGCCTGGTAATACCTTTCTGAGTTTTTGGGTTGATGATAAATGCACAAATTTACCAGTAATTAAGGGGCCTGAATTAACTCAGAATTTGTGGTAACATAAAATGTATCATCAGCCGCCTGCTAACCATTCCCCTCTCTAGAAAAACTAGGTTATTATTTCTACAAGATTGCAACATGGATTTAAATACTCGTCACAAACAAACAAACAAAAAACAGCCTAAATGTCACTGTCCTAATCGATTTCCTGCTCACAGGAGCTAGCTAACAGACTGAAAATGCTGGCTGTGTTTAAAAGGGATACGTCAACATTTTGGGAAATAGGCATACTCGCTTTTTCCCTGAGAGTTAGATAAGAAAATTAATACCACTCTTATATCTGTGTCTTAAGTAGAGAGCTGGAGCTGGAAGGAGATAGCCTAGTGTAGCCTAAGGACAGGAAGCAGGGGTAAACAGCTAGTCTGACTCTGACCTAAGTTAAAAAAAAAAAACAACAACTCCATATTTAGCTAATCATAAAGTTTGTTTAATCTGTATTCAATAAGGAATGTAGAAACAACTACTTGTGGCTTTAGGAGGAGTCATGTGAGGCCAGGTGCTCCAAAGACGCGTCACTAAGGTGAACTAAGGTAAAGGTGATTCTCTGTGATGGCAGGCAAGATAGAGATTATAAAATTCAGACATCAGTGTACATTGATGCAAAAAGATCTCAGGGATCTCAAGACAGTGAGGTGGTTTATCTTATCAGTCACATTGTTTAGGCCTCGATGCTCCTGAGCCACACACCTTCATTTCACCTTTATCGCCTATCTGGCAGACTATAACTTGTCCCACCCTGATACACCTGCTAGAGCCACTTTCTCAGACACGCTGTCAGAAACACTGTCTCTAAGGAATGGGTTGACTTAATGACAAGTCACTGTTTGCTCACTTTCCCCGCTCCTCTTCATCCCCTCTGCATTGATCTCATATATCACAGGTAACCCCCTCCTCTGTCTCACTTACACACACACACACTCCCTCACTCCCTCATTGATGGACACGTTTAATTTCAATACCCCTATTGTGTAAAGCCTCCCACACACTACATTGACCCTGCATGTAGTGACAAGCATCCGCCCTTAGTCAACACATAGACACACTGCACATACACAGCCACATAAGTTCGCACAGCAGCTTGCATAGGGGGGTTCTCTGCACGTCTGATGGTCTACTTTGATAGAACTCAAAAAAGAAATTATTTTGATAGGAACAGAGACTAAACACCTTGATTCATGTTTCTGTCTGTTTCAATGTCTGAAACAGAAAAAGAACATATCCAGAGAGGGCCTAATAGGAGGCAGTCACAAGTAGGGAGGAAAGCCAAGAAGTACTGTTAATAATTTTTGTTGCATTAGTTTTTTCTAACCCTTTTTTGCATCTTACTGCCTTACTATGGAATATATACACATATATATATATATTTGAGATTTTTCTATGATTTTTTTTTAAATCTACAACCTTTTAGCAGGATGTATTGTACGTTGCCATCAAGTGCTTATTTAACCTTTCACATGGGTCATGTTGAAACCAAAACGAGTTCGCTGGAAACAAATAGTTCACCAGAGATGGAGTATTAACCAACTCATGAAGCCAAGATTAGCTTGACTCATCTAGCTAGCTATAGCTGACAAAATATGCCAGCTAGAAAAGAAAAGCTGTGTTCCTCTGCCTCTGCCTGCAATGACCCATTTTTCAAAATTACCAGACAAACTGCCGACGTTGTGGTTCATGATCACTGTTTAAATCCTAGGCAAGTGTAAACTGAACATATGCCATGCACAGCAACAATAACTAAGAGGGTGTGGAGCTTCACATTGTCAATTAAAACCTCTCCAACTATGCTTGACAATAATAATTTGTTCAAAAATGTGACTAAAAAGGGAGAAAATGTAATTAATTACTACACGTTGGTGGAATAAGTTTTAGTGAATCTCACTGTCTATTTACCTGAGAATATAGTATATTCCTCAAATTTCAATAATTGACAGATGAGTTGAGACATATTAAAGAGAGATTCTTGCTTCTAACTAAACAAGCTCAAATTTCTGTAATTCTCTAAGTTGGATAATACCTCTGAATAATTATGTGTCAATACATGTGCATGATTTGGTTATGAGTCACATTGTATAGACTGAAGACAAACAGGAGCCTGCCAGCCACAGGTAGGGCATTTTTTGCTTTAATCTGTATGTCAATCAAGATACAGTGACTTTTGCATTGCATTCTTTTGACTCAGCTTCATGCTTATCTCACAGGCTGACAAGCATACAAGCACATCCACACATAGAATCCTCTTACCCGTCTGAATCTTGGTAGTTGATGTTGAGCCTCTTGGTGGAGCCCAGTAACTCTGGAAAAAGACAGAGATGGAGAAAGGAGGGGGATTGAAAGATGACCATTAATATCTGGTGACATATTTGTCTTTTCATCAGAGCTCTCCAGAAATCCCTCCCTCGCTGCAGGATCCTGTGTGTGTTTTCACAATGTTTTTTTTCCCTGCACTTCTCCCTGTCATCACTCCTCCTTTCAAACAACTTGACAGCCCTGACAGGATAGAAAGCTTTCCTCACCCATCCTTCTCTTGGTGAGTCCGACACCCTCATTGCAGCCAAATGATTCATAAACAAATGATTCTGCCTCGCAGAAATGTACCATTCCACCTAATTTACACTGCTATTTTATCAAAGGTCTTGGAATCGAGATTGACAACCATAAAACACAAGCATGCCTGAACATATCATATATATCTTTCTTTTTCCACAGAAGCACTTGGTGCAAAAATTGCATAAGTCAGTTAGCAAGACTGAACAAGTTGTTTTTTCACTCACCTTGGAACAGACAAACTGCTACTTGTCCCATGTCTTAGTCATTCATTCTATACTCCAAAAGGGAACATACTGTGGTCTACTTATCTATTCTCTTTCACTTTTCCTGCTCCTGCATGCGTTGCAACAATAACCAAAATATATATAAAAAAAATAAAAGCAGTGGAGAGTAAAAATTCAATATTTTCAGTTTTTTAGAAATTATTTCACAGTGTTCAGAATGACTCCAATTGAATACCAGTTACCTAAACTGGCTTACAAACTGGTTCCACATGTTACATACTGGAAATATTTTTCTAAAGAACCTCAAGAGACAGCTACAAAGTTGTCCAAGCTTTGCTGTAGTATCATATTTTTGTCTAAGGTATCAAAGTTAAAACCTATACTGAGACAACATTAACTTCCTCTTTTCCGTGCATAATCTTCCCAACACCCTACTCAATCCTTAAATCCTCACTTTACATCATAACAAGCAATCAAACATGAATTCCAGACATCAGATATAATGCATCTATCTCCATCTCATACATTCATCTACAGCCCCTACGGAGGACTGGAAACTTTACTCACACAGCTAAATATCCTTGGACATCCTACAGCAGAGATCTACTGTAAAGGCCCTACTGTCCACCCAGACCCACACAGGAACTGAGCTGCCAAGGCCTACATACAGACCCATTCATCTCAGTCAATCTCCCTCTCTGTTTTCTCCCACATAGGTGTGGAAAATCACAATAAAGCGTGTGTGTGTGTGTGTGTGTGTTTATAAGGTGGGGGAGTTAGCAGTACAATAGAAACAGTGACAGGTACAAATATGAATAAACTCCTCCTGTTGTTCTGTTAACAAACAAGTTTGGTAACAGACTGTTAGAAGGGTTGTTAGCACAGATAGCTTTATTTTCTCTTTTCAGTAAGTTTTTATTCAATTAAAATGTGTAAAATAGTGAATAAAATCTGAGTGAGGAGAAAATGGAACAGTGCAGAGAAAATAGTGAGAAACTCCTGGGGATTTGTCTGGTTGTCCGACTGCTCGTTTTTTTCAGCAAAGTTGCTGCTCCCCAGATCTCACATATTAACTTGGTGGAACATTGTTGTTATCATCCATAGGAATGATGACCAAAACTATGAAATTAGTCCAAATTTGTAATAAATTGGAATGATCTATCGGAAGAAGTGAATGAATTTCTTTAAATAAATCTTATGTAACAGAAAAGGGATTATATCATCAAAGGGAAATGCTTAACAGCAGCAGCTGCAGCAAAAGACTTGCTGTGAAAAAGTTATGTAGAGACTCTAGGAGTAAATAATCCATATAAAAAAATAAGAATAAAGAATTTGAAGCAATTGTGAATTCAAAGCATATAACAGGGTTGCCACTGGAGCCCTAATTTAATATTGAATTCTGTTCTTTCCGGTTTATTGATGTTATATTTCAACTCGCAAAGGTCATAAAGGGAAAATATTCTGATTTACAGTGCATTTGGGTTAGTGTGTATAAAAACATATGACACCCTCAATAAAAGCACAAAGACTTTTATTCAAAGACCAAAGGTGGATAACATTTCATAATATTCAAAGAACTTGATACAAGATGTCTACCATTCTCATGCATCTCAGTGGATAAAGAATGCATTATCACTTCAATTAGGATAGCGATTCCCATCGGAGCCCCCCATGTAAGAAATGCAGAACTTCACAACCTTGTTGGGGGTGTTGGAGGATAGTCTCTAACATATGGCAACAATAATGTGCAAATCTGGGTACAGTCATACTTTATATTTGATGTAATCATTTTACAGCAGTCCAGTGAAGTTAACTAAAAGGCTGTAGAGCTGATGCTGCAGAAGACTCAAATACATAAAAACAAGAGCCTGAAGGCACAAAAAGGCATTGATAATGAGACAGATAAAGGGGTTGGGCGTTGGGCTGCTTGCCAAAACGGGGTCTAAACTGTCCCAGTGGTATGGAAAGAAGAGGGCCTTTCAGGAGTTCTAGTTACAACACGAGCCGACATTCCTCACATAGCACACCCACCACGCTATCCTACTCGCTTGCTGTCTCTCGGACTATGTATCTGCAAAACTGTCACCTACCTTTTCTCTGCTCTGCTTTCTGTTCTCTCCCTCCTTCCTTCTTTGCACAAAAGTAGGGGGCTCCTTCTGACATCAGAATCAATTTAATTACCAGCATGCTGACTCTATGCATGTATGTCTGTGTGTGTGTGTGTGTGTGTGTGTGTTTGTGTGTGTTTGTGTCTTTGTGTGTGTGTGTGTGTGTGTGTGTGTACAGACATGTTGTAAATCTCAAGAATTGTGTTTACTTGCGGAGACAGGGCAATTACAGGGTTTGGTCCTTGCTGAAGGGTGATGTCCCCGCAAACCAAAATTATTGAATATTAGGATCTAAGGAGTTGTCAGTGTGGAAGCCCTCTATTGTTTACTATGGTTACAACAGACAAAGCAAAGAAACGCCGTGATGCTTTGTTTTGATAGCCTTACCAGAAGCATAAGCAATACTCTGAACTACTGTTGTTATGCTCCCCCTGCACCTTTCTCATAACAGCTGAAGTATCCTGGACAGAAGAGAAGGATCTTGCTCCTAGCAAAGGAATGCTCCAAAGAGGAGGGAAATACAAGAGAGGAGGAGGAGAAGTTAGGACAAGAGAAAGATGAATTTATTCCTCCATACAGGTGATACAAGGGGATTTTTTTTAGCATGGGTGTCAGGTGAACAAACAAGAAAACATGCAACAGACTTTTTGAAAAAAACTGCTATATGCACAAACAGCCCTAAACTTCTTCACACTATGAAGAGAGCAGGGAAATGTAAATAAAAAATAAAGAGACAACAAAAAAGATGGCTTGCTTCAACAAAACTGCAGCTTGCAGAAGCACCTGTTGCTTTGGTTTGCATGGCTGCAAAATTCTTTGTAAAATGTCTTTGATCATCCACACATTTAAAAAACTGGAGGTAAAACTGTAAGAGAAATCAAATCTGAGTTTAGCTTTCACACAATTGCCATTTTCTTTTACTATCTGAGCATATCTGAGATGCTTTTTTTTAGAGCATCTCGTCATGCTGAATTCTACTGCCACATGTCACCTTGGAAATACAAGCAATTCTAAAAAAGACTATGTAAGTTTCAAGATTGACTTCTGTACTTCACTGTTTTAAAAAGAGAAAGAAAGGAAAAAAAGAGCAAAAAATGCATCAGAAATAACTGGTTACCTTCAGATCTTTGTCTTCGTTTCAAATCAACTCCCATCCACACTGGCTTCTCATTAACAAAAGCAGAAAAAGAAACTTGATTCAGGGGTTATGGGTTGTGACGAACCCCAGCATCACAAAGAGCAGAAGGTAGCCAGCATAAAAACAGCAAAGCCACAGGGGCCTGGAGCAAGACCAAAATACAGGGGAGGGAGGAAAGGGGGTAATTTAGGGTCATCATCTGTCTCTGCCAATAAATGGTTTGTGGTCAGGTAAGGACCTCATCAAGGGAAACACTTATCTAAGGAACACATCCATCTAACTGCACTGATTACTGAGAGGGTAAACACAGTGCCTAAAACCAAACCAGCAAGGGAGAGCCGGGACAAACCGTCATTCCAGCTGTCCCACAGAATTCCCAGTAAAGCTCCAAAAACACGATTAGGAATGTATGTGTGTCTGCGTTCAACACACTGTTGTTACACATTTCATAAGAATTAAAATGAAGGAAAACTGAAAATTGTAGCTGAAAATTGTATATATGCTACATATTATCAAACAACCTCCAACCAGTAAAATGTAGATTGTTTGATAAATTTGATACATACATTGGCCTCAAAAATGAAAGTATCATGCGATTATAGCAGGTACAGAATGTCTGTCAAGCAGTCTGTACTGATCTATTAATCAATAAGCAATTCCTGCTGCCATCAGACAAAGTCCACTGTGCTAACCTTGATTAAAGCATATTAAAAAGGACACCACGCAGCTAAATAACCCCACCACACACACACACACACACACACACACACACACACACATCTGTGCAAATCAAAAGGGCCAGTTCTTACAGCCCACTTGTGTGAGACACTGGCTTATCATGGTTCAAAAATCATGCGTAATGGCCTCCTTTACAACTTGTCCAGTGAAAAAGTTAGTTTAATGTTTTATTCTTGAAATGTATTATAGAATATTGTAAAAATCGGTCCTGCAAGATAACAGAACAAAAAGTCTAGTTCTATATGAACCCATCAAATATTTTGATGCTGAATGGATGCTAATGCAACTGAATACACCAGTGTCGAAATATCCTGCATGTGGCTGACCATGGACACTACCTACATCACTCTGTGCAAATCTTTCTGATTTCATTTCAAAACTCTTTCTAAACTTTTTTGCAAAGCAAATGTTTGATCTGTCAAAAATATTAGCAATTTCAAAAAGAGTGAAGTTGAATTTGGCCACGGCCAGAAATGCTTAGGAGAGGTATCCCACTGTCAAGTGTAATCAGCTGTAATCCTGCTCTGCCATAGACCTGCAGTCTGATATGTAATGCATGTTAATGCAGCTGGAGGCTCGTGTAACTGACTACAGAGAGTAACAAGCCCTAAAGCAAGTTTTTAAATAAGTGGAGTTTGCTGACAGAACACTACCTGCAACAGAACACCTTTTGTTTTACCTCTAATTGTACACAGACTGTGAATAAAAACAAAATTGTTTTGCTTGCATTTATGATATTGTGTTCAAGTAAACAGTCATTAAAAGTACTGTGAGCTGTGTGCAAGTGTTGTTAATACAGCTGCAGTTTTCTAGTGGAGTTTCCTAAAACTAAAGAGGAAAGACAGGACAGTATAAACAGTGCACACCACACACCCAAGGGCATACGCAAACACCAAATATGCAAAGTGACACACTTTAGCTTCATCAATTCTTCATCAATTGCTTCATTGCTGCATCGTTTGCTATAGGAATAAATGCTGTAACTAGGTCTTGAGAAAAACCCTTAACATCAAAACAGCTCTGGAATGTATCATCCAATAAATTTGCTCCATTGTTAAAAATGTAGAGAATAATCTCCCGTGGTGCCGCTGGCAACTAGGTCAAACACATTCAATATTCGCTGACAATGAGCCAGTGTGAAAATGAAACAGATGATCTGTAGTGATGTGTTGCATTCTGTGTACTGGTGTGTGGAACATGAACTGGCATTGCTACCTCTGTATACTTCCTTTTAACTGCTAGGAAATTAGAACAAGCAAAAACACACCTGCAGGTTGTATTTTACATAACATGTCTCAACCCTGTACCTTAGGGAGAAAATGCTTTACATACCATTCAATTCATCTGTTTATTCTACTTACCCAGCTTGCTGAATAGCCCCTCCTTTATTTCCATGCACTCTTTCTATTAGACACGAGGCTCTTGGTTAGACCGGGTTCCCACCTCAAAACTGGCCTTGGAGGTGAAAAACTGTGTTGGTTATTAATATCTAACATACGACTAGGATTGGGCGATTTGATGGTATATTCTGCGTGTTTCATGTTAGAAAGTATAAATTTGCCAAACGTAATTATCATAATATTGGTTTTAATATATATTTTGCATATCACAATATTAAATTCCATATACTGCAGTAGAGGACTTTACCCATATCACTGATTCTTACATATACTGTATCTGATCAATATTTTCCTAGTTGTACATCAGTTGTCCTTTGTGGTATGAGACCATAAAGTCAAGTTTTAGTGCTGGAATTCTAATCTGGATTTGAATTTAAAAAAGAAATACCTTAAAATGCAACAAAAATCTTATTAATTCTATTTCTTTCTCATCATATTGGCACGTGTGAAATTTGCAAGAAACTAGGCACCCAGTACTGAATCTGTACATCACGTTGCCCTCCTCTTGACAGAAACATATGAGAGCATGTGTAGCAATCAGTTCAGCTATCTACCTGGGCAGAAAAAAAAACCCTGTAACGGGCAACTATGTAAAGCTACCCATTATAGTTTTGGTTGAAATGGTCCTGAAGCTACACAGATCTGTGCAGCAAGAGTTGCACACTCAAAATAGAGTTACAAGGTGAGTTCATTTCTCTGCACTGAAATGCTCAGTCATATGCCATAACAGGCACATGACAGGCACTCAAGGGACCAATTTTGAGCCAGCTATTAGGCTTTTGCACATTAAAGGCAAGACTGCTACTTATGACTTATGTGAATATCTTATATTTTCAATAAATTGTTTAATCTGTGAAATGTCAAAAAGGTGAAAGAATGTCCAATTCCTGAGCCCTAGGTTAGGTTTTCGAAGAGTTTGACCCGCATTCCAAAACTTAGATATATGGATGTCTTCAAAGTTTAGAGGCTGAAACCATAGAATATTTAGTGTTTTTACTCAATAAATTATTAAAATGATTCATCAACCAAAATTGTTGTTAATTAATTTCTTAATTGTTTCACCACTATTTAAGAGCTAAATGTTTGTACCAGAGACAATAACAGTCTTCCAACATGAAGAACTGTCACACTCTCTGACAGAAGGCCAGGCATTAGTGATGACTACAACTATTACAACTGGCAGGTGGGATGCTGGTGAAGGCTCAGGTATATTATAGGTTATTCAGAACCCAGAAAGCAAATGTTTGATGCACGACATCATCTCCGTGTAAGGCCAAACTACAAGCATCTGAGGTGTGTCAGTGGAATGACAACATGCCATAGGCTTCAAAACACAAGAGCAAGAAGCAAGTATACATAGTGATGTTCAAATCGCATTTTGTTTTAAGATTTCCATGGGTACACTGACCTGGTCAAGTAAAGGTAATACTTTATTTTATGGGTGCACAACTTTCTAATAATAACAAGATTTTTTTTGTTTTGTGTATAAATAATAGCAAATTACATAGTTCATACAAGGAGAATCTCACCTCATCTCGAATATTCTAAAAGTCTACAAGAAAAAATAACTACTATCGACGAACTGCAAACACACAAAGAAACAATACTCACCAGCTGTTTTAGTCTAAAGAGATGTTCCCTTACCTTTTCTTTTTCTCTGCTGTGTGTCTAGCAGCAAGGCGGCCAAGGAATGACTATCTCTATCCCTGAACCACAGCTATTACTGCAGAGGACTGGGGTGCAATGAGAGGAACTATGACACAGGTTCATGAAGAGTTCACCGGCCTGGAAAACTTTTGTGTAGTTGTCGCACAGTTTATGCTGGCTCATCGTTGTCTGCTCTTTGATTCTGCGGAGTTGTCTACTGCACAGTGTCTGCTGTGCGCAGCACTTTACCACTTTCTTTTTTAATGCCATTTTTTAAGAACCTAGACTTTTCCATTTCACTACTGATGGTGGTTTCCTAGTCATGTAATTGTTTTTGATTTGCATAATCTCAAAAATGAAGCCACACTCAACTCAGTCATTAGGTGTGTCTTTTCTGACCGACTAGAAATGTGATGTATGTTGACGCCTATAGAATTCAAGTACTGCCTGAAGTCCTGGGCCTCTGCCACCTGTCAGTTCAATCCCATATTAAAATAGTGGACTGTAGCTAAGCCTTGAGGCTGTTGCTGATTATGCTGCTAAGGTCAAAATAACAAACAAAAAGATCGATAGGCTACTTTTCTCACTGATCCCCTCTAGCTAGTTAGTTAGGTGTCATGTGATTATTGGACTTGTGCCAAACACAAGCATGAGGTCCCACAATCCTACATGGATGAAAAGGTCAGTACATTTCTCCTTTTTCCCTAAGAGGAATGGATCCATACACTCTTGTGCCTACTTACTGTTATATGTCACTTAAGCGCTCATTTTATGATAAGTGGAAGAGCTTCTACCAGCAAAACCTACAGTGTATGGCAGTAATAGCTTGACTAACCATACTATACACTGTCAAGTAAGTTGGTATTAAATGTCTGGTCAGATTCATGGTCTTGTTTACTTGATCAAATCTTGGTTTACGATGTATTTTTCCCAACTTTAATGATTATTTGGCTGCAGAAAAAGTATAATATCTATCAGGTTTCCTGTTTTACTTTTAGTACTATTATGATTTTTGTACCAAAAGTCAGGAATTATCAGTGGCGTTGAAACTTTACACCATGCGCAGCCTGACTCAGCCTTAAAGGAAGTCTAAAGTATATTAAAGCTTGTTTTTCATTTTCATAGTTCTGATTATCATTTCTCTAAGTTGTGATAACATTGTACCATCTGAAGAAACTGGTGAGAGCTAGGAAAAATAAAACATTATTAAAAAGAGGGTTATGGAAAGTGAAACAGGGACAGATGGTTTGAACCCAAATCCTCAGGTTAGTAAATTGATTTGGACAGGAAAAATAATTCTGTCCTAAACATCAATTGGAGTTTCAGACCGACTTTATTATCAGTATAGTTAGTGCATCCACTTTCCGCTTTTCCTTCAAATGGTTGAACTACTAGCTGATTTACAACATGTACAATTATAATCATAATCTCACTGCTCATACTTGTTGCCCCATTTTGAGATCTCAGTTTTTATGATCACAATTTTATAATAACCAATATCTGCAAGTGATAGTTGCAAATATGAAAATAAATTTGTAATATGCCCTAGTTTTCCTTTAAAGGGAAACTTTAGTACTGTACTTCCAAAAAATTGGAGGACTGACTTTTAGCCTCTTTTAGCATTGTTCAAGCTTCAACAATACTGGATCCAACAACTTCTATATCACAACTCAGTGGTCTCTTTATTATATCCTCCCTGACTTGTGAATTCCCATGTCTTTCAAACTTCTCAGTACCAGTGTGTAACAGAAGCTTTCTATTATAGGTTTGAAGTAGGTGTAGCAGTACTCTTCATCGCAAACTTCGGTTCATATGTAAAATTAGTTGAGTGCATGATCATAAATACTTAGTTCCATAACTTCAGATTCAGTTTTCATAACTTGACAGTTTGAGAGTTATAGTGCTGCAATTGATACATACATCTTAAAAACCTGCACACATTCTTCTTCGGTCTGTGGGGAAGCCAGATGATGAAAAACAAATTACAAAGAGGTTGCACTGAAAATCTGAATGCATCAGTGAAGCGAGCTCTAATTCCACTTGTTTCTTCCATGTCACAGGTTTGCCTAACACAGCCATACACTGATCTCTCAGTATCATCCAAGACTTGGTTATCCAGACACTTCTCACAGCAATGAATAGTGTCTTCTTCTAAGGCACAGAGGGCTATCAAACGACTACAAAGTCAGACAATATGAAGAGCAACCACAGGCAGAGATGAGAAGAAAAGTTGAATGAAATGAAGGTAGAAAAAAAAGAAAAAAGAAAAAGAGTGAGATAACATAAAAGATGGAAAAGCCACAAAAGCAACCTCTCCTGCTGATTCTCATTACTACTAACAGATGCTGACACAGCCCAGTTCCCATACATGAGTGTAAATACACACATAAACAAAACGTTCTTGTCAGACGGCCACACTATCTTTATAAGCACAAAAGCAATTCCACAAAGTCAGAGTACTGAGCCTACAGGTATGGGTTTTTTTGTTGTTTTTTCCTCGTCTTATCAAAGACCCAAATCCAAACACATGAATACTGTTGCAGGGCATGTAGAGTCAGGGCAGAGCCCTGTGACAGCCTGTCTTACACTGTGAATGCTACATTCATGCACCTGCATGACCTGCTTGTTTTTTAGTAACAGAAGAAAAGAATTGAGCTAAATGAAGAGGAGCGCCAGACTTAACTGCAGCCTGGTGCAGGTGATAAAAGGCTAGTTATGCTAGAGTAGATGACCCTGTCTATTGCCATCATACTAACACACACACACACACACACACACACACACACACAGCTTAGATCCATTGGTAATTTCCTCAGCAATCCCATACAGGCTACCCCATCTGTCAGAGGAGGAGAGGGGTCAGGATTAATGTGTGTGTGTGTGTGTGTGTGTGTGTGTGTGTGTCTGATACAGTACAAGGCTAGGTGAACTCAAAAGCCTTTGACACACTACTTGGCTGCTACCCAACTGTCTGGCTAATAAAGTAGAAGACCGATTAGCCCAGTTAGCTGGTTAGCTACTACACCCTGCTGCTACAGACTCAGAACATAACAAAAGACATGAGACAAAAGTTATGGAATTGAAGGAGAATCGACTATGAATGTGTTTCGACATATTCAGTATATATGCACACAGACAGCACACACTTGCACACACAAGTACACCTCTTCTTAGGTACTATTAGCTCTAACAGACGTCTAATCTGACACTAGGCCAGATGGGTTATCCCTAAATCAAGGTAAAGGAATGAAGGCAGGAGGAGCTAAGATAAAGAACGGGAGGTAAGGGTGGGGGTTGCTGAAGAAAAGGAAGCTGCTGATCTGCTGAAGGAAGAACCCGAACTCAATGTTGTCAAAAAAATTCTTCACAATTTTTAGAAACATTATTAGCTTTATTAGCTTTATGACCAGTTGTGGTCGGCCTGGCATAGCCTTAAAATTAGAAGCAGGGAGAAACAGCTTGAAAAAGGCCAGGGTGAAAAATTACATAAATGGAAAAAGCAAAGTTTTTTGGAGTTACATAAGGGAACAAGACACGAGAAATATACTCATTCAGCCAGCAAATCTGTGCAGTGTCTCCCACTATAACTGTGCATAAATTGCTAGATACAGTCATTCAACACAGGGTGAGCACATATATGTGTGTTGGAAAGCAAAAGAGCACCCAGCCTTGCAACCTCACTGCGACAACAAGGTCACTGCACCTGGTTGCTGTTCATCAAGTAATTGTTCCAGCACATAAATCCTCCTAAAACAACAAATTTGTTGTTTTTACATTTCTGCTTATTGATGTATTAAATAAATGTGATACACTGTGTAAATACGTGAGCTGTAGAGATGCTGTTAGGCATATTTTTGAGCTTTTTCACAGAGCCAGGGAAGCTGTTTCCAAATATTCATGTAGACTAACTACATGATGAGCTAGTCTCTAACTGCCTGTCTGTCTGCTGTTTGCTGCTGAGCAGGTAGTGTGCAGTGGGTTTATAGAGTTTTTTCCACTGAAAACAGCCGACTGCTGCAGCCGAAAAAGACACTACTAGAGCTGTGAAACTGAACCACGACAGTGAGGCTCTGGCCAGACAGCTGAACAATGAGCTGAAACTTGCTATTAAGCGTCATAAAGCCATGGAAGCTGCAGCTTCTGGTGATAATTCTCTTTAGGTTCATCACTATGAGTGACCAGTTTCACATTTTCAAATTGTTTTCACATTATCATTTGATCCATTGTTATTAGCATGAAAAAAAGCATCTTTACTTCGGAGACATGATGTAACTCCTGTTGAGAAAGGTTCTTGGGTGGGTCTTAACATGTGACTGTGCAAACCAGTAGAAAAGAAGTTAAAGGGTGCAAAGCTGTTTCAACTGACAGGAGGGACAGAAGGCTTGGATTACTTAAAAATCATAAGGACTTTGATTAGATTTTTTTGTCCATGTCTTTTAGAGCAGGACAACTGACCTAAAATTGTTCATTTTCAGAGACTGATAGTACACAAGTGATGAAAGGATTAGAACAGAACATCGAATCTTGAGGCATAATTATTTGATGATGAATAAGACCATCACCATCAGAGCAAATGAGACTTAATACTACAAGAATATGCCTGCATAACAGAGATGTGAAAAGAGAAATGCTTACAAGAGAAATGATATGGCCTCCAGCACCAACATGATCAGGGCATGTCCTTTAACTCCAACATAAAACAAACTTCAAGGACTAACTATTTTCACCTACGCAACAATGAAAAAATCAGGCACATTCGGCTCCAAAAAAGATGCACAAGAACAGATGAGTTTGTAACTTCTAGGCTGGACTATTGCAATTCCTTATGATCAGGATGTCCCAATAACTCTGTGGGAAACTTCCAGTTGATCCAGAATGCTGCGGTGCAAGTACTGACAGGAACTAAGAAAAGAGATCATATTGGGCTTCCCTCCATTGGCTCCCTGTAAAATCCAGAATAGACTTTAAAATCCTCCTCATCATCTCCAAAGCCCTTAATGGCCAGTCACCATCCTATCTTAAAGAGCTCATGGTACCTTACTATCCCAGTAGAACACTTCACTCCCAGAATGCAGGTCTACTTGTGGTTCCTAGAGTCTCCACAAGCAGAATGAGAGCAGAGCCTTCAGTTCTCAGGCTCCTCTGCTGTGGAAACATCTTCCAGTTTGGGTCTATGAGGCAGACACACTCTCCATGTTTAAGAGTCGGCTTAAATTCTTCTTTTTTGATAATGCTTATAGTTAGAGCTGGCTCAGGCTTGTCTGAACTATCTCCTCACTATGCTGCTATAGGCTGAGGGACTTCCCATGATGCACCAGGCCCCTCATCTCCTCCTCTTCCTCTCTATCTGCTCACATTCATATTCCATCAGTGCTTGTTACTAACTGTCCTTCCTCTCTCCTGTAGTTTTGTGCTTCCTCGTCTCTCTTCTCTTCTCCCGTTGCTTTCTGCAGGTTTTTCCGAGTCTGATGCTGCAGAGTCTGGATCCATGACTGTAAACCACCTACTGCCCCATGAGCCTGATCAGCCACACTACTACTAATAGTACTTCTAATTTTTTTTATTAGTAGTAACAGTAGTAGTAGTATTAGTAGTTGTGGTAGTAGTAGCAGTAACGGTAGCAGTTGTGTTTTTGTGCTATATAAATAAAACTGACTTGACTGAAAATGAACAGACCAAAGTTTTCTAAAGAAAATGAGAAAGTATCACTTATTGCATAAAGGTCATTAATGATTAATCAGTAAGAAAAAAACTCCAGTATGGATTTTGAATTTCTGCCTGTGAAGTGTGAACAGAATTCTCGAGCGAGTATCTAACGGCCTATGGTCGTCCAGTTTACTGCAATTGGTGCTGAAATTTTTAATGGTGTTGAGGCTGATGTGGGGTTTTGTGAGAGCTTTTCTATAGAAGGGAAACATGTAGTCTCATTACAAATATGATCATTATAAATCTCAGTGGACTCCCTATTCACATAACAATAAAACATCATGCTATCCTGACTATAACACTAAAACTCTATTAATCAGTCAGTTAATCAGCGTGTCAATTCATTCATTGTTGCCATGGAAATTTGTGCAGCCCTTCATGGTTGCCGAATGACTTTGGCGATCCCTGCTTTCCCTCTACCACTATCCACAAGGAACATTTTCACTTTGTGCAGTGCTTTGGTGTATGGACAAATACTGGCAAAATCATCAACATTTCCAATTGCCTCCCCCCTAGAGATTTATTTAAATGGTGTTCTCCCCACTCTAGGCAGGCAATAAGGCAATATTTCTAGGTAAAGTTCAGTACTATAAATGGTTCAAGTTCAATGGTGCATTGCTGGTAACTAAAAAACAATGGCAAGAGTTTCAAAAAACTACAACCAGATTTTATTAGAACACAAATCTTTTTAATTTGGTTGATGTGAGAGTTTGCAAACCATTGTGCCCCACATGGTTGATAAAGTTGGGTGGTCAAAAACTAAAACACCTTAGGGACTGATTATTCACAAGTATTCACCTGGGACTATATAAATAACATAGCAGTGATGTAATTTTGATATACCTATTACAATTGTATAAATCATCTTAAACTGGTATCCTGGCTTTGATAGGCTTGCTGTGGTTACCCGTATGTTTGCTGAAAGAGGGCTCAAGATTTGTTAAGGTGTGACTAATCCATATACTATAGTAGTATATGGATCAAATGCCCGACACAATCAAATAAGATCTTTTGCCTTTGTATCGTGACTGTTTGTCCATCTGTCCATCGACAATTACCCCAAACCTTGTGTTTACCGTGACAGAGGAGAGGGTTGGGCTTTGGGTCAAGATGAAAGCATGTGTTGCAACAAAAGACATTGTAATCATGAAGGCCTTTGAAGAACCTCTAGTCTCTAATGGTCCTGATTCAGGGAGGGTCAAACAACACCCACTTCAGTCAACTGCCAGTCAAGAGTATGTGAGAGGCGGTCACTTTGGGTGAGATGACTTTACGAGGCAAGCTGTTACTCTAAATGGAACAGAATGTGAGGAGCTGATAGAGTCTACAGCCCTCTGTCCAATCACTGTATCTATAAACATTCCCACCTGATGTGTCGGCTTGCAACAGCTAAGCAAAAAGAGGGAGACTGTGGTGAGTACACTGAAATGGACTGAACACCCAGCCTGATGTCAGCAGATGGCTGATCAGAGAAGAAACCTCCCATCTCAGCTCCCTGTCCATCAGCAACCTCAGTGCCCCTGCTAATCTCCTCGGGACCTGCAGGTCTCTTGTGCCACCTCCCCGCCAGCTACACAATCAGATTTCTGCACCTGGCAAAGCTACTGCTGCGATGACACAAATAGTGGAATTTGAAGGCGGATGCTGGTTTTATAATAATTCTATTTAAAAAAGGCTAATATTTATATAAACCCCTAAAACAGCATATAGATCATGCAAAACACCAAGCATCTACGCTTAAACCAAACAGTGATACATGTTAGAACATTTAGTGCCATGAAATGAGGAGCCCTAGGGACTAAATGTGTTTGCATTTCCAACTCGTTTGTAGATTTGTGAAGGGTTAAGAACATTAACAGTTACTGATAATGGATCGAAGGCTAAGAGTCTACAAACATGTTTGCAGCTCAGTAAAACTGTGTGAGCATTGCGGTGCCTTGACTCAATGCTTACATCAGCAGGTGTACTTTTTACCATCCTGGTTTAGTTAGCATGCTAACATTTGCTAATTAGCACTAAAAACAAAATGCTACTTAGCCTGAAAGAAATATCATTAGTTTCTACAGGTACTGTATTCAGTCACAAACCAAAGTACCATCATATAAAAAAACAGAAGATCAACTAATCCTCAAACTGCCCACTGGTGTAATAAATTACTAAAATTAATTAATAATTAATTATTAAAAGTTTTCTTGATTTATTATATGTTGATTGGCAAATTAATTGATTGACAAAAACACTGGATCTTTTCAATTTACTGCTGCATATGTATTGTATATTTTTGAGAGGAATCATACAGTGGCTGAAAGGAAAAGATCACAAAGACAATATGTTAAAAGGGTTGATGGGAGAAATTCTATGATGTGTTAAAGAGATCATTTAAAAAATACTACTCTGTTAGATATTGGACATCAATATAAAAGAACATGGCATTTCAGGCTCCAACCTCTGCCTTGACTTTGAATACATACTTTGAGTTTATTCTTTTGCCCCGACATTTTACTGCACTATATGTGAGGTTCTGTTATGCTATCCTGCACCTATTGTGTCAGTTTTGCGTTATGTAATTGTCATACTGCAAGAAAATCGGCAACATGAGCACACACATAGAGTAAACCCCCTTTTGCAAAGTCCCATACATCCAGCATGACCATCTGAAAAAACACCCCATCAACCAGTACTCTGGGTTTTGTCAGCCCTCCACATGCTTGGTCACTCCCTGACCTCAAAGGGCCCCCTGCAAGTCAATGCACAGGTGCCTTCCTCCTTCCTCCATTTGCACCCAGCCCCTTACCAGCTTAAAAAGCACCTGACCTCTCCAGAGGATTTGAACTTATTGATGACCTTTGATTGTTATCAGAACGTCACTTAAACTAACTAGTAGACAAAAAAAGCTTTTAATATAATCATCAGCAATTAAAATCTTAGTGTTCTTCATGAGAACTAACATTTAAATCCCCAATAATGGCTGCGGGACGTTGCTAAATTCTTTTTGCCTTACAAGACCAACATGTGGGAATAAAGAACATACTGAATATTATGCTATTCACAGGCGTCATGGGGCCAGAAAGGTTAAGTTTGTTGAATGTTAAGTCGAAATATATAAAAAGTAAGCAAAATATATGATCAATATAACATTTGCAACCCAATTTTGGGGCAGCTACTTTTCAAACCTTTCAAAGCAGGTCACTACTGACCGATCAATCAGCTCTTATTGACAAGGCAGTTTTGTAAAAGGGAGACAGTGGAGGTCATCTGCAGAGCACTCATTACCAGCTGCAGCATCTGCTGTGCTTCTCTCAGACATTGCAGGCTCTGACTGAAGTGACAGATAACTAAGCCATTGACAATGATCTACGAGGGTCCTCAATGTTAGGTGGTTTTGAAAGCAGCATGTGCACATGTGTGGTAGTTAGTGTGGTAGGGCAATATTAAGAGATAAATACATAGACATACATCATTTTCTTTCACAAATTTTGGCAATACCTTTGTCTTGTACTGTTCTTGGTGTGCAGGACCGGTACCAAAAGAGGAGCCATAAAGGCATAACATAAAACACTACCTTAATCATAATACATGTGGTCAGGAGCTGAAAGTCCAACTTATATTAAGGTCAAGAAAGTCAACTGAGCAGGTGAACTAAGGTCTTTTTGACAAACAATCTGCACCATTTCATAATTTCCTCATTTAAAAAAGGCATAAAATGACTTAATCTGCAAAAAAATAAAGAACATCTCTTCATTTATTTGTTACTGTGCGTCTATGTCTGTATGTAGGTAACATTACTGCCTGGTTTAGCTGACCAGTCCTGTTTTAGGGTGAGGTTGGGATCACCTACCTGTTACATACACAATATACTTCAACTGCTTTCAGCCCTTACTCTTCTGCTACTTTAACTTTAACTGTCGATCAGATTACTCTCTTGACCTTCCAATAATTTCTTTCAGGACTTCCATCTCAAAGGTTAAATTCCAGCTTAATTGATCAATTCTACATCCTTGATCTTGTACTTGAACTTCAGCTGAAACTACTGCTCCCTCAAACAGTTTTATTTTAACCAGAACCCACATGGACACTTCAGCTTCATTCAAGTGCTTCCATGTGGGTTCTGGTTCCATTTTACCTGTTTCAGCTTCTTTTGTTGTATTCATTAAAATTGCCCCCTCTACTGCAACTATTTCAGTATTTCAACTAATGCAAATATTTCAATAACATTACTTAAGAAAACATTTTTCCTTTTCTATTAATGCATTTTATTATTTATTTATTCAATTAAATTTTTATTTGAGTATTTATTTATATTTTTTAATGGAGAAGTCAGTTTTCATCTTCCAAAATTCTCACTTTGAAGCTGCTCTAGCAAAACAGATGAAGTGTCTTTTTCAAGGGCACCTTTATGGTAGTTTATAACACAGTAAAGAACATTACTCAGTCCCTTTCCCCAGCTGCATTTTGCAGCCAGTTTGGCAGTCATTCACTATTCACAAACCAATGTACACGTACACAGCAGTACAAAAACAGACAATATGATTTTTAATATTCTTTGCCAAGCAGCGCTCGCTGGCTGTGTAGTGTGTAAAGTGTGTAACAGGCTTTTTCCTGACAGCCATAGCTTTGTTCTCAGAGCTTGTCATTGAGCAGCCAGTATTACTGATGAAAGCCCAGAACAGATAACACCAGAGAGAGAGAGAGAGGCTTCAACTTCACAGCCTGCTTGGCCTTAACTTTTCCCGGCCCTGGATAAGGGAGTTCTCTGTCATTTGCAACAATGCTACTGTAAAGAGAGCTCGCTTGTCGCCTGACTTGGAATCTACACAGATAAGGAACTCTGAAAGAAGAAGAAAGCCCCCTAAAACCCACACAGCAAGACGCACAAGCTGCAGGGGTCTGCATTTAGGAGATTAGCTCATGTTGTGCTGCAGTTTGAATCCACTTAGTTTCAAATTGTCCCTGACCTAGCTACGGGAGGGGGCTGTATGTTGTGGTCGGCAGCTGAACCTGATCCTGCGGTTATCGCAAAGAAACTGCACTTGGTTCAAAAGTAACAACAGCATCGCCGCTGGCAGGAGCCCTGGCTCTGATATCTAAGGTCTTTTTCACAGTGGAAACAGTCACACTCCCAGACCCAGAGCACAGAACAAAGACAATACTGCAGAGAAATAATACAAAACCACCTACCCCCTGGCTCTGGTGGCTACATACTTACTGGTTTTGTTGCACTTGACTTTGGAGAGAAGCTTGTGAGCCAGCAGAAGATCCCCACTCTTCACTGCCACCAGCAGATCCTGTTCTTTCCCCATGATTACAGACTGAACCACTGACACACAAACTGCTCACAGTTGGCAGACAAGGTCACTTTTTTTGTCTTTTCAATGCTCCTTCAGATGGACAGTTTTAGCGACCATTTGTCAGAAGGTTAACAAGTAGCTGCTGAATCCCAGCCATAAGTTGATTTTGTGAATAGAGCACTTGGCAGCATCTAGAAAGAGGGAGCATCAGTAAAACTTGTCCAGGGGGTCTGCTTCCTCACATTGTTGGGGTTTGGGTCCATTATCCCTGATGATGGTGGTCTTGGATTTGCCTTTATAGTAAAGCTAGTGGCTGTTTAGTTGCCTGCAGGGCTGAGCATATGTTCATAATCTGTTTCTGTCAACCTGGAGGCAGCAGCAGCCAAACCTGCCATTACACCACAAAGGGAATACTAGAAAGAAAGAAACAGAGAGAAATCACTTTAAGTATATGATCGCTGAAGAACTACATTCAATTAAAGAATTAAAGAGAACATTAATAGTAGCTGCGATTTGTTCAGGTGTCCCATTAAGCCATGAGAGAGTGGCAGTGAGCCAGTAACAAGAAATTGCAGAACAGAAATAAGAAACATATATTCAAGCTAATGTAGAAAGTGTCTCATTATATAGCCTGAGTTTTGAGACAGTGCTGAAAAGTTTATTTCCAACCGTAAAATGACGTGGTTAAAA
Source organism: Istiophorus platypterus (assembly GCA_016859345.1). Taxonomy (NCBI): domain Eukaryota; kingdom Metazoa; phylum Chordata; class Actinopteri; order Istiophoriformes; family Istiophoridae; genus Istiophorus; species Istiophorus platypterus. The sequence continues at coordinate 3,204,862 of CM029119.1, forward strand.
AAAAAAAAATAATAATAATAATTATAATTGTTGAAAAAATGTTTGAAGGGAGAAAAAATCAGATCAGCTCACATGTCTTTTATCAGATACTCAGATATCTATGTAATGATATCACCCTCACTTCAGTATCAGTTGGGCTGTTTTGCTGATTAATCTGGATTTTATTTCCGAACATTTTGTGGTTGTTTTTTTTCCTTTTTGTCACTGATCAAAGTCTGTCCATATTTTAGTTTACATCTTCTTGAGCTAAGGTAAAGAGCTATTTCTTATTGGCAATTAACAAAACAGTTTCTATCAAGATAAGGAGTTTGAATTTAACTTGACCCAACTTTTGTTTGTTTTCTCTAATCCTGAAAGCCCATTCCCTAAAGAGTATGCAGCTAATCTATTACTCTTCCCATGCAGGAATAAGGTCTCCATCCACTGATAATATTCCCTGAAATTTATGGAAGATTCTTTTCAGTCAAGCTGTCTGGCATTCTGCCATCTTACGTCTTTGGAAAAAGTTCTGTATATTTCTCTCTGAGAAGGAAAAGTGAGGCAGAGCCGACTGCTGCTTCAGTACCAGATTAGCTGAAAACCAAATAACATGGAATCACAAGCAAAGAAACAGCACTAAAGGGACACAAAATAACCGGGAGAAATGTCCTCAAGCAGGAGTCAAACAGTCTCCCCCGGTTTGTCTGTTTCCACCAGTGAGGCCACTTCAACCACGCTGTTTCAGTGAGTCGCACAGCCTCCAGATGAGGAGTCCATTCTGTGTGCAAAAGAAAACCACAAACAAGAGTCCCAGTGATGCTAAGCTTCTATCTTGTCCCTAAGATAGAAGCTTAGCAGTTACTATTGTTACTGTAAGTTACCATACATAAGCAATATAGTAACACATGGTTACTATGGATAAGAAATCCAAAAGTTCTGCTATCTAAAAAAGTCAGCTGAATTTGTTTTCCCAATTCTCAAAAGCAATATTATTCTCTTTATCATCCTGACAGACATGACAAATCTACTCAAGTAAATATTCAGCAGCAGACTCGTCTTTGGTTGTGTATGAGACGACAGTCTATGCCGTGCATTGGGTACACTTTGCAAGTCAAAAGCATGAGTAGTCTATCTCTTGTACCAGCCTATTTAGGGCTGTTAGACTGATAGTTCAGCTATTCCTCCGGGCTACTGTGTGATCATGCAGTGGTGTAGACCAGCAGCCGATGCCATTGCATATCTTTGCACTGACATATGACATAAAACTAGCCAGGCACCTTGCCAGGCCGTAAACAACTGCATAGCCCGTCACTGACATGAGCCAGAATGTAAACAAGGAGTCCAAAATGGACTTGTTAGACTCAATGTCAATGGATGCAGGAGGAGTTAAATGGGGTTCAGTGGTGGACATTCTTACAGGAACTTGAGTGACAGGAGTCACACTTGTAAAAAAAAACTTGTAATAAATCCTTCAATCAAGAATAGACTGTACAAAAAATAAGCATTAAAAAATCCTTCACTCTCATATTCTGTGTCGAATTATTTACTGTAATCTGGGGAAAATGGCGATATAAAGACATAAGTAAGAGTATCTCACTTTATGTTCTTATTTCTGCCTTCTTAAAAATTGTGTTTAAAGTCTTCAACACTGTTTATAAATGGCTCAATGCTATGTCAGACGGCTAAATTCCCTGTAACACTCACTTCACGCATATGCAGACAGTTTCTGAACAAACCCCGTTCTCGACTCTGGCTATTTAATCCCACGTTGCTTGTCAGTAAATGTATCAATCCATTATTTAAACAAATGACTTTTGAGAAATCATTACTGATGCTGGTAAAACTCTTCATGAACGTCAAACCCTTGAAATCTGCGAGAACCACCTTAATAACGCCTCAAGTTTTCTAAGTGGTTCACTTGTTATCCGTGTCACCTTCTTCCACCACAATAAACAAGGTGATTTTATTACATTTTTCCGAGACCGGTTCCTTTGACATCACCATACATGCTCCACCGTTCGCTTGTAAAAACAGGATTTCGGATTTTTGACGGTAGTTTGCGGCCGAGTCTCCGGGATACCTACGGACACACGGACGCGTCCAGCCCGCGGCTCCCGCCGAGCGGAGCGTTTACAGCCGCCGAGTCCGTCCGGACCTGTGGCCGCTCCGTCCGATAACTTGTCAGTTTGGGCCGCCGAGGTGTCCGGGGACATGCGAGGGGCCCGTGTCCGTCCCCCCTCCGGTCTTCTCGCTCCTTTTCCTCCGTCTCACCTGTTGGACACGGCGCTGGGCAGGTGGCGACGGACCGGACCGGCGGAGCGTGTGAGCGGAGAGCGCCGGACAGCGGCGGCGGAGGAGCCGGCGTCAAGCGAGCGGCGTAAAAACGCACCACGTCCGCTGGTGCCTTTCACAGTAAAGCCCGATCTGTAACGCCACCAAGATCCCGAAACTATAGCTGCCGGTTTTTCTGACCCTGTGCACGTTTTGTATACTTTGCCACTGAGTGTTGGTGAATTATATACGTACAGAAAAACTACTTTGAATTTCCCAAAACCAATGAGCGTTATTCTTTTTGCGGCTTTGCCCGACGCTCGTTTCGGTTTTTATTTTGAAGGTTAAATTACATAACCTGCTAATATAGCATCGATGATCCTTCTTTAATCCGACTAACTTTACACAGTCTTGTGGCTGTTAAATCTATTCCTGGATTCCATAGAAAGAGAACAACAGCAGTTCAGTAATGGAGGGTGAAGTCATTAATGAACAAACTCAAGTCACATGAGTAAGCTGCCTCAGACAGTTTACTTTAATCAGACGTTTTCAAAGTTTTAGAGCCTCCAATCGCACTTTGTCAGTCTCCCTTAGTTAAATTTACTCCCCAGGGAATCAAATTTAAAGGTTTTTGAATAATGGAATTTACATGTCTTGGTGATAGAATGAACTCGTAATAGCCTCATGCATTATTAAGACAACATCTAGCCAACACTAAGGAAAATTGAACTGTGGCTGGTCTCCGTGCATGGGGCCCTGCATGGGGCCCTGCATGGGGCCCTGCATGGGGCCCTCGGGAGCCCTAACGAGGAGCCCTGGAGACACTGAAGAAGATGCTGGAGACTGAGAGATCGTCTTGTGTGGCGCTGACATCTGCTGCTGATAAACTGGTACTGCCACTAATCATCATCAAATTCAATACAATCCTTTCTACTTGTGTTTTTGTGTTGCCATCCATTAGCCAATAACTTAACTTCACATCAATACAAAAGACAACAACAAATCTTGACCATGCAGTTTTTCAAAACTTTTCATCTGTGATACAAATATATTGAATTCTTCATCTTTTTTATGTAAACCAGGCTCAGAGCCATTTCTCTAATTCAGATTTTTTAAAACTTTTTAGGATCATTTTGTATTTAAATATAAAGACGTATAGTCTATAAATGGATCTCTATCTCGACATATTTTCTGGCTAAAACCCATCAATGAGTTTTTTTTTTAAAAAGAGCATAATAGTTTGCATTTATCCAATCATCTCTATCTGTTTGAACTTTAAAATGTCTCGTTAGATAACAAAATAATTCCCATCAAAACTTCCTATCTCTCTGCATGAGCCCTTCATGTTTGTTAATTTTGTATAATATGCACATTAGATTCTAATTTTAGAAAATACTCAAAATGTACCAATTCCAAAGTTTTGCTCTCCAGTGAGATAAGTTCAATAAGACAGGATATGTAAAGGCTAAATTCAGAAAACATCATGTGAAACATTTTAAAAAATCAAGAAGGAAGTAATGTGCAGCACACAGCTAAGCTAAGACATAAGCAGTATAATCAAATATCAGCCTTGGGTCTTACCACAATATTACCTGACATAACAATAATGGTTTTGAGGCACATCAACGGTCACTAGCGAAAACACATTTGTTGTTTATTTCAGGGCCCTCTAGTGGTAAAAAGATGCAACATTTTATGTTTCCCTAAAAATTAGATCCCAAGTCAATGTGCCAAGATTGGTTTTGGTTCATCAAAGCATTGCTCAGAAATTATCACGTATTTTGTTTGGCAGCTCTGCCGTCAATATGGATTTGCTATGATGGATGAACAGATCCAGAAATCAAAATATGATAACTTTTGTGAGGATTGGTCTAAAGATCATCTGTGGCTATGTGGTGAAGATTGAGCAAAATTTGTGGCCTGCGGAAACTCTCTTCATTGAAATCCGATCAGAAATGGATAGCCCAAGGAATCCAACGGTACCTGATTTTTGAACACCGGACGAGCAGCTCAAAAGTTTAAGCATAACCCTATCCCTGCATGTGACCCTAGGCCGCTGGACATGTAGACATGAAATTTGGTGTAAAGATTTTGCAACTTTTTACCATACGGTTCTAGAGGCTGCCATAGACTCCAGTGGTAGAAGAATAGGTAAAGGGAGAAAGAGTAAAGACACACAGGGTCCCTGCGCAGCTTTGCTACTTGGCCCCCAACAACTGAAGCAGTCGGTGTTTAGCAGGATCACTTAAGGCTCCGCCTACTCCACCAATTTACAAATTTATTGATCTAAATCTTTATATCTTTTTGTCCCTTCTTTAAGTCACTCATAACTGAGCTCAATTCACCTAAACCATTGAAGTTATTTTGATTTAATAGAAGTGTGTAAGACCCCATGATGGTTTGCTTCCCCTGCTCTGCCTCCTGTGTATGTTTGCAAAAAACCTTAATGACAAAACACACACACACACACACACACACACACACGCACACAAATAGCTATGACCAAAGATTCATATGTATAATTGGGGTCTGAAAGAAAAGGAAAAGTTTCTCAAATGTCAGGACATGCTGCTTTTTCATTTTAAACTAATTTGATTCATTTTAAATAACTTTGAGTGTTGAGGTAGCTCTGGGTAATTGTGATGCTGCAGCTAACAATTTTCTTTTTCTTTTTTTTTGTTTTAAATTTTACAAACCAAACAATTGGTTAATCAAGAAAAGAATGTATCATGTGGGCTGTAATAATATATATATATATATATATATATATATATATATATATATATATATATATATATATATATATATATATATATATTATCCCCCTTGATCTCTAAAATTACACTGTACAAATAAAGTTGTGAAAACCACTTTCTCAAACTTTCTCTTTTTGTCTAAAATGTCAGGTTGTTGCTGCCTTGTTGGTCATAATCCTGCTTTCTTTCACTCCTCCTACACTTAAGTATCAGTAGGAAGCAGTAAGTATTTTATTGTTCCCTGATTCATACAACACCACCAGACTGTAAATTGTGGACTGTAATATAAAGCCTTACTATCTAATATTATAACAGTGTGACATTCACCGGGAACATTTTTCTGCGTTGAGTACATGTAATTTGTAAGTTACTTTAAGCACATTAACATGATTATACTTATATACTTTAACTTAAGTATGCTTCTGAATGTAGGACTTTTATATTCTATTTGTGCATTTTTACAGTGTGGTATTAGTACTCTCAGGATCAGATACTTCTTCCTCACAATTATCTATAGGTCTAATGGGACACAGATCTGAGGCCCAGTGGAATCCAAACTGTTCCTACTACTTTAGAATGTGATCATAATGACAGAATGATGTCATAAAGTACCATTTATGAGCCTGTAAGAATATTCTACAGAATGCTCTACTTCAGGAAGTGTGGAAATATATATGTCTCAGTCTACGGCTAACTCCTGGACGAGAAACAACCTCTGAACCAAACCAAGATCCAAAAAGGTGGAATTGACAGAAAAGCTGATCAGCGTGAGACACTCCATAGCTGACACAGGTAAAGCTGGGTTGTTTTGTTTTTGTTTTTGTTTTTTTCACAGTTAAGCAAAGTTTCTGAGGTTAAGTAAATCTGTAACTTGCAACTCCATGCAGAAAGATGAGTGAAATATATAACGCTAATATTGCAGTGTATGTTTGGACTTAAAGTTTTTTTCATTTAGCAAGAAGTCTTGAGAGAGATAACAGAAGAATGACCTTTATAATTCATCTGACTTTTCTGGTCAGAGCTGAGTGACAAAAGTGCTTACAAAGTTGTTAACCTTGAATTAAAACTGCACAAATGTAACCTCGGGTTAACTTCCTATAGAAAATCAAATGTAACAGGTAGTATTACGTTCCAAATTTATGTGAGTGTACACAAGATGCTCTCTTGTTGCAGGGTTGTATCAGAACTAGCTGAAAACAGTTTATCTATACAAACGCTGGGTAACCTAATCAAAATCATCAAAAGCATTTATTAATGACTTTTGCTTTTCCGCTTCAAAAATGGCTCATCTCGTATGATTGGTTCAATATTTTGTTTGTTTATAATAATAATGATAATAGTCTCCCGTTTATCAAATGCCTGATCAGAAATTTCAGAAAGGATTGATGAAAAACAACCATTCACTTGTCAATGTATTAAGTACACCCAGATAAAACTAATGCAATATAATACAACAGGCCTGCCTTAAAAAATATTCCCTTTATGAGGATTTTTATGTTGGGTTTAGTAACCCTTTCCTTAGTGAATCTGTATTCTTAATGAAAAACCTGACTTAGGTAATATGGGGTTAAGAAAATCACTGGTAAATGTATTTTTTGGATCAACAAGGAAAATATCTGAAACAATTTAACAATTTTCTCAATCAATCTTTAAAAGAAACAGAAAATATGACACATGGTGTAATCTTACTTTACGATAACAGCGGCGGTGTGTTACTTTTTAATAACACTAATATGTGATGCTTGGTTGGGGCTAAAAAGTAAACAAAAGGGCGCTGTCTTCCTGCTGCTGTGTCTGAAACAAAGTACGTGAGGTTGCTCACGCTTTCCAGTTATCCTGTATAGCAGTGGTGCTGCTGTGACGAGCCATTTCCTATATGCAGAGCTTAGGTCTCTTTCCAAAATCCTCCCGCACGATAAATGCTGCTGTGCGTGGTTCTTTTGCTGCAGCTTGTTCTCCAGTGAATCTGCGCTTTTACCACCTGTCACTGAACGTTTCTTTTTTATGTTCCTGAACAACCACTCATCCAAAAACCTTCACAGACGACACTGCACTTCCATGTGTCCTCTGCAATAGACACCTTAAGTTTGAAGTTGATTGTATGAGCAGTTGTCAACAAACTAAAAGGACAGATACACGGATATCTCCATTCATTATTAGGATGAAAGAAAATATTAAATTACCCGGCAATGTTTAGTTGACTTCGTAGTTGTAAAACCTAGAATAAACTGGTAAGATGTAAAATGTAGTCTGTGTGGAAAAGGTGTATAGGGTCTATTACCATAGACTTTTAAAGCAGGCCACTGAATCTACGCCTTGTGAATTTTAGGATTTTAATAATGTATTTGTAGTTTGTTACAATATAACTACTTGCTAGAAATGTTACACTAAGCATTCCAATAAACCTATTGTATTAATATTCAAAAGTACCCCATGTTTTAAGGAAAAATCTAATTAAGGGGGCATCTTCCATTTTATGTTTATTTTGTTTGTAAGAATACATGTTATCATGTTCTGTTAATTGTTAAACTCTCTGCGTATGCTACACTTTGCTTTCAGTTTTCTTTGCAAAAATGGCAAAACAACCCTTAACGAACACAATCTCAGAAAACTATAAGACGATTGAAGTTCTGGGAGAAGGATGTTTTGGACAGGTCCTTAAATGTTTAAAACGTGACACTGAGGAGACTGTGGCTGTGAAGGTCTTAAAACAAAGACATTCACAGCTCAAAAACATAAGAGAGGTGAGCAACTTCTTGATGATCACAATCACTAAGCACATTGCTTTACATTGATTACAAGCCTATCTAAAACTTGTCAAATACCCCCAGGTGGTCATAATGGAAAAACTAAGATGTTTGGACCCTGATAAGTCCCACATCGTCAGATGCCATGAATGGTTTCAAAGGACTCGCCAGATCTTCATGGTGTTTGAAATTCTGGATGTGAGCCTCTACGACTATATGTGCAAGAAGAAATGGGCTCCTCTGCCTCTAAATGGAATAAGGACTATTATCAAAGATGTAAGGATACAGCATCAGATAGAAAGTAGAATTTAAAGCCTATCGATTTCCACTGTGGCACATCCTTCATTGTTTTGACTGACTTGCAGGTGGCAACAGCATTAAATGCCCTCAAAGGTGTTGGACTGATCCATTCAGATTTGAAGCTTGATAACATCATGCTGGTGGATCATAAGCAACAGCCATTCAGGGTGAAGCTTATTGACTTTGGCCTCGCTCTTCAGACGTGCGAAGCGAGGCCAGGGCAAGTTGCTCAGCCCCTTTGGTATAGGTGAGTCTGTGAGGCATTTTATTAGAATTTCTTGGGTTTAAGTTTCCCGTCAGTTATTAATATCTGCAAACAATTCTCTGCTGGAGGACATGAAGTCCCGCCTTAAGTCTTATTATTTTGAGGATTTGCCTTTTACTGAGTTGCATTATTATGCATGGCAGTGTTCTCACTTTTTGTGTGTTGCTGGTCTTCCACACTCAGGTCTCCTGAAATCCTTTTTGGACTCCAGTTTACTGAGGCCATTGACATTTGGTCTCTTGGTTCAATGATGGCTGAGATGCTCCTCGGCGTTGCGCTTTTCCCGGCGAAACATGAATATGATGTGGTCAGTACCAATGGTGGTTTATTTCTACACTGTTCTTAATAAATTTAGTAATATTTTTTTGACATGTACTAATCTTAAAAATGTCAATTTCAATACTTTCAAGAGCAACCACAACCAAAAAAGTGTTAACATGAGAAAAAGTCTATAGCGAGGCTAGGAGCTCTGTGATATTGTACTTAGGCACAGTGGTGCTTTGAGTTAAATGTTAAAATGCTCACAATAACAATGCAGATAATTAGCAGGTGCAAAGTTTATCATCTTAACCATTGTAGTTTACTTTATTAGCATCCTAAATACAAAGTACAACTGAGCCTGATAAGAGTGTCAATAGTTTTGCGAGTATAGTCATAAGCCACAGACTGAAATTTTGACCCACAGGTGGCACTAGATGAAAAGTAACAGGGTGACTGAAGTGTTGTCAGTACGATTCATCTGTTGGGGACTTGAATGTTTTTGCTAAATTAAAGGACTATCCAACAAATAGTTCCTGAGGTATTCCTGTCTGGACCAAAGTTGTGGACTGACTAAATAATTTCATTCACTCAATATTTTTATGCTGCATTTTCTCACCAGCTTCGATTCATCATCAGCATCCTGGGTGAACCTCCTGTTAGACTCCTGAATAATGGGAAGAGAACACATGAGTTCTTCCAAAGAAGTCACAGGTACCATATTATCAGACACTGGAAATTCAAGGTAAAGTACCAAACCTTCTTCTACTTCACCGTCAGAACATGAATTATCCTTGTTTAGGTGATTTATTGTTAGTGTGAATGAGTTCACTTTGATGAAATTACTGCCGGTGGATTTTGTCTTCTTATAGATGCCAGAAGAGGTTTACAAAGAAATGGGCATTAGACCAGTGGAAACCAGGAAATATCAATTGACCTCATTGGATGAGCTGAAAACGGTAGGCTATAGAGCAGATGCTTCCTGCTTGAGGCCACAAAATAGTCCTTTTTTGTTAGTCAGGCAGTAATTAGGGCTTAATGTCAATTAAACCCATCTTTTCATATTTTAGATGAGCCTGCACCAAGAAACCAGCACAGGGGCTGCTGATAGGAGTGCCTGTGTTGAGCTCCTGAAGGAAATGCTTCAGATGGATCCCAGGGACAGAATTACACCAAGTGATGTCCTGGCCCATCCCTTCATAACAGGGAGCCACCTCAGTCCGAGCAGTAGTTCTTGGTAAGTGTGTTTACCCGAGTGGTGCGCTTGAGTCTGTATATAAGGCCTCTTGGGCAGTCAACATTGTAGATAACTTTACTGGCTGGTATAGTGTGTATAGTGTATCAGCAAGAACTAGAAATTGGTTAACAAGCTTCTAGGCTAACAGGCTAATAAGCGCTGAGCCTATTGTCTCAAGTAGAGTTTAGTGGAGGGTGCTGGTTTGTACGTCTTTGTAGTATTGAACGGTACAGCAAGCGAACACAGGTAGAGTAAGCCCAGATGGAACGAGCGTCAGTTCCAGACCACCTATGCTGCTCAGAGCTAAACTTTGTCACACAATACTCAAGGGAGTTTTTAGACCTATTCAAGGTTGTAATGCTTTAAGTTATACAGCTGACAGGTAGTTTGGTAACATATAAAGAGAGACGGTGAAAGATTTTGTTCAGGCATAACCTGATTACCTGGTGGCAGTAGGTTCCAGTGTAAACTCTATTTGTATCAAACTCGCAAACATACCGTATCATATCCTATAGTGATTATTATCATGCATAATATTTGCACATAAAATTTGATATATACAGTTCTGTCAAGCATCAGAGCTAGCATCTTTACTTCCAGTACAGTATTGTCCTCCTGTGAGATGACGTTAAAGTGTGGCGATAAATATGATTGGCCAAACACAAATCCCCTTCGTGGATCAAAATAATGACAAAGCAACTCGCCTATTCAAAAATCAGAAATCTCATTAGGCCACCAGTGTTTGAACAGATTAAACCCTTCGCTTGTTCTCAAGTACTGTACTTTAAATCATACCAAAGTGAAAAGAAGAGGTCGGTCACAAAGACGAACCTACAGACGATTAGCACCTGAACCAGCTCTCCTTGGCTTCATGGAGCTTTACAGTGGGTTTCAGCTCGTTGTTTAGCTGTGTGCAACAAACCCTGAACACTAGCTTCTGAGCACCAAAGGCAGACAGACTATTAGCCGCTGAATAGTGGATCATTTAGCTGCTAATAAGACAGATAATTCCCTCGGCAGAACTAAGAGAGCAAGTGTGGGATCTACATTCATCAGGGGGCCAGAAACACGTGTCCAAATTGAATCATATTCATTTAAACGATGATGATGATATTGTAGCGTTGTTTTTATTACTTGTTTCTGTTGCCCCCAGGTGGCTAAAAACAAAAAACATCAGCCAGAGATACTCACCACTTCTACCTCACCACAGTTCAGAGTTACTTTTTCACTTTTTACTCAACTACATTTATTTGACAGTTTATAATTACTTGTAACTTATCACAGTAGGATTTTGCACATAAAATATGTGTAGAGCTTACATTACATTGTGATACCTAACAGTATGTAAACTCAATAAAACTTGCTCCACCTCAGTCACTTAAAATGGTAAAATGCCAATTTCACATGAATGTATCAATGATAAAATAGTCAAGTAATCAGTAGTCGAAAGTATGTAAGAACATGAACTCAAGTCCTGTACGTAAATACATGTACTTTTATGTATACCTGCTTTACTAGAGAATTTCCATTTAATGCTACTTTGTACCTCTATCCCATTTATTTAGCATAAACTACTTTTCAGATTAAGATACAAAACTCGAGTTTATGAAGGGTTTATCAAGTTTATGAAACTATGATGCATCATTATAGAGTTAACTCAGAAAATAGCAATAAAGTTCTGGGTTAGTAACTGTGCAGGCCTACCCAAACCCTCTCAGTCATTCTGCTTTTGTTTCTGTCATGGGTCCTGCCTGAATCCCAAGATGATGTTGTCCAGAAACCTGTCTATTACTATTACATTACATTTTTATAGGTGCGATCAAAACAACAAACATCAGGTTGAAGACGTGCTCAATATAACCGCACCCTTGTCCCAAACAGCTAATGTCACTGCCCCCCCTCTAATCTGGACAGGCACTGCTCTTTTCTATGAACTACAACGACTCATTATGTCTGTGTGTGTGTGTGTGTGTAGCCTCCAGGCTGTGCAGAACAAGAAGGATATGGAAGACCTGAAGTCGAAGTCCATCTCCTTCAGTGTCAGAACAAGTCCAGCTCCTGATGCTGCTTTGAACAAAGGCTTCAACAGCATTAATTCCATGGCCACACCCAGTAGGAAATCTTCACCTATACTTGTCTGAATTTTAATGTCATTCCATTCTGCATTTACAGTAATTTCTTCTTCAAAGTTGGCTAAAGAACTGACTATACCTTTGATTTGCAGAGGTCGGTGAGCCTGAGAAGAAGAAGGGAAAGAAAAGATTCCAAAGATTCTTCTTCAAGACGAAAGTTTCCCCCTACCTTCCTGTGCCTGAGGACAATGACAAGTGAGTTATCAAATCAGGATTTTACATATAAAATACATATTGAGCTTATAAAATATGATGCATTTTTATAACCAACAGTATGTGAATCCTTAAAACTTGCTCCTCCTCAGTCACTTAAATTAGTAAAATGCTACTTTCAGATGAATGTTTCAATAATGAAAGAATCCAATTTCCATGTCCAAAACCTGAGAATTTCCATTTTATGATAAATGGTAAATGGACTGCACTTATATTGTCTTTTCAAGACTTATATGGATCTTTTCTAATCTTATCAACCACTCGAAGAGCTTTACACTACTGCCGGCCACTCACACACATACATTCAGACACTAGTGATCCATCGGGGTTTGTGCATTTGAGGTTAAGTATCCTGCTCAAGGACACTTCAACATGCTGACTGAAGAAGCCAAGGATCAAACCACTGCTGTACCTCCTGAGCCAAAGCCACCCCTAAATTTCATACTTCTACTCCACTACATTTATTTAGATATACTTACTTTCCAAATTAAGGTTTCACATATAAAAACATGAACAGCTTATGAACTACGATGCATCATTATAAATTAAAATCTAAAATAGCAATAAATTTCTGTGTTAGTAACTGTGCAGGCCCACCCAAACCTTCGCAGTCACTCTGCTTTTGTTTCTGTCATGGGTCCTGCCTGAATCCCAAGATGATGTTGTCCAGAAACCTGTCTATTACTATTACATTACATTTTTATAGGTGCGATCAAAACAACAAACATCAGGTTGAAGACGTGCTCAATATATCCGCACCCTTGTCCCAAACAGCTAATGTCACTGCCCCCCCTCTAATCTGGACAGGCACTGCTCTTTTCTATGAACTACAATGACTCATTATGTCTCTGTGTGTGTGTGTGTGTGTAGCCTCCAGGCTGTGCAGAACAAGAATGATATGGAAGACCTGAAGTCGAAGTCCATCTCCTTCAGTGTCAGAACAAGTCCAGCTCCTGATGCTGCTTTGAACAAAGGCTTCAACAGCATTAATTCCATGGCCACACCCAGTAGGAAATCTTCACCTATACTTGTCTGAATTTTAATGTCATTCCATTCTGCATTTACAGTAATTTCTTCTTCAAAGTTGGCTAAAGAACTGACTATACCTTTGATTTGCAGAGGTCGGTGAGCCTGAGAAGAAGAAGGGAAAGAAAAGATTCCAAAGATTCTTCTTCGACATGAAGAAGAAATTTCCCTCCTTCTTCCATGTGCCTGAGGACAATGACAAGTGAGTTATCAAATCAGGATTTTACATATAAAATACATATTGAGCTTATAAAATATGATGCATTTTTATAACCAACAGTATGTGAATCCTTAAAACTTGCTCCTCTTAAGAGAGTAAAATGCTACCTTCAGATGAATGTTTCAATAATGAAAGAATCCAATTTCCATGTCCAATACCTGAGAATTTCCATTTTATGCTAATGCATACTTCGATCCCAATACATTTATTTAGCATTAATTACTTTTCAGATTAAGACACAAAACATGAGAAGTTCATGAAACTCAGTTAAATTACCTAGCAGTATATGAAGTAGTTAAAATGACCTCAACCATGACCGGCTACAACATTAAAGTTCTACTTACACATTAATCCATCAATAAAAATGATGAAAGAATATGTATAACTCTGAAAAGGGGCCACTCTGCATAATGAGTACTTTTATTTTATTTTTTTTTTTTTGTTTTTTTTTTTTTTTTTTGTACTTTTACTTAAGTAACATTTAAAATGATGGGACTTTAAACTGCAATGGAATATTTTTTATAATGAGACTAATGAATACTAAGACCTCAGCAGGCTCCCCTCAAGTCTCATTTAACTGTAACAGCAAGTCTAAAATTCTTGCTATTTCCAGCAAAATACACAGGATTAGATATACAAAATTGAAGTCCATTCATCATGGAAGCCTACCCAAACCCTTCAACATGCTGACTGAAGAAGCAAAGGATCAAACCACTGCTGTACCTCCTGAGCCAAAGCCACCCCTAAATTTCATACTTCTACTCCACTACATTTATTTAGATATACTTACTTTCCAAATTAAGGTTTCACATATAAAAACATGAAAAGCTTATGAACTATGATGCATTATTATAAATTAAAATCTAAAATAGCAATAAATTCTGTGTTAGTAACTGTGCAGGCCCACCCAAACCCTCTCAGTCATTCTGCTTTTGTTTCTGTCATGGGTCCTGCCTGAATCCCAAGATGATGTTGTCCAGAAACCTGTCTATTACTATTACATTACATTTTTATAGGTGCGATCAAAACAACAAACATCAGGTTGAAGACGTGCTCAATATATCCGCACCCTTGTCCCAAACAGCTAATCTCACTGCCCCCCCTCTAATCTGGACAGGCACTGCTCTTTTCTATGAACTACAACGACTCATTATGTCTGTGTGTGTGTGTGTGTGTGTAGCCTCCAGGCTGTGCAGAACAAGAAGGATATGGAAGACCTGAAGTCGAAGTCCATCTCCTTCAGTGTCAGAACAAGTCCAGCTCCTGATGCTGCTTTGAACAAAGGCTTCAACAGCATTAATTCCATGGCCACACCCAGTAGGAAATCTTCACCTATACTTGTCTGAATTTTAATGTCATTCCATTCTGCATTTACAGTAATTTCTTCTTCAAAGTTGGCTAAAGAACTGACTATACCTTTGATTTGCAGAGGTCGGTGAGCCTGAGAAGAAGAAGGGAAAGAAAAGATTCCAAAGATTCTTCTTCAAGACGAAAGTTTCCCCTACCTTCCTGTGCCTGAGGACAATGACAAGTGAGTTATCAAATCAGGATTTTACATATAAAATACATATTGAGCTTATAAAATATGATGCATTTTATAACCAACAGTATGTGAATCCTTAAAACTTGCTCCTCCTCAGTCACTTAAATTAGTAAAATGCTACTTTCAGATGAATGTTTCAATAATGAAAGAATCCAATTTCCATGTCCAAAACCTGAGAATTTCCATTTTATGATAAATGGTAAATGGACTGCACTTATATTGTCTTTTTCAAGACTTTATATGATTCTTTTCTCTTCTATCAACCACTCGAGAGCTTTACACTACTGCACTCCACTCACACACATACATTCAGACACTAGTGTGATCATCTGGGGTTTGTGCATTTGAGGTTAAGTATCCTGCTCAAGGACGCTTCAACATGCTGACTGAAGAAGCCAAGGATCAAACCACTGCTGTACCTCCTGAGCCAAAGCCACCCCTAAATTTCATACTTCTACTCCACTACATTTATTTAGATATACTTACTTTCCAAATTAAGGTTTCACATATAAAAACATGAAAAGCTTATGAACTACGATGCATCATTATAAATTAAAATCTAAAATAGCAATAAATTTCTGTGTTAGTAACTGTGCAGGTTTGTTTCTGTCATGGGTCCTGCCTGAATCCCAAGATGATGTTGTCCAGAAACCTGTCTATTACTATTACATTACATTTTTATAGGTGCGATCAAAACAACAAACATCAGGTTGAAGACGTGCTCAATATATCCGCACCCTTGTCCCAAACAGCTAATGTCACTGCCCCCCCTCTAATCTGGACAGGCACTGCTCTTTTCTATGAACTACAACGACTCATTATGTCTGTGTGTGTGTGTGTGTGTGTAGCCTCCAGGCTGTGCAGAACAAGAAGGATATGGAAGACCTGAAGTCGAAGTCCATCTCCTTCAGTGTCAGAACAAGTCCAGCTCCTGATGCTGCTTTGAACAAAGGCTTCAACAGCATTAATTCCATGGCCACACCCAGTAGGAAATCTTCACCTATACTTGTCTGAATTTTAATGTCATTCCATTCTGCATTTACAGTAATTTCTTCTTCAAAGTTGGCTAAAGAACTGACTATACCTTTGATTTGCAGAGGTCGGTGAGCCTGAGAAGAAGGGAAAGAAAAGATTCCAAAGATTCTTCTTCGACATGAAGAGGAAATTTCCCTCCTTCTTCCATGTGCCTGAGGACAATGACAAGTGAGTTATCAAATCAGGATTTTACATATAAAATACATATTGAGCTTATAAAATATGATGCATTTTTATAACCAACAGTATGTGAATCCTTAAAACTTGCTCCTCTTAAGAGAGTAAAATGCTACCTTCAGATGAATGTTTCAATAATGAAAGAATCCAATTTCCATGTCCAATACCTGAGAATTTCCATTTTATGCTAATGCATACTTCGATCCCAATACATTTATTTAGCATTAATTACTTTTCAGATTAAGACACAAAACATGAGAAGTTCATGAAACTCAGTTAAATTACCTAGCAGTATATGAAGTAGTTAAAATGACCTCAACCATGACCATACAACAACAACAACATCTACTTCACAATCCATCAATAAAAAAAAAAAAAAAGAAAATAATATAACTAACTCTGACTCTCTGCATAATATAATTTTTTTTTTTTTTTTTTTAAGTTTTTTTTTTTTTTTTTTGTTTTTTATTTTTATTTAATTAATTAAAATTTAAAATGATGGGGACTTAAACTGCAATGGAATATTTTTTATAATGAGACTAATGAATACTAAGACCTCAGCAGGCTCCCTCAAGTCTCATTTAACTGTATTTCCAGCAAAAATTCTTGCTTTTTCCCAAAATACACAGGATTAGATATACAAAATTGAAGTCCATTCATCATGGAAGCCTACCCAAACCCTTCAACATGCTGACTGAAGAAGCAAAGGATCAAACCACTGCTGTACCTCCTGAGCCAAAGCCACCCCTAAATTTCATACTTCTACTCCACTACATTTATTTAGATATACTTACTTTCCAAATTAAGGTTTCACATATAAAAACATGAAAAGCTTATGAACTATGATGCATTATTATAAATTAAAATCTAAAATAGCAATAAATTCTGTGTTAGTAACTGTGCAGGCCAAGATGATGTTGTCCAGAAACCTGTCTATTACTATTACATTACATTTTTATAGGTGCAATCAAAACAACAAACATCAGGTTGAAGATGTGCTCAATATATCCGCACCCTTGTCCCAAACAGCTAATCTCACTGCCCCCCCTCTAATCTGGACAGGCACTGCTCTTTTCTATGAACTACAACGACTCATTATGTCTGTGTGTGTGTGTGTGTGTGTAGCCTCCAGGCTGTGCAGAACAAGAAGGATATGGAAGACCTGAAGTCGAAGTCCATCTCCTTCAGTGTCAGAACAAGTCCAGCTCCTGATGCTGCTTTGAACAAAGGCTTCAACAGCATTAATTCCATGGCCACACCCAGTAGGAAATCTTCACCTATACTTGTCTGAATTTTAATGTCATTCCATTCTGCATTTACAGTAATTTCTTCTTCAAAGTTGGCTAAAGAACTGACTATACCTTTGATTTGCAGAGGTCGGTGAGCCTGAGAAGAAGAAGGGAAAGAAAAGATTCCAAAGATTCTTCTTCAAGACGAAAGTTTCCCCCTACCTTCCTGTGCCTGAGGACAATGACAAGTGAGTTATCAAATCAGGATTTTACATATAAAATACATATTGAGCTTATAAAATATGATGCATTTTTATAACCAACAGTATGTGAATCCTTAAAACTTGCTCCTCCTCAGTCACTTAAATTAGTAAAATGCTACTTTCAGATGAATGTTTCAATAATGAAAGAATCCAATTTCCATGTCCAAAACCTGAGAATTTCCATTTTATGATAAATGGTAAATGGACTGCACTTATATTGTCTTTTCAAGACTTATATGGATCTTTTCTAATCTTATCAACCACTCGAAGAGCTTTACACTACTGCCGGCCACTCACACACATACATTCAGACACTAGTGATCCATCGGGGTTTGTGCATTTGGGGTTAAGTATCCTGCTCAAGGACGCTTCAACATGCTGACTGAAGAAGCCAAGGATCAAACCACTGCTGTACCTCCTGAGCCAAAGCCACCCCTAAATTTCATACTTCTACTCCACTACATTTATTTAGATATACTTACTTTCCAAATTAAGGTTTCACATATAAAAACATGAAAAGCTTATGAACTACGATGCATCATTATAAATTAAAATCTAAAATAGCAATAAATTTCTGTGTTAGTAACTGTGCAGGCCAAGATGATGTTGTCCAGAAACCTGTCTATTACTATTACATTACATTTTTATAGGTGCGATCAAAACAACAAACATCAGGTTGAAGACGTGCTCAATATATCCGCACCCTTGTCCCAAACAGCTAATGTCACTGCCCCCCCTCTAATCTGGACAGGCACTGCTCTTTTCTATGTACTACAATGACTCATTATGTCTGTGTGTGTGTGTGTGTGTAGCCTCCAGGCTGTGCAGAACAAGAAGGATATGGAAGACCTGAAGTCGAAGTCCATCTCCTTCAGTGTCAGAACAAGTCCAGCTCCTGATGCTGCTTTGAACAAAGGCTTCAACAGCATTAATTCCATGGCCACACCCAGTAGGAAATCTTCACCTATACTTGTCTGAATTTTAATGTCATTCTATTCTGCATTTACAGTAATTTCTTCTTCAAAGTTGGCTAAAGAACTGACTATACCTTTGATTTGCAGAGGTCGGTGAGCCTGAGAAGAAGAAGGGAAAGAAAAGATTCCAAAGATTCTTCTTCAAGACGAAAGTTTCCCCCTACCTTCCTGTGCCTGAGGACAATGAGAAGTGAGTTATCAAATCAGGATTTTACATATAAAATACATATTGAGCTTGTAAAATATGATGCATTTTTATAACCAATGGTATGTGAATCCTTAAAACTTGCTCCTCCTCAGTCACTTAGGTGCGATCAAAACAACAAACATCAGGTTGAAGACGTGCTCAATATATCCGCACCCTTGTCCCAAACAGCTAATCTCACTGCCCCCCCTCTAATCTGGACAGGCACTGCTCTTTTCTATGAACTACAACGACTAATGTCTGTGTGTGTGTCTGTGTGTGTGTGTGTGTAGTCTCTAGGCTGTGCAGAAAAAGAAAGTTATGGAGGAGGAACTCAAATTGGAGTCTATCACAGACAATGTTAAAGAAAATGCCAGCTTCTGACTCTGCTTTGCACAAAGGCTTTCCAGAGTCCAGAGTGAGCCTGAGAAGAAGAAGGGAAAGAAAAAACTAAAAAGATTCTTCTTCACCTCAAAGAGGAAATTTGAGTCTTGGCCCTGGACTTTCCTGTTTCTCTCTGCAGTCTCATGAAGTCAATATGAGGCTGTTTGTACAATAAAACATACAAATCTAAATGTCATTGTGGCAGAAATATTTACATTGAACATAATAAAACAACAAAAAGAGATTTACTCTTTGGTTACTCTTTCAACTTATTTGCAATGGGTCTCATGCACAATGAGTATAGTCTCTGTAGCATTCAGCAAAGAGCATAGATGTGTGACACACTATTATACACATTTTGGAGGGGCTGTTTACAACATTTGTTATATCTTTCTTCAAAAAAAACATCCAATCTCAGACAATAAACAGTCCCTGCCCATTCTGCTGAAATTTCCTGTTGATTTATAGTGACATGATGTGAACAAACACAGTTTGACCTAACATAGGGAAACGTATGGAAGACAAACAACATTGGTCTTTGAATTATACTCTTTCCATTACATTTCCCTCCTCCAAGCATCTAAATGCTTGTATAGACAGGCAAAAATAGAATTAACAAATTCGTCATCAGACATGACAATTCAAAAATATTCCTCAGATTGTGGAATGAACAACTTAATATTTCTTTCCTACAGTGGTTACTTACAGAGAGACACAAGTGATTTTAACTTAATCAGTTTGACAATTTCAAAGGAAACATTTTTCATCAAGTCATTATAACAATGGACAGTGTGTGACATTTATAAAAATAATCCAAGAAAACACAGTTTTGGTGCTAACATAAGGTCAGCAAGCTTTAACAAATAAGTAGGTAAGGTGTGCTATTGTATTTCTTAATATTAGATGAAAAACCAATAAAAATGTCATAGCAAATTATTACTAACCTGTGATTAATTTTTTAGCATCTTGCACAATAATTATTCACAGAATATCTTTATCCCTGTTTTCTTCATGAAATGGAGGAATTACAATCTTGAGATGGAAAAACATCTGGAATTTGAACATACTGGCCAGTCATTGAGGTCATTGTTTTCCTAAACATCGGTGTCAAACAAGATGCATAGATACACAATTATAAAATCAAAAATCCCAGAGTCAATCCAATAACACACAGGGGAACCCTCCAGGAGGGGAGGAGCCACAACATCCAACCTCTAGTCAAGGGATGCAGTTTTGATACATCAAAGCTTTGCTCAGATATGACCTCATGTCTTATTGGTGGCTCTGCCATCAATATGGATTGGCTGTAGCAGGCAACACTTTCGAAAATCAAACATCCATATGACAAATTTTGTGAGGCTTGGTCTGAAGATCATCTGTGGCAAGGTGCTGAAGATTGACCAAAATTTGTATGCAATATGGCGGAAACTCCAATATAGCAGAAATGAACATCATAGGGTGTGTTAAACTTGGCTTGATCCAAGGAATCCAGCGGTGACTGAAAATTAGACATGCTCTTCAAAAGTTCGAGCACAACCATACCTCCAACTTTGACAGATTGGTGGCACTAGAGTGTTGGAGGTGCAGATATGAAACTTGGTATTAAAAATCAGGGGACTCTCCCCAATCAGTTTGCCAAATTTCACAACTTTTTACCAGACGGTTCTAGGCTGCCATAGACTGCAAGGGCAGAAGAAGAAGTTTAAGGAGAACAGCTAGAAACACATAAGGTGCGTACCAGAAGCAGTAGCCCGTATCAAAGGTGGACTGCTGCTCAGTCATCCACTAAAGGGCAGCAGCGCAAAAACCAGACCTAATAACCACCAGAGGAAAACCCTCGAGACAGAACCAGAACTCCTTACGACTGCATTTTGAAACATGGCGGTGTTTACACTGGTTGAACTAGATGGTCTGAGGCAATGGAAGATTTATTTGTAGACTGGTGGCAACAGTTTGAGTGTTTGTACAATGTGTCATCAGATAAGTACCACATTAAAGCCTAGAAAGAGAGCGGTTGGAGGCCAATAGCAGTGGCTCTGGATCTACCTGGTACGAAAACTGCTGCCAAGTGAGCTATCGCTTGTGAAAACCAGTCAAGCCAGACATGTTATTACATTATAACGCGTTCATAAATGCCTCACAGTTATTAAATTCAACAAAAATCTTTAATAAATGACATGGAATATTCAATGGATTCGTCTTCAGGATGGCTGTGACTATTTCCATGTCAAGTAAAGTAATATTCCTGTTCAGTTTTATGGCTGGGTTCTACTGTAATTTGAGCTGAATTTCCCTTTAATTTTCTCAAAAACTGCACAGTAAAATCATTTGAAATTTGACATGGACATGGTCAGGGTCATCCTGAACAGAAACACATTGGAAATTTAATAATGGATTTTTAAAAATTGAATAACAAATATGAGGACATTATAAATGTGTTATGCGATTGAAGATGACTTCCCCTTTAGATTTCCCAATAACTGCACAAAAATCACATGAGCCTTGACATGGATATAGTCAGGGTCATCTTTAGCAGGACTGCATTGGAAATGTCATGCAAGAGCCCATACTGTAAAACCACAAGCTTCAAAATCCAAGTGGCAGCTGGCGTGAGAGTTTTTACAAACGACGGCTCACTTGACCACAGTGCTACATGATGAACATACTCTACTTTTCTGTGTTTTCCGCTTGTTTGTGTATGTGATGAAGGAAATACGCTGATGTGAGAGCTATGAGTATTAAATTATTATTGTGACATGCCACTTGCAAATAGTAGCATTTTTTCTTTGCTTGCAGTGGAGGAGGTGAAGGTAAGGCAGCTTCTACAAACTCAGTACTCTAGTCTCCTGAAGCAGTGAGAGAAAGAATAAAGCCACCAAGGCAAAGGAGGATCCTGATGTCCCTCCAGCTCCTCAAAAAACATGCTATCTCTCGCTCCACTGAAAGCACTGTGAGATTCAGTGGCTACACAAGCATTTGAGAAGTGATTTGTTGGATTAACAAAGTGTGTAGAGGTTAGATTTTTCATCTAGATTTGATCGAGGACAAAAATCCTGGATTTTCTCATAAATTGTGCAAGAGAGTCTCCTGCAAAGTGTCAAGTTACCAGATATTAGAATACTTAAAGCTGTGTGAACAATGTGGCACTGACAGCTGTTGGACCATATTTACAAAATATCCTCAAGCTCAATGTAGCTTCTGACCAACAGAGTTAGGAGAAACTCCAAAAAAATTAGGATCTGTCAGTCCCAAATTCAAACCTGCTTTGTTTCAAGTCAAAGGTCATTTTCGTATTAGGTATGATTTCTTTGGACCATACCTTAATATGTCACTCTACAATTACTCTACCAAAATGCTAGTTGGTGGTGGGGCTACTATTCAACTGCGTTAAATTCCTTCAGTACTTCAAAAAATGGTGACTGCATTTAATTGGATCATGTTGGAGTTGAAGCTAATATTTGCTGAACTGCTATTTTTACTGAAACTCCTTCAATGCAAATAAAAAGGGAAAAGACAGGTTGCGATGGTGTGTTTGACGACTGAAACGACCGAGGCAAAAGGAGGGAAATTTCTTGTTCTTGTCCGGCCACTGAGAGACGTGAAGACACACAACAATTCAACCAGTCACCGTGGCTGTGGTCTGTGTCGCCACAGTGTTTAGTTACATTTCCAGGCAGGTGCCCATCAGGTTATGGTGTAGGGTACATGGCTATGGCATACTTATGGAATCAATTCTATGCATAAGTATTACCCGGCCTTAAGTCTGCAAGACACTGTCATAAAGAATGAATCATTTAGACCAGCATGCACAGTCACAGTCAGATGCTTACCGGTGAATGGACTGTACTTATGTAGCGCTTTTCTATTCTTTTTGACTACACAAAGCGCTTTTACACTACTGTCACATTCACCCATTCACACGCACACTGCATTGTTCTACACATTGACGCACACCTACACGTTCACGCACCAATGACACACACAAAAGGGGCAATTTGGGTTGGTCGTGGGAAAAATACTCTAGTTTGCTGATTTGAGGAACTTGAAATACCTCAGCTGTCCATCAGAAATTATTAATCAAAACAAATGTGTGCGGTACCACCAGCTTTGTTTGGTAATTCTTTAATTTTACATGAAATAAACATAAACTTAATTAAATAAAGCAGATTCCATCACCATCACTCGATTCCCCAGGTAAGGTGGTGCTATTCATAGAATTACCTAATGAAGAGATGAAGCCTCGGCTCTGCACTCCCCTGCCAGCGGCTGGGGAAACATGTCTGCAACTTGTGGAATGGATCCATTCTGCTCTGCCCTCAACATTCAGGGACATCATAGTCATCAGCAATACCTGGGACAGACTTTTCCTCCTAGGAGACAATGACATGATTTGAGTAGTACAAAATCACCTTCCTTAAAAGGATGAATTGGTTCCTCTAATGGTTCGGGGAGCCTGGCAGACACCTGTAAATGATATTTCCTCGAAACCCCTGTTAGTTCTTTTTAGATGGTCTGTTATGAAGTCATTCGTCCAAAGTAGGATAGTTTTGTGGGGTGTTATAGTAGGGCTTGTCCCTGATGGTCTCCCCATCAACACCAAATAGACTTAGACCTGTAGTTTCACCTGGCGCACGTCAACAAAATAGAGATGTATTCATTATGCCAAAACTGAGTACAACAAAATAGGCAGTGTGTCAGGCCATTTCAGAACCATCACCATTACAGTTTTGGTCAAACTTTCTTTGATAGTTGCGTTCAGTTAGTTAGATAGTTACTATCTATTCCCTGTAGTACTTTAAACCTTAGGATCACCTCCTTTAACACTTCACAAGCATTCTAGCAAAGCCCTCCACCCACTCTGAGAATCAATCAGCTATGACTAACAAGTATGTCATGTGTACAAGGTCTATTTGGAAATTTACAAAGGGACCAGACAGAGATTCCAAATGGTCATTTTTCAATGTGCTGTTCATCTTTCTGGTCTTTTGGCATGTTTAACAACTATCTAGTGCTTGTGAGATTTGTGTAATGCCTAGTCCAAACCACTGTGAGTAGCATCATTAATTACTCCTCTTCCAACATGCGCTGGACCATGTGCAACATATGCCATTACTTGGAGAAGGAATTGAACCAGGAACCAGTTGACCATCAGGGTGGCAAGCAAAGCAAGATCTCAACTGCACAATGGAGGAAGAGGAAGATACAATTTGTTCTACTTCAGTGTCAACCATAGCATTTTGACTTTGAAAGAAGTAAGAAGAAAGAAGAAACGGGTAGGACTTGTTAGCTACCAGGTTTCGCATCCGTGGGCATCTGCAGGCATCCGGACGAGAGGGTCGATCCGTGGTCTCGAACCGGGCTGAACTGTGTTTTCTCGACAGATGGGGAGAGCAGAGGTCAGCTCGACCAGCAAGGGATATCTGTCGGCCTGATTGTTAATGGTGTACACAGGAACTCCTAACTATCACTAGAACATTCATCACGTGGGACAAGGTCTAGTCTTAGGAGCAGCTATTGTTGCTACTTCTATCAGGGAGGTGTTCCCTGGTCATAGCGAAGGTCCAAGCCAGAGGCATGAGTTTCAGGAGTTTCTGTGTTAATATAACTTTAGGTGACGTCATGGTTTGGGACTGACCGTGGCGGATTTCACCCAATGGGAGTCGTGGATTTTGGGGGAGCGCCGCTGGTCGGCTGACGCTGCGTATTGGGGGTCACTCATCTGGTTGGTTACTCAACTGAGACCGTGTGTTGGGGGGTTGCTAGCTGAGTTCTTTGTCTACCTCAGGTAGCAACACATGGCCTTAGCTGGATTCCAGGTTTGGGTGTGCCTGCAGGCCTTCTTTGTCTACAGTCTGTTGGTGAGGAACAATGGTTCACTATAACAAATAGATCAGGCTTTAAAGTTTTCCAGGTTGAGTGTGGAGGACTAAGAACCAGGCTTTCAAATGAGTCATGACTGATTTTAGGTTTAGGGTTGATTAACAGGCTTGAGTTGAAAATGGCTGCAACTCCACGTCCTCGGCCAGTGTCTCTGGGAATATGAGTATTAATATGAATGGGGAGTGGATTCATTTGAGCTAACAAAGTCATCATGAGACAGCCAGGTCTCAGTAAGAAAAAATACATCAATGTGATGATCTGATATCAAATCATTAACTAATACAGCTTTGGATGGGAGTGATCTAATGTAGAGTCCACATTTAATTCTCATACTTTGCTGTGTTTCAGTATTGGTGGTCTTAGTTTTTATGAGGTTATTCAGTACAGCTCTTCTTCTGCATGTTTTTGAGTTAATTCATTTAGGTGGTCAGGAGCAGATACAGTCTCTATGGGGTATTGAGTGGGTGACAGCAGTAATGGAGGCACAGAGAAGTGTGTAAGACTACGACTTTGCTTCCTGGTCTCAACTCTGGAATAAAGCTCTGTCCCAGGACCTTGACAGAGGGGCATCACCTTCACTCACTGAGAGCTCCTCTGTTTCACATCCTCCTCCTCCTCCTCCTCAGCTTGCCAAAACATATCCTTAAAAAGAGAGACAGAAACTCGCCTTGTTACAGCACATGATCAATGCGATTCAGGAGACAAGCAGAGAACCGGAGAGAGACTGTGAGGATCCATTGGGTGTCACTGTTGCAATGGAACTGAGGGGTTGGAAACCCCATACTGAGGAACAGAGTCAAAAGACAAATAACGACTACACTATATGATGCCTTTGACTCTGAGTAGGTTAAAGATCCAGTCTCATACCAGCCCCCACAGTTTCCTAAGACTCCATAATTGTAGTTATACCTTAATATCTCACCTGTGTGATATAACAGACAGACTGAAATGTAGTAATATTTATGTTTAATAGTCTAAGTTGTTTATCCTAGTAAAACTGCCAAAGTCTGAATCACTTAGGTACATTTTCCTCACTTTGTTAAAAGTAAACCATAACAGCACTACAGCTTTCATGCAAAATTTTCTATTTTTCAGGAATAGTAAAGGCAATTTTTGGATGTTTTCATGGGAACAGCGTCGAAGCTTCAAACCCCCAATTGAGGGGAGATGTGGTGGTGTGCTACTTACTACAGAATGACAGACTGTTTATCCTACTGTTATCCAGACTGTTTATCCTAAAAGTGTTGATACCAGATTTGGTTTTCCTTTTTTCAAGTCCACATAATGTTAGTTATCATCTAATGTGAAATGACACAGGTAGATTGGTTAAATTAGCTAGCAAGCTAGGCTATCTAGCGTTCACTCAGAAGGTGGTTGCTAGTGTTAATTAGTGAGCTTCATAGATGCTGGTGGGTGGATATTTTAACATTTGAACAGAAGCAGGCAAGCAATTTCCCCCTGCTCACAATCTTTATGCTAAGCTAAGAAGCCAGCCCGCTAGCTGTAGCTATATAATTAACACATAAACAGGAAGTGATATTGGTTTATCACAAATAACTCTCAGCAAGTGCATATCAAAGTGTATTTCCCAAAATGCTGAAGTATTCTTTAAAACTCTGGAAGTATTTCCAAAACACCAAAAGAGTGACGTTGAATGTTGAGTTTTCCCTGTGTGGATAAAATCAAGATTTTGAGAAGAATTTTGCTGATTGTTTTCCAGGCTTCATCAATGGCTGAAACATAGATTGATTAGATATAGATAGAATTATAACCATTTCTAAGTAGTCGTCTGCCTCCAAACTGTTTAAATATGCAAATGGAAACAACAATTTGTTAGCCAAGTTTTAACAAGGAAGAAGAAAGAATGGATCAAGATGATACAGTGGGTAAAATAAGTATTGAACACATCAACATTTTTCTCAGTAAATATATTTCTAATGGGCTATTGTAATAAAATTTTTACCAAATGTCAGCAACAACTCATGTAATCCACACATGCAAAGAAATCAAACCATAGATTACCATAAATTAAGTTATGTGTAATAATGTGAAATGACACAGGGAAAAAGCATTGAACACATGAAGAAAGGGAGGTTCAAAAAGGCCTGGAAAGCCAAGACACCAGCTGAAATATATCAGTAGTTAGAAAGCAATCCCTCCCCTTGTCAGTGCAAATTAACATCGGCTGGTTCAGTCCCAACTGATGGACTATAAAAAGGAGTCTCATTACCAAGGTGTCACACAGGAAACATCTCAGGATGGGTAAAAGCAAAGAGCTCTCTTAAGACCTTCGCAACCGTATTGTTGCAAAACATACTGGTGGCATTGGTTACAGAAGGATTTCTAAACTTTTGAATGTTCCAGCACTGTTGGGGCCATAATCCATAAGTGGAGAGAACATCATTTCACCATAAACCGGCCATGACCAGGTGTCCTCGCAAGATTTCTGACATAGGAGTGAAAAGAATTAACAGAAGAGTTGTCCGAGAGCCAAGGACCACTAGTGGAGAGCTTCAGAAAGACCTGGAATTAGCAGGTACAATTGTTTCAAAGAAAACAATAAGTAATGCACTCAACCGCTACGGCCTGTCTGCACGCTCACCACACAAGACTCCATTGCTAAAGAAAAAGTATGTTGAAGCTCGTTTAAAGTTTGCTGCATGACATTTGGACAAGCCTGTGAAATAATGGGAGAATATGTACCTCTTTGGATGCCATAATACACATCATGTTTGGAGGACAAATGGCACTGCACATCACCTTGAAAACACCATACCAACAGTGAAGTTTGGAGGTGGGACCATCATGGTGTCAAGCTGTTTTTCAGCAGACTGTACTGGCATACTTCATTTAAATGAAGGATTAACCGAAAACTCTACCGATGCAGGATGCTGAAGATGAAACGAGGGTGGACTTTTCAGCAAGACAATGATCCAAAACACACAGCCAAGGAAATAAAGCTGCTAGAAAGGCCCAGCCAATCACCTGACTTGAGTCCAATTGAAAATCTATGGAAAGAACTAAAGATCAGAGTTCGTAGAAGAGGCCCTCGGAACCTTCAAGATTCAAAGACTGATTGTGTGGAAGAATGGGCCAAAATCACACCTGAGCAATGCATGTGACTAGTTTCTCCATACAGGAGGTGTCTTGAAGCCGTCGTTACCGACAAAGGCTTTTGTACCAAGTGTTACATAAAATTCAGTAAGCATGTTCAATAGTTTTTCCCTGTCTCATCCCATTTTATTACACATAATTTCTGAACTTATTTGTTTTGGTTTCTTTGTATGTGTGGATTACTTGAGTTGTTGCAACATCTGGTGAAAATTTCATGTCAATAGCACCTTTTTAGAAATATATTTACTGAGAAAAATGGTGACGTGTTCAATACTTATTTTACCCACTGTATCTCTGGGGCTGCTGCATTGATCTTGATACTTCTTTAGCGAGTGTCCATTGTGACTCCAATTATGTTTTAGAAGCACTATGCTAAATAGGCATGGTGCTCTTTTGAGCCAGAATTAAAAGTGACACTAATGCACATTTCTTCTTGAACATTCAGATAATATTGATGGGACAATAAATTGAAAGGCAACTGACATCTTACTGACAACAATGCTATTTAATTGATCTAGTGATATATATCTGATACTCATCAAAGAAAACTGAAAAAACCTTCAATCAATAGACTGCACAAATTTAATGGCATTTTTTAACATGAGCTTTTACAAGTTCTAGCCTACTGAAGGCCATTTCACAGACCGAACATTTATGGGGTCTCTCTCCTGTATGGGTCATCTGGTGTCTCTTCAAAATCCCTGCACTTTTGAAAGATTTGGCACAGACTGGGCATTTGTATGGCTTTTCCCCCGTATGTGTCCTCATATGTGCAGTAAGGTAGTAAGACTGAACAAAGCCCTTGCCACATTCCTGGCACCTGTAAGGCCGTTCCCCAGTATGATAGCGAGTGTGTATTTTCAGCTCTGAAGCTGACCTGAAACTCTTGCTGCACTCATTGCATGAGTACGGCCTTTCCTTTGTGTGGGTCAGATCATGTCTTTTCAACGAGCTCGCACTTCGGAACATGTTACCACACTTGGAGCACGGGTAGCGCACACCAGTGTGGAGTTTTGCAACATGGAGGTCTAAGCTTCTCTTAAGTGCATAAGCCTTTCCACAGTGCTCGCAGCAGAAGCGCTTCTCCTCTTCGCTGCTGTGGCAACACAGCCTGTGGATTCTCAGGGCCGCGTTGGACTTGCAGCCTTTTCCGCAATCCCAGCAGAGGAACGGAGCCTCTTTTGTATGAGTTCGGTCATGTAGCGTCAAAGCAGATGCGTAACTGAATGCTTTAGGACACTTGGGGCATTTAAAAGGG
This sequence comes from Istiophorus platypterus, assembly GCA_016859345.1. Lineage (NCBI taxonomy): Eukaryota > Metazoa > Chordata > Actinopteri > Istiophoriformes > Istiophoridae > Istiophorus > Istiophorus platypterus. The sequence continues at coordinate 3,234,307 of CM029119.1, forward strand.
AGATCCCCTGTGTGGAACCTTTCATGTCTAATCAGACCTCTTAGATCAGTGTAAATTCGTCTACACAGTGAGCATGGAAAAGGTCCTCTGAAATCATGGGCTTCAACATAGTGCTGGTTGAGGTCTATAAAGCCGTTGAAACTCCTACTACACTTGGTGCACTGGCGAGGCTTGTGTCTCAGATTATGGGTTTCAAGCCTTGCCATGTCTGGGAATGATCTGTTGCACTCCACACAATGCAATGAAGTATCTGCAGGTTTATGTTTATTTGTCTTTTTTGACTTGAAACCCTCAGAGTTCTTGCCATTGTGACTGACCTGGTGAGGTCCTTGGCTTTGCTCTTTGACATTTCCTAACTGGACTCTGGTACTGAATGGTGTGCAGTCTTTCTCTGTTGCAATTTGTACACCCTCTCCAGAAGGAGGCTCTTTTTCTTTCCGATTTACCAGACGTTCCTTCTGACGAGTCCTCATGTCCATAGGTTGATTTCCAAGTTGGCCACTAATGTCCCCCTGCTTTGGGTCTTGACTGTTTTTATCTGAGAAGTTCTGAGGCTTCGGCATAGTGATTCGGCACACATTTAACTCATGTCTCTTCAGGTCATACTGGAATTGGAAGGGTTTTTTACACCCCAAACACTGAAAAGGCCGCTCCCCTGTATGAGTCCTCTGATGCCGTCTCATATCCGACGCACGAGTGTATGTCTTACCACAAGTGGGACAAGTCTTGCTGGTTGACAGAACTTGTGGGCTCTTTTTGGAAAGCGCATTTTTGGATGTTCCTGAAATGTTTTTAATCTTCAGCCTTTTGCTCTGTCTGACTGGTCTTTGAGGTGCAATCAAAACAGGTGCGTAAAGTACAGGTGACAGAATCACATTAGATATATTGTTTTTCAGTTTTTCATTAGTTGTCATGCTGGTACTGACCCCTTCCCTTTCTTTTGTGGAGTTGTTGGTCTCACTAGGTCTCAAGACTTTGTAAATACTGTCATTTGTGGTTCCGACTGATATCGTAATGTTCTCGTCTTCTTTAATACCCATCACTGAGTCTCCAACAGAGGGCTTGTTTTCTGTGGTAGCGGTCTCCTCAGCAAGAATTTCAACATTATAACCAACCTGATCCTCAACAGCAGAGACTTCTAAACCCATCTTATCCCCTTTCAAAGACTCAACGTGCTGAGCAGTGTATGAAATCTCATCCTCTAGTCCTTGATCTCTGTTAACAAAAGACTGATTATTCACACTGCTGGTTTCAGTCTCACTCCCGTTTGGTACGTCACTGTCCATCTTTGCATTTCCTGCATGTTTTTTCAATCTTACAGTCTCCCCCATTAGTTCTTTGTTGAATGCATCCATGTAGTCACTTAACACATTTGCATCTGATACTGTCTCCACTTGTTCTGTCAAAGCTGTTGTCAAAGGTGGCAGACAAAGAGCTGAACAAATGCTGGCACCAACGGCTGGATTATCTGAAAAATTAAAACACATAGTTACTGATATATAATAGTGGTTCCATGACTTTAAAACATTATATTTCCATCCATATTGTCCTGCATGCTTACCATTTTCATTTAGTTGATTGAGATGTTTTTGATATTCCAGAAGAGATTTAAGTTCCTGAGACTGACAGAGAGACTCCATACATTCTGACAGTACTGAAGGCACATCACTGATCATCCAGGCAACCTGTTAATGAGAAAAATATTCATGAAAAATGTTTACTTCCCCTCTCTTTCTGCCTGTCTATCATGTGTAGAGCTGGAGTCAGGATGTGGTTATTCTTATGTTAATAATACTACTGCAGCCAGAGGACAACATCCATCATGTTAAAAAAAAAAAACCCAGCCAACGCCTACAAAGCTCACTAATTAACGCATTGTAAGATGTAAATGACAATGTTACCTTACCAACTCTTCTAACCTCAGTTTCAGATCAAAAGTGAACAGTTTTCAAGACATAGAAGACAGAATAAAGAGCAACACCGATCCAACAAAAGCATTTGGCAAACTAAGGCTCTATAGACTATATTGTAATGTAAACACTCTCAACATCTATTTCCTAGTCTGATATCCTTATCCTCTTTGTTGTTTTCTGCCATGCTTGAGAATTTTTACTCAGGTCCTGGTAGGATCGGAGTATACAGCTACCTAAGTAACACAAAATTAAACTCTGCACAATTTTTTAAAAGTAAATTTATAACCCTAAAATGACAATTATCATTTTCAATTTATAAAGTGTTGATTAGTGAGCTTTAGAGGTATTGGTGGGTGTATTTCAGGAATTTTGGACAGAGATAGACTAACTATTTCCCAGTTTCCAATCTGTATGCTCAGCTAGGCTAACCACATCCTGACCCCAGCTCCATTCTCAACACACAGAAATGGGAAATATATTGATCTTCTCATCTCACTCTCTGAGAAAAAGCAAATCACTGTATTTCAAAAAATGATGAACTGTTACTTCTACAATTATGCCACTGTATAATTGTACAACTACTGCTGTATGTGTACTAAGTCCAAAATGTCCACATTGCACAGTGTTGGTTACCTGTTTAAAAGTGGGCACACTAAGTAACTTGTCAAGCTGCAAGAGGAGCATCTCCACAAGCATCCGTATATCTTCACAATACCTGGCTCCAAATCTCACTGGAAAGACATCCTGAAATTGAGCAAGTGATATGGTGAACATTTTTGAAAAGTAACTGTATCTTCAGAAAAGATCATGGAAACCCCTGCAAGCTCTAAAGCTCAGTCATAAATCCTTAAACACTGACCCGGAAGAAGTGCTGCCTCTCATCATGGTCTTTAATAAGGGTGTGAATAAGACCCAGGATGTTTGCAGAAGATCCATCCTCTTTATTGCTTATCTGGGATGTAACATAACAACAACCGGGGTTAAGGTCTGATCGATGTGTAATGATTGTAACCACACAGAGAGTGAAATAAACATCAATGTACCTCTGTGTTCCACAGTGAGGTTATTATATCCAGGTGCGGTTGAATGATCTCAAGGTCTATTGTCTGCTCTGGGCGACACAAATCCAGTATCAGCTAAAACCATGAAAAAAAGGTGGAAAGCTGTAAAATTTCAGCCTTATATTAAGAGTGGACACATGGAGCTTTAATGTCTATGAGATATGGCATATAGGTTACAAATGGCCACTCGGTGGCTCAATATTCAAACGTCTTCATGCAATACCTGAGCGCGAAGGCCAAGGCTCAGCAAACACCTCTGTCTGCGATTAAGAAGCTCGGGGACAGTGTCGGTGAGTGTCTTAACGAAGTCATCCAGCAGCCCATAATCAGCCACGACCTTCTGCTCAACAGTTTCCCAGATTGCTGCAGAGACCAGCCGGAGTGGAGGGACCAGGAAACGCAGACAGGACAGGGGCAGAGGTGGATCTAGATAATGAGAGAAATTAATGAGCTGGGCGGTTGAAAAAGTACAGCAGGAAAACAGACACAAAACATTTGTTAATACAGTAACAATGAGCTATGATTAATAGGCTGGTGGGATGTAGCACTGAAAAAAAATTAGGGGCAGGTCTTTTGGTATTTCTGAGATCACTTTCCTACAGTGTGATGCCAAATGCCATTTAAAATTTTGATGCCCCACATGTAGACCATAATTTAGTCAAGAGTTGCAGAGATCACCCGAAGAACTTTAATTAAATTAGGCAGAAAGGGCGTTTTAAAATGCTGCTTGTTATATTATTATAAATAGATAGACGGAAATTAACCAAATGACTAGCAAACTATATAAAAGCCTAACTTTTATCAAAATAGGCGATTTCATCGCATTGCATCCCAACCGAATTCATTAGTGGATTCAGCCAGACATTTATCATTATTTACCGAGTCACATTTCGTTGACCAGATGAACCGAAACCTTAATTTGACGAATTCTGACTGGAAATCGGTTTGTCAATCTATTCAACTTAGACACACGGCGAATATCGGGGCGACGTTAGTGAACTGCTCCACTGCGCTGCGGTCTGTCCTGCGCAAAGCACAAACAAAGCCAACTGGCACAATTAACGCCGGTACTCGGCATGAGAAGACATATAATGCAAAAGGTTTTCGACTGTTAGAATTTCTGTCGAATAATTAACGATGCGGAGGGAAAAAAAGCAAACAAATATTTAAATAATCTCAAACGCAGCGTGAACTGTTTGAAATTTTAGAGGTCGTGCAACGACACCACGGGGATGATGTCACATGATAAAATACATGAACTATGTCGTGAATTATAGCACAAGTTCTACCTTTCTTCTCGGAAATACGATGCATGTTTCGGCTTCAGCGAGGATGTGTTTTCTTCTCAAACAGAGAAAAGACAAAAACACTCAAGTTGTTGGGGAAACCGAGGAATGAGGAGGCGCTCGGGTGTTTCCGGGGGACACTTTTAGCCGTAACTCAGGAAGTGCGAAATATGCAGATGAGATGGTTGTTGTCACGATGGGCAGACGCCTCACAGCTGATATAATTAACCATCCGGGTGTTTGTTCAGTTATCTGACAGTCGATTCGGGCGACTAATATGGCGAGTAAATAGCAGCTGGTTTTCTTAAATCCACCGCACCCTCAGGTTTGTTTGTTTGTTGTCTTGGGTCTGGAGTCATGCCCTGGCGTGTTGCTTCACAATTGGCTGCCATTGCCTCCTTTATCACCTAGAATTAACCACATCTCACTGGCCAGTCTGTTCCTCTTCTTCAAGACTGCAGCCGCTGTCTGTCAGCGTTTCCACTCTCAGTTGTTGTCCGTTATGTGTCATCTGCAGCTGAGGACACTGATTTTTGTAGCCTGGCTGCTGGGCTACGTCGCCTTTCTGCTCTCCATCCGAAGGATGTGGACGGGGAAGTACGTCCGCAGTCCACTCGTCCGTTCACTCTTCGTGAACATGGTGAGCGAAGCGGCTGCGGCTGAGACACAGGAGGTATGAATTATTTATCAGTGGATGGACTTTTCCTGGGCCCCATTAGTGCCCGTTTTGAGAGAATAACTACACTCGATGCCCCTATGAAGACTAGACTAAGGTGTGTGTGTGTTTCAGTAAACAAGCTTTACAGGTTAGACTTGTGAAACTTTTCAATGGAATTTGGCGTGAGGCTTTCCATACTGGTGCTTATCTAGGCACCATTTGGCATCTCTCTTCTGCAGCTTCTATTTACTTCACTTAACAACTATAATAAGATAATATCAGTTGTCATATCTCACCCGGGCTGATTTATGAGACTAGTCTTGCCGGGTAACATCATCGATGATAGGGTGACATTTAATCTGCCTGCAAGAAAGGCCGAGTTTATTGTGTGAACGTCCAAAAAGCATCATTGAGAAGAACAGCTGGAAACCAAAATATCAACAAGAGTAGCCAAAGAAACGAATCTGCACTGGCTATGCTTTAGGCTTTTGTTTTGTGTTTCTAAACATTGGTAAAATTTTAAAATTTAATTCAAAAATTTTCCTTGACAGTCATTCAATTAGTAGGTCAAAAAACCCAGTGAACCTGTGGAGAGCACAAACTTAATTGAACGTGGGTGCCATATCTTAACATGCAGTGCATCAAATAAAATTATAATATTCTAAAACTGTTTTCTAAATACGTAAATAAAGTGAAGTATCATATTTTTTTTCATACTACTGAATTTTTGATAGTGGTATTGATATATGGGCTAAGAGATTAAATGAAACACATAATGTAAACAAACAATCTTGACGTGGATTTCTTAGACCTTATTTTATTTATGTTGTAGACTAAGTTGGACATTTTGTAAAACCTTCTTAAATTCGCTCTCTTATAAATTTGAATTGTTACTTTTTATTTTTCCCCTTTTCTCTCTAGTGGTATCGTTGCTGTCCTGACCTGCTCGGAGAATCGGTGCAGCCCCTGTTCATTCAGAGCCACCTGGACTTGGATACGAAGGCTTTTCTCAAGCAGAGTGTGGAGAAGTCTGGCTGGCTGTTCACCCAGCTCTACCATTCTTTTGTATCTACAGTTCTCAGCCCTCTGGTCTCACGCACCTCCATCAATGGGTCAGTTCCCATCAACGGATCAGTTGTACAGACAAGCCTCTGCCTCTGTTTCATCAGCAGTGTATCTTTATGTGATGTGTATTCTGTCTCAGGTTTCTGGGCCGTGGTTCCATGTTTGTGTTTTCTGCGGAGCAGTTCCAGCGGCTGCTTCAGATTGGCCCAGAATGGAGGGCTGAGAGACTCCTGGACCTTGGAGCCGGGGATGGAGGTGTCACAGAGGTGATGGGAACCCATTTCAAGGAGGTCTTTGCAACTGAGGTCTCATTACCCATGAAATGGCATCTTCAGAGGAGGAAATACAAGTGAGTAGGCCTCTCTCTTATTTTTTTTTTTTATTTTCCACTTACTTTTATTTTAAACGTTTTAGCCTCATCAAGTTGGTTAGCTCGTTACTCCATGCACAGATTTTAAAAATCTGGGGATAAGTCCTTCATGTGAAGATTGACCATTATTCGTACTGTAAATGACACTTCAAAGTTACTGCACAGATATATTAAGTAAACAATCTCCTTACCTCTTCTTTCACAGTGGGATTTTGATTTGAACTATCTACTGGAAGTGTTGAGATTTGACTGTATCTTTGCAGCAATCATAAACTTCAAAGAAATAGCATTTTAATTCATGAGTGAATAAAAACACTGTTGAGTATTCTCGGATTTTCTCAAAGATATAGCTGTCCAGGATGACATGAAAACTCAGAAAAGCAGAGTCATGAGTATGATATACTTTAACTATATTTTTGTACTTTAAGTTCTTTTTTTTATGTGCTTACTCAAGAAATTCAGGATAATGCTCATTCCACAGGTCCAACACCAGAGTCATATCATACTCACCACTTTGCTGCTCTGAGTTTTCACGTCTTCATACTTTGCTGTCGAGGCATTATCCATGAAACTCAAACTACCTGCAAACTGTTCAGGTTAAAAGCCTCTAGCAGCTCACAGTGCAAAATCCCTGTTGATTTTATAGACTTTTAATCTGAAATATCTGCAGGCACTGCTGAGTTTCATTGGCAGAATCTTGATCTAAAACCAGGACAGTAGGAGTGACTGGAATTAATTAGCAAATGAAAAACTAGAAAGCACTAACTTCAACAGTACAACAATAGTTATACTCATTAACTATTCTTCTCTCAGTTCGCATGTTTAAGAATTTTTGTTTTCAGTCACAGAATAAATCCAGTTCCTTCTATTTCTTTTTTTTTTTTTTTTTTTGTTAGACCGCTCTCAAGTTACTGCTGATTGGCTTCAACTTTTCCTGTAGATATATCAAATCAAAAGCCAACCAGGAAAAGGAGGGGTTATTTCCTCTGAGCTGTTGAAAGGCTTTTAAATTTAAACATATGTTAGAAGTGTTGAGTTTCATCAACAGTAACTTGACAGCAATCAAAAAACTGGCATAGTATACACAATTGGAATTAGTGTATGAAGGCAGCATTTCTTTAGAAAAAAAGAAACACAGAGCAGCACAATGGCTAATAAGTCATGACCCTGTTGGGGGAATTAGTTCTGTGGAAATGTATATTTTTCTGAATGTTGGGTATGAAACATGCAAAACAGGGAGACACCAAAATGTTAATTAACTTTCCCTCTTGGAGAGTAAATTATCAACATTTGAAAATTCTTTTTTTTTTTTTTTTTTTATAAACTGCACAAGTTGGACAGAGCATACCTCTGACCACATCTCTCTTTCTCAGAGTTCTGGGTATAGATGAATGGCAGCAGACTGATTTCCAATATGACGTGATCAGCTGTCTGAACCTGCTGGATCGTTGTGATGATCCTCTACATCTCCTGCGGGACATCAAGCGATCTCTAGTTCCCAACACAGGGAGACTCATCCTGGCTGCTGTGCTTCCCTTCCAGCCATATGTGGAAGTTGGTCAGTTAGGATTCAGTGCGTCATATTCCCAAAGAATATTGATAGAATTCACTCTGTTTTAATGTACGTGGTGTAGGATCGGAATTAAAACACTATGAATTTTTTTTCACAGGAGGTCGATGGCAGCGTCCCAAAGAACACCTTAAAATTAAAGGAAAGACTTGGGAAGAGCAAGTAACCAACCTGTCGGATGAAGTTTTCCGAAGGGTGGGGTTTGAGGTAGAGGCTGTGACCCGGTTGCCATATCTCTGTGAAGGGGACATGTATAATGATTACTATGTTCTTGACGATGCGGTTTTTGTTCTCAAGGCCTCAGATAATAGTGAAGAGTCTACTTAATAAATACCAAATATTTAATGTGAGACTGAGGCCCCTAACTTCACCTCAGTTGGTTGTTCCTGGGGGATTGAAGTGCATTTTTCAAAAGCTTCATTCATAAAACACAGTATTTCTAACTTGTTTAGAAATGGTGAGTCAGGTGTGAAGCTCAGGTATAGTAGTTCTTACATTTACCAGCCATCTTGTGTGACAGTGATACCTCGACCTTTTAAGCAAAAAAAATTAAGTGAATGGCAATTTGCCTGTACTGAAATGCCATTGACGATCAAATCTTCTAAGACATATCATGTTGTAGGTATTTGTTCTTTTAAAGTTATTTGTGAAACATGTTTACCGTTAATGTTTTGTCATTCTGTAAAAGTACTGAAAAGAATCATGGTTGAATCTGTTGTATTTGTATTTAAACTATTTCTGTGTTTAATGCAAAGGGTCAGTGTATGCATATACTGTATTTAGCTAATCTGAATTGGGTTCCATGGGGTTAAATGTTATTGGGGTTTTTTTGTTTGGTTTTTTTAACTTGGACCAGAGACAACAGAAGTCATTTGAGGCCTTCATAAAGCAAAGCCTGTGTTACGTATGTTGAAAAGCAGTTACTGTAGCCACAAGAGACAATTACAGAATAATGTTGAAAGGTCATTGATTTGTGGCCATTGGCAGCATAACAAGTTTGTTTTTATTGATTATGACAAAATAAATTTACCATGGTAAATTGTTGGAAAACAATCACATATTTACAGACATAGCAGTCCAGGGGCAAGAGAAACAGTTATTTTTGAGTGATGTTTCTGACCACTTGGTCTTCACCAGCTCACGTGAATCACATCTGGTACTTTAGCAGCTAAAATTCTGCAGTTTTTCCACCAGATGTTTGCTAACTGTGTCTGCTGTTTTTAGCTGCAGACAGCTCACTTGTGCAGCTGGAAAGTACCTTTGAGTGAAGGGGGACTGTGGTAACTCAAAGTGAGTTATGTTACTGTAAGCAACCCCTTCATATTAAATGTAGTCCCTTTACCCATTGCTAATATAAGAAAATACTAATTTGTGCAGCTTTAATGTTAAAACTGTGCATCTGTCGCACAAGTAGAAAAAAAGCCATGAAGTCACCAAACTGACTCAGTTATGTCACATTAGCTAAGATTAGCCACCCCAATCTACTGGATACACCAGACCAAGTAGGACAGAAGCAGCAAAACCCCCTGAGTATATTGAATTAAACGGGTGTGTTTTACTGCTTATGAATTTGACTTTTTATTTCTAAGAGGAAGAAGAAGGTGTTGTGCATCTACAGTGATACTGCACAAGGTACCATACAATATGTGCCACAATAAATGCAATATTTGTATTGAAAGATTATATTATGGGTTTCAGAATAAAAGCTATACATTGTTTTCTGCATTTTTCAGCTCCTGTTTGTCCATGTCGCTTATCTTCACTTTGTTTCACTTCACTCTTTTATAGGGAGAGAAAGTTTCACTTAAACCACTGACTTCAGTAACTTAATTATGAGATGCAGAGCACAACCCAACTGTGAAGACACAATGTGTACTGTATTGTGAGTGTTTTCTGCTCCTTCATACATATTGTGCATTTGCACCTGTAAAATCAGCCTCAGACCAAAATGTTGGAAGTAGACAACTTGATTCCTGATATAGCAATTCTACATTTCTATGTTAAAACTTAATGATATAATTTAAAATATTGCTCTGTTAATGCGTTGTTAAGTATTTGCCTTATATACCTGAGATGAATTTACTGGTACATTTCCTTATACATGGTAAAAATTAATCTATATATTTCACCAAAGGGACCCAAGTAGTCTTCCTCTTTTCATACTTACAGCTGAATTACTAGAACTATATCTAAAAAATAATTAGAATAAAACACTAACCATAAAACTATTAATTTTTATGGGCAGTTCCTCGATAATTACACAATTAGTAGGTGAAACAACATTGCTTTTAAGGGATTCTGACCAAATTCTACACAAACTTTATTTCAAAATATTCTTTTTAAAGGTTATGTTAACAAAAAGAATGGATATCCAAGCTACTTTTGAATAAAACAGCATTTTGAATAGCTGGCTACAAAGTAATATTTCATTTTTGAAAAAGTCTTGTCAACAAATATTGAAAAGATTTCAAGATTAATTTACCTAGCCTAGTCCTTAGTTGTACCAGACAGGTTTATTAAGACACAACATATTCATTATAATTTTATTTGGGATAATAAGCAATACAAAAGATTATATGGTAATAGCAATGGATGGAATTACTAAATAAAGATGGTTGCACACTTAAACCATAAAAATTGTTCATATTTATTTATCTTAGTCTTGTTTTTTTTCAAAATAGTAAGAGTAATACATTTTTTCTTTTGTTGTGTTATTTTGATCCCTTAAAATAGCCCTTTAAGTTATAACATCCTATTCAGGTGTTATATATATATATATAAATATATACTATATTTGAAAATGCTTTATAAGCTTAATTTCACCCACATAATGCTACAATCTGGAATAGCCAGTAGTGAAAGAAGTATTAAAATCCCTTACTAATTAAAAGTGCCAATACAAAAACATAAAACTCAATTACAAGTAAAAGTCCTGTCTGAAAACTTCTACTTAATTAAAAGTTCATATTTATTAGCAATATTGAAATAAAGGTCAAGTTTGGTCCACCTGACTGATAGATAATTAGATATGACATCGTTAGATGATTAATACTAAAGCATCGGTGTTTAAGCAGCATGTTATACACTGATGTTGATATAAGAATCTGCAAATAAATTGGACCAGATAATTTGAACCTTTGTAGGAATGTTGCTGCAGTTTTCACACCACACAACTTGTTGCCTTGTAACTTGCAATGGTTTGCATACTATGTGACTGCTCAGCAACAGGGGTTCACAAACTGCAAGATCTTTCACCAGGAGGAATCTGTCTGGTCTCCAAACTCTGTTTTGTCTATGTTTTGTCTGCACAGGAATGGTGCAATACCATATACCAGACAGGATTTTTTTTTTGTCCCCTTGGTTTCCCCTCGACCTGTGTCTTGCTCTCTCATCGGCTGTAGTTCATCACCGCACTCATTGCCTGGAGGGTGGATTGATGGCAGGCTGGAAGAGGAGGCAGGACAGAAGACTGGAGAATTCGGGATGTGGTGTGGTGGCTTCAGAGGTGACGCCTGGAGGCTTTCTGGAGGTTTCTGTGGAGGCAGTGACTCCACTGGGCTTGGCTTCACTGTTGACTGCTACTCGACTCAGATGATCGGCACAAACTGCTTCTTGAACGCTGGACACAAAGAGACGTGGGAGTACAGTAAGGACCAAAGCTATTTTTTTTTTTTTATGGAATCTGAGTGTTTCAGAAAGTTACAGAAATTTTCATCTGTAAAATGACACTTGAGAAGATCCCATTCTCACAAAAATGTTAATTTGATAACTTGCATTTAAATACAGAAATGCATGACACAATATTCTTAATTTTGCCTCTGTACACCAAAATGGATTTGAAATAAAGTCATCTAGATGTAATTAAGTGTAGGGATTAAAGACTTTCAGCTTTAATGAAAGTTTATCACAATAACCATTTAGGATCATAGGCTGAATAATTTGTTTTGTTTTCATCTGATGAATCTTTGTATGTATGTGAGTGTGTCATGATTGGAAAATGTGATCCTGCAGTACCTGGAAAGAAAGATGAGTTACTCAGAGACAACCTTTACACAACTTTTATCCAGAAAGCAGTAACAGGCACTCTCATAGGACTGCAGTCAATTTCTGTGTTGTAAGGCAGAAAAACAAATGATAATAAATGTCTGAAAGTTTATATTTAATATTTCTGTTTTAAGTGGCCTTTAACACAATTATCCATTAGCTGGAGACCTTGGAAGGTTATATGAAGAAGAGGCCAGTGGAGTGGGTCTCAGCTCGTCCAGACACGGAGGCAACAAAATCAGGACACAGAGGGGTGAAAAGTTTATAGGATTTTAGACAGCAGAGTATAGATAAGCAGATGATGATGTCAGTGAAGAGTGTGGATGGATATAATGGGCACGGGAAAAACCATCAATAACAATCACATATTTATTCTGTGGTCCTGGTAAAACTGAATGGCAGCTCTTGTTTTTACATGCCAACAAAGAAATCCTCATTTAACTTAAAAAAAAGTACTGAGTTATGTTAGTTAATGGGCTATACTATACACAGGCTATACTGGAGGTTGTGTCAGATCTTCAGGGGCCGGTTTCAAGGGATATTTTAGACTGATGTATAGTGTTAGGCCATCTTAATTTCTACTTAAATGAGATTAAGGCAAGTTGGACAGCTTCAGAAATAAAGCCTGACTTATTTTAAGCCCAATAAGTAAGCATGCTTTACCCAAGGTAATTATGGACTAATGGTGCATTCTTTTGATTTTGGCAGAAAAACAAAAACAGAAAAACCACTCCTTAGCCCCATCACTAAACTTGTAGTCACAGCAGATGAACAACCTTAAATTCTTTTTTTCTTTTGTTGTGTTATGGATTTTCAGCAGTTTGTTACCAAGTGAAACCAAGGACAAACAGCTGAATGAATTGTACCTTATGTTAATAATAGATTTTATTCTGATTGTGCTGATAGATGGTTATATGTCTGTAGATCTATTTACCAAGTGGGAGATATCATTGTAAGAAACTTTCAACATCTTTAACATGGAATTACAAGTTGGAGGCTGACATTAACGTTTTTTCCTGTTTGGCTGCACTAATTACGGCTTAAATTATATGACAATCTTGACTGATACCAAACAGTAAAGACACCAAACTGAAGAGTTGGCAGTGGTACTGAGCCCAGATACTTTAAAATGCCTCAGCAGTGGCTTCTTAATGTGGAAGGTTTTTGTACCGTCCCACACTGACACAGAATGGACAGGAGATGGTGCCAGGTAATGTCGCCTGATCATTAGCTTTATCTATCACATGGTCTGATCAGGTTGAGGGAAAAATTAAAACATTTCATTTGCTACTCCAGTAAAAGATAAGGCTGGCGTTATCTGATCTCTTTATTCTTGGCAACAATCAGTGGAAGAAAAAACACCAACAATTAACTGATTTTACTAATAGGTGTTGTCTGTGTATCCACTTCCTGACAGAGCTTCTGCCTGTGTGTCATAGACTTCCAGCATCAACTTTGACTCCATTTTCACAGGTTTTTTTTTTTTTGCAAAATTCTGAACTTGATGATGCTATGTGATGCTATATTCTTCATTTTAGCTTCAAAATCCCACAAAGTGCACAATATTTAAAACACTTGTAGTAAATGAGATAATGTATCATCAAGTTTATGAGTATCGCAGAACTGTATTTTGAATTTGAATTATTGTTGATTTTAAAACAATTTATTATTAATTTATTTTAATCAAATCAACAAATTTGCATTTTAAAAAAAGTGTAGTGGGGTTTTCCTTAAGATGATTCGGGTACTATTGATTTTTTTTTTTTTTTCTTTTACAGAAGTCAACATTTTAATGATGGAGACTAAAAATGCCTTTTGAAACCATTCATTTTATCTTTTGAATATGCTTTCTTACGGTAAATAATATACAAAGTCTGTCTTTACAGTAAACCTGCACTCATATAAGACAAAATAATGATTGTGACCTTAAACAATTCAATCATTTGTAAGTTTCATCATCTAAAATTCAGAATGCTACAGTAATACTGTAATCCTGAAAGGCAGCTGAGAGTACAACAACGAAAAGAAGCTGGGTGTCTTTTTATTTTTTCATTCCACTACTGCCATACATCTGAAATATAATGTGATGGCATAGTAATCACCAATTATTTCGCTGCTCATCTGGGTGACATCAAAATGAGAAGAAATTCTTACAAATGTTGCAAGTGTGATCCCCACGTTCCGCAAGTGAGAAAATATTCTGCTATGTGTTATATTCAGTAAAGTAGAGTTTAACAGCAGTTGAATAATTTTATGATAAACATGTTTGGATGTGGCCTTGCAGGAGGAGGCAGGTGGGAGAAGCATGCAAGGGGGCGGCTAACCGATACTTGGGTGAAACAGTTCGGAGGAAGTGGGGGTTGTCCGTCTCTTCTTTTTCTCATAACAAAACAGGAATTATCAACCAGTCTGAAGGCACAAGCCAAGGTCACTGGAGTCAGATAACACACAGGAGGTGCCTGAAGAGAGAGCAGCGGAGAGACCAGCCAATTATACAAGATTTACACCCACATTTTTGTTTCCTTTGTGTAACAGTAATATAACGCTGGGCCAGGGAAGGGTAGAGTTTGGGTAGAAGGGTAGAGCTTGTCAGGGAACTATAGTTTGGTCCAGAGCTCTGTAAGCGATCCTTCTCTCGTATATTATTGGGTTGATTTCATGATATGTCTGATCAAGAATAAATTAGGGTTAAAATTTAAAAGGACATTCTCCTGTCATACTTCATCAAACGAATGCTCGAGTCTAAATTTAACCAGAAGACGGAGCCGGACTCAACACAAGTTAATTTGAGGTGGGTATATTCTGAGGACTTACCATGTGGGCACGGCATTTCAGGGTTAAGCTTTAAAATTTAACACTATCTAGTGGACAAAAAAAGATCGAGTACAGCCCTGGTCAATATCACTAAATGTTAAGTCATTACAAATCCTGTCCATTTAATACTATTTAATTTTTTTTAAGTCAAAACCCAAGAAAATGGAAGCCAATTCATTTGACAGAATTGGTTCTCTAATTAAACTATAATTAACAAGCATATCAAAGAAAACATCTGCAAAAGAAAGTCAGTGTACCATTCATTAGTGAGATTCCATTCTTTTATTCATTTTTGATATATTATTGTAAAGGTTTTCTGTTAGATTCAAATTCTGGGCACATATTTGGCCGGGTCATACTTCTCACCTTTTCTTTCTTTAATTTGGGATCATTGGCTTGTTGGAAAATTCTTCCCCTGCCGAGCTGTTTGAGAGTGGGAATAATCTTAGTACTTGGGTATCCAAACCTGCATTCATAGTGCATAACTACAAATGTTACCTCCACTACACCTGGAATTTTAATTTGCGTAGCCGCATTTCAGCAAACTCCCACCTCTATGTTTCACAGTCGGCACTATGGAGTCACTGTGGTGGTCTCGGCCAAGTTCACAATAAACATGCTGGACCCCTTCTCATCTGTTTACTTCATGCAGTGTCCTTCACAGTGTCAATCACCGAAACACCAGTTTTCAGGTAGCTGTAGCACCTGCCCACAGGGAGGCGCTACAGCTACCTGAAGACTAACACAGAGAGGATGAGGAGGAGTTTTCTTCTTCAGGCCATCTGACTGCTTAACAAGAATTGTGCCTGTGAGCTGGAGCATTTCAAGGTATTTCACTATGCATTGTTCTGTGTACAACTGTGAACGTGACAAACAAAATTTTAATTTCATCTTTAGATATGTGTTTAAATATTTATCTCCTTCAATGTTCAATGAGATATGAGACTTAATAAAAATTACTTTGAGTCATTCCTGATTAACATAGAAACCAAGATGCATAACTCTGGAGTTTGAGGGACTTGAAGCAGTTACATTTTTTCTGACTTTTACTTTATCAAAAGTTCATATTGTGACATGGCAGCAAGGAACAAATACCAGGAAGCAGCTCTCAAGGACTCCTGAACATGAGGAGGACAATAGAAATTAACATTTTTGATGCTGTGTGTCATAGTTCTGATTCATACAAGGTGAAGCTGTTTTCAATAGTCTGAGTCACCGCAGATGGTGCACAGCAATGGTCGGGAGTAAGACTAGTGCTGTCTTGTTGCTCTGTGACAAAGTGTATAAGAACAGAGATGAGAACATAATAAAATATCACTGCATAATTAGAGGCCCTTGCTGCTCATACACACTAAATGAGACTTCTCGTCTGGACTGTTAATTACATGAAGTCCTGAGGTCTGACGCCCTACTTCAGACAATTTTGGCTCAATCTGAGGCTGAATCTGATATTGTCATATATATCCCTGCTGTCCAATTGCTGAGCAGCAGTGTGAGCTCATGCAGTCAAAGGCATGAGATCTGCCAGAGTTAACTGACACTGAATGCGTCCAGGATCTAGGGATCCTTGTGCACATGGCCGTTTTTTTCAATGAGCTAAATCCAAAGCTACAGTGAGAAGCTAATTTCTACATGGTTTGAAAGGATCAAAGCTTTCTATAGAAAACTTCAAGTACTGCAGGGAAAGCTCAAAGAGGGGAATCTAGCCCATTTCCCCACTTGCAAGGCTCTTGCAGACAAACATGTAATTTTGCATCACCTGCACTCGGACAAGAACAACAACATGACAGAATAACTGCAAGAAAATTTTCACCAGTGCTTTGCAGGCTTCAAGGAACACGACAAGTCATTGAATCTCTTCCTTTCATCCTTTCAAATGTGCACCTGGAGAACAACCTACAGAAGTAAAGTTTGATCTTATTGAGCTGCAGGGCAACTCTGAGACTTGCGCAGCATTTTTGAGGCAAAATTCTCAAGTTCTACAAAGGACTCTTTTTAAATTAGCCTGCAATTGCTGGAGAGCAAGACAATTGTGACCAGAGGGAATCAGAACCATAAATCTCACAAGTAGGAGAATTCAATAACAAATTCATAGTCACTTTGACTCAATAATAATAATAATGATAATAATAATGATAATAATAATAATAATAATAATAATAATAATAATAATAATAATAATAATAATAATAATAATAATAATGTGTTATTGTGGTATGAAAAGAAACTTTTCCCTCCCTCTCTCTCTGTAGGTTTTCCTGAGCAACTAGCTAAAGACTAATAAATCAGTGGTTGGGAATCAATTGTTTTTGGAATTATTTTGTTTGACGTGTGCATTTTTCCTGTGCAGCCCTCAATCAGATGCTTGCTCACTTACATGGCACCCAGTAATCAAACTTTGACAACATCTGTCCTACTGTGACCATAGCACAAGATTTTCACTTCAGTGGCGTTTGCAGACACAGTAGCAGCATGTGTACAGGTTATTTCTTGATAAAACTGCACTGCATATTGCATATTGGAACTTGTAACTATTTTCTGCCATTCCATTGACAGATTACTATTAAATAATATAAATAAATGACAATGAAGCTTATCTTTAGTTGCAGTCCTAATTTTTATGTATATTTGTATCTTCTAATTTCTCCAATGAGCAAGCTTCACTGTAATCCTGTGTAGAGGCAGTGTTTTGGAGCTGAGCAGCCTCTTTCACCCTCAGGTGGTCCTCCATACTTCCTCTGCTCATTCGCTTGAGTCAGTTTTAAATTGTTTGTTTTCAGCCAGGTTTCCAGTGCCAACAACCGCTCAAGGTTCAGCACCTGATGGGAAAATTAATTGGGAACAATTCCTCATCGACGGCGTCTTCATAACTAACGGAACAGATAAACAGAATAAAATCATGTTTTTTTTCCCCATTTAGTCCCTTTATTCCAAATCATGTACACTTAAATAGATTTTACTATCAAAAGTTGTACATTACAATATAATATAATATACATTCATATTCATTATAATATACATGTTAGGATATGAAACTCGACTTCATGCTGGATTTTGATCGTTTTCATATTGTGATACAACTTAAACAATGATTTTTGAAAAGTGATTCAATTTTCTCACTTACTTATGGACCCTTAACAGAAATCATTGCATTGCATTTTTTCAGGAAAACATTAGGCCACTTCAGCAGACCAACACCATTACAAGTAATAGGGACAAGAATTTATAGGGGAAAAAAACACAATATTCTCGTGCATTATCTGAAGGGTAACTTCCAGTTTCTCTTCATCCACAGTGAAAGTAGTAAATAGGTTTGTTAGTGTCTGTCCCAATACTCACAGTTTTAGTCTTCAGTACTTATAACAGTGCCCATTGATTCAGCATTTAACATTGTTAGAACAATGATTGACAATTTTTGAAAAAAAGATCAAATCAATGCAGCATAACCATCTTTTTTATTTCCCACTTTTACAATTTAGAATTTGGTGCTCGATCACACAATGCCACTTGACTACCAACAGTTCAGTTGAGACTGGGATGCCTTTGCCAGAGGTGGCTCACATCTTTCCTAACTCCACACCTCCAGATTTGTTTTATGTATCTGACTTGTAGTCTTCAGCCCCAACTGATGCTGACTCAAGTGAGGATATTTATCAGACGTCATATGCAACTTTTTCTACATGTGCATTGGTGCTTGGTGGAGTTTTTGTATCATAACAAATTAATTGTTGTTTAACTTTGTTAAAATATTCACATTCAAAGTATTCAAATTAAGATTAAACAGCTGTGGATAATAATCAGAAACACGTCTCACTTTTTCACAAAATTGACTCTTAATGAGGGACTGAAAGTGATTTTCAAACCACCTGATTTTACTCACCTTTTCAATCTGGACATTTAAAAGGAAAAATCCATGTGACCAAAAATCACATGTTGCCAAACATTCGAACGTTTTAATGCTTGGTCGAGGTGGAGAGTGTGGTGTGTTATGAGAAGTCATTAGAAATGCGTCTTCGGCTTAGAAATGGCCACAGACTTAGCCAAAAATGTTCCTGAGTAAAAGCACGTAAGTGTTATCAGCTAAATGTACTCAACTGTACGCAGAGCCAGTGCGTCCCTATCGGCGATGAAGGTGAACTAGGCAGCAGTACCTTGACATGGGTGGCAGAGTGGGGGCCAACATGGGTGCCAACATGGGGGCCAACATGGGGGCCAACATGGGTGCCAACATGGGGGCCAACATGGGGGCCAACTGCCCTCTCCCTGGCCCTCACGAGCCCCGTCTGGCGGTGGGGAAACACTGCAGCATGAGTATAAACGGAAGACGACTGACACAGCAAGCGCCAGGGCTATATTGATACAATATATTTCCCCAACTAGACACCACTTTTCCTGCAGGTGGGAAAAAAAGGTTGAAATCCACTGGTTTAATCTAAAGCAATGCAGTCTATTTTCAAACTCATTTTTTGTTTTGTTTTTTGTTTGTTCAAAATCTTAATCCCAAAAGAAGATATATCTGTCAAATGAAAATAATGAATTAAAAAGTACAATACTTGCACCTAACGAAGTAGAAGTATAAAGTTTCATCAAATAGAAAATACACAGGTAAAGTGCAAGTACCTCATATTTGTCATTAAGTACAATGTTTTGAGTAGATTTACTTTGTTACATTCCACCACTGGGTATATTTTACTTAAGAGAGATTCTTTATTATTTCAAACATTGGATGGAGAAAGGATTTTTGGGTACAGTACATTTAATGGATGAAGATGATAATATCTTTATTGATTTTTATGATCAAATTTAATTTGAATTGCTCATATAGACACTATTCCTTAGTTGTCAAAGCTACTTTTTGGCTTTGGAGAAGTCGATTGCATGAATATTACAATTTTCTTTCCTAATAGCTACATCTGCTCTTGTGTTTATTTACATTTACCATTACTTGATAA
This sequence comes from Istiophorus platypterus, assembly GCA_016859345.1. NCBI lineage: Eukaryota > Metazoa > Chordata > Actinopteri > Istiophoriformes > Istiophoridae > Istiophorus > Istiophorus platypterus. Next base: position 3,254,040 of record CM029119.1, read on the forward strand.
ATGTATTAACATTTGTACACACTGATTATGAACAAACATTTTCCTCTTCCTATAAATGGAAACTTTCATTACAGGGGTTTTCAAGAATGGACGCTGTAAAAGTTAGAGATAAAGCTAGATATCTGTCATTTCATTTGTCACCTAAAATTAATTTCAAAAGATTTAATAAAGTGTATCTATGCTTTGAATTTTTAAGCGTAGGGTATAAACTGCATAGTAATTTTTTTAACATTTTGCAAAAAAGATAGTGGATCTCTTTTAAAGGGGGGCTGCATGAGTGATTAGTTACAAAGAATGTGATACCTGTTTTTGAACACCACATTGTTTGGTGTCTTATGTGAAACAAAGATGTTGAATTTCTGTGTAATAATATCTTAATAATGGGTAAATTTTATAGAGAGATTTTATATTTTTTTTTTTTTTAAAGTAAAAAGCTGATTTAATATATATTGCTGTTTTTTTATACACACACACACACACACACACACACACACACACACACACAAACACACACACACATATATATATATACTCCTTGTTAAAGTATGCTGCTTGGAATTATTGTTAGCAATGATAATACATGTCTGTTAATTGGAGATTTTTAATAAAGGTTTATACAAAAACAATCTCCTTGTTACAAAGCAACTGGGAGCTGGAAGACTAAAGACTAAAGACTAAAGACTAAAGTCTAAAGACTAAAGAATAAAGTCTAAAGACTAAAGACTAAAGAATAAAGAATAAGGACTAAAGACTTAAGACTAAAGTATAAAGACTAAGGAATAAAGACTAAAGACTAAAGACCAAAGTCTAAAGACTAAAGACCAAAGACTAAAGTCTAAAGACTAAAGACTAAAGACTAAAGACTAAAGAAAAAATTCTAAAGACTAAAGACTTAAGACTAAAGTCTAAAGACTAAAGAATAAAGTCTAAAGTCTAAAGACTAAAGACTAAAGAATAAAGAATAAAGACTAAAGTCTAAAGACTAAAGACTAAAGAATAAAGTCTAAAGACTAAAGACTTAAGACTAAAGTATAAAGACTAAGGAATAAAGACTAAAGACTAAAGACTAAAGTCTAAAGACTAAAGACCAAAGACTAAAGTCTAAAGACTAAAGACTAAAGACTAAAGACTAAAGAAAAAAGAATAAAGACTAAAGTCTAAAGACTAAAGAATAAAGAATAAAGTCTAAAGACTAAAGACTTAAGTCTAAACACTAAAGACTAAAGACTAAAGACTAAAGACTAAAGACTAAAGTCTAAAGACTAAAGACTAAAGTCTAAAGACTAAACACTAAAGTCTAAAGTCTAAAGTCTAAAGATTATTTCCGATTTCCTATCTTTCCACGGAGCCTGGAGGCAGCATTCATTTATGCAAAGTAGGCAGTTCTCCGCGCTGATTGGCTGAGCGCCCCGGCGCTTCCTGTCTTGCATTGGACGCTGCCGTCTTGTCCACATCCCCGAGCCACGTCGCGCTTTACTCGCCATTTTCCCATCTTCTGAAGCCAGAAACCGTCTCTTCTGGTGTCAAGGTGTCATTCACCACTTTCGGGTCATAACTTAACCGCTACTCTAGACGAATTGAGGTTCTTATATAGTCTTAAATCGTTTTGCTTCTGCTGGAGCTCCAACAAACATGAACATTTTCAGGCTAACTGGCGATATCTCCCACCTAGTAGCCATCATCATCCTGCTGCTAAAAATATGGAAAACCAGGTCTTGTGCCGGTGAGTAGTTATATATCTTTATTTCCAAGTTGCACGACCCTCTGGCTTGCAAAGAAAACGTCCTGTCATCTAAATTCACAATTTATCCAGACAGAAGAGGGTTTAGACTGTGTAGCTGCTGCTTTCGAGCTCATTAGCCAGTTCTCGGCTAACGTTAGCTAGCTCGCTAGTAACAGTGCAGCCACACCGGTGGCTGCACGTCAAATAAAGACGTTTCTCACAGTCACTGTTACTGTCGCCGACATGACTGCATTCGACGTTAAACTTGATAAATGCTCTTGTCGGAGAGAGGTGAAGCTGTAGAGCTCCAGCTAGCAGCGGCTGTCTTACCAGTCAGCCTTGACAGGGCATCGGGCCCCGCACCACCGTTAGGTTGGAACGAGGAGACCAGAGGGCCAAACGCATTTGTTATTTTACTTTAGCACACTGCGCCTCGTCATTTTCAATTGTTGGGGGGGCAGATCTGCTTTCACGTTTGCCCACTGCGATTCCCTCATGTTACGTTAGCCCATTGTGACCTCTCTGACGTGGCAACGTAGACTCATTAGTTGACATTTGCAAAGACAGTCCCCGGGTACATGCATTGTGAATTCGCCCAGCACAGTTGAAAGTGAGCTGCTGTGTGTTGCATGCAGTATTACCCTGCTGAAACTTTGCCATGTTTTGATGTTTAACTTTGTTGAGCTTTCCTTTTACTATCAGTGGTCAAAGGTTAGGGCTTTATCACTGCAAGACAGCCAGCCTTCTGACTTTTGTCATTACTTCTGTTTTTGAGATTAAAAAAGATAGCTCTGCATGCAAATCAATTTTAGTCAAATTTGGGGTTTATTCAGCTACAGTTGTCAATACCAGAATTCCACCAGTTAAGGCTTTAAAACAAATATGTCAAACCTGACAGCAACAAGCTGTTTTGCTGCTACTAACATATCGATTACCGATCATAAACCTGTCGTAGCCTCAATGCGGGTATGAATGTGGGAAACGTGTTGTCTCCTGCCAACGCACCAAATAGAGCAGATGAGGAGGAAGACTGGTATTACATGAGCAGACACTCTTAACTATACATTGTCAACTGCTTATTAGTGGGTTGCAGTGTAACTTAATGACATCACATGCCCCTGACAATAAATAAAAGCCAGTGAAACAGACTAATTAGCTAACAATTGGCTTACAATGAAAGGTTTTGATCCCTGCGTTTGAATTTTTTTACAATTTTAGTCCTGGCTCTGGTATTTTACAGTTATTATCTGTGATGCTTCAGGGAGTCAACATAATGGTGAATGAATGAAAAAATTGGCCCCTCCTGCTTAACCTGGGCAGGTGTTTGTTCTCAGAGCGTAGAGGAGAAGTTTGGACAAGTGTGTGAGGCCTGTGGTTTACTCTGAGTAACTGAGCAATTATATTTGGGATGCAGTGATACTGTTTGCATGTAGAATGCCTTGATTTGTAGTTTCCCCACCACATACCAAATACGATGTTGTGTAAACAACTGGAGGTGAGTTACAGCATACACTTGTAAATATTAGCAAATTGGATCAAAACAGTCTTGATGGTCAGAAAAGGGGACATTTTGTGAGTGATCCCTTTTTAAACGCCAAGAAATAAGATGTAAACCTATTTGGCTGTAAAAGTATTTCATTGCCCTCTGCTGTTTCTTCACAGGTATTTCCGGAAAGAGTCAGGTCCTGTTTGCCTTGGTCTTCACCACTCGTTACCTGGACCTGCTCACTTCCTTCATCTCTCTGTACAACACCACCATGAAGGTGCAATAATTGTTGCTCGTCATTCTCATATCCTGTATTTTTTTTTCCCAAGTACTAAACATACAGTGTCAAGACTTATCTAGTGTACCAAGCTGACACACCTGTGTTTGCTAAAGGGTGAAGGCGCCCAGTAAGTTGCAACAGATTTGCGTGTGTAGTCACAGGTGCTTGAATGTATTTGTGTCAAATAATTTTACTACTGGAACCTGTGGTTGTTCCCCTTTTTATGTTTTGTTGTTGTCCTGATCTTTCAGATCATCTACATTGGATGTGCATATGCCACTGTGTACCTGATCTACATTAAATTCAAGGCGACTTATGATGGGAATCATGACACGTTCAGAGTGGAGTTCCTGGTTGTACCTGTTGGTGGCCTGGCTTTCTTGGTTAACCATGACTTCTCTCCACTGGAGGTCAGAAATCAGCACAAACATACTCTTATACCTTTCTCTTATGGCAGAGATGTGTATGTTTCTAAAAATTTAACTTCCATTCATACATTCCTTGAATGTGGTCTTAAACCAATGGACCCAACTGTATGTGACAAGCGTCATACTTCAGTCTCTTGTTCTTACAGTAATAACAGATTCCAGTTGAACACAGATTTCCATGACATCATTATCACTTCTTCACTGTAAATGGCAAGAATCATAAGCATAATTTACATCCATGGTACGGGGCTAAATGATACATTGAACTTGTAAATGAAGCTATGAGTTTGTTTTGCTACATAGAGAAATGTGAGTTTCTAAACTAGTGATATATATGTAGTTTATAGTAGTAAATAACCCAACTTTATTTGGCAAGTTACTGGCATAATGTTTGTGAAGTGTATTTTGTAAGGTCAAGTCAGAAACGATGTCCATACTCCATTGCACCTATAATCTTTATTCTGAAGAGATGAAATATTTATCATTTGGTTCAGTTTGCTACACACTAGGTATACCTGGCAGGTAGGAGATAAGCATTTAAATATTCTACGTAGATATTTACAAACTCTTCTCTGATGAAAATTATTTTATGCTGTCCAACTTGTTACACATGACAAAACATATGGAGACCATTGGTTCACCTAAGCCTGAAGCTTTATGCAGTAGAGCTACTGAGTGGGTGCCTGTGTAGGATTCTTACACCCAGCCATTTGTTTCTAGGACAGCTATGCAAAAACATTCAAAGAGAGTCTAATCACTGGGGGTTGTTTTGGTTAAAATACATGTCTGTGCCCTCGTTTCTCAAACACTCTGACCTCCCCTTTCTTTTTCCCAGATCCTATGGACATTCTCCATCTACTTGGAGTCGGTGGCTATCCTGCCCCAGCTTTTCATGATCAGCAAGACAGGTGAGGCCGAGACCATCACCACCCACTACTTGTTCTCCCTGGGACTCTACAGAGCCCTCTACCTCATCAACTGGATATGGAGGTTCTACTTTGAAGGATTCTTTGACATGATCGCCATTGTTGCTGGGGTGGTGCAGACCATCCTGTATTGTGACTTCTTCTATTTGTATGTAACAAAAGGTGAGTGTGGCTTCTTGTAATTTCTGAAAACACAGTAAAGCTCAGAAGATGTTTTGCTCTGTGAGTTGGTTATGTTTCAAGTAATGCTGCTTCAGAATCATTTCAGCTTTCAACAGACAAAGAGTATAGTAGTTACTTGGTCGTGAATCAGCTTGTACCAGACTTTGCTGTGAGGGAAACAGAAACCAGTGACAGACAGTGTTATCTTAAAAAGTTTAATAAAGCTCTAGACCTAGACCTGACATCAAAATGCATTCCCAGTCCAGTATGCATGTTAATATTTAAGTTCTTAGCAGATTGCTCTGCATGTCATTTAAGCATAATAACAAATGTATCTGCGAGGGTCCCATCAAACTCTGTCTCACACCTCACACTAAATTTGTATTGGACTACTATTTCCAGGGTTGCGCCAACTATAGTAACATTTTTCATACATGTACATGGCACCTTTTGGAAGCCTCTTAGGTATTTATCATGCCATTATTATGCCTGTAGTTGAGATGACAGACTTCATTGATACAGACAGCTTTTTGCTGATAGACAACATAAAGTTAAAACAAAATTCTGATTTGCTTCGTGAAGCGAACCTAACCCTATTTTACTGCCATGTTTTGTATACATTTAATTCATTAAAATGCTCAGACATATTTGCTGCTTTAGGATGCTAATTTGGCTTTCTGACAGTTTTGATTGTTTTGAAATAGCCTGTGTTGGCTCCAGTGTTGCTCACATTTCAAAGCATTGCATTGTTACGCATTGCAGAGGCTTAGTCGTTTGTTTTAAATTACTGTCAAGACTGAAAGTTGGAGATAACAGACAGAAATGTGTGGAAGTGTGTGTGTGTAAAGTAATGCAAAACCTGAAACATGAAATTTTAAGGAAAAAAGTTTTCAAACGATAACCTGTCATCTTATGCAGGTTTTTAAAAAAAATGTAATTCACCAACACCTAGTGTTACTGAGCTATGCAATTAGTTTTAGCCCTGTCTAGTATAGTGAAGTCTTCAGATTTGTAGAATTAAAATGAGTGAAATTTCATTTGTGCTACTCACAGCACTGAGTGAAATTTAGCACCACCTATTTTCAGAAACATCTGAATCCTTTTTTTTACTAAAGAAATAGTCCTTATAGAGCAGGCACCACATACACAGTTCCATTTATTATAGTTGAATTTTGCAAACCCCAGCATAGTGGTCCCCACCAAGGGGCGCCGGATAATACTGAAGTGTCACAGAATGTGTTCATTTATTTTTTTAATGGCTTTAATGGCTAAAAACTACTCAAAGGAAACAGTTTGAGAATCAGCCATCATTCTTTAGTTAAACTGCTCACAACTCATAGACAGCCTGTGAGGAGGAGGATGAAAAGGTTTGTCTTGTTGTGAAAGGGCAGCATATCTAAAAGGTTGAGAACCACTGTTTCAGCAAATAAAACCAGTACTATCTGGATGACTGGATGTCATAAGGTACAAGTGAGAAAACATGTTTAATTTTGGTGAAACCACCTGTTAAGGTTTTAGTGCAAAATCTAACATGAAGCATTAAGTAAAGTTTATGGAGCCTGCAGGTCCAACTGTGTGCGTGTGTGTGTGTGTGTGTGTGTGGGGGGGGTAAATGTCATTAACCTGTTATGTGGTCTGTTGTGTAATATGAATCTCACCTGGTTCATTTCAGTACTGAAAGGAAAGAAGCTGAGTCTTCCAGCCTAAGTGCCAAAGAGGAGTATTTTGGCAGACTCAAAGCGGGGGATCGGAGGGGAGGTGGAGTGTTAGCAGACACCTCTGACACCCCCACCCCACCCTCCCACCACCACCACTTCTTCCTGTTCCCCTCCCGCCAGTGTAAGATGCCTGAGACAGAGAGCGAGTGGGAGCTTCTGACTGCACCTTCTTCAGATCCAGAATGCGTGGAATCAGACACCTGCAGAGGCTGATCCATGGCCTTTGGATTTCTGTTTGATGCATCTTGCCTTAACTGTTTTTTATTACTCTGTATAAAGGAAGAAAAAAAAGCGAGAAATGTTTTCTACATAAAAATGTGTACTCTGAATATTTGACACATTGATGAATAAGAGCTGAAGATATAAAATTGCCTATAATTTGGCATTGTACGATACTGAGACGGACTTCTTGTGGTGGAATATTATTGACTCGAGCGTTTGTAATAGTATTTGCAATGGAAATAAATGTGTTTTGTTTTTCCTGAATAATTTGAGGAGAAATTTGTTAAGGCCTATTAATTTAGGTGGGCAAGTCAATCATGTTTTGCTCATCTGTTTTTGCCCAGTATGCATTCCCATGTATAAAGACTATTTCTTTCAGTTTCCCATTCCCTTGGTAGAATAAAAATCGAAGACATATGCCATAATTTAATGTTCTCTTAACAAAAAATAAACCAAAACAAAACAAAAAAAACCCTCTGACATCACTCGAGTGTTTTTTTTTGTTTGTTTTCTTGTTTTGTCCGATGCTTTCAAAACTGACATGTATGTATGGCTTCTGTGGCATTTTACTTTTCCATACAGAGTAAAATACTAGGATATTAGGAAAAAACAAAATGAAATCAAAGGGTTGAAAGGACGCCAATGAACTCACTGTAAATCGCTTGCTTCATTTTGTATGCCCAATTCATTACCCAACAAGGACTCTATCATATGTAATTATACTTCATTGCCAAGTCCATTGATTTTAGATGGTTTCTATATATATTTGAGATGAGTAAATTCACTGGTAATGTGCTGTATGTGAAGTATCACTGCAGAAATTCATTTTTTCTTTTAGGTACAGATGTATTTATTTTTTATCTTCCTGGTTTCTAAATAAACAGAGTCCGTAGAATTGTCCCCCTGTTGTGCATAATTTTAACCTTACTAATCTTTCTTTTGGACTCAAAAATGAGAACAATCCAAAGAATGCTGTTACAGTAAATCTGAAATTGTTCTCAAGACACATCTGCCTCCAATATAATTTTCATGCCAGGTCATTCCAGGTTCCCTTTTTAATTTCTTACCAGAGCTTTTGCATGATGTTGCCACCACAAATAAAGACTTTATGGGAAATATTTGTCTGCTGTGGTTACAATGAGGCTAATGAGCACTACCAATTTAGCATAACCTTCTAAAATAGCCTGGAGCCGTGAGCACACACTTTTTTCATTTCCAACCTTTCGTCTTCGGCCCAAATCAATTCCAACTCAACTAAGATCACTAGAGGCAATTTGTTAGAACTCACACATCCTTGATGCACTTTTGATGAATTAAAAGTTCCTTAAAGAAATTTTTAAAAAATCGCCTGTACTTAGTTTTTAGCGTTCACATGAACTGAATTAACCAATGAATGATTGTTGTATTGCATTACAAGGGGCTGATTGCTTCTAGTTCCTTTTTCACAATGGCAAAGATGAGAGCTCTCTGGGAGTATCAGCAATGTTTTTGTCAGAAAACATAATTCTAAAGGCTACCAGACAATTGCCAAAGATCTTGAAATCCCCATTTCAACAGTTATAATGTTTTCAAAAAGTTTCCCAGTTATAAAACTCTTAAACATGTCCAGGATGTGGTGCTAAGAAGAAACTTAATGAGAGAAATCGGTGAAAGTTGATAAGAATTGGAGGGAAAAAAAGCACCACACAATCTAAAGAGCTTCAGACTAACTTGGATCAATCTGGAGTGTTGGTTTCAGCTCATACCATACACCACACACCGACTAAGTAGAGCTCCATGAACAAAGGCCTAGAAGACTGATATTTGCTTTTTAAATTTTTTTTATATAACTTTGTTCAATAACAATAGACATTTTTAAAACATTTGATTATACAAAATTGGTTAATTTACATTTATTTCTAAAAATATTCAAAACCCAAAATTCACAAGTGGCAATAATTTCAGGCAGGACTGTACTAAATCAATTACAAAACAACTGAAACTGGAGGTAGGTGTTTTCCAGTTATGATAAAGTACAATGTCAAATTAGTTATTTTTATTTTTTCTTTTCTTTCTCTTTCTCTTATATTTCTAAATCCAATGAATCTCCCAAGATAAATGATGGCATCTGCTCTGTGAGGAGAGAATGTAGAAAAGCTGAGCATATTTGAAAACCACGACTGCTTGCCCACAACTCAAATGAAAGACTTGATTGTCTTGATGAATCAATAAATTAACGATGCGTGAACTGCTTATTTCAATAAACTCATCACCAAAAACAATATCCTAGGTTTCTTTTCCAATCTATTGACTATCTCTTAAAAAGATCAGCCTCCAACATGTCCCCATCTTTGGTGGAGGAATGTAAATTTTTTTAAATCCTTTTTTACAGATAATGTCATATATAATGCCCTCCAGCCTCCCCAGCCCCAATACTGAGCCACCCCACGTATCCCATCCTACTAGATCAATTCTCTCCCATCTCCCTCAGTGATTTCATTTATACTCTTTCCCAGACTCTTCTTCCGCATGTTCCCTTGACTCTGTGCCTCCCAAATTACTTAAAACCATTTCTACTTGCTATTATGAAACAGGCCCTCGCATAAATCAATGTTTCTCATTCCTTAAAGTGGCCTCAAGCCCCCTCCAAGGAACCCACCCCTAGATCCTAGATTACCAATGAAGGACCTACCTCTAAGTTAGCTCTTGTGTCTAATATTTTAGAAAAATTATACTGCTAGCAACCTCTGGAACTGGATGAAAAATTTTTATTTGATGAATACCAATCAGGCTTCTATCAGAAACCAAGCACTGAGACAGCTCTCCTGATGGTCACAAAGGACATTCTCATGCAGTTAGACCACGGTGAAACTGTTTGGTTGTGTTATTTATCATTATTGCGCTGATGATACACAGCTCGACTTATCTGTTACGCCAGAGACCTTTCAAATTTAGTGACCTTTCATAATCTTTTCTGTTAGTGTCTGGCCGAGATTAGTAGCTAGATGTCTCAAAAGTTTCTTTCAATTACATCGCAGTAAACCTGAAGTACTGGTTTTTGCCCCAGAATAGGTCTCTACTAAAATCCTCCAACACTTTGGCTCATTCTCCTACAAAAACCTAAGCATCATTTTTGACCGTCAGCTGAAATTTGATGAACAAGTCAAGAAATTTATTCAGTTATTTCTATTTTTTCACCTGAGAGATTTTGCAGAAAGACATCCTGTTTGCTTGAGGCTTTTGGGCATCGTGCAATTTGTAAATATGCATTTTCATATAATTTTGTACCATTATCAGTTCAACTTTTACAAAAAAAGATTACACAGGTGGTTGTTTTGAGCACTTTGTGCTGAAGTGCTCCTTCACATTTTTGTGAGTGATTGCACTGTAGGTAAATGTCTGTTGTAAGGCTAAAGAGTCAGACGTATACTACACAATAAAACACAGGCCAACACTGGCCTTTTGTAGGCGGTGTGGGTAGGTGCGTCTTTCATCCATGATCAACCATAAACATAGTCTCACATCGGTTTACCCAAGGCTGCGCTCAGTAGGTGCTACCTCCAGCACTACGCCACAAAGATTAAACGACTACTTTTAGTTAGCAGTGATAGTAAAAGACATTGTTTTAGACAAGACGATTTCGTGGGTTCGTCGGATCCTCTCGACTCGTGCTGGGAACCATTGGACAGACGTGACAACCCGGAACAAAAACACCGTCGGACGAATCGTCGGTTCCAGCCTGAAGTCGCAGGCGGGTAGTTAGCTCCGACTTCATGCGTCTGTCGGAGCCCGACTCCGAGAAAAGGAGGAGAAAAGGAGGAGAAAAGGCGGAGAAAAGGCGGTAGGGAGCAGCGGTAGCTCTCCACCAACTCCGTCATCTTACCTGGGCGCAGTGGTCCAACAGAATGGAAGAGGTTTCAAAGGCAAACTGTGAGTAACCATTCACCAAGTGACGGTAACTAGCTACAGCTGTTGAGATACTTGGCTCCGTCCACCCGAGGAGTCATTCAAAGAAAGCATCGTTGGCTAATATCAGCTTTAAAGTGTAGAAGTGTGACTGGAGGGTTTTACATACTCTCTAATCAGAGCGACATGGCGCTAGCTGATATTTCCTACATTTTCCGGTCTAATTAAATGGTAAACGGACTCTACTTACACTGCACTTTTCTGGTCCTTTTGACCACCGAGGCGCTTTTACATTACTGTCACATTCACACACATTCAAACAGCGATTTTTTTCAACAAACTGCAGCGCATCTACAAACAAACACATTCACACACCGACGACACACAAATGCAAATATTCTTTGTGAAAACACAACCAAAAATGTTCCAGAAACCATGCTATGCCCTAAGAGATTTTTAAAAAATGATAACGATTTTCTAAACATGTCTTTGGAGGTGTTCATCGCCTTGGCACGGCAGTACTGTCTGAAGTTAACACAATGAAGCGATTAGCTGAAGCTTAAGCACTGACAGGAGGTGAAGTGACAGTTAAAACTAAAGTGCAGGGTGGAGTTAAATTTTAGTTGCAGCTCCTAATGAAATCGAAGTGACAGTTTGTATAGTATCGAGGCCCTGAGCTGAAGCTAATGCATCAGCTGTATATTCAATTGCAGTTGAAGGATTTTGTTCCGTTGAACATTCACAGATCCAAGTTTCCCAAAAGATTGTTTTCAGAATAGATGACCAAAGCCAGGAGATATATCCAGCATGTCAGCGTATGTAGCTGGTGTTGTGTGGGCAGATACTGTGTCTGTTAATGCTGCAGATGATCTGGTGTCTGTTAAATGTTCAGAGTTAAAAAAAATATTAACAAAAGAGTAAAAGTGGGATCAAATAGAATAAATCAAGATTCTCCGTGGTGTTTAGATGATGTACTTATGTTTGCATTCAGGTACCTACCTTCCTCTCTCTGCTCTGCGTCTCCTCGTCTCACCCATTCGGCTGGTCTCAGCAGCAGTCTGGCAGACCCTCCAGCAGAAAGCAGTATCCCACTACGGGATGCTTGAGGAGTTTGTGTCCATGGTTACAGACATTGTCCCAGAGCTGCTCACCACCCGCCAGAGGGCCCAACTTATCCTGGGCCTCAGAGCACGGGTGAGAAGGAGTAGTAGTCAGTTATTAACCGTTCAGTTACCATATAGTAACTGCTGTAACAGTGATTTTTGGGGTTGACCTAAGCACAACAGTCTATGTTAATTTTACCACTGGGGAATTTTGACACAGTTTTTAAAATTTTACATGCAGCGGCTTTAATTACTGCAAGAAGAACTGCTTTGGTGTCCTTGTTGTCAGAGATTTAAATTCAATTCAGGAATGTCACACTGGTATATATAGTAGGATATAATCAAAAGAGACAAAGATGTAGTAGTGCTAAGATATGGAGCTAATAGACTTGCCCAAAGGCATAGCCAAAGTGTGGTTATGAAAAACTGCTTGTACTTTTAGCTTATCCTGGAGTTATGTCAATTTGAAGCTTCTGCTAACTCTGAGATTGTTCAGCCACACCTGGAGAGGATGCAGACCCTTATCGAGGCATGGGTAATGGAGGTAAGTCTAAGGTGTTTTTATTTCAAATAGAAGTAAGCACTTTATTGGAAATTAGATAGGTGTGTCTTTAAAAGGGACCACGAACTTCATGATGATCGCTGTTATATTCTCATTATGGTTGCTGTAAAGTTTTATGATGTTCATATCATGTCTTGCAGATTGGTGTTACAAATATGGAAGTTCCAAACTCCAACTTTGTGGATCTAGTTAAAAACATGCTGAAAAATCCTGAAAAGAGGGAAAACTTCTTTGAGGTCAGTATTCTTGTTGAACTTACATAAAATGTTAAATGCAACAAATGTATCGAAGATCTACTCAGTACTAGTCTTCCCTCAATAGACCGCCATGCAGAAGTGTCATCAGCCACTGGAATAGTCATTTATTTTGTTTTGGCAAGTGTTTGTGCTGGTTAAAGGGATCATAATTAATGCTGTCTGTGTTGCTGTGGTTGCCACTTTGTTACTTTTATTTTGTCAGTGTTGTAGCTAGGCATTTAACTTGGATTACCACCACACTTCCACCACTGTATTCTTTGACAAATAAAGGTGAAGAGCTGACAGGTGTTCCAGATTCATTGTTTAAATGAAACCAGTTACTGTTCATGCATGAGTTTTAAAACTATAGTCCTTACTGCTTTTTACTGAAGTAAGGCCACTTGCTTTAATCGTGTGTCTTTGTCTGAAAATCTTTTCTTTCTGATTCTTAAATAAACTCATTCACAAAGATTTTTCTATATGTTTTGTAAAAATTAAGTATAAAATACTTGTTGTCTTTTAGAAAGTTTACCCCGAAGAGTTTGGTCCCACATTTGATGACACCCTTCACACCTTGATGTTGCTGTTTCTGTCCAGACTAGAAAAGTTTCTTCCACTTCAGACTTTCCAACAGGTACATAACACATGAATATTACTGTTCTAAAGATGTACAGTCCTTTTTTCCTATTTTTCTTCCTTTCCTTTTCATTCTCCTCAGGTTGCCTCCATGTTTGATGAGGTGTCCAGTGTTCTAGAGGACTGCATGGAGTCTCTTTCTCAGTGTGAGGAGCTCAGGACTGTGCTGCATTATCAAAAAGACCTCAGACAACTAGATCACAATGGCAAGTTTTTATAATTCCTGACTCATGGTTTTATTCAGTTTATCGCCTTTCATAGCATAATATGCTAAGATACAAAAGCACATTCATGGAGTAGCCCGATATTAGAGTGGGTATAGTGGCATATTTTGCTGATGTTGAAGCATTTTAAGCTGGAGCAATATCTACTGCTCATTGTGGAGCTGAAGCTGTTTGCATTCATGCATCTTTTCCGCTGACATTGCATACATGCAAACTTTAAGCAATTTATCTTTTTTTTTAACCACCTTTTTATATAAACTTTTAGCACCTTTAGTTTTTTTTGCATCTTTTATCAAAAGAAGGAAAAAAATAAGGACTTTTCTATGGTGATAGTGAATTTTCAGTCAGAATGAAAAAAAAAATAAATAAAAATTGTGAGTGCATCACATTGGGAACACTGTTTTTCAAGGAGGTCAGAACCATAAGATTACTGTATTTGGGCTTTAACTATTATTATTATTATTATTATTATTATTATTATTATTATTATTATTATTATTATTATATATGTTGTTGTTTTTATTATTGTTGTTTTCATTGTAAGTTAATCTGCAGGTTATTTTTTAATCAGTTCATAATTAGTCAATTAAATTTGAGTAATAGATAGAAAATACCAGTCACAACTTTCAAGAGTCCAAGGTACTGTATTCCAATATCTTGCTTTGTCAAACCAAAACCCAAAGATGCTCAGTTTATTATGATATATCCCTAAGAGAATAGGAATTCCTCTGCTGAGCATTAATTAGATGGACAGAAATGAATTTAAATGAACACTAATGTTGCTCCATGTCTGCTGGATGTGTGACCTAACTCTTTTGCCAAAACAACTTTATGGGGTGATAGATGGTTAGTGATGTGTATTGGGCTTGTTAGGCTGCACTCATATGGCAAGAAATTCAATTAATTCAACTTTAAATATTTAGACAAGTCAGTTATCTCTGACTGATGCAAACCTGATGTCTCTTTACTTTCTGTATAAGCTTGTGAAGAGTTCATGTAGAATGTGTTATTTGACTAATAAATGGTTCTTATAAAATGGAAGATGAGACCCATGAGACTCTATATGAAAAGTGTCCTGACATAACGTCTGTTATGATATGGTGCTGTATAAATAAAATTGAATTGAATTCTTAACAGAGGCGGTTGAGGTTTAGCTTTTTTTACTCTTACTGCAACATACTTTTCTCTTTTCAGATGGTTCCTTGGATGGTGCCTGCATTATTTCAGCTCTCAAGCTTCCCTCTGTAAAAAGAACTGAGACTCATAAAAAACAAGCACAAGACAACATCTTGGATTATGTGCTATCATGTACATCAGATTTGGAGAGGGAGCCTTTAACATTGCCCCTAACAACACCGATAAACACTGACACAATCGGAGAGCACCAGACAAGTGAGATAAAGACTGACAAGACCGATTTGACTCCTATGGAAAAGGGCACAGGGCTGGTTTTCGAGGATATTACAAGACATGAAGAAAATGTAGGCCTCCATCAAAGTCAAGTGGAGGATGCATCTTGCCTAATAAAACAGTGCTGTGTTCAGCTAGAAAGACTTGACATGCCACTGTCTTCACGGTCTCGACCTGTGAGACCAAACAGAGGCCTGAAGCTGAAAAAGATTCTGCTGAAAGAGAAAAGAGAACTTTGTGAAGACGACCTCCATGCCAGCAAACCTGCTCCTAGGAAAACAAAACTTTCCAATAAGGCTCCCCAAGGGGTCTCTGACAATGAGGATTCAAGAAATTTCAGCAAAGACTCCTCATATATGGCCCCTATTAGTAACTGCAGTGAGGATGACTCATGGTCTTACTACTCAGAAGAGGACTCTTGCCATAAGACTAGTAGTTGTAGTCTCAGTATGGCTGACTCATGGTCTAACTACTCAGGTGATTCCTCTTCCTTTTTGACTCCTGTTAGTAGTCCCACTGAATATGATTCATTGTCTAGCTGCTCAAATGAAGACCCTCCCTTCAAGGATTCTAAAATTTTATTAACTACTAGTAGAAAGCTGGGCATCTCTAACATCAAAGCTAGCATTCCAAAAACAGTTTGTAAAGTTTACTGCTTTATCTGCAAGGAGCATGTAAACAAAAGCCTGAGAACTCACATGAAAACCCACTTTCCCACCGGTGATTACGCATGTCCTCGATGCGACAGCAGATTTAAACTCTTCACATCTTTTAAGATGCATTTGCGTCGAACCTGCTACGAATACAGTAAACAGCAGGTCGATCCAGAGAAGCCGGAAGAAACCAAGAATCTTTTTAAATGTGACAAATGTCAAGAGGCTTTTAGGTACAAAATTTCCCTGGACAGGCACAAACTAACCCACAATGAACTGTACTGCAGTGTGTGTAGGAAGGTATTACGAGACACTGCAACGTTAGCAAGGCACAAGGCTTCACACACCCTCTTTAAGTGCACCCGGTGTGAGGAGACCTTCCCTCTTTTTATGCCCTTACTCAGACATTATGAAAACATCCATAATATCAGCAGACCATTTAAATGCTACCATTGTGGGAAGACTTTACCCAGGCTCCGCTTTTTAATCCTACATGAATGGACACATACGGGTCATCTACCGTTCCAATGTTCTCAGTGCAGCTGTAGATTCAAATCTGATGCTGATCTAATTTATCATGAAAGAGTTCACACAAAAGAGAAACCCTACCTGTGCCCAGAGTGCGGCAAAACTTTCTCCCAAAATTCCAACCTGCTGCGGCACTTGAATCTCATTCATAGCGAGTTTCGAAATGAGAAGAAGCATTCTTGCTCCCAGTGTGAGAAATCATTTAAAGAGAAAGGAGCCCTGAAAAAGCACCAGAGGAGCAAACACTTAAACGAAGTGTTCCGTCATCCCTGCCCTTATTGTGGTAAGATGGTGTCTGCGACAACACTTGCTAGACACAAATTAATCCATACAGGAGAAAGACCTTTCAAATGCACCGTGCCTGAATGTGACAAGTACTTCAGGTCAACTTCTGAAGTGAAGAAGCATGTTCTTATACAACATACTACAGACAGACCATATAAATGTGATGTCTGTGGAAGGGGCTTTATAAAAATGTGCTTTCTCAATGCACATGCTAAAATACACTCAGGAGAAAAGCCATTTGTTTGCCATATCTGTGGAAAGGCCTTCCCCAAGCTCTACAGCATGCAGAGACACAAAAAGCTCATACATACATTTGTAACAAATTAACCATATATGGTAAACATGCTCAGTTGAACAGCGGTATGCAGAGAGATCACTTTTCAACCTGCAGGTTTTTGAGAGAAACCATTCATGGGTTTTCCACTGAATGCAGGATTGAACCATGCTGGACCATTCACTGCCTTCATACTTTGTATAAACGTACATTAGAGCAGCTGTCTCTGGGACTTGTCACAGAATATGCCTGTCTTAATTTGCTCAATCTTGTTTTTTTTCTGTTTTGCTATGTGTTAGTTGGTTCTTTTGCTGAGATATTATTTATATAAAGTGCATCGTAGCCAACCATTTCTTTAGTCATATTTTTGGACATCACATTGAATTTACTTTGAATGTGTTCTTTCACAGTTATCAGCTAGTTAAAATTAACACACAGTAAAAATATATCTAAATGACAAAAGGGAAACAAAGGAAGGAATATGGCTTGACTTTAGTTCTGACAGGCTGTCTTCAAAAACTGACTATCTGTGTTAATTTTTTACTTGATTTCTAACAGTTTGGTTTGGTTTCACATAGACCTAAAATATTTTTACTTCATTTTGTGCTCTTGGTGTAAGAAGGATTTTGCCAAACTTCATGTCATTTGTCAGATACAGAGTAGGTCACATTATTGGGATTGTTGTATCAACCTAATTAGGAATTGCATAAGAGGTTAAGACCTTTTTAATACATAGATTTAAGGGTTAAAACAGATACATTGTCTGTGGGGATTGCATTTAAGTGACATTTATTGGCATAGGCTGCTGTCATTCCTTCTACAATTTAATTATTTGAAAATAGTTTCAGCAAACCCCACATACAATGTTCACATATAACATAAATACAGTTGCAGCTGGGTTTTTTTGTAGTACAATTATTATTCCTTGAGACAATGTTCATCTTTTTCTGTTTTAGGAATGTCACTGCAGATGTGTTATGTGCTTTGTAAAATGGATGATTAAAACACATTGAACAGATTCATTGAGACGGCCCATTACTTTTTTTTTTTTTTTTTGGTATGTGCTTTTTGTTGGTATATGGGTAAAACGGTGAATGACTTTTTACAGCGTGGATCGGAGCTGACCTTTGGTTTATCTGGATTTGGAGAGAGAATTAGAAATGGGGAAAACTACCAGAATAAGTTCGGATTTGTGCTCCTCTTGGTTCATGAACAAATGCACAAAGGCTGTGATATAATTGCCCCGGATAAAACAAGTACGTGCAAAGCTTAGAAAGTGTAGGTGCATCAATAAAAGATAGATATTTTATTCAGATATAGCAGATATACGTTATGTAACAAGTGGAGGGAGAGTGAGGAATACCACAACCTGAAATGCGGAACTAATCAAACCTCGCTGCGCGTCGTCGGATTGTTATTCCCGACGGAAGGCGAAGCAACCGTTGACGCACAAAGATCGCCTGTGTCGCTTCGGTCCCCAGAAATCAGCCACCGCAGATTTACTTTCTCTGAGCCGGTGGAGCGACGCGCTGTCTCTCTCCTGAGGGTAATGTGACTGCGTCGACAGGCAGGATGGACGGAGAAATGTCCGAGTCACCAGGTGAGCGCCGACACTTACGGACCAATTTATTTGGCTTAGGCCGCGGCACAGCCCGCGCGCGGGAATAGCATCGCTCATTTAGCTATAAATGGTGGTTTTTGAGATAAGTTACCACCCATCGCGTTTACATCGTGTACAGGCCGCTGCTGGCGTCGCTTGGTTCCCCCTACCATTGAACGGGGGGCTATTTTAATGGATTTGCGTCCATTAAGTGGCAGTTTGCTACACCCAGCTAATGCTAGTTGTCGGTTTTGCCCTTTTAGCCAATGCTAACACTAGCTTCGGGCTACCCAGCCTAAGTTCACTGTTCTTAGTGTTTCTGATGCTTCGGGGAGAACCGCGACGGTTCCGTAAGGATGTTCTAAGCATATATTTACATGCTGTGTGTTTGTAAACATATTCACAAGTCTGAGTGCGACCTTTTTTCCGTGTATTTGCGTATCGGCATGTAACATAAGGTACATCACCGACCAGGGAAGCGAAAGAAGGTAGTGTCTTGGTCTGACACCACATATTTGTCACCTGTTCACAGATTACACCGCTGACACCTTTTTTTTGGTACCTCAATAAAATGAAGGGGGATTGTATTGGTGCTGCGCACAGAATTGACATTGAACGCTGAAATACAGACTGCAACATTTCCTTCCTGACATTGCATGAAGCCGTACCCATGCTGTTTGTAAAGAATACTTTGTTCCCAATCCACAATTTTTTTTAGTCTGGGTCTAATGTTTTAAGTGATAATATGTCATCCTTTCAACCTAAAGAAAAAACGTTTTCCTCTGTTTTCAGGTTCCACGCTGCCCCTCTCCACTCTGCGCCTCCTGGTTCCACCGATTCGGCTCGTCTCTGCAGCAATCTGGCAAACTGTGGAACAGAAAATAGTGTCAGATTATGGTCTGCTTGAGGAGTTTGTATTTATGGTCACAGAGATTGTCCCTCAACTCCTTTCCACGAGACAGCGGGCTGAACTCATTCTGGGTCTAAGAGCACGGGTAAGGAAGGGTTGTAGTAGGTTGTAGAGAACAGGGGGAGGGGATGATAGGGCTTTGCTGCAGCTTTTGGCAGGTGAATGGGTTTGTAAAAATCTCAACAGCACCTGAATCCTTGAGTCTCTAAAAGAGTTTCAGATGAGGTACATCAGCTGCTGCTCTGTTGTGTGGAAAAGCTTTAAGGCTGATTTGAGTGAATAATCAGAAATTTTAGATTTTAAAATCCTAAACGGAAATGGGTGTATTCTCACAGGTAATACAGGCTTGAGACTCAAAACACTTCTTTCATTAGGCGTTCATCTCTGCAGTGTCTGCAGGCCCTCAGACAGCACATTTGCAGTTTTCTGTACATGCTTTACTGCAGGTGAATATTGCCATTTCATTGATGGATTACTATTAAACATGGTCTAATTTTGAAAAATTGCCAAACTGGCTGGCACATATTCTTCTCTTCATCTATACTTCTAACCTGTTTCAAAGAATTCTTACCATCTCCTTACTGTCTGCTTGTAATCCAAGAACAATGATACTGTCTTCTTCAAGCATTACTTCTTCACAGTGACTGACAGCCTCCGTCTTATTGCATGAACATATCCACGGTATTGCCTTGACTTGAGGAAAGACAATACAGTGTGACTGTCAATTAAAGAATTTAAATGTTGGACATTAAGGATTTCCAGTCAGTTCGACAGGTTTATTCATCAGAGAAATGTGTCTGACTCTACACAAAGCAGATTATTATTTTAGATCAGTCTTAAAGGAAACAATAGTTGGCAGATAAGCATTTTTCCTCAAACATTTATTCATGTTTGCCACTGTCCTCTGACTGTAGCTGATCCTGGAGTTGTGTCGCTCTGAGGAGACTGCTGACCTCCAGACTATTCAGCCACATCTCGACCGTATGCAGAACCTCAGATCGCTGTGGAACGTGGAGGTGGGTCCAAAACTCCAGTCAATAAACGAAACATCTGGATTTGTTTTTTTTGTGTTTATATATAAAAATTACAAATGAGTGTTGTAAGTGTGGCCTTGTTTTTTTTCCTTTTCTATTTCATCACCTGCTGCTATTATTCTAAAATAAGATTTTATCATATCTCTAAAGTGACACGTGTGGTTCGAGAGGCAGTCAGGAGGTTGTTGTCCTTGAAGAATATCTGACAGAAATGGAAAATGTTGAGGTTGAGAACCGCAGACTAGAATAAAAATATATGTTCTTTATTAAAGAGAGACATAAGTCTTATCAAAGACTCTTAAAAGAGACATGAAGGTAACGGTAAAATAAATTACTTCTGGGGACGACTCAGAAAGTGGTGGCCATGGCTCAAGAGGTAGAGTGGGTTGATCCCCAGCTCATCCATTCTGAATGTCGAAAGGTGTGTGTGCGTGTGTGAAGAAAGCACTGTATGTATGTACTTGTAAGCACTGTGTGAATTTGTGTGAATGTGTCATGTAGTGTAATTTGAGTGCTTGATAAGACTAGAAAAGTGCTACAGTCCATTTACATGCCAATTTAAATCATGTTTTATTACAGACTGATAATGCAGAACAAGAAGTATCTGATTCCCATTTCATGGGCCTCATCCAAAATCTGCTCAGAGATCCTGAAGAGAGGAGAAACTTTTTCCAGGTACGTTTTGTACTGTATACTTTTTTGCACACAGATGCGTTGTTATTTTCCTTTAATCTATCGAAGATGACCACCAAAGTATATGTTTTGCTGAGAATTCGGCAGTTTAATATATGCTCTTGTTTGACCTTTATTTCAAAATGTATGGTTTGAATGAACAGCTCAGAGAATTGAGATTTATGGATTTTCTTTGTGTTCCAGGATGTCTTCCCGGGAGACTTTGGCCCCACATATGACAAAGCAATTCAGACACTCATGTGGCTGTTTTTGTCCAGACTTGAAAAGCTTATTCCTACCCAAACTCTCCAACAGGTACGCTTAATACGTTACTTCAGAAATAGGATATGACACAATGCATATCTCTGTATTTCTGCACTTTATAGTCTTACAGTAAAGACTGACGAATTGATTTTAGAGTGGAGCAGTTTCTCCAAGTAGTATTTTGAATTTCTGTTTTCTTCTTTGTTTTTGGAATGACTCTCAAAATCCATCAGTTTATATAAGTTATAACACAGGATTCATTGCAGTGTTGTAAAACTATACTGTAAGATATTTTTTGTTTTTTGAATTTCGGGTAACATTAGAGAATTGCAGTGCTGTTGTCTCACACCAGTTTTCATTCTGTCTTTGTCAGATTGCATCTCTGCTCAACAATGCCTCATCTGTTCTAAGTGAATGCATGGAGACTTTTGCTCAACCTCAGGAGCTCAAAACCTTGCTGGACACTCAGAAAGACCTCAGTCAGTTAGAGGACATTGGTGAGCTTCTTAGAATTGCATGACCTATCGACAGAATATTATAGATATTAAGCCCTTGTTGTTTGATACAGAACCAAAACACTGTTGCACAATAACCTACTTCATACCAATTTGTTGTCATTCAGGAAGTGTTCTGACAGCTCACATGGTTCCGACCATAGTACCTTTTCCTCTGAATGGTTTTATTTGTCAGTTTAACAATTATTGTGATCCCTTTTTTTCAGAATCTTACATTGTTGACAGTGGCATCTTGTCAGCTCTGTGTCTCCCTCCTGTGGAAAGAGTTGTGATCGTCAATGAACAAACTGAAACAGATGCAGAGAGTGGTCTCATTTATACAGTCTGCACAGAGATGGAAGTGGAGTCTGAGAACAAAGAAGTGTATGTGGAGGGAACTGGGAACTCAGAGGAGTGTGTTCAAACCCAGTGGTTTGGTCTCAGCGGTGAGGTGAAAGCAGAAATGGACACTGTGGTGGTTACAGATCCTGTCCAAGGCACTGGGGCCGGTGAGGGAGAAATAGCTGAGGAACATCAAGATGACCAGTCTGGAACACTGATCATTGGGGAGGACGGCCAGGTGACCGTGCTTGACGGCGTGGAGAAGAAACCAAACAGACGTGGAAGGAAAAAGAAACGTCCTGCAGACGAAGACTTTGAAGTGCAAAGCAGAACAAGGGGCAGGCAAGAAGACACGGAATTTGATGTTTCCTGGGAGAGACCCGTGCGAAAGAACCGGGGACTCAAGATGAAACGGTACCTGTCGCAGTGGAGAAAATCAGGCAAGACACAAAGCAGTAATACTACTAAAAGTAGTACTAAAAAGTTTACCAGATCCCAGGGTTCAGCTAAAAGCAATGACTTGGACGAGAGAACATGCAAAGTTTGTGGCAAAGTGGTGAGTCGTGCCAAGTTCTTAGAGAGACACATGAATCGACACTCGGAGGAACTGCCGTATTCTTGTCCTGTGTGTAAAAGGTTTTATAAGAGCTTGCGTTACTTGCAGCAACACAGGTGTCAAAGTGTGGCAAAGGCAAAGCCTGGCAGGAAAGCAAAGGAACAAGAGACTGCAGCAGATGAGGGTGAACAATCATCCAGTGGAATTCCCTGTGAGGGAACCAATGAAGAGCAGCCGTCAGACAATACAGACCAGGACCCCGATTACTCACCTTCACCAGAGAAGAAGTCTTCCAAAGAGTCAGGACAGAAAAGCCCGGAAGGGAACAAAACTGTGATAGAAGGTCCGTTCTACTGTCCTCACTGCAGCGTTGAGTTTAAATGCAAACAGACTTTTAGGTTCCATTTAAGAAACATTTGCTACAGTGAGCAACAGGTGGATCCTGAGAAGCCTGAGGATGTTAAACATTGTTTCAGGTGCGATGAATGTGACAAGGCTTTCAAATACAAATCAACATTGGACTCCCACAAACAGACTCACAACCCGCTCTACTGTGAAGTGTGTATGAAACTGGTACGTGACTCAGAGGCACTGGCAATGCACAAAGAATCCCATACACCATTTCAGTGCAACCAGTGTGAAGAGAACTTCCCCGTGTTCAAGGCCCTTCACAAGCACTACATCGACGTCCATAATCCCACCGAGCCTTTTACCTGCACCCACTGTCAGACAACGTTTGCCAGTTTGAAGCGTTTCATCAGACATGAGTGGAAACACACTGGATACCAACCATTTCAATGCCCTCATTGCACAAAAAGATTCAGATCATACTCTGACCTTGTGGAGCACCAGAAAAAACACACAAAGGCATATCCATTCCTCTGCTGGGAGTGTGGCAAGAAATTCAGGCATGGTGTTACGTTGACGAGGCATGTGGAGCGTGTGCATCACTCTGGCGAACCCGTGACCGAGAAACCACTTCCAACCTTCACTTGCGCTCAGTGTGGGAAGACCTTCACTTCCAGAAGATGCCTTCTGAAACATGACAATTTCCATCACAAAGGGCTGCGTTTCCCATGTGAGCACTGTGGGAAGGGATTCTTTGGCAAGGACGCCTTGGTGAGACATACGTTGATTCACACAGGCGAAAGGCCTTTCAAGTGCGACGACTGCGACAAGTCCTTTAGATCCGCTGCAGAATTAAAGATACACAGGAGATACCATACTGGCGAAAGACCATTTAAGTGCAGCATCTGTGAAAAAGGTTTTGTCCAGTCCTGCTTTCTTACCTTACACATGCGAACCCATACGGGAGAGAGACCGTATGTGTGCACGGTGTGTAACAAGGGCTTTTCAAGCTTGCATGGCCTAAAAAGACACAGGAG
Source organism: Istiophorus platypterus (assembly GCA_016859345.1). Classification (NCBI taxonomy): domain Eukaryota; kingdom Metazoa; phylum Chordata; class Actinopteri; order Istiophoriformes; family Istiophoridae; genus Istiophorus; species Istiophorus platypterus. The sequence goes on from CM029119.1 coordinate 3,278,038, forward strand.
ACTTGTTCATGCGTAGATAATGTTAACATGATACAAATTCCCTTATGGATGTCCTGTTTAATGTTCCCTTTTTGAAAGAGGTCCGAGATCAGCATCAGCTGGAAAAAAATCAGAACTTGAGGGACTGTTGAAGATTTGACTTTATGCTCAAGGACACTTCAGCTGCATGGATACCGACTAAGATGGGGAATTAAAACCAAGTTTTTCAGTTGAGGAGCAGTTTCCTTAACATGCCAACACATTGCTCTCTTTGTGGCTGTCAATGTCTGGAATGTTAGGAACTGTGTATTGCATTATAAAAATGTACCTTTGTATTTTTTACTGAAATATTTGCTGTAGCTCTAAGTAAGATTTGTATGTATAAATGACATGAACCTTAATTCCTTTTGGAATTGATTTCTTCTCGAATAAATTGAAAATTAGATTCCAGGTGTCATTTGATTTACTCAACGTCTTTCGTGTGATTTTTTTTTTTTTTTTTTTTTTTTTAAACATTTAAACTGCTTATACAGTGTTTTTGTAGATGGATAGAATTTTAGGTTGGATGTAAGCGAGGTATAGAGCATTGAAAAGGTGCTCCGATGGAATATAGTAATCACTGAATAGATGCTGTTTTTTAGAACAACACATAATGGAAATTTTGGTCTAAAAATTTATCCTTATAGTGTCAGTAAACTACTGTGTAAGAATGTAGCTTGAAATTTAACTTATAAAGTTATGCATCAGCAGTCTGGCACCTCTGGAGTGAGTTAGGGCCAGCATTATCTGGAACAATGAAATAAATAGGCAGCTGCCTCATAACCTGTGAGTAACCAAAGGTGTCTTGTGAGATTTTATGTCTTTACAGCCTCTAGGCAGGAAAAACTCAAGTGTAAATAATAAAACTAGAACAGAAGTCAGAAAGAAAAGGCCTCCGTCATGGTCAATGTCAAACAACATAGACCAGAAAGAAAAAAAAAAGAAGTTACAGTAATCGATCTAGATCTGCCCCAAAATTTGATGGCTTCTTCCCTTGCCAATGCCCCACCCTTCCACCAAGTTTGGTGCAAAATAGGCTCCATACTTTTTGCCTAATTCTGATTCCTTATAGACATTAATTCTTTTGGACATAAAAATAATGGAGAACTCATTAATGTTCATTAATCAAGTATCCATGAGCTTTTCCTGCTGAAGACAGTTTAAAATTTTTTAAGGTGAAGAAAGCCTATTCAAAATGCAAAATGAATAAATTAAAAATGTATAAAAAAAACCCTCAAGAACTGCTATTCAAAGCACTTTCATCATTTGAACATGGTCACTGGGCAAAAGTTGAAGCTTAGATTTTAGAAGCTAATTTCATTAAAAAATTTTGCAGTTTTTTGAACTATATTATCTCCTCTATCCAGCTAATAAATATTCACCTCATTTCCTACTGCTAAGACCCTAAAAATCAGCATATTAATGGTTCCGTAAATGAATGCATAACTCATAAAGGAAATTAATGGGCTAATTTAAAAGGATTATGCCATAAGAATTGCCTGTAGCTACCGATTAATAGCATCAATTAAAGTCATAAAAATAAAAGCAATTAATGTGTATGTATTTTCTCTCAGGATCAAATATTCTATTTGCACACTGAGATAAAAACAAGCACAGACAACCTCAAAAGCGAACCACCCCAGATGGGACTCGAACCCACAATCCCTGGCTTAGGAGGCCAGTGCCTTATCCATTAGGCCACTGGGGCTGTGCAAACTGCACCGGCTAATTTTATCTTTAAATACCACATCACTGTTCGAAACCACACCTTGGAGCTCCGGACCAGTCTGGCCACATCGAGCATAAATAACAGGACAGAAGTTGATATATAATGTCAACGACTCTAACAACCTCCAGCTCCATCGGTACCTTTCACTTGAATCTTTTTACCCCGTAATAAATCCATCGATTACGTCTGCCGAAGTCGTTGTTTGCTATTTTAAAACCTTTCTTCGATCAGCGCCCGTCTCACGAACATTTGATAAATTTACTTCTGGTTCAAACCATTCGTGAGAAACAGAAGGAAATCGTTACAGCGGTAAGTATTTGCCGAGGCGCCTGGGAGCGGTGGCAGCTTTCCCCCAGCAGGAGCCAGCCTCGGTCGTTTCGCCTCCCTCTGCCCGCAGACTCCGGAGGAGGAATGGTGGCCGGTTAGCTCCTCACACAGCGGGTGTTGGATTAAGTTGGCATCGTTATTCTGACGTTTTTTTTCCCTGTTAAAATAATGAATTTACTACCGTCTAATCCTCACGGGAACGGGCTCCTTTATGCTGGATTTAACCAGGATCATGGTATGAGGCAGCGCTGTCATTCTTTTTTCCTCCCAAATGAAAACTGGCAGGGTCGTGGGTGCTAAGCTAATGTCGCTTACCCGACGTTTTCCCAGATTATAAATTAACAGCAACATTACGAAATAACAACATCGTTTCTTGTTCTAGTCTTGAAGTTACTTAATGACAATATTGCTGCGCCGTTGTTGCTCCGGAAACGTTAATTTAAAGTACCCAACATTGAGAATTTAGCTTTAGCCAACCAAATGGACCACAGCTAGCAAGCTAACGTAGCTTTTTTCATTTTCAGGCAACATATACATCAGCTAACCAGCTAATGTTAGGTCAGCATGACAGTGGTTGTTAGTTTAGACACAAATAAAATGTGATTACATAAATAAGACTCACATATAGGGAGCTATTGTCAAGGTGTACTTCACTCGAAAGCTAATGTTGCCTGAATTTCCCTCAACCACTATATAAGCCGTGTCTTGGACACCAAAACGGCTAGCACTAGCTAGCTAACAGCTAGCTCCGCTTAGTTTGACAGTCATTACCGGGGTATTGGGAGACTTTTATCTCATCCATTTCCAAAATAAGCACAGTGTTTTCATGGGCTGCCAGGTATCAGATGTACAGGTAATATTTGTAAGTCCGTAACATTACATAGTAAAACTTAGCCCCGTTTAAATGCGCTTTTCTCCCCACCCACCTATTCACACAGGCCATAAAGTTAAAATATTTTTCCTGACCGACTGCCTCACTCATCGATCATGTAATAAAATTATTGGTGCTAATTAGCTGTGTCAGAAGTGAAAGTTGTGTAACGTTAGAGCGGTCAAGTGACCAAAGACCTTACATGACCCCCTGTGGGAGGCAACATCCCTGTTGTCAAGAAACGGTTGTCGCTTTCATGTGAAATCAGCTCCACCACGCTCTCTGATGGCTCCTTAAATTTTCAAGGCCTCTCCTTTATCACTGTGCCAGGCCAGTTTTGTCTGAATAAAATGAAGCCCCTAGTGTCCTAATGTCCTGTGCTGTCATCTGTCTTGGCTGTGTGAGGGTGTTGGGGTGATTACATTGGAAAGATAGTTGTAGAAGCCTATGATACCGCAACAACTGTTGATCAGTGTCCCCATTTGTTGTTTATTCATTTCTGATCACTGTTTTATCTTTATGCATTTCTGCAGGATGCTTTGCCTGTGGAATGGAAAACGGATTTCGTGTGTACAACACAGATCCTCTGAAAGAGAAGGAGAAACAAGGTAACTGGCTCTATAGGCACTAACATGTATGAAGCTCCTTAAAAGGCTTTGCTATCAATAAAAAGGATTTATTGCTGTGAAATGGAATAAGGGCTAACAAAACAACACAGTATTTTCGAGTAATTGTGACATTTAAACACTAAATCTTACCCTTTGTTACCTGAAGTAATTCAGGACTTATCTGATTGAAGTGTTAGAGGATGCAAACTACAGGGAGCGCCTGTCTCCTGCAGATCTGCAGATTAGTTCATTTTAGTTGTTATGTTATAGTTATGCTGATATTCTTGAATAGAAGCAGTATGATTTAGGTCTGTTGTCAGGAGATCTGGGCAGCCTGTTTTTACCGGATGTCATTATTTGTTGCCTACAGACACAAGAGTTGGTTTGTCTGTGTTTTTGGTGCCCTGTATGTTTAGTCTCATCTTTAGAAAGCTCCATAGGCAGTGCAGCCTAAGCAGCCTTCTTCACCAAATCTACTGGGTTAGCACAATAAAAATATTCTCTTTTATTGTTTAAATGAAAATGTCAGTGTTATGTGAGATTTTAATGAAACAGTTATTACGGATTATTAACATACCAATGACTGATGCGGAAACATTTTAAAATTTGCATTCAACAAATGTGAGACAAAAGCAATGCCCAGTGGTTGACAGCTAATTTGAGGTCCTTGTTCAAGCTTTAGGCTTATGACTGTAGAAGAATAATTCAAACCAGGCAGTTCTGCTGCACAAAGGAACACAGTATTATGACAGAATTTCAACTCCTTAAATATGAAGAAATATTAGAGGAAACTAAAAATATGACTCAGCATGTGACGTGTTCCATAGTGACCTCTCCAATTCATCAGATTTAACTGCTTTAGACCAGGAATTAACCAAGATATTTTCCATGTTGGGTCTTCTTTTTTTCTGTGCTGATCCACATGTATTTCTTTGATGGCAGTCTTTGCAGCATGTACAAATTCTTTCCTGATGATGTTACAAATGGTGTACATGGAGAGAGGCCAGTCTCACTGTGGAATGCAGAGGATCTCTTGTCATTATGGTCTACTATCTACTGTGGGGAGCTGAGCCATTAGAGATGAATAAGCAGTAGTGGTTATATGCATGCTGCAATAGTTATTTCAGTCTCAAGCACAGTTTATAGTCAGTTTTGATAATAAAAGCTGCATTCTTTTCTTACTGTAATTAACAGTGTTACTTGTTGTTATTGATACTACCAGCCAATGACTTTAACTTTCAGAGTTCCTGGAGGGCGGGGTTGGCCACGTGGAGATGTTGTTTAGGTGTAACTATCTGGCCCTAGTGGGAGGAGGGAAGAAACCCAAGTATCCAACCAACAAAGGTATGTTTTGCCTACTTTAGCAGTTTTGAGACAGCATCAGCAGTACTGTCAATATTCAACTTCAGTTTATCTGCAGGTCTTGAAAGTTTAGTTTCCTCAAGTGGGCAATAAAAAGTCTTAACCTTTATGTTTATAAATCTTTATTATGGTCCATCTCCTGTAGTAGGCAGTAGTGGTATTTTTTTAGTTAGTCTTTGTGTCCGATTGCAGGCTTATCAGGATTTTTTTAGACTTTTGTAACCTTGTGCTACAGGAGACCTTTCAATCCTGTTTTGTAAAGTTTCAGTCAGCATCAAAAAAACCTTTCGTAAAAACTTTCATTACTGCTTGCTACAGTAGCTAAGGGCCTGTCCACTCAGAATGGACATGCTTTAATTTTAGCAAAACTTAAATTCAGGTCCAAGTCATATTGATTTAATTTATAATGTGATGGGAAACTATTGTTTTGTACTACTGGTAGTACTACCAATGCAGATATTAAAAGGTTGTAAAGTCTTAAATGTAACTTTATTAAAGGTGAACACTACAGAAATTGTGACTTTTATTATTGTTAATTACTATTTTATGATTTATTATTTCATAATTGTGACTCAGTTGAATATTTTATCCTTTTTTTTTCTCGGAAGTGATGATCTGGGATGACCTGAAGAAGAAGACAGTTATTGAGATTGAGTTTTCAACAGAAGTCAAGGCAGTGAAGCTTCGACGTGACAGGTAAAAAAAAAGATCCCAGTTAAAGGCTGAAATGGGCTGAAAAACAACTTTTTAAAGCTTGTTTCTTTGTCCAAGCAGGGTCTTCTGTCATTTTGCTGGTGGAATTAATATTATCATTAGTGACAGTTGCAAAATGAATGTCATGTAATGAATTAGTAGATTTATAGATGGGATGTTCAACCATAGTGTTTAGATGTCTTTTTTCAGATATGCATCACTCTTTCAAAAACGTTCCTCAGCTTAATTACACAGCAGTACTGTGATAATAAGAATGGGACACAGTGACGTGGTGACAATGGAGCCCATGGGTTATTCACTGGGTATCTAAAATCTCTTGGATTGTTCTTCTTGTTGTCAGTCAAGTGGTCTTTGGCTTTATTCCTGGAGGTGTGAGACTGGTATTACTGTCCTGTGAATGCAAATTGAACAAATTTTCTTGACATTTAGTTTAAATTTTAGCTTCAGTGTTGCTTCCCTTTTGTTCTCAGGATTGTGGTGGTCCTGGACTCAATGATCAAAGTGTTCACCTTTACCCACAACCCCCATCAGCTGCATGTGTTTGAGACCTGCTACAATCCCAAAGGTCAGTGCACTCTGTTTAAACTCGCAGTCTGTTCTGCTGTTGACACTTAACTGACCTCTCCAACTACACATACCCTTTGACTGGTTTAAAGTTAAGGCTGCAGCCGTGAAAACAACTTATATCTACAATTTGAATATTTTTAGTCAGCATAAGCAAAGCATTGGAACAATGAAATGCAAATGTTTGACATTTGAATCATTACCAGCCTTTTTTCTTTTCCTCCCTTCCCTTAGGTCTGTGTGTGCTGTGTCCTAACAGTAACAACTCTCTGCTGGCTTTCCCTGGAACTCATTCAGGCCATGTGCAGATAGTGGACTTGGCCAACACAGAGAAGCCCCCTGTTGACATCCCTGCCCATGAGGGGGCACTGTGTTGCATCGCTCTCAACCTGCAGGGCACAAGGATAGCTACTGCGTCAGAGAAAGTATGTAATGCTAGGATGCTAGATATGCTAGATAATATTGAATTTTGCAACACTTTTTTAGTTGTTGTGTCATTTCCCCCCTATTTTTCATGACTTGTGACTAATCTATGTTTCCGTGCGTCCACAGGGAACTCTTATAAGAATTTTTGACACATCTGCAGGTCAGCTCATACAGGAGCTGAGGCGAGGCTCTCAGGCAGCTAACATTTACTGGTGAGCACTGAGCAACGATGCTGCTTGCATCCGTAGATAAAGAATTGCAACTGTTTTTTCCTTTTGTTTATGTTTGTAACATTAGAAAAAATTGCAAGGCAAAATATGAATGGTGTTTATGGGGAAGATTGCTGCAAACATCTGCAGAATTGTCGAGAAGATGATATTTTTCTACTTGACAACAAAAGGGCCAAGGCAGTTAGTCCTGCCAGTTCTTCCGGACAGATGTTGTCTCATTTGCACTGGTTACACCTGCTCTCCTAAGCCTTTCTGCAACCTTTGCCAGAGTATTTGCCCTTCCCAAAAAATATTTTACAGTATGTTGAGAAGTTAAAGCTACAGTGTGAATTTGTACATCAGAGTTATGGACATGCAGCCTGATTTCTACACTCCAGCACTCTGTAAGATGTATGTTTGACCACATTCTCGCAGAGTCAATGTGACAGTGTGGGGGAAGTAAAGTAGCTACAGGAATTTTTTTCATGGTGACCTTTTGAAAAGGTTTATGCAACACTGCATGTTTAACAATCACGTTCAAGTATGTCTGAGATTGAAAAGACCAGGATTTATGGATCAGAGGGCTAGAATTTGCTGCCCGTACAAACTGTAGTTCCCAAGTGACCTAGTGTTATGGCACAGGCTTTCCATCTAACTTAAAGTCACCATCCACACATCGGTTAAATTAAGTTCCGCTTTATTTCCATTTCTGCCTGATGAAGAACTGAAACCGAGGACGTTCTTGTTTGGGAGAGACAGTACTAACCACTGAACTACCTCTCATTTTCAATTAACAAAACAAGTGTAAACAGCACAACTGGGGCAAAGTCTCAATGAAATGTGAAGCATTGGAACATTCAAGCTGGAAAAATGGCAGATCCAAACTACAGTAAAACCACGGCAACAGAACTTACATCATATCACAGGCCTAACAGCAAAAAATGTAAAACATATGACCGTATAAGAGCTTCTTTTCTGAAAATGATTAAGGGAATATAAGTTGCTTTTAAAATTGGCATCTGTCCAACTCGACTGTACTTGTCAGTACTTTACTGCATAAAATATTTTTGCTTTTGTAATGAGCGATTAAAACATTTATGACACTTTTTGTGTCATATTTGTGGTCAGCTTGTTGTAAAGAGAGCTAGCTTCACCTCAGTCTCCGCAACAAGCAGTGGCGTCTCTGGAGGGACCACAATAGTCAATAGACATGCAAAGTGATGGTCACATGTACTATAAAGTTGCACATTGTAATGGTGAAATAGTTTATCAAAATGAAAAGAGTGTTAGACATTCACTAAACTTAAAATGAGACAGCAGCCACAATGCTAAAAATGACACTTATGAGATTACACTGAAGGCTTAGTTACTTCTCTAGCACTGATCCACTGCAGTGTTGGTCAATGGTACTTTTATAATAATTACATGCTCACCTGTAATCAGTAATCCTGAAGTTATTATAGTAACTTGTATCTAGCCTGTCATAGTAAAGTCAAAGCCAAGAAGTTTGATATAAAATTGCACATTTTATCCTGTGTCCCTGTGTTGATCTGAATGGCTTATTGGTATGTGACTGAACTCATGAAAGGTTTTAGTTTTTAGTGTTCTTATGTCCATCTGGTCTGTCCTGTTCAGCATTAATTTCAACCAGGATGCGTCCCTCATCTGCGTATCCAGCGACCACGGGACAGTACACATTTTTGCCGCAGAGGATCCCAAAAGGAACAAACAGTCAAGGTCTGTTTATTTAGAAAGGTTTCTTCCATTCAAGTGATTCCACCTATCTGCTGAATAATTATTTAAACCAGTCTAGAGGTGGAATGAATAAACTTCCAAAAAAATGTTTTGATTTTTAAAAATGAGTTTGAATGTCTGTTCCATCTCTGTGTTCTGGTTGTGTGTCCCTCTCTTCGCAGCTTGGCGTCAGCCAGCTTTCTTCCTAAATATTTCAGCTCTAAGTGGAGCTTCTCCAAGTTCCAGGTCCCCTCTGGCTCTCCTTGTGTGTGTGCCTTTGGCACAGAACCCAATGCTGTCATAGGTGAGTTCAGTTTGGAGTCTGATGCTTTCTGGATTTGAATGTCTCATGAGGCATTTTTATTCACATCACTGTTGGGTTGACTTCCATTTGTACCTCCAATGAAACGCTTTGGATAATTTGTTGGACCTGCAGTTACAACAACCTCAGTAATGGCACGTTTTTTGCTGGTATAGTTAGGGGAGGTTTTAACGTTCACTCCCCACTCACTGCTATGCTGAACTTGGCATGGGGGAGTTGCAGTATTCATCTTACGTGCCTGAATTCAATACTGTATATGTTTCTACAATAACATTATTATCCATTCTACATGAGTTGGCTGACTGAACTGAATTTTGGTCACTGTAAGTTGAAGAATTTGGTTTTCCTGTCTTTTTAAGTTTTGCAAAGTGATGCTCTGTGGCCTCATTTAAGACCTTCACATCTAAAGCCTGGGATATGATAGTCAATATGTATGAAAATTAAAAACTAAAATCTCTCATTTACACAAGTACTATGACCCTTGGCTCTGTCCCTGCAAACTGTGGTTCAGATGCATCCTGTTTTCTTTAATTATCTGTGAGGGGTGTCTATAACTTGATTGAGTCCACCTGTAGCAAACTGAATTGATTGGACATTCTTTAGAAAGGCCTGTGTATATATTGTCCCACAGTTCAGTCTGTATGTCAGGACCAAAACTAAGTCATGAAGTCCAAGGAACTCTGTAGACCTCAGTGACGGAATCGTGCCGAGGCATAGATCAGGGCAGAGATATAAAACCATTTCTAAAGCTTAGAATGTTCCAGGACACAGTGGCCTCAATAATTGCGAAATGGAAGTTTGGAACTACCGGGACTCTTCCTAGACTTGGCCGTCCAGACAAACTGAGTAACCGGGCAAGAAGGATCAGTCAGGGAGGTGACCAAGAACCCAACAGTCGCTCTAACAGAGCTTTATAAGTCCTCTGCGAAGATGAGGGCACCTGTGGTAAGGAAGACCATCTAAACAACACTCCTCAATCAGACATTTGAGTAGAGGGCATATGAAAGGCTGTTTGGAGCATTTGAAGGACTCTGAGCATGAGGACAAAGATTCTCTGGGCTGATGAGACAAAAGGCTTTGGGTCAGAACTCAGGACATTATGTGCGGCGACCACCAGGAACTGCTCATCCCCTGGCTAATCCTGCCCCCATGGTGAAGCACGGTGGTGGCAGAATCGTGCTGTTGTGCTGCTTCTCAGAGGTGGGGACAGGGAGACTGGTCAGAAGCGAACCAATACAGAGAGGTCCTTGAAGAAACCTGGTCCAGAGTGCAGGCCACCTGAGACTTTCAGCATGATAGTGACCCGAGGCATACAGCCAAGAAAATACTGGATTGGCTTCAGGGCAAGTCTCTGACTGAAAGCCCAGACTTAGACCCCATAGAACATCTGAGAGACCTGAAGATGGTGGTTCACAGACACTTCCCATCCACTTCTTGAGCCAGAAAGAATGACAATGAGATAAACAGCCCAAATCAAGGTTTGCAAAGCTTGTAGAAATTTACCCAAGGAGACTCAAAGCTGTAACTGCTGTAAAGGGGCCTCTTCAAAGTACTTAAGGGTCTGAATATTTTTGTAAATGAGAGACTTCAGTTTCGTTTGTTTGTTTGCAAAATTATTTTAAAAAATCTCTAAAAATGTGTTCTCATTGTCATTATGCATTACCAAGTGTAAACTGATGGGCAAAAATGGCAATTTTTATATTTACAATTAAATCTACTACACAGAGACCTGCATACTCTCTGATGTCACTGTAGATGTAGGAGCGATGAGATGAGATGTGGATTATGAGTTTTGGGAACAGTTCAGGACAACCCAAGAACATTGTCTTAGCTGGTTGCACTGAGGATTCTCTTTCTATGCAGCACACACGCATATTACAAAAACAACAGACTTGTGTGGTTTTCCGTGTCTGGCTTGTGTTTGCTGACTTAATTCCACTCTTATGTCTCCCCCTCTACTGAGCAGCCATTTGTGCTGATGGCAGCTACTACAAGTTCCTGTTCAACCAGAAAGGGGAATGTTCCAGAGACGTCTACGCTCAATTCCTGGAAATGACCGATGAGAAAATATGACCTTTAACCCACCTGCAGACTTTCTATTACACAGCCTGTTTTTGTTTTGTTTTGGTTTTTTTTTGTTTGTTTTTTTTTTGAGGAGGCAGGAGACGTCCCTTGTTGCACTTCTCCTTATCTCGACAGACTCTGTGAAAGAGCATCAGATGAATGGAGGACAAAGAAAGAGAGGCACAGACTTCTGGGGAACCCCTCACAGCAAAGCTGGACAGATAGAAGCACCAACAGGGATGCAGACTTTTGTGTCTCACAGACTCCAGAGGATTGTCCCTGGACGGAGGGACACAGGCGCTGACTTTACTCCCAAACCAAACACACGACAAAAGAGGGAAAGTTGTTTTTTTTTTTTGTTCTGTTTTTTTTCTTCGAAAGGACAAGATGCCACTTTTTAAAACGTCTTCCGCGAATTTACAAAGGATGGCTATTTTTAACAGCATAGATGATTCAGATAGATGGATTGAAAATATTGAGATTTTTGTCAACTAACACCACCTAACCTAACTATAGGGAGTGCCTCTGAGACTGGAGAGAATCTGTATGTGTGAGCATATTATTGTTGTCATATATACATATGTGTGTTTGTGTATATACCAATGTACCATATTAGGGGTTCGCAAATTAGGATCAGAATGAGGCGACTGTCTTGAACATCTGAAATATTGGGAAAGACTCTGATCCTGCGTTGTGAAATGTCACCCTTGTATTACTAGATTTTCTTATATCCACTGTATAAACACAAGGCGCCAGGCTGAACTTCTAACAGTTTAGAATTGTACATAATAATAGCAAAAAGAAAAAATATGAACATGTTTGTTTGTCTTCCTTTTTTCATACATTGTGCAATATATGTTTTCACTAATTTGTTTCGTTAAGAGCTTGTACAAGTTGAGTGTCTGTTGTTTCTACCAACACAAGAAAACTAAAGAAATAGTTTATCCTATATTGGGAAATGTAGTTATTCCCTTTCTTGCCAGTCTTTGTAGAGATTAAACAAAGCAAATAAAGCCTATTGATCAGTGAGCTTTAGAGCTGCTGCAAAGCAGATTTTGATTCCAGTCTACATACTAAGCCAAGCTTACTGCTGCTAGCTGTAACTTCATATTTACCCTACAGACCTGTCATATATCGGGCTTGTCCTCTAACATTCAGCAAGAAAGTGACTAAAACTATTTCCCAAAATGTTGAGCTGTTTCTTTAAGAGTTTGTGAACGGTGAGTGTGTTGTTCATTCCTTACCTGAAGAGCTTAATAGCCAAACACAGAAATGGTTTCCACCTCAAATCACAAAAACCACAATCAATTTAGGATGTTATTATTGGTCCTTTTCTACTCAAAAGCTCAGATCAGCTGTAAAACTATGAAGAATATTTTTAACTTGCTTCAAGACTGCACTTCGTATTTTATGTAAATACATTATTAAGCCAAGTTGATTTAATCAAAATAGATGATTAATAGTTTGCTTCATATACTTTTACCTTCATTGGCCAGTGTGACTCTCCGGTCATGACTGTATGGTTTCTCTTTATCTAAATTACAAAACGCTCTACTGAAGAGTGTAGTGTTTGTGTGTTGTCACTACATTTCTGTGAACTGCTACCTGTACCCCTAACAGCATTGATAAATTCAGCTAATGCAAATCAGGGAATCTGAAGTGCTTTGTTGAACCCTGTGGCAATAAACAGGAAATCAATTTAGTGTGGATCCACCACAATGGAACGCGTGTATAAGCAAAAATGTGTTAATGTACGATTTCTTTTTTTATTTGTGATATATTTTTTGTCATATATTTGACAGCATTTGTGTTGATTCAGTGCAAAAGCAGATTTTCCTTAGTGTTGCTTGTTGCAGGTGTCACTCTCTTGAACACACACAGCACTGACCACAGTAGGAACGCTGCACAAACTGAAAAGCCAACTCGTTTCTGACACACTCAATGATTGTAAAACCTGCATTTAAATTTGTGAATAAAATTTAACTTCTGCTTTTACAGTTAAACCTCATGGGGTCTTTCATGCCTTTTATACTCTGGAAACCACCGTGTAGCCTCTCCTATGTATTGAATCTTTGATTAACTGGATTTGTCATTCACTCCTGTGGTTAAGATGAAGGGCAGAGATCTAACTTTAGAACACCACTGCCAGCAAAATGTTTTCCCCAAAAGTTGTTATCTGAGGTTTTCATGAGTTTGTCTTGATCTTGATTTTCATGTTTGATCAATATCCGTAATTAGTTTTATCATGTTCCAGCTCCTCCATTTCCTTTGTTCATGCCATTCTGGGTGAAAAGTGTGCATCAATAATAGCACACTAAAAATTGACTTTCTAGTATACAATTTATTTTGTCACTTCTCCAGTGTTAACATGCTACAAATCTGCTCAGAATTAGTCCATAATCTGGATTTGGGACACGACCGTAGTGTTGCACTCAGTTGTTCTGACAGAAGTAGTTGTGTGAATATTGACAAAATAGGCTTGTTGCCCCATTGTTGAGTTTGGCCATTCAGAACATGTACAAACATGTCAATATGCTTGAACCGTGTTTTTTGGATGGTGGAACGACATCAGATTGCCCATGTCAGAATTTGGGAGGCTGTGTCTGACCGTTTTTGTAACTTTCAAAAACTGTGTGTGGAAATGTGGAAGTAGGAAGGGTTTTTAACTTCTTTTTAGGGTATTCTTGGCCTTCTGGATGGCAATGTTAGGCTAATGGTTGATTCGTCAGCCACTTTGGTCTGGATTTAAACAGCTCAATAGAAATGAAGTGTATTACCACAGAATTTTGCACACTTGTGGTCCCCATTCAATGAATCCTATTGACTCTGTTGAGCCTCTGACATTTCATTTTGTGCAATAATTACATCAAAGTTCTCATTTGTTCTGTGAAATATATCAACTGCTGCCAGTTGAGTTGGCACACTGGAAAAAGATATCCATAGTTTCCAGATGATGTGTCTTTATGACTGATTCTGCCTTAACTCTTGCACCACCATGAGGTTGACATTTATGGTTTTGAGTGATGTGTCAACAACTGTCGGATGGTTTGTCATGAAATTCCATTCATTCATGTTGCCCACACAAAGAACTGTAATTTCTTAAGCCCCTTCACTTTTCATGTAGTGTAAACATCAGGTCAGAATTTTAATTTGTTCATTACTTTGATCTATGACCAAATTCTTGCAATGTTCCCATCAGTCATATCTGTACTATGAGTTTGTTGCTACACAGCAAATGTTAGCATGACAATGTTAGCTATTAGCACAAAGCATTGCTGAGCCTAAGGACAGGCTCAGTTACTAACATGGCTTTAGACTTATACTCTTGTTTTACTTCTGGCACTATTAGCTTGTAAAATGAAGCACAACGCTATGATCACTTTCAAGGATAAACAGTCTTAAAGTGTTTGCTCTTATCCAGGTTTCTATGCTTTGGCACTAGCAGATCACTCCACCGTCAATACCAGCAACTACCACTTTTGTCTTTCGCCGTGATTGGACAACGATTCGTACAAACTATTTTTTTTGAAGAATGCTCGACCCTTAGCCCTTACATCCAATATTTTACTGGTCAGCTCCAACACTGGAGAAGAGTGGGTAAAGCTGGATTGTGTTTTCAAAGGAAGCATTTCCACCCCTGTGGTACTCAGACTTCCTGGAACAGCCTGAGCAAACTGTGTGGAATGCATGCTGAAGCCCTCAACCAAACTTTACATGTTACCCCTCTGTTCCAGATGTCAACTCTGAATCAGCCAGATGATTCTTAAAGGCATTTGATAAGAAGCATTATTTCATGATTTCTTTTCTATGACTAACAAAAATAAAAAAAATTCTACACACAGAGATTTTGAGTTTGCATTTGCCCAGCAGAGAAGGCTTTTACTCAAAGAAAAACAAACTAAGAGGTTATGTTTTAAATAAATTTATAAAAAAAAAAAAAAAAAAAAGCATTTACCCACTGAAGCAGAACAAACACCTATCACTTGTATTTCCTCGTGTAACATAGAGTACAATCTGAAAAGACTTTTTAGTAGCCTGAACAGAATAAAATAATCAAGCAAAGGGACTGCCAACTTCAACACAAAGGTAACGAACAGCCAAGGATGACGGAAAAAAAAAACAAGAGCAAATAAAAATACAAAAAGAGAAGAAAAAAGGACTAAGAGGGTTAAGTGCAGCACTGGTCAGAATCATATAGCGTAGATTCAGTCTAAATTTTCTTCAGTTCCATATTCAGTTAAATCTGCTCAAGTACATTGTCTCTAGATCCATAACATGCAAGCTTGATGAAGCATATGGTCAAATACGCATGGGAATATACTTTTTATCTCATAGGATATTTGTAAAATATGAAAAAATCTGTAGATGTACAGTGATAAAGAAATTTCTTTGAATGAATGAGCAGAAAAAAGAACATCCACTCCATAGATAGTGTTTTCTTTAAAGGAAAAAAAAAGGAGACTACATTCATTTCACTGAACAAAGAGTCCACATACAAAAACAAAACAAAAGGATTCCCAAAATATCATGTTGTGATGTTTAAATGATCTGAAAGACCCCACTTATAGCTTTTAATTATCTTAATTATTACTAGATAGTATCTGTGCCTTGGGAAACGGAGAAACACTCAAAGATCCACAGATACACTTGTACAACGGAATACTGCATATCTACTCACGACTGGGTTAGGTAGGTCGACATGGAGGCTAGCTGCCGAAGATGGGAATGTCCACACGTACGTACACACACTTCCCTTTGCGGAATACACTACTAGTGATTTCACTTGGTTGCTTTTTCTATCCAACACACAGTTAAGCGCTTATCTGTAATGCTACCAGGGTTAGGCTCCTCTCCGTGTTTGGGGAGGGTCAGGACTCCTCGCTCATCCAATAAGTCATTTTTTCATCTGGAAATCTGAATTCTCAAATCTGTTTTTCTTCCCTGGCATCTTCTTGCCATCTGGGTCTCAAACTTCAGGGTTCACAGTCATCAGCAACTCTTCGTTACCTCCATTTTCAATTTGGTCTCTAGTTTTTGCATCATATTTCGTGGTCTTAAATATATGGAAGAGGAAGAGTTGATGGATTGAGGAGGAGGTTTTGCACATTCTGCAGTATTTCCATGTCTCTTCTCTTTTTGGCACCTTGAAGTAGATAATAACCAGGTAGGATGGAGGGGCACGAGTATGGAGGGTGTGAGGCTCAATGCGTACAGGAGAGCAGGGATCAGGATGCAGATCAGGGGGAGGCTACTTGTCGCCGACCTGTTCACTGACCCCGCCTTCTCCTGCTCTGTCCGTGGTGCCATTGTTGTTGGTGACTGCTGCTGCCGCTTCACCCTCCTCTTCCTCCTCTGTTTTCACTCTCTTTGATTCGGGCTGGTCTTGCAGTTCTCCGTTCTGCCTCTTGGTGGGGAGGGATGCGGAAGCTGAGGCGTGGGTCGCCAAGAGGTGGAGAGGGTTCGCAACGGCTGGAGGAAAGAAGGAAGGATTTATTAAAAATGAAGTGATGCCTACTTTGGCAGATACAGGTACTACTGTATGGAGTCTGAAATTTGTCACAATGCTTAATGAGCACAAAGACTAAAACATGGAATGGTTCCAGGTTCTCCAATGACAGTATTTGATGCCCTTTTGTCATATACAATAGTCAATTGGATAAATTAAATAACAGATGAAGAGCAAAATGTCACAAATAATTAAGACACAGACCAAACATTTTAAACAAAGAGTCAAGTGATCTACAGTGTGCAGGATTTTCGGTTCTTTCACAGCATTTTACAGATAAAACCCTAGAAAATTGAGAAAATAATTGGCAGGTAAACCGTTAATGGAAATAATTGTTAGTTGTGGCCCTAAAATGATACAAAAAGGCAATGTCAAAATTAATATAGCTATTCTCTTCTAATTTTAATTCACCATTTTAAAAACCAAAACAAGGATGCAGAGTTGGCTTATTGAAAAAGAATCTATTTTACCTCTGTTTTATCTCCTTTTATAAAATATAAATAATCAGCATCTAAAGCACTTCTGTACCATTTCAACTTTGGCCAAGTACCTTATAAATCCGCTTCTTAGAATTTATAGCTATGATCTTTAACCTCTGTTTTATTCTTTTATGACACTGTTCTTTACAAAGCTTTATGTGTCACTTTACCTCTTTATCATTTCCATGATGCATGCTACTTACTGTTAACAGGCTTGACAACTATTTTTTAACTAACTAATATGAGTTCAGCCTATTACATGCTTTACAAGAATGAAAGCCTGAAGAATTCTCTTTTCCAGCTGTTGCTATATATTCAGATGAATGATAGTAGGTTACAGATTCTCAGCAGCAGGTACAAGCTAAGTCCTTTAGTCTGTTAGGATACTGGACTCTACAGCTTTGAGAACAAGAAGAGTAGTTAATTCTAGTATGAAAACAGGGTTTTCTATATTGTCTTTTAACCTTTAATAAATGTATTTCAATCATTGTGCTGTGAGTGTGAGGTGACTGCTGATGTTCATATAGGATATTTTCCATGTATTAATTGCAACCAGTGTGTTTATTGTATTTTTACTGAAATGTTCAATTTGTCCAGTAAAACAAGGTAGATTTAGGTGACAATTCATTTTCCAATTCAAATAAGCCAGATTTGACCTTTTTTCTTTCCCTAGAGTAGTGTCAGATGTTCCTGAACTCACTAACTAACCGACATTGTTACCCGGCCAAGGAGCTTATGTAATCACCTGTGTCTATTTGTTGATTGGTTCGTTTGATTTTTTTTTTTTTTTTTTTTATTTGTCGACAGGTTTAGGCAAATAGTACAATACCAGTTTTCACCAAACTCAGAGGGATGGGGCCTGGGCCAGGCAGAAATCATTAAGTTTTAGGGTAGATCCATTTTGAATATGAATTTTTTCCTTGAAGGTTGGTGTATGTTCTTTGAGATTGACCTCGGCGGAGGCGCATTTGCTAGTTAATCTTCTGCATTTATTCTCATCCCAGTCTATTATCAAGAAATCATCTAAATCTCTGAATATTAAAACAATCAATCAATACAACAACCAATGGCATCTAACCAGATAATCAATGATCTTACTTTCTAGTCCAAAATCTTTAACTGATCATATTGCAATTAATCCAATGTAAGAAAGAAAGAGTGATTTACCAATGACTTATAAATATTTCTACCAAGAATGAGGAACAGTAGAAAACTTGTTGTGAATAAAATTCAGTATTCAGGTCTCATTTTCTTGGTAGTGTTGAAGCGTAAATTTCCCTGTGAGGCTTTTCACCATATCTAGCACAGTGGAGCAATACTTTCAGGAGGTTTGTTTGCATGCACATGAGGACACATGAGGACACATGGGGACACACGGGGACACATGCCCGCATGCAAGTTACAGCATTAAACCACATAATTGGTTTAATGCTAGTGAACCGATTTATAATTGGTTGGACTTACACAAAATAAGTAGATTGATAGAAAGCAAAGATGAATGTAAACAATGCCGGCTGTCAAATATTATTACAACGGTTTTTAGACTATTTGTTGGGGAAGTAAATGTATTCAGCTTCTTACTCTAAGAACACACATACAGCTAGATGCACACACCAGCATGAACTACAAGGCAAGTTCATCAAAACATATCGCTCAACTCTTCTCAGACATACCATGCTTTAGTCACAAAGCGTTTCCAGCTATTTCGTTCATGTAGTATCTACACTAACATATGGATCACATGAAAGATTATACTGTATACTATATGTAAGGAAACCGGAAACAGCCTTAGACACTTTCCTGATGAAGGAAAGATACACGAAATCGTCTGGTGTACTGTAAAAGAGTTGTGTGGTGTGTTTTAATTCTGAAGGAAATGCATTCAACACTTATGTTACACCTCAAGGATAAACACAATGTGTTTTGGTAAAAAAAAAAAACAAACAAAAAAAAACCATTGAATTAAACCTTTAAGGTGTTTGCAAGAAAACCCCTGAGGGCACCTTCAGGTGCTCTGTAAGACAGCTGGCAGCTGGGACATTAGAGGGCCTCCACTGGTGTGTTAGCAGATACCTATGCAACTGTGCACTACAAGTGTAGAAGCAGTACTGCGTGTGTGTGTTTCACCTGTGCTGGCAGAAGTACTGATGGGGACCAAATGTGTCCCGTTTTGTGTGATGGCCTTTATTGGAAGCTGGTGCTGACCGAGGGGGGCTTGTTGCACAATGGTAACTGTTGTCAGGGGAGCAGCCTGAGAGCTCTGGATGATGCGACTGACTCCACCTATAGACGAGGCTGTGATGGACGGCACTGGCTCCACTTTCACTGCACAGGGAGAGAAACTCGTAATCAAACTCAGTGCACAAATGCAGCCGCAAGATTGTTCTGAAAACTGATGTAGCAGACAACACAACAGCAACATGAATCTGGTCGCACCTTTGATCTCTTGGTGCTCTCCCCCTCCATTCTCCTGAGGTTCTGGGCTCACTGTAGTAGCAGACTGTGCACCAACAGTTGCCATGGTGACTGCTGGGATCTGGTGGACGACATGCACTGTCTGCATGACCGGGGCGGAGCTAACGGTCGTTGTTACAATGGCTGGCGTCGCCATGGCATAGGTCACAGGCTTCATGGTCGTTTGAGGCATCTGGCGCTGCACGGCGATCAATACTGGCTGGTTGTTTAGCGGGGAGCCTATCAGAGGGCAGGGATGAATGTAACTATCATTCACTACCGTAAACATGGAAACGTAGCACATAGATAAATAAAAACTGTGTGCCATCTCCAAAATGTTCAAAAATAGGAGGAAGGTGGTCAGCATTTTTAAACCTAGTTTTTTTGTTTTTATGCAGTTTTAACCACTGAGAGTAGAACCCAAAATGCGCCTTAATCTGTATATATACGCGTAACCCCTTTCCCATGATCTCTGTTATGCAGTTCTGTGAGATGAACAAAAACTTGGTGAATGTCATGTATTACCAGGGGAGTTCTGAGCAAAGCGGGCCTCTTGGATGACAGCAAGTTTGGGCTGGACTGTAGCGGTCTGGGTGGGCGCTGGTGGAGGGGTTGCCTCTGGCTCCATGGGGACTGGGGACCCCTCTCTGGACAGGCTGTCTGGGGTCTGGACCCCACTGGAGTGGGCAGAGAGTGCTCCTGTGTGGTTAGGAGAAGCTGGAGCACTCCTTTGGGAGGAAAAGAAACATGGGGTGATCAATGCAATACAAAACCTACCGCTAAAATATACGAGTAACAAATGTGCAAATGAGTCTTTAAAGTAACAGTCATTTGTAGATAAAGTGTTCCTTACCTGGAGGAAAGAGGTCCAACAGGGGTCCTGAAGCACGGCACTCCCCTGGGCCTGCGCTTCCTGAAGGCCTGTTCTATCAGCTTGCCCTCAGAGGCAGGGTCAATTCTCCAGAATGAGCCTTTGCCCGGCTCCTCTTGAGAGCGGGCCACTTTGATGAAGTACCGGTTCAGGGACAGGTTGTGGCGGATCGAGTTCTAAAACAGCATATATGCAAGACACAAATAAGCTTCACAGGTCTTTGAAACTGTGACTGTTGTAGCATTTGTGATGTAGAGTGTTAGACTATATTGTTGCACAGGCTCCCTTTGGTTTGGTGTACGAAGCCGCCAGAATCTGAGTGACGGCTTGATACGGATTCCAGGATGTTGAGATAATGCATTTTGTAGAGACCGTAAATATTTCCTACTTCATGTATTCTTCTTGTAAAGGAAGAAAAATCTTTTTATTTTTTCCTCTTCCATACGACATCTTCACTGTACTAAATGTTTACCATATACTAATCTTTGCAGTATACTTAAGTATACAGTTAGCGTAAAAGAAAATGTAATAAGCTGTTTTATACAAACATAAAATGATATAATATTTGCACTGCTGGATGGAATGTGTATTTTATGTTTTCTGGCATGTTTGAATCGTTTTTTCCATCTGTGAGCAGATCCTCCATTTTCTTTGTGTGCAAGGAGTTTAAATCTTCAGCACACACTAAAAAAACAGTTTATAGTCCATCTGACCGTTTTGAGTATACTTTTTAGCAGTCTTCCAGTAACAACACACTGCACACTATTGACATGATTAGACCTACTGTGGCCTGTGTAGAATGGATTTGGCACACAGCTCCAGCCTTAGCTCCAGAGGAGGGTTTATGATGAGCAGCCACTGAGCCACACTCTAGTTACTGATATTCTGATGACTGTCTCATGATGCAAGTCTACTCAGTGCATGTCTGACTGATGAAAGATGCCTGAGCCCACGCTTACATCTTCAAATTCCTCCAAAACCCTTAGGTATCAATTTACAACAATACAAAAATAAAGAAATGCAGAAAAGTCCTCATACTTGAAAACCTGGAATCATTAAATGTTTGGAATTTTTTGCTTGAACAATTTTTGCTTGAACAATTTACAAATTATCACAATTAAATTTCATCTGCATAACTGATTTATCATTCCTTCATTACGTGCCTCACCATTTCACTTTTTTACATTTACAACAATATATGACTGCAATGACAAATGATCCTACTGTCCCGATTGAGAGGACAACTGAACTGCCTATGTATTACTATTCACCCAGAGACATAGGTATATATAGTGGTACCACATAGAGAAGACACTGACCTGCCAGCCTTTATCAGCAGTTCTGTAGTAGGGATAGTTCTTGGTGATGTGGGTATATATTCCATTCAGTGTTAGCTGTTTATCTGGGGCCATGGTGATAGCTTGGACTATTAGTTGTGCATATGAATATGGAGGTTTGGAGTCATCCTGTCAAAGACAAAGGAAAGTTATATTCATGTGCTACTGGGAGCAAAGTTGTTTTGTTACTGAAATGCTCACAAGGCAACACTCACATTATGTTTTCTCTCTCTTTGTTCACATGCACGCACACCAAACACACACACACACACACACACACACACACACAGTTAAGTTCAGCTGGGCTCTGTACTCCAAAGTCTATGTCCTCGTGAGTGTTGTGCAATTTTTAGACTTCAATGAGTAACCAAGGGATGTTCACAGTGCTTGGATCCTTCGAGACTTCTCTGAAGTCTACTGCCTTCATCATGCAACTTCTTGAACTGTTCGCCTTGTATGCATTTCGAATCAAGCAGACCCACTAACAATATCCCTCCATACCGAGTTCACATTCTGAAATGGACTGTCTTACTCTCACCTTTGGGCTGTCTTCACCTGAGGCTTCCTTGTCGTTTTCTGATTGGGAGTTGTCTCCTATAAGGTCAGAGGCCAGAACGCGACCTGTCCTGTAGCTAGAGAGTCCTGCCCCCCTTGGACTCGATGGACAGGAGTTTGCTGCACTGTAAAATTGATAATGAAACATCTGTCAAGACTGCTTATAAACTGATATCAGGTAGACTGATGAGACAACCACTGAAGTCACAAAATTTAGACAAAACTGTAACTGCACAGTAGAAGATGTTGTTTTTGACTGTTGCAGATAAACTGAATAAGCCTACTCTCACCTGATGGTGCCAGTAGGTGAAGGCAGTGGGCTCATGAGGTGGGCGATGTTGTCAGGAATGTTAATGGTCAGTGGGGAAATTTGGGGTTGGACGGGCTTGACCGGTGATTCCGGCACGTTCCTTGGCTCTTTCTTATCACTGGACAGGGCTGTGAACGTAATCTTTATACTTGTGCTTGGGAACCGGAAACAACACCTGGGAATGAAAGATGAGCACAGACATAAAAACTAATTAGTGTGTGTGCTCAGTGTCAATACATCCATTTAAATTATGGTGCATTTGTCTGCCTTTGTCTCTGTTTGTACGTATATTTGTCTACATTCAAATACAAATACAGTAAGTGGGAAATGCAATGCATATAACAGTGTGATTATACAGTCAATCCTCCTGCCTGGCAATGAGCAAGCCAAGGTCTAACTGCAGCCCAGAGAGAAACACTGAGATTCAGCCTCACACGGTTTAAATATGGACGTCCACCATGACTATTACATAACAGATCATGTCTAACATATCTAATTTATTATTAAAGGGGTATATTTGGACCAGCTGCTGCCACCTTATAATGAATTACGACTATGGAATATTGACAATGTTAACAAACCCTAGCTAAACATTTTTTAAATTTTAATGGGAAATGTGAGTCAACACAAAAACCTGTTCAAGAAAGAGAATAAGACTAACAAACAAGTGGAGCAATGTAAAAATACTGAGGGTAACATGAGGCTAAGTTGACACTGAGCCAGATCTAATTGACAAGAGCACTAACCTTAGCCTCATAGCTGTCGTTGTAATGGGAATATTCTGTTGTACCAATAACATGTCAACAATTCATCACCGGTGATGAATTGTTGAGTTCCTGAGTAAGAAAAGTCCTCTGCACCCTGTGTTGTAGCAGGTCAGACACATTACCTATGCAAGCACAAATCCAACTCTTTACCCGTGTTGATAACATGTCAGGTGGGACAGCAGCGGTTAGGTGTTGGTCCGAAATACAAGAAGCCCTCCGGTTCTAAGGACGCCTGACTCCGAACTCTCTTACAATTGTCGACATTTTTACGTTACTTATTAAGTTTTCCGCAAATACGGACACCGGGGAACACATGTTGAGACAGTTTGGATTATTGGGAGCCACTCTACACTTCGGCACATTTCAAAAACAAAACAACGACAAGCATTATTATAATTGTAATGAATAAATCATAGTTTTATATGTCAAAAGCCAGCTTCCGCATAGTGCAACATTGTGAATAGTAGGCAACTGCCAAGTAATTCTCCGCTAAAGCACGACTGTCTGGTGTGTCACTCACACACGTACGTCGAGTTAAACGCGACAAGCAAGAGGCTGAAACGAATCAGTGAACAAAGTTAAAGGTGTTTGGTGTCCGGCGGCGACCGACAGCATGAAAACACCAGCATCTCTGGCCGGGAGCTCCGACGTGACGTTATCGCCACACGGGCGAGCAGCACGTATCAAGCTCGGCGTCGCCTGACACAACACGTGCGACACCGCCGCACGATAACAAAACAATAACAACGCATGAAGCCGCAAATCCGCGACGCTTTTATCGCCGAGGCGAAGGAGCCGCGCCGGTCTTACATCCGTGGGAGCTGGAGAGGTGGAGCCCCTCTTCTCTGGAACACCCCGTCAACAAACACCCCGTTTTTTCCCAGGCATCGGAGATAGAACTCCCCCGTGCCCGTGCCGTCCTCTCCCGCGGTGAATATTTCGAGGTGCCGCCGGGAGATGAAGCTGGAGTGTCCCATGCTCACGTCCACCGAGCCTTGCGAGGAGTTCCGGCCGATGGTCACCGACTTTTTCTTCATCAGATACTCGAATTCTCGGCCCTCTAGCCGGGCTACAGCCGACCCCAACATCCCGCTTACCACCGCCATCTTCTGAGGTATCTGGTGGAGATTTTGAGATGTGTGTTGAGCGCGAACGTATGAGCGGCCGCGGGGGATTGGAGAGGGGATATATTTGGCTTTGTGAAAAAGGGGGGATCCAATTTTACACCGTGGAGAATTTGGCTAGGAACGTGCCAGACCGGGGACACAGCGGCTCCGACCCACCGCCGCGAAGCAGAGGAAAAAAAGAGGAGCGTCGGCCAATCGCAGGCGGCCAAACGGACGGAAGTAGCGTGACGGACAACCCCTCCCACCAATGGGAAACCTGCCTGGGTAGGCAGATGTGCGGTGTATACCAATGACAACAATAATAAAAATAGCCGTAGAAAATGGCGTTCGGTTGCACCACAGGCTGACACGCAGATGGATGGAGAGATGGAAAAAGCGGCGCAGCGATTTCGAGGAGCGGCGTTTGACGTGAGACGAGAGGGGGGGGGGGCTCTCCTCTGCAAGGCCCCGCTCAGAGACAGCTCTCTGCTCATCATCTGTCAGAAACGGAGAGAAGGAACAAACGAACAGAAAGACTGGCAGAGAAAGAAGGATGAAATAAAACAGAATACATTAACGCTGCCGGCTGCTGGAAACAACGCCGGTGAGGATGGTGAGACCAAATTCAAACAGTAGAACACCCAGTAGAGCTGAGGGGAACTGTAGTAATTCTCTGTGGGTCTGTCGCTATAAGTGACCCCCTTCACATTACATTGCGATTCAACATTAATATACTGATAGTCTCTTAGCAGCTTCAAAGAAACTGTATCCTAGAAGAAAAGTATCCAAAATTTCCCTAACCTCGGATAAAACCATGTGCACCGCCAAGTCTCTTTATTTTTTGTCATTGTTCTTCCCTGTTTGCGATACAGTTATTTAATTTGTTTGATTGTTTAACATTATTTTTAATCACCTTGTAATACTATTTTTTATGGAATTATGAATTTGTTATTCCAAATTTTTAACAATTTGACTTTTGAAGTGTCCCTGCAGTTCTATAGTTTGTTACTGTAATTTTTATATTTGTTTTTGTTTTTTGCAATTAAGAGAAAAGTAGATGTTGCTATGTTGCACTTAGACCACTCTCAACTCTGCAAATCAAGGATATGAAGATTCTCTTTTTCTATTATGTTTTGGGCTGTTATATGTCTTGATTAGACAGCAACAGACAAGGTGGTAGCGAGATGGGGAATGCCAAGCGACAGAGATTCCCAAGCTGAATATAAACCAGAGAAGGTTTGGCTCAAGTTAGGTGTCTTAACCCCAGTCACCAGGGCTCCCCTGAGACATAAACCCTACATGACTCTTGACATTTACTTTTATTCAGTCGAAAAACTGTCTTTAGAGGGGAAGTCAGACAGGGGACAAATTAAAGGACAAACCTGAATAAATGAGAATAGTGGAGAAGCGTAATATATTGCACAGTCTTCCATACAGGCCACTGAGTAGTTTAATGAGTAAGAAGATGATATGAATTGTATGTCATGGCCTATAAAGTCACCAGCTAATCACATGAGCAGAGTAACACAGGTGATGACAGCTGAGGTATCTCCATGACAACTGAGCAAACCTCTTCTATTGATGAAGTGGCCATAAAATGTGGTTGAAAGCGATGCAAAAAGCCGGTAAGTGGACCTTGATTTTTTTTGTGAGTGGTTAATCTGGTTCTGTAAATGGCAAAGGCTCACTACAGGTAGAGACTTTACATTTACGAAAATATATCATAATAAATATCTTTGATGCATTAAATTGAATAGAAAAACAGTAACACGTTTATTCTGTTATATTTTATTGGTAAATATGATAACAATAACAAAAGTCTGGCATATATTCTACACGTAGTTGCTTTACCTTCGCCAGTTCTAACCCGTTATAATATTTCCTACTGCGTGAGTCCGGTTCCGTGCGGGGATCCAGCCGTCCATCTTTTCCCTGCAGCGGGTTAGTTTACTAACTGTAGTACAGCGGCCACGCTGCGAGCTCGGCTAAGGAGCGTGGAGGTCGCGTTAAACGGCGGCTCCGCGGCGGCGGCTCCGCCGGGGCCCCGCCGCGGCCCCGCCGGGGCCCCGCCGCCGCCCGGGCCGCCGTGACACCGCCACACGCCCCGGCCCTGCTCTACCCAGAGTCCCCGCGGCACCGGCACCGGAAGCTGCCGGGTTCACGAGGACGGAGTCGGTGCCGAGGAGAGCGCGCTGCGCTCGGAAGAGCCATGCGCCGTGGCGCACGTGTTCCCCCCGCGGTGACGTAATCACCTCCGGCCGAGCTCCATTGAGGAGTAACGCGTCGTTACCGGAGGCTCAGTCACGTTCAGTCCTCCACCGACGGACGGAGTCCGTTACATCCGCGTTACCCAGGGAGTCGGGCTCAGATCCGTGCTCTCTAATTGACCGATTGAGTGAAACTTGAATGAAAAAAACATTAAAATGGGTCAAAATAAGTCGTATCAGTATTATAATACAATAGAATAATATAATATAACTCATTATGATATATGTAGTATATCTAAAATAAAACACAATGTAATAAAATAATACCGAGTAAACTCCAGTTGCATATCGAGACTGAGATAGAATTAGAAAGAATTCTAAAGAAAGGTATTTCCGGCCCATGAGTTGAGATTATTTTTTGTATTAATGTTAATGAACTGTCAAGAATAAACTCACATTGGTTTTTTTTGTTATTGCACAAAAAAAACTTTATATTCACTTTCTATAAAACAAATCAAAGTGAAACCAGATTTAAAAACATTTATTAAGTTACATAATCAAATTTTATTTTATTCAGTTCTTATGAGATCATCCTTAATTCTAATGATCAAGGTAAATTGTTTAGTGTAAACATCAATGTTCAGATCATTTAGACATGTATTAAGTATATTACCATATAATACCCTCACCTCAAAGACCCACTTCAAATAGAAAAAAAACATTTAATTCAGCTAACTTCACTATTGTTTATGTAGCACAAAATCATAAAATACGTTATCTTAAGGCAACTGACGGAGTAAGGTCAAGACCTTACTATATACTACAATACATATTAAGATATACAGTAAATCCTTGAACATTCCTTGTGCAACTTTTCAACTTCTGTGGTTCAAATGCAATTGTAAGAGCTCAAAGCTGTGCAAACCTGTGTTTGCATGTGTCTGCAGCAAGTCATTCATTTAACCTGACAAATATAATATATAAGATAATAATAATAATAATATCAGTGACGGGGTTTTATGAGTTGACCTAAACTGCAGTGAAACATCAGACCAGTGCTGCCACCTGTCGGTTATTTATTTTCATGCAGGCATGTCTGAGGATTAATTCTTCCTATGATTAAAACTTGTAAAGTGCATTTACTACCAGTTACTGTATGTTTGTAGAGTTGTTGAGGCAATGCCCAGGTACACTTATCTACAAGTTCCAAGCTAATATAAACATGTAGTTGTTGGTTCCTTATATGCAGTCTGAAAATGAGTCATGCTAATGTTTTCTATGATTCTGAAGTCTGCAGGCACCAACAGCTCGAATTAACTGATATATATTAGTTTTGTTCTTATCAGGATTGAGTAATCCTGATAAGAACAAAACCAATATACATAGATTCTCATAAAAGAGGGAAGGTTAACTAACACAGTGGGGTTTTCAAAAGTAGTTGCAGGAAGCATGACTGGTGTTATAAACCATTAATGAGTTCTAAGTCATCAAGAGTATAGCATAACTTGCTGAGAGCACAGTGTAAAGGGTGACTTTTTAGAAAATGGCAAAGAACTGTTTTTGTTAGAGAGTAAAGTAGATGTAGAAGAAAAAGCAAGGTATAGTATGACCGTAAGATGAAAAAGTATCAGGAGAAGAGCGATCACTCACCTAAATAAGCATTATTTTGTTCCTCAGTACAATTTAACTTATTTGTACTTCTCATATAAACCGACCTTTAATCAGTTAACAGCTGGCACCACTTTATTAAACATAATTGTTTCAATTTTTTGAGTAAAAGTATCAAGCAGCAGAAAATTATGAATACCTCATAATTGTATTTAAATACTCTAGTAAATTGTACTGTTTACATTTTTCATTCATCATACAGCTATAGTTAATCTGTTATAGTTAATCTGAATTTTCATCCAAAAATATGATCAGCAAATGAAATATGACACATTGCAGTAGTATAAAAACTCAGATAATGTACTGTATATTTTAAATATTATTAAATTGTCATAAACACTGTGACAGGAGCCATACATTCTTTATAGTTTTAGATAGTTTTGATCTGTACTTCTGGTTTGTTTTTGTTTTTTTGCTTTCACGTTTCTACTTTTACTTAAACAAAATATCTAGATACTTCTCCCATGCTGGACTTTCTTCTGAAACACCATCGCATTAAATGCACTGCTGCTGCAGTGTGAAGTGCTGGAAGGGCCGAAACACTTCACGGATGGGCCTCGCAGAACTTAATCCCCGTCGCCTTTGTTGCCATTACACTGAGTCAAAGAGTTTTATGTTCAGCTGACCCAGGGCAGGCACAGGTGTGTGTCCTGGCTGTGAACTGTAGCAGGCTGGCAACAGGTAATGGAAACACTAGGTGTGAAGTGGAACCTGAAGCCTCTGAGACAGACAGATGGACAGAGGGCTTGTGACACCTTAGAATCACGTTGACCAACTCGAACTAATTCTCCTGGAGACGTTTGAGCAACAACAGTGCAGGTATGCATTAGTAATGCACAGTTGAGACATTTTGAGATACTCCCCTTACATAGATGCTGAATGGTTGTGCAGGCCCCCTCCTTGAAAACACTGCAACTTTTGAACTTTTGAGACTGAAGTTCAGGGTAAACATTGATTGTGCAAAGAACTTTATGAGCCAAGTGACAGTGGAACTACATTTTAAAATTATTTTCTTAAACAATCTTAAACATGTCATATCATCTAATTCATGTGTTTTAGTAAACTCAATTAAACACAGTTAAAAGTGGAACTTTTTAAAGAAGATACCTAGTTCCATTTGTTTTCTCCTCTGTCTTGTTGTTTAAGCTCTATTCCAGTGTCCAGCATTTTTAAGACTGAGGATTATTCTGGTGTTAAACTTAAATTTCAGCCACACAGTCGATAGGGTGTGTCTTCTTTAGTCAGAGAGAAACAAGATGTTACACATACCAGATGTAAAGATTATATAAGGCCCCTATTATGACTGAATCTGTACAAAAAGCTTCAACAATTTGATTCCACCTTGTGTTTATGTTGTAAGGATGTTTTATAGATGGGGAAAATCTTCTCCCCCTTCTCCTCATACAAACCCAGTCTTGTAAAATGAGAAGATGTTTTTTCTCAGTAGCTAAGGGACCCAGTTTGACTGGTTTCTGTTGAATGGGTTGACCGACAAATACTCATATTTCACAAAAGGAAACACCACAGAGACTAATCGGGAATAGTGGCCTTAGAAGAAAACCAGATAAAAAGTAAGGGAGCCAATCTGGATGTAAATGGAGTGACAATGTGTAAATGTGAGATTCTGGTCAGAATGAAACATCAGTAAAAACATCCAAAATTCAATGACCAAGTAAACAAAGTGTATCTTATTCAAAAAAAAAAAAAAAAAAAATCCTAATCCAGAATCATCATTATCAGGCAGTCTGAGGAGGGGAAAGGACAAGAGGGATGGCATGGGCACCTCTTGCCCCCCCCCCACCAGAATCAAAATGTGCTTGGGTCGGTATCAGAACCTCTGTATGAGTTGACTGTTCAAATTTCTTGTGGAGAGTCAATGAAACAACAAACAGGTGCAAAGCCACCACAAAGACACAAAAAGTCTATATAATGAGATGCAAAACTTTAAAGGAGATCAAAATGACTACAAAGACACGCAACATGACTACAGAGATAGAAAACAATTACAGAAAGAGGCAAAAGGACTAAAAAGCGATCAGAAAAAAAAATATAGACATGAAAGAAATACAAAAAGACAGAAAATGATAACAGATGTTGCAGCCATATTGGTTGCCATCTCTTTCTGTCTGCATGTCTCATCCTTATGAAGTGGGGGTGGGGGCCTGTGGTCTTACAATCTGTAAATAGATAAAGGCTATTTCGAGTTACAAATATTATTTCATATTTATTTTTATAATTTCTTGTTAGAAAATAGGTTATTTGGCATTCATTAACTACATGCATAATGAATAAACAATGTGACTAATTAACATTTGGATTAGTAGAGTTTGTTATTGCAAAGATCCAGTTCTTAGTTAGTAGTCCTAACACATTTTACTCATTTTACAAATGGGCCCCCCTTCTGTAAAACTGTACACCAGTCTGCACAGCCCCAATCAAAAGTTTCTAAACCCACCACTGAGTCTGAGCTGTTCAGCATACAGATGACATTTCAAGTCGAAGTTCCATGTTTGTCCTCTCATAGCAAAGTCCTGTTTCTTTGGGAGGTGAAGCAAACATACAAACATCCACCAGTGAAACTGAACAGAAGCTGAAAATGTTCCCCTTTGAAAAAGAAAAGAACAGAACTTTATTGAAGGAAAATCCTTCACTTAACAACATGTCTTAACAGTGTAATGTTTTAAACGGAGGATCAGTGTCTGTAACTGTACCTTTTGTTTCATCTTCCAGTTGTAGTTGAATATGGCAGAAAAATGGCTGTGTGTTGCAAAAAGAACAAGCCATGAATCTCATTTAGGGAGTATGTCGTCCGTCGGCACCTCTAGGTTTCCCAGATACCAAAAGATCCAGAACACCAGGCTGAGGAACATAATGAGGGGCCCCGAGAAGACAAGGAAATCCCAAAATCTGAAGGGAGCAAAGACCCCTACAAAGAAGAGGATGAGGCCTGCTACATCCAAGAAGACGGCAATGAAGAAAAACAGCAGGCAGCGGCCCAGGTAGGGGGTGTAATCCATGCTGGGAGTAGCCGACAGCAGTTGAAGTTTAGGCAATTATTCACTTCTTTACCAGATTATCTGTATGACGTGAAAAATGTTAGAAGTGAAATAAATTCAGAAGAAATGTTTCTTCTCTTCTCGGCACCGCCTGTGAGTCTGAGAGACCGATGAGAAGGAAGAGTTTAAACACTCAGGTCACATTCCTTTCTGTATCTACATCTCATATTTTTATGGCACTGACTGAGAGAGGAGATATACAGTATGTTTCCTTAATGACGACAAGAGATTTTGCAGCTCTTTTGCTGGACGTGGCTTAATTTCATAAACAAATTACCTTCCAGCATCCACAGATCCAGGCCTTATCTGAGGCCACGGATGGATTTGAAAAAGCTGAAAATGTTGATATCGCATTTTCAAACTTAATTTTTTTTTTTTGCATGTTTTGGAATAAAATGGCATGAGAAAACCCAGGGTGCTGTCTACGCCTTCAAAAAACTAACATTAAGAACATGAAGATGTGAGAAAAATCTTCCTCACATGTAGCATAATAAAGTCACTAAACCTGGAGTGAACCCAGACAAGGAAGAAGAAACAAAGAAAAAATAATACTTCCTTGTGCAACTCAAAGCATGGGTGTGACTGTGTCGTTAACTGGCGTCAAACAGTATCAGTCATCTGGACACAGAAACAACCCCCAAGAAGTACAACATCCAATTTACATGTAAACTTTATTCCCAAGAAAAATAATTTACATCTGTCACAGAAATCTGCACATAAAAATAGAAATTTGCTATGTACAAGTTAAAGACAATTTCTTCCTCTGTGCACAGCCCTTTGTTTACTGTGGATGCAGGACTTTTCCCTGATTAAGAAACCGTCAACCCTATTCAAAAAAAAAAAAAAAAAAAAAAAAAAAAAGTGACTTTAGTTTACAAGCACAAGGTTTTCAGTCTGTTTGATTTTTTGGAAAGCAGCACGGGGTGGGGGGTCCCTCCTTCACCACCAGGAAAGATTGATGACACCTGTAAAGAAGAAGAGAGACTTTATATATGCACAGGTTGAAATCAAATAAATGATTTAAAAATAACAATTACAATTAATCTGAAGGGAGGGGAAACAGAATATAAATTAGAGGTTAAAATCCTCCTTAAATATCTTCTGCAAGACTGGAGGGAAGATGTAATTCCATTTAGGTTCCTTGTATCTAATTGAAAATTGGCCTCTATTTCAGGGGTGGATGGGAGGGTGAAAATAGAAAACTGGTGGAGAGAATCTCTTAATTAGTTTGCAAAATAAGACACAAACTAGTCTGGAAGATTTCCCTGATTTGATTTTTCACAAAAAAAAAAAATAATATAACAACCCATTCAAGTAAATGAGAACGTGGTCCCAGACCTTTGACTTCCGTGACATAAAGATCCCATTTCCAGGTTCCATTTACTATCACATAAGATGAAGAAAGGCAGCTAAATCTCAGAACAGTCGATTATCAAAAGACTGGTTGATTAATTTCCTTTCTATTGGTTAATCAATTAATTAATTATTTCAGCTCTGGCCATCTGCAAACAGTATCCTAACAAACAGTTCTCTGATTAAATATGACTTTTTAATCCTACATTTGCTGGGTCATGAAAACCATATTTCTGCAGTTTCCACAATAAAATGCAATAATTTACTGTATAGAATCTTTTGAACAATCTAACAATACTGTGCAAAAAAATTAGTTATTGCGAATCATTGAGATTTGGGCCCTATTTTAACTTTGCAAGGGCAAAGACAAGTGTAAAGCCAGTTTGGTTCATGTAGGTGCAGCAGTGCAAAGTGCAACAAGGCTTGGTGACGGCAAACACACATCATTTGTTTCAAATCTATCATGGTGGTATACAGAGGGAAAATTACAAAGACTGTATCTCTGTCTAAATACTTACAGACCTAACTGTACATGAGAGGTTTTAAAAACACTTGATTTATGTCTTGATTTAACTTAGAGTCAGATGAGAAAACTGATACAAATGTTATATCCATGTGACAAGTACAGGGCTACAGTCAGGATGTGCTTAGATTAGCTCAGCATGAAGACCGACAGCAGGGGGAAAGAGCTAGCCTGGTTCTACCCGAGGCAACACCTCTGAGCCTCATTAATTAATTCACTGTGCCTTGCTTGTTTAAACTGTACTCACACATACAGGTAAACACATCAATCTGTGGTTTTAGAAGAAGTTACTAAAAGAGCAACAGCACTTCTGTGCTGGGTCTCTGGTTAATATGGTCAGTGACAGAGGGAGAGTAATAATTTCAACCTTAAACACTTCCTAAAATCACAGATTGTCATTAAAGGTTTTGATACGCACATTTTTTAACTTTGCTTGCTGTCTCCCTCTGCTTTCATTCTTGGTCTCAGCTCTGTACCTAACATCTAGATATGAGAGAAGTATCAAGCTGAAGGAGATAATTTTGGGAGATACACTTTCTCTCATCTTGCTCTTATAAAGAAATAGAGTAAGTGTATTTCCCAAATTTGTCCTCTTCATATTTTAGATAAGAACTGCACTGAAACACTGATCAGTTCATTATTACCTGCTTACAGCTTTAAGGTGACTTTAAACAAAATCAATACATGTGCAGAAAAGGCAAACATCATTTAAACCTGAAGCTGTTCTCTGTTACCCAACTGTTAATGGCATTATTCAAAGCATGTTAGGAAATTCTAGTTTGGTATAAATCTGAGCATTTTACTGTTAATACACTTATCTGTGCAAGCTACTGTTAAATCGGACTGATAAACATGCATGACTCATTCTGGAATGAGACAGGTGGCTGCTACAATGGAAATGTTGTCCTTAGGTGGAGGCCTGAGTTTATTGGATGAAGGTCCACTGATAAAACCCATCATGTGCTCGTTTTCACAGCTGTAGCCAGGATTTTTCTAACCTACATACTCACTTTAAGCAGGTTTTTAGTATGCAGTGTTTTAACACTGGAAATGTGACAAAATTAACAAAAAAAAATCAACAAGCATACAGAAATACACTTGATTTCTGAAGGTGATGTAAACTCTCCATCACAATGCAATGGAGCTACATGCCACTGGAAAAATTTAAATAAACTACAGACTATGTGATAGCTGGTGCAGAATCTTAGAAAACAAAAAATAAGTATTACATTTTGGAAAAGTGCATTTCCCATAGACATTTTAAAGTTTTTATCTGAAAAACATCCTACAGGGCTTGTATTGTATCATTTCCTTTTAATATAAACGGTAAAGTTCTGTATGTTCCTTTCGTGGATACTAACTGTATTAACAGTACCAACTTCTATAAAAGACAGGAATATAAAACATATGGTATCCAGACAGTATGTATAGGATGGGTACTGCAGAAATGATTAATCAATCAGTTGACTCACAAAAAATAACTGTAAACTGTTTTGTTAATTGTTTACGTAATTTTTCAAAATGTCATAAATCCAAAGATATAGCCTCTAAATTATGAGGAATTACTCCTTGTCTTTGAGTAATCAATTAATGAAGAATTACTTAGAAGATTAAACAATAATGAAAATGACTGTCAGTTACAGCATTTATTGGGACACAGTAATATATTATTTAAAGTTTTTCTTATATTAATTAATTCTACTTTTCAGTTATGTAAATTCTTTGTTTCTTTGTTCCTGCCTGGATATTATTCAGGTTAAATCCTGGATAAATACAAAATCCATTGATCATGATATATTTACGATTTAGTTGTGTATTTATGGCCTTAGAATAGTAAAATTTAACGATATTAATGTAAAAAAAATAAAAATTAAAAATAAAATAAAATAGTGTCCAGGCCTGAGGCCTGTATTGTAACAGAATGGAAACTTCAACTCAGGAAATGTATATCCAGTGGTAAGCCCCCCTCCCCAAATAATTTCGGGACATGGCCTCAGCCTTCTTTGTCTCACTATTGACACAGTAAAGTTACAGTCAAGAACTGGCCTAATTTTTCAGTATTCAATGTTGTTTTTCTCAACCACATCATTTCAGACAATATCTTACGATCATTAGCCAGGTTAGATAATATGGGAGGGAGCCTTGGGCCCATTGAAGTCAGCGATGTGGAACTAGTGGATGGAAGGAGTGAGCATGAAGCACTTGTGTATATGGTCCCTGCATCTGGTGGCACAGTGATCAGTCGAGCCATACCAACACCTACCGCACTCGGTCCAACTAAATCAATAAGCACTGCCGAGTTCCATTAAAATGCAATTGCACCTTTTGGCCCAAAGGGTGTCTGGCTTGCCACCCGATTACAAGCAAACTGACGGGTAAAATAATGCAGACCTGTGAAGGTGAGCAGAAACGGTCAGGCTCATTAATGAAAAGCTGCCACGGGCCACTGAAGATCTTTTCACAGCAGCCGGGGAAAGAAAAAAAATTAATTATTATTACAGATATTCATGAGCAGAGCGAACTGGCAGGGTCCTGGGGGGGGGAATCAGCATTCGCATGAGGGCGCCCATTCCTCAAGACTGGCTTCTCAGTGGGTGTCATCTTATCTCTGACAATAATGTGAGCAATTTCATAATTATGACTGGGGTGAGGGCAGGGGGAAGGCTGCCATGCCAACGTGCCATGCAATAGAGTTGCCAGGAGTAATGAGGAAAGAGATACAGCTGTGGCAGTGAGCGGCTAATGACAAGCAAAACAACATCAGACTGACAGAAAGGGAGGAACAGGGCAATTCACTGAATATTTATGACTTTCAATTACGATTGTTTGTTGGTTCTTCGGGCCCAGACTTTGAGAGGATCATGCATTTTTCAAGGGCTTGCTTTAATTCTCAGAGAATGTAACAGGTTATAGGTAGGTTTGGGGAAATGGGTTTTCACAGCCTCAACAGCCCCGACCAAGTCCCAGTAATAGACTCTAGAGAGGGAGGATGTTGAGGTGGCCCCGGGTCGGGTGAGAGGGAGCAGGTAGCTGATGTTTTTCAGGGTAAAAAATACGCACCATGTCCTGTCAGAGAAGCCTCTCGGCTTTGTCATCTGCCGCCTGCAGAGTCACGTCTGAGCTCCTCAACACCCCCAACTCCACGTTCCTGTCAGCTGCAGCCGAGCCCTCAGTCCCTCCGTCAAACGCCTTGTTGTCGTGACCCGACGCGGCTGCGCCGCTGCTGCCGCCTTCCCAGGTGACCCGAGCCGGCGCGGCAGCACGCACGGTCCCGGTCACGGTCCCGGTCATCGCCCCCCCGCTCCCGATGCTCGTCTTTTTCCCCTCTCGGACCTCCAGAGGCTTCACGCCCCTCAGAGAGAGCCTCTCCGACAGCTTCCTGGCCCAGTGCGTAAAGGTGATGTCCAGAGAGCCTGCCCGGTCCTCCACGTACAGCTGGACGTTGCCCGTGTACCACAGAACCCACCACACCAGGCTGAGGAAAATGATGATCGAGCCCGTGTAGATGAGGAAATCCCCATAAAAGCGACCGCCCCGGTTCAGGTCTCCGAAGATCCCGACCAGGAGGACAACCAGGCCAGCTGTATCAAACACCAGGGCGAGGAAGAACAGGGGCGCGCACTTGCCCACGCAGCTGGGGGCCATGGCGGAGACACCGGCGCCCGACTAACGGCACTACACGCTTTGGTCCGGTTTTCAGGACGCACATTTCCCCATCTTACACCTGTGCGGCGTTCACCTGTGCACAATCCCCGCCCCGCTCACGTCACTGCATCGAGTGGGCTCCCAGGGGCCACAGATCGACATGCTGCTTTCACATGCACAGCGTAAATTTCACACTTCCATGTTCTCGAGTACTTCTCTACTTCTAAACACTTTTATCAGCAACAAAATGCGGTTAACTCCCGCTCTCTGACTCTCTGGACTAAAAAACTGTTATTTCATACACTTACATCAGACGACTAAAGAAAAAAAGAAATCATAAAAGATAGAAGGCCACTTCCTATAAATCACAGGTCCTCAGTGTTACCTGGAACTACTTTCTACTGGAAAACCTGTGTGAAAACTGTCCACAGTGGGATCCTTGCGCTTCCCCTGGCTTAAGTAGTACCAACAAAATTTCAGTCATTGCATCAGGATGGCTGCAGATACCCCGACAGAGGAACCTAAGAACCCCACCATCTAAAACTCTTTAAGATGTTTTAATTATGGGAATTTGTAGCCATGCTGCTAACAGCGTGGTTCAGTGGATGGCTTGTTTGAAAATTTATATAGGTTGTTGGTTGTAAATAAATGAAGAGACTCAGTAGCAAGAGTAGTGTAGATATTTTTGTTGTTTTATTTAAGACAGCTGAACATTACTCCTGGGGGGGGGGTGCACCACAGACAGTATAATGAAATAATCAAAACAAACAAGTGTGGGGCAACGTAAGTGAAACAATGACTTAAAAGTAAAACACTCAGTAGAATTTATTCGAGGAAGCTATTCAGTTTCCTGGATATTTAAGTATCTCCAGCTACAGAGATTGTCAAGTATAATGATGGAAAAATTTGTGTCAAAACGTGGAAAACACAGGTGCTTGTCTGAAATTGCACACAAGTCAGATAAAATAAAAAAAAAAAACCCTTCTTTCTTTGGTTGCATTTTAACTCTCTTCTGCTCAACTGTATCATTTTTGATTCCAATATTTCCAGCAATACTTCAAGGCAGCCTTTGGATTTTTTAGTGGCACACAGAATTTTGCAACCCAGCTCAGTGACTCCCACACCTCCACCATTCATCTGGGCGGCAAGCACGTTGTAACTGCAACCTAGTCACAGTATGAATGATTTCATGACTTATTAAGCTCTATGATTAACTGGAATACGCGGCAGATTACGAGGATTTCCTTCAGTGAAGTCCTTCATGGCTCAGAGTGATTTCTTTGCCTAATGCAAGGCATCTGCTGCAGGGAGAGAGGATTTCTAGGATCACAACTACAGTAACAGCCCAAAGACTAACATGTTAAATAGGTCCACCGTATGTTTAACTGATGATAACGAGTGTGAGTAAACCTGATGAACAGTACAGTCAGGGTACATCTGCTGATTTTAACATGCCAACGCAGGATCTGTTCACATTAATTTGACTGCTAGAGGGCGCCAGTCATCTGTAGAACACAGGTCAACCTGCCTGCAGCACTGTGCCAGATATACACTGCATTGCTTAACAAGCAGTACTGAAGAGAAGAAAAAAAGAAAAAAACCTGAAATTTGTAAAATAGAAAAAAATTATTTTTTAAAAAGTGTCGGCTTGATAAAAGAAATGTCTGATTGTGTTAATTTACCATCCATTATCTCAGCATGAATAAGGCATGTATTCATGTATACACATATCTGGATATGGAGATATACATGGAACATCAAAAGACAATCAGCATTTTAAATCATTAATTGCAGTCTAGTTTAAAAGTGGCCCAAAAGCTCTAAAGAATAATCTCCTACAGATTCTTCATTCACACACAACCCTTATTACAGCCTACACATACATGTAAACCGTGAGAATGTGTTTACTTCACACGTATTCTTATTAAATTTTACCTGCTAAAAAACAATCTATTAAAGGTGATTTGCAGCCTCATACTTTAATGATTTGTTTCTCTGAGGTTAAAGTTCTAAGTCTGCATTAATTAATGCTGCCAATACTGCAGCCTCTGGTTTAGTGGTAATGGGTTATTTTCTGATGGACCTCCTTCAGACAAGATGACATTTCTTAAAGGATTTGTAGTCTTCATAGTAATAAATTCACCCAGGAATTTGCCTCTAACTACTAACATTACAAAAGGAGCTAAGGGAGGTTTATAAACTTAGAATTCGTGTGTATGAAGCAGTCATTTGAAGATGCACTAATGAATATTTTTGTATTAACAATAGATCTAATTACTATGTGTAATCTGA
This sequence comes from Istiophorus platypterus, assembly GCA_016859345.1. Lineage (NCBI taxonomy): Eukaryota > Metazoa > Chordata > Actinopteri > Istiophoriformes > Istiophoridae > Istiophorus > Istiophorus platypterus. The sequence goes on from CM029119.1 coordinate 3,317,115, forward strand.
ACAGTGTTACTTACAGTGACAAGGCCACAGAACACAATTACTGAATGTATTATTAACAAAGTTAGCAATTAGCTGCCCTCACAAAATTAGAACATCTAGCTTCTAAGAACCAGATATTGTCCCAAAACAGGCTAAAATTGTGAACATTAGGCTTACATTTGTCAGGTGGTCCAAGACTAGACTTCACCACATCTCCTCTTTTAGCTCTTTTTTTAGCCTCCATTAACTCCTAAGAAAAATATTTGGCCCTTTAGTGACTAAATGCTCCACGTTCTAGTGACCTATGCTCATCAGCTAGTCGGCAAAGCTGCCTTTACACTTCTTCAGAGCAGCTTGTCAGATGGTTATATAGCTTCAGAAGCCCTCTCCTTACATAGCTTTCAGACCGCGGAATTGGGAGGGCTGTGTCTGAAAATTTCTGAAACTTTCCAAAACTGACAGGCCAACATTCACAGCCATATCCCACTGTGACTGGTCAATTGTATGGAGGGGAGAAAGGAGCCAGGGTTTGAACTAATCTCCCAAACTCTCAGTTTTTGTTCATTATACAACTATTTCTGGGACTTTTAATGTGATCAACTGAGTGACAACCGAGTGCATGACATTTGTTCACACACTTTGAATCACTTCTGGGAGCGAAGTGGTTGAACAACATTTACAAACTAGTTCATTCTATCAAAATCTGACCCTACCTTTGTCTGTCTCTGCTATTCAGCTCCAGACAAGTGGTGTGTATGGACACAAGGTTGATGAGAGTGGTGAGACAGGACCAAAACAGAAATGCTTTGGGCTGTAAAACTAAAATAATTACCTAAAAGAATCTAAAAGTCTCAACAGAGCACAGACCTGCTGAGGCATGTGATAATTCTCTGTGGATTTGTCACTACAATCAACTCCTTTTGCATTACATAGTCATCTGATTAATTGTTAATACACAAACATTGATTAGTGCAGCTTTATTAACATTTCTTACAAATCAATTCTGAGTTTTAAACATTCCCTAGCAAATTATGATCACGACCATTTATTGCAAATGCAAAAATGTATCTGTGTCTTTGCTTCTGAGAATTCTTGATTTAGAATTCAGTCAGTGGATCTATTTTCTCTTACATATGCAGGTTATTTGAGGATGTGGATGTGGAAACAGGATTGAAGAAAGATTGTAAAGAATGTTTTTAAACTACATTTGGATATAAGTCAGATCAGAACCCTTCAAATATTTTGATGTTAGAGGGCAAACACAAAAACCCCCACTTTGAGTTGTTATATGATATACCAAACCCTTCGGGAGCTGAAAGAGGTGAAAACAAGCCAAATTAAATTATTTGAAATTTATGCCTAAGAGACATTTGCAGTCACAACAGCTGGAACTTAATTTTTTTCCACTCCTCCCCGTAAAAGCTCAGTGAAGGGAAGCTCTTTATCCTATAATTCTGAGTGTAACATCTTTGCTCAGGAAGAGATGCTGGTACTGCAGGGTCATTAATGAGCACACAAAGTTCAGTTAGTTTGTCTTTAGCATACAAAGGGTTTCATTACAGTGAAGTATGCTGATAAACCCTGCCTATATTTCTTTTTATTATAACAACACATCATGATCTGAACCCTACTTCCTGTCAAGTAGCCTCAGTAAAACTGGTTAATGATACAAATTGTTCCAAAGGCAATACAGTAAATTTGCTTTTAAAGACACAGTGAAAGTAGAGCTGCAGAGGCATTATGAACTGCAGAGACCCAGTCACCTTGGTAGCGCTGGATAACTTAGGAAATGCTTGCTTTACAAACCAAGATCCTGGAGACTGCATTATAGTGTAGAATCAATTAGAGAAGACATGCTGCAAAGAAACACTTCATCTGTGCAAGGAAAAGGCATGATTGGAGAGTTAAACCTTCTTCTCTTCCCTTTGAACAACTTCTGGATGTGAAGGAGCTGGAACTGTATTAAATAATTGAGAGTTGGAAGGTAATTGAGGACATAGATCAATAATATCTAGGGGGTTGTTCTCATTACAGAGATACCCAGACACTTCTGAAAGTTATGGCACAATGATGATGAATCTGGAGAGAAAGGCAGAGAGAAAGAGAGAGGAAGGAGGAGGAGAAAGGGAGAAATGAGATCTAAAAATTTAACAAATGAGACCCATTTCCTATCCCTGTCTCTCTCATCAGAGCCTCATATCAAACCTTTGGATGTGGCAGGTGGTTTGGCCGCCTCACATTTCAAAATGTCAGATCTCTGTGCTTAGATATGGGGATCTTTCCAGGGAGCCTGACGGCTTCCTGGGCCCTGATTTCCCAGAGGATTGGCAGTCTCGACACGCATGGTCGTCTGTGAGCATTTAAACAGTCAACCCCCCACCACCCCCCCACCCCTCAACCACCCAACCAGCCTCTCAAACGGCACCCGGCTCCCTATTACAGCCTCTTCTATCCTCCCATCCACTACCTCATCCCTAATTCTCCTTTTTCATCAACCTTTCTTTGTTTCTGCTTCTATCACCTGTAAAAAGGGGACACACCAAACTTTTAAGGAACTTATGGGATTAAACAGAGTCATTTCTTTAAATGTTTCCACTGTCTTAGCCACAAGTGAGGACTGTGGAGCCGATTACGCTGGAGTTTCAAATCAGAGATGGTATCTTTTCCCCACCTGGGGGTGCAAACTGAAAGGCTGCATTTAAACTGATATAGTGTATTTCAGGGGAGCAGTTACTATTCTACCTGTTTATCCCTGAGGGGCTCAGTATAGAGAGGCAGAGCTGCTATTCATGTTCGCTCACACACAGACACAGGCACTTACACATGTGAAACCACGTTTGTTTGTGAGGACCTTTGATTCTATTAGATTCATTCACTAGTTTCAAAGCCTAATCTCTCCTCTCAAGTCTACATAACTCACCATAACCTCAAACCAACACCCATGTCCTAACCTAAAACTGAATTTAATGAAACATCACCTAATGCTAGTGTAATTCTAAAGCCTAGTTCTGAACTCTTATTACAGAGCTTTGGCTGAATCATCCTCACTTTTGGAGCTAAACTCAAATTGGCTCTCAAATGACAACAAGACAAAAACCATGGCCGGATTAATCTGCTATTGGACCCTGAGGCAATAAGCTGTTGGTGAACCCATGCTCTCTGTCTCGTGTGTTTATCCTGTCACCGTCCCATTTGGTACAAACTGTAGACTACATGTAGCAACATTACATTTCACCCTGTGGACTAGTAAGCAACCAACAAACCCTGCCAGAAGTTGGCTGTATATCAGTTAATTTGCTACAAAAATGCATTATACATTATACCATTGGAATTAGCATAGTTTACTCTTGTCAGTGATAGCAGTATTTTTAGGGTCCACGTGGGATAAACATCCATAAAACATAAAACAAAGAAATCCCTCATAAAAATTAATTCACACCTTATTATCATCAAATTTGCACCTTAATTTCCATGGTTACAAGGCAAACAGAAACTATAATCATCTAATGCAGAATGATTTCTAATGGCTCAAGTTTGTCCACAGAAGCTCTCTAGCTAAGTTCTTTAGCTGCTAAATGCCCCAATGTGGGGTAGCTTGTGGATAATTTTGCCTGTCTGCTCTTTGGTGGGGATGGGTAGTGTACAGTGTGATAATCAGAGCTCTCATTAATCTTGCTGGAAACAAGGTTAGGGAAACCAAACCAAAACAGTTGGAAAGTTGGTTGCAAAACAAAAACAATCAGCTGAAAGAGGCTAAAATGCCTTAAAGAGCTGAGGGAAAAACTGCAGAGTTGGCTTTCATTGGTGTATATTCCAAAATATGGGAAATGTATCACTACTGGTTAACTTACTACAAATCTACACATAGTGAATCTCCAGAGCTCCAGAGCCCTGGGCCCCTGGGCCCCTTGGCCCCTGGGTTGATGATTCAGATGATTCAGTTGGTGATTCAGCCCTAACAAGAGCACATATATTAATGCATACACATACACAAATATATGAGTGGGTGGACATGAATGAGTTTAGATACATTTGATCTACATCTAAACATGAGTAATTATTAAAAGTGCTGCTGTGTTCTCTGTTTTCTCATATAAACCTATTCTTTTCTTCTGTCTGTTGCTTTCTGCACATCCACACAGCTACATACAACAATCAACCAGGGCAAGTCTTTGTGAGGTCTTAGGTCATCTCCCATAAGCCCTGGTTGTTTATAGTCACTGGCCTTGGTGTCTCTCGTATCTACTCCACTATAACGTAGCCCAGAAAACTCACTGGGAAAGTGGTGACACCAATGAAATCTCTTCCCCTTAACTCCCATCCTCCACTCTGAGTGGCTATTGTCTTCACCCCAGTCATATAAATCAGACGGTGCGTGAGAGCGGAGGAGGATTAAAAGAGGAAGAGAGAAGCAAGGGCGGAGAAAGATGGAGTAGAGGAGAAAAAAGAGAAACGGGTCTTATGGCCAAACTGTCCTCCTCAAGGTCATCCTGGTGATTGGGTTGGTGTGAGGAGGATGGGACGCAGGGGAATGAGAAAGCACAATGTCCAGTCTGCAGTGCGTGTCATTTGCTCCAAAACAAATTTTATTTCTGGAGCCCTTCACTCATTCTGTTCCTTACAAGGAACATAACAGGAATTTCAACATGATCTTATAGTGAAATATAAATGACTGAGTTTCATAGCATTGCATAATTTGGGGGGGATCATTCTACATAGAGGAACTTACAACCTGTCCCTAATTATGTCATTACTAAGGCCCATTTTCGGTGACCACAACAGTATTTCATGAAATTTTCCATCCTGTCAGGAGGATTCTTCCTCTAAACCCATATGATGTACGTGACATGTCTCACCACATCGTCATCCTGTGTTATGTCTGTACATTTTTTTTGTCTGATCTACTCCTTGTGACAGCGAGCAGAAAGCTATAACTCTTGGTTCTCGTTAGAGTAAGAGTAGGTGTGATCTAACCTATATGTGATGGGTGCATATATATATATATATATATATATATATATATATATATACACATATATATATATACATACACAGTATACACAGTATATTTGGTATATACAATATTTAGCCCTGCAAATTCAGTTTTTGAGATTGTCTTTGTTTGAGATGGCTGCTGCCCCCCAAATAGAGAGGAGAGAAAAACAGTGGAAGAATGTGTAGACAGAAACCATATGAACCATCTCTTCATTATAAAGTATTTCCAATTCAAATTATTCATAGCAAGGCCCATGGGTTAGATGTTGCTGTTGAATTTTTTAAAATGTCCTTTTTCAATGCTATGAGCTCCACAAATGGACTGCATGGGGTGAAGGCAGAAATCTCAGAAACAGACATCTTAAACATAGATAGGGATGAAGAAAGAGAGAAAATATGCATGAATATATTAAACAGGTCAATCCCATACACTGTGCCATGAAGAGCATAAAGCCTGATCATACCAGATAGTGGCACAACCAAGTTCATCCACCTGTGTTTGCAATCTGAATGTGTTAGAACCTTGGTGATGTAGTGACTACTCATGGGGCTAGTTGTCAGACTTCTGTAGCTGGTGAGCTAACTGCCGACACACTAGCCAGCTGAAAACATGCCAGCCGACATCATTAAAGTAGCAAGCTAGGGAGCTTGGATGCATGTAATTTATTAAGGAGATGAAATTGTACTGTTGATTACCGTATCACAACAGCCTCTTTTGTGAATCAGTTTATAAGGAAGCTTAAAGTGCAATACGTATAATAATTAGCTACAAAAGCTTCCTCTCCGGCTTTTTGTTCACTCAAAGGATAAATCTACAGGTCAATGTCAAAATGTCTCCTGTTCACCATAGTTGAACTAATTGTGAAAATTTTACACAGATTCCCTGTCCTTTGCCCCATCAAACCAGTCCACTGACTGTGTCAGCAGATTTTACAGCTCTTTAATCTTGTGAAAAATTTCATGCCATAGGTCAAGGGTCTCGCTTAAAGACCCTTCAGCAGGGCAGAGGAAGGAGACTTAAACCAGTGATGCTAATGCCCTCAAAGCATCACTGTTTCATATTAAGATAATGTTTGTCGTTTAAGATTTTGCCTTTTTGTTAGACATGATTCTGGGGTTCTGGTGCTTTTTTTTTAGTTTCATGTAGTGTGAGCCTGAGAGAAAGACAGCGATGGAGAAGATGGAGAAAAGAAGGAGGGAGAGAAAAATGGATGCCGGTGGCGGGTTTGTGAGAAAGAAGATGGGGAGGAGATGAGATTTCTCCTTATCTTTCACGGCAGTTACACTTTGTGGATTTTTATCTCAGCTGGCAGAGAGGCATGTGAGGTTCGCTTCATCTAGCCTTTAACTGATTATCTGTTTGTCAACATTTCTCACCATTTCCCCTTTTCAGAGCCCCAGGGAGGTCTAGGAATATTGACTTCCACTCCTACAGAATGTAAAGTTGGATTCCAAATTGAGTGCAAGGGCTCTTCTCCTGACAGGCCTGATTCTTTACCGTCAAGTGTACGCCAGTGCTCTAATTCAGAGTATTTAAAGATTGACACTACACAAACAATAATGTGTCAATTACTTGACATCCATGTATAACCTGCAGGGAACAGCCTGCGACTGAGCAGAAACGCTGGCAACAGTTGGCTGGAAGAGGCTAGAAGCTCAGACTGTAGTTCACTGTTGATTTTCCATTCATCGCTTATTAGCCAGTGTCATTCCTCTGTCCTCTGTGAGACCATGTTTCTGGCCAATTTGAAACAAACAACTGAACGAGCTGAAAGGCTTAATATGATTAAAACACGATCAGCTTAGTCGTTGGCAGCAGCCAGTGTGCATAATTGGATTACTAATGGGGAACAGGAATGAATAGTGGTGAGGAAAACAGAGCTTCGGACAGACCTGGATGAAGTGTGATTTCTATTCTGATGCAGTGAGCATATTGTGGTGAGAAAATAAGCACTATAAATCATGTCACTGTCCCAGATGTAAGGAGTCATTAAATTTTTCAAATGAATGAATTTCAGATAACCTCAGGGATGTCCCTTTATAAAATGAATTCCAGGACAATAAGGGCATGTCTCATTAATTTGATGAAATGAATTATTTTCCAGTGGTGGCTGTCTATTACTGTCACCACTGTGAGAACGTTAAAGGGTCAGTTCACCCAAAAAAGCAAAAAAGCATATTTTTCTAGCTTGCCTATAACGTTGTGGTATCGAGCCATGCAGATAGTTTGCTTGCCCAGGTTTTTTAGAGATCAGTCTTTGTGAATTCTCTCTCCACTTCAGTAGAATGGCATTTTCTTTCAAATGTTCACTGCATTAAAAAGGATAAAAAAATTCAACTGCAACTTGAATTTTTCTTCAACATTGTCCCAGTTATTGTGAGTCACAGCTTGAATTGGATTTAAAAAAGTGGCAGTACCCTAAAGCTGCCTGCATAGCATGAACATGCAGAATCTGAAATCACAGATTGTTCATAAGAATAATTCTTTTGATGCTAGAAATGACTATTTAGTATAAAAGATATTGTCAGTGATTAATGTGAACAAAAAATCAGCCATGCTCTGGCTATTTACTGACAGATGACTGTGGAGCTCTTATGCAGTGGCTTGCTGACTGAACTAGACCACCTATTGTACCTTACAGAGCTGCACATTTTGCCTTCTTTCACAGATTGTTTATGAATGAAAAGAGCCTTTGCCTCATGCTTAGAATAAAAGAAGCAAAGCCTGCGAGCTAATTTGGGCAGTCAACTTAAATCTGCTGTTACCTTCTAATGGCATACTCGTCTTTGCAATATATACCCAACCTTTTCATACTGAAACCATCAGTGGTCTGCTGCTTTGTTGCAGGCCTGCTGCTACACCAGTCACCTTGGAACTATGTTATCACTTGCTTCTACAACTACTGCTCTTCATATAGCAAAATCTTCAGCACCCACCTCACCATCCATCCAGGTGCAGAGTCTAAGTTTCCCTGGGGGCAACATTTTTATCATCGCTCCCCTCTGCCATCTGTGCTGAGCATGGTGTTCTCCTGTGGGAAGTGACAAAGTCATAACCTGGATGCTAAACATCAGTGCTGTACATGTTCTGTGTTCACATAATAATCAAATCCAGATGAGTTACTTATACTATGAGTATTATACTATATACTACAAACGGGAAGTGGCAGTAGTGGGTCATAGCTAATGGTACCAAAAATCAAATTCATTCACCTGTGATGTGATTGAACATCTAAAGCCAAAGACCACCTTTGAACTTAGACATCCACCTCCCGTTATAGAACATCTGTTTTTACTTGACTAAAGCTCCATAATTAAGGCACATGATGACAACTGAGCAAAATCTTTGTGAAAGACCATCAGATGCAGTTCAAATCTTAGAAAGAGCAAATGGACCTTGATTGAAGATTTTTTCGGCTGACCCAATAGTTTTCAGTTGGAAAGCAATCCAGTACTTGTACTGGTAAGTGCTGGCACTGCAGATAACAGAGAGACATTGCTATAAACACTTTTCATGGAGGTACTTTCTGCCACCAAAGAAATAGTCCAAAGGGAAAACTTTTGACATCATTGTCTGTTAATTATTCTGAGTAATGGGGACACTGTTCCTGGAAAGACCCATTGCTCTTTAAACTTTAAAAGGTAATTTTTCAGTGCTGTGAGCAATGCAATCACAGTTCCAATAGGGTCCATGTCCATTCAAATGTTAAGACAGGGATTTGGAATTACAGAGCTACAAAATACCCTCTCAAATTCAAAAGTACAGTACACTGCCTTTCATCCCATATGGTGGCCCTCTTCTATTTACTGTTCTCTGCAGTGGTTTTGTGTAGGACAACACAAGCTATATTAGGTGGTGGCTTCCTGTATGTATTTTGGGACTGGATTGATGCTTTCCTCTCCACAGATCATATCAACGGGGCTGTTTCTGCTGTTGTTTCTTCTTTTTAGCCAGAATGTGGAGATCTGTCCACTGCTCTCTCAAATTCTCTCTGCCTGCAGGCAATAATAAACTCCAGACATGTTTCTTCAGCTCAAACTCCACCTTCACTGCCCCCTCTCTGTGACACAGGCCATTTCATTATCCTCACAAGCAACAAAAATGCATCTGCAATCTTGGTGGTGGAGGAATTTCTCCTGCCTTCTGTCAGCCGCCTCAATCAGGCATATCTCTGGTTGAGGCTTACACTGAATGTACAAAATTACAAAGAAAATCCACACGTGATGAATGTGCCGGTGTTTCTTTGTTCCCTGTGAGGAAGAGGAGAGGATGGGAACCTCTGAGGATTTACTGGGAGCTGGCTGACACCATAAAGCTGGTTCAGAGTTTTTGTGTTGTGAAAGATCCTGTTGTCTAAAAAGAAAATAAAGCCTAAGCTATCATAGAACTCCTCTGTTAACATGAGTAAAGTGACCCCGGTAGGGTGCAGACTATGGTGGGGATACAAGTTTTTCCAGCTGCGGTCCCGGAAAGGTATTGATCCTAGATGTTCTTTGCTGTGAGTCTGTCTTTGCTGGATTTCTGCAGTGCTCATGTGGAGCTTTTTCTTTGGCTGTGGCTCTTTGGCTGACCAAAGAAGGAGAAAGAGAGGACAGCTGGAGACAAGCTGGTGGAGATGACAATGTAGTGCACAGTGCGCAATCTGAAGGCATCCCAAGGTCTGATTGCACATCTGCAGGCATCAGCCACAAACAACACTAGATGGCGGTGTTTATTTCCAGTAGGGAGCTTCACTTGTCATGTACATTAATACTGAGAGAAAAAAAGTTGTACTCTTCAATTCTGATATTGATATTCTATGTAACAATATAGCACTTGCACACCATTACCTGATAAATGCTCTTGTTTGAAATGATGGTTACTTCTAGTGTTTAAGCAGCACCGTTTTTTCATGTATTGATTTTTAAACTAGTCTGTATCGGGATAAGCTCTGCAGTTTTGTTTTATTTTTTCATTTTTCACTCATACAAAGAAATATTTGAGTACAGTTCTAACTTTCCTTCATCTGTATCCAGAGGATACCGTTCTCTTTGATGCTCCAAACAATACAAACATCAGAACCTTTCGAGACGGTGTGACGGAGTGTCTTTTGCTGCCATTAGACCAACAGAGGAATGCAGACAGAGCCCGTTGTGTCAAGTTAAACGAACTATCAATATGCTATTGCCTGGCAACAATGATTTGCCTGGCATAATGTGAAAATTGGATTGCGGGACTCTCTGTTCCTGCTATCACTAAGGTGTTACTGAGTGTGTTTGTCCTCTCAGCATCACTGTGCTTGTTGGAACTATCAGAACAAAACAGCCATACACACTCTGCTTAGTATCAACATGCTATTTCATGTGTGCAATGTCGCTATTTTCTTGTCAAAGAAGCATGCGTGGGTTTGGTTATTGGCCAGAGAAAGACAGAGAGACCTGCTCTTACTCGATAAGCACCGCAGCGGAACAAAACGCAATGAATGGCCCTCTATTGACAGCCACCGTTACCCTTGTTTGTCAGTAGAAGGCAGTGGACCAGTCTTGGATCACTCTTCATGTATTGATCAGAGCAAATGAAACGACTTGAGTGGAACACATCGGCCAATCTTAATGTGATTTTTGCTAAGTGTATGTGTGTATGACGAGCAGGTTGACGTGGTGCCTGGGACCTCAATACAACAGATCACTATCCCTGTGTGAGATGGGGCCCTTGCCGTATCCATGTCCTTGATGCTGCATTCATATCCACTGCACGCACGCACACACCCACACACACGATTCGCATTTGAAAGATTGGAGAATAAACTCATCAATAGAGAACCACTGTTAAATGTCACTCTGTCCACCTCTAAATGTTATCCTGAGTTTGAAATTTGGCAGAGAGCAGGTTGTGACAAAAAGGAAGATTTTTCCTCATTCTTGTCTTAGCCCTCAAGGCCATTTCTGCTTTATTACAACTTTGGTCATAGTTTTGTCCATCATTTCTATTGGTTATGATTAAACTGTACACACCTATGGGAACACAGAGATATTAATGCAGTCTATTGGGCTGAGTAGCAGAAGAAGTCAGACAGCTGGACAGATATTAAAGAAGAAGGTATTACCTAACCTCAAATAATCATTATTACAATAACATAACTGGATCAACTTTTTATCCACAGTTGTTTCTTCCAATTACTTTTCAGGTAAGACATTTTAAAATAAAGTTACTAGAGAACTGAAGTGAAACCAGAACTTCCAGATTCTTTTCCACCAGTAGGGAAACCTTATTCAAAATCTCACTGACATATATAATGATGCAAATAACTGAAAATCCAGCCATGAAACAGAGCCTCACTCAACAGCATGGCCAGACTTTCACTCCATGTGTTTGGATAAAGAAGATAAATAGATAAACGGCAGAATATCATTGTACAATCTCTGTTTCTATTTTTAAGAGCCCTTAATGAACACCATTTCCCATTAGCCTTAGACCATCACAGGTTAAATGTCAGCTCTGAAATTTCTGTAATAGCAGCAGGTCAGAGGGGACTGAGAGGTGTAGACGTTTTGAGACAGTAATGATTACAACTAACAAGTTGGTACATTTACTTTTGAAGGGAGCAGGGGTGAATATAATGGATATGGACAAAAGCTAGTTAGGATGATGTTAATGTGGAGACTGCTCTGCTTCTAAATTTTGATGGGAGGTGAAGTTTCTTGTTTGCTAACCAAGTTACCATCTTCAAACTTAAAATCATGAAGTTTTAATTTTTTTTACAGTGAGTCCTGTAGTTGATGCCAGTTTGTCTAAGAATAAACACCACAAGGCGCTTTATTTTTACTGATGAAGTAATGCTGAATGAGAGATTATATAGAAGCTAGTGGAAAAGAGGCAAGACAGGACATGATGTTAGAACTGTCTATTTAGCAAACTTCAAGATCTGTAAACATTTAGTATAAAATCATTCAACAAGGGGTTTTATCAATGGAGAGTAGAATAATACCAGATTTGACAAAAAAATAATGATCCCAGACCCTGTGATCATTACCAGTAGTAAAGACTCTTATACAATACAATAAGACCCCAGCTGTAATAAACCAGTATGATCTTCTAAAAACATGTCAGAGATGGGGCCAGAACTAGAAACACACTCACAAATGTCTCCCAACACACACACACACACACACTGTGCACTGATGCTCACACACCCCCACGGGGAAGGTGGTTATTATGAAGACAGTGATGTGGCCACACATTTCACCTCTGCCACGCATTATAGGCAGACCGACATGGGCACGGCATCTCATTCTACTGCGCCTGACCTCACGTCAGCTCCGCCAAGGTGGGTGTCACCTCATTTAGAAATGAGACGTTGCTCTCTCTGGAGGATCATTGCCCCCTCTGCTTGACGACAGGGCCCGAGAGCTTACCAGAGGCAGAGAGGTAACATGAGTGATAAATCTAAAGAGTCAATGCAAAGAGAAGAAGAGAGCGGAGGGATGGTGGAGGGAAGAAGGAGAGGGAAGGGGAAGATGTGATGAGAGAGAGGGATTGTGGGAAGAAGTGGTAGATTTGATGCAGAGGAATGTAGGGTGCAGAGGTGCAGGAGTGCATCAACCCCCTCTGTCTCATCTTGGCATGACTACAGCCTCGTTCAGTTGCAGACAGCAGAAAATAGACTGAACCAATTATTTGCGTACAGAATGGTGGAAACTAGAGTAAACCTGTAAACCCTGATCTGAGGTCAGTTTTCTCCCTGAATGGCTGAGTTCAGGAGTGGCAGATTGGAAAAGCTGGTCCTAAATCCACTGTCTGACTTGGCGCCACTGTTTTTTCAACAAACAATCAGGCAAAACGTTGAGTCATTATATCATAGTTTCCGAATCATTGCCCAGCAAATTGTAAAAAAAGATGACTCTTTATAGTTATCGGCGTGTAAAGCTTAGAGGATAATTCAAAATTTCACTATCAGCAGCATTTCCAGCATGTTTCTTATCATCTTACACATACACAATGGTTGATGATCCTCCCCTTATTGCTGAGTAAGATGTTGGATGAAAATGTTGAATTATTTTCAGTATACATGGGATAAACATGAGAGAATCTTCCCTCAGTATTACTTGAGACTACTTGAAGTAAAGTCTAACACACAAGAAGTGACAAACAGAAACTGATAAATATTTTATTAACACATAAGGTGTGAAGTTGACTTTTAGCTCTTCAGCTTTTTAAAGGCTGACTATTTTCAACTTTTAAAAGGGAAACATTTTCAGATTTATGATAGAAAGTTTCATTTTTTGTCTTGTAGCCCTTTCATATCTCTCACTACAGGCTTTGCTAATCATGAATGTGCTGAGTGGAGTTTACTAATGTCACATCCATGTCATGTGGCAGTTATCTTCCAAATTGTAATTATAACTGGGAAAGACTTTTTCCAGACTAAACCCTAAATATTACAGCAATGCCTGCAAAATGGAGCTTTAATTAACTGAACGGTTGTTCAGTTGATTAAATGTTAATTTGCTATATTGACCACGCACAGTACCTTAAATCCTCACACAACCAACTCTGCCATGACACAACCATAGCTTTTTAGAAGTTGCAAAAGGTTGTTTGCTATATAGGATTACTTTAACATACCTTTAAGATCTGTAAATAACATTTGTATTTTTCTTTTTTTTTGTTAGCGATTATCACTCTGTGCATTGCTAAAAATGGTATTGGTTTGTCTGTTTTGAGGTCAAAACAGTAGAGTTAAAGTAGGGCAGAAAGGCAGAAATGGCTGGAAAATCCAGCAATTGCTGGAAAGCAGATGCAAAAAACAAGCAGCCGTCACCTTGATGTGTGAAATTGAATGAATACTTGTAGGTTACGATATGGGAATTTATCCCTTTGCTGCATTTCATACATGGCATAAATGCTACATTTTGTGATCACTGTTATTATTTAGGTTTGAATGTGTGCAAAACCTACAACACTACCCTCTCCATAAATAACAACAGCATTGGTTGTTTGTTCAGTATAATGTTCTTCTAACAAACATTTAAGTTTTGTTTGTGATATTGCAAAAAATGATGAATAATAATTGTCTCTTGAAAGGTGCAAGGAGCTTGACATTATAGCACTGGAAAGATGGATATGCATGCATCTTTGGCTTCTTTTTGACATGACCACAGCGTTTTTCTAACTCTACCCCTACCCCCTGACACATACCTCCTACCTCTAACCCTAATCGAATAGTTTTAGTTGCCTAAACTCAACCAAAGCTCAACCACCGAGATAGAAAATGCTTATTTTTTTGGAACTATTTTTTTGGAGGGCACTCAGATATGATTCAGATATGAGGATTTTTTTGCCATCCTGCTGAACAAAATGTTCAAACCTTTTTGTCAGACACAATATTAATATAAAAATTCTAAAATGATTTCTTTTTCACAATATCTGTGCATTGCTAAATGGTAAGGTTGAGATTAGGGAAAGGTCATGGTAACAACTTAAGAAGATCAAACAAGAGCTATTGGAGTGTTATAGGATGCAAACTGTGGTTGCATGCACCTTCACAGCATTACTTTGTGCTCTGCTACCTAACACTGCTTTGTGCTCTGACACTGAACATTGGCCCTGATGTAAACTGTGGGCTACAGAATTGTCCAGCATAAACACAACTTCTTGGAATAAAGAGGTAAGCTTGTATGGCTTATTTTAGGAGGCGATGACAATATTATTCACATTATTGTGGAAGACAATCTCCTTAGAAATGTTTAAAATACATGATATAAAAGATGCAATTATAGAGGTGCACCAAAACAAATGGTTAATAATGTTATATGTTGATTTTTTTTAGTCTGATTTTTTTTCTCTGAGCTTTGAATACAAGTGACTCACTGTATTTGTCTTATTTTGTGTCTACAAGTTAAACTATGGAACCATAACTTTCCCTGACTGCTTCTTTAGATACAAGTATAACAAAGACAGATAAGGAAAACAATACAGATGCAATTTTGAAATACTGCAGCTAGAGATGGAGTAAGACTATGAATTTACATTCAAAGTCTCCTAAATCTCTTTGTCTCCCACTCTCTCTTCCTCAATACACACTTATTATTATCATCCTTTCATAAGTAACAATAAAGACAACAAATTGGGACCACGTCAACTATGATCATGAGAAGTTAGCGAGGGAGAGCAACAGCGTGAGAGAGAGAGGGACACAAACCAATTACAGGCATTGATTTACTTCCAGGCTGCCTTATGGGCGGCTTAGCTTGCCGGTCAGGTTCCAGGTAATTCAGGGGATTGCATCCATCGCCATGTACTTCAGTTATCGCTGCAATCCCATCTCAGCCTCCGTGAAAGCACGTGGTGAGACAGGAATATTAATAAGCAGCTGTGGCGTTCAAAGTCTGGGCCCGTAGGATCTTACATGATCCACAGTGACACCTCTTCCCTCCGTCTCCACTCTGAGGGGCCACCATTTCATGTTTCATATTCTCCTAGTGCGTGTGGCGACTTGAATACAGAAATACCTCTTAGCATGTTTCTTTTATACACCAGGTCTCAGATGTTTCCGGATGAAATGCTTTCAAACGTGCCACAATGATTTTCTTCTCAATACACTTTTGATTAATGTGACACACGCTCTAATTGCTCAAGTGAAGGACTTTTTCTCGTTGGACGTCTCTAATTGTCAAGAGCTGAAAAGACCTCATTCCCCTCTCTGTTTGATGGTTGAACACACCCGTTAGGAAATCACTATTGGAGGCCACAGTTGGCTGAAGGACAAGATGTGAAGGACAAGAGACAAAAGAGAGGCATGGACGTCCATTATGAAACCCAACTCAAACACATTCAAACACCCTGTCTTCCCATTTCGCCATCCAGTTTTTCACATTCCGCCTTCATCTTTCAAACTCGTCCTCTCACCTCCTGACTTTCTCCTCTTTTTCTGTCCACCAATCCCTTCTCTCACTCTTCAATCACAAGCTTTTGGCTGCCGGTGGGATCAAGCCACTGTGAGATGTATGAGTGTGGAGAAAAATGGATGGCTAATTCAATCAAGTCTATTATTCCTGAGGCAGCGCCGTGTTATCAGCAGCCCTGCAAAGGCGTTTTGATGCATTGCCTTCATGCTCAGCACCCCCCCCCCATCCCCACTCCTACAGAAATCAAAGTTGTTTTGGTCTGAGGGGTGGGGGTTAGAGAAGAGCTTCACAGAGTTGTCAGAGACCGGAGAGGGCTTGTTTCAGCGACGCGACACACAGCACTGAGCCGTTTACCTTCACTAACAGGAAGCTGCTGTCACTGCATTGAGAAGTCGAGTGTCAGGTATCATAATCATGTGCAAACAAGGATTGAATCATATCAGTCTGTGTTTAGGTAGAAAAAGCTGTTCAGTAGGCAGCATCAAACTGATGTTAAATCAATGAATATAGTCTTTTAATTACATTTGCTCATGTATATGATTGGTTTCTCATAATAATTGACTGAATTTTGTGATTAATTCGTCTTTTAGATATTATATTAAGCCCTGATCTCACTTTAAATTTACCCCTTAGTAGCTTTAAAGCTGCACTAAACAATACTTTTAAAAGGATGATAGCTTAAATTACTATGTGTAATGTGAAAGGTGTCGCTTGAAGCCACAAAGCCATGGAGAATTACGGTATCTCTGTGGTTCCCCTAAGCTCTATGGAGCATTTTAGCATCTTTCATTTCATTGTTTTAGTTTCACTGCCCTCAGCTTATCGGTTTTACTTCACTCTCACTGCTCTTATCGAACAAGTCCCCCAAAGTAACCAATGAAACACAGTGTTCGTCCATGACCTTGAGAACAACATACACAGTTCGAGTGTTTTCTGATCTGATGGCACTATCAACAGGACAACAAAGCTATTTCAAAAATACTATTTCATAGTATAACAATGCTAAGGTCAAGTTTGGTTAGGTTTAGATTTAAGCACAAAAACAGTTGTGGTGGGGTTAAAATTACTATTTTAGTAATGTCCTTCATTGGTAGGGTTGCAATAACAACCAAATGGTTATGGATAGGAGATGACTGGGGTCATGGTTAAAAGAAACCAGTGTTGACAACTGGTAGGAAACAGGAAATGAACAGTCATCTCCCATGACCCATCCATTCAGCCTGACCTACTCCCTCTGCAACATTTGTGGCTCCAAAAAATTCACATCGTGTGCTTCTGGTGGTCAAGAGTCATAATTCCTCCAGCTGCTAAAGCAGCAGATTAATGAAGATAGTGACAAACTAGATATTTTTTCAGGACTGGTGATGACCGAAACTGAAATAAAAGAGAGTGAGTTTTATTCTTACATTTACCAAGTGACAAAAAAACTCAAGGTCAAATCAATGATAATGTTGCTCTTTTTGGTGGATGTGAAAAGGGTTGCTAACATGTCAGCCATATTTCACTGTTTCACATTTTTCTAACCTGGTGTTTTGTGCTGTCTATACCTCAACTGATTTGCCACTGGAGGAGCCTGTGTCACTGTTTAGACAATTTTAGATATCGTGCCACATATTCTTAAAGTTCTGCCTTTTGTTTAAAAAACTCCCCAAAACATCTGGAAAATAAGAAAAAAGTAAATTGGATATAAATAATGGATATTCACACAAAATATATCTATAGGTGAACCAAATGGTGGATCCAGCAGGGCTGATGGTATTAACATTTTCCTAAAACTTGAGGTAGATAGTTCTGAGTGCTGATGGATATAAATCTTTTATGAAGCCCATGACACCTCACCAGCATACTGAAAGGCTTATTAATTCTCAGCTGCAGGTCAGGAATGCATTTCATTTAATGCGTTGTTATTACCTTGATAACTCATTCAGAGTTTTTACCTGGAGTAAAGTTTGAATCAGAAACAGTCTAAAGTCTAAGAGTCTGGGGTCTTATTTACACTCTATATTATATTTCTACTGCTAACTCAAAGTTACATTAGTCTCAATGACCACTCCTTGTGCTCGATTGCATAGAGAAAAAAAGTGAAGAAGTGTTGAAAGCAAAAATTCAACATTTTGGTAAATACACTCATCCAATAGTGTGAGGTTCTGAATATACCAGCAACAAAAAGTACTTCCTTTGTTAAAAAATGAAACACCATCGGAGAGTTTTGAGTAATTTATTGGAACCACAAAAATAATATAGCATTTAAAAAAGCCCCCAAGTAAAAATAAATAAAACACAGCCACTTACAAAATACTAAAATGTGGTTTTAAAATGGCTATTTCAAATGGATGGAATAACCAAAGTGTACCCAGGCATGAGATAACATCAAAAGTCTAAAAATTAAAGCAAACACAATCAATGACTGTTCTTAACATATACGTACTAGGAAAAAATGCAGCCATACTAAAGGACCTAGGATGGCGTCTATTCAGTCACAAGCCAGCTGCAGACAGAGCACCTGAGGCCCTCCTACTTATTTCTTTAATCTCTCTCTACTTTAATCATGGCTCTCCATCCTCCACTCTGCCCACATTCACTCTATATGTTACAGTACCACAGTAGAGACAATAAAATACTACATTTATTTAATGCTAACAGCCAGGAGGAATATAACTCATCATTGCCTCCAAAAACCTTTTGTACAAAGGCAACCAGCTGCTGCTTGCACAGTGACAAGATGGTCTAGGATGAGCTTTTGATAGAATTGTGTGGGAAAGACTTTGTGGTGCTCATGGGGAGGACATTGATACTCTCACACACTGTAAAATAGACTACTATACAGAAATTTCTGGAGAAAAACATTCTTACCAGGACAGTACAGTGTTTCTCCAACAATAAACCAAGGATTACTCCTGACATAAAGGCTGCCCTCAAGGAAAACAGAGGGCCTTTAGGTCAGGAACTCAGAACTAAGAATGTCAGGAACTAACAATGTGCAGAGGGAGCTGAGGAGGAGGATCAGGGAGGGAAAAAACAGCTAAAGAAGAGTTGATGGATGAAGAAGAGTCAGCTGCAACAGTACATCAGTGGAGTCTGGAGGGGCCCTAAACCCAAACTCGGTTTATGATTGATCAAATCTAATGATGATTTGTTGTTAGGTATAATATTTCACTTTAGACAGAGCCAGACTAGTTTTATTTCCTCTGCTTCAAGCTATAAGCTAAGCTTAGCTAACCACTCCCTGACTCTCTACTTAGTGCAGACCAGAGTGATTTCAATGCTCTCATCTCACTCACAGAAATTCAATACCTAATACAACAATTCCCATCTTTCCCTGAATTATATTAAACACACACACACTCACACACACACACACACAAACTGAATTGTCCCTAATTATTTATGCATGGTAGAATAGAAACCCCCAAGGGCCTGAATCTAACATTTCACAGACAACACCAAATGAAAATGACATTTTTAAAACATTTGACAACAGCATGTATATGATAGCAGTATCATGACAGCTGGGATTAAATTGACAGGGCTGAGCAACGTGAATGAAGAGACAATATAAGTGAGAGTAAATAGATAGCAAGAATTGAGACTAGAGACAGATATAGACTGAAACAGAAAAAAACAGCAGTGATTGAAATATATATTGATGGGTCAGTGAAGACAGATAGAAAATAAAAACAAACTGACCGAGATGAGATGAGCACGCTCTTAAAAACATGAAAAAAGAGAATGATCAAGTGAGCGAGACAGACAAAGACAGAAAAGAGAAGGCTGTTTTAAATACAGATTCTATTTACTGTTCTCTCCTTCACTCACTCTGTGTGAAAAAATCATTTAGCCTCCTGTCCAAGCTGTGTTTCATTTAGGACATTAATCACTTTAATTAATCATCTGTAATGGAAAGCTGAGTCCTGTTCTCCTACACATTCCCTCTCTCTTGACATCACGCACGGACACACTCACAGTTACATGCTGTACGGTGAGTACTAAGAAGCAACCCTAATGGCCGCATGGGAGGGAGCTAAAACACTATTGAAAGTGGATTTCATAAAACTAACTGGCTGCCCAAAAAGCAGACATGTCTCCTCTGTGTGTGTGAATCAGGGCATGAGATAGAGGAAATTGTACAGATGGATTTTTCCTTGCTCCTCAGAGTAAAAAATACCTGCTCCAAGGCTACTTCATTTTCTTTGGAGAATGTTTCTAAGACACAGCTGTTGATTTCGTGATTGGCACTTAGAGACAGTTTTGTTCCTCAGTGTTATCAGAAGAAACTGCTTTAAAGATTTCTGTGTACTCCCACATTTTTCAGGAAAACCCTTAAAGTCGATCTGAACTTCCAATTCTCCTCTCATGTTTGTGAGTAAACATAAACTACAGTGATACTGCAGTTATTGTGATCATTTTTCCACCTTTCATAGAACAAAACTTATTTTGCACGTATTTGTAAACACTGTGTCTGAGCCTCTCCTATCACAGCGTCACCTCTCCGCTGGCACTGCAAGAAAATGTGCTCTCAACTTCTGTGGTGCACTACGTAGTCCACATAACTGTCTGTCCCTTTGCAAGATTCAACATTTAGGAACACCCATAATGTTGTTTGTTTGTATTCCATTCTGCAAATACCTAGTTTGACAGGTGAGCTTGCACTAAGAAAGTGGAAGCCAGAAAATGTGCCTAAAGAACCAGACATCAGACTCCAAGATAACTCTGATTCAATTGAATGAAAATTGTTTGCCTTGCTCTTAAGCCGAAAAGTTTAGTTTGCTTTGTGCGGCCCGCTGCACGTGCCCATTAGTGTCTCTCTCTTTCTGGCCCTATTCACATGATCATGCTCAAGCCTATAGACTTCACACACATAGAAATAGCTTGTTTTGGCTCTGGGAACGTTTTCCAATCATAAAACTGATAAATTAGAAGTTCATTATACAAAGTGTAATAACTGACTTTTTGCAATACTGTTAGTGGCCATTGTGGGAAATTAATAGTAAGGCAGACAGGCAGTGCTGCATTTAGCTCCCTTAATACATACATGGTGGATGCTAATTAGCCTAGATCTTTAAAACGCTTGTTATTTTTCATGACTGTTGTCAATCATTATCAGTGCTATGCTTGTACTGTTTCAAAGTGTGTAGTTAGTAGTAGCTGTATTTCTTTGACGTTGCATTGTATCAATGGGAAATTACCAGAATGTGAAAACATTCAAGTAACAAAATACAGCAACAGGTTGTCCTGTGACTTTAATGCTAAAGTTACACTGTGAGTTGAATTATAACACTCTATTAGTATATCATGGAGGTGCAGAATACTGTAAGGGATTCATAAATCCAAGATGTGGCTAATCAGAAGCTAAACAGTGGCACAAATACATTTTTATCCCCAATCAGACCCTATTGCCTATCTAAATATAAATGGTGTGCTTTGTGTGGATATTGTTTCAATGATTTTTCTTGGTGAAGGTACTGTTAAAAATTTGAGTACAAGCGATGGACAATGTGTTGGATTTTTTCCTTTTGGTGTCAAATTAGAATTTTTTGACCCTGTGCACCTGCCACTAATACTCTGACATGTGCAAGATGGGGGGGGGTTACTGGAGGTGTAAATAATAAAATAAATCATGGGTCTTCATATTTTGCATGCTGCTTAACTGCCACAGTTATCGTCATGGCTTACCGGGAACAGTCATTATTAATGCCATTAATAACACATGTGCTTTACCTACTATGACAAGTAAAAATGTCTGCCGTAAAGACAGCCAACTTAATAATTTGCACTAATCAAATTAGTAATATTGTGAATTTGTACCAAAAAATTCAAGCCCCCTGGAGAACCCTATTGTAGGGGGCAATATCATTGCGGAAGACTAAATGATATTTTAATTTCTTCTTTTTGGTAATGACAACTTTGATCCCATTAGTACAAAAGTCAAAACTAACGCCAAGGGTATACATACTAATTTCTTAGCATTAATGAATTTAATTTTTGTTTTGTTTTAATGGATGGGGATATTTTATCTTCTCCATCAAAAGAGACAAAGTTGGGTAAGGCTATTGCTGTCCTCATAAATATTCAGAATGAGGATCAGACAAATCTTACACAGTAGAGCGCAATGAATGAAGGAATCAGATATTAATTTTTTAAATTTCTTTCTTTTTTTTTTAAAGAAATGCTCTCCAAACTTGTGTATGAGTTTTCAGTACATCTTTAAAGCATTGCCCTTAAGAAAAGCTTGGAGTTTATCCTCATCTGATGATGTCACCTCCTCCCCAAACTCCTTCATCAGCAAGGTCAGGAGGCTCTCGGCATGGGGCTCCACTGTAGCAGTGCTAATGCAGTCAGCTGGAGATAATGGGGAGTTTTTGGGAAGTGGACCTTCAGCGTGACCCTGGAGGCGAGGTAGAAAAGCTGACTAAATTATTCATCAGCCGTCACTGATCCCAATATAAAAATAAATAAATATGCGATGAGTCCCATGCAAATGAAAATGAGTGTCTTTGCCTGTTAAGGCCCTGGATCCTGCAAAGAACAGAGTCAAATGCATGAACAAATCAGAGTATGTATCTACACCCACCACCGTAGGAGCTTGTTTAAACAGAAATCAAAGCAGAAAATCTGTCATTTTCGCTCTTCATCGCTCCATTTCACCATGCTATCCCGCATTGTGTATAAGAGCTGCAAGAGACAACCCCTCTGTGATGAGACATTATCTCTCCGACAAAATGAGTGGGCGTTCTTCACATCCTCATATATAGTACAGTCACAAGCATCTTCAGGATGCCATTAGGAGCACACACACAATGCAGTGAAAAGTCAGTGGGACATGCAGTATGCATCACATCATATGCTTGGGATCACATTTGCGTTATAGAAAATACTTGCAAACGAGTTGCCTTTCATCCCCTGGTGTTAATCGGGGGGTGGGCTGAGTGAGTCAGGAGAGAACGACAGCCTATCTGTCTTTACAATGAGATAATCCCTCTTGCCATTCCAGGCTAGCATCATCCTTAGCAGGATGGAGTTTGCCAGCACAGTAAAGTTTGATTACCTGTGGCCTGTGCAGATAAAGTGCCGATAAGGCCACAGAACCCTTATTGAACAACTGTTTACAGCCACTTTCCTGTTATCTAATGCAAGCTAAAGTAGCTAGCAATAGCCAACTTCATGGCATTTGCCAAGTCAGTTACCAGGGGTGAAAAGTAACTAAGCACATTTACTCAAGTTCTGAACTTAAGTACAAATTTGAGTTACTTGCACTGTACTTGAATATTTCTATATTCAGATAAGGAATACAAAATATAACCAATAAATAATTAGGATAATACCATATCAAAAAGGCTTTATTGGGTTCCAGGGGACAATTCATGAGCTAGCCAGCAGCGTGTAAAGCAGGGGTGACAACTTCACACCTTTTGAGGAAAATCTCTGTTTTGAATGGAAAATAGGTCGTAGGTGTGATTCATGTAGATCCAAAGAGTTTTTTGAAATTCAGAGGCTCTGGGTCTGCCAACACAGAAAATCACGGAGAATGGACAGAGAGCCAGGCCCTCTGAGTTGTCAATAAAAGCAAAACAAACAACAAACAACAAAAGCCCCCTGGCTGCTGTGCTTGGCATGTGCAATGATGGGGTCCGTTGGGGGTTGAGGTCCGTTTTTAACTCAGTGCGTGCCTTTGCGTTACAATAACCTTACCTTATGTCAAGCTTCAGATTGTTAATCAGCCTGATCAGGTTGAGTTGTCTTTGTTGCCTTAGTGAACGCTAGTTATAACGATTTGGATGTAATATTAGATGTTATTTTGAGTCAGCTTTATTTTCATTTATTCTAATGTTAGCTTGTGTACTTGTTAAACCAAATTCCACTTGTCTAACCTTTATGACATTAGGTCTCATGGACTACTTGTTGAATGTCACTAAGGTTACAACAAATACGGTGTAAGATTAACCTTAGACCTAGCATTTTCTTCATGCAAAGGTTATATTGGTGAGACTAATACTGTCATAAAAATGGGCCAATTAAACCATTTGCTTCTGGATTTTCTTTGGAACATGAGACTAATTCATGTAGACATTTAGCTAAGATGGACCTGTGTGACTTATCTAGTCAAACTTTAGGCTTGTTACAGTAGCCTAATAGCGAAGGGGCAAATGCCAAATGACAGTTTTTCTCTTGGTTGTATTTGTTGTGAAGTTAATTTATAACATAATATCTAAGCCCTCTCTTCTACATGACCAAACAGCTGCTGTAATAGCTGTAACGAGCAAGAACCACAGTACTAGCAGACGCCCCCCCCCCCCCCACACACACACACACACACTGTAACAAACATTTTGTTTATTGGGTTGATTCATCGAAACCGCCTTCCTCCTGTACAGTGTAGGTAGCATTAATGATTCATTAAATTTCTATATTTTGAGTGCCCTTTATATATTTATACTGTGTGCATGCCAGCATGATCTTTGGGAGTGAAAAGTTTGCGGCCCATTTTTGCGCTGCAAAAAGGCGAGCAAGTGACAGACTGCTCTGAAGAGGAGTTTTGTTTCGATCCACTAACGTGTTTTGTACACTACAGTTTTTACAGTGAAAACCCCTCAGCACCCCTGCTGTGGTGCATATAACAAAAATACATGCACAGAAGTAGGCATGCATACACCCTCATGCCCAGCCCATCCCCCATAGCATACAGACACACTCAGTGGGGGGAAATAGATGGGAGGTCAGGCTCGAAAAGGATGCAAGTCGGTGTTAGTTACTATGGTAGCCAGTCAGACCCTGATTCCCTGAGAGCACTGCGTGGAGGGGGGCATTACTGTCAGTAAATAGATGTCTTCATCTGAACACCACTTTACCAGAGCGTGTTGGTGGCTTATCGGATCCACACAAACTAACAATGAATGATCAAATGTGTTGCAGAGAAATCAAATTGTTTGCAGCCTACACAGTGTCAGCAGTTTGCAGAGCTGTTATTCATATCTTGGTGAGGCCACCTGGTAAGTGGTGAAATATGGGACAGGTCTTCCAGTGAGCTAGCACTTGCCTGGGGGGTTGCAAGTAATGCACAGTACACACTTCATGACTTTATCCAAACTGACAGTCTGTCTGCTAGTCTGATCAGTTCTCTGGGCTTCTTTGTCATAACTATTTCATCTATGAGCTTCCTTTTAGTGAGAGGGTTGAATCACTCAAATTACAGAAGAACATATTTTCTCAGTTTTCTCCAGTGGTATTCATCCATGCAGGTAGTTTTGGTTTTATTTTGCCAGAGATGAAAATAGAAACTATTTTTTTGATAGAAAGTAATTCCAGTAAAATCTCTTAACTATGTGTTCTGTGCATTTTCCAGAGTTACAGAGATGCTTTTTTCTGCAAAAAGAAATTGGGGATGATTTTACCTATATTTTTTCAGTGCTGTGAACAGCATATGCTAAATTTAATTCACCTAAATTGTATTGGGGTTGAGCTATAAATCACAGGAACAGATATTTCAATACCTAGACTCCTGGGACAAGTGAGTTTATTTGTGGTTTGGGTAAACTGACCCTTAAAATATGCATCTATACTTGATTTTAACGATGCAGGTAGACGAGCATCTATGCAACTTGTGTGGGGATTTAATAAATATATCCACATGGAGGAAGATTAGTACTGAATTAGGTAACCATGGTAAAATGTATGCACAACAGCATGTGAGTGCAGGGATTCACTGTGACCAATCAGAAATTAAAAGGGACTTTAGAAAGAGATGGACTGAGCTTTTGTCTCCCCCATATATCTTATATTATATATATTATTCTCCATATTAGCACTTCCTCAATAGAATTTAGTTAAATGAGTGAGGTATAAAACACATTGTACAGTAACAGTACATAATATTATCTAATTTCCCACGTGGGTCCATTTAGCGCTCATAATGCAAGTTACAAAATTATTCAGTGAATGAGTTACCTGCCAGTCCATATGAATTCATATTTAAAGCTCTCGGTTTGTTTGTGAAAAGCGAATCATCATTTGACATCATGAGACTGACAACAGATCAGTCTGTATGTTAATGTTTCTAATGTGTATATTCGTGTAGGCACAAACAACTCACAAAGAAGTATTCGATTCTAAAGATTAGCAGTTTTATTAGACTGTAAATCAATCTTATGTTATGAATAATGAAAAATTGGTGGATAGGGCCGACAACGAGAAAAGCTGTCAGGCATTATATTGAGAGTATTAAAGTTAGATCGCTAGATCTTTTTAATGGAATACTGGCAGATGAAAGCAATACAGACTTTGATTTTAACTGCATATCTACTATCAGAAATGATCGTGGTCAGGCCGCATTTTCACAAAGGTTTAAATTTCTCCTATACTTCAGTTAATGAACAAATACCAGCTCCGCTTTTTATTACTGCCGGTCTGCAAATGATAGATTGCTCACTTTTCACTGGCCTTGCTAAACTAAGGCGGCGAACATGATAATCATACCTGATAAGGATTAGCATGCTAGCATTGTCATTGTGAGCATGTATGCATGCTGATGTTAGCATTCAGATCAATGCACTGCCGTGTAAAAGTAGCCTGAAGCATGGCTGTAGACCCTTTTAAAAATGTGTGGATTAGACACAACAAATCCTCTAAAGGAATGCGGCAGGAGCACTTATCATGCACACATGAACATGTGGGTGACAGCAAATAGCCTATGTAAGTCATATGAGACCTTTAAAAAGCAGCTGTTGTAAACTGGACATTGATAAAACCAGAAAACCTAATTCAAATTAATTAATAAAAAAAAGCCCAGAACCTTGCTTATAATTTGGGAGTTAGGCAGGTTTAGTTTACTCTTTTAGTTTGCTACACCTTTGGCTGGGTGAGAACTATTTGTACACCACTGAATGAATCTGGGCAAGGAGCCCAGAAAAGACCATCATAGTCTGCAAAAATACCGATTGGGATCAGATTTGTTTTGCTTTGCTCCATCGCAAATTCCCATCCCATTCATAGTCACAGGTTAGCAAAGCTCTTTACAATGAGCCAGCACCTCCCCCTGAGTTTATATTTTTAGGAACTGCTTCTCTGGGAATTGGCAATTATCTGCATGAACCAAATTCAAAAGACAATAAAGTTGCTCCTGTGGTTAAAGACCAAAGTAAACCAACTTCATTTGCTTCAGAACTCCCTAAAATGCTTGCTCAGGGTGCTGCTTCTTGGAATTTCTGTCACTTACTCTCACAGAAGGTGCTATAACAAGCCAAGTTTTTACTTATCCGTCTTCAAAGGGCACCATTTGCCACTGTCTAAGCACAAAAGTATATTGATACTTATCTGTAAGCTTTGTTCCAGGTTGGAATGGACTCAAAAATGACTACACAGGCCCTTGTGACACACTACAAACTCAGACCAACAAAGAAAGTCTCTTTAAAGTGGTTGTGCTTCACTTCCACCCTGCTCTAAGCTTTTACAGGCTTCCCTATGACTCTTCTGAACACCTCTATTTGTCACTGTCTCACTGCTGCAACAAAGTCATTCCTCAGCTGGGACAGGAGGATACATGTGAAATATTTTTTGATGTTTCTGAGTATACCCTCAGCAGTAGGTTGAGCTGTGCCTCTTGCTTCTCTTCAGTGTCAACATGCCACTAGTCCTCATGTGATGGGAAGCAGAAGCATCAAGGATTGCAGGAGAAGATCCAATAAGCAATTGGAAATGAAATGAGAGAAACTTAATGCATTATCAGTGCTATATATCTTTATTTAATTTAATTATTAAAAGTAACTGAATTAAAGATAGTTTTTTCCACAGACAGACACATTTGGAACATTTCTACAGCCTAGATGGACATGAAATGTTTAAATAACAAATGCTAAATTTAAAGAACCATGGCACAAAATATCTTCTCCACTTAGTAAAAGTAAAAGGTACAAATCTTTGTGCATACAATCAGAAGAGAAGAACTCTATGGCACCCATGGATTCATTACCAATCTTAAAATTATGTGCAAGCAGAAGTTTTGAACTATGTTATTCAGCAAACCGATGATATAATGTGCAGCATAAATTAATTCATTTTTAGATTCTGGGTCAGTTTTGGATGAATTAAGTAGCTGTGGTACCATGTTTTGATGTTTGATTCAAAACGCCCTTTGAATTTCCTTCTGTTCTGACTCACACCACTGATACTTCCTCTAAAACGCACCAGCTTTGGATAGCACTGTATTCAGATCTATCTGCCTAATGTGATAAATGTTAGCATGCTACTGTTAGAAATATATATTGTAACATGCAATATGTGACACAGATATAATTAAAGGTACATTAACAACTATTCAATGTTAAAATGTTATTGTGTATTATCACAACGATAATACTATGCTAAACGCATTGTAATGGCAGGATTTTTACATGTTTATATTTAGTTATTTAACAAGCTAATTTGTTAGATTTAAAGCTACTGGATGGGTTTTCAAAATGCTAACTGTTAGCATATTTAAATTTTTCTCTGTGTGGACACTGCTGAGAAATCTATGCATGGCTGGTGTTAAATCAAAACTTAAAGGGGAAGTTAAACAGTTTGGGAAATACGCTTTTCAGTTTTCTGTCTGAGGGCCCTATATTCGTGAATCTTGCAGCGTGGCATACAGTGCGGTCGAGCGTGCGTTGGCCAGTGTTCCACAGGTTTGTCAAGTGCACCCGGTAGCTTGATAATTCCGTGGTCAGCTGCATCCCTGCAGCACACACGGATGTTGGGTTGGATCGGAAAACATACATTATCGTACATAATAGTTGGACATATTACAGTTTGTGACAATCACATTCACAACTTTCATTTTCTTCATCCTGGGAAAAGTTTTTCTCAGGGGAAACTTTTTTGATGCCTGGGTGCCAAAAAAAAGAAACAAACCCAAAAAGACAAAATTGTTTTACATTTCAGTTTGTGTACAGATTGAAAAGTTTAGATCTGTGTTAATTAGTGAGCTTTACAGACATAGGAACAGGTAAGGGTGTAGGTAAAAACACCACATTCAAGTTAAGGGAGCTGAATTCCTGCAGATTTACAGCCAACTTTGTGTTCTCTTGTTGGGTGGACTGTGTTAGTGGAGCCAGCCCTATAAACCTGAGTGTTGCTGACTGACTGACTGACCGACTGATGAAGTTACATCACTGGATGGCCAGCCAAGTGTTGGAGTTTCCCAATTCGCCATTGCTCTTTAAAATACATGGGCCAGAACAGTTTGTTGCAGATCAGGCAAGTGGTTAAAGACAGTGTATCTAACTTAAAGCCTTTATTGCTAGATTTTTCAGAATTTTAGCAGCAGAGCTGCAGCTTGGAAATGGCTTTGAATTGACTGCTGGTTAACATGTAGTTATAATGGACCATTTTTCAGTTATCATTTAATACTTGTTCTGTTTTCTGACAACAGGAACAGAAAAACATGTAAACAAGATCAGGTTTATGGCTGTGTTGGCTGTATTAAATTGTTGTACACGTGAGCACAGACAGTGGGAAAGAATCAAACAAATCAAGGGCTGTCGAGCCATATGCTAGGTTTTGACCTGGTCTTTTTTTCAGTTACACTCTGGTCTATATATAAAAATAGTGGATCAAAGACAACATCTAGTAAATTAAATTTATTACTTCTCTTCCCAAAGGATTCAGCTCTGGACAGCAACAATACAGTTGCTGAAATACACCAGCCCTGTCAATTACCGGTGAATGAAACAGGAATTGTATGTGCAATTGTGTGTGTGTGGTTGGCAGACACTGGAAACACCAGTGAGAGGATCAGGGGTACATGAAAATAGATTAAAGGGATTCATCCAGTTATCAAGCCACTGCAGACAATCTCCGCTAAGTGATAGCAAGGCCATTCAAAGAGGACTACACCAGCCTCTGCCCCACCCCCTTACTCACCCTCACTCCCAATCTGCTGTCCACCGCCTCAGTGTGTGAGCTGCATTTGGGCTCTACAACCGTAACTATAGATTTAATTAAACTGGGAAGAGGATTACTGATGAAATGCTGCAGTTTAGCAGTGCTCATGTTTGTAGGCTTACTCTGTTTCACTTTGAGCACTCTGAAAAATGTGATAGCTTTCAGTATGGACTTTCACTCTGGTTACTGTGATGATGACAGCAATACTATAGACCCTCTACTTAATGGAACTTGTGCATTTAATTGTAATTGAGTGTAACTGTGGCATCGACCCTCTTTTAGAAAAAAAACCAGTGACACTGACAGTTAGCCCTCTGTTGGAGTTCATTTTGATCATATTTTAAACAAAAAACTGAAACATCTTTGCTGCTAAATTAATTAAAATAATGAAAAGTGGCTGTGGTTGATATCTTGACAGCTATCTCCTCTCTTAAGAGATCTAGATTAGTTGACAAAAAATCTTCAATACTCAGTAAATCAAAGAATACTGAAATGCAGCATAACTATCTAGTAAAAGCTTGTAAGCGGGCCTCGGGTGAAGACTCTTTTTGGTAACATTTCTAAACAAAGGTCAAGAATCATCCACTGTGGTCTAGATGTCATGACACTGTACCTTTTGGAATATGAGTAATTTTTAAATGCTGGATTACCAACTGGGCCAGATGGGCAACAACCCCAGACTTCAGGGGCCCAAAAACTCCATGCTCTCTGTGTGTCATTTGTTTTGTGGTAATCAAACTATGTGTATGAGGATATTCACTGCTAAATAAAGAAAAACTTGCAAAGTTAGGAGAGACCCACTTCCCGTCCCTTTTAGAACACCTCCTTTTTTTTCCACCTTTTTATAAAATTTACATAACTTAATGTTTCTGAAATACATTTCTGAAATTAAAGCTCCTATTAAATTAAAACTTTGGGATTTTAAAAAACATGGGATCTTTGAATCTCTTTGTTGAGCTAAATTTAATCTCAATGTTTCACTCATCCAGCAGCTAAATGCAATGGGAATCAAATATTGTTCATAAAGTTTGTCCCCACACTGTGGCAGAAGTTTCCACAAATTCGTTGCACTTGCAGATTGCTTTGCTTTCACCTTCTGTCCATTTGATCCCAAACCAGCCCCAAAGGGTTCAGTTCTGGAGACTTTGCTGGTCTTTCATAATGTAAATTCACATGTTTTGGTTCATTATCTTGCTGTAGGATGAACCCCTGACCAACCAGTCTGCCTTCCTGTGTTACTTGTCTTTTTCTCACCATTTGATAGCAACAATACAGTACTACTTCTTACAGTACAGGATCCTAATAAGGCATTGGAGGGTGTAGTAACACTGCTTGTTCCAACACTGGCTTTGTACAGAGGGTTTGTAAGTTGTCAACAACAGTTGTGGCACCTCAAGGAATTGTTAGGAATAACTCTCCAGGATTTTGGCCACTGGAAAAAAAGGGTGTTCTAAAGCTTTCGACAGTAATGTATTTTGGTTGTTCAGGATTCAAAAGTTAAGGATACAAGCCTATGTACATATGTGGAATTTAAGTGGTACCAGTATTGTGCTATGTTCTCTTTTCCTCCCTCCACCCCAATCTCTCTCTCTCTCTCTTGCTCTCTCTCTCTTCTAAACCCAGTTGGTCAAGGCAGATGCCCCCCACCACCAGCCGGGCTCTGTTTAACACATTCCCTCATTAATGCTTGCCAATGAGGGAATGTTGGGTCTCTGTAAATAATAATTTAAAAAAGTACAGTCTTGACCTGTTCTATATGAAAGGTGCCCAAGTTATATACTGTTATGATTTGGCACTGATAAATAAAATTGAATTGAATTGAACTGAATATGTGTGTATATATATATAGGCATTATTAGGAATACTGGTTGTGATATGGGCATCCAGCCAAAATGTAGTGGCACTGTACAGTATAGTCTGCCTTATGCACTGTACATGATAGAAACTTTTAGGGGATTTGGTGCCTTCACAATGCACAGACAGTGGGAAGACGATGGGGTCAGTGAGTGCCAGACCCATCCTGAACCTTGCCTCACAAGTGGAACGATTCCTCCATAATTGAGGCCAAAAATGACTTTTAAAAATATGCCACAGGAGCTAAATATCAAATCATTTGGCACTATCGGTCAGAAATGAGCCCAGGCAGAATCAACAACCTGGGGTGCTTCCTATAGCATACCTTTCATCCGAGCACTTTACACAGAAAGCAGACATGGGAACCAGATGTGTCACACTGACATCTACATGAGGGCTTGGTCCCTTATGGTCTACAATTTTAGGGCTTGGATCACACTTTTAAAAATGCTCCCCTACCACTATGTAAAACCTCTATTCCTTTCTGGGTGCTGGTTTTCTCTCAACGCTAACACGTCACAGGGACTCCTTGGCAACCAAATCAGTTCTCACTCTGTGTTTCATTCATATTTTTCCTGTGACCCAATTTTCTCGGGTTTATGCAGCATAAAAAGATGAGGCACAAAGGCAATTTTTCACAGGGCTTAAAGCCTTTTTTCATATGAGACAAATTGTGCAAATGGAAAAGGGTCACAGAATTGCTGTAATGTAATCACCAGTGCCATGTGAATTAAGCCCCGTTGTATCACACAGTCATGTACCGTAAGAGCCGATTATGGTAATAAACAGTGGTTGTATTTCTCAGGTGCTGTAGCCCACTGTATGTACAGTCATTTACATTTACTCTGGCTAAATGATTAATTGAAAACACAAGTAATCTGCAAATATTTGCTAAATGTGCAGGGAAAAAAGTTTACAAAGTCCAAACAAATTTTCATATCAAAACAGACATGGATTTATATCTTTGCATTCACTGCAATGACTTTCAGACATGAAATAATAACAACTATATGATGAGAACATAATGTGTACTCATATGGATCCAATTGCAGTTTGCAAAGGGAAATCTTTGTAAAACAGATGGGCAGAAACCAATGTGTTTTTCAAGCATTTTATCAGACTGACTGTAGATTCATTTGAACTCACTCCTGAGACCCTGCTTAATGATCTGTGTACCCATTGAAATCAGCCAGGAGGATATTGATGCCTGTCTCTGATAAACTAAGGAAAGCCTGACTTCCAAGAGCAGCTTTTGGATCTGGTCCAGGTGAGCTTACTTCACTTTGGGACTCAGTTCGTTGGAGAATTAGAATGAGGCCTCTTTCTCTCGGTTTGGCCTATGGCCCTGAAACAAAATGATTATTCCTCACATTTCAGCTAATGACTTTGGCACATCAGCATATCCCGCTCTCTAACACATATCAATTAGTTGGGACTGCATGAATGCCTGAAACACTTATGTGAGCAGAGTGCTGACACCAGCAATGTGACCAAGTCATCCTCACTTGACTCTTAAGTAGTTGTGATAACTCCGGTTTCAATCCAAAGTCAAAAGGTCCCAATTTAGGGAGCATTAACAAGTTCAGTCCAGTTGCAAGTAGACTCATTTATAATCAAAAATAATTGTTAGTTATGCACTGGTACAGTCACATTCAGTAAACAATGACAGTAACAGAACTTATTATGAAGAATGAAGTTTTTAGAAACTTAATAAGAAAGGAAATAAGCAAGGTAGGAGGGTAGTAAGACAGAATGGAAGGAAATACGGACTGAAAAGAAATACAGAAAAAAGTAAGGAAAGAAATAAAGTAAATGAAAGAAGTAAGGAAAAGAGTGAGGTAAGAGTTAAGGAAGCAGAGGAAGGGAACTCCAATACCTCTCTCATTCAGATAGTAGCAATTCCAAAAAGTTGAAATCAAAATTATTTCTGCTTTCAGTTTTCATCACTGATATATGAAACCTCACTACAAGCAACAGATAATTCTGGAATAAATATGTCACAGCATCTTAAGTTACTGGTATCTGTTGTGTCTGTGTGGTGATGTTGCCTCATTGAATATCTATTGAAGAAAAGTGCAATATTAAAAATAGGGTTTGATAGAATGAAAGTCTTAGGTATTATAATTTTAAGTACAGTAAAGTAAATGTACTGATTTTTACTTGCACCTCTAAATGACAGCTGGATAAAGTGAACTGAAGTTTCCACATTCTACAAGGGTCAGATCTTGAAATTTTGTGACTTTTGGTGGACTCATTTAATCGGTCCACTGAAATTTACAATGGTGAGACTGTGGATGATACTTTTACGATCTTGCTCATAAACTGGTGATGATGCCATGTATTCATCTATATGCACTATTACCTGTCAGGGCTGATTTTTCCCTACATGTCCACTGTACTTGTTGGTATATTCTTTTTTCCCTGCTCAGACCAGCCACCATATGCTGCCTGCCCTTAATTTCTAAAGACAAGAACAGGAAGGTTGAAAGCAGCAAGAGAGAAGAATGAAGAGTGAAGTGACAAGAGTCAGCTCAGACCTGAGAATAGTGACCAGAGTTTTAAGAGACAAGTCCTGCTCTAATCTCTATTTATTTGAAATGTGAGAAAAAAACTTTTTGTTCAAGCCTAAGATGGCTCAGGTTGCGGTAGCAACTGATTAGCTAAAAACTGCAGGTTGGAAACATGTCAAAAATATACATCTAAATGAATCAAAAGTGTATGGTAACTGGTTATAAAGTGTTGAATAATGACATCACATTTGATTATTGTAATAATCATTGCATATTGTGTCACTTTAGGATAACTGTAACTTATGATTAGTAAGTATTAGGGAGTACAATT
Organism: Istiophorus platypterus; assembly: GCA_016859345.1. Taxonomy (NCBI): domain Eukaryota; kingdom Metazoa; phylum Chordata; class Actinopteri; order Istiophoriformes; family Istiophoridae; genus Istiophorus; species Istiophorus platypterus. The sequence continues at coordinate 3,351,585 of CM029119.1, forward strand.
TAATATTTAAATTGCCATTTAATCATATTTTAACACTCTAGCAGTTCTTTACATGCTGCTATTCAATGTTTCATTTGATATATTCCATATTTTATCTATCACACTGTGTTCTGCAAATTGTCATGACAATAACTGAGTTGACTCAAATTTAAAAAATGAGAGGTTGACCTCTTAGGCAGAAAAAAATTCAATTAGTATAATATTAAAAATAGGGTTTGATAGAATGAAAGTCTTAGGTATTATAATTTTAAGTACAGTAAAGTAAATGTACTGATTTTTACTTGCACCTCTAAATGACAGCTGGATAAAGTGAACTGAAGTTTCCACATTCTACAAGGGTCAGATCTTGAAATTTTGTGACTTTTGGTGGACTCATTTAATCGGTCCACTGAAATTTACAATGGTGAGACTGTGGATGATACTTTTACGATCTTGCTCATAAACTGGTGATGATGCCATGTATTCATCTATATGCACTATTACCTGTCAGGGCTGATTTTTCCCTACATGTCCACTGTACTTGTTGGTATATTCTTTTTTCCCTGCTCAGACCAGCCACCATATGCTGCCTGCCCTTAATTTCTAAAGACAAGAACAGGAAGGTTGAAAGCAGCAAGAGAGAAGAATGAAGAGTGAAGTGACAAGAGTCAGCTCAGACCTGAGAATAGTGACCAGAGTTTTAAGAGACAAGTCCTGCTCTAATCTCTATTTATTTGAAATGTGAGAAAAAAAACTTTTTTTGTTCAAGCCTAAGATGGCTCAGGTTGCCGGTAGCAACTGATTAGCTAAAAACTGCAGGTTGGAAACATGTCAAAAATATACATCTAAATGAATCAAAAGTGTATGGTAACTGGTTATAAAGTGTTGAATAATGACATCACATTTGATTATTGTAATAATCATTGCATATTGTGTCACTTTAAGATAACTGTAACTTATGATTAGTAAGTATTAGGGAGTACAATTTAATATTTAAATTGCCATTTAATCATATTTTAACACTCTAGCAGTTCTTTACATGCTGCTATTCAATGTTTCATTTGATATATTCCATATTTTATCTATCACACTGTGTTCTGCAAATTGTCATGACAATAACTGAGTTGACTCAAATTTAAAAAATGAGAGGTTGACCTCTTAGGCAGAAAAAAATTCAATTAGTATAATATTAAAATAGAAAATAACCAAATAATTATAAGAACATTCAAAATATCCTGTTAAATTCTTACAAATTGGTAGCCTGTCATCCAGACATCTAAATCATCCACTGCTCACATCTTTGAATCGTTCAGTGACTGAAATAGGTCTGGTGTTGTGCCCATTTATGATTGGATAACAGACTTGATAACGAATGGGAATATCATCTTGCTACATGTAGAAAACTCTCATTTAAAAGACAGTATACAAAAACTGCTGAACCCAATCATAGTAGTCATGAATGGATAAAGAATAAAATAAATAAAATAAATGGATAAAGAATAAAATAAATGGATAAAAAAACTAGAAAATTAAAAACACAGACAGTCTCCTACAGCAGTGTATTGTTGCAGTCAAGACAGAAAACAAGATAAGTTGCTCAGTGTCTTCTTATTAAGAGAAACTTGTTTTAACAAACTCCTTTTCACTATATATCACCTCTCGTTAGATGGATGGATGGACGGATGGTGCTTCAAATGGCAAAAGCATATTTCAGTGGATTTGTCTTGCTGATGTAGGCTACAATCTCTTGATCTTGTTCGTGTTAAATTAGAAGTGTTGGTTTTGTGATATAACAAGATAAAACGATATGTTGTAATAAGAAAGATAATTTCCTTTAGAAATTTAATAATTTGGTATCATGTAATAAGAGAATATATAACAATACCAGTAAAAATATCTTTTTACGACGTGAAAAAGATCTTGTAGAAGCAAGAGAAGTTTCTCATTATAACAAGAATTTGGCAGCGATACGCTGCCATAATCTGTAAGAAAAAGGCCACTTTGCTTCATTGGACTGCACATTGGCATTTAGTGTAAAATGTGAGGTGCAGAATTGTCCAATATGGATGTAATATGAAGGGACACTAGGCTCCTTGCTCACTTTGTTGCCCTGCTATTTTACTAATGTTTGGCGACAACCGACAGGTGACCGAGTGCAGGATCACCAGCAAAGTAGTATTCTTGCCTTAAAATGACACCTGACATCGATTGGGTGGAGGAAGGTGAGCGCAGACTGGTGATAAAGAGTGACAGTGACAAGAAGAAGAAGGAGGGAGGGAAAGGAAAATCAAGACAGACGCACAAAAAGAGGTCAGGGAAGACATAACAGACTGAGTAGGCAAGAAAAAGTGACGCTACAATCTGGATGGTCTGTCGGGTGGACAGAAGAAGAGGAAAACTGTTGTGTTGGTAGTTTCATCACTGTACTCAGAGGCTGATGAAAACAAGAAGTAACAAACAGATGCAGCTTGGAAACAAAACAAAGGTAGTCCCTTTGTTTTTGGGCACTTACGTACCGTTTTTTTCATTCCGTGCTTTGTTGTTTTTGAGAGCCTACAGTACAAATGGAGAGTTTTAAGAGCCTGAAATTGGTCAGAAATCCCATAGACATCATTGTGCTGGCTATCAAAGTGATAGACTCTCTGGATGCATTATCTGGTTGCATTATCTCCCTCTGGCCAGGGCTTGGATAGGATCCCAGTGCAAAGTGATTGAAAAGCAAGAGGAATCAGGCACGGGGTGAGTGAGCTGAACCACTAATATATGGTAAAATACAGCAGTTTCACTACAATTGGAAGTCAGGGGATGGTAACAGGAAAGTGATTCTTCATAAGTCATGTGTAGAATGGAGGAACTGAGAGGAAAAGCATAAAATAATTCAGGATGATGGAATGAGGTATTTGTAGGACGACAGTTTGTGATGGTACTCGCCCAATACATACACATCCCACGCTCAGGCTTTAACAGTGTAAGGCTTACATCAAGGCAGTCTACTTCTACACAGACATAGACGGATGCATACAAAGAACCTTTGTCATACTGTTGAACTTTTTAAATCTTTAAACTAGAAGCCACTCCCCAACAACACCTCTGTTGTGAATAAGTTGCAGAGCTTTATAATAACCTGTGTCTGCCACAGTGGAAGTAATAGGACCAAGCCTATGGACTGAGACAAGCAGCCATTTTATAATGAGGGATGGAACCGCTCAGCCATACAGCACCACTCTTCCTGTTAGGATCCTTAAATTAAAGAAGCAAACGATGCGTGCAGCAAATTCTCGCCCCTAAATCTCCAGGGCTACCTTTCTCAGAGTGGAATCTAACTCCACTTTCTACCAGCTCAACTCTCATCTGCTCCACTGAATCAGCCCTGCTCTCAGAAAAAGGGAAACGACTCGCTGTCTTCAGTGTATCATTGAATTGGAACTGTATTTGTCTAAAGACCATTTTCATCAGTGTGGGAAGGCAAGTTACTTGTGCATTTCATCACTCTGAAATTTATGGCACTTACAGCAGTGTTTCTTCAAAACTCCTGAGTGTTTACGCCTTTTACTTTAGGTTGTTGGGCATGTTAAGAAAAACGACATTTCGGTTTCAGATGCCAGTGCCTACACTGAGATGCCTGAAAAAAACTGTGACCACCTCAAGTTAGCTAAAGTGAGGATGATTTAGAATAAGGATATAAAGTAAACTAATTATAAATTATACCATAGTCTCATTTCAGTCATCTTATATGCCTTAAAGAGCAATAATACTAAGTTATCAAGCTTTTTAGAGCAACTATTTGTAGATTCAATTAATCTTTAAAATCACAATAATGTTATGAGTTTTCATAGAGAGTGAGAGGGAGAGAGTTAGGTTAGGTGTAGGGAAAGAGCATGGTAATGGTTATTTAAAAGGTGAGTGTTGATTGCAAGTACGTGTCTGGGTGCAAACGTTGCTGTAAATCGTGAGGTGTGGATTTTTTAGAGGATCCAGCTAAACCATCAGCTCATTTACAACCTGACCAGTTATCTGACTGCTCAAGTTTCTTTCCCTGTCAAACTTCGATTAAGCAGTGTTGCCATGAGCCAAGATTTAAACAATTACCTTGGTGAGTGCAATGTTATCATAACCAAGATCATAACCAAGTTAGATCTAAGTTGTACAAAACCTGAATTTTCATCAACATACAGCACCAACAATCCAAGACACACTGTTGGTTATATATACCAGGCAGCTTATTGACCTTCTGATTATGGCCCCTAGGCCCTCATGCTTGAAAAGCCTAAACAGCTTTGGCCTACTTACTGTAGGCCCATGAAACATTTAGTCCAGTTGTACTAGTCGACCTTCATTAGGACAAAAAGCATGCATAATCAGACCTAAGCAAAAGAAAAAGTTTGATTCCTCCACTTGATTTATTTTGGCCTCAGGGCACCTAAGTAAAGATATAAATGGAGACATACTGAGTGTACCCAGCATTAAGGCCAGTTATGGCAGAGGGTACAAGGGAGTTACAGGAGCATAAATTACAGATGATATGATGTGTTTTTACACTTTCTAATGAGCAATTTGTAAGATGAGAAGGGATGGTTCAGCAAAAGTGGGACATTTAAGCATTGCCTTGTTTTCCTGTTTGACCTAATAGAAGAAATGCATTTAGTTTATCCTAAAATCTTTCCATGACACTGCTTGTCACTCAACAGTCACATAAAGTCAAAGAGAGACCGGTTGGTATTTATTCAGGGAAGGTTGGAAAATTGATTTGACTCTAGAAGACATAAACGTTTTTAAGTAAATAGAAGTTGGCTGGCTATGACAAACATTTTTTCATACTCTAATAAAGACATGTTGTTTTTGATGACTTTTTAAGATAAGAATGCAAAATGTCATCTTTAGTTTTCCCTGAAATTTTATTTTGAGCACTGTTCCATGTATGCTGAAGGCGTCAGTATAAGTGGGTGTGATGATGATTGAGTCAGAGATTGATGCTGTACTGCAGTGTAGAGGTTGGTTATTCACATGCGAGCAAGGATACCAGAATTTTAAATCTTTATTTATTTTCAAGGTATATATATATGTATAACTACATTGTCAACATATTATATACACTCACCAAGCACTTCATTAGGCATAACATAAAAATACTGGACAAGGCCTCCCTTTGCTCCAAAATAACTTTGCTCCATCAAATAACTTTGATGCTGAGTGGCAATTCTTGAGTTTCGATAGTGTTTAAACAAAAAACAATTTCACCCTTGAGTATGTTATTTTTCCTCGTTTTCAAAAAGGATTCATCATAAATCTTAATATTCTCATGCTATTTACTTGACACATTTGTGTATTAGTATTTACAGTACTCCCAAATACAAGCTATGCCCTCACCAAGCAGTGGACACAAAAAAGGATGAAATGAGACAGAAATTCAACAGAGTTAAAGTGAAATAAATCAAAAGTGAAGCAAAGTAAAAGGAAAAGAAATTAAAATGAAATAAAAAAAAATAGCCAAACTTAACTTGTTACAAAACCAATCCACTGATATGGATCAAACAGGACACCCCTGTGGTTTAAATAATTAATTCCAGGTTTTTATTTTCCATTATGTCACTTGAACATGTTAGGAAGGGTTGCATCACTTCATAATAACATAGTTGGTGGGAGTTAATATTTGTTAACATTTATTATGGCTCAGGGTATTTGCCAAAGAGTCTCACACTTTTGCTGAACCCAACCTGTAGATGTGGTTTCATAGGTCAACTACAAGACTGCAACAAAGTCAACTCTATCCACTCTGGTTCAGAGCAAAGAGAACAAATAACAGGTTTAATGCACTTCAGGATTTTGCACCCTGACTTACACTAAATTGACTCTCATTGAATCTTGTGATAACAAGGAAAAGTTTCTTTCCTCCACCTCTTTCACAAACAAACTGCCTGTGCTTCAGCCTGAGTGGGATAAATCTACAAGTGTGTGGACTAATACAAAAATTTCTCAGCTATGCATTATAAAATTTGAAGGCTCAGAGGATGAAAACAAATGAGGTATAAACACACATTGGATGAATGTGTGCTTTCAAATCAGCGTAAACATTGGTTATTCATTATCAAATGGGCAGTTTAATTGGTGGCAGAATATATGCCAGCAACCCGGCTGGTATGAAAAATAATACAACAGCTTTGACAGAGAGTCGACTCCTCCACAATTTCTTTTGAGAAATGAGTTCCACTGTTATGATTAGAATCATAAACCAGGAGTCAAACTGCCAGCAGGAGCTTGCAAACTTGTTGGCGCATACATACGGATTATAGGAAATTTGCATCTGTTAATCAAGCTTGTCAGAAATTATATAAATAACAATTGGCAATTGCTGCGGATGAAACTAATTATCCACATTCTTTATTAAGCAGTGTTTGGTAATCCCTCTAAAGATTGTCTTTGGTGGCATCTTCCCAACATTCGCCCCTGCAGTCAGCCGGTCATGAGAGAGAAGCAACTGTTTTGCATGTATACCTCATCACATCCTGATTTTCCTAGTCATTTTCGCCCATCTACTGCATGTGTGTGGAGCTTTGTCCAAGAGGAGCCTTGGAAAGATTTCCAGCAGAGACACAGATCAGCCAAAGAATCTAAATGAACTATGCCTCTTGGATATTTTCATGTTTTACTGTTTTACAACAATTAGTCAAAGTACTTTCAATGTGGCTATTTTGACACTGGTTAACATACAAATACCCTTCAGTGTCAAGGAAAAAACAAGTTCTACAAGGTCATCTAAAATTATTGTAAATGTAAACACAATATAACATATTCACCCCCTTAGAACACAACTAAATCCCAACTGCTGCAGCCTATTGGTTGCAAAAGTCACATAATTAGGATGGTGCTCAGTTGTGTTAAGGGGTTTTCAATAGATATTAATACATCTGTATCTAGAAGGTCCAACTTCTGGTGAGCCTGTATTGCTGCAAATCCTCTATAATAAAAAAAAAAACAATGCAGCAGTCCAATTAACTCTATGAAAATGTGATTGAAGAGCACAGGTTGGGATGAATGCAATAACATTTCCAAGTCACTGAACATCCCTTGGAGTCCTGGTAAATTAACTATTAGGGAATGAAGAGAGCATGGCACAGCTGTATATCTTCTGTTAGACTAGAGGGGGGGCTACCAAGAGACCTGTGACAGCTGTGAAAGAGTTCAACCCCTCAGAGGCTCAGACTGGAGAGACTCTACATAAAAGCAGTTGGCTGGGTGCTTCACGAGTTGCTGTTTTTGGGAGAGTGGCATAGACTAAGCTCCTCTTAAAGGACCTGTAGCCTTGAGCTTTAACTACACAGGTGATTTCATTCATCTACCCAATTAGACCTGTGCTGACGAACATGTGGGCATGTAGTTAACTTTGTTGCACTTTTTAGGATGGAAGAGGTTAGATCTTTGTCATTCTTATTGGCTAAGGAACTTTGTAGGCCCAACATTAATCCAACATAGCTCCACCTAACTTCAACTTGAGCTGGAGGCTAATTAGCCAGAATAAGTGAAGACACCTATGGGGATTTGCAGAGTCTTAAAGTCAGAGTGTTAAAAAAAACAAGACTAAGCTTCTATAACCATGCTAGCAGCTCTGGGAGACAGTACTTTGAAACAGTGGTGCTTTGGGTCTAATGGTAATGTCTGCATGCCTGCTGAGATACTCATGCTGACAATGCTAACAGGCTGATATTTAGCAGGCTTATTGTTTACCATGTTCACCATCTTAGTTTAGAATGTTAGCATGCTAACAGTTGATATTTAGTTGATATTTAGTACAGCTGAGACTGGTCAGTGTCATTACATTTGCAGACGATTGGTCATAAATCAAAGCAGCAACATGACTATAAGGCATCCCTAAATCAATCACATCACATTTCAGTTAGTTTTCCAGGAAGTAAGTGGGAGATTATGGAGTGAGGGCGAGGGTCTGTGGTCTGATGAGACCACTATCAGGTCTGGCCACCAGACTGAACACCATGTTCACAGCACATGATCATAAACATAGTATCCCCAGCTTGAAGCAAGGTGGTGGCAGCGTCCTGCTGCAGGGATGCTTCTCTGCAGAAATACATTAAACTTCTTCAGCAAAACCTAATGCAGTGCCTGCAAGAACCCTTCCAGTTGGGAGACTGTGTTTTTTTGTGACAATAAACCCAAGTGTAAATCCAAAGCTACACAGCTGAAAAGACCTCATAGATCTTGAGTAATATTGCTTTCTCTTTGATATTGAAGTTCTTTTCTGTTCATCAGTTTCAAAAAAACAAATCAAATCTATTTTGATTCATGCTATAAAGCAATTAAACATTAAATCTTACATTAGGAATGAATCCTTTTTGCAGACACTGTATTGGAGATCCTGTGGGATGAAGGGACCCTGTGATATTAGCGACCCTTTGCACCGTCCCAAGAAAGCTATGCATAATTTAGGTCAATTTATGGTGGAGCCACTTGGTGGCTGATGAGCTGTCAAAAAATGGAAGAACAAAACTGGGCCTCTAAGGGCAGTAAACAATCCCAGCTAACAAGCCTCTTCTGGTAACATGGAGTCCAAATAAACACAACAGTGTTGACAGATCAAATGAAAGCAGACAAACAAAAAAGTTTTATGCGAAGGAGGTTGTTAGTAAGGCACAAAAATCACACACACACACACATCGTGGGAACGTAAATGTGCTTTTGACGATAGGAGTGCTGCATGAAAGCTGGAGTCAATGAGACTTACTGGAGTTGGCACGCACACAATTATATAATCAACACCATATTCTGTTGCACTCGTGAGTCATTTCAGACATTTTGGGCTCTCTGCTGTTGCTTACCATCCATACGGTGTCTGTGCACTGCATCTCTTGGTGGAGCTAAGCCTTCGAAGGCATTCATAGTTTAATCAATTAAACACTGTCAAGTCGCTGGCTGGCTAACAAGCAGGAGGAGGGGATAGGCCTTTCCTCTTCAAAAGAGGCTTGATTTGCTGTGATTTAAGCTCTCAACTTATTCAGGCAAAAGTTAGGGGGTATTTTGTAGGATCTGTGGGAAATTCTAAGGTTTGTTGTGTTGCACAATCAGAAGGAAAACAACATAAAAAGCTCTGAGCTAGAAAATCAACGCATCTCTCTACTGAGGTGCTGAACAGAGAGCCATCTTTGTGAAAATTGTCCCATGTGTGAGTCATCATACCTTTACCCATGAGTGTCCAATTTGCATAGATACAGTTGCAACCACCAGGGAAACTCTGTTTCTCTCTGCTAAGTTCTGTCCTATCTTGTTTCTCGGTCGTTCTGATGGTCACCGAGGGAAATACTGCTGCCATCTCAGCAATTGATACTGTACAACGTTCAGGATTAAATATCTTTTAACTAAACACCAGATGCCAACATAATTAGATCATGCAGAATCTCCTTCTTACTTCCTGATTGATTCTACAGGAGGGTCATGCTACAGCTTGCATTTCACACTTCTTTATCTATCACAGCTTATATTCAATGACATTTTTCAACCATCTGTTACCTGTAGCTGTTTTATACATACCAGTACACGGTATCTCTACGGAAAGGGTGCTAATGTTAAGCAAATCAAGTCTCCACTTTTTCCTGCTGGGAAGGTTGAATTCCTGTTCAAGGCCATGTGAATGATCAATGGGCCAGGAGCAGCTTCTCTTGACATCAGCTAAGGAAGGGTTGCTGGAGCTGCTTTAATACCCTGTTTTAATATACTTCCAGCCCCAACTCGGAACAGATGGTAAGTTTGGCAGCATTTTTTTTGATGAAAAAAACTCTTTTGATTGAGATGCCCATTATTTTACATGTCTATGTAAAGAGCAAACAGTGAAAAAAAGCACAGAAACAGAGCCAAATTTTATAATGCTATGTATGCATGGTCTTATAGGCCATCTGGATGCTTTATTTGGCTGTTCAGGTTTCCCTTTACCTCCAAGAAATTGCTGTGAAAGTCAGAGTCAGTGAGTACACTCAAGTTTACCCTTCATGACATTCAGACAAACAGTCCAGATAAGACTGTCACTGTTTTGTGTGTGTTTATTGTGGTGGTATATTAGTTCTAGGAGTAAATCTAGAATAAATGCCTTTATTTGCATGCAGTAATCAGCTAATGGCCAACTTTGGTAACAAACTACAGGGCTCTTCAAGGCTGTGTTACAGTCACCATTAGTCTTATAGTGGTAGTGACAATGCATGTACGCCCGGGCTTCTAAGTGACTCCTGGTAGTGTCCCTTCTAATCCAGTAATTGGTAGAGAGAATGAGAAAAAGAGGGAGGAGGAGAGAGAGCGTGTGTACAGAGAACACACAGAGAGGATTGACCCTTTTCTCTCTTTGTCTAATTAGCAGTATTAGACAAAGAGCCCTGGGAGAAGACAGATTGCATCCCATCTCGAGTGTGAGATCACTCATGTTGGAGTGGCCCTCTGAGCAAACCCAGTGCAATGCGCCAGCATCTGAAGTAAAGCCGGCAACCCAATGCACCTCTTGTGGCTCTCCAAGGATGTGGGCAGAACCTCCGTAGACTTATTGACATCACTGGCAACAGAGCTGTGATGGATGGCAAATGAAATAAGTGAGACAACAATTTGTCAACTGCAACATTTTTATGGCATGTATAAATATGTATATATATATATATATATATATATATATATATACATATATATATTGGATATATACTCTTTTTTCATAAATTAAAGACATGACATGGTGAGAACTAAGAAAGTTGTGATATGGAGTAATATAATGAGCTGCATTAATATATCAAATAAGATAATTTTAAAAGTCTCATGAAAAATGTATTTGATAAGATTAAAAAAAAATCTTCACCATTGATTTAAGAGTAAAAACATATAATTATTAAATTTAACATTCAATAATAATTTTGTAAATACTGATTTGATCACCTTATAGACTATTTTTTAAATTACTGAATTAAAGCTTCTATGTGAATAATTTGAAAATTCCAGACCTGGACACTCACAGTGGCAGTATCAAAAGATACACTGTGATAGACAGCAAAAACATACTACTAACCTAAAGGGTATGCTATCACATAAGAGACACATAAACCCTGCTTGAAATAGCTGAAAATAGTTAATCATATATCATACAACCCAGCCCTAGCTTTTCCTACATTTAACTGAATGGTTTCAATTGCTTTACCATTTACCATATCATATCTTTACCAGAGCTTAAATCTGTATTATTTGATTCTGGCCAAATCCCTGACATATTATCATTTTATGAAATGAATGTGGCCAGTGTGTAAGGAAACAGTTGCTTATTTACACATCTGACAAACACTGAGCAACATTAGCATTCAGCTGGAGTTGTGTTGCTGGCAACGTAGCAAATGTAGGTTCAACATTTACTCTTCTTTTAACTTTGTCTCAACCAACAGCTGAGGGAAATATCTTTCTAATATTTAAGTGTCTAAATTTTCCATTATGTTCATTAGCTAGTTGCTAACTTTGTCTGTTGTGTGGCGCTGGAAAGGTAGCATAGAATGGGTTTATGAAGGTTTTTACTGAAAACAACTTCCTAATACTAATGTGGTTAATAGTAATGAGACTGATCTGCAAACCAGTTCTTTTCAGTGTCCTGAATCACTAAAATCAGTTCATTGAAAAGATTTCCTCAAAAGATTCATTTAACAAACTGTTCAGTGCTTGACCAGAGCACAGACTATGTGGTCGCACTCACTGAACTGAAACATGGGCAAACAGTCTATATTCAACATGATCTCCAGCTTCTTTATCACTTGAATCAGTTACTCAGTGAATCTGTGTGTATCCCTGTGAACAAATCACGTTCCATTGCAGGGATACACCCACTCACTTATATATCACTTTTATATCCCTTCACATTCACTCACAACTCGATGAGAGTTCAACTCAAATGAGAAATGAACGGAACATTTCAAGAAGTTATTCAGATCAGTTTATTCACTCAAAAGATTATTTCTTTTAAGCGAATTGTTTGTGAACGAGACTAAACAGTACAGTTCTTTAAAAATCAAACAATTAGCTAAAAGGCATTAAATGCTCTTTAGAAACTAGTGGAACGGCAGAGTCAGGTAATAACACTGTGTGGATTTGTAAAGGTCAAGGGCTGGCCGTTCCACATCACTCATACTCATTTGATTCATTGTAAATATAGAGATATTTGTAGGTGCAGATTTTACCCTGCTTTAGTTTAGTTATACTGTATTTGTTATGTATTGAGTAATGCACTGCAATTTAAGGACAACATATATACAGTATATATGATGTGTGTGTGTAAATATATATATATATATATATATATATATATACACAAATACACACACACATAACATGAGTGCATCAGACAAAACAAACATGTTTCCTTTTCTTGAATATGAATATAGTTGCTGACCTGAAACAAAACCTACATGTTTTGCATTTAGATTTTATGACATTAAACCCCTCACATCTTTCACCCTGTAAATGTGAGGAAGAAAATGTATCTGCCAAAGAAAATACAGGAAAAGAAACATCTCTTTCTGCAAAGAATTTGTTTTCCAGTTTAGTTCATTCATTCTGTGTATGTGTAGCCAAGAGACCCAGGGCAATTTTCAGAGCTGCACCAAGGCAGTCGCACTAAAAAAATCATCCTCCTTCAAATCCGAGCTTTTAGTAGCATATTAGTAGCTTTTATCAGAGCTTTTAGTAGCATAATTTGGAAAGGAAGTTACAGTTAATCTGAGGACAAGAACTCTGCTGAAGGTGTACTCCGCTCTGTAAAGTGTAACAACCTTATCCATCATGTGAAAACATCCAAACCCAACCCCCTGATTATCTTGACAAACAACATTAATCTGAGCTAAGGCTTGATAAAATAATGATGAGGTAAGATAAAACCACTGATTGCCTGAGAATGGAATATCTCTATCATTATTCTCATCTCCCGTGCAGAAATACAATGATTAAAAAAAAACGGAGATGTTCTTTTTCTTTCTGTTGATCCCATATTGAAAAATGCTGAAGATGATGCCTGGAGGCTTACAAAAAGGGATGGGCGGGGGGTACGGCAGCCCATACATACCAATGACATTGATCCCTCAGCAGGGCATGGAAGAATGCTGAGACGGCCATATGCGCATTTTTTATTCTGGTAAGAAAAGTGTGCTATGTTTCACCATCAAGTTGTCTCAGGGCTGTTTTGATGAGCTGGGCGGTATTTGGGATGAGTGGGCCATTTCTGTGTCCTTCAGTTTTTAAACAGCAGCAGAGCAGGCTAGGGACCAGAGAAAAGGCCTTTTATTGTGTTAAGTAGCAGTGATCCAAAAAAGGACCCTTTTCTGCTCCCTGGACCTTCCCCCAAGGACCCTGGGTGCAACATTCTAGCAGGCCTTGAATCACAATACACCGTCGCTCTCGCTCCAGGGACCTCCTGGGCTCTGAACACTCTGAGCTTTATTCTAATATCTGCTCATGCTTTCATTTGCGTCCTTACATGTGTGTGAGCACTGTTAATATTTCATCACTTTATGTTATTCACATTTTCCACCTGATGCAATATTTAATACATGTACACTGTATCAACAACAGGTTTATTTTACTGCATTTGTATGCAGTAAAATAAACATATTCATAATTGCATATTCATAATATTATTATATATTTTTTTTTACATGAAGAAAGATACTGCAACACAATGCAGTAGCTGTCGTAATACTTGAAGACTGACTGGGGACTTGTTCTTATGAAATACTGTATTTAAAATATGTTTTTTCAACATTATAATTCACAGCCATTAAAATAAAACATATTATTTAGCTGTTTACAACCATGAGAAGAGGACTTATCACTGAGGACATTTTGATGCATTAGACTTAATATTTGATAACATATAAAACAGCTGCATATCATGTAGATAAGCCAGTTTAAGGGTCCTGGTACTGCGCATGCTGGCTCACTGTCACACTGTCATGACTTACTGAGACACTTCAATAAAGCAGAGCCATCATTAATGTTATAGGTAACACCTACTACTATTATGACAAGTCAATATGTCTGCTATGAAAAGGGCCTATTTGACCAGTCATAACATCTGACAACAGTTATATCAACCAGCCAGATCAAGTGTTCAGCTTTATACCCGATGGCACTTTTATTATGGTTAAGTTCTATTTCACCACAGATCTTCCCAGCAAAGCTGTGCCCTGCGGCAATATTCACTTAAAAATACATTTCTTTCATTACTTACTACGTGTCTGTTATTTATGTGTGTCAGTTATCAACATTGTTCATCTATTTTGGAGATTTTATTACAGGTATGTTCCTTTGCATAATTGTTTGAATGTCGTTGTATGTTTCTATGTTCCTCTGTGCTCAAGCTGCTCATAACTAATTGCCCCCACTGGGATTAATAAAATTGTTTTGAGATTGACTTTGAGTGAATTTGTATATCATATTTTTCATTGTATGTATTTGAACTAGCTTTGCGTTTACCTTAACTAAGTACATATTTTAATTGAAACCATAATCTCTTCCTAAACATAACCAAATCGTTTTCGTGCCTAAACCTGACCAAACTGTAACCATAGCATCGTCACATCATTAAACTGATAGACACCGAAGCTGTTAGATTAGAAAATGGCTTTATTTGGAGGACTTTTAATTGTTTTAAGAGTTTTTAAGACGGTTAGAAACATGATTACTGTTGTCGATAGAATGTGTAAACCAGTACTCTATGAGATTGTCATGCACTGCTTTCTAAAACACATAATTCACTTTAAAAAAAAAACAAACAAACAAACCTGTAACAGCATTGATCCCAGTGATGTTTCCACTAGATTCCATTGACATTGCTCCCAAATCATATGGCAATAAGAACGCATACTTTAGCCAGTGACCTTTTGGTTTTGGTTATATCCTTGTTAGCTAGAAATGTTAGCACTGGAGCAAGAGAAACCTGTGGTAACTGATTGAGTTTTATTCTTGGCAACTTTCCTGTGGTTTGCTCATTCCTACTTTGGCCAACTGGATAATGATTACTGATATCACTATTTTGAAACAGTAGGAAACTTAATTAATTATATATTTCCTTTATTTTCAGATAAAAAAAATCCAAGTGAAAAACTCTTTTGAAAGAATATTTATTCATATATTAACATAAATAACTGGAAAATATGATGCATCCTGCCATGGCTACTACTGCTGTGCATGTGGAACCCTGTTGTTCCATTGTTTCCCCATAGGAGGCAGTGTCAGCAAGCAGACACCCTCCGAACATAGTGGTCACTCTGAGGCAATTATTCTTTGAAATCTCAGCAGGGAAGCTACTGTTTATCCCTGACACACACACACACACACACACACACACACGCACACACACGCACACACACACACACACGCAAAAAAGGAAAACACACACCTTTCCATGTATAACACATGATAATATGCATATAAACACTAATACATACATGCTGACATACACACTCCCAGTGACACAAAGCCAGCTCAGCACAGCTGTGGCTCGGTTTGATGTGAGCATGACCATCCAGGCAGAAGAGGTCGTTTCCCAGCATCACTCATGGGTACAACCTTTGATCTCTCTGTCCCTGTCTCTTTCCCTGTTTCTCTTTCTCTCTTTCTGCCTTTCTCTGAGTTTCTCTCATTGTCTCCATCCAGATTCATTAATGGCTAAATGTAGTTTGAGATGTTAAATCCAAGCCCATTCTAGGTCTAACTAAAGTCAGATATTTTGACATTGAATGGTTCATACAAGATGACCACCCCCACTGCTAGCCTTGTAGTCTAGTCATACCGGATCAAGTCCTTTATTAACTGTTTTAATGGTGGTAAATATTTGGATTGGTTCATTAACAAGTGAAACCAGATACAAAAAATCTGTCAATAGCTCCTTTGATGATCTGAATTTACTGTATTTGTGTTCGTGTTGGATTTTATTTAGATGGAACCTCCAGCAGTGGTGGTTTTGTGGTCATTTTTCCAACAGTTTGTTGGCACCAGGAGATATTGTTGATGTCACAAATCCCTGAGTTCTCTCTGACTCCGACTTAATACTAAGGGAAATTCAAACATTTTTTTACGACTCAGTTGCTCATTATTACATTATGTTGCATAAACAATCTGACATTGATGCATCATATATGCCAAGGACAGACAACATTTTGTTGAACTGGAAAATAAGGACCACACCATTATTCAATTTAACTGACTAATGTTGACACTTGCAGGTAAGTTCAAAGTGCTACAGCTGTAGAGTTAATAGCCATTTAGCCTCCATGCGTTAGGAATGTACTTTCCCCCCAGTTAATATTTGGTAGCAAATCTATGGATGGAAAGTAGTTAAAACTGCCTTGAAAAATTGCTAGATGATGTCACATGCAACTTTAAATATACCTCAAGCAAAAACACTGGACATACATAAAAGATTAAACATCCAATAGATTATAAACATTTGATTTCATGAATTTGAAATTTGTATTGCTATAGGCTGTGGAACTCTGGAGTTATAAACATGGAGTTGAATGGAGAGGATCTGGACACTGGAATAAACTAATCCTTGTAAATGAAAGGTGCTGAACGGGTCTTCAAAGTCACCAGTCGATTAGAAAATCTTAAAAGTTGTGCCACACTCAGTGTTTTTTGCCGGTGTCATCACCAGCCAATGTTAGGATGATGACATTACTGCATTGTACAAATATAGTTTAAAATAAAATGATTTGATTGAATTTAGAAGGAACTTATTATCCCCCATCATTTCATAAATCAGTAATATTCTTATGGAAACTAATAAGTCATTATAATTTGGCATCATCACTGACAGGTTTGGTGTCACATAATTTTTTTGGTTGTACTTTTTTGTACAATTGTAGAATTTTTTTATAGGCATTATTTAGAACATCATTTTGACACAGAATATAGATTTCTTCCTTTTAGGATACTGGTTTGATTTCAAAAAACAGGTTTGTAATTTGCAGAGCAGCTCTGTACATTACAGAGGAAAAAAAAAAGATTTCTAATGGACCAAAAAATTGTGACCCTATATGAATATGCGACCATGTCGTATCACAAAAACGTGGCCAGGTTTTCGCTGACAAGCTGAGGCTTAGAAAAACTGAAAATATGTATCATGCATAGAAGAGAAGAGAGATGGAATAGCTTTGTTTACCTGGCAGCGTTCAGACAGCTTTCAGTCCCCACAGCAGTATGACAGAAACAGTTATTGGAAAACACAGTAGCTTAGGCAGTTTACCTCATGTGAATATGGCCCTGAACATATGGATGATGCAGAAATCGAGAGCCTGAAGCGCTCATTAGTATTCTACAAACCATAACACATAAAGGCTTTTTGCTTTCAGCATTAGCCACTGTGTTTTCTCTTTGTTCAATTATCAATGTCCACAGTGTTGCTAAATTCATGTGCTGGGTTTTTCCTGCAGCTAGAGAGATACACTAAGGCATGTGAAAACATCTCTCAGGGGAGACGCAGGGTTTGAAGGAACTCTGGGTAATGAGCTGGAAAACTGCATTGATAATGTTGACTGTCACTCTCCGGACTTATGTGAATGTGTCAGGCTCCATAAATAATATGTGAGGTATGGTCTTAATTTTGTGGATGCTCCCCTCGCCTCACTAGTCTACATCTCACTCAGGCTGTTTAATTATGTAAACTTATAGTCGGGGAATGGGGGAGGATGTTCATAGAAAGGAGGGTTATTTCACTTGAATTTCATCTTGATGCTTGTTATATAATAAAGTGAGAAGATTTTCACAAAAAAAAAAGATTAAGGTAGAAGTGTTATCAGAGGTGCTTGTTAGTTGTGCTCGGTATCCATTCCAGTCACCAAATGTAGGCAGACAATGTCTGCTTCACAAATAATCCTTTTGCTTTTTATTAGCAGGCATGTGTTTGAAGAAAAACATACAAAGTGAAATATTCAGAAAATATTCTCTGGCCAATGGTCTATGCAGGAATTGAAAATGCAAGACTCTAAAATGGTTTTTCTTCAACAACACAGATAAGGCCAACCTGGGAAACAAGCTTTACTCAGGTTCGGGAGACAGAGCAGATATCAAAGAGAAATGGAGGGATGGTTGAAAGGCCTATGAAAAATAGAGGGAAGGATGCACATCAGTATGACAGCCTATTTGGAAAATTTATGCTTTAGTATTGCCTGTGTACTGCTCTCATTCCCATGGCAAAGAACATGTGGTTAGAAACCTAGCTGAGGGCAGGAGAAGGACAAGTCTGATGCAGTCATTTTCATTTTTCCTCTTTGCTCAAGGAAAGCCCCTGCTTTGAGAAAATGGTCTTACATTGGCAGCTGTGACCCACTTTTGCACATTCATACTTGAGCTATGATATGCGCACTCACTCACATACACACACCCACACACCCCCACATGCAATAATGCATCAGTGAAGAGGAAAACAGAGGCATCTGGAGAAGTCGTCCTCTGGGAGGCATTGACATGATTTGCGGGGGCTCACTGCGTTTCCCATAACTTTGGTAGTGCAGCGTTCTGCTAGGTGAATTTGCGTCGGGTTCACTGTGGCAGCTGATGGCTGCACTGCTAATTGGTGAAATACATACGCAGACCAGTGTAGAGAGCTGAGGAATGTACCGTACCATAATGTAAAGAGGCATGTGAGACCACACAATGTATAAATAAGTGCACATTAATGTTTAAGCTTAGTTTAAGTGTCTCCTCAGGAGTGAGGAGGAGAAGTTAAGTTCTGAATTGTTAAGAGCTGAATTGACAAATGTCATCTTGGATATGAGGCCTTGCTTGTGGTTTTTGAATTCCTCTACATACTCTGCAAGCTCAGGTCATTGTTATTTAAGGAGCACGAGGAAGGAGAAAACATTTAAGTGTGCCCCTGGTTTTGAAGCCCCTATGTGGTCGATTTAAAAATCTGTGACCCTGATGACCCCAAAATTGTATCAAAAATGACACTGGTACATGTGAGAGGGGTTAAGGAGTACCTGACATGAAATAGTATGTCAGTAATCTGATTTTAACCACCAGCTGTAAATCATTACTTATTTAGGAAAAACAGGATCACAGGTGCTTTCAACAAGATGCTGCAGTGTCTTTTTTTCATTTGTGGAGTTTTTGAATCGGAATAAATTATCAATATAAAACTGTGCTTTACATGTTGATGCCTCCACGTGGGGCCCCAATACTTCCTACAACACTTTGAAAAATGCGATAGATGGTGGTGGACTATGGTCAGAGTTACTAGTGGTGCTATTCATCAAAAAACACAGGTGACAACATGTCACTTTTGTGTCAGTGTGTGTTAGTGTTCATATTATCATCTTATAGAGTTGATACATGTTAGCAAAGAGTTACCTATGTCTCTGAGTCCAGCTGACATGTAGCAACATTATCATTTATTTGGTGTCACTAGTCTGTACAAGTTCCTGTGGGAAATATCTGGCTCTTTAGCTGCTAAATGCTATTTACCAGCTAGTTGCTAACTTAATGCTAAAACCAGCTCCCTGTTGCGGCTATATTAAAGTTGTGGGCTGTACGACCGAAACAATGAGCTGAAAGATACGAAAATGCTCTTTAGGAGATTCATTTAAAAATATTTAACTGTAAAATAAAATATTAACATCAAGCCTTCAAAATGTCATGTCCCAACCATGATGCCACAAACACTATAGTCATGTTTTTCACAGCACAGATGTGGATTATCCCCAATTCCCTAACGACAATTCTGGAAGATTATCATAATCTGTAACTAATTACACTTTGAAAGAAAGCTTCCAATTCCTATACAGGGATATCATTCCCTAGGCATACACACCATACCATCAGCCTCTATTCATTATATTCTACAAAGGGGCACTACAGTAATAATCATTTACAACCCCAACCACTGAGCTCTGTGAATATATGGCCCTGATCAAAAGCCAACACTGAACATCAAACGGTCTCATTCAGTTGTAAGTCTGACTGTAAATTAGTAAGACATTGTATTGTGCCAGCGCTGGTGCCAGGGACAGGAGCAGGGACAGGATTTTAGACTAACAAAGTGATGACAGCATGCTGGCAAGGGCTATTACTCCAGACCCGACACACAGTTTATCCTGAGGAGGCAGCTGGTAAAGGGCTAAAAGCTAAGAGAAAATACAGGACATAGTTAAAATGTTTCAGCAATTGCAAAAGTGATGTGATGTATTCAGTTTGTTTCGTTCGGTATTAGCACACCATACAGGAAAGAAAATATATGTATGACTCACTTTATTGACAGTTTATAAGGCCGCAGCAGTGATGTATGACATGAGAAACACCTCTTCATCTTGTTCGTTTTGGGAGGTGCTGTGTTTTCATATCAGAGAAGCTGTCTGGGTTTTAATTCTCTGCCCAGCTTGACACACCACCAGCCCCACGTTCCACTTGTAGCCCTGTGGGCAAAAAAAAAATGGAGCACAATGAGAAATTCTTGACAAAGCACTTTCTAGAGTAGGACTCAGCATCACGCATAGTTAAACTCAAGGGGACAGTTTCTCTTAAAAGCCCTTGTACCAGCCCCGGCTCTTTCTGCAATTTGGGAAACACTGTTTTCAAAAGAAATTGGGTCGTCGTAATGGCAGAAGAACATGGCATGTATAAAGGACCGGCCCCTGGAGAGAGAGCGAGAGGAGTCAAGAACAATGGTGGCCTGCTCAGACGGGGCTGTGCTTCATTGCTTTGTCAGTGCTGTAACAGCAACGTCTTGTCTGCTGAAAAACTGGTATTCTTCAGCCCTCCCTTCTGTTTCCCACACATTCAGGTAAAGTGTATCATCTCAGGGCACAGAGTTGGCACGCCGCTGATCTTGGGTCATTCATAAACAAATAAGAAGCTTAAGGTGTTTCTAAGCCTTAATGATTTTGGAGTTCAGTGCTTTCACTGGATAAAGGAAGGTCTTTTGGTGGTCATGTGGAAAAAAACAGAAAATCCAAGCCACTCTGAAAATGTGTCTGAAGCCTTTATTCTGCATGGCTAGTTATAATTGCAAGCTTAAAATTAAGGAAGTAGGAGAAAAATAGATCCAAGGCACTCGAAAAATCAGTTAAAAGCCTTTATTCTGCTCAGCTGGTCACTGTGTAGTTTGTGACTTGCAGTTATGACTAACAGAAACGTGGAGGCTTTTTAATAGATTTTTGCAGTGCCTTGAATCTTACTTTCCTACCTAATGATAAGCAAATCTTACCTTATTTTAAATGTAACCCTGAGAGACAAGAGTGTCAAGGATAGAACAGGACAAAATGGAATAGAACAGGGTAACAATAAAAAGCCTGACTCTTAAGCATTTGTAAAGAGTACATAAATGCCTTTTTTGGTTACTGGTTTATAACAGACTTTAATGTCTTTTAGAAATTATGTTTATTGCTCTGAGTGAATGAAGTCCTTTGTTCTTGTACCATATTTTTGTCATAGACAGGCAGTCTGTGTGAGTTGTGGGTAGAAAAAGCACAGGACTTTGATTTTGGTCAGTGCTTTGTAGCATGTGGTGACTTTTAGTCAATGAAAGCACTTTGGCTGAGGTAAGGGGGAGATTGTCTTTCCAGTTTAATATTGTCAAATATTTCTGTCCTTGAATTCCCATTTGACTTCTTGACTTCAGTATCTATCCAAGACCAATGGGTTTCCCTGACCTTAACCTAGTGCTTTGAGTTGCTGAAAGCCATAAAACTTTATTCTGATCAAAATGTTATTTAAAAACAATTTTTTGATTATGTTGAGAAAAACATAATTCAGATGGCATTATGTTTCTCTCAAAACTTAAAAGCTGTTCCAGATTCAGGGAGACAAGATTGTAGAATCATATATGTATTTACATGTTCTTTTTTTATTTAATGTTTTTATTGTGAAGTACTGTAATCTTTGTTTTGAAATTTTATATATTAATAAATCTTTACTTGCTTACTTAATAATGTAATTACAGTTTCTGAATAAAGCCTCATAGTTTGATATTAAGTTAAAAAAATCACTCACAGAAAAGTAGCTAAAATTCCTCGTGTTTAAAATTCATAAAGACGTGACTATACGAGTCTACAGTTACCGATCATTAATGGTCGGGGTGATCATGTTGATACATGAGTTACGGATGCTTCATGTGAGGATTTTGAGTAATATCATGCATTAATAAACACTGAGTAGGAAGAGAATCACACTCGGCATAGATTATTTTAGCTCTATCCTCCTCTGGTAGCTTCCTCCTGCTCACAACACTTGACACACATTGATGCAGATGATCGGCAGAATCAGCCACAGAGATGAGTCAAAAAAGTCAGCAAATTGCCACCATAAGTGACCGGTCATTCCAGACCGTGTAATAATAGTAAATTTTATTTCTATAGCAGCTTTTAAAAACAAGAGTTATGAGGTGCTTCACAAAATAAAATACCATAGAATATAGTTGCAAAAATAGCAAAACATTTTCAAAAACACCATACATAAAAACAGGGATTTCAAGAGGATCTCCTGGGTGCACTGAATTAACCAGGGGTGCATTTTATTTGCTGATAAGTTTTTCTGTGACAGAGTAGATATACAAATTATTCTTTTAAATTTTTTATATATATTTTCTAACAACTACACCACAGTCGATTATAAACAGTTTAAAATGTTTTTATAGCATGTTTATAAATGCTTATTAAGGAGGGAGTAAAATAAAGTGCTGCCTAGAATAAGCTGAAATATAACACATAATATTGAAAATAATGCAACCACAATCTAAATTGAGTGATACAATAACAGTAATGAGGCACCCTTAAGAAAAAAAGAGATGATGTAATGGAACCAAATGCATCCTCATGCAGGATACATCCTCAATCACGTTTACTGCAGGAACAGAAATGGATCTGAAACATTAATGGAACATTATCCCAGTTGATCACAAACTGCAGCACACAGATGTAGAAGAGTCAGACTAATACATTTCCTTCTGCCTGCTTATAGACCTGCTTTAGGCTCTTTCAGTGTTTGGAAATACAGTGATATGAATCATGAAGATGACATAACGTCTAGATTCCTCCTGTGTTTTTGAACGGTTTTGCTTCAGTCTGCTTTTATTTGCTGCTTCCTGTCCTGATCTATATGTCTCAGAGCGCATCTATATCTCATGCTGAAGTCCCAGAGAATAGTTAAGTAGTGAGGAGTTTAAATTTTTCATCACAACAAGTATGGCTGGTATCGTAAAACATGGTTACTAAGCAACTGCTTCTCAGCCTCCCAATCATTGGCGTTGTTGCTTTGAGATTCAGACACAAATATCATCACACTCTTTCCCTCCTCGGCATGTCGCTCAGTGTGCAAAACCTATATTGAATGGCTTCATTTGATGTGTGATAAATGGAAAAACAAAGTGCTTTTGACCTAAAAGTCTTTCAATCTAGCTCGCTGAAGGACAAATCTATCTCCTGAGTCAGTCAATCAACTTCTGCCTGATGTGCTGAAGGTGTATTAGCCATTCAGGAGATACTGTAAGTTTTATAGGAGAGGCTTAGACTTTAAATTAGGATCTTTTGGTACCCTAACCTGCTGCCAGTCACACCGATGGTGATAGTGAAAAAAAGATGCTTAGGCAAAGCGTTTTTTCCCCCTACTGTTCCTGTCAGGGAGCTTTTGAAATCCTTTTTCTAATGAGAGCTGGCATTCCACCTTCCTTCAGTATTTCTCTGGAGGGGAAGCAGGGAGGGTTAGTGACAGAAGGATGACAGCACTGAAAGTGCCACAGTCAGTAAAGTCTTTCGCTTTCAGCTTATAGAGAAGTCACACTGAGGTCTGAGATTTGTCTGTTTTATAAACAATGTCATATGATTGTGAGGTGGCGGTCAGCTGTGTGACCTCCATCTGCAGCAGTGATATCTGATCTGACACCACTGGCTGTTCCAGCGAAGGTTTGACAGGCCGTGCTGATAGAGATGGAGCCCGGCAACTTTAAAAGGTCCCATGACAATATGTTTCTTTTATTCTCCTTTATAAAACAGCTCAGACAGAATATTGTTCACTTTATCATTTTTGCAAATAAATATAGTATTTTTTTTATTAAATAGGGCAGGTGTTATTCTGTATGTTTCTTATTGTCGGTAAATCACATGAAATGACAAAAACAAACAATTTTCTGACTTCACTACTACGACTTCGACCCTCAACCCAAATGTCAATATGTTCCTACAATGTAAAATTTAGATTTATTTTCTAAAAAGGCTTAATAATTTCCTTTAAAAAAGAGAGAAAAAAACAGACACTAGTTTTTGACAAGCAATGTTCAAACTTGAGGAAATAGTACATTTGTCAACTATTATTTCATAGTTATTATTTTAGCTGCAGCTTAATCCATATATCAAGCTGTAGAGAGTATTTCTGGCATCAGGAAAGTGTAAGTGTGATTGAGTCAAAATAAAACACAGAGTGTGTTCATGGTAATGAGGGAACATATAAACCTGTTGTGTCCGGATGACATGGAATGTGCTTCAGTGATGTGTTTTTATTTGTTTTTGAACAACATTTGTCAGAGTTCGCAGTAAAAGGAATGGAATATATAGGCTTTGGATTCACGCAGAACACTTGTTAGCACATTACATTCATTATTGGTTTGCATCTGTCCATATCATTTTTTGACAATAAGCCTCATCCTGTAAATGAACACATTGGCTATGTCTGCACAGGGAGAATAGATATAGCGCTTCATCCAGATTGGCTGAGATTAGGTGACTACTCCAAGCTGGGGACACACTGCATAATTTAGAGCTTGATTTCAACCCTGAATTGGCCGTGCTGATTTTCAACACTGTAGTGAATCTGCTCTCTTTTGTAAAAGTGGGGCAGGTCATCGTAGACATTTGCCACAGAGCATCTTTAATTAGTGTGTTTTCACCTCCTGACCTGCTGAAAGCAGGCATACAAGTTCTAATGCTGTGCATTGGCTTTAATACAAAGTATTTTAGTACCACTCCAAAACAAGCGCATACACAGATGATGTCCAATTCATCAATGATTTGAAAGTCCAGGCTAGTTGTGCTGTAAATAACGACTATGTAAATGCAATCTTTTGAAGAAGTGTCGAAGAGCCATAAAACATGTTTCTCTGTCCACAATCATGCGCTGTGCTATTAGTAAGATTTCAACTCACCCTTCAATAGACATAACTGAGTCTTCAACAAAGAATTCAGGACTATAACCTGCATCGGTTGATGTGGAGACATCGGCCAACCGCTGGAGAAAAGTTTGATGTGAGCTGTGAGACTGAACAAAACCAGTAACGCTGTGGACTGAAAAAAAATCACAACATGAGCTAAAAAAGGGTAAAATGGGGAAATTGCAGAGATGGGAGATAATTCTCTGTAGGTTTATCACTAGGTATGAGCCCTTTCACATAACACATAGTAATTTGATCATTCTTTTAGTCTAAAAATATCTATCAGAACACTGAATAAGATATATATTAATAGCCTTGATGCCAGTTTTGCAGCTCAACATTTTCTGCATTTCAGTAATGATGATACAGAGCATTACCCTGACTTCTATCTATGACTTACTCTGCATTTATCTCTTTCCCTTCTGCTTTCCATGCAAATCACAACACAAATCACAACTGCTGTACTCGATAAAAAATGTTTTTTTGTCTGAGTAGTAAATGTTGCTTAATTCTTTTGGCAGTGCTCACTTCTTTTTCCATTACAACTTACAACTGGAAAAAACAATCTTTTAACATGTCTGGGACTCGGTTTTGTGCTGGAAAGTGGGTTTTTGAAAATGCATCGAGTTAAATTAGATCCCCTCACACTCAATCACATTTAACATCTACAATAAACATCTGTGATCATATGTTTACCGTATATAAATGGAGAGAGTCTTAATTCCCCCTATAGACCTCTCTCCCATCTGTCCAGGGTTTTATGACAGGCTTTCGCTTCTCTGATCTTTACTATGGCTCCTTTGGCCCGCATCATTACAGCCTCCTGCCTGCCAGAAACACTCCACGGAAACAAGGCGCTATATTCCCCTCACGTCGCACGCGTTCCCGGACAAGGCGGTTAACTGCATTTTAAAGTCCTGCTCTCACCCTGCAGCTTCCACACCTCTCTGTAGCTGCTGATGTCAAGACACCTTCAGTTGTTTGTGATCAGAAAGTGTCGAGTGCAAATATGGTGCGTAATATAGCTCAGTGTTCTCCAGCCAAGTGCCACTGAGAGAGATGTGTGCAGGTTTTCATTATAAACGAGCTCTGTACCTGCTGATTGGACTGGTTGAGGGTGTGTTCAATAGTGAACTCTCTACATGTCATTGGTAAACATTGGTATAGCTGATTACTGAGGAATAAAATGCATGTGTAACGAGGACAGAGCTGTGTGTAGGAGGGTTCTATATAGCTTTGGCTCATTTCTTTACAGCAGTGTTGAAGCATACTTCACCGATAATTTAGCCCTATCAGTTCTCTATAATCCCCCAGGTGCCATGGCTTGGCACCAGACCAAAAATGAGCGACTTTATCTGAAATAATGAGTGTATTAACTGAGAGAGTACAGCCAATTACCGTTTCATCCTGAAAACGATGCTTGTTTACAGGCATGTAGCCACAAAATGATAACAGCCAGCTGCGCAAAAGGTCGAGGAATTAGTGCAAATGAACATGCGCGTAAAAAGAGGCGCAGAGAGAGGAGGTTGGTTGAAGGAGACGGGCAGCGGCCACGTTCTGCGGACAGAAGTCTGTCCAGCCATTTCATTTAGAAGTGTTAATGTCAGTGACCAGGCTTGCTTGCTTCTACGCTCGCTTGGTGGAGGAAGGCGAGGTTTGGGCTGCGGGGTGGGGGTGAGGTGAGGGGGGGGGGGTTACCGATAGTTGGCTGAGTTCTTACGCCAGCACTGAAGTGATGTAAGGGACAGAGGGAGGGAGCAAGCCGAGAAGGAGGGGAGAAGAAGTAGAGAGAGAGGGAGGGAGAGAGGGAGGGAGAGAGGGGCTCGGAGCTCTGATATTCTGCTCACTTACGGAGACCCAGACAGAGAGCAACTCCCCGACGGGCATCCTGACAGAGGTAGGCTGGCTTTCACACTCCCACTCTCTGAACATAGCAAGAAAAAAAAAGACATGCATTAAACGTTAAGTCAGATTTATTTGAAAACACAAACATAACTTGTCATGCATCCACGTTCAGTCGAGCACAGCCACGGTGAGGGCGTAAATGCTTAACATGAGGATAACATGTTCATTTGGAAGATACTGTGATGTCTGTGTTTCGTGTTACCGAGATGAATGCCTCATGCAGACTGCAAGAAAGACTTAAAGAAAGACTTATCCCAGTGACTGAAATCTGTCAAGTTATCTGGACGCGTAGGGGTCTTCTAATTAATAGTGACGTGCCTATGACGTGAGGCCGATGCCTAATGAGCCCGTTTGGCGTATTTGTTCCCCCAGCACTAACTTTGACTTCAGCAGAGCTGACCGGGGCTCCGGGAATCAGCACCTCGGACAGCGCCGCCTCCGCCAGCCGCCCCGCCGGAGAAGAGCGCGCAGAGCCCGCGCGTCCGCCCGCTCCTGTGCGCTCGGGACATGGTGCTCCGCCGCCGGCGCTCTCCGCTGGGTCGCAACAGACTTTAGTCGGTCTGTTGCATAATAATAGCAGAGAAATGTCCTTGACAACAGTCCGCACAGAGTTGTAGCCTATTCAGCATGACGGCTGCACAGGAGACCGAGCGAGCAGGGGAAGACTCGCTGGCGAAACTTACACAAGACTGAACCTTTGCAGGTTTAACCAGAGTTCAAGCGTCTTTGCCAAAACATAAGACTTACAGAGTTCTTCACACTACCATGGGGATAAGGCACCTTTTGTTGCTGCTAATATACCTGGACCCGCTGAGCGTGTTGAGCGCCGCCACCGGCGGTAAAAAACCCAAGCCGGCGCCCAGGAAGGCTCCCAAAGCCACCGCGGTCCCCACGGTCGCCCCGCCGCAGAAGACCCCGCAGCCGGCGCCCGCCAGCAACCACGACACCTGCCTGGGCTACTACGACGTGAGCGGCCAGTATGACAAACTGTTCGAGTGCAACAACACGGACCACCGCTACTGCTGCGGGACGTGCTACCTGCGCTTCTGCTGCGAGTACAAGAAAGACCGGCTCGACCAGAAAGCCTGCAAGAACTACCACACGCCGGTGTGGGTGCAGACGGCCGCCCCGTCCCCGATCCCCACCGGTGAGACGTACGATCCCAGCATGGATCAGACCAACACGGCCGTCTACATCACCTGTGGGATCATAGCCTTCATCATAGTGCTGGGAGTGTCGGTCAAAGTTGCTTACGACAAAGCCACAGAGCCGCCTCAGGAAATGAACATACACAGGTGAGTAATAGACGGTGTAAAAGCACATGCTAATGCGTTAAGGAGTCGTAGATCCATGCGATGTGTTTTCAGAACAAATACGTCCTCCTGTCAGTATCTTCTAAGTTCCACACGAGGAGCTCATCCTTTGCACCATTAGGTGTATAAACCGGACTCTGACTGGATGAACTATAATGCAGACAGACGTGTAGAGTTCAAAGGGCAGGACTTTTACCAGAAAAAGTCCTAAAGTCATATCACGTGTGTCCAATGTACCACTTTAAACTCAATATAGCTATTTATATTATAAGATGAGGTCAGAGGGCTTTTTTTCTCTGTATCAGAAATAATGAAGGGAAAATGAGACTGGAAGCGTTTGAATTAACTAATATTCAGTTGAACACCTTTCAGAACAGGTTCTGCTAGAATTTCAGCAGATGCTAAATCCCTAAGAATGAAAGCCAAAAATAATGATGTAGGAGTTGAAAGAGAACTACTACAGTGATTGTGGTAGGCTGGTGTTCATGAAGCCAGAGAGTGTGTTCATCTCTTTTGTGTGGGAGTGAGCGGAGCTGATGTTCAACATTTAGTTTGGATGTTTTTTAGTTTATATTGCAGATTAAAAAAAAAAAAAATCCCCAATTAAGCTGAGATAAAAGTGGCGCCTGTAATGTTTTAGTCCTACTACCCTAGATGTTTGGCTCAAGAGGCGACCGAGTTAAGGACTCCGGCTGTCAGATATCATACTTCAGACCCTGACCCGCTATCCTCCCCCACCCAAACCCTCTGCACATGGCTGTCTGGTGTGTTCAGGTGGGGATTTAACAAGAATGCTCAGCAGAGATGGGATACCATGGTGAATGATTGCATCTCACCTCCTCCGCCCTCCGCTGGCTCCTGCTTCCTCCTGGGGGCCACCGTGAGAGTTATCATACATCAGTGGACCACATGTTGTAGACTGTAGCCACATCAGTGAACAAATGCTGACACACATTATTTCCTCAAGATTGAATAGGTTTTTTTATGGGATGCATTATTCAACACTTGAGCAATCTTAAGACTGTGAATAATGGATAATGTTAACGTTGGAGCTGTATCAAGGTCATGTGACATGCATGCACCGCTGCACATTCAATAAGGAACAGGCAGAGGAGGGGTAAAGCTAAAATATTAATTTAAAAGCAAAGGTTATGCCGGTGATACATTTGTCGTACAAACGCTTTGAGCTGCTGCAGTGCTGCAAAAGTAATTTGATTTCTATTTTCTAAAGCTATGCCAGAAAAAGCAAACAAACACTTTTTGAACTTTCTTTCATCATGATTGCTTCTCCCTCTCTTCCACTCTCCCCCCTCGAGGGCTCTATCCTTCCATATGCACCTGGTGCGGTCTGAAAAACATTCAGATTCAACCCAATTAGACGAGATACTCACATCCAATGCTGTTTCTCTTGCAAATGAACATTCGTCATGTTCCCAGCCGTAAAAAGAGAAAAGAAGAAGAAAGAGAGTAGTTCTGAATTACCCATAATAGCACAACACTGTCTAAACAATTAGCAGCAATTCGTCGTGCAGAAAACAGATGTACTAATACTTCGTTTTTAATTCAGTTCAGCTGCACTGAGAGAGAAAAACTGCACAAAATATCCCTTTGGTTGTGCATTAACAGTTTTTCTTGGTTTTATTTTGTTCCCAGGGCCCTTGCAGACATCCTGAGGCAGCAGGGGCCAATCCCTATATCACAATATGACTGTGAGAATTTTGCAGCGATGAACGGCTCCCCCAAAGACAACACCCCAATCAGAACCTCATCCAAGAACCACTACACCCCTGTTCACACCTCCAAATCCAACCACGGTAAGAGCTCTTCTCTCTCCACTGAACACTCAAAGCTCTACAGCTTCACAAGCATCCACATGACTGTTGGTCAAATAAAGCTTGAAGGTAGATTTCAGCAGTTTAACCTTTAGCCTTCATCCATTTTTTTTGGTATATGAAATACATTTCCAATATATATGTTCATTACTTGTATGTGAAGTCCGAAAAAACACTCACTGTGCTCACTCTTTCAGCAGTGTAATCGCCAGTGTTAACATCCTGTAATCATCCGATTTGAGTAAGAGAGTGCGAGGGAGAGAGCAACAGAAAAATAGAGGGGCCTGCTAGCGGAGATAATTACAGACTTGCAAGGTAGCACGGCCCTGCAGTCTCTGACAGGCTGAAAGTAATGACCTCTCAGTCAGTCACTGGGTGAATCAAACGCAGCACACGTGGTTTGATTTAACCCCACAATTCAGAGAACAGACAGGAGACATAAATTGGTAATATGGCTAAGAACTGCAAAGGAAAAACAAGGAGTCTGAAGGAAGCCAGGCAGCACCAGCAGGTTCTCAGGCAAAGCAGGTGTTATCAGATCGGGAGAGGCAGAAACACTTGGGGAGAAGGACACAGATGGAAAATAATGAGATATTATAAACACAAAGGAGTCACTGAGATGGAAAGAAAAACAGAGAGACGCGTAGTCTCTGCACAGGAAAGGCAAAGAAATATATCACTGTGAAAAATTGTAGGTTTTGATTTTTCTAGCTGTTACAGCACCAAAATAATGGTAGATGTGTAGTTTGCTGTTCCTCCTGGCTGAATTATGTAAAAAAAATACTTTTTTTAAAGCTACTTCATGAATTATGTTTTTTTGGACTGGGAAATAATCTTTTGATAATGTGTGAATAAAAAAATATGATCACATTTACCCTCCCTCCACTCAACCCCACCAAGATATTTTGTAGCCTCAGAGCAACATTTTGCCTTATGGGTAAAAATGGGAAAATCTGATTTCTGTTGAAAATGTACATTAATATCCATTGAAAACCATATATCTCTATATGTGATTTTTTAAAATAAAACTGAAGTATCAACTTTCCCTTTGTGGGCTGAGAAAGTTCTACTACTTTTAAGCTACGTAAACCATTTTAAATCCCAGACGATTGTCTGAAAAATGCATCATCATAAAGCTGAAAACAGGGCTGTTTTTCTTAATTCATGGAAAGTTTAAATACAACCATTGGTCTTCAGTTGGTTTGTCATTCTGTGCGCTGCCTTTGCATAAGAAATACAAAGGATAAGAGAAACAATATAATTAAATGTTCACATGTTATTCTCTCCTATTCCTTACTTCAAACCTTTTCCACCCCACACTTTGTGAAAAGCTGTTTGTATTATTATACAGCAAATCCAGATTATTCTTCGTTTAATAAATATCTTTTTCTATAAGGACCAAGAATGTGTGTTTCTGCATGTTTGCACCCAACTAGTGAAACTTAGCTAACTGCTTCTGAAACCCGATTGGTGGATATAATCTCCCTCACGCTCACTGTTACCTTAAAAAGACCCGATCAGCCTGATCAGGTTAATTTTTACTTTTTAGGTTCCACCTTTAGACCATAAAATGCACCAGTGTCACTATTAGTTGATATCAAGATCACTGATCATTATTATAACTTAAAAGACATATCCATCCCTGAGCATGGTATTATCCTATCAGTAACCTACTGTAACTGCCCAGCATTGCCAGATGGATGGTCACAGTTTAGGGTTTTATTTGAAAATAAAACATGTTATTAAAATCCTCCGTAATTTTTTTATAGAGACTAATGCACACGGCACATTAATGCACATGGTATCTTGATTTAAAGATGTTAGTGAGATTTACTCGAACCTTGTCTGACTTCTTCTGAAGGCCATGACACAACTGCAGCAGCATTCTGAAGTTCTGAAAGCCAAACATCACAGCACCTGATACATGCAGTTCTTACAGTGGATCTGAGCTACAGGGAAAATCTTTTTTCTTCCTCGTCTCTAAAAATTAGAAAAGACTGTGCATACTCTCAGCTTTATTTGGGTTTACACAGTCTTATATGTCATGTACACTTGGCCTCTTTCTGCCACTTCTGTAAATATCAAATACTTGCTGGGAACATTTTCTTGCAGCTCGGTGTTTGTTGCGAGCACAGTCTGCTTCCTTCACTGTTGTGACCACAGTCTGCGTCCATTCACTTTGCGTCTCCTCTGCTCAGTCACGGCATTGGTCCGCTTCTAATGGTCACTAGCTGGCTGTGCAGGAGACATGGCTGATACGCAGCTGCACGTGGCAGGCTGCCTTCAGCTCGACCTTGCATGCGTTTATACTCAGTAAAGGTCGAGCATCACTTTATCTGTCTTTCTGTCACTCTGCTTGGCTGTGACTGTTTGCCTGTTTGCACACAATCACTGCAAAGAGAACACAACTCGGGCCTGCTCAGCCCAGTCTACCCCAGCCAAGCCCCCCCCTCAGCAGGGACCACAGCAGTCCTGATGGGGTTGGACATGAAAGGCAGTGACAGCCTAGGCAAAGCGTGGTTAATGTGTGCATATAAATTGGGAGCTCTATGATGCTTTGGAGAGGGAGCCCACTCGCTCTCACAGAACATGCATATTCATGTGCGCCTAAATGGGCATTTGGCACAGAGTGGGGAGGCAGGCTTCTTAAAGGATAGCAGCGTTAATTTTCAAACTGGTGTATTTCATTTAAATGTGGATATTGTGGCTCTAAGAGTTGTGCTAACTTTGCACTTGCCACCTTTGCTGTAGAGATTCAGAAAAACGAGGACTTGCGCAAAACAACGCAGAGTCCGTCTCCTGCAGCTTTCCAAAAACACATGATTTTTACATGAATCATTTCAAACCCTTGTGTCACAGACAGTAAACACAGATTGTAGCTGCCTGGGTTTGCTGTTATGCTAACTTATAGGGATCTGCATCCAGGGCTACAACTTGCTGGCTGATCCAACCCTGGACTCTGAGTATTCATCCACACGCCGGTTTGTTTACATGTTTGAAGCTGACTTTCACTGCAGTTATACTGTCCTGAGGAAACTGAGGAATACTTCTGAGGGAAAAGCTAAATGGAATGGCAGATTATGCCTTTGACTATTATGAGGCTGAGTCATTTTGCTCTGGTGGTTGATTCTGTTTATCCAAACTGGAGTAAACAGATGAGGAACTAAATCAAACAGGCAGAAAGGCAACATGACTGTCCTGAAAGACAACATAGCTCAGAAAACTGGTATTCCTGCGGTTACTGCTCGACACAGTTGACTGAGAAGGAAAAATTTTGCTTCAAATATTGGGAAATGTTGATAGTAATTCCAGTAGTGGATCTACAAGAAATGATTCTGTGGCACTTATCATCATTATCAGACATTGAGACTTTTATTTTATCTCCCCAAAATTGATTCAAGAAAAGACAGAGGGTGGTTGGACAAATGCTCAGCTCTCCCTCTGGTAAGAGACGCAATTACAACATGTATAACACGTGAGGAATTACAATATATGTGTCTCACAAGCAATAAACGCCTATATTCTTGGACCCACTTTGAGCTGAAATTACAGTGGTAGCTGAGCGGAAGAAGACACAATTGTGTGTGAAAATTAGCCCCAGGTAAAAAAAAAAATAAAATCCCAAACTAAAAAGAATGTGACATCTCAGAGCAGTGTTATGAAGAATGATTAGATCAGCTAGTGATCTGACCCAGATGTACATCTCTGTATAGTTAGCACAACGGCTGCTCTTAGCGGCTACTTTCTGTGTGTAATTTCACTCAGACTCAGAGACAAGTGTTTGAAATGACTCACGTAAAAATCATATTCACTTGGAAAGCTGGTTTGGTATGCTGTTTCGCGCTAGTCCTCGTTTCCCTGAATCTCTACCACACAATTCAATTCAATTCAGTTCAGTTCAATTTTATTCACATAGAGACATATCATAACAGTTATCTCAGGGCCCTTTTTATATAGAGCAGGTCTGGACCAGACTCTTTATAGTTATCATTTACAGAGGCCCAACATTTCCCACACACAAAGGCCACATTTATGGGAAAATATGTAAGGTTGAAAAATAAACTTTAAGGAGAGGCTCCTCTACTCAGGTCATCACTGCTGAGAATGACACTTTACTTCCAGAGGTTTTTTAAGACAGTTTTAAATCAGGTGGGGAGACCTCACAAAGCAGGTGGCTAAAAGGTGCGAGGGGATCCTATCAGTTCATCAAGGATGGGGATCAACATCCATTTCTTCTTTGATTCTCAACATGTAATGATGCCCTGTCTCTCTAAGAATTAATCACTCCCTCACTGAAGTATCTTTTTATCCTTAGAGCTTTGGCTCAATTCTAAAAATACATGCTGGTTTTTATTTATTTATTTTTTTTACAATACAGACCTTGTGTGGTGACATGGTATCCTTGGTGCACTGCCTGCATTTTAGAAAGATATATTCCTTTAAATAAAAACAGGGCCTAAAGCAAAAACAGTACAGACAGCACAATATGATACCAGCAAAAGTGCTGCTATTTTTATTCGCATCCACTCTGCATTGTTGCGGGGCTCAGATCCTCTTTTAGTTGGGGTGTAAACATAGAGCGCCCCACAGCCACAACAAGGAGTGGACCTTGTTGGGAGGAGCAGGTACCTTTACAGGAGTTTGCCGTTGGTTAAAGTAAATAATAACCACTTCTCTGAGTAATGCAGTTTGGCCCACAGCTCTCCTCAGATGCAGTTGATTTATTTACTGCACACCACAGGCTAAGATTTGCCTTTTTTTTTTTTTTTTTTAAAGTGTTGCTTGGTTTACTCCCTGACATTTTCCTAATGCACAGAATGATGAAATATAGTTTTCAGGTAGTGCATAGGGTAGCTGTTTCCTCTGTCTCTGTGTTTACTCAACAGAAACCAAAGGTAATACAATTACTCCAATATAGTAGTTTGGAAAACTGGAGTATGAGTTATGGGGCTGTGTTTGCTGGACCAAAAGAATAAGAATAAGCAGCGTAAGAAGAATGATTATGTTATAGAGCATGCTCTTGTTCAAGTTGAAAAGCCTTCAGCCAGTATCTGTACAGTATGTCTTTGAGATCCTATGCAGCTCGCAGGGGATTTGAGCACTCAGTTATGAGTCAGTCAGAGATGAGCAGCCTCCCGAGCTTAAAGGTCAGCTGCTGTGAACAATTAGAGGTCGTGATGATAGAATAACATTTCCAGCTATTTAGCAGCTTTGACATGACCTTCAGATATTTTTAAATGTTGGCTGAGTGTAGTGTGCTCTCTGAGAGTTACTCAAAACACAGGGTTTTGCCTAAAAACAAAACATTGATTTAATTGCTCTAATTATCCTCCAATAGGCACTTTTATAATCATATTCAATGAGTCCTCCTGCAACTACCGCAGACAAGCATAAAACACCTCTACCTTCTGCCTGCAACCTCCCTCCAATTAATCCTTAAAGTGTGCAGCTGAAACATCTCCACTGTGACCTCACTGGCTCCCCATTGGCTAGATAGTCATCTTCCACATGTTAAAACAACATTTCTATGCTGACTGCATCAACATGTTTAATAGAAGCTTCCTCCTGAGTGCACCTGAGTTAAAGCTCAGCATCTGAGAGTCCCCGCCTAATTGCCTCCTGCCCTAGAACTCATTATTGCCCCTTATTATAAAGGCCGACCTCTGCCCCCCCTCAACCACCACCACCACCTTAGTGTACGTGTTTATGTGTATGTGAAGAGGTTCGTGTGAAGGTAGGGATCCATCAGCCTTGCTTTCTAGTAGCAGTACCAGTTAATTATGGGCCAGTGTCAATCAGGATACTGCACTGCACCATTAGATTCATGAGCAGACAGGGGCAGGGTTAAAAGAGAATGGACGTATATCTTTACCTAGATGGCATTAAAAAGGCATCTTTTTCAAGAGGTTCAGCGCATACTTCAGACTGAGAGAGCGCAAGACGAAGATAAAGATACAAAGATATGCAATGCTAAGCTACAGCTGAACGACTTTGTCGAGATGATGTACACAGCTCCATGTCCATTCTGGCTGATCGGCATGTGATAATGCTATAAAATCAGTATACCATGTAAATTACCTCTGCCTGGCTGTGTTAAACCTTAATCAACCTTGGAGTCAGATAACCTCCACGATGCGAGCCACACAGCACATCCAGCTTGGTTCAAGGTATAATTATCTTATTATTCACATTTTTTGACTCTCAGAGGTAATTCAGAGGTGTAGGTGTCCAGTCAAGAAGTCTGATTAAAAAAGTATTACCATATGAATTCTCAGTGCCCGCTAGCTCCGGTGCCCGTTCATTTCCATGGCACATTGTTGAGGTGAAAGTCACGAATTTCTTTTTGCCAAGGACGATAAATTCACAAAGCGTAGCCTTCCCCCTGCAGGCTCTTCATGCTACCTCACCTTAATGAGCAGGGAATGGAAGCAGAAGGAAAGAGGGGGGGGTTGCTTTTGAAGGGTCTTTCAGATTCAAGGGGTTGACGCAGTGGGTCGTGGAGGGGCCTACCAATGACAAAGGTGACAAAGAAAGGCAGCAATAGCTAGTGTGTGTGACACACAGAATTGCTGGTATGATGGAAAGGGAAAATAACCCAGCAGATACTCTATCTGCAGCCATGAAAGCAACACTGAGAGAGGTGTGATTGAGTTCAAAGTGCATCGGTATGTTGGTGGTGGAATCATTGCTTTTTTCTGAAGATCATTGCACCTTGTTTAATGGGTGGTTCAAATCTCCACCATTTCCCTCTATTTGAGCTCGAGGGGAATTGAGACAGCGGTGAAATTTTCTCTTTGACACCACGAGGAAGACAAAAGTGGGGCCATTGAGAAAAAGATGGATTTGCCTGAATACTCTTTCTAATCTTTAACAGGTGTCCTGATAAACTTAATCATTTTATTTTAGGTTAGTGATCCCTGGCTTTTTTGGCTTGTCACCAATTAAAGGCGAATTCCAGTGATTAGAGCTGAAAAGATTAGTTTAGTTGCTGAAGTGATCAGTTATTCGATAGAAAATAATCAGCGATACAGTGATTATTAGCTCTTTGATGCTTTGGTTATATTATGATAACTATCTAAAAAAGAAACTCATATAATTTTACACATTAAAGTGAGTTTTCAGGTATCGGGGAGTACCACTGCATATGTGAAGAAAGTTGTATAAAGCCTTTAGTATGTCCAGAGGGAGCTGTACGAAGTCTGATAAAATGCCTCAGTGATGTCACCTGCGGCAGTGTCCCTTGAGAAGTATGTAAGAAGAATGTAAAAAAATCTTTGGGTGTGGAGTTAGAAGGAAGTGAGTTTACCAGACCCCTGTAGTCTGCTCCCAGCAAGAGGTTCAAGACCACATTGGTCAGTACCATCATAACAAACCTGATGCTCTATCTGAACTCTCCGCGGTCAGTTTTCATTGTGGGTAATGTAGACAAACGGTTTGGACAAAGAAGAAGCATGTGTGGAATAAAAGAGATGATATCTGTGACAACATTTTGTTTTCTCTTTTTTTTTGATTGGTTTTTTGGAACAAAACAAAACATTAGAATATGTCACCTTGGGCTTCGGGGAACTGAAATGGGCCATTTCTCATTTTTTATGGCATTTTATAAAGGATTGTTGGGCAAGTCAGGTCAGATTTTTTTAACAGAACCCAATATCACAAATCATAAATTTGCCTCAAAGTGGCTTAAAAATCTGTACAGCACAGGAGAAGATGGATTATACTATATGTACTAGATTTAATGGATTCATTGAAAATGTTGCATTAACTGAGAAAATAAGTAGCAGATCAGTCGATATTGAAAGTAATTGTTATGCTTCCATTAAGTCGAAAGACTTGAGAAACAGATTATTAAAAAAATGGTCTAAACTGAAGCAGTAAAGGCTGAGATATCCTGACTTATAGCCCTGTCCATGCAGTAGCAGGCTGAGTGTTTTAGGTGTGACTAGCACTGAGCATGTAAATTAAAAGCTCAGCTCTTATTGGGCAGTTATTTGCCCTCTTGCTGCTATGCTGGCACAAAACAAAGTAATTAATTTCCCGAGCGCTGTATTTCCATACATCATTTTTATATGCTGGTGGCTTGTGAAAGTTATAACATAGAGAAGAAAGAATCAAAGCATAGAACAACTGTGCCTCCATTTTTGAAAGGAATTTTAAAATATAAGACTGGTTTATTCCAAGCTGCTGTTCTGCTCTTTCAGAGGACATCCGAATGAATTTGGCCTTTTCTCAGCGTTCCCATGTCCCACAAATTTCATTCTTGTGTCATAGAGAGAGGTGCCATCATTTTTGTGGTTTAATTAATCAAAAATTTTGAGGTAATAAAAAACTTAAAAAATCGAAATTTGAAAAAAAATCTGACATATTCCATAACGCAAACTTGATAGCATCTGGCTCATGTCTGTAAAAACTCCACATCCCCATAATACAGGATTTCTGATATAGATTTTTCCCCAAAGCCAGGGTGAGATAACCCTGATAACATCCCTATGACATTGTCAGGTTTATCTTTTCAGACATGACAAAGCTTCTCTTGTATCACAGATGACTTACAAAAGTTTCTACAGTCTGCATAGTACACATGACTAGTAAACTGATCTCTATGTGAAAGATTGCTGGATTTCCCCTTTAAAATGTAGAAATATCCACATAGAAACAGAGTAAAAATACTTGAGGCCTATTATCACTGGTTGCATACCTGTTTGAGACAACCAACTCACAATTTTTCTTTGTTTTATCTGATTAATCTTTAGATTCGCAGGGGGAAAAGAAAAAAAAGAAGATAATCTGTGGAACATAAGTGTTTCTTACTGCTTTGCAATTCTGGTCATCTTATTGTGAACCCTGTTTAAGCCATCTTGCTAATGCTGCTAATACTTAACTGATCAGCACAAACTAATACTGTGTGTGTATGTCTGCCCGATTGTTTGTATCTGTCTCTCTGTGTGTCTGTGTGTGTGATTTCACATAAATGTGTGTATGTGAATGGTTCTACATGTCTCTATGTGGTGGCCCTGCACACCTGGCTCCGTGTATGTGTGTGTGTGTTTGTGTGTGTTCGTCTATGTGTGTCCAGGTCTCCACTATGGCAAGGAGAGCGTCCGCAGCAGTGGAGGCGCTGACCTTCACAACTTCATCTCCTCTGGTTTTGTGACACTAGGTCGAGGCCACCAGAAAGGTAAAGTACATTTTGCTTCTTTGTTTTTTATCTCTTTTCTCACACAGGAGATTGATTGAACTCATCTTAACCTCCTGAATACAAAAGCGACCCCTGTAATCTTCCACTTGCAACACTATAATCAACAAGACACAGACGGAGGTGACAAGTTTCCAGATTCAATTTTCGTCCTAAACAATTCACACAAACCTGTGCTGATGACTCCGAACGCATCCACAACCCATACATACAAACGTAGCCATTAGTCGGAACTAGAGTCCTCCCATGGGTAATACATTGATTAGTATTCAGCCATGTTGGCCAGGCTCTTGTGATTTATTCCCATCCATTTTGGCTCCACAAATCAGACCCAGTGCGTGTGTGTCACCTCGCCGGGGTTGTGTTACCTGATACTGCTTTCAAATATTTAATTGAATGTGTTTGTGTCAGAGCAAGAATGTGTTTAATGTTTCATGGTGGCAGACTATTTTAGTAAAAATTTACATGGTATGAATGTAATTTGGTTCCTCTACTGTGTACAGTATATATTTCCACTCTGCTTTCAAACCTGCTGATTTCCTGTTCACTATGCTAATTACAGCAGATGATGACCTGTCCTTGCTTTAACAAATACCTGTTCAGATTTTTCTGCTTGGGAGTCATATGTGGCTTTTCCACCAGCAGTAATTGAGCCTTTTTAACAAATTATCATGGCTTTGTTTCCAAGTACGCAAAACTGCAGGGGCCTGGAAGCTTCTCTTCACGCTTATTTCTAATGAGGAACTGTCATATTTATGTTTACATTAAATTAGCTGTTTTTATCCCCAGAGGAAGTCCTTTTCACAATGGTGTTCATATGCAACCAGAAACAAAACACTGTTGATGATATCTATACGAGATGAGTTTTGAGAAGAAAGAAAAAAGATTACGATTTATGTTCAAATATCACAACATCTGCACTCTGGAATCTATATTTTTGTCACAACAACAGCATGGGGTTTGGTTTAACATTCAGCATCTGTGCAGTCAAATCTGTGTTTTCTTGAGGCGGCTAGCCTTTGATTCCTCTGATGCAAAAACAAATGAAACGTGACAGATTGAGATTTTGGAAAGGTCTGTTGATGCCAAAATTTCTTTCTCAAAAGAAAAAGAAAAAAGTATGTGAAGCATGTGAAAGAGCCTCAGTTTTTAACAGTATTCTTCTTTCCAATGTCTCTTTTCAGCTGCCTTGTGCCCAGAGGCAGGTATTACTGTGTTTTGAATCCTGAAATCAATGAAACACTGGGCTGAAGTTGGGTTTGGATAGTTTGCTGCTTGCTATTATCTTTAGCATTTCACTAGAGAACAATCACTTCAGGGTGGTAGAGGGAAATGAACAGTTTAACCAAGCCTCCCCCGCGCTCTCATAGTCTCTTCCAAGCACTCTTCATACCCATAAAAGCAGAATAGCTTCACCTACATAATACATTACTTTTCTCCTTGATTGATTGAAGGATATAAATTGTCTACTCAGTGTTTCTAGCAAAACACAGTCATTTATCTTCTCAGTTTAATGATTTACAAATTGTCAGTAAATCACTCGATATGTGTCATGACCCAGCATTGAATGAATCCAAAATCTGTGGATAGATTTAATATGCAGAGC
Organism: Istiophorus platypterus; assembly: GCA_016859345.1. NCBI lineage: Eukaryota > Metazoa > Chordata > Actinopteri > Istiophoriformes > Istiophoridae > Istiophorus > Istiophorus platypterus. Next base: position 3,392,563 of record CM029119.1, read on the forward strand.
GGCGAACCTGTGGGCTGATGTGAACTCGCAGTGATGGGATGTAGTCACGTTAAGGTTAAAAGCAAGTAAACAATCCAGCTGAATTTAAATTGTACGGAGCTTCATTATTTTTTTGAAGAGGTTTGCACAGCTTGGTGTACTCTGGCTGAGAGTAACAGCACTGGGAAAAAAAGATTACAAATACATATTTACTGGTCAGTCAGTGGAAAAATTTGGTTTCCACATGAATCTAAAAACAGATGTTTTCTTCTTTGCTGTGTCTCAGCTGCTTTTTAGTATATTATGTTTTTTGCTGCACTGACAAGGATGTGTAGTTGTCCTGATGTAGTCTTCTGGCCTGGATGAGCATGGCGTCTGTTACGGTGCTTAATTATACAGACAGTGTGTTTGGTTGTTAATCATATGGCAAGCTGTGTGTGTGTGTGTGTGTGTGTGTGTGTGTGTGTGTGCGTGTGTGTGTGTGGGTTGCAGCGTAGCCCTTAGGGAGGACAGGTGAGGTCAGGGGCTGTTGCTGAGCATCAGAGCAGCTGGATGCTTCTCATTTATGTAGCGAGGTACAAAACAACCCTGTGCTAAAGTCTAAATGAGATCAGCCACAAGCACTGGGGAGGGAAGTTAAAATTCAAACTCACACAGCTACTCTGGTGTAATTTACCTTTCTGGTGTACAACCTTCCCCTCAGCTTACCCTGTGTAATTCTACTTCAGTTAGTGGTGTCCTACATTTCCTAAAATGCCTTTTAGCAACCTTTAGAGAGGGTTTATTAACTTCTTGTAGCCAGCTCTAGGCTACACAGAATTGTTTTTAGCTGTTTCCCACTTCCATACTACATGCCAACTCTTACCATGCTCTGAATATGTGGTGTTGTCACACTAAAGAGGGACCAAACTGGGCTTTTATCGTGAATCACCTATAGGAATTGCTATGTATTTGTCACTTCTTGTCCACACAACAAGATATGGACACTTGTGGTGCTGTTGTGTGAACGGATCATTTTAAAATATTGTGTGTGTGTGTGTGGGGGGGGGGTAGAATAAGAAGCAGCCACAGCAGGATTAAGAGCTGCAAATTTAACTGCAGTTCTCGAGAACAATACATTATCTAGGTAAACAAAACCTTGTCAGGACATGTCAGGCAAACGAATTGTGCCAGCAAGAATAGCATGTACATGATTTGAAAACAGCCATTTTTTCAATTGTGCTGTTGACGCACAAATTTCTCTCACAATGCAAAGCCCAAAGAATTTTGCAATATAATCTCTATATAGAGTAATTGCTCATTTGTACTGTTCTCTTAATGTCCTCTGAGAATTTCTATACACTGAATGATGGATTCAAATAATCCAAGAATGCAGCATAAAAGCAGTGTGCAATTAGTGGCTGCTAATTAAGATCCAGCTGCTATTATTCATTGCAAAGAAAAACAAAGACATCATTTGATTACTGTCGGATAGAGGTAATGACCTGTGTAATGTCTAAAATGTTTTTTTTGATTTTGGATCATATATTCTTCTCCATAGAAAACTTAAGTGAATTATTTCAGTCAGTTCAAAACAGTTTGAGTGTGGTGGTAAGTAAATTCTTGGAAAAAATATACATGTATGAAATCTTTAAGAAAACGTTTTGCTTTATTTTTGGGAAATTTAATTGACAATGAAATTATAAAATTACATTCTTTGGCACATTTGTGTCTCCCATGAGTTCTTGTAAGCCAACTGCGCAAGACTACATTATGACAATTAGTATATAGCAAATACTGTACACTATATGTATATAGTATGGCAATGCAGCACAAAATCGACCGCAGTTGTGGTGCACATTTTTCTAGTTGAATCTGATTACCTGTTTTTTCGGACATTTATGTGTTATAAGTGATTCACACATTTTTCACATGTGAAATATAAGACACTGTAAGTGGATACATCAATTTCAGATTTAAATTTTCGATACATTCATATATAGGGTTGTTTGATTTATCACACGTCAAAACAGCATCAAATTTGATGAATTGTTTGCAAGCACGAGTTTCAATGTGCTTTTTACAGTTGTACCTGTTAATATATATAGAATATATCAACACCAGTGAGGGCTGTAAATCAGCAGTCTCTGCTGTGGCTGATGTAGCTTGACTGGATGAATGAATGATCAGTTTGTGCTACATGGCACAAGGGTGGAGAGCAAGAGAGCAACAGACCGCCTTTCAATTCACATACAGTATTTCATGGTATCTTTATATTCAACTTCACACCAGCTTAGAGGCCATTGTGTCTCCTCGAATGGAGACTAGGTGTGTGACATTTTTTTCCCTGGCAGTCTAACCACCAGCAGAGATGAGTTCTTCATATTGGAACATTTCATTTTTCACAATTTCCCGACCCCCTCTGAATCCTTCTGCCACTGTATGGAGTTAGGTGTAGTGTGAGGATGGGGGGCCATCTGTTCCCTGCATGATCTCCCTTTGCTCAAAGTCTCAACTTTGTTTTACAGGGGTGAAAAGCAGTAATACTGCCACAGAGGAGTTTTGGAAGGAATTTGTTATTTATTCCTTCTGTTTTTTTTGGAGAAAGACTTAATGCAGAAAATAACTTCATTAATGTTTTTCAAAATCCCTCTAAGTTTTTTTTTTAAACTCTGGCCTAGTGTTTTCCCAGAGTGACAATCTTTTAGTGATGCTAAACTTTATTTAGCATGCACAGCTGCTTACCTTGCTCCTGTCCCCTCCGCCATCTGTCCAGATCGATGCACCGCCTCACACATTCCTTTACTCCTGTGTATACTGTTGTCCTCTTGTCCAAAATTAGGAGGCAGTGAGGTTGAGGCTTCTGTCAAACTGAGCCAAACTAATGAGGATGCTCACTGATCTGTTGTGTGTGTATGTGCTGCTGTCAGATGGGACTGCACTGTTATACTGCCTTGGGTGTAAAAACTGCAGAACTCAGTTTGAAGCTTCGGAGTCGCCAGTAATTGTATAAAAGTTCTCTGGAAACATAATCTCGGAAGATAGATAAGAGGGAGCCTCAGCAACTTTGCTTTCCCTTGTTTGCTGGCAGTGGTGATGCAATTGTGTAGCACATCATCACTTCTAGCCTACGCAGACTGAAGCCCAATATTAAATTAATTGTTCTTGTCATAGAGGAGCTGCAGTGTACTTTTCTATTCACTCACTGTCACTGACTAAAACTCTGTGCTTTAAATCACTGTCACATTGTCACACGTATTCCTCCGTGCTGGAGTGTGGTTGAGGCCAGTGTGCAGGTTGTGGGATTGAGAATCCTTGCTGTTGATGTATGTAGCTAGATTACAACTGTAACACCTTGATTGATTGGAATTCTCTGCCTCCGACAGGAAAGCGGATTGACAGCCAGCATTCAAATTTAATAGTGTATTAAAAATGCAGCTTGCCAGCTGTTGGTTGAATGCTCGATTTTAATTATTTTTCCATATGTCAGTCTTGTTGATATGAAACGCAGCCAAGCCACAGCATCCGGAGAAGTGATTACCTCAGACAAAGCCTCCATCCTTGACTTAGTGTTTGCCTTACTTCATTACCTTGCTAAGCCCAACTTTTAATTCTGCCCCGTGCAGGAAGTCAAATTGGTTTTCATGGCAGACAATTATTGTTTTTAATAATATGATGTGTCTGGAATAGTGGATATGGTGATGTAGCAACAGAATTAACAGGGGATGTTATCATAGAACTTTTATTTACAGCGCAATTTCAGCACATTAACAAGTGCAAGCGCCACTAATTGGTGTTCCTTATGTAGCAAGTTGAATTGTATAACAATGTAGTACTAAGAGACCGCGGGGATTATCAAGAGAAAGGACTCGTGGAAAAAAAGGATCTAACAAAGCAAACGCCAATCATTTGGTTCTGCTGTTACACACCAACAGCTGTTTGCCTGTAATTTGGCCTTTTTGTTTACCTTTTGTGAAGAAGTAGATGACAGGGTATAAAAAGCCCCTCTCTGTGTTTCACTTCTTCCCTCTGATTGTGAAACAGTCATCTCCTATTCCTCCCAATGAATCAGATCTCGTGGAACGACAAGCCCACAGGCAGTATCATCATCTCCAGCCCATGTAATCAACACTCCAGGCTGATGAGGCAGAGGATGAAAACATCCGCATGTGAAAACCGTGGTGTTGTTTAGAGTACACGAGGAAAAACAAGGTCAGACAGGAACTGATTCATACGGTGACCACAAAAAGCTCCGACATGTCGTCGAGCCACGGACGGAAAATGAGATCCCCGATGCCAAACTCTCAATTTCCGGCAAATCAACCAGTGTAACTGTCACATACCTCCAGTCAGTTTGTAAGGCTCTTCCAAAGCGTCGCTACACTCCTCTTTAAAAAGACAAATATCTATAAAATAAATCCAACACCACCAAAGGCATTATACAGAACAACGTAGAAGAGCCTTGATAGACAGCTAAAAGGGTCATATGACAGATGGAGGTTGTTGAACTAGTGTGATTGTTATCAAGTTAAAGCTGCATTGTGTTTACTGCTGACTTCAAGCCTTAAATACATACAAGCCTACATACCTTGGGTTATTAGGAACCCAGCACTTATATAAGGAACAGTATATTGCTTGTAACCTTTTCAGAAGGCATTATTAACAATAACTAACACATAAAAATGTACAGATATTGGAAAACAGCGTGTTTTTTTAAATTCACAAATATTTCTAAGCATATGTTTCATGTTTCTACGGTACTATCTTACACACAGCCACTGCAACTTCTCATAGCCTGACATCTACAAATCCTAAATGTGTCAGCTCACAAATCACTTATCATGGTCACGTCATCGCTTTGTATGTAAAACCTCAATCTTTTTTTTTTTTTTTAATAAACTGTAGCTTATTTTCACTTTGCTATGAAAAAAGTAACTAAATCTCAAATTTCACTGGTTTTCATTTTATCAGTTGTGCTTCAATCCAGCAACTGAAAAGTAGCCTCCCACTGTTTCCTTTGATCATGTGACCTCCCCCAAATGTCACAACAGTCACAACAGTCCCTCAAAAGTCTTCCATAAGAACATAGTCTCTACATCACTGGTTGCTCTCCAACCACAGGTTTTTTTCGTGCTTCACCGACAAAACTTCCCCTTTATACATTTTGAAAGCAGGTCCCACTTCAGGGAGCGATCTGTGGCTCCAAATCAGTTTTAGGGGCTGAGAATCCGGCCAGACTGCTCTTTTTGCTCAGTTGCTGTTTTGATTGACAGCGCACTCCCATTGGGCAAAGAGTACCTGCTCATACAAATTGATGGTCAGGTTCAGGGGAGGTGGCACAAGTGACCTGCTGGCTTAGCACTCTGCAGAGTAACCATTAAGAAAGTGTTAATAAGGTCCTGGAGAGAGCACGATCGGGGCTCTGGCATTCATTAGCAGAGAGAGAGATCAAGACAGATTTCTCTTACACACAATACGTAGAGCTGATCAGACATCTCTAACCCTGCCCCATCCCTGGAGCTTCTTCTGCTGAATATGTAGGAGATTCCAGAATAAGGACAGAGGTGAGGCATTGTGCTGCTGTACGGATGAAAAAGTAGAAAGGGTTTTTTTTACGCAGTTAGGGGTTAACCTTTATCATTCACTTTGAGCTTCAGCAGGACCAGAGAAGAGTTGAAAAGAAATTGGGTGGTAAAGAGCGACTTGCGAGCCTCTCAGCCACACTAAGAGACCTAACTGCAGTTTTTCTTCCCTCTCATTTACACAGCTCACTGGCAATCCTTGGTGTCCTTTAACTGAGGACTGAATTAATGACTATCTCTGGGTACTGAGAAATTAACACATGTGCCAAACACCTCGTAGCATTTTCCAAAATACCACCAGAGCACAAATATGTTGAGGTCAGTGAATGACAAGCCACCCTACAATTCCTGACAAGACTCTCGGGTATCCTGGGGAACAATAGCACTTCCAGATACACTGCAGTCAATTACAGTGATGTGAGATGCGGGGGCAGACAGAGGAAATGACAGTTGGGAGACAGCTCTCTTATCATTGTCCCTCTGTTGTGGCCACTTTGAAACAAGTGGAGCTATTTGTCTGGCAGTGAGGTAAGCTGGAGGGAAGAGAAGGAAGACTTTTATCTCGGAGAGAAAGGTGACAAGGAAATATGGAAGAAATGTAGTGCAGATGGAATATCTGAGTGGGAAAAAGTGTGCAGGCTAAACAAGAAAAGGGATTCAGAGCGGAGGAGTTTGGCAGGCAAAATGGCAGGAGGAAAGATAGAGTCCTTGCAGGCAGGTAGTCGGGGACAATGGGCTGACAAGGCTGCTGTGATGTTGATCGGGCACGGTAGCGTACTCTTAATGGGCAGCATCAATCAAAATGTTGCCCACCCCATAGCGTGGCAACTTTTATCGCCGCTCATTAAAATAAGTGCAGATATTTTATGCATCAGTTGGAATGCAAGGACTTTTTCATGCTAATTCCGCTCCTTTAGATTCGTTATTCATCTTTGATCAACGGGGTCCTGTACACAAATAAAGTGAAGTGGAGGCTGTGTGCCTGGTGAATCTGGAATCCACCATGTGCTGAAGCATCACATCTGTGAATCGCTTTCACAGCTTAAATTTATATAGCAAGCTCAAGAGTTTTATATATATTTAATGAAAATGTATATAACATCAAATCCTGCTCCAGTTGTTTGATAAGACCTTTCCTTAGATTTAAATTAAAGAAGTGTAATGTTAACTTCTTTTTACAAGGGACTCTGTACCCTGTGTACCATGAAGAGAGTCTGGAAATCAAGTTTTTCTGTCCTCTAACTCCTCCCAAGGGAGAAATTCCCTGATGAAAAAGACAGTTAACAACTTTATAACCACACCTTCTTGACCCATAGTTCACCACCTTCAGCCCTTCTTCTGCAAGTCCATCCAAGATGACTTAAAATACCTTGCCTGCTTTTGAAATAAAATGAACTTGTGAACTTTGCCTCAAATATCCCTCCCCCTGGATCATTTTACCCCCATTGCGATGTAAGCAGATGAAAAGGGGTTGGTCTGAGAAGCTGAATTGTGTTTTGGGTTTGGTCCCAGTCTTTGAATTTCAAGCTTCTCTGCTCTGTTTTTTCTTCTTCCTCTGCTTCACCATGTACACGATGGGAATTGAATCCAATGTTCTGTTTTAATTGATTTTTTTTTTTTTTATCACTGAACGTGAGCAGTGAACACCCTCTTTCATTAAAGACATGGGCCCAGATCTGAGAGCTGTTAATCCACTGCTAAAAGGACAGTGTTGAGCCTTTGAATCAAATAGCCTTTTTCTTTCAAGCTTCCTTGTTTAAGATGCTTCTCAGCCCTTGTTACATTTATTAGATTATACCGTGGCAGTTGTTTGGATATTTGTTTCCTATGATTATATGTCTAACCTGGTAATCAGCCATGTTTGCTGCCCACCAACTGAGCTTTCAACATAGCAAGCATAGAAGTGTCTAAACCTTGAACAGGAGGAATAAAATGTTTTAAGTGCACAACAGCATTCCCCTCACTGGGTTACCAAATATTTAGCAAGGGAAGCAACAAGAATAGCTGGCCAAAGCTGTTTATCATATTGAAAAGCATGACATTGTTTACTGACTGTCATGTCCTTCATAGAGTTGCTTTAAGTGTGTAATAAAACAGCTTCTATAAATGGCTATTTTCATGGCATTCTGAGAATACTTCTCCAAGTGTTTTATATAGCCCTGGTAAAGACTGATCTTGGCTCTGCCATGTTGACCTCAAGCAGCTTTATACCCACCTCCCTGCAAGGCAAACTGCTCTCATCTGTAATCTATTATTCATAACGAAGAGGCAGAGACTGGGAAAGGCAGATAACTTGGTCTCTTTTTTCTCAGACCACCCCACCCCCGTATTACAATTATCCAGAGGCCATTGTATGTGAAAACAAATGGAATGATTGCTTTTTGTTGTATACGAAGGGGGAAAATTTTGTATTCTGTGCAGAATTTGAATGCAGACTTGCCATTCTGAGCACATTGGCTATGACTGCCAGTTGTATTGTGCAAATAATGATGCATGGGAGGGATCAAATTAAAATTTATCAGCTCTGGGTTGGGATCCATCTCCAAATCTATTTCCAGCATATGAAAAATTGAAAAGGCAAAGGGGAATTCGTGTTTTGAGTTTGGTGTTAATTTGATCTGTCATTCTTTCTTGTTTTTCCATTGATTCTGGCCAAATGTTAAGAGTTTGTCTTTTAGGGCAGAAATAGTGTCTTTAATGTTGATTCCCTCTCTTAAGTGAAGACATGCACATTTTAAATGTTTTGCGTGGATCGACTAAGAGTAAGCATAAGCTAAACCGTAAGCATAAACCTTGCCAAAAACCAGCTTTATGCTCCCTGATGGGAGATGATTCTCCATAATATGATTATTGAAACAATGAAATGGAAACACATGGACATCCTCTAGCAAATATAGGGCTAACAACGCTGTTTAGCAGCTCTAGTCTTATTATAGAGGCTGATAAATGACTCTTGTTGTTGTGATAATCAGTAATCATTATCAATTTACAGTGGGCAAGTGTATACTGAACACCTAAACAATTCACTAATTTTGCATTCACGCATGACAAATCATTATGAGACACTTTTTCTTGTTGCTCTCAGTGAATTAGCACAGTTATAATCGAGTTTGCTGAAGTGGGCTGACCAAACTTTTATACAAACCTCTTTTATTATCTCTCCAATCTATTTAACAGCAATCCAAGTCTCTGGCTCTCCATTAAACAGGTGATGTTTTCTGGGGCATCCACTTCACACTGTTGTTCATGCAGCATGCAAGCTGGAAGGATAAGGGATCAACACCTTGTCAATCTTGGCATTAGGCTCCAATTTGAAAAACCATATGAGATGTGAGAGACTAGACGTGCTGAGAGGAGCTCTGTTTTGCTGATAATGCTTCTCCATGAGCTGCTGGTTGAGAGAGAGAAAAGTGCAGCCATGTCTGCATCTCTTTGCTATCACTGACTCCATTCCCCCGCCTCACATTATGCCACAGCCATCTTGGCACTCTCTGATCAGAGGGGAAATTGCCTCCACATTGATGCTGGTGCAGGTTCTGTGAACTTTTTACATGGTGGGGCACTTGAATTATCCCTGATAGAAGCTACAGATATTCAGTCTACTAGCCCAGACTGTGGAGGCTGAGGTATCATAATTGAAAGGCCCCTTCAATAGCGATAAATAATGAAGTTTCCCTCGGGGCCATTAGGGGTTGCAGAAAGGAGTGTGTCGGATAGAGGTAGGTGTTCTCACATATATTGAGCAAGCCTGTTAGCCCCCCACTGAGTGAGGCGTGGAGGGAATATGATACGGTTGTGAAAACACAGGAGGGGGAGTCACTCACACTGCATCATTATACATCAACCAGAAGAGCTCTATGCATAAGTGGTATTACTATTAATCGAGGTGCTATGTACTGACATTAAAATATCAGTTATGAGTAAACATTAAAGGATCATACCTGTGGTTTTGAATGTTATAGCCCATGCACAACAAATTATTATCATTTCTATTTATATAGCTCCAAATCATGACAGAGGTTATATCACAGCACTCTTCATTTAGAGCAGGCATAATAAGAGGCTGAATATTCACCCATGAACAAACAGCTGCAATGAAAAACTCCCTTTTAACAAGTAGAAACATTAAACAGATCATGACTGATGGTGGACGGCCGTCTGCCTCGACCGGCTGGGTTGAGAGTGACTGGGAGAGGGAGACAGAGGGAGAGAGAGAGAGAAAATAGCAAATGCCAGTTACAAAAAAAGATGTATAATAATAATAATAATAATAATAATAATAATAATAATAATAATAATAATAATAATAATAATAATAATAATAATAATAATGATAAAAATAATAATAATAACGAGGAGGAAAAAATAATACAACTAATAATAATAATGATAATAATGACACTAAATCCACCGGGGCAGTCGGTGGTTTAAAGTGATGGATCCAGAATGGGCAGCATCAGAGGCAGAAAACCTGCAGAAAGTGACAGGAGGAGAGAAGAGAGACGAGGAAGCATTTTTTTTTTTTTTTATCAAATACATTTTTTAAACCGTTAATGTATTTTTTCAGACTTTAGAGCAAACAGTTTGTTTGCACTCATATTGTGAGAAAATGAATGGAAACCACTGGGTTCCAATGCAGACCTGATGTTTGGTTTAATGGATTAGAAAGTTTCTAAAGCTTAAATGAATGGAAAACCAATTTCTGCCTCTGTCTCCATTCATTTTATGACAGTATGACCATGCTGCTGAACTGTGCTTAAGTTGTATAATCAGTCACAGTGAATATCAAGACTTCATTCAGTTTTGCCAGTTGCATTATAATATTTGGGTACTGGAGTGCAGATTTTAAAATTAATCCACGCCTGGTTATTCATTTTCACAAGGACGCGATGGAAGCCAATGGCTACAATAGTCATTTCTTTCAAAATGAATTCTTTCAGTATAAAAAAACATTATCAGGCTCAAACTTGATGTTATTCTGATTATCACAGCCTGTCATATGTGAGTATTTGAAAATACATATTTTGAAGATATTGTTAAGATATAATTGAAGAGCTATTCTATCTTAGTGATGTCTGTGAGATTCATAAGGCATTTAAATGGAAATTTAATTTTTCAAAATTGAATTGCAGGTTTCAGACTTTTCTATTTCGGTTATGTAGCTGTTGTTAGGGAGAACTTTAATCTTATCAGAGGTTTTAAAACATAATTGCTGAGATCTTAGAAAAATCTTAGAAAAATCACAACTTGTTGTTTCAGATTTTTTTTATTACATGCTAGATATCATGACATGCTCCTATCTGATGTTTAATAAAAAGGTATATATTTATTTGCAGCCAGTATGTAGGGCACTAGTGCTATAATTTCAGAAGCACAAGCGAAGAGTGGCAGGAGAGGAACTTTATCAAGATGCAAAAAGACTTTTCTGTCCTCCAAATTATCCTTTTGCATTCCTGCTGTCCGATTCACATGCTATCACCATATAGTTTATTCACATAGTAATTGTCAAATCCTTGAACTGCCTTCAAATCAGGCAAAATTAGCTGCATGCTGTAGCTTTTGACAGATATGAGCTTCTCAATCCGCTTCTCAATTGAGTAGAGGAGATTTTTGTGTCTTAATTACCTCACATTTGGCACAGTGCACTGCAGAGCAAGCAGGAGCCACAGGGAGATAGGGACTCCAATGAGACGCTCAGACAGCGGTTGGTGACAGAAGCCAGGGGAGGACGCAGTGGAGAAAAGGCTCCCAGCTAGCATGCCTGGGATGACAGGAGCGGTGGAGGGGGCCAGAGATCCCTGAGGAGGAGCAGAAGAAAGAGGAAGAGCTAGCTCAAGGGAGAATTCCCCTCTGGCACATATGGCACAATTGAAATATCCATATGCTGGCGTAAAACAGAAGATATTCAGCGTGTCAGTGCTCTCAGTCTCTCGCTCCCTCTTCCTTTGGAGATATTGTTTACTGGCTGGTCTGTTATATTTTACACTCAACTCCAAATCCCTGAGGAATGCAAACAGTAGTGGGAGCAAGGCAAGGATGTTTAAGAAGCTTCACACTGGGACTACACTGTCATGGTCAGCGTGTAGATGGAGCAAAAAAAACATAATCTACTATAGAAAAACAAGATGGACATTTTTGAAATAGAAAAAGGCTTTTTTGCTATGAAATCAGTATACTTTATAAAACTTTGTTGTCTTGAATTGTGTACCTTTTTGGTCAAAGTTGTAATTACCAAAAATAAGACACCTTTATTTCAGTTATTATTTTGCAATGACCCCTACATTACTTTTTTTCTAGGGCGTGAATTTTTGGTACCACTGAAGAAGTAGGAATTGAAATTCAATTTTTGCAACATTGGCGTAGACTGGCACTAAAGTATATATTTTCCAAATCACATCATTTCCAACAACTAAACAGGCATTTTTCCAGCTGGGGGGGCAATTTTCATTTAAGCTGTATGCTACTCCACAACTCTGTAAGCTACTCACGCAACTCCACTCGCTACTTTATACATTCTGTGATTTAAATCATAGAGCAAGTGCAGATTTTTACATCACAGCACTATGTCATGTGAGTTTTGATATTTGTCATCACATCATGTTAGCTGAAACATGCAGCTAACGGTATCTAGACGCCCTTTGATTATAATGCTGGACAAACAACGACACAGGGGTTGAAGTAACATAAACGGGAAGTACGGCATTGAGAAGCTAAGCTAACCAGTTTCCACTTTTTGAGTGGAATACAAATTCATCAGAACATTGAGTTTTCCCAAGTATTTAATCCTGTAAAGGGATTGATGCTTTCAGTTGCAAATGATAGATTGCTTGTGCTAGGTGGTTAAGCAGCTGTATGCATTTTGCAACAATAGCTGTAGTGCCAACATGATGTATATTTTGTATCACAATTTCTTACGCAACTCTAAAAATGTGTTTTGGCTGCAAAATGGCTCCAGAATTATATCCACTGGCAACAACAGAGCAATCAAATGCCAGATTTAACAAAATCCTTTTAGCAGGTGTTGAGGCACCACAAGGCTCCATTCACTTAAGGGCACTTAAGTCCAGTTTTTGAGTCTAAATCAGTATTCACAATTAAGTCATCTAATGGAAATTGTCCATTAAATTTAATAACGCCATTCATGTAGAAACTTTAAACACTAATGTGCACATCTTAGGCTCAAGCAATTTCCAGCCAGTGTTTTCTGAGGTAGTTGATGGTGGAAAAGCACAAAAGGACCCTGCAGAAAGAGTTGACTCCTACTGCTGAGGGCAATGAAGCGCAAAGGCTGACAGCGAAGCACTCAAGGTGTTAGTGTAAAAACTGTTCCTCTATCCATGCTACCACACTCTGCTCCCAAGCCCACATTTGCTTGCTCAGTCCTTTAATTATAATAGTCAGCCGATCGTGGGCAAACCACACATGGACACAGCAGCGACATGACACTGCTGCGGGATGTTGTGATGCTGCGAAACATAGCTCTCCACATCTACAACAGGACCTGTCATAGACGCTAGGTTTTGTTCTGACTATACACGGTCCATTGAGGTTTGATGCTGTAGCCTACCATGTACAGTTTCTGTCCATTTTAAACCTGCAAGGTAGACCTGCTTCATTTGTGCTCCCTTCACTAAACTGCCTCAATTCCCTTGATGTGACATTGATCCGTCTACTCTGAGCATCGTCTGTGCCAACCTGACCAGCGCCATCAATACTGCATCAGGCTCAGTCTAAACAGCCAAGAACTCTTTTGCAGTCCATCTATGGAGAGGTAATAAAAATTCATGCCTGTCTTCATTCCCTTGGCAAGAGGAGTCACATGGCAACTGATGTCACCCTATAGCTTTATTATCTCACCAGAGGACAGAATGATTCAGAGGCTTTCCTTGTGCGCCAGGAGCTGACGTTAGGAAATGATAGAGGCAAAAAGTGACTTTTACATTATTAATCACCTCAAATATTAATTAGTAATCTCCGGTAATTGGTATTTGGTCCTTTCATCACACAGAATCAGCTCTCCTGAGAAGATTAAATGTTTACAAGAGAGCGAGTCAATATTTGCTCACTGGAAGTTAAATTGAAATGTCTCAAGGATTGCTTCTAAGTGCTCAACCCACCTGAGCAGCGTAGGCAGTTGATACTGTCCAGTTCTGTCCTCCGGACATCAGCTGGACCAGAACTCAATCTGACTTTTCATTTTCCTTCCTCCGTCTCTCTCTTGATGATGATGGTTTATGTGGCAGACACAGCAAATCTAGAGAAGCATGAAGATATTAAATTAAACCAGGAGGAGTCAGCCGTGCAGCTGCCACAAAGGCCCCTGGGAAATGTAGTAAAAAATGGAAAATGTTTCCAGAGGATGATATCTAGAGTGCGTGCTGGCAGCTCATTGACTTCAAGCCTTTTAGCTAGCTCATTAGCCTTTTAGCTATAACTGAGTCCAAAGACCCATGTGGTGTTATGCTTGTGCAGATGTTATACTCTCTTGCTTTTAATTAAAGGCCTGAAACGCTCTCTAAATCCGCAGTGTGTATTGTGATACAGAATCAAATTTGAAAATGATTATTACACATTTAGGGTTATGTGAAAGTCTTAATGTCTAAATTGGTTGTTTTGGCTGAGCCACTGCAGCAATGGGACCAACAAAGGGCATAGCCTATTTCTGAGGGCGTTGTGGCTGAGCTGCTGATGATCTTATACAATGCAATAACCCTAGGCTACCATCTTGGGGTATATTTTTAGAACGCTAATTGAGGAAATGTCATTTTCCCTTCCATGTGAATCATCTCAGTTTGACAGGCCAAACATTTGCATGGTAGTAGATCCGAGCGGCAGAAACGAGCAAGCTTGCTGCTCCTTTTTATTTATATTCAAACAACCATTTGAATGTGGGGGAAAAATTAAATCATCAACCGGTAAAGATCCATCGTATTCTTAGAGTCCAGCAGGCCATGCATCGTCTTGAAATAGAATTTCACTCATATCTGTTGCATAACCTGTTACACTACCAGTAAATAAGCTATTATTATTCTTTTCATTAATATAAAACTGCAGAAACTAGCAAGCTGGGCTGAGCAAGATAATCAGAACCCCAAACCATCTGAGAAGTAATGTGTGGAAACCTTTTGGATATGAAAAATCATGAATTAAAGGCTGTTGCTTTTTTTTCTTTAAAAAAAGCAAGCTTGTCAAACAAATGAGGCTGTGAATTTTACATGATTTCTACACTCAGGGTTAGGATCAGGCTACACTGGTGGCCTTCAAATTTATTTAAACAGTGTGTTTATGTCACAGCCCTGATGGTCGTACTCTGTGTCTAAAACAGGCCGGTATCAGTGCTGTAACCTCAGTTAAAGTGTCTGGCTAACACTTTGACACTGTTGCCCTCTCTCTTATTACATGCAGAAACTGGTCAAGGACAGCTCAGACATATTCCTCCCAAAATACCTTTGACAGGTAACACAAAGTCTTCCAGGAGACAGAATTTGAGGGATATTTCTAAAAGTTACACAGCCTCTTTCATAAATAGCACAGCTGCTGTCTGTCCTTCATAACTTCCTTCCCCTGGCAGGCTGATTGATAGGAAAGCACATAATCTATTATTTTGGCCCATTGATTGAGCCTAGCAATCAAAGTTCAGTGTTGTGGCAGAGGTAACCAGACCCTCCTATGAGAGGGCTCCGTCACACAGGCACAAGCAGAGGTGTCAGCCTCCGGCCTACTAATCACCCTATGCTGTGAGTAATGGCTATGAAAGCAATCACAAGGGAAATGCATCATCTCAACAGAGCCTCAATCTATCAACCTCACTCGCTCTCATTTGACTGAAACTCTTGCCAACATGAAATATGACGCATTGTCAAAAGCAGGAGAGAGCGCGTTGGATTTGCAGCTGCAGAATGTAATAATTAAACACACCCATAAAGACTCATTGTATTTCATCTATTAACATGTACTCTACATGTTGTACATTTCTGTAGCTGTTTCCCCGCATAAACATTTCACGCTTGGCTCCAGCACATAATTAAAATGCTCCACCAGTTTATACAGAGTTACAATAAACTAACAGTCATTTTCCACTTCAGTCATCTTTCAATTTGTTTCCCCACATGATATCAATAGAGTAGTGGTGGAAGAAGAAAGAAACACCTCACTTGCACACCAGCCACTAACTGTTTGTCAAAGAGTTTGATGGGTTTTGCCCAAACCAAAGCCACAAGCAGGCGTCCTCAGCTAACCAATCCTCTTGATGGTTTGCATTATGAAGGGGAGCAGGCAAGATTCTCTTGTTCTCTTTACAAATCTGGGACATTTGAAATTGTTTGTGTTGCAGGTTTGGCTGTGCAGATGTAATTTCACACAGTGGGGAGCATTCCAGCTCCAACCACAGGAGGCCTTGGTCCCATCGCCTCGCAATCTGCAGGCTGGCCTCCTCCTGCCCTCATCTCGGAAGTGTCTCTCCATAATGCAGCATGCTGTTAGTCTCAAAATGTTTCCAAAATATTTGCAGAAGCAGACGTAGGCTTGCTAAATCAGGAGTAAACCAAAGCTAGATTAAAAAATTAAAAAAAAAAAAAACAAAACACATCAGGGCAAAGCTGATGTGAAAACTACAGAGGACAGACAGACTCTTTCAACAAGTACTAATGTGCCACTTTAGCAAAACAAAATGACCGACAATGTCAAAAGAGGTCTCTAACCCCCATAACAAATGCAGAAGATTATTTATGTTTTTGTACATCTAACGAATGCAGTATTTGTCAGTTTGAAACAAATTGCCGCTGCATCTCTGGAAATGAATTCTATAGATTTTCCTCTCGGCTCGTTCTGGTTTTCTCTCAGCAAGGGTTATTACTTAATTAGATTGTTAGAAGGCTCTGTCAGATATCTCCCCTGCCTCCGACTAAGGCTCACCCTACCTAAGTCTTTCACATAGTACACTGATCGCTCAACAGAAGCTTTAACCAATTACCTGACATCGAAACTGAATTATGCACAAATACATTTCCACAAAGCCTCTTTCTACTTCTTTTCTTGCTGTTGTGGAATGAATCACCATTTACAAAGAAGATACAATTTAATTTTTTTGTTTTACTGCTCATTGGAGAATACAGCAATCTTTATTTAAGTTGAGATTTATTAGGATTAAAACTAAAGATTAGACATAGGAAGTATTCCTGAAGCTTTCTCATGATATTTTCATGCTTGTGATTTTCTGATTGTGTGCAATTCATATTTTGGATAGAGAATACTTTGTCACAACTTTTGTTCTTGCTCAAAACCTTATCCTAGGAAAACCTACAAAATTATCACACAACAGGTTTTATGTAATTCTGGTAAAATAGGTTTTTGCAGAACTACATTATACAGTACATATAAATGCATTCACCCTCCTTGGAAGTTCTCATGTCAGGGTCAAGCTTTGACCAAAGAGTGCAGTTTGGGTCTCATTAGAACATAAGAGCTTCATCCAGCTGACCTCATTCTCCCTCTTGTCTTCTGACAAAGTGGAGCCAACGTGTTTTTTTCTCAGAGGGGCTTTTACTCTACCATAAAGCTGTGACTGAGGAAGCATCTGGGAACTGTTCTTGTATAAATAACCCGTCAGTCTGAGTCCCTGAAGCATGAAACTTCTTCAGAGTTGTCAGGGGTCTCCTTTTACCCCCCCACACACACACACACACTACTTTTAAATCATCTCTAAAAGATGATTTACAGCTTTACCATACTCTTTCCATTTATTAGTGATTGACTTAACTGGGCTCCAAGGGATGTTCAGTGACTCAGAAATCTTCTTGTATTGATTCCATGCTTTTCAATCATCTTTTCATTTTGTTACTATACTGACTCACTAAAAATTGAACCTTTGTGATAGAGTTGTTTTCATACCAGAGTCGGGTGACGACACACAGGTGATCTCTAATTAACTAATTATGTGACCTTTGACACCAGCTGGCTATTCCAGTTCTGATTGGGATTTGTCCTAATAATGGGACACACCAAATTCTTTTTATTTTATATATGTAATTGATCTAGACAATTTAAAGGCTGATCTGAATGTAGAATATATTGAAGGATCTCTGTTTGGTTGATGAGTGTCAAGCAGACAAAAAGTTCACAATGAGGCTCACAGCTCTGTGAAGCTGCTATATGCTAAGATCAGCATACTAACTTGCTCACAGTGAAATCCCTAACATGCTGTTGTTAAACAGGTAGAATGGTCACGATCTTTGTTCAGTGTATCAGTATGCCAACATTAGCTTAACCTTAAGCACAAAGTTACCTAAAGCTAGTGGGAATATCTATAGTTTTGCAGGCGTCTAGTTGTAAACTAAACTGTAAATTAATTTTGTGACCTGATGATGGTACTAGGGAAAAGGTCAGGGGATCAATAAAGTCATTACAGTTCAGCCTGAGGGGAACATGAATGTCTGAACCAAATTTGATACAACAGTTTTCGAGACATTTCACTCAAAATTCAGAATGTCAACTTCAAGGTTGAACTAGAGGAAAAGTCTGGGCGTCACCAGACTGACATTGCCATCCCATGAGCTTTCTGCTAGCATGGCTAACAAACAGCACTAAATCTACTTAGATTCAGTGCTGTAAAACAATCAAAACATGGTAACTTTATAGTATGGTTTGTGCGAACTGAAAAACAAAAAATGCACAAAGAGAAAGGGATATACTTCCCTGTGAAATCCAATCATGATGAAATATTAGTATGTCTGAATATGGTGCCATAAACGTCCTCCCAAGTCACCCCACCCAGTTCACTCCAGTCTGATCTGGCAGGCTACAAAAATTAATCACAATTGCTGTGATCACCGCAGCTGATGTGACTAGTGGCACTTAACTGAAATGTTAATAAAGCCATATTCAGTGGTGCACTATACTCGGCAGGAAGTCCGTAGCCTGTGGCTGCTCACTAAATCTCAGTGACTTCATTAACTCATTACCATGAGTCAAGGCATGCAGTGCCAAGAGCAATTAAAACAGTAAAGAAGAGAAAGGTGTCCTTGGGCCACTGCTCTGCTCGCGAGACTGATATGCTTTACAGACTGTACCAGGATAGTTGACATATCAGTAGGTGCCGAGGAGGATTAAATGGCCTCAATCAATATTCAGATTTGTTTCACTAACACCTCGTGCCTGATTCAAATTGTGCACACCTTGTCAAGTGCTGTTGGCTTTTGTGCTTCAGGCTGGATGGCAACCCTGCTGTTGAAGCAGGATATCCCTTCTGTCAGATCCAGGAATATGATGTGCCTCTGAAGATTTTTCTTGAATCTTTAATATTTAAAAAATTGACTCATGGTAATTGAAAAATAACCAAAAGCTAAGAAAAGGTGTGAATTGGTGAAAAAAATCCCAGAGGGCATGAAAAGTCACTAATATTTCTTCCCAGTAGAGAGAAGATGAGTGAACATTCATGCAGAGCTTTTGTCTTTTTATTTCATATTCAACCAGGAGGTCAGAGGAGACGGAAAAATCCTTAAACACAATGAGTATGTCAGGGCTTTAATTCAACTCGCTCCTCTGTCTTTTGTAGAAACACATTTCTATTCGTGAAGCCAAACCTCCGTAGTCATGACACTGCATACTTATGTTTCTTTTGTAAAACTCCAGGAAAATGGTAATTAAATTGCAACTGTGGGCTTCTGTCCCTTATGCAGACTTAAAGAAGCCTTTATCTTAGCAAATGACTGACAGTTGATTATGAAAACCCAGCATTCCTTTCTTTCCCTCCTGCGTGAAGGCAGTCCACCCACACCTTCTGCTTTTGTGCACACAATTGTTATGGCTCCATTGTTAATGAGTTTAGAATTAACTGGCTGTAATGACTGGAGACCAGATCCCCTGCTGAGCCTGATTGTGCTGTTGAATGGGGAGCTGGAGGAGTAATGTATGGAAGGATGTGCACACTGTGTGCAGGTATCTGTGTTTGTTGCTCGCTCGCTGGGAAAAATACAAGTACTGCCAGAACTGGGAGGGTTTTCAGGTCAGTCACGCCTCAATGCTTGTAGCTGCTGTACAACCTGACATCAGGTGTCATCCTGTGACTATTCATCTACTTTAGGGGATTGGTTTTATTGTGATTTTTGATATCCATCTGACATCAGCTGCTAAAGCTGTGGCCTTAGTCAGCTCGGGGCATCAGACTCTGCCCAGCCCAATCCAATACAGTCTGAATTAGTGCTCCTGGCTGATCTGAAGACATTTACTTGGCATTAAAATAGATTTGAAAACGTTTATTAAACGGTTGACGGATATTTTCCTTCTGTGACATGTTGGCCAGTAGCCCATTCAGTATCAGGTAGTGTGATGGATTATAGATGCACAGTCTACATCCACAAGACAGCTGATTTATAAAACCGCTTACTTGGAAATAATGTGAATCCACACTTGGGTTTTCACGTTCTTTTTGTAAATTTGTCCATCCAAACTCAAACACTTCAACAATTAATAGCAGCTAGTTTTTCTTTGGATATGACAGACCCAGTCTGGTTACCATTCCATTTTAACCCCTACTGCTCTCCAGGATCCCCTGGACATTGTTTTCATTCAGATGAACACAAGACTTAATAAGTCTTATTTTTCTAATATTATTATTATTGAATATTGATTGTTATTAAGTGTTGTTAAATATTAACAAACACATCACATAAATAAAGTTGAAGATTGACAGAATTACAGCTTAATGAAAACTCCTTTATTAGTACCAGCATTTAGCATTTATCACCTACTTACGTAAGTAGTAAAATGCCTTGTTGGTGTAGTCAAGAAAAACGTGTTTTCAAATTGAATCAGTTCTATATGTATGTTTCCTTATTCCAGTAACTCTGTTATTTCCAGATATTGGGGATTTGTTTTTTTTTTTATTAGTTTGAATGGACAGGTGACATTAGCCGTGTCTCTGTGTGTTGAGTGGAGAGGCAGAATGGGACATGCTTGCTTGCTGCGGTGGCTTAAGGTGTGGGGAGTTAGCTAGCCTCTGCTAAAAGAGGAGAAATACAACTTCCTACGTTGTCCTCTTTATTGTCGTATCTTGTAAGTTGGCTGGGTGTGGTGGCTTTAGAGTCGCTGGGAGGACTTGGGCTGAGCAAGGGA
Source organism: Istiophorus platypterus (assembly GCA_016859345.1). Taxonomy (NCBI): domain Eukaryota; kingdom Metazoa; phylum Chordata; class Actinopteri; order Istiophoriformes; family Istiophoridae; genus Istiophorus; species Istiophorus platypterus. Next base: position 3,413,214 of record CM029119.1, read on the forward strand.
AAGTAATGTAATGACTATGACTAGCTACTGAAAGAAACCTACCAAATAATCTACATGTCAAATTATGTTTTCGTCAAAGTTACCTCCCGGCATGGGTTTCATCACTGAGAAATGCCTCTGGGTTTAGGCAAAGGTCACTATTTCCCATTTATAACATCCACAACAGGTTAAGAACGGTTAGCTGTACGTCAGTACGTCAGTATAGTGTAGCAGACAAGCTGGATCTTGGAGGCCCTTTCTCAGTTCCTTTTCTGGCTCCTCCTTTTACTTTTCTTCTCTTCTCCTCTGTCCTGCAGCATAATTCTCCATAATGAGCTTGTGGACAGAAGATGAGATATGATTCTTGGAATTAAAACAGCATTTTCTACTTTGATCATCTAGCAGTGTGTGTGAAGCACTGAAATAAGACTCTCCCCTTCTTTATCGAATCTCTGCTCTCCCTCTGCCTCTCTTAATCTTTCCCTTGCTCGCTCGCCCTGCTCTATCTGAGCTTGGGGGATTGCTGTATGAGATGGAGAGTTAATGAAGAAAGTTTTTTTTTTTTTTTTCCTCCCGTGCAAGAAGGCTGGTAAACTCTGGCAACTTTGTACTCTGCTTTTGTTAATCGCGTCACGATCGGCTTTCATGCTTTACTATCTCAACCCCTGAACCGGTTAAGCATAAATATTTAACATCATTATTTTCAAGCCCCAGAGAATATGTTTTAAACAACTGCGTAAGATGCTAAACAAATGAATCAGAACTATCTTTTTGCTCTTAAAGTTGGCTTAACAGTTTTCTCCCTGGAAAAATCCCTGCGACTTCATCCCTTTTTTTTTTATTCCTTTTTATTACAAACCGTCTTCTTTTACATCACTTACAGGCAAAAAGCAGTCGCACACCCCCTCGCTCTCATGCACACACTCACCAGTGGCCTTGTCTTCATAAACTGCAAGGGAGATGCAACATTGTCAAAGAGCCATTTAAGATGCTATCATCTAATATGGAGGCTGACGTGGGCTGGTGCTGGCAGCATGGTTATGTAAGCAGCTTTCTCAGGGAGTGATAGCAATCCAACACACCCAGCAGGGGGGCGCTGATGTGTGTGTGTGTGTGTGTGTGTGTGTGCGTGTGTGCGTGTGTGCGTGTGTGTTTGTGTGTTTGTGTGTGTGTGTGTCGGGTGAGGGGCCGGGGGTGTGAAACAAATCACACTTTCAGTACGCTACATAATATTTGCCAGTGTTTTTTTTACAGGTACAGAAAAAATTCACTTCGTTTGCCAACCAACTTGTTTGTTATGCTGCTGCACGTGATTAGTAAGCAAAAAAAAAAGCGTCTTCACTCAGTAAGGTGTTGATTGAAAGAAATCAACAACTGGGCGAGAAATGAAAAAGAATACCCAAATCAAAAAAAAAAAATTAAAACTTATATTTACTACTATATAAAAAAAATAAAAAGGAAAGGAGGGGGATTTTTTTTTTTAATTTAAGTTTTTTAGTTTAATTAGTTGATCTACATGACATCATATGCACACAGAAAGAGTCCTCTCCATACTGGCAATAAACTTACACGTGACCACCAGACAGAGATAACCCTTCGATTTAGTTAATTAAGACTGCTGAAACCAATGTTAGCACTGGCTTGGTATTATTTTGTGTCTTGTGGCAATAATTAACTCCCGAGACCTGGAAACGTGGAAATAACACAACAACTAGATCCCAAAGAGAAGAAACACAGTCAGACAAATGACAGGTTGTATAGATTTACAAGTTTAGTCAGATTATTTAAATCATTATATATAAGCATGAGAAACCTAGACTGAGTACACTCAAAATTTTGGCCTATAATTCCTCATTACACGGTAAAACTATATGCACAACTATAGCCAATACAGCGGATTAACACTGAACCAGGATGACAGTGATAATTTAAAATGAACAGTCAATTGGGTGATAATTTTACCATATGCCTTCATTTTCTTTTCCAAATGAGTTTTTCTTAGGGGTCTGTTAAAAACTCCTAACCTGATTATCTGACTGCTTGTATTCTTGCCAACTTATCACCAGAAGAGAAACTTCAATTTAAACAATCAATCAACCTTCAGTTAAAAATTCAACAATTTAAACTGAGAAGTTATTTCAAAATCAGGAAATTATTCAATGAAAATGTTATTTTTAACCTCACTATATAAAGGGCAATGTACCTCTTGTTTTAGCACTGAATATTGTACTGGATGTAAATTGTTAATGCGGAGTATTACAATATGGGCATAATTACTAGGGATACAGCTTTTTTTTTTCTTTTTGACTTCTACTTACTGATGATATCATGTTCCCAGATCTTAGCAATCAACTTGATTACAACTAAAAAGAATAATGGCCAAAACTACAGAAATAAGACCCAAGCTTTAATATACTGGAAATATCCATTAAATCATAATTAAAATATTTAGGCTTCATGCTTCTGAGAAAGTGGAGCATTAAGCCAGTGAAACAGTGAAGTATGCTACACTGAAAGTTTGGATAAAGCACATCACAGGACACATTTGTGACAATGAATTTATGATCACTTGTTTTTGAATGGGGTTTAAATTCCCTGGCTCATAAGATGAATGCATCAGCATTAGTGGCAAGCATGGTTCATGTGATGTTACATATGCTACATCTGTGTTAGTATGAAATGCAAAAGTATATGAGGTCTTACAGTCATAAAAAACCATTTAGCTTTATTGCAACACACATCACAGTATGACAGCAGCCCCTGGAGTCAGTAATCCCATTAATGTAGCCTCAGCATCACTAAAATGCCCATTACTATCAATGATACTCACAGCTATGACTGTTAGATGAAGTTTTAGTGAACCGGCTTTAATGCAGTGTATGTGTGTGTACATGTATACACACATATATATATATATATATATATATATATATATATATATATATACATATATATACATACATATATATTTAAGACCAAATAGCTTTCAAACGCACATACAGTTCCTACAAAAGAATGAAGTTCTGACTATATATGGTTTTTGAAGACTCATTAAAGGGGTCCTCTTACCTTGGCTCTACATATATTGTGAAACCATGACATATTTGCAGCTGATATTTGAGCAGTCTGACTTCACAACAGGGATTTCAAGAGAAAGCCCTGCTGATATGTCAAGGCCAACTGGGGTAAAGGTGGCTGGAAATTCAGTGGAGCCCTTGTTGAGCGAGTTACCTTAGGCTGAAAATCTGAGCAAACATTGTTAAGTGCTGATGGTGGGCATGCTGGCAAGTAGATTTTTGCTGGGAGGGAGGTCTCCTCAGTACACTGACTCCTCTTCTGCTTTTAACTCACGGTTGTATGTCCCCTTAGTGGTGCTGCACCAGAAAGTCAGGAATTCTGCCTGTTACGGCCAACATCACTTGTGCCGACTACATGTAGGTGTAGCAGTTGGCTGTAAAAACACAGTCCTATTCCAATCAAAGAGCATTACCAATGCTGTTTGCTGCTGAGCTGCCAACCACACTTCTGTCATTTGTAGCCCTGCTTTGAGTCTCATTTTTATAAATTCCATCCCTCCACTGTCAGTTTTAGACATTTTGATTTATCTGCGCTCCCTGCATTACAAGAAAATTGTGTGTCAAAATAACTGACTGCTTTACATGGCAATGCTGTGATGAGACCATTGTATGCGTGTGTAGTGCTTAGGGGAAATGCTGAGTCTCCTTCTAGCACTCGTCAGCCTTACACGTTTCTGTTGACTAAAACACTGCACATATCATAAACACACTGCATAATGTTGAGTCAGGAGAACTGTAACTAATGGTTGGGGATCAAGGTTTCTTGTCACATTTCCCCTCTAAATAACTGCGCATGCACACTGATGTGTGACAGACCATAAAAAGACCAGTTTGGTCTTTTGCAGCTCATATTGCAGGGTCACAAACAGATGAATTACACTCAATACATCAACCAAACCAAAGGAAATACGGATGGTTTAAAGCAGCTTCACGATTTCCTAAACCTTACACCAGAGTTCACCATGTCCTACACTACAGAAATATGTCTGCATCGTCCTTATTACCTACCCTCGCTTGCCTTAATACATCATATATGGACCAAACAAAGGCTACAGGAGGTGACAAAGTGTGTCCAGAGGGAGAAACACTCTGCAGCCATCAATAAGGCAACCTTGCATTACATGTCTGATGGATTTATCAAGCCATTGATTAGTTATTGAATGGAATATCATTCAAGGTCATCTAGCAGAATCTCCATTCACTCTGCTTAAGATAGTACAGTTAAAGGTCCGTGTCAGTCGTCTGTCCTGTTTTTTCCAATTTGCAATGAGTAAATAGCCTCATGGGAGGGGGGGTTATGAAGAGCTGCTGATCAGTACCAGTGCGTGGAGGCTCAGGGCTGCTAATATTAAAAATCATTTGATGAAACTGATAGCAGGTAAAGACGATGCGATAATAAATACTTTTACAAGCAAGGCCAATTGTAAATGCATATGTTACAGTAGCACAGATAGTCAGCCAACTGACTCAGTAATGACACAACGTCATCAGCTTTCCTGAAAGGGAAACAATGTATACTACAGTGGATAGAATACAACACACCATGTTGATCTCTAATGTGTGTTCTTTCTCTGCTGGTACTGATGTTATGTGTACTTTAGCGTTTTAATACTGATATGTGCTGTATGCATTTTGTCTTACAGTGGATTTCATGTAAACTGCTATTATCCCGCTGTTAGCAGAACGTTTATGTGGAAAAATCTGCAATTCATGCAGCAGTTGCTGTATCTACAGTGACAGCAACACTCCCACCTCTTATAATTAATCTACTCCAACCTATAAGGGCTCATTTTGTCAGTTTGTTTAAGGTCAAAACTGGTGCGTAGTGTTCAGAGCCAGAACCGGAGAACGCATCCCTGTAGCTGCGTGTTGCTGTGTGGGAGGCAGTGACGATGAGAAGCTGATGGCAAATCGATAGTCATGGATCAAAGAGCCGCATGGCTGGAGCCCTGTGGTGTCAGGGTGTGGGGAACAATGGTGACTTTTTAGACCTCCTCCCTTCGTCTCTCTATCCTCTTCTCTTCTCCTCCTACCCCAGTTCTCTATCTTCATCTTTTCCTCTCCCACACTTGATGGCATTTCACATGCACATGTGTGTCTGAATGCCTGTGTGCATAAGAGACAGAAACAGAGAGGTTACGTGATGCTTAGTGTCATGGTGTCAGGTGGCATCAGCCAGTAGTTGATGAGAAGATAAGACTGACACAATCGATATCCGAGCACTAAAATTGTTCTCATTTCCAGCAGCCTTCATGTATTTTGTGTGTCCACATATCTGTTACTGTAAAATTTGGAAACTGTTTGACTTATAAATGAGATGTTTTTCATAAAAAAGATGCCATTGTTATTGTCTAATGTTGGAGTGAAACAAATGCTCATTTTCACAAAAATTGACATTTTTTTTTTAATACCCAAGATTGGTGTTATGTATGTTTGCATTTCAGCCCAAAACAGTAACTGCTGATTGTTCATTGTGATTGTATCTCTCTGTTATTATCTATAAAAGTAGAACAATATAATAAATACCCACTTGGTTCTGTTTTCTAGGAGAAAAACATTGGCCGGTCCGCTCACAGAGTCACCATGGTAGGGATGGCTGTTCTTTGTTCAAGGGTCAAAGCTGCCTCTAACCACTTCTTTATTCCTGTGTGTGTATATATATGTGTGTGTATATATAGATATATATCTATATATCTATATATAGATATATATATATGTGTGTGTTTTTTGGGGTTTTTTTTGTTTTTCTGTTGAACCAGTTAATGATAAGTAGTGGTAATCTGATGTAAGATCTGGTTCCTGATCAGTGTTTGGAGGCAGCTTATACCTGGAGTGTTGAATGTAGTCCAGTGCCTTCCTGTTCACCTCTATCTATCTATCTATATACCTAACCTAGTTATTTTCCCTTTGACATTTAGCATTCCTGTTTGTATGATGAGTTCATGTATGCAGTGTGGTTTGTGTGTGCTGGTTTTAGGGGTGTAACGGTACAAAAATTCCCAGTTTGGTTTGGTTTGTAAAATGTCCATGCTTATAGCATTTTCATACATAACTAAAAAAGGAGGAGTTTGACATATCGGGACATCCCTTACTTGCTGAGAGTCAGATGATAATATAAGGACAATATAAAGACCACCCTTATGGCTCTTATGAGATGGAGCCAGGATGTGATTAGCCCATCTTAGCATAAGACTGAAAGCCTGAGGATACAGCTGGCCTGGCTCATTTTGAAAGTTTAAATTTACACCAACAAAGTGACCCATTAGCATGTTCTATCCCGTATGTTTAATCCGTACATAGAGTGTACAAATAACAATTTATTGGATTTAGGGGGAGTTATGTGCTAAAATATTTTGCTTTTTGGTGAGCAACCAGAGGCAGTGACTTCCCGGAATCTTGGCACCATGAGGTTCCCAGGCAAGTGCTGGGTAGATTAATGGTCTTTTTCAAGAAATAGGTACACCATATAATACTCACTCTTATTACAGAGTAAAGCTCCTCTCCATGGTCCTTAAGATCCAGCTATTGGTAACTGTAACTGCCAGGGCAGTAGATATTTCTCACTAAACTGCACACGTTAAGGAATACTTTAGCAGCCCTAAAGCCCTGTAATAGGCCAACACCATTGCAAATATTTTATGATGGCATGCTTGATATTTTAAGAGAAATAACATCCCTCAGCTTCAATTCAAGCACAGCACATTTAATTGTCTCTGTTTCCAGAGACTTAATATTGCTCAACTCGGGTTCCACAAGTTAATTCAGTCTTTGCACATTTCTTCTTAGTGAATTGTCACTGTAATTTAATAGGAAACCACAACAATTCTGGGGAATAGCTTCTTCATCTGTTGAAACTATACGGTATATATCCAGGGGGGCAGTTAGCGTGGTCTGTTACAGACAGCAGCTGTTCCTCTGCTATAGCTCTCTAGTGACACTCTCATTCTTTGGAACATATATTCCCTACATACTACTGCGTAGACAGAATTAAAGAGTACAATAAAAACTCTCCTGCTAACTGACCGAACATCCCGGAACCTTCAGTTTAGGTGGATGGCCATACCGTTACACCCCTGGTTCAGTTTAAATCAATGGTGTGGTAATGTGGGTTTGCCTGCAATAAAACGTTGAAAAGAGGAGATTTCTATTGCACAGTTTTTGTTTTCAGTTAAAATGTCAGTTCTTTGACTAGAGTTTGGGCCTAATTAATAAAAAATAAATAAATAAAAAAAACTAACCAAACTAGGGCATAATGTCTGTAAACAAGAATATTCTGTACCTCTTGATGTTTGTTGCAGCTGGCCCACATTGCATTTTCTCTTTCATTGTGTTGTGCCTTAAAACCCAAATGGTCCCATTTCACTCTGCTGTTCTAATTTCTGCCTTTTGAAATGTATGTTTTGAACTGTTTCACTGAAGCTTTTGTTATGTGTTGTCCACTTTGCTGAAATGAATGTCCTAACCTCTATGGTGTGCGTGGTCTCCGATTCTGTCCGTCTCAGTGGAGAGGAGGGCTGGTCTATAAAGGCATGGATAAAGGCAGTTTTGATGATGTTACTTCTTTTATTTTAAGAAGACATCAGATAAATCTGTGCTTATCCTTGCTTACGATATACGGACCCTCCTCTTCTTCCTCTACCTCTTCCTGGCCCTCCGCCTCCTCTCAAAGGAAGTCTGCTTTTCAACAGCCCACAAATGGAGTCGGTTGGTATGTCAATCAAGTATTGAGCGAAATGGCTTTTTTATTAGAGTTACTATGATGTGACATCGGTTGAAATGCCGTACATTGCCAATGCCAATGTTACATTGTTTGATTTTCAGGAAAGATTATTGTCTTTAAACCCCATGAGTTACCTTGGCTTTGCAGTGAGAGAACAGTGAAACTAGACAAGCTCTGTAGGAACCTCATGAAGCACTACTTCAATAAAATGGATCTCTTATTGCCTTTTAACACAAAGGGTCACAATAGTCCGTGGGGAGTTCACTGTCTATCACATTTCAAAATGAACTGGATATGAAGTCCATCTCAACCTCCTGCCCTTCCCCATCCCTGCTGAGACAATCATGACACATTTGTAAAGCTAGAGAGGCAGTGACATGTCAAGTAACTACTTGGCCTTTGGTGACTTGGGGGTGATTGTGAGTTATGAGATAAAGAGCGATACTTACTGGCAATGTGGATAGGAACAGTCTGAGTGGGATTTTATTGCACTTGGAAGAACACAGGAACTTTGTAATCTGCAGCTCTTCTGATTCTCACTAATGGAGTAATACATAATGATATCGGAGTGCAGTTCAGTGAAGCTATTAATTTCAAACAATTCAAAACTTGTTTTAATTGATTTTCACTCATTAGCATACATGAGATGTAGGTTCTCTGACAGACCCTGCAATCCGGCATTTTACTGTCTTTACAGACTTAAGGTAAACGTATGGTCATAACAGTCATACAAAATTGTATAAAGAAAATCTGATATACTCTAAAATAAAGTCCCTAGAATAATTGTTTAAATGTTGAGTTCATGAGCGTGGACATGAAAATCCTTTTTTGTCATGTCAGTCATACAATTGCATATTGTCTGATGTTGGGAGCTGTGTAGTTTCTCTATTATTGTTTCTGCTTTCACATCATATTCATATTTATATTTTTATGTTTGTGAGTGTAGAATCTTTGTATTATTTCATTTCATATTACTGACACATGCAGAAGTTTTGTTCTATGTTTAGACTAAAAGATGTTCCTAGGGATTGTGGTTTTAGAGAGCGATGTCGTGAGGAGAGCAGGGAGCTAAGGATGGGTTGCTAATAAATCTGGAGAGGGTGGTGCGGAGTTCGGGGAGGTGCCTTATGATCACTGGCCCATGTTGCTGTTTCCTTTCTTTTTTCACAATAACCCCCCCCCCCCCCCACCCACCCACACACATACACACACACACACAAACACACAAACTTTTAAACTTTTCCTTCTCTTATCTGCTTTTAGTCTCACTTTATCCTGTATCCCATGTATTTCTGTCTCCCCAGCTATTTACTTACTTGCCCCCCCCCTCCTCTTTTTTGTTGAGACATACCAACCCTTCAGGGCTTCCATTAAGCTGTGCCTCTCTTTCTTTATTGTCAGTGTTTTGTGGTCAGTCTTTTTCCACAGCATTTTTTTTATCATATCTACTTACAGTTCGATTTTCTGAAAAGTGGAAGGATTTTCTGCTTATAGATGCTTATTCACATCTGGTGCGTAAAACATATTCTGCTGCAGGATCTCATTTTTTAAAATCAAACTTGCAAGTCTAAATCTGAGGCTTATGTCTTGCCTAAGGATTCAGTATTCTTAGAGTGCTTGTTAGATCATGAACCACTGCCCGTAACTGCTCTTCCCAACACTATTCCGATATCAAAATTGGGATGTGATTGTGGGGAAGACTTTGTAACTTTTGGGAAATCCACAATCTAGCAACGCCTCTCAGTCCCACCAATAGATCCCAGAGCTGCTTTTCAAATTGAAAATGTCTTTATTGACATAAATATTTAAACACAAAGTTTAAAGGGTGAGTATGTGCTGTTTTGTACCTGCTGATAAAGTTGTGGGCGGCCTTCTTTTTGTTGTCATGGTAGCTATTGCTAATTATGCAAACCACTCAGTTCTTCTTTTACTTCTTCTGAACAGGTTGCAATTACACAAGCTTTTCTAACTATAGGTTGATATCATATCAAACAGTGACAGCAACAAAGGACATTTTGTTATTAAAATGAGACTCTTACCTAAATGTATAGGTTAAGTCTTTTGTCAGGGTAAATCCATGTTTTAAGTCCAAACTCTGACTCACAGTAGCCACTCAGTTAAGAATGAGCATTGGAAGCTAAAATTCGCTGAGCTAGAAGTGCTATAAATATAACTTATAAGCATTATCACCACTGCAGCAACTGGGTCAGAGTTAAGCCTCCTGCTCTAACAGTCAAATCAATGAGGAGGTGGGAGCCACTTCTATCCAGGGGCCTAAATCTTTGTCCCTTACTAACCGAGTGAAGTGGGGCTATTATGGCAGTTAACATTTAGCGATTAAATGTGAACACTCTTTGTCAGTTGTTAAATGTCAAGCCCACGGTGGCTTCCCTTCCTCTGCTTCCTTTGCTGTGAGAGGAGGGTAGGGACGTGTCGGTAGCACCAGGCTGTCAACAGAGCCAGTGGGACAGTGAAATCCAAATTCATACCTGTCACACACATCTTGCACAAAATACTGCAAACACACAAATGTGCAGTGCATTCTGTACCGCCTCTACCACTACCACTCAAACCTCTGGGCTTTTCTTAACTCCAATAGCTCCACTTGGCAGGGCTAATGCAATGGAAAAGGCTGTTGGTTTTACAGAGGGTTTTCATGAAGAAAGTGGAGCAGAGAGCTGAGGATTGGACGCTGATAGATCCGGGGAGGGCGGAGTTGAGTCGGGGGATAAAAGGGTGGAGGGTTAAGTTTTGACCATTGGCCCATGTTGCTGGAGGGTTGAACACTATTTTACCAAAGATGTCCCTTTTTGGTGTTTTGATGATAGATGGAAAGTGCTGTCTACCAGGTAACTTCATAGGTTTTGAATAACCATAGGGCCATAAAGTATGATGCACATCAGACAATTCTGAAAAACCCTCTTTTGCACTTTTAATGTTTGTTAAATTCTTTCCTTTCAAAATTTTTGTACTTGGCAATAATGGTGTGGCTACGTTTAGGGGAACACTGTGGTTATGGCAAATAAGGTTTTAATTAAGGTTTGGTTGAGGTTGGGGAAAGATCGTGGTTAGGGTCAACTGCACATCCATGAAAGTTCGACTCTCCACAAATTGATCCACCACCCTGACCTCTGCACTCTAACTTTTCACCTTGCTCTGTGAAGGGCTCACTACTTGACGTACTGGCACTAATTGTGAATCATTAGGTGCAGAACCATGCATTATGTATTTAATTCTTAGAGATACTGAGCTGGTGTGGAAGAATCTTTGAGCCTGTCCTGTAAAAAATGAGGCCATATGTCATCAGTGTGAGCAGCTTTTTATGACTCATAGTTACATTTTATTGTTAGGCAACCTCTGCTGCCATAGTAAGGAAGAAGTGAGGAGGAGGGATGGGTCGACAAAACATAGGACTTTGACACAGGAGGCTGTTTGTTTCCCCTTTGAAACAGACAGCAGTACATTTTATTATACATATATATATATATATTTTATGCATGACTCGTCCACAGTCTTAACCATTTGTTTTGTCTGTAACTTTAAGGAAGTAGTTATTTAAAGATATTTAAAAATCTTTCACAATCAAACCTGACCATTCCATAAGGATAACCATGTTTTCTTACTGTAACCATGACAATGAAGGTCAAGTACACCTTGGGCTGTAAGGGCACTGTTTCAGCTCCTTTCGACTGTATCGGGGGAAGGGATAAACAACCTGCACAGTTGTTCAGGTTGGAGGACTTGTTCTATTCTGCTCTCCTTATTTTTCTCCATTTATTAATGAGTGGTTTTCCTTAAATTTACCAATTATCTGTACATGTTGCTTGGATGTGGAGTTGGACTGGAGAGTTGACTGGATATAATGATGTGGCAGTTCAATTGTTGGACCGATTCTGCAAATGCTTATTCAACACTGACACAGGAATTGAAGCTGATCTGTGGTCAGCTCAGAATGCCTTCTCTTGACTCTCCTGTGTTCAGTAGTTGGGTGTGATGTTTCGAAGTGTAAAGTGAAACAAAATGCCATGCCAAATGTCAGAGTACTGAGTCAACTTGTCTGCCATCTGGATGCTATTATGCAAACTCTGGAAGGAGGTATTCTCTGGGGATCATTTATAAGCAAATAGAAATTTTGATGTGAGTAATCTTCTTGCAGGGTTGAGGACAACTGTATCTGGAAGGAAGTGTCTTATACCAGCCCCTGCAGCCCACTGTTCATGCATATATGGTTGATTCAGCCAACAAATTTGACTGACACCATCTGTCAAACACAATAACGGGATGTTGGTGGTGGTGGTACATCCTTGACTGTAAGATCCCTTTATCTCTGACACAGAGTTTTCTGGGGAAGCTCCATGGTTACATTGTAGGGAGATTATCTTGCAATGTCAGCTCAAAAGAGGAGAGGAAGGTGTGGGGGCAGTTTACTGTTCTGAGCTGATAAGCAGCCTCATGGCTCTGAGAGGTTGGGGGCACTGGTTGTGTTGGGACTCCTCCTTGAATATGGTTAATTGGTCCCAGACTACGGCGGGATCACTGAACACTACTATCCAGGCTCTTAATGAGCTAAAGTCTCCTGCTTCCTCTCAGTGGGCCGTTCAGCTCAGCATGTCTCCCTGGACCTAGGCTGATTCACAGGATGCAGGCTGCAGGTATAAGTCTACCTCACGCAGCAGTCTCCTCCTCTTCCGCTTCTGGCCTGTTAACATTTTCAAAACAAGGCAAACAACGACAACCTTTGAGCTAGCAACCTACGCACTGAAAATGGCAGGTGAAGATTTGGATTGAGCAGTTTCATAGTCAAAATTAGTCTTTTACTATTTTTAATGGCATTTTATTTGTTTGGAATTAGCCATTTTAAGGACAGTGATCAGCTCCCCACTTGCAAATGTTCCACCAAAACAAACTTCCCCCAGCACTATTTTGTAGAAGCACCATTACTGAATCCTGGGCTTAGCGCCACCCAAGACAGTTATCACTGGTTTAAAGAAACACAAACAAGCCAGAGCGTTGTTTCCTCTATAGCAGAACAATAATGGATGCAGCCAGAGCATTCTTCAGCACCGACACAGTGCTGAGGAGATGGGTCTGGCCATGCGAGACCACCCTGGACTCCAAAGACTGTGCTTTGCATTGGAATCACCAGACTCAGACCAAAATTCTCAGAGATCATGAATGTTGCATTGTATTGGTCCATGTCTGGGTTATATAACTGTACTTTGAAACAAATGATGGGGAGCTGTGCTTTTCAAGCTCATCATACCTTTTAACGATGAATCTGGTAGAGTTCACCTGTCAGTGTGGCCACCTAACAATGTTATCACAACAGCTACACAAAACAAAGTTAATGTGACTAGCACGTGATCTAATGTAAGACAGAACCACATTTTTTTTTGGGGGGGGGGGTATTGATCCATCGGGTTCTAGTAGCCATACTCAAACAAAATTTCCTATAGATACTTAAGGTATTGATCTGCATACCCCTGACAGGGCTGTCACATTTTCCTATTTTACAAAAAAACCCAAAACATTGCTAGTAATGTAATGTAATCAAGCCGGTAATTGTATTTCCTCCACCTGCAAATTCATTTTGTATTTGGCAAAGTAATTCAATAATATATATTGTACCACAAAGAAAAAAAGTTTTGGGAAATAAACTAGCTGAAACTTGGGATTTCCATATGTTAAGAGTTATTATTTACAGTGCACATCATTAATTTTGGCAAAATTGCATTGTTGTTGCAATGGTATGCAGTTAAAGGACCAGTGTGTATGATTTAGTGGCCTCTAGAAGTGAGGTTTCAGCTTGCAACCAACTGAATACCCCCTTAGCCTCACCCCTCAATTTCCAAGCATATAGGAGAACCTGTGGTGGCCCCTCAGGCAACGTGTGCATGAAAGGCCCTCTCTAGAGCCAGTGTTTGGTCTGTCAGTCCTTGGCTACTGTAGAAAAACTGTAATACAACAAGGCAACGAGAATGAGCACCTGCTCCCTCCGTAAATATGAAGGGCTCCTTCTCAGCAGCAATTCTTAATTTAAGGTGATTATACAGTAATGAAAACATAATTATGAATATTATATTCTATTCCTGCCAATAGATCCCTCTGAATCCTACACACTTCTCCTTTTCAGAGCTGATTGATCTGGAAAGTTGCTGATATTTTTTTTTTCATGTGCTGTAACTTATAAGACATAAGACATAAGATAAGACTAAGTTAATTAATCTGTACAGCTTGTGTATGGAGTGAATTGCGCAGTCCATTATTAAGTGTTGAAAAAGTGCGGACAAACCAGTTTTCTTTTTTACATACAAAATGAGTAATGATTTAAAAGAGTGTACTGAGAGTTTGTGATCTTCATGGACTATTAATTATTAGTAGTACTATTTTTACTTTCAAAATCATAGATATTCCAGCATTGCTAAATACTGTAAGTATTGACCTTCACAATGAATAAAAATTAACAAAATTACCACACACCTGCAGAAAATTAAATTGTGTCTGAAAAGGATTGAAATATAACTAAATTTGCAGCACATTCAGCAATAGGTTCTTGTTGTCTGTCTTTCTGTTCTTTTTCCCTTTGGCACCTTCCAGTAAGTAATAGGTTGTAAATGCGTATGCATCCTGACTATAGGTTGAATTACTCTTGTTACACCACAGATAGTAACTAAACAGACATAAATATATATTACAAAATATCACAAAATTCTTACTTTAATATATTCAGGAGACACAGTCTCAGATGTCTGTGAATTTCCCACCGTGAATCACATCTTCTGTAAGTGTCACTCTTAAGCATTTATATATAAAAAAGAGAAACTCAGTGAAGAAACACACAGAAGACACATCCCATCTATCTCCATAGCTCGAGCAAATATTGAAACCCATGATGTGAACACACTGGGCCTCCCTCTCCTGCTTCACTTCTGTGACAGATGTAAATGGATGTTTCAGCAGTTGGCTCTAATGCATTTTTAAACAGGCACAGCAGCAGACAGCAAATGAACGTGTCACAACGGCAACACTCTACAGCGGGGTCTCCATCTATCGCTGCCTGCTCCTCATATACAAACATACAAACCCACGCTCATCCACGCAGACACACACACACACACACATGCACACAAACACACACACACACACACACACATACCTACAGACTGCTGAGAATAGCTGTCATTCATCAACTTTCTCAGTACAATGGGCTCAGTAAAGGTCCCATCTTTCAAGTAAAGCACCTCCACAGTGCTGTGCCCAGTCGAGCACTGTACCACTGCATCACATTCCCTGTCATCCGCAAACACTGCACAGTGAGACTGATAGATGATTGGGTGAAGCTGCTGTTTATGCTCTGAGTTAGAAATTAAAATGACTCTGCTTTCCAGGATGACAACACAGAAGACTGTTAGTAGTGATTAGACCATCCTCATGCATACAGAGAGCAGGAGGAGAAACGGCCAGACCAGAGACTGATGACTAGTCTATATGAATGTTTTAAATGGTTTTACTGAGGCAGAGACACCTCAAAGGACTGCAACTTAAGGAAGCTAATGTAAATGGACACAAACACAACCAAATGAAGAAAACATCTCTACTACTTTAACAACACATACATCAATTGTAGAAAAAAAGGATTCAAGCAAATAAAACACCTCCAAATTGGGAAACACGTTCACCATTGTGCACAGTTCAAACCGTAGATACAGAAATCCTGCAAACTATACACATTGTAAGAAAAGTGATTTATGTCACAAAGTTTCTGTGGAACACTAAAACTAATGAGCATGCCAGAATCGTGTTTGCTGAGATCGAGCTCTAGAAAATGATGAAAAAAACGAGCTAACAATGTTTATTTTAGCTTGACCAAATAATCTCACCTCAAGGTCCACTTATGTGCTTTTTCCAAATCTTTAAATTGTATCTTCTGGTCTTCATCAACCAGTGGACATTCCTCCGGTGAAGATATTTATGGAAGGTGACAACTCAGCAAATTCCACTGAAAACTTTGGTTGTTGTGTAGGGCTTTTCAGAACTTGCTTGTATTCTCTGTTTTTGCAGTGTATTTCTGAATATTGCCAATTTGATATGAGTGAGGAATGTATTTCTCTGTTTACTTGTGTTTTAGTCATTTGCAGCATGTTTTTGCTAGTAGCAACATATATATATGTATTGTCAAAGCGGTAAAGATGTTTTCTTCATTTACCCTTTTTTTTTTTTAATTTAACTGCTTGTGGTTTCTTGCATCGGCCAACCTTCATTTGAGACCTCTTTATTTAATGATGAATCCGTAGATTCATGTAGTCTCTCAACAAAGGACTATGAGTGCCTGTGTGCTCCTTGACAGGAGAAAATACTGTAAGCTAGCACTGTTTTTGTTTTTGTTTTTATTTTTCATCTTTAATGTTTTGACTGCAGCCTCTGACTTCCTGGATTCTTTTTGATGTAAACAAGTTTTGCAGGGTAACACTGAGGTTACAGCAGACTCCACTTTCTGTAGATTCACTCATCCCACCATCTCTCTCATCTCTCTTTATGTCCATCCCCTTAATGTGAGGAAATTAAAGGGATATTTCACCCACTACGTAGGCTTACCAGCAATTGAAGAATGTTGATCAGGAATCCTGACTTGTATACAATATAAAAGTAAATTTAGAATGGAAAAATGTCTCTATATAAATGTGTTTTTTGTGTATATTATTAAAAAAGAAAAATATTTGAATTGAACTTTAACAGCATTTTAGTGAATTATCTCTTTAATCGTCACCCTCAACACTACTAACAGTCTGCTCTGTATTTGAACTGATACAGAGCATTCCTCATGGACACTGAACAGATCTTTCATTGCTTTTGTCATTGCAGGTACCCATCAGCACAACTATAACCATGTGGCTCTAGGTAGCCCTACACGCACACCTAAGAATGGTAAGAAAAAGCAGCTGGAGAGGAGAATATTCAAGTGAATCCACAGCTCAGTTTAGTGTTTGAGAGGAAGCCTGGACCTGGACAGTGGCTTGAATACAGTGCTTGACATGGATGTGTGAAAAACAGCTTGACACCGTCCTCTTTTCAATTTGCCCCACTGCGAATCCATTTTGTTATTGAAAATTAGTTTTTTTTCTTGAAGATTGAATTTTAGAAGGGCCCCATAGTCACAAACGTTTTTCTGTGATCAGACCTCAATCGCTGTCCTTCTTGTTTTGAAAGGGAACACGACTGGCTGAGGATCAACCTAATGTATTGTCGAGGTCATGCTCTGGTTGACAGAGCTTGTGGGACCTGTGAAGCTCCCTGCTGTTATCGCCACAATAAAAGCTATAACCATATTCTCAAACTCTCTGTTAGGGAGCGTAATGTGAATCGGTTTCTATTACTGATGTCATTCAACTGTTTGTTTAGAATAGTTCTTTTGAGGGAGCTGAGGCTGGCCCAGGGTCACAGACTGGCAGATGTGAGGAACAGCGGTTGCGTAAGTCTGCAAGGTGGAGGTTGGAGCGAGGAAAGACAGAGATAAAGGAGAAGAAGGGAGGCCTGAACTGCATGTTCACTGCCTTCTGTACTTATTAAGTCACAGTGATCTTTCCATTGCATTTATATTCAGTTTATTTCAACCAGAAATATAAAAAAAATGATTTGTTAGCTTTCAGGTACACAGGGGCAATGCTTGAATGCTGCAACCAGAATGGCCCTCTTTTTACAGACATAACTGACCATGTAGCCCATTTCACACACACAGAAACACACATACACATACATACACGCACAGGAAAACCACAACTGTGGAGAAATGCCTTGGAGATTTATGGGAAACATGAAAAATCCATTTCAACAACACATCTAACACAGAGACTTTGATCATAGCTCCTCTGAAAGGCTTCAAATTTCAGTAGGCAGTGTATTTTCTAGATAAAAACCGCTGCCAAAACCCCCCAGCAGCCGATGCCTGAAACAACCAGGAGACAGCTGCATATCATAAGCAGAAAATGCATAATCGTACGCACAAGTGTACATCACATGCCTCTGGAAGTAAAAGCTGATTTGATTCGAATTATTTTTGAGAGGGGATTCTTCGCACCAGTAATGCTGAATATGGAGTAGGTCTGTGTAGGTTCTGTTTTTTTACCATCAACATGTTTCTGAAATACTTGTTTTTCACTTGGGTAGCTCACCGATCATTGAGGCGTGGTAAGTCATACATACATATGTTTAAATTAGTGTAACAACTCATTCATTAGAACACATTTGTGTACACACTAACCACAAACTAACCCCTACATTTGTGTCTTCCTCTCTTTCACTTAAATTGGTGTGTTTTCAGACCTGATTTAAGTAGCTTTTGTTGATGTTTGCTTGAGCTTATTTAAAATAAATAAAAAAACTGTTCTTCATATGGGGTAAAGAGAATCCCAGAATCCAAGAAAGTCTGTCATGTGATTGCTAATGTGTAGGACATAGCTGATGCGCTGAAGTATAGTTTGTATTTTTCTATTGTTTTTTCTTATTTAATCAAATCCCACAAAAGATCAAAACCAATAATCTTTGTTAATGTAAACCAATAGTTGATGACTACCCTCTCTGTGGCATGCAGCCCCATGCCCGTTGATTTCTAGAACAGATGTAATTCCTCACACAAGGGGTCGCAAATATAGTTCTGTTAAAAAAAAACAAAAAAAAAACCCCAAACATTTATAAACAGGAGTAAATGGCTGCTCACACATTCAGAGAGGTCTGTTGTTATTCTTATTGAAGGCTGTTTCCACTGGATGGAGAAACAGTCGACCAATCAGAGCTTTGTAGTCAGGTTGGTAAAAATGAAGATGTCACCTTCTTTCATGGCTTGTTAGCTAAATCAATGAAAAAACGTGACAAGAAAGCGGTCACAAAACCGGCAACAAATGCAGCTGAAATCTACACAGCTCTATGTATTGTTGTAATACAAAACAAAATGAAAGGAAAAAAGAGAAAAACCTTCAAATTTTCACATTTCTTCAGTTGTTGAAACATTAATTTTAACAACTGCTCCTAGCAACTGTTAATGCAGCTTCCATGTGGACAGAAAATTGGGTCGGCATACGTCATCTGTCCCTTGCTACTGATCAAAACAAAATAATAACTCCCTTCCAACAAGAAAATGGCCAACATGAGCAAAGTGTCAGGCAGAACCACTGAAGTGAAGCAAAAATGCAGCTCAGTCTGATTATCAGGATAGATGTATATGACCAACTCAAGGAAATGGCAGTTCAAGCTTTTGTATACATTAGCGTAGGAACATTCACACAGTGCTCAGTGCCAGGCTCGGCTAGAGAGGCGTCATCCCTCAGGAGGATACATTCGATGAGGATTTTGACCTTTTCATGGGATTTGTGAACAATAAGCAAAATGTAGAACGTGGCCAGTTTTACCTGTTTAAACTCACGCAAGATCCACAAACTCTATTTGAGCCAGGTCTGTGTGTTGTACTGTCCATTGTGATGCAGCAGTAAAATGTGTTTGCTATTGAGATAGCTAACAGCATGCCACAGTCTGAGTCGATTCTTTCCTTATTGATGCAGTGTGGCAGACAGTCCACTCACAGATTGTTCACATCCTTCGAACCCCCTCCATGAAGCTCCCGGGGCCCCCTGCTGTCGCCTGGCCTCACCCCACACCCCTGTCCTGCTCTCTCGAGCTTCTCTTCTCTTTTCACCCCTCTATTTCCTCCCTTTCTTGTATTTCAATCTCCTTTTTTCCCTTTTAGATTCTCTTATCTCTATCTCTTCCCCTCTTTCCCTTCCTTCTCCCCATTCTGCTGCAGTTACTAAAGCCCTATTTTTATCTGTCCACTGGAGGCTGGTCTGGAGCCGCACCCATGTACGCTTCTCCGCACTGCGTGACAGACTCGCAGTTCACAATGGAAAGGAAGACAGAACAGGATCGAGAAAGAAAATGAGAGAGAGGGGAATACTGAATGGACAAAAATGAATTAAGGAGCGAAGGAAAGTGGGTGGCAGCATGGTTGGATAGATAAGATTGACAGAGCGAGGAAGGCGGTGGTGAATGGGACAGACTTACGGATGTTTGTGTGCGTGCATCTGTGAAAAAGAGAGATAAAGAGAAAGACTAGAGTGAGAATAAAAGAGGGCTTTGGTCCACTAGCCACCCCATGCGTCTTCCTGGCATCATATCACGTCGCATCAACGACAGCCAGCCCAGACATTGCTCGCTGCCACGTCCCAGATCACATCACAGCACTGTCACGAGCAGGGTCACTCTGTAGCACACATCTGTTGTTTGGTGTGGTGTTGTCCCTTTTTTTTTCCTTTTCTATGTTGGACCACTGTTTCCTCTCGTCAAACCACCACGTTACCTGTCAACTTAGTCCCACTCCAAACCTTTGCAGAGTGCCGGATGTGACCACCTATATTCCCCCATCGCTGCTACCAGCAAGTTGGAGTTTTGGATATGAGACCAAAGGCAAATACACACAACTTGCTGGTTGAGTTAAGCTCAGGCAAAGAAAGTGTTGTGTGAGAAGGCAATTAACACCAGAGTCTTAGTGATTTTGATACTAACCTAGACTCTATATAGAGCCAACTACTAAGGATGTAGCCTGTCGAAATTCTCAAATTGCCAGCCACCCTTCAAAAAACATTTTTGACTAAAACTGCTTAATTTGTTTGATATTTTTATGTTTTCATATTCAACTATACAATTACTTTTTCTGTAAGATTTTCTAGGGTTAATTGTAATAGCTGGTTCTATTTTGGATGCGGTTTCAGGCTAACAAATCTCATATAGACTTTTAAAAAAAATATCCTGACCAGCTAAAACTAGCTTAAAAAGTCACATCTATGGGTATATGCACCCTAGGTCGTTAAAACCCCCAAATTCCCCGAGAGGATACCAAGGATACGTCCTCCATGTCCTAACTGCCTACGGCCCTGACAACAAAAAATAAATTATTTACACCCGTAACCGCTCAGCTGAATATGCTTGCACAATAAAGAATCCATCCATGGATTGTTCCTTTATACCAATGATCTTATTGTGGAGATTACTTTAGTGCACCTCTGCCTCCAGGAAGGAACTAAAACTCCAGCCTGCCCACCAGCTCAGTCATCCCGTCTCTACCTCAGCAGGCGGTCTGCCATGATGGTTTCGTGGTGTCTTGTCTATGCAAAGTTTTTTTTTTTTTTTGGGGGGGGGGGGCTTAGGAGAAACCAGCCTGCCCATTTTTTCCTCTTCCCTCTTCTGTGTCTGTATATGTATGTATGTGTCTCCAGAAAACAATCGGATAAGTGGCATCCTGACCTCCCAGACGGAGCCCTACGACCTGTCTTTCTCACGCTCCTTCCAGAGCCTGTCACACCTGCCGCCCTCCTATGAGGCGGCCGTCAAAGCCGACCTCAACCGATTCTCGTCCCTGAAGAAACTCAGTAGGTCCAAGCTCACTGCACTAAAGCAAGAGTAGGCTCCCTGCCCTGATGCCCTGCATGATAAAAATACTGCATTAAGTGTGCTTCCCTGTCTCCTGACTGGGACTTACTGAGTGGCTCTGAAGCGTTTCAGCTGTGAATTTGATTTGCCTGCTGTACTAAGGACATCAAACAGTAGAAAAAAGTATGCATACCCATTTTTTGGAGACTTTTGCAGTTCCCCATTGAGTAAACGTTTCAGTAGATGGAAAGGGCCTTGAATCAGAATCAGTAAACAGCCATTCCCCAACTATGATCCTTCATGAAATCAGCCTAGTCATCTCAAGAAACTATGAGTCATTGATATTCCATGCTTCCCTTGTCTCCACTTAAAGGATGCAGCCACTATTTCTCTTGGAGCGTATAAGCGCATTAAGCAGCTTCTTGTGCCTGGCCCGGCTCGGTATTGATTTAGTGGTGCTACGCTGGATTTCTTCTGTATAATGAGGTCTCATCTCATGATATTCTCTAAATGGAACGCAAATATTCCTTAAGGCTTGTGTAATTTCATCATGACTGCCCCACTTCACTGCTGGCTTGCAGTCAAAGTGAAGGATGACGACCTACAACTCATCCCGTCAGGGCTCACTCCACACTGGCTCCCACTCGTAGCTGCCAGGCACCATTTCAAACTAAATGGCAAAACAGGTTTGCAGGATGCAGTGCTATTAACTGGTCCTCAGTTGTATTGGGAGAAAAAAAACCCCAAAACATTCTTGTACTTGAACCCTGCTTGTGAAAATTAACATAATAGTTTTTGAAGGCTGCCGGTAAAGACGGTAAAACGAAACAAAATGAATTCAATTGTCAAGATAGTAACTCACAGAAGAGACAGTGTTAAAATGAATAAATATCCTCAGGCAGTGTCCTTCAGTCTTCCCAACTTTCTTTCTGCTTCCAAAGCAAATTGTTTGCTGCAGCAAATAGCCAAAAGGCTCTGCAGTTTCTTTTTGTTGCTCAACTAGTGTCTGCACACTGATAGATCATGTTGGATTGTGCTGGAAGGAAGATAGAGCAGCGTTTTCATTGTCGGGACAATAGAAGAGAAGAATGCGACTGCTTATTAATGCAAATTGGTATCAAACTGAAGAACAGTGTTTAGCCTATTGCAGTGCAGGATAGTATACATCACGAGTTATTCATTCACTCTATGGTATTATGGTTGATGAGTTTGCAATGGCCTGCTCAGATCTTGAAGACTATTATGCTTGAGAAAGGAACATCTTGTTTTTTATTATCTCTCATAATGAATCGATTTGCAGCAAGCACCCATGGCTCGCTGCTGAAGGGGATTTTGGCTGAGTGTAATCTTGACAGGTGGTGTGAACACTATTGTACCCATTATTGAATAAGACAGGCCCAGAATCAGAGTCATCTTCGAATTCTTAATAAGTTGGAGAGCTGGCCTCTCCATAATTTATTTCCACAGTATAAATGACATTAGTATGTACTTCTGACTTAGTATGATGGTTAAACTTTCATGCTGGTGTTGAGTAAAGAATGAAGAATTAGCTTAGTGTTAACAATGGACTTGTGACTACATGTTTCATTTTTTTGAATGTTTTATGCTGCAATTCATCTCTTTGACAAGATCTGGAGGAATTTTTGTAAATGTGCTATGTCACTATGTGTGTGGTCATATATACAAAGACGAGTCTTTATGCATGGGTTTGTGTTGTGTGGCATGAAGCTGATGCTACATTCATTCCTACACTTTTCTGTCTCTGGAAATATATTCTTGTCTTGTTTATCTGCTTCTGAATGCATGTTGTAATCATCTGTACACATAGATAAGGATAAAATATCCATCCAAGGACTTCAAAACACTTGCAATTCTCAATGTTATGCGATTGTGCAATAAAACAGTTAGCTTTCCAGCATGTTTATACATTATGAGGTGCCTGCGCGCTTCCCTCCATATCTGTGTGATATGACAATGTTTGTTTATGGACTTTCATGACCTTTGAAAAAGTTTGCCCCCACAGCCAGCGCTGCCTTTAGAATCCCAGATGAAGCCTAGATGTGTCGATGCTGTATGCCTAGCATGTAATATGGTCCGATTGTGCGACTGTCTCTATCTATATTCTGTTCCCCTCCATGAGCTTCGAAAGGTGAAACACAGATGGTCCACCAACACTATTCTCTGCACTGTGTGTAACTGTTCTCCAATCCCACTTTATCCAATTTATCCCCTCGCATTCTAACGCCTGCCCGGTTTTTTCCTTTGATTTTTCTCTATGAATCTCCTCTTCACCTCTTGCTTGTGTTTTTTTATTCTCCTCTCCTCTACAGCAGATAAAGAGGTCGAAGACTACTACTCTCGTAAGCGCCACCTACCTGACCTTGCAGCAAGGGGCACTCTTCCCTTACATGTTCTGAAAATGAGTCAAGACCAGGTGGGTACATGAGTGCTTGGTTTAGGTGTGCAGTTTTCTAAACAATGCCGTGCTCTTTGCTTTTTGTGCATCTGTGAGGTAAATCACAAGTTTTTTCTCTGAGCCTCCAGATTTGAACTTGTTAGAAGCTGTAGCTGGTCTTTCACTTCATTCAGCAGTGGTGGGTGGCAGAGCTTTTTACCCGTCAGCTTGTGAATAAACTCACCTCGTTCATCTTTTGCTCAACAGCATCGGGAACAGCAGCAGCAGCTCCAGAACCAGCCCCCGCAGTCCTCCATCTCCCAGGCTCTTCCCCAGTCGCAGTCTTCGCAGCAGTCATCTCAGCAAAGGCAGAGGCCCCGTCGTGTCCAGAGGGCCATGTCCCAGGACCGTGTCCTGTCTCCACAGAGGGCCCCACAGCAGGATTACAGCATGTCTTCTAATGGTATGTCCCCATATGGAGGCAGGATCCTCTCTGATGAACAGCTCCTATCCGCCGAGCGCCTTCGATCCCAAGAGCGCCTTCTTCCACAGGACCGCCACACCTCCCAAGATCGCTTGTACACCAAGGACCGCATGTATTCTAAGGATAGACTCCTATCGCAGGATCACCTCTACTCAAAAGACCGCCACTACTCTCAAGACCGTCTCTATTCACAAGATCGCCTATACTCACAAGATCGCCTCCTATCCCAGGATCCTCTGCTCTCGCCAGACAAGCTGATGATGTCTTTGAAGCGCGGCATGGTCAGCAGCATCTCTGGTGGGTTTCATGGCAGCGACAAGTCAATGTCGCGCGCCATCTCGCACACAGACGTGTTCATACCAACCACGCCTCTTATGGATCGTTACAAGATGACCAAAATGCATTCCCATCCCAGTGCCTCTAACAATAGTGGCGGCAGCAGTGGTGGGGCACAGGGAACGGGAGGAACCGGGCACTCCAACACTTTAGCTATGAACCAGACAGCATCTAAGAGGCAGGCGTTTGCCTCCAGACGGACTCACACTGTGGAACAGCTCCACTACATCCCTCAGCACCACCAGCAGCAACAACAGCCACAGCACTACCGCACAGGAAGCAAGACTGAGGTGACTGTGTAATAGCAGCCAGGGACTGGCTGAAATGTACCGGAAGAGGCATGGTTATGTGCCAGGGGTGGGAGTGATTGAGGTGCGTGGGTACACTGGAGTTCTTTTAGAGTAGGATGGTTGTGATTTCACTTTCTTTGACTGAGGTTCCTGCAAAGTCAGAGATTCCAGGACCAGGAACATCCACTAGCTTACTGTGAGAGACCGGAAAAACAATCTACACTGTATAATGCATACACACGCCCAGCTAGAGATGAAGCCAGATAGAGTCATGGACAGGGGAGGGGTGGTGTTATCTAGCTACCTTGCCTACTATTAAACCCACTGTCTTGATTACCCTTTTCATCCACAGGCTACGGCCTCATTCTGTGTATGTTTTAGTGAGAAAACACTAATTGTGTCTGTTTAAGCCTTTATCAGCCCCTTTGTCCAACAAACCTATTCTTTGACCTTTTCTGGCAAATCTTAAAGGGCTTTGCATGGTTAAACACAAAGACCGATTCCTCCATGACATCTGTTGTGCAACACAACGCCACCACAGATGATGAACTAGGATGAGCCTGTAATAACTTTATAAATATATAAATAAATGAATTAAAAACAACCATTTGTATGCCCTGTCCTACTCATAGCTCTAGAGAATCTCAATGAGAGAAATTGAAATGGATGTTATCAGCACTTCTATTTGGTGCCTCTGACAGATATTCCATTTCTTATAATGAAGTGGTTTTGTGGGTTATAAAGCACAATCAATAAAAAAAATTATGTTCTGTTTTTGATTTCGTTTTTGAGTTTGAATAGTGATGGCTAGCTTGTTTTGTTCTTAAAGCAATGGCGGGTTTTTTTGCTTCCAGTAGACGATTGTAAATAAGCTATTTTAGAAGCAGTATTATGGACAAGTCTGTACTGGATGGACTTTGTATTAGACTGTCTGTTTTCAATAGATTCTTAAATAAAATCAACTATAAATCATCACTGTTTCGTGAGTTCAGAATAGAAACCCACTTAACCAAGTATTTGACAGGATAAATTACTACTATACTGTGTGTGTCTTTGCAAAACTGTTTGTAGAACGAAAAGTGAATGAATGTGTTGTTGATAACAGATATACCACTGTTCATATTTGGATGTAGACTGTGTTCCATTGACATCAAAAGAGTTGAACATCATGGAAATGGATTATAATGCTTGTCAAAGTAGGGTCAAATAAACCATCCATATTTTTCTAAACATTCAACATCGTTTCTTGAGAGATGTCTGTGTTGTGTGTTTCTTACTGAGTTATAAAAATGCACCGATGCACCATGTTACCACTGTTCAATTTTTTGTACAGGATTTTGCAGATATTGTGAGTTTTAGCTACACAGGCATATTTCTTGAGGCAGAGTGTTCATTACACATCAGCAAGTTTAGGAAACACAAACTGCTTATGTAAGGTGAACATTGTGATAATACTTAAGACACTGTTCGGGTGAGGAGATGCTAAAGTCTTACGTTTTCTAGTAACCACTGATTTTATGGTTTGCACATTGAAAAACATCCAGTCTTAGTTTAAAACCAAGCTCAATTTTCAAGCTTCAGTTAACAAGATTTGTGAAAACACCTCAACGTCACAACAATATTTCAATGAACTATATTACAACACGCACAACAGCTTCAGATTTTAAATTGAATTTAGCTTCATCAGCAGTTTGGTTACCATCTGATCAGTAATGTCTGAACAAATATTCACTTACTATTACTCTGCCGATTGGCTAATGCAGACACACTCTACTGCCACATTAGCCTCCACTGCCCATACCTCTCTGGTCTTGTTGATTTAACTAAGACCTGGTGTTTATGTATGTGTAATTCGTTATCCCAGTAGAGTCCTAACTGTGCTCCTTGAGAGCTCCCTAAAACAGCAGAACCTTCTGCTGAAATTCACTCTATAACCCTCTGCAATAAATGGTCATTAAAATACAGTCACTGAAGTTGTTGGAAGATAACTTTCACTTTTAACCAAATACTGATGTTCTTTGAATTGCAAATCACCCAATCAATGCCTAGTGGGCGTTCACCTTGATCAAACCCCGACCGCCTTTGCAAGACTTCTCAATATTTAACTTATCTAACTAACTTTCACTTAGTTTAGTCAACCGATTTTAGCCTAGTTTTAACGTAGTTATCTAGATGTGGTTTGACCTGCAAATGAGAGCCTGCCATCTGATCGGCCCCTATGTCCAACACACACACACACACACACACACACACACACACACACACACTAGGGCAAGAAGGGTATAAACAATCAAGCTGCATCATGGGAAGTGTAGTATGTTTAGAGCTTGATCCACAGGGATTGATTGTGACATACTGCCTTGACACCTTATCTGACAGCATGTCTCAGCCAGACCCACATCTTTAACTGACAGTTTCATCACGATGTATAGCACCGGTGTTAGCCAGGGCTGTACTTCAGTTTGACATCTGAATTAATATGGTTGACTTTAATGCTGGTCAGTGCAATTTCAGGCCTGCTTTAAATTCATAGAAGTTCATGGGTGTGAACAATTCTCACCGCAAACAGTGCCTGCAATTGCAATCCTGCACAAACACACAAGAAAAAAAAAGGACATGAAAAAAGTGGAATAAGTTTGGGTTTTCAATTTACACTGTTCCTTTAGCCCATCAACATTTAAATGAAAATATGAATCTGCAATCAAAAAGAATCCATGGATAGGAGAGTAGCTGAAGCATGAGAGGTGAGATGGCTACGAAAGCTAGCTAGATAGATCATTTGGAATTGCATAATATCAGAAGTTTACACAGTCATTTTAGTTAGATACCTTTACAGAGTGATCTATCATTTCAGCCCTTTACAGTGTAATAACTGTAAGGAACACAAAAACAGAACATGGGATGTTTTTCCTTTGACACTGAAAAAAATGCTTGAATAAAGTTAAAGAAAGGGGGGTGTTTGGGGAAAAGGCACGTTTTCTACTTCTCCAAAATTTCCACAACTTTAATTTCCTACTGCCTCATGAAGGAGGTGATTCTTTCCATTACAAAGATTTCATAAATGGTATTATACCGTTCCTCTATAGATAGTGTGTCTGACTTAAGCCATTTCCTCATAATTGCCTTTCTAGCAGCTACACTCAGTATTTTAAATAAGCTTTTTCTTTTATTACTCGTAGATGTTGAATGTAGAAGCCTAAAAAGGAGTTTATCCCAATTTAAAGTAATTTTTGTCCAAAACACAGCCACTAATTCTGTATAAATCTTATGCCAGGCCCAAAGCAGGTGGTAGCGATGGGCTTTCCAGGAGCCGCAATTCCTCTGGCAGCGTAAGAGTGTGAGCAAGAGAGGTCTGAACAGATCTGATAAAATATCTACTAAGGCTCTTCCAGCCAAATTCTCTCCCCGAGGTTGAGTTTGATATCCTCCATTGAAATTCACAATATTCTGTCCAGCCTTCCTCTGGAAATCAACTGTTACTTTACCTTTTCCATTTTTGCTTTATCTAGATGGTCCTTCATATTTCAACCTCCTGAAATCCTTGTAAAGCCTTGAAATTACTTTAAGCCCAGATCCTGTTCTGTATGCACTTGTAAAAATCGGTTGTTTTCAAAAGCCCTTTGACTCTCTAACATAGAAAAGTTTAGTGATGTGCACCTCAAGAAAACAAAAAAAAGTCACTCTTATTAAATCCATGTATGAGGATGCCCCCAGTTTAGCCCGTCCCTTATAACTCATATCCAGTTTTTTTGGGGTAAGTCAAGGTCAGGAAAACAGCATCTCAGAATCATTATCTCTACAAACAAATCGCTCTTAGTGATAGGATTTACCCATGTTTTCAGAGATAAGTTAATCTACTTATTACCTTTTTCCATTTAGTTTTTAATTTATTCTTTGAACACCTAACTGTGCCTGACTTCGAACTGCCTGAGAGATCTTCTCTTCATTTTCTTTCCACCTGGCTTGGTATTCAGAATTGTACCATCAAAACAAGATCATCATTTGGGCCAATATATAACAGTTCTTTAAGCAAGGGTTCACAAGTCCTGCCTAATCTTGTTCCAGTTGAAGAGTTTGAATCTTATTCTTGTTTTTTTCACTTGCCAAAAGTACTTCAATATTAATTTATCGAGTTGATTTTAAATCTGATATTGCCTTTTGATTTCTTTGTCCCTAAATATACTAATAAGAGGCTTATTTTGTTCATATTAGATCAAAAAAGGCATCCATCTTTCTTTCATCTATTCTGGGCTTTGTATAAAAAGTTTCAAATTATTGTTGTTCATCTTTTAATTGCAGTGTATAGAATTTGTTTTAGGGTCCTCTCTTTTATAACTATCATGTTTTCTGCTTGTTTCTCTTTTAATTTGTAATTGAGTAGTTTAGCTAATTTTTTTATCGGAACAATAGCCTATAAGGACAGATTTTCATGCATCACAAAGAATAGACAAGGGCACTTCCCTGTTATCATTTTCATCAAGATGATATTTTATAATCATCCCTGTTTGCTGCCTCATTTGATTAGGCATCTCTGTGTTTATCCTCCACATAGTGCTCTTCTTTTCAGAACCTAATATTACCTTTCTTAGAAAATGGGGTGGGATCTGACAAGTCCATGGTCTCAGTATTGGAATTATTCACCCTATTATTCTCTTTGAAACACAAAAAATAGTCAAGCCCAGAATAGACAGTGCAGGTTAGAAAAAGTTATAGTCCCTCTTTATTGGACTCAGATGCCTCCAGATGTCTGAGAGTCTCAGCTCCCGCATCATTAATCTTTTATTTTTTGTAGTTTTCTTTTCTCCTGTGTAGTAAGGTTTTGATTTATCCGGGGTCGGGTAAAGTCTAACTTAAAGTCTCCCCCACAAATTTGGATACCTTGAGCCTCTGAGATTAATTATTCAAAGATTTGTTAATAGAATTTCCGATCAAATCCCACAAGAGCATAGACATTCAGAAAGGAAACTGAAACACCCTGCAGATATCCCCGGACAAGTACAACTCTCCTGTCAATATCTTTCTTTTTATATGTGCACTCAAAGTTTAATTTACTATAAATTAAAGTTGCTACCACTCTCCTGGAACTTTGACTACAGAAGGATGAGTTCTGATTAAGTCTCCATCTCTTAAGGTTTTTGTGTTGGTTCTCTAAGATGAGTCCCTTGATGGAGAGCTACTTCTACTCCCCCCCTCTTCATTTATGCCAGAACTTTGCTCCTCTTGATTGGATTTCCCAGACCATTTACATTATAAGAGGTTACTTTAAGTGGCTTGACACATTGCAATCTGTGTCTTTGAGTATATTTTAAACTCCTACAAGCCTATATATAAATCATACCCTACACCCCGGATGAGACAAGGAATAGTAGCACAACATCATCATTAACCACTTACATGGTAATGAAATATTGAGCTTACTTACCAATAACAATATTGACCTCCTATTTTAAGGCCTCTTTATAGCCTAGTGATTCTTTTAGAATGTGAATATTGAGGAAAAGTCTCTTCCTCCTAGCAATGAAAGAGGGCCCTCTTCAGCCTGTAATGTACAACAGTATTTGGACAGTGACACAATATTCGTAATTTTGTCTCTGTACACAACCACAATGGAATTGAAACAAAGTCATGAAGATGTGATTGAAGTGTAGACTTTCATCTTTAATTCAAGGGGTGTAACAAAAATGTCACATTAACTGGAATTGCAGCCCTTTTTATACTTTCATATATTATACTTATCTTTCATTTTCAGTAGCTTATAAGTAATTCCAAAAATCAATAGAATTGTAAATATTTGGAGTAATTTTAATACTTGGATGAAAATCCTTTCCAGTCAATGACTGCCTGAAGTGTAGAACCCGTGGACATCACCACATGCTGACTTTCCTCCTGTCAGATGCTTTAACAGATCTTTACTGTAGCTGCCTTCAGTTGGTTTGTCTGTGAGTCTTTCTGCCCCCAGTTTTGTCTTCAGTAGGAGAAAAACATGCTCAGTTGGGTTGAGGTCAGGTGACTGAGTTGGCCATTGAAGAATATTTCATTTCTTTTCCTTGAGAAGCTCTTGAGGTGCTTTCACAGTGTGTTTTGGGTCATTATCTATCTGTACTGTGAAGCACGGACCTGTCAGTTTTGCAGCATTTGGCTGAATCTGAGCAGATAGTAAAGCCCTGTTCACTTCAGGATTCATCCTGCTGCTTCTATCAGCAGTCACACCATCAATAATCCAATAATCCACCATTACCTTCCCAACTAGACTGCAATTCCTCTACAGTGTATTGTATTACACATCTTTCACTTTCAATACAAACATGATCCAGTGGCAGACAGCTTATTTTGTTGGTTAAAAAATTATATTGGACTACCTGTACTTCTCTATTTGTCCTTTGCTTTTGCAGCCTCTGTTGGTCATGTCAAGATAAAGATAAAACTGCTGTGAATAGCTTGCAAAAGGTCGAAAGAACATGACAGTGGCCTGACCCCTGCCAATACATCCATCGCGTTGAGCTGACATACAATAGACTATGTGGTTTAGTCCAGCATTATGTTCAAGTGCATCATTTCCTCTGTCTCTTGAAACGGCATAAAATGCTTCTACCCACTGCAACTAAGAATGGCTGGCAGTAATACTCCATCTTTTTAGTGGAACACACACTGACCACATATCGTTGGTGCCAACTGACATCAGCAGTATAAACATCAAAAAGTGCAGCACAGGCATCACACACTGCCAGTTACAATACCTTGAGAGGTGATTCACTCATGTTCCATAGAGAAGGATAGAGATTAATCTCAGCAATGGCTGCTGTTACTGGGCCAAACAAAACCAAAGCTAGCTCACATAGATGGGTGTAGGTTTGGTTTCAGGGGCGGATGGGACAAAACACACACACACACACACACACACACAACATTAAATCTGTTAAGAGGTTTTATTGGTTTTTAATGTTTAATGTTAAGTCTTATCCCACTGTGTGAATTGAGACTTTAATTTAAGACCTTTTAAGATGTCTGTTTGCATGTGCTTGTGAGTGTAGTGTCTCCCTACCGCTATCCCTATCATGATCTCAGTGAGAATACCTGATTAAAAGAAGGTTATTGCCTTAACAGCGATAGGTGGCAGAAACCACTTATAGCTGTGATTTTATTTGTTCAGGTGGAGGCTGTCAAACATTTGGTGTAGAACCCCCCTTCACCCCTCCAAAGGCCCCCAGAAGCTGGCTCATCGTAGGCAGCCTTCCACCTCAACCAGTTGGGTTAAGAGAGGGGGAGGGAGGGGATGCAAAACGCAAGTTCCACATTAAGAGGTATTATTATAATAATAATAATAATAATAATAATAATAATAATAATAATAATAATAATAATAATAATAATAATAATAGCCATTGTTCTATCATCATCATATAGCCTATTCTTAAACATGGAGAGTGTGTCTGCCTCATAGACCCAAACTGGAAGATGTTTCCACAGCAGAGGAGCCTGAGAACTGAAAGCTCTGCCTCCATTCTGCTTGTGGAGACTCTAGGAACCACTAGTAGACCTGCATTCTGGGAACGAAGTGTTCTACTGAGGTAATAAGGTACTATGAGCTCTTTAAAATAAATGGATCACAGAACAGTCCCTATGAAGACTGGTGTTTGATCAGTGTTCTCTGGATAATTCAGAGTAATAGGAACACATATTCTTGAAAGATGTGGTTATTTCTAAGGCAAATTTTCAATGCTGAAAAAAATCACCAAAAATTAATGAAAAATTGTCTTTCTTTCTTTTTCTTTTTTTTTTTTTTTACTGATTTTTAATCTTTTAAATGCGTCTAATGTCAAATTAAATCCTGTGATTGATTCCAGAATTTCAGTAGGATGCTGATAGATTAAAAAAAACTGTTATTATACTTGTCATAAAAACTCAAGTGTGTGCTAGTACACAAGTACCAGCTTGAATGTGGATGGAGATAATCAATGCCATTGTGAGTCAGAGTAAGCTCCACACACGCACAAGGTAGGTGCCGTTGCTGTGACTATTTTCTGCCCGACTGCTCAAAACATGCCCCAAATCACCGTCCTCTCCCAGCTTATCTCTCTGCGTGCAGGACCCAACCCCAGTTATTTGTGATAATCCACAGATTGTAGGCAGCTAACAGACATTTGTTTTACGACAGATGCCAGATTCAGATAAACATTTAATTAGCAACTCATCAGCTCTGTCAAAGCTAATTACCCCAGTCTCCTGCCCTAGCCAAAAAAACGCTCCTCTCGCAGTTGGTCTGCACAGCAGCTGAGCGTGCTGGCTGCTGCAGGATGCGAGGAGCCAGAGGCTGCACAGAGCCGAGGCCCTCATATTGTACTAGGATTGAGAGCGGCTAATCCAACCATTCTGTCAAAGCCGAGTCTTATGGGTCAGAGCAGTGAGCAAAATGGGTTAGATAGAATTACAGGCTGAGACAACATTGTACTATTTATCAGCACTTTACACGCCTGTTGTGAAAATTACTGCTAGCGAGGTGTCTCGGCAGCGCTTTTGGTTGTCACAACAGCACATTTCTCAGAGCTTGGGTGGAGTGTGATGTGAATTTTTAGGATGGCTGGTGGACACACTGTTTGGCTGACGAGTGGTTTCTGGGAATTGTAGTAAAGAAGTGACCGCTTAGCACAAAAATATCAACTTAAAAGAAGAAAAAAACTGGCGGACAGTAGTGATAGCAGTCTGTGCTACAACAAATGGCAACAGGATGATTTTTGGGAAAGATTATGGGTATGTAGAACATGTGAAGATAAGGGATAGCACATGCAGTAGGAGAGCAAAGGTTGCCCTGCAATCGCAAAATGATATTTCACTGATGTTGGAATTCTGCATACTTACACATTATACAGAGACAGGCATCTCTACAGCATTCACATTAGACGCTTCTCTGGACTGACCTGTAACCTAGCAACCGTGTGACGTACCACACAAGCAGATGATTAAAGCAACCTTCTTTTCCATTCTGAGCATGAACACTTTGATAGATTTTCCCCCCCTTTTGACTCCAGCATTCTCTCCTCAACAGCATGCCAAGTGCACTTATATTACCTACAAATATGAAATATGAATCGCCACACTGTTTTTAGCCTTTTTAGACCAGGGGTCTGCAGCTGCTGTAGTCTGCAAAGCCCCATCATTAACCTCTCTGGTGTGTTGTGCATCTGGCATTTCATGTCACATAAGGACAGCGCCTGATCTCCAGGGGCAGTTGAAGGACTCTTTGGTCCAAAGTGAAGCTCATGTTCTGGTCTGCACCACTCCTCCATGGGCAATAATAAATGACATACATTCCAGTGCTAAAGAGTCTGGATGGCTGTGTCTGTTTTTTTAGCCTTTGCAAAACCAAAAACACAAGAGCACAATTGACCTTTCACTCCTTTTTCAGCCGCTGCTAGTCTGTTAAGCTGTCAGAGCTAGCATAGTGCCCACACTGTCACTAACTGCACTCTTTGGAAAAACAAAAAAGCTATTTCAGAGAGGGTCAGACTGAAGGGTCTGTTCTGTGCATATGGGGGATAGATCCAGGATGTCAAACTGACTCAGCATCAAAAACACATTAAAAAGGTAAAGATAGAGCATCAAGCTTCCATATCACAATGTAAAAGTGAACCACTACATCAACCAGCAGAGATGGACGAGTATGAAATGAAGGAGTAACGCTGTTCCTGTAAAGCAAGGATGCTCCACAGGTTGTTGTGTCTGATTGAACTTACTTTCACTGGTATCATTGTTACACATGGCGACGGAATGACATTTAACAACGCTCAAAATCCACCAAACCAGCCCGAAAATGACAAAAATCCGAATTGATTGCATGACATTCTGTGAAGCACAACGATTATAGTTGTGGGTCCCTGGTCGGAGATGCCCTATGCTATGCTATGATTGGCCAGGCTGTGCTTGAGGGGTCGGATAGGGGTGGGACAAACAGACAGTTGTGAGGAATATAGGGATTATACAGTCTGTTTTGCTGCTTTAAAGTAAACTACTGATGCTCGAATGCCTGACGATCTTACAGAA
The DNA here is from genome assembly GCA_016859345.1 of Istiophorus platypterus. Taxonomy (NCBI): domain Eukaryota; kingdom Metazoa; phylum Chordata; class Actinopteri; order Istiophoriformes; family Istiophoridae; genus Istiophorus; species Istiophorus platypterus. Next base: position 3,447,949 of record CM029119.1, read on the forward strand.
GTGGCCTAGAGTTGCTCTCAGGGACCGTATCTTCCAGTGACAAAAGCATTTTGTTGGATTACAAGTTAGAAAAAAATCCCTATTAACGCATGGACTTCCAATATTTGTTGGACCCAAGATGCTGTTATTTTAGAGTTGAGGCTAACATTAGTGGCTCTGTTTTTGTCGTTATTGGACTTGGGGAAGTTTACAGTCCAGCAACCCCTGCAACATTACCCAAGACCCAATGTTTGTGAAAAAATCAGTAATTCCTCATATTCAAAGCCTTTAATGCACACATTCATGTCCCTTTTAGGATGAACTGTAATAATCTTGGTGATCCCCTTACATTTTGGTTAAAAAGGTTAAAACACAAATCGCACTGTTCCCAGTTTGAGTCCAGCTTGGGACCTGTGTTGCATCTCTCTACTAGTGCTATCTGACAAAAGCATAAAATACTTAATAATAATATTATATATATATATATATATATATAATATTATATATATTATATATATATATATATATATATATATATATATATAAAATTGTTATTATGAACTGATTTGTCCAGTACTATAGTTTGTGACCAAAATCCGCAGCTTGTGAAAAAACAGTAATATTTTAAATATGTTGTCATTTATAATATTGGCCTAACTGGCTAGCTGCTCCTTTATTTCCATGTCTTATGTGTGGATAATCAGCTGGTGATGATGCTGTCTTTTGGCCTTTCACATGTGACTTAAACCTCAGTCCTTTAGCATGAGAACATGTATGTAGCTGTGGTAAGGCCCTTTTCCAATTTTGAAATGAGTCAGTTGGAAACAATAAAAACGTAAGCTGCTTTTTAACCACTTTTCTGAGTTATTGCTGACTGGCTACAGCTGAAAACAGAAATTTTGTTTGGCAAAATTTACAGTCAACTTGAAAAGAGAAGCTGCTTTTGTTTACTACTGACCCATTGTTTAAAAATGAATGGTGTCAGGGCTTAGCAAAAGGCCAGTTACATGACTAGTAATACTTGATCTCTTCACAACATCACATTTCTGTAGCAGCACCGCTGCACAAGCAGCAAAAATATTTCTCCAGTGCAAAGCCATATTTAATTTGCATGGGCACTGCGTATGTGAGCACAGGCAGGATCTATTTTCATAATGCCACCTGAAGGTGTAATTTGGGAGTTCTACATAAAGTAAATTGCCTCACCCTGCATCGTTGCTTTCCTCCTCCTACTTCCCCTCATCCACTCCTCCTCCTCCTCCTCACACCTCTCGGTCTCTGAGCGCATTGTTAAGGCTCACCAGTAACGAGAGAAAGGAGACACTGGGGAACCTGGGCTGAGACAGCGAGAGAACAAGAAAGAAAGGAAAGAAGGAGGGAGCTGGGTTCTACTGTAGTGTGTGTGCATGCCTCTACTGTACGTGTCGTTGAGGGATATGTCTGTGAGAATCCTCACTCTCTGCTTTGGAGATGGTTTGTTTAATCTCAAATGGGGAGGAGGGAAGTAGGAAGGAGTGAAACGGAAGGCGAGGGGGAGGAGAGAGAGGGGGACAGAGTTGGTCTAAAGACTTGGAAAAGAAGAGGCAGGACTGAACGACTGGAAATGGGAGATAGGGATATAACCGCATATTGGCACTAAGAAGGGATATACTGAATGAGTATGTGAAAATAAACAACTTGCACAATGTGGAATGAAAAGATAAAACAACTTTATTTTTGAAAAATCTTTGGAAGAAAGTGAAAATTTAAGTAAAAATTATTGGGACACTTATTAAAACATATACAGCTTATGAACAGTTAAGACATGATAATTTTATTAGAAAATGTTTACATAGTGTGGGTAGTTTTAAAAATATGGAATGCAAAACCAAGAATGTAACTAGACAGTGAGAAAAGAAAGGCACAAGATCTTATGCTGGATCTTTTTGTGGAAGGTGAGTGATGCTCATTCACTGCTCTTTCTGAGATTTTTCTCTTGAGACATGCTGACTCACTTTCTGTGGGTGGAGAGAGGTTTCCTGCCGCTGAACATGACAACAGAAATACATTCGGGCAAACAGACACAATCCACTAGAAAACTATTAGTGAAGATCAGATACACTTTAATAAAGTAGTAATATCCATGTAACTCTACTAGGACTTTGCTTGTCAGTGTGGCTTTAAAATGGGACAATGTAACTTTCACAACAGTGGTTACTGTGTTAAGTACATGATAATGGATCACTGAATTGGCTTCATTTCCAATGATTAATCATTGTCAGAATCATTGTCTTCACATTTGAAAGTTTTGCATCGATATGAAACACAGTAATACAGTGCTGCCTTGTAAAAGTAAATACAGGATAATTAGACTGCCCAAGTCTCACCATGTTTTTTCCCTTTGCTGTAGTGAGACTTACAATTTTTTTCAAATACCATTGTGTTAAATTACACACACTAATTACAATCTAATTACAATTTGCTGATTCATTTAGCTGTCTACATCTCTCACGTGAACTGGTTGTGGTCGTCCCTCATAAGTCTCCAAGGTGGAATGGGACCAAAGTGGTACATAAGAAATGCCTTCGTAATGCATACAGTGTTTTTATATCTTGTTTTACTTTTAAGAAAAAACACTGAAATTTTTTCTGACATGCTAAAAGTTAGTGTGAGAGTCGGGGTTAAAGCTGGCCAGAATGATCCAGAATGGTTTTCCGGCACCTTCACTGACTAAGTAAATATATGTGAGGGTCCCAACAGAGCAAGAGAGATGAGCAGACACACACCGAGGCAGGAGAGAAGCCCCTCAAGACGATATTCCTTTTAACTTCATTGTTGCAGAAGAAGAAATGCCTTGCTTATCCAGGTATCCAGGAACACACGGATACCTTTATGATATAAATTCATGAGGTTATCATAAAGATCTCTGTTGGGGATTGGAAAAGAACAGATGAGCTCGTTGACTGTCAAAATAATCTATAAAGTTTTTACTGGCTCTCTCTGTGCTGTCTGCCTGTCATTCATGGTATGACAGTGTGCTATAAGTGAACAGGTTCCAACCCCAACTGGTCAGTGAACTGACTCAGTAATGTCAGTTACACAGTGTTTTGTATATGAGAAAGGGTGTGTTTTATTACTACAAATTCAAGTTCTCATATGTAAGAGCAAGATTGTCACTTCGTTTAAAAGTTAGATAGTCTCCCTTTTAAACATGTGCTCCAAATGGGATTCTAACCTTTGACCCTGTTGGCACCATCACCATATTCCAAATAACACATCTAAACTCTAAACTCCTGCTATATCTGCAGGAGCAAGGCCACTCCAGCTAAGGTCCACTTGGAGGGGTTTTCTTTGGTTTTCAGATTGAAGGTCCATACATACGTAGGCCCCCTCTGACGGGTCTTGTAGAGAGGACACTGGTAGACGTTCCTGCTCTCCTGTTTGTCCACTGGGATGGCTCTGATGAAGATGACTGGCATGGCTGGGGTGAGCTCTTTCAGGCGGGCGTCTACAATCATGCCAGTCTAAAAGAGAAAGAAATTACAGGAGGGGAAGGGAAAAGGATTGAGGGAGGGAGGGGGCGTGTGGACGGATGACAAGTCAGTCAACCACAGACAGAAACACTTCAAAGTGCTGAGGGAAGTTATAAATTAATTTGAGGTGCAATGAAAACTTCATTCAGACCCTATACGTGCCATTGAGGCTCCATTTAATAATGTTCTTTTGTAGAAAAAAAAAAAAGATGTTTGACTTATCATGGTTGGCACAAACGTTGTTGGACTTTCAGTCTGCAGAACACAGTATTATGGTACCCTTGAAAAGTGGTGAAAGTCAGCAGAGTTTGACTTGAAGTCAAGCTGCCCTCCCTTAGAATACACACTCTCTAAACACACTGAAACAGAGTGGTCTGTCTCATTAATTAATCCTCCTGCACTTAGCGCCTGACAAACAGAGGTTTCTCCATGCATGCACGGTGACTTTCAGGAATGAATGTAAATCCTGGTGACTTTGGAAAGCTCAGAGGACAAAGCCCCAATTGCAACTGCAATTGCTATAAAACTTTAAAGAGGTGTTAAATACCAATATCTTTATGTCTGTGTATAAATAAAAATAATCGGTATCGTAGAGCAGACCATGTGGGCTCATTGAGATTCATTATAAATAAATTTAATGATACAGTATATACACTGTTTCTATGGCAACAGATACCTATTTTTATTGTTTAATTTCACAACATATTAAGAGAGTAAAAATCTATTACAAATTTGAAGTATTCATCATCATAAAGTTGAGTCCATCACATAAACACAAGCTTTCTCAGTATCCCCTCAGCACACAAGGTGTTTATCATATACAGTATCCAGCTGTCTTTGATGTCTGAAACCCCTCTGAATAAAATGCAAGGTTCATTAATATAGATGAGTAGGTTTATCATAAATCTTTGACTTTTATTGCTGCACAGAGCTGTGTCCAGATGGAGTGCTGCTTACTCTTCTATTCACACTTGGCTACTTCCCGCCAGTGGCACAGAACTGGCCTTGGGGCCGAGAGGAGGACGTAAAGAGAGGAGGAGGAGGACGAGGAGGAGAAGAGTGGAGGGGTTGTGAGGAGAGGCTGCCTTGCCCGTATGTCCTCCTGTCAATTTGCCTGCGTCTCCAACTTTAATGAAGAAAAAAGGAACCACTCCTCTAAAGGGTGTTCTAAGTGTTCAAGTGCAAACTCTGCACATTCCCTAATTAAGAAGTCTACAGGGATGCTCCCTGAAAGCTGGGTGCATATACAGTAGCTGTATGTATGTAGATAGACAGAGCCCTGGGAAGCTGAGTAATGCACTGCACTCTGAAAGCTGAACGCAAGCAGGATGCAAAGGAGAAAATTAAACCACAAAGGGAATTTGGAAGCCCTTTAGGGGAGATATATTGAAGTTACTTTACTTGACTCAGTTTAAAGATGCATTTTGAGGTGAGCTCACCTACAGTGTGTTAATCTATCCATCATCACAAGAAGGTTGTAAAGGAAGATTTCTGTATAAGGCTCTTGTGAATCAAAGTGTGCTGTTTTTGATTATGGATCCACGCCTTGCCTTGAGACTAGATGTCAGCATCATTTGCTAACTTTGTGACAGACAGCTGAAAAAAGAAATCAATGAGTATCTCATGTACCTGCATGTCCCAGTGCGCACCCTCCATGTACAGCCCATGTACATATGCCCCCTCACGAGGCGGGGAACTAAAGTCCTCACGATTCTTCTTGGTGACATCACACTGCAGACTCATGCTGTCCAGAGGCCACTCATTCCTATCATCAACACATGGGGAGATTTGCCGTTTCACACCCAGTGGTTTCCATCACAACCGACATGTATGATGCCCTCATGAAAACCAACTATACCTTCGAGCCATAGCCTGCATGATGGCTGTGAGGAAGGACTGGGGGTTGAAGAAGCCAGCTAGCCACACGGTAGAGGGTAAGATGAAGTCAGCGGACCAGGCTTCTAGCTCCTTGACCCTGGCTAGCAGGTCAGTGAACCACAGGGCCAGGCCGGACATAGAGGGATACGCGCGCTTGGTCCAACTGTCAGGCACCATGTCCAGGAAAATAGCATTCTGAAGGTTCTCCATGTCACTGGTCATGGTTAACTCTCCCTGAAGAGCGGAGGTAACAGACAAAAGAACTTAGGTCCAGGAAAACATCCATTTGAAAGTCAAACATATTTGTCAAACGAATTTTCATATGTATTGATAAAATATTTTATTGCTGATTAACTTCTATTGCTGACCAGAACGGGGTACAAGTGAATTTCATCAGTATGTCTTTGTGAGAAAAGTACCTACTTGCAGGGCTAGTAGGTGAACTGCTGTAGCTAAGCTGATAGGTAACATGCAAGAGGCATGCTACAGCACATGCAGGCACAAGTCAGTAACAATAGCTCTCTAACTAGCTAATTTGCTAAATAAGAAGGCCGGTCAGTAACAGGAAAGTTTGCAGTTTGTTTAATAGTACTTATACTAATACTTATGCCACTGACTGTGTGCAAACCCAGTTTGGAGCAACTTAGACTCTGAAAGAGGAGCTTAATTAATGTGATGCAACACAGCTACTTAACTAATTTGGCATTTTCTGTTTCAGACACTCTCGATTTCTGCTGCCACAGGCCAATGCTATTCGCCACTTGAGCCACAGCTGCCTCAAACATGACATATAATTCTTTTTAAATAAAACCTGTGTGTCAAAATCTAATATTTTCTCTGTCAAATTGAGTTTGCTGAATTTAAGGTTGAGGTTCCTGTTTTAAGGTTGGGCAGTTAACTCTGCACAAGAGAATTGTCTCTCTGTGATGTTAGCAAACATGCTGACACACTTCAATAGAAATGAATGGATATATATAAAACAGGAACACTCGTGAATAATATTTGTTTTTGTTTTAGTACAAACAACAGTGAACATTACAGGTTTATTTGTTGACTCCATTTAATGGTAAATGCAGTTTAAAGCTTTAAAAACTTAGTAAGTGGACTTTTAAGTAGAGAGAATTTTATCACAGAACAGGTGTACAGTTCAGTTGAGGGCCCTTCACATGATCTGTATGCTGTAGCAGAGAAACGACATGGAATTTCATTTTAGTTGAATATGAATATGTTACTGCTGTAATTAGAATACTCGAATGTTTGCTGTACTTTGATGAACAGGTTGTGCATGGATATAATACAAAATCTGTTGCATAGTTTGGCTTCCATCCTCTCTCTGATCATCTGGATGATATCTATTTTAATTATGATGACTGCTCTCAGATGCCGCCTCTGTTGTACATAAATTCTTTATTGGTTTGTGAACTTTCATTACAGGATGAAACCAGGAGTTAAAGGTGTAATTTCCTGTTTGTTTCAGCAGCTAAACATGGGAGTTGACACCTTCCAGCTGCATAAGGTGTTGAATGGTAACAAACTCACAGAAACTACTGATGCATACATAAACGTGAAGACAAGCATGCCATGCCAAATAAGGCGCATGCTGAGAGACAGCTAATAGGGGAGGGCACTGGAGAGTAATCAGACAGCATGTGAGTGGAAAAAGCATTTTTCTTCACCCATTGATACTGGAACTGATGTATAGATACCAATATGTGACAGTCATAACAATTCTTCATAAAGGTGATATGGTTTCAGAGATTTATCTCCGTCTGTGTGTTTACCGTGAACCTTTCACCTTTGCAATACTTGCAGCCACAGCACTACCACAAACCATGGCACTATGAAGCTGCACCATCTCACCAAGGCTAACATTCTGATAGTTCCTATTTATTCCACTATAAAGACAAAATATGATTCCATTTGTTGGTACAATAGTCTACATGGCTTTTAAATCACTGAGACGATTTATTGAGGCTTGTAGTGTCGGGAGATCGAATCCTCATAACTCCTGACAAACGCTTTTACCCATTTTTCCCATCTTTCTTTCTTTGTTTGTTGTTAACACACGACTCAGTCAGGCTTGACACAGAGAGCATAGACGTCTCATTCTTTTCGGCTTTTCTGTAAGCCACATCTCTGAGTCAGTCTTAGAAATGGGCTTCAGACAAACAACAGAGAAAAAAAGGTTTAGTTATGCAGGAATACTAATGCATCAGCCCGTTAGAATCTACAGCAGCCGAGACAATGTAGAGTGCACCATAGGCTGAGGATAACTGAAGGTTTTTGTGGTGTACCCTGAGGGACAGTTCTCTTGAATTTTATTTTTTGTTCATTCAAGGTATTTAGCTCAGTACTCCTTCTCAGAAGGCATAACTCATTCAAATCTTACCACAGAGACATGATAGATAAAAATTTCAGTCAGTGTGACTTTTATTTCCCGTAGATATTATTTATGATGTCCATCACAAGTAAATGTCTATAAATCTGCTCAGAAATAACAGAAAGAGGAAGCTTCAGAACATGACTGAGAGTCATCATGTTTTAAGTTTTCTACAGTATCAAAGTAATCTAGTGATAGTTATTGTATATCCACAAATACACTGCAAATGGCAACTACTAAGAATTCAACATACTATTTATGGTGCCAATGGGACAAAACAAATGTATACAAATATAGGCTAAAAAATGGGTCTAACAAGAGAATACCTGTACCTGTAGCTGACATTACAACAGCACATTTGATGAGATTTCCTAATGGCCTTTATTTTTATTCAGTCATCGTATTGGCTCCTAAATAGGTCTATATGTTAGTGTTGGCATGTCATAGACATTTTTGACATACTCCATTTTCACACAAAAGTCAAACCTCACCTCATCCACTGATAAAAAAGGGAGAAGGACAAGCAGCTCTTCCCAGTAAAAAAATTAAAAATCCACTTCTAGGATGCAAGCTCTGAACAGGATTTAAGCTACAGGAAGACCATTAAGACTGTAATGATGACTGAGGCTGGGGTGGTTGCCCTGGGGTTAAAACTAGTTGTTGGGTACGTATACACATTTATGTATATACCCTGCCACCTTACATTATGGTCAAGTAGACTGCAGAGGAGAGTTTCAGTATAGAGAGACAGACACCAAAAGATCAACTTGTTTGGTTAAGCTTACATACCAATAACTGGGTTTCCTATGTGTGAAATAGCTTCTGTTAAATAGATTACCAGACATTTTTTAAAAAAAATTAAAAATATTCAACATGAAACCATTTTATAATCATATATAGTAAAACTTTTCCACTTTCTACAAATGTCTCCAGTTTAGCCAATCCTGCAGGAGTCAGTTTTACTCCACTTTTCTGTTAGAAATGACCTGAGAAATTTGTAATTACTCAAATTACCAAAAGCAATTGACAGGCAGTTAAACTGTGACCTTTGGGGCATCAAAGCTGCTGCTCACTTTGCCTGGTTGGAATTTTAGCCTTAAAAGGATAATGTCATGTCAAGCTCCCTCTGCTTGTTCAAGTTTTCTTTTTTCATCAGTATTTTACATTGCTTTTTTTAAATTTTGTGTCCTCACCGTCTCTTTCTCTACTTCCAGATCCTCACTTCCTGCTCTCGTCTCTTCTCCTAGTCTATTTGGTGTCTGTACTGCCTTTTCTCTGAGCCAGTTCATCTTCTTTCCCAGTAACAAGTGGTCCAGTGTTCTTCCTAGTGTTTGCTCTGTCTGTTTTCCTCTATTTTTGGACCCAGCCTTTTTCATAGCCCTCTGGTTTTTTCGTTTGCCTGTTCCTGACAGCCTGTCTGTGTACCGACCTTTGCCTACAGAAAGGTTTTTGACATCTTTTGTCTGAGTCATGAATCCTTGCCTTGTGCTTAAGCATTACAGATAAACTCTAATAATATTTACTGTCTATTTTGGCAATGTAAACAATGTGCCTCAGCAGTTATAATATGCAACAATGGAATCAATTTTTTTTTTTATGCATAAAGCCTTTGGTCACATGTGTAAGTCATACACTTACACAAGTGACCAAAAGGTAGTATACTTAAACAAAAAAACAAACAAACAAATAAAACAAAGCACTGCCTGAAGATCCCCATATATTCTACTTTAACATTTTGTCATTTGAGAGATCAAATGTTAAAGTTGCAGTAAACGATATTTTATATTAAACATGGATCAAATTACTCTGTGCAATGTGGAAGGGGTTATCCATATTTATTTATACACAGAGAATTATCACACATTTTCTCTGAGCCTTATGGAGTCTTTTAATGTCTTTTAGCTTTTTGTTTTGGTTTTATAGCTCACAACCTGATTGGTTTACCCTCATGGCTCACATCAACCCCTGATTAGGCCACTGTACACTACATACTCTGTACCAAACAGCAGACAAAGCTAGCAGCTATTTGACAAACATAGTGGAACATTTAGTGGTTACAGAGCAAGATGCTTTCTCAGGGGTTGGTGAACCAAAACAAAGGAAAAAGCAGAGTAAAAATTGGCTTTATATTTGTTGGGTGGAGAGAAAAAAACTTGAACTGAATACCCATGTTATTTGATGTGTAAACAGGCTACTGATGGATTCTGGTTATGCAGTGTTTATTGTTAAAAAACACATAATGCCCATTAAAATATGTAACTGAAAACAAATGGCAACAATATCTTTTGTAAATTGCATTTGCATTCTCATTGAAGATGTTACGGATTCTTATAATCAGTAGTTAAAAAGCCCTTGTTAATATAATAAAAAATCAATGCTGTTGTTATGGGAAAAAAAGCTTCTGATGAGGCAGAAGGATTATGACTTAGACTGTTTACAAATTATTTCCCAAATAATGATAAGACAATAGGCAAGGTATGAATAAATTTCCTGTAAAAGCTGATAAACTCATTGAACTCGCTGATTCATCCACAAAATGCACGTGAAATTTGACAAAATGCACATAAAGAATGATGAGTGATGATCATAATCATCATCGTCATCATCACAACCACCTGTTTTGACCTCCTCTGCTAGCATCACTTTCTCCTCACCTTCAGTCCCAGGCTGAGCTCTCGGAGGGAGCGTCTGATCTCCTGGGTGAGGAGGTTCATGCGTTCACACTCCTGCAGCGCCACCACCTGGTAGGGAGTCCTCTCCTCCACTTTCCCCAGCAGTTCAGCCATGTCGAACTCCTCTGGGAGTTTCTCCAAGATCTCCTCTAACACCGTACACACCTGATAATATATGAAAGGATGAAAAAGCATGTCAATTATTGGGTGAGTGAAGTGACAATAAAAACATACTGTTTGATTCATATTACTGTTACAATTAAACAAACTCTGGACAAGAAACACAGAAGGGGAGAGAATACTATATGAACTAAAAGGCTGATGAGACATTGGGGTTGTCTGTGTCAGATAAAGTCAGTGCTGCCAACACTGACAGCCTGAGAAACTGTTACAGTTTGAAAAAGACAATTCTATAAATATTCATGAAGATATATTTTGCAACGGCAGCTCTTTGTTTTCAATAACAGTCTAATCCCTCCAGAAAATCAATGCTCACATCATATTTTTGTGGGTAAGTGATGAAAGCTAATGTCTGTGTCAACATTTTCCCAAGGCAACCAGCATTAGCGATCAGTCAACGGATTAGGTGCTGAACAAAGGATATGAGGTCATCATATCTATGGATTTTTCAGTTCAAATATCTGATCTGGGTTTGGCAGCTACTGAGCAGAGAGAATACAAAGTGGACCTTATTGGTAAAGTCTGCATGGCTGTCATCTGTTAGGACAGGAGTATCTAGGCTTCTAAACCAGAAAGGTCACACATCATAAGGGATCCTCAGCAGGAAATGGACACACACATACAACATACAACATGCAGACGTTTGATACTAGACAGCTGTTTGATGAAGTAAGATCACCACTTTGACATGGCTTACCTTGGTAAAATTACTTTTTTTAAACTTATTAAGAAGGTTTATATAAGACTGACCTGAGTTAGCAAGGAAACTTTTCTTACTGTCTAGCTTAGTCCAATGGATTGTTGTGAAAAGCCTATCTAGAATAAACCCAACAAACTGAACAAGGATTAAGATGTTTCTGACTAGACTAGGGAGCTAACGAGATGGAGTTGAATCTGGTTTAAGACTTAATCATTCATGACTTTGAAAAACAGACAAATATTAACATGTAAAGACGAAACTGTGGTGAGCTCTGACACAATTTGAGATTGGCTCAGGTTCTTGCAGCACTCATCTTGTATTCTTCATTATGACATCATGGATACAAGAACTGCCTCAATACTCTGAAATAACCTTGTAGAATTAGAGCTGAAGTTAATGCTTGCTGAAACCAGTGTTCCTGTCAGTTGGACTTAGAGGCAACAGAACAGCCTCAATACTGTTCCCAAAGCTACTATTACAACTACAACAACTACTTCTGCTACTACTAATCTACTGCTACTACTACTAGTACTGCTACTGATATTACAACTACAACTACAGCTATTACTAATACTACCAGTAGTATTACTACAACTGTTACTACAACAAATGCTGGTACTATCACTACTGCTGCTTTTACCACTACTACTAGTACTACTACTGCTGTTACCGCTACCACTACAACTACAACAACAACTACTTCTACTACTACTACAACTCCTGCTACTAGTAGTGCTACAACTACTGCTATTACTAATACTGCTACTTGTATTACTACTACTGTTACTATAACTATCACTACTGATATTACTACTACTCCTACTGCTACTACTGATACTACTACTATTACTGCTAGTAGTTCTACTACCGATGCTGCTGCTACAGCTACTACTGCTGCTACTACTACTACTAGAAGTATTACTACTGCTACGACTACTACTACTACTACCAAGACTGTTACTACTAAAGCTACTGCTAATGCCAGTAGTACTACTACAAGTAGTACTACTACAAGTAGTACTACTACCGAAACTAATGCTTCTACAACTACAACTACTGCTATTACTAATACTAATAATAGTATTACTACTACTGTTACTACAACTACTGCTGGTACTGCTACTACTGCTGCTTTTACCACCACTACTTGTACTACTAATGTTGTTACTGCTAGCACTACCACTACAACTACTACTACTACTAATACTACTAATACTACTGATACTACTACTAGTACTACTACTGCTACTATTACTTCTGCATCTACAACTACTACTATTACTAACAATAGTAGTAGTATTACAACTACTGTTACTACAACTACAGCTTGTTCTACTCTTACTGCTGCTTTTACCACTACTACTAATATTACCACTACTGGTACTACTACTACTACTACTGTTACTACTGCTTCTTCAACTACAAATACTGCTATTACTAATACTACTAATAGTATTACTACTACTTCTACTGCTGCTGCTGCTACTGATTCTACTACTATCACTACTACTACTACTACTACTACTACTACTACTACTAGTACTACTACTACTGCTGCTGCTGCTGCTACTGATATACTACTATTACTACTACTTCTACTACTACAACTACTACTACTACTACCACTACTACTACGGGTACTGCTACTACTACGACTACTGCTGCTGCTACTACTGATACTACTACTATCAATACTGCTACTATGACAACTACCAGTACTACTAGCACTACCACTTCTACTACCACTACTACTACTACTATTGCTACTACTATTACTACTACTGCTACTACTAAAACTACAGCTACTACTACTAGTACTATTACTGCTACTCCTGCTTCTTCAACTACAAATACTGCTATTACTAATACTACTAGTAGTATTGCTACTACTTCCACTACTACAACAACAACTACTACTTCTATTACTACAACAACAACTACTACAACTACTACAACTACTACAACTACTACAACAACTACTACTACTACTACTACTACTACTACTACTACAACAACAACTACTACTACTACTACTACTACTACTACTGGTACCACTACTACTACCACTACCACTACTGGTACTGCTACTACTACAACTACTGCTGCTGCTACTATTGATACTACTACTATCAATACTACTGCTACTATGACAACTACCACTACTACTAGCAGTACCACTTCTACTACCACCACCACCACTACTACTACTACTACTACTACTACTACTACTACTACTACTACTAAATAAATAATCATTTAAATCAGGAGAAGAAAAAAATGTTTTAAGAAGAGATATAAAGGAGGTCACTGATTCTGCTGACCTGATTTCCTCAGGCAGTTTGTTCCATAGCTTCACGGCTCTGGCTGAAATGCTCTGTCGCCTCGGGACCAGATAATAGACCCCTGGGATCTCAGGCTACGTACTGGCTCGTATGTGACTAAGAGGTCAGATTTATGGCATGGAGAGAGGCTATGTGGTGCTATGAAAGTCAGCAGGAAGATCTTAAAATCAATTCTATGACATTAATAAACATACATACAATAAAAACAGACATTAAAACCAGTTACTGCTTTTAAATCAAATACTGTTTTAATGTTGTGGGTGAATGATGGAGAATTAGGCCTTAGTCCAAACAGAGATGGTTTCCGGTGGCCACCTGGATCAGAAACAACTTCCAAAAAGGGTTTAAAAATTGTGCTGCGGCCAGATGTTTACCACTGAAACAGATGATTACTGATCAGATGACTACTGTCACTCAAATGCAATGCTAATACATGAGAGGCACCAGTTGGGCTAAAACTAAAGGATGCCATAAATATAACTCTATTACTAGTGATTTTCAAAGTTTTTGCACTGATCAAAATCCGTTTATGAGTATTAATGGTAAGGTGCCACCTCCTTAAAGGTAAAGAGATGGCCCCTTACCATTAATAGTAAGGGGCCACCTCATCATTCAGAAGCTTAAAAGTAAACATGCTCCTATTAAAACGAATGCGATTTTATGAAACAATTCAGACTGATGGTAACACAAGTTAAAAAAGTCCAAAACACATAACTCACACTTAGCTGCCCATTTCAGGCAACAATAAGCATAAACGACTTTTTAACAAAGCTAACACTCAGACAACCAAGACCCCTATTTATGATATTAAAAAAGTGGCACTTGCTCCATTGAGGGAGTGCGCAAGGCTGCACTCTCTCTGACAGAAAATTCTTTTAGTCTTTATACTCAAATAAGCTTTATTTCAAAGTGGTGCTGAACCAGAAAATGCACCAGAAAAATTCTATCCCTGTAAAAATCACCCTGGGTGCCTCCACAGGCCCCAAACAGTTGGTCTGCAATTTATTTTCAATTCAGTGTGCAGCAGCTACAAAAAGCTGTTGTTATCATACATTTAAGATCTGGCACTCTTTCTCAGAGTTTAGTGAGACAGTCATCTTTGTGAAAGGCCTTGGTTTATATTCATACATCTTCTCAGGATGTCTCCTGTGTATGAGGGCTTGACTTTTCAAGGCAGGATACCATATTAGAATCATAACTTGAGTTCAAATGCGACTTTTTTACCTTTTAACTTAAACCTGCAAAAGGGCGATAACAAATTCATATTGTTCAACAAACTTTGGTCAAAGAAGGGTTCTAATTTTTCAAAAGATAACAAAAATATCAGACTTAATTTTGGTGAAATGTACATAAAGCGCATATATATCTGAACACTACTTTATTTATAAGTATTATGCAGATTTGTTACTTACTTAAAACTGCGATACAAGAATCTAAAAATATTCCATTACTGATGAAAGTCCTGCATTCACATTCTTGCTCTCTAACATTTTTATCATATGTTTTATATTACAGAAATATTATCAGCAAAATCTACTTAAAGTATACAAAAACTGTTTCCTGTGACTCATATCTGAGCCTATATGAAATTATTAGATTGTTAATACTGATGCATCACTGCAAAAGCATCTATTAACTTTTATAGCTGTTTGTGGCAGAGTTTGATTTTACTACTTTATATACTGTTGGATAGTTTAGTCCAGTGGCTCCCAACCAAAGGGTCCCTCCAGAGAGTCATAAATCGGAGAGTTTGTTAGAGGATCAATGGAAGAGGAATGAACAAAAAGCAAAGTTCTAATAAATACATTTGGATTAATTGTTATGGATTTTTCTCTGCTCTTTGCCTTTTTTTGGAATAATGTAAAGTTTTGCCTCTTCGGGCCTTGAACAGTGACATAAATGAAACCATTGGAAAAGTATAGAATTGAAATATTTCTCTGGTGAAACTGCTAATGAATCAGACATCTGAAACTGACAAGGATCCCCTGCTGCTTTTTTAGGGATCACATTCTAAACATTAGTACCTGGGTGGTAATATTCAACAAAGCATAAGTTTATCAGATGTTTCCTTTAAAAAATCTTAATCTAGTAGTAGTAATAGCAGTGGTAGTAGTAACTATAGCTTCCAAATAAATTAATTAGAGTCATATAGTCATATTCACAATATTTCCATGTGAATCTAGTGAAGTGGATGTTTAAAGAGGCATAAAATGGTAAAGCTCAAGTAAGGACCTCTGAATTGTACAGTGGTACATTACTTGAGAAAATGCACTATGCTTGCACCATTGATATAATGATACACTAGACATATTGAGCAAACATGGCCTAAACATTGAACACTGTGCAAAATATAACACAAGTTGATATAGGATATAAATGTTTTTTTCCAGACATTATGGAATATGATTATTTTAAAGAACTTAAAGCTACTGAAGGGAAAACTCTAAAGGGTTCAAATCTTTCAAAACTGTGAAGATGATACAAGCCTCACAAATACTGATGCTTAAGAAAGTGATCACTTGAAAGACAAGATGAAAATAAGGGTCAAGCAAATATATAAATCCAATGAATTGAGATAGAGCATCCCCAGACCACGCAACATGTAGTCAAGATTTCCTAAGGTTTTTAATGACTTATGTATGAACTCAAACATCTGAAACAGAACTCAGATACTAGAAAACTTTGAGTAAAACAAGTAATCAAACATACATGTTAAACAAGGTATTATGTATTTGATGTCTGTTCTAGCCCTGAGTAGACAGTGTGTATAGTTAGTGTGTATCAGTTATATGTTAAACTTTGTCTACACACACATATATATATATATATATATATATATATATATATATATATATATATATATATATATATTAGTGTACTGGTGGTTGAAGGCTGCTTTTTGTGGTTTTTGGTAAGGCCCATTATTTCTAGTAATGGAACAACTTAATCATTCCCATTTCAACATGACAATATCTGTGTGTACAAAACTAGGTCCATACAGAAATGGTTTCCCATTTTGTGCGGGAGAACTTGACTGGTTTGCTCAGAGTCAAGACCTCAACTCCAACTGATACCTTTGAGATTAACTGGAACACAAACTGTGTTAAGATTTTATCGCCCAACTTCAAATATGGGTGTAATGTTAGGGTGTCCACATCTTCTGGCCATGTTTTGTACAATGGACCATGAATAGATATACTCTATAATCTAACAGCTATACTGCAACTACAGATTTACTTTATGAGTGATCCTCTTTACCTTCTTCTCACGTGTTGTCCCGCTGCCCTCACCGACTCCTCCATCCCTGGGCTGCATCTCCAGGACAGTGCGGAAAAGCTTCTCGGAGGTTTGTGTGAGGAAGCCGATCTCAGCGTTGGGATGAAGGCCGTACAGGTAGGTCGACTCAGCAGGTAGGGTGCCATCAATGTACTGGGGCAGGAGAAATCATGTCTGATCTGTGTAGAACTCTTGTATCATCAGGAGTATTTATCCAAATGTTCTTTTTAAACTTTAAATTAAGGGCTTCACATAGGTTTGAAATTCTATTAAACTAGCACATAATTCTGTGTGACAAAAAGGTTGCATGGTGCTCTTAATTCTTCTGAATTTTTTTTGACCTGAATAGGGCCATACTTTAACTCCCACCCTAATTCTAACCCAGATTATTTTACATTGACAGCATGAAGACTGGCAGCTCCAAGTACTTCCTGACTAAAAAGTACTAGTCTTTTTTGCCACTCAGGTGTTTCTTCTAAAGTACTGCTGACAAAGGACAAGAATGGAACCATATAAATGATGAGATATTTCTGGGTGAGACTGAAACACTCAGGATCAATTGACACACTGCTAATGACCATAACAAGAGGAAGGAAATGTGGCATTTTCCATCTGCTGGCCCATAATGAATATCAATGCTTTTAAGATAGTGCAGATGAAAGTGGAAACTCAATTCAGACAGGCTGCTTTTTGTGGGGCACTTAAACTAAATAAAAAAAAAGTTCTTCTAATCATAATGTCCTTATGAAAGTTTTGATGGAAAATATGTTGGCCTTTAATTCAGAAACACTTTGTAGTCAGCTTGTTTGATCTCTGTACGTGCTGGCTAACTTGCTGATTGCATACAACTGTATGTTGTTGAAAGAAGAGTAGAACTGCTGAGTCACCCAGTTCCTCTTCATGTCTATCTCACCTCCCTCCTCTCCTAAATATACTGTAAGTTTGCTCCAGATGGCTGTGAGGCAGACAATGGCCTAAAAGACCCCCAGGGACCCACAGGCATTTACAGCCCCTCTTTTCTGGCCAAATCTCATCCACTCAACTGCCAGCCTGGTTGTGTGGTAACAGCCATCTTAAAATGCTCTAGCCCTTCCGAACCAGAGCCACTATGACAGTCAGGTTGTGACCACCGAGCAGCACTGCAGTAAAATTAAATATAAGTCGTAGCCCCCACTCCCTCTGGCTCCCTGGGGACCTCATGGGGGAAATCTGAACTGACTGTAAGAACACATTTTCTGAACCACTGTTCATATAAATGTAGTCAGTTTTTCTTAAGGAACACTAGTGAAGCTGGTCCCTGCTGTCACAAAATGAAGTTGTTCTTTTCAGTAAACACCCACTCTGAAATCTAAACTGAAACAACCACAATATGCTCGGCCTTGCTTATTCATTAATTTCTAAGGGTTCTAAATAATATGGGAGCCTTTTTATTGTGCTGCAGCAGTTGAAACAAGAACCATTTCTGATTTCATCCTGCTAATCAATGCTTGTGTTAAATGACAATTAACAATATAAAACAACCAAGGTGAGGTGGAGCAATAAACTTATAATGCCAGGAGCTATCATGAATTGTGTCTGAAGTTCTCTGAAGCGGAGTCAGGTTCAATCATGTCAACATTGTTAATGGTGATCACACAAAGGATGAAGCTGGTGTATTTCTGCAGCATGGTGGCACAGTAAGAAGCTGCTGGACTTGACTTCTTACTGCCCAGCCAACACCAAAAAGTGGACTGGCAAAATTCATTTGGTACTCATTTGGATAATGCCAATCATTTTCAGACAGTATCTCTAGGAAGACATTAATGGTGCCGGCTAATTACAGCATGAAGTGGTTGTGAGACACAGACACTAATCCTTCGTCAGAAAGGGGGATGCTGAAGCTATACAACCACTTGATAGTACTTTGGATGGAGTATAAAGCTGTTTTAGGGGTGTGGAGGTTGGGTTGGGGATTGGTGTGAAGCATGTCCTGTCAAATACCTGAATGACAGTGTACTAACTATAAATAATAGCCTTTTTATCAACCCTAACCTATGATCTTTCCCTAATCTTAACAATAAATTTTACTTACATATCTTAACCAAACGGCAGTCACCCCGTGTTGATATTTTAAAGAAAGAGAATTAAAAAATTATTGGCATGTTGGCATAGATTAAATACATTGTCATAGAATGCAATTCAGCAGTTTCCAGAATACTGATGTTCTTGACATCTTGTGGGTGTTGTGCACTGGCTACTGTTGGTTGTGGCTAGTTTCATTTATCAAATGAAAGAGGAAAGCACTATGGGTGTTGCATATGAATCAACTCCTTAAATATCAACTCCACTTACTCTCTTTTGGAACCCTATCTCACAGTTGTCAGTAAATGGAGGTTGCTCAGATGTCACTGACTCTGAAGACCATGAATTGCAGTTTAAAGGTCCAGACATTGCTAGTAAGTGGACCTTGATTCAATATTGTTTCACTAAATACATGTGGTATTGCTACAAACGGTGTTTGGCAGTGCAGGACAATTTACCCCCCCCCCCCCCACACACACACACACACACTTGCAAGCACTGAAATAAGCATACACGTCACTTTTGCAAATACAGTATATAGCAAACATTTCCCGATTTAAAAATCAAACTGACATGGGGCAAATTTTATGTTTATATGAATTTGTGTTTCTGGCTAAATGAATCAAATATTCTCTGTCCTTTTACCTCTGATTTGTTTTCTACAAGCCAGTGAGAAAACTAACTGGCTCAGTGGCTGATAATGGTCCACTATGATCACCAACTAGTTGCTTCCTATGTCTGTCTCCAGTTTTTTGTTAAGCTAGTGTACATTGGGTTTATTGCTTTTTCACTGAAAATAGTTGTTGGGTTCAGCTCTAAACATGGGCTGATGAGAGCAGTGAGATGCACCTAAAACATTAAAACTGTGGTCCATTAATCCAAAACAATGAACTAAAAATATGTTAAAACTCTGTAGAGCTGATGGGAGCTGCAGAGTTGGGTGATAATTTTCATCACAATTACTTTTTTAATCACACTTTTAGTGGCTTCAGAAAGAATTCAGACCCCTTCACTTATTGCAACAAACATTGTTTGTGTGGGTAAACTTGCCAGTTTTGCCCATCATTTTACATTCAAGAATCCATAACAACAAAGTGAAAGTTTAATCTGCATGTCAGGACAAAAACTAAGTCATGAAGTCCAGGCCAACCCTCTATCAATCAGGTGTTTGTGGTAGAGTGGATAGACAGAAACCACTCTGATTCAAAGTATGAGTATATGACAGCCTGCTTTGAGTTGAAGGAAAAAGTTGAAGTGGAGCATGGTGTTGGCAGCATCTTGGGGCCTGATTCTAAGCAGCAGAGAGAATGGTCAGAATTAGGGGAGGATGAATGCAGCCACATATAGAGGGGTCCTTGAAAAAAACCTTATGTAAATGAGATTTCAATTTTTGAGCCTTAATGTATTTGCAAAAATTTCTTAAAACATTCTTTCATTTTTTCATTATAGATTAATAAGCGTAGATTGACGGACAAAAAAATTCCAGTTTTATCCTTTTAAGTAAATCTACACCACAATAAAGTGCAAAAAGGGAAGGGGTCAGAGTACTTTCTGAAGCCTACGTAGCCAATCTATTTTGCTAATATAAAAACATTGGTTAGTACAGCTTTAAATTTTTTGTTTGTCCTGATAAATGATTGCTCTTTAATGGACTGGTGTTGTTTGTTGTTTATCCTGAGGCATGTTGGGAGAAGCTCTACTGCCCTAAATGGTAATACTGTAAGTAAGTTTAGTCAACAGATGAATAGAAGTGCATAGCTGCTAATCTCATCTTTACACCATTTTGTTATTTACAGTATACACTGTGCATATTTTGAGTGTACCATGACTCATCTAGTTTAGCCTATTTTGACTTCTATTCCTTTCAACTTTCCCTGTTAGATGACTTCATAATCTCAGTTTTCCAGCATTCAACTTTGCCAATTAGACTTACTGGCAAACTCTTTCCACCCACAGAGCAGCTCCTGCTCTGAGAGATATTTATATAACTCAAACTACAATCTGTTATGTCCCAGAGACCCATATGGGATGAGTTTTATTGTTATTGATTCAGCAATGAATTGTAGAATTCTACACTCTAGATGTGGAATAGTGATGGAGAAAGAAAAAAAAAAATTGTAGCAAGATTAAACCACTATTAATTTGCTGGGGGTAACAGAGAAGCTCCTTCAGGATCCCTGCTGGTCCAAAGACAAGAGCTAGATAAGTGTGATTTCAATATTTTCTTGTTTTGTAAATATGGGTTACATTGTATTTATCACCTAAATTCAAGGTATTATCCTGCTTTTTGTCTTTTCTATTGTGTCCTTTAATTGCTGGAATTACATTATGTTTCATTTAATGCCTGTTATGAGTCTAACATTGTCTGTCTCACCTGGTGGTAGCCGTTATAGTCCATATTTCCAGGCAAGGGGAAGCCAGGTGCTAGGTACAGCTCTCCCTCCATCATCTCAGGCTTGATAAACTCCTCCAGGTAGGTCTGACACAGGCGGCGGTCCCAGTCGTCTGTGATGTGACCCCCGTACATGATCTCACCAAATAGGTAGCGCAGGTCATCGTATGGCACCTAGGAATTAGAGACAGAGAGGATCTTGCTTTGCTTGATGGGAGCCTGTGGTGTTTAGATGAGGTCAAATGTGTTTAGATTTCCAATTAAGATTACAAACAGTGGGCTTTGTAAGCCTATGCGAAGAAAAAACGAAAAACAGAAACACATGTACCTTAGGATTGGCCTCAAGGTAGTTGTAGAGGACATTGATAGAAATGGTTAGGTCTCCGGTGTTGAAGGGGTATGATCTGTTCCAGCCTTGAGGACCAAATTTCCTCCTCTCTGCCACAACAGCATGGAAGTAGCACAGAGCAAACCAAATACTCTTAAATTCATTCTCCCGTGCACACATTTCCAGTGTGTCCTGGAAAACAACAACACACAGATTGACACATTTAGAAGCCTCACACATAAGACCTCCTGAGCTGCGCAGCTGCATTAAAGGAGCCATGTTGGTGCGTTACAGGTAAAAAGTTGTGGCAGGCAGTCCTGTGATCTGTTTCATTGTGCTGTCCCCAGATTAGTTCAGTGCACTAACAGACAGACAATGAGATGACTAGATGACAATAAGCCCAACTATGAGATTCTTTTTTAATTGTCTCAACTTGTCAGATGCTTTTAGCCTCCAACTGTCTCCTGGGCTCATTATTCCAGACAGGCAAATAAAATACTGGACGTAAATGGCATTGTAATCTCTGGATGAAGAGATGCTTAAATAAGTATGCCAAAAACGCATATGGAAATATAAAGGCAAAATTCTCTTTATCCCAGCATGTGTCATACCATGGTGAAGGCCTATGACTCCCTCAGCTGTAGTACCCTGAGGAGCTGACTCCCACAATGCACATGCATATACACACAAGTACAGTGCAGAGTGACTACCACACACACTCCCTTTTGGAGGTTTAGTTAATATTCTGCACGGTACTCCCCTGCTCAAGACAGCTGAAAGAGATGCATAGACTTCCTTTTCATGACCCGTGGGCTGGAGAGAAAACAACATACAGTGAGATTGCAGGGAGAAAGACATAAACACATATACATGCACATGCACAGAATAACACAATTCAATATTTATGAACTGACAGAGGTTTCAGATTAGCATCTGGGTACACATGAGTCTGAATAACCAGAAAATCTGACAGTGAATTGATCAGTTTCAGCAACCACGGAACTGCAAATCCATAACAGCTTATTTCACAACAGTATTATAAAACTGTTATCTCAGTAAAAACCTAAACCATTGTGTCAGACGTTAACATTAGCCCACCCAGACTCCATCTTACAGGCTTCTGGGGATGGAAATAGGCAGGGGAGCCGTACACATCTCCCAGTGAAAAGGTCAAGAGGAAAGAAACTGTCATTTCTCTGGCTTAGCGCTGGCTTTAGCCACGCGGGTGGGCTATTACAGAGAGTTAGCTTACATTGATTAGCTTTCACTGAGTACACATGACTGGAATATTACCTCCATCCTTGCTTCAGCAGACCTCCCTGTGGCTCTGCATAAGGCAAGACTCACTAGCACGTTGCACTTATCAGGCAGATAGACATCGGCAAACTAAGGATCGTGGAAATGGACTGGGAGGAAGCCGAGCACTCAGGTAATGGCATGGAGTAAGATGCATTGGCAGCGAAGCACTGGGGTAATGGTAAGACTTAGATAGAGACAAAGAACTGATAAGGTAAAGAAAAGCCGGGAGAGGCCACTGTGGCACAATCCATTCTTAGTGTGGAGCCTGTAGAATGGCCCAGCAGCATGATATTGGCTGGCCACTCACTGAGAGCGGACACAGAAATACGGTGAGTTTACTTTGTTGTGATCTCCATCCTCATGTAATACCTCATCTCCCTGCAGAATGTAACCACACACACTTTTAATGTTACCATGTGCTATGTTCACATTTGTCCTCCATGGGTCAGAGGCAATTCCAGGGTGAGTGAAAGGTGACTGCAACCATCTGCTAGCTGCTACATTTCTGCAAATTGGCAACTTGATGAGAAATCTGGAGTGAAAATTGGCATGTGTTGTCTCAACTGCCACTCATAGCAAAAAGGAAAATGAGTTCTTCGGAGGAAGGTAGCGTGATCCCAATAGAATGGAGGCTTGAAATGTTACTGAAAAATTGTCATACCTGGTAAACAGTACATCTTAGGCTGTGACATTGACCTCCAATAGTGGGTGTAATTTCAAAGTAAAATTAATAAAAACCTTCCCACAAAATTAAGTTATCTTTTTCTCCAGGGGTTTATGATTAAAACTGAATAGATTTCAACAGGAAATATTCATATTAAGCAGGTTATGATAATGGGACCTTCAAAATAATTATATATACAGAATTATATATACAATCCTATACATACATCAGGAGTGAACTGCATTATAGGTGTAATGCAGGAATGCCAGTGGTAGAAGGATCCTTAAGTATAAGCAAAAATGTCAAGCTGTAAAACTAGTTCATCACCATTACAAGTTTCAAACTAGAAATAGACACTGTGGCACAAGAAATCATTTCAGCTCAATGTATAAAAGCATCAAAAGTAAATGTATTTTCTTATGCAGTATGACCCCTTTCAGAGTGTTTTATTTAAATATATACAGTGACTTCAGAAAGTTTTCAGACCCCTTCCATTTTTGCACGTTATAGTGTTGTACATTTAATTCTAAAAGTATGAAATTGCCCATCAATCTACACTCAGTAACCCATTATGACAAAGTTAATATGCTTTGGGTCATTGCTTTGCTAAAAGGGGAATCGTCACTTCAGTCACAGGTCAAGTGCACTGAAGCATGATGCTGCCACCACCATGCTTCACTTCCTCTTTTTCCTCATGCTCTCAGACTCCTTCAAATGACACTTGGCAAACTCCATGTAGACTGCTATATGCTATTGCTTTTAATCCGAGTGGCTTCCAATTAGCCAGACTACCACAAATGTCTGATTGAGGAGTGTTGCTTAGATGGTCTTCCTTACCACAGGTGCCCTCATCTTCGCAGAGGACTTATAAAGCTCTGTTAGAGCGACAGTTGGGTTCTTGGTCACCTCCCTGACTGATCCTTCTTGCCCGGTTACTCAGTTTGTCTGGACGGCCAAGTCTAGGAAGAGTCCCTGTAGTTCCAAACTTCCATTTCGCAATTATTGAGGCCACTGTGTCCTGGAACATTCTAAGCTTTAGAAATGGTTTTATACCCCTGCCGTGATCTATGCCTCGGCACGATTCCGTCGCTGAGGTCTACAGAGTTTCTTGGACATCATGACTTAGTTTTTGTCCTGACATGGAGTATAAATTGTGGAACCTTATATACACAAGTGTGTGCCTTTCTAAACTATGTCCAATCATTCAACTTGCCACATTCAAGTTTCAGATGCATCTCAAGGATAATTAAAGCAAACAAGAGGCACTAAACCACTGTTGAGTATTACTAAAATATTTAGTAATATGATGTCATTTTTGGATTTTTAATAAATTTATAACAATATCTAAAAACCCTTTCTGACTTTGTCGTGGGTTATGAGTGCAGACTGAAAATGAAATCTACAACAAAGCGTGGAAATAGTGGGAATAGTGTGTTGACTTATGAGCAGCATATTAAATCTATGTATGGTAGAGGTGAGGCTAGTTTTAAGTTTGCTTTAACTGACTTTTTTGGCCAAGGGTGCAGTAGAACAAGACGTAAATGTAACATTGTCACATTTTAGCTCTGTTTGGTCTCCTCCAACCAAGTAAATGTGAAAATGTGACACTTTTCACATTACACAGTCATTTGATTGACTGCTAATATAAAAATACTAAGTAGTAGTATACTATTTGGTTGTTCAATTCATACAAGTAACATTAATGTAGTGGGTAAAAAATACAAAGTTTGACCCTGAAATATAGTGAAAAAGAAGTGTTAACTAGTTTAAATGGAAATATTTGGGTGTAGTATCTCAAAACTGTATGCAGGTAAATGTAAATGTAGAGTGTTTAGTTATTTTTCCACCAATGAAGAGTTAATTATTCCCAGATGACCTCCAAGAACAACATTAATCCTCAGAGTGTTACCTGGTTGAAGTTGTCCAGGGCCTTGTGCAGGTTGGCATGCATGCCAGTTGGTGGTTCATTGGTAATCTTGATGGAGTTCTCCAGGATGCCCTGTGGGATGATGTGGCCCTCGGGGGTAGAGGAGGGCTCTGCACTGACAAACACTCTGAAGTTCTCGTGGCTTCCCTCTGAATGCTGCTCCAGACGTTTCTCCAAAGTACCTAGCCAGCGAGCCACCAAGTGGATGTTCTGTAGAGATGGAATGGGGAGCAAGGCCAGCAAGGACAGGGTGGAGGAATAAAATTGCATGTCATTGGTAGGGGACAGGCTAGTTGTTAGGTAAAAGTAACTTTTCTCTTTGAGGGTAGTGAGCCTACTCTACACCCAGATATTGTGTCTATTTGATATCTATGAAAGTCTGGGCTTTAATGGATAACACAGAAATCCTTAATTAGGTATTTGATACTGGACTTGCCTGTATAACTTATATTTGTAATGACAACTAGTAAAAAGGAGCAATTATATCATTGCATATTGTCCTCTATTCACCATGACTCTGACATGACACCAAATTAAAAGGTACATAGCACTTGAAACCCATTTCTAGGTTGATGACATTAAGCAACCAGTCTCCAGTTTAACTTCAGCCTGACTTTTTCTGCATATTCATCTCTCAGTGCAGCACAAAGAGCACAGCTGACTTGTATTATCACGCAAGCATGGATGAGCTCAATTTTCCATCTCAGCTGTCCTGACACTTACAGGATATCCTGTGAGTGATAAGGAGTCAGCCAAGCCCCCCACATCTCACCATGCAGCACTGCCCATTCCCTAAATCTAATTACAGCACTAATAACTCCAGTCATTAATTCATAAGCCTCTTTACTTTCTCATTTCCCTTTGCTCTTCATATTTAATCTTCCTTATGATGGCTGAAGTTAGCCCTCTTTCCAAAAGATGGGACATGGCACGGAGAGTAACGTTAATTTCTGGGAGAGTTGTTGGAAAAAAGGAGGATGAAAGTTTTACAATCTGTGAGAGAGAAGTCCAGGAGGACCTGGAAGCTGAGAGGGGGATATGTTAGTTTGCCTCTTGATGCCTTAGAGAATAATAAATAGTATACAAATTAAAAGTCTAAATTCATGTGCTTTTTCATCAAGCCACAGTACAACCCTTCCTCTTGGCATGTAAATACTTTGCCAATAAAGGGAGCCAACAGAAGTAGTGTGAGACTGCCTCAGAACTTGTCACTGTAATGAAACCATTCATCCTCAGGCTGCAGGGGGAGGAGAGGGGGAGGAACTGAGAGAGAAAGACCAGCAGGCCAACAGACAAACAAACAAGACAGAGATGCTATTTTATGGCTTTTTAATTAACTTTCAGGTGCAACATTTTTTTGTTCCCTCAACGTTTTCTTGATAAGGGCCTTCCAGCCCCTGTGATGAAGGCACTGATACTACATCAAAGAGTCACCTATTTACATAATAATATAAAAGTTGAATCTAAAACCCATTAGAAGACACCACTGGCAAGGTCTGTGATGCATTGCTATCAAACACAACCTGAGGGAAAGCACAACGGTACATTCAACTGCCTGTCACACACACGGATCTTACAACAGCAAATATAAAAACATGCAGGTGCGTGCACGCACCCACACACACACACACACACACACACAATCTTTCTCTTTAACACACGCAAAAACACATTCGTCAAAGAGCAACGTTGAGGACAGCTGCACAGCTGGGCTCCAGCACTGAGGAGGCAGCCCTGCAGTGGAGAAGCAGTCAGACTCCAGACTAACGTAGGAACACAGCCAACAAGGCGCTGACAGCATGACAGACTGCTGAGTCGAAATTTGAAAATTGTGAGGGTAAATATCCATAATACATTTATAAGTCGAAATTATTATACATTTAAATTATACATCAGGTGCCACAACATTAAAACCACCTACTTAATAATGTGTAGGTCCACCTTGTGCCGCCAACACAGGTCTGACCCTGCGAGGTATGGACTCCACAAGAACTGGTGCTGTCCTGTGGAATCTGGTACCAAGACTTTAGCAGTCTATCCTTTAAATCCTCTAAATTGTGAGGTGGGGCCTCCATGGTGCAGTGTGGCAGGGTGCATTGTCCTGCTGAAAGAGGCCACTGCCATCAGGGAACCATGTTGCCATAAGAGAGCTGTACGTAAGTAATACGTGTCAAAGTAACATCCACATGAATGCTAGGACCCAAGATTTCCAAGCAGAACATTGCCCCAAGCATCACACTGCCTCAGTCGGCTTGCCTTCTTCCCATAATGCATCCTGCTGACATCTCTTCCCCAGGTAAAAGAGGCACATACATCCACTATTCAACATGATTTAAAAGAAAATGTGATTGATCAGACCAGAACACCTCCTTCCACTGCTCATGGCCTATTGTAGGCACTTTTGGACAAGGGAATGGGCAGTCTGACCAATTCACAGGTTATCCTTCTTTGGACCCCTGTTAGAAGGTACTAACCACTGCATACTGGTAACCCCCACAAGACCTTCTGATTTTGAAATGCTCTGACCTAATCATCAGGCCATCCATTGTCATTTGTTAGAGTCACTCAGATCCTTACACTTGCCCATTTTTCAGGCCTCCAACACATGCTCTTCAAGAACTGACTGTTCGCTTGCTGCCCAATTTATCCTACCTTTTGACAGGTGCCATTTTAATTAGAAAAGCTCGAATATTGCAACTCCCTATTATCAAAGGGGATCATATCTCTCCTTTGTTAGCCTCTCTGCATTAGCTCCCTGTAAAGTCTAGAATAGAATTCAAAATCCTTCTCATCTCCAAAGTTCTTAATGGCCGGGCACCATCCTATCTTAAAGAGCTCATAGTACCTTACTATCCCAGTAGAACACTTCACCCCAGAATACAGGTCTACTTGTGGTTCCTAGAGTCTCCACAAGCAGAATGGGGGGCAGAGCTTTCAGTTATCAGGCTCCTCTGCTGTGGAACCATCTTCCAGTTTGGGTCTAGGAGGCAGACACCCTCTCCACATTTAAGAGTCGGCATAAAACCTTCCTCTTGGATATAGCTTATGGTTAGAACTGGCTCAGGCTTGTTTGAACCATCTCCTAGTTATGCTGCTATAGGGCTAGACTGCTGAGGGACTTCTTGTGATGCACCAAGCTCCTCATCTCCTCCTCTTCCTCTCTATCTGTTCACATTCATATTCCATCAGTGCTCATTACTAACTTTACTTTATCTCTTCCCATAGTTTTTTGCTTCCTTGTCTCTTTCGTCTCTTTTCTTGTCACTTCCTGTGGTTTTTCTGCCTCTGATGCTCCTGACTCTTGATCCATGACTGTAAACCACCTACTGCCCTATGAGCCTGATCAATACCCACTGCTTCAATTATTATGACTGTTACTATTACCCTTTTATTTAGACCTATTATTACTATTATTATTAGCCTGGTTAGTATAACTATTACCTTTACTATTAGTCCCATTATAGTGCTTTGCCTGCCCCCCCGCTCACTCTGACTGTTCCACGTTTCTACCTGCTAAAATGGAGTTTTTCACTGTCACTGTCGCCAAGCGCTGCTCATGGGGGAAATGTTGGGTCTCTGTACATAATAACTATCAAGAGTCTGGTCTAGACCTGCTCTATATGAAAAATGCCCTGAGCTAGCCTCTGTAAAGAAATGGCACTATATAGATAAAATTGAATTGAACTGAATTGAATAATCAGTGTTATTCACCTCACCTTTCAGGTATTTTTTAACTCTGGAGGGTGAACCATCAGTACAAAAGATGAGCAACTATTGTGGAACATATCTGTTGTGATTAAAAAAAGTCAATAAAGAAGTCATCAAAGAACAGGACTGTGTACATAAACACATTAGTAGAGAAGGTAAATAAAACTAGACCGTAAAATTATGTTGCATGCATTGCTAACAATTAGCAGACACACACAGAAAGAACACAGTCTTATGTGCCAGATATAACTGTATAACCATAACCACTGATATTGATGGTCAATTCCTAGAAATACTTTTCTGACTTAATATAACTCTAATATTACATTATGCTTGAGATTATTTGAGACTGGAATTTACAGTAGGGAAAAATAATTGTGCAACCACCCACCCATTATGAAACTAGAGTAAAGAGTATAAAATGATGGAGATATCATTTACTTTTACAACGTAAGATAAATCACTTCAGATTAATTATTGAGATTTGTTACTTATTGATGTTCTCAATGCAGCTGAACTTCAAGTTATTCCTTGCCATCCTTGCAGGTTAAAAAGCATCATCTCTACATCAGTAGTTAATTAAATCTTGTCCACCTCTCAAAGTAAGATTGCAAAAAAGAGGAACGCATGAATCATTTAGGTTTAAAAAGACTACCAAAGCTATCTGGCTATTCCTAAGTTATTCCTTCCAAAGTCAAGTGAGGAGAGGACATTGAGATAGAGGATTTTCATCAAACTGTCTCTACTGCTTTTTCTTCCATCTGCACTTCTTTCTGTCAGTGGCTGCAAATGGGGTGGCTTTAGCAGTAAATATGTGAAGAGGCTGGCGAGTTTAGGCTACTCGATTCACACTGCCTAGCCAATGTGAGATATTCAAGTCCAATCTGTCCGATTGATTGCCTCTCCATCTCCCCCCTCCTCGATCCCAATGGGCTGCTTTCAAAGTTTCTGCATCTCTGTCTCCCAGCCCCATCTGAACAAGAGCTACTGTTCTGTAGTATAATTACCTGCCTGCAAATGGGGAACGTACCATTGACCTGGCCCTCTGCTGATGGAGCCGAGCCCGGCAGTGGTAGAGTAAAGGTGGACTGTGAGATGAGACGGGGGTTGGATAGGTAGGAGGATAGCCGAGATGAGAAAGTGAGGAGGGGAGTGAGAGACAGCAGGTTAGCAGGAAAAGTGGGAGGACATGAGGACTGATATGAGGGTAGATGAAGTGCAGAAAATGATAAGACTTAAGTATGAACGTTACATGGCGGAGGGTGGGAAGTGGAACAGAAGAGAGAAGATGGGGCGTTATATTAGGGGAAGATATTATTGGT
This sequence comes from Istiophorus platypterus, assembly GCA_016859345.1. Taxonomy (NCBI): domain Eukaryota; kingdom Metazoa; phylum Chordata; class Actinopteri; order Istiophoriformes; family Istiophoridae; genus Istiophorus; species Istiophorus platypterus. The sequence continues at coordinate 3,478,569 of CM029119.1, forward strand.
AAGAACTGAGAGATGAGAATATACCTCCCCTCCCCTTTGGTTTCCTCACCCTCCCCTGCCAATGCCAGGGGGTGGGTCGCAGCAGGCAGACAAATGGACAGCCAATGATAAAGCAAGTGGGAGGTTTGTTGCCAGGGGGACAAGGCCTTTTTAAGCCTATCGATTGGGATTCTTATGCAAAGGTAATTAAACAACTGCTTGTCTGTGCTATTCTGGGTCTTGAGCAGTGATGGCGTCCAAATCTTTTTTTTTTTTTTTTAATTTCTACCAGCTGTGTGAGTTAAAGAAAAGGGTGTCCTGCAGTGACTGGTCTGCGGTTCATATCTGTCGATACTTCCCATTAAAATTCCACCAAGGTTTCCACTTAAAATGCAAACGCCTGCCTTGCCCTCCAGATAAGAGGAGAACAGACACTGTGGATATTGTACTGTATAATGCTGTAGCCCTTTCAGTTAGGAAATTTCTGCAGAAAATTAAATTCACCTTTCACTGCAGACGAACCTGGGAGGAAAGCAAACATCCTGTTGAGCATACAATGAAGAACAATATGATAATACGACTCAACTCATTCACAACACACAGATAAAAGAAATGCCACTTGAAACCATGAGTGTTTGCTTGTGTATTTTTTTCTGTCTACAATATATGTCACTTTTAATCGCAAAAATATTTTTTACGATACTGCACCTTTTGTGTGAGGTAGATGGAGTTTACCAAATAGGACATTCTAGTGAGACCCGGAATGGTCAAACAATCATATTGAAGTGACACTTAATACATTTTGTATTTTGTTCAAATACCCTGAACTTTAATTGGATCTACGCAATAGGATTGTCTGAACTTTGTATGAAAATAAATAATATAATAATAATTATGTGGTAAGCGTAGAATACACTGAAGTAGTTCTTGTGCATTATAATTAATACCAAAGTGAGACATTTTTGTCTGTATCTTTAGAGTATGCACAGTATGTGTATTGGTATACTGTACCTGTAATATAACCCAATGACCGTTCCTAGCTGCCATATCGAGGGTTTGTTCTGCTATAATCTCCTGACCTTGACCCAAAGAAACATTATGGAAATTCTTGTTGTCAAATGTGTAGCCCAGTTTCTTTCCTGAAAAAACAAAACAAAAAAAACAAACAAAAAAACTACATGAGTATCATTTCAAACAAAATTGCCCTCCCGACACATTGTTTATCTCTCAGGCTTCAGACAATTATTTATATGTTTTGAAAAATGTGTTTATTTTGTCCTATTGAGTTAGATGAGAAGATCAATATAAGGTATTTGTCAACAAACATGTCTCAAAACCTAAGGCATATGTAGCCTAGCTTAGCACAAAAACTAAAAGCAATGCTACAGCGCTAGCCTTAATTAGGTTAATAAAAAAAAGAAAAAAAGAAGAAAAAAACTTGCAGCCAGCAGTACACTTAAAAGTAACTTTGGTTCAGAGTTTTGAAAGTGAACAAAGCAGCCCACTTATTTACAACAGGATTTTTCTGATGTTGCATGGCTTCACCTGATAAGCTAACTGCTTGCTTAATCACAGCATCTCGTGCTAACCATGCAATATTGTTTTAAGGCACATTTGATGGAGCTACACTAGCTATTTGCCTCTAATTCAAGTTTCTGTGCTAAATATTTGACAGCTAAAAGTGGTTCTATTGTAGATGGGTGACTGCTGAACTACTGACTCCGTATAAAATGCTGATAGAGTCGTAGCTTTGAATTGAACTTCACAAAGCAACAAGAAAATGAGCGTACTATTGAACTGAAAACAGCAATAGCAAGGTTAATATCAAGTTGTTCTGGACAGTGATGGAATCACATGTATGTGTTCTGATATACATTTGAACATTGATTGCCTTTGTTGATAGTTTGACAAAAGTTAATGAGTTTCAAGCTACAATTGTATTGAGATGACAGTGACAATGATCATCTCATTTAATTCTCATATAAGACTTTAAAGGAAGCAAATTTCCCCAAAAGTCACAATATGGGTTTAACTTCAGTCAGCAGTCGGTGAGTGACTCAGTCTTAACTTCAGCAATTGATATTTCATTCAAACAATACAATTACTTGTCTATTTCATTAAAACTTCAATCTGAAACCAGGCAGATAGTGAGGGTCTTTCTCAGGGATATTAGTCCCCTGCAGAGCATACAAAATCACATCATCTATCTAATGAAAATCTAATTGAAGCCTAATACCAATGATAAACCCGATAGTCACAGCTATAATGGAAAAGCACCTCTTTCTGGTTAAGGCTGCTGCTCCTCATCATCAACATGCTCTCTCTACATCTACAGCTGGAGATTTGAGTTTAGAGAACTTTATTGTCACTGTGTGAGCACAACAAAACTGCAATTGATCCTTTGCAATGCTCCTCCCCTTTTTAGGTAGCTGAAAATGATGAAAATCTGAAACAATTGCATGAGAGTCTACAGAGCGCAGCAATATAGTTGTCAGACCCTTAAGCTGGCTGATGCTATGCTAGATTTGGCCAATCTGTTTTCGAGGGGTCAAGTGTTTCAAAAAGTGGTGTATTGTATCTAAGACTATATTTAACGAATAATTAAGACAGCAGAGATAAAAAAATAGAGAATCTAAGCAATATAATGTGTTAAATACAGTACAACAGAAATGAAATACTTAGAGTGAGGATGTTGATAATCTACAATCAGACGAGGTATCTAAAATACTCAAAATATACCCATGTATATGGGATAACAACAGTTGCTTTTGACTATCATGTTAAAAGGAAATTATGGCCTTTGTTTAAGAACGACTTCATTTAAGAACGACTTTCAAGCCAAAACATATACCATTATGTTATGATGATTATAGAATTACAGACCAAGCAAAAATCTCAAGCTAAAAATCTCTTGGTTCCAGTAAACTTATACAATCCCTGCAATCTGAATATTTCATATCGCTGACGTCAAATACACACAAAATGAACTATTTGGCAGCAGATTCAAAAGTGTCAGGCTGTGGTGGTGCCCTGTTCCAGGTCAGTACAAAAGCTCAGACATTTTTGGCAAATTTTGGGGCAAAAATCAAAATGGCACATTCTGCTGCTAGCCGCATTATTCATACAGGAATGTAAAGTGACTTTAAAACCAATGACATTTACTTTCAGCTGCCCCTAATACACCAGTGGTGTCACCTCATATATTTGTGACCTTTAGTATAATCTCTTCAATCTAGCCAGAGCCTGTTGTGCATTGGCAGTGATTGCTGATATCACTGCAGAGACACATGGCAGAGGTGTTGGGATGACTGTGGTTTTGACTGATAATCGTACACAGTAAGAATCAAAGTGGAAATCATGGATGCAGGTATGCCTGTACTTAACTTCAATAGGCTGTTCCCTGAAAATCCTGCATGTTCCGAAGACATAAAGGAATGACAGATAAATTGGCAATACGTGTGCTCTGATAAAAGTGCAGAACACTCTCTGAGCCTGATTTTTATGGCTTATTAAAGATAAAATAAGAAAGGGAATTACCATGTTTCTCCACATCCTTCAAAGGGTCAACTCCAGGAGAGAGGATGAAGAACATTGGTGTAGCTGGACTAGACTCTTCAAAGGAGATGGCGAAGTCCAGTGATCTGCCAATCACGTACTTGCTTCCCAGTTTCTCCTCTACAAAGTCTCTGCAGGGGAGAATATGACTCAGCTCTCCACAGCACTTTTTATTATTTTTGACTGACAAGCTGAATAACTCAGAGAGTCAATTCTTCTGTGGTACAGTGCATTGAATGGACAGTAACTTATAGAAAAACATTAACTTTAGTCACAACTGTGCTGTTAGTGGCTCTTTTCAATCTCTAAATCCTTTGGCCTTTCAAACATCAGGGTTTTCTTTCTGTTATTCCTACCAAAACCTTCAGTTGAGAATAAATAGAGATTTTCCACATTTAAATCTTTTCCGGAGTATTAATTGAGAATACAAAACTTGCATAAATTATATTTTGATCGATTATTTGAAATTACAGCAGTTTAATAATTAATTTTAAATGTTTTAATGATTATGCCAGTACACACTTATCATTGACATTAATACTTTAACAATGAAAAGCTTTAAATATCTGTGAATCATTCTACAGGTATAGATATGAATTGCATGAAGATTCTACTTCCTGAGGTAGTCAGCCTATTCAAAAAATTTCAGAATCACACTATTCTGAAGGGGACCCTCCTTTCTTGTCATCAGGACCCCATTCCCACCTGGTAACTGTGTCTGTGTTTACACCCGGTGTTAACAAGAGTTCATGTTATCAGGATTCTGCCTAACCTCAGATTAGCCATTATGTTCATTATGCAAATAAGAGCCAGTTATTTTCATTATTATTTAATCTGCCAGTTTACTTGATTAAAGTGATAAATGGTTCTGTCCATAAAAGATCAGAAAATGACAGTGTAGAATCAAGTCCTCAAATTTTAGAAGCTGGAACCAGAGTATGTTTGCCATGTTTTCTAAAATAAGTTAATCAAAGCATTTATTTGATTCAAACGGAGGGTATTAGACATAATGGCGTGCCTCTAATACATGCCTCCTTCAAATAAAGGCCTGGTACATTCTGCATTTGAAGTATATAAAGGCCTCTATGATAAAGGTCCCTAAGTGTGGAAATAGATCTGAGTATATGATAGTGGTTCTGCATTAGTCTCTCAGGGCAATGCTGCTGTGAACTTATATTTCCATTGGTGAGGAAGGGGTTGTTTGTAGCTGTTTTTGCTTTTCTTTAACTTATATTAATTGATTTTTCATCCTCTTGGGAGCACTATAACAAGCTGTAATCACAACAAATGGCAAACTTGTCAGTTTACAGTTGCCGATTGACATATCAAGTAGACAGAGAGCAACATTACCCTTCATTTGAGGTTGTTTTACTGGCTATCTGGTAAATAAGTCCAATATTAATTTCCTTTTGGCTCTATATTGGTCTCCGCTAACTCTTGAGAAAAATATTTGGCTCTTTGGCTGCTAAATGCTCCAATAACCACCAGCTAGTCTAGTCTGGGTAGAGGGCTGATGTGAGCCAAAAATGTTAACCAAAATAGTAAAGCTGCCGGCTGCCTAGCCAAAGCTAAATGATGCTAAAAATGCTCTGTAGAGCTCAGGAACTGCACAGTGGTAATTCCTCTCTATCTATATCATCGCTATTACGCATAATCCATTTTTTGTCAAATTTTAACATAAAAATATTAATTAGTTAAGCTTCAACATTTGCTTTCTGACAGTCATAGTATCCAGGTAGACACCACATGTAAACACAAGGTGAAAATGATGACGTTCTCAGACAGAGAGAAGGCTATTTATAGTCTCATTTAATAATGAGGCTCATTGATTGTACCTGCAAAGCTGTGTAATTGCAGCTATTTCTGAACAACTGACAAACATAATAGCAGTGAGCACAGGTGCCCTGTCTACCCAGACTATAAGCCAGAGGTTAAGCTGTTTAGCCCTTAACCTTTCACTTAACAGCACAGGTCACTAAGATCCTTCACAGATCACAGAGCAAAGATTACGCTATGAAGCCACCTCTCACCTGATGGCGTAGGTCATGCGGTCAGGCCTCAGGGCCCTCATCATGCATAGCCTCTGAAGAATGGTTTTATTCTTCCATTCCTGGGGGAATTTCTCTTTTTCTGGACATTCAGATTCCACAAACTTCTTCCAGCGTTTGGCTGAACCTTCAATGTCTCTGTCCAGGTTTCTAAATTCTTCCATGGAGCTCAGGGCCTGATGGTTGAGTAAAGAAATGGGATTCACACAGGACAAGTCACTTTTTTTTTCTAGGTGATGCTACTCTGTGATCAGTGATGCACTTTTAGTTTTTGACCTCTTCAGAACAATTTTGCAGTACACAGCAAATGACTAACTTTGTTTGCAAAAGTTGGAGGGAAAAAGAACAAAAAAACAAAAACAAAAAACAGAGGATTGCTTATCTTTCCTCATGCCTATATAAATAATATTTATTCAAACGGAAGTGCTGAGTAAACACGATCCCTTTCATAACAGGACGGGGGGTGAGGAGGGCTGAATATGCAACCGTTGCAGAACCAGTGGGGGTTTATTGTGAAGCCCCAGCTGACAGACACCTTATCTCATCTGTGGAGAGCAGCAGTGTCACGCAGTGCAGCCTCGAGCAGGTACACTCACTGACGAGTATACACACAAACACATGCAGTGTGTAAGCTGTCTTCTGTACAGTATAAGCTATGAGGAGGGTCCTGGAACCTTCAAACAGCAGACACATGGAGTACAAGGTGTCATTGAGAAAAATATCCGTGTGGATCCAAGATTCTTGTCTTCTACAGCCGCTCTACACTAAGCATAAGGTGGTAAGGTAGAGTGAGACGAAGTGGCGCAGCACACAGTCTCTAACTCCAACTCAGTTTGTTTAATTACCACAGGCAGTTGGCATCCTCTCAGCCCCGGTGAGTGGAGTACACACAGGGTCTCATGGGATTCCTGCTCTACTAATATCATCAAGAGGGCCAAGCAATCAGAGGATCTTATCCTCCTGTAAAGCTTTCCAACTGATTATGTTTCCAACTGCGATAAGAAAATCGAGTGACAGAATTTGATTAGCAGTGCCTTAAACATCCACAGTCGGTTTGAGTGTAGTTGGAAAAAAGCTGTTTCCGAACCCTCAGAGGGGTTTTAGGTTAAGTTAATATTCTAGGCGGTACAGATTGAAAAATTCATGAGCACGAGAAGCTAAAAAAACATGGCACTACAAGGGTTTAGTTTGCTGCTAAACTGATCTGACGCATGAGGGAACCTCTGCTGCTTGATGTCCAAAAGGCTGCACTGCGAAACGTCTGTCCTTTAAGAGGAACTACAGTTATGCAGAGTTTGTCCTACTGATGTTCAAATGAACTGGGGTCACAGAGCAAAGCCTGGCCCCAGGGAATCACAATCTGTCAGACTCGAGGTTTGGGTAAAACAGAGAAAATAGACATCAATTATGCTGCCAATGCCTTAAGTGTGTTTTCAATTTAATGTGGTGTTGCTGCTGGGAGACTCAGCTGCACAAATTACATCATAAGAAGCAGCTCCAATAGCTGTGTAGAGCAACTAAGTGCTAAAATAACTTGAGTCATGCCTCTCATATATGACAGGGTTGACGAAAGACATAAGAGTCAATTAAATTTTTTACTGCTGGAGACTATTTTTTTGACATTTCAACATTGCGAGGCAGCTGGATGGGATTCTAAAAATGGAGCTGATGTATGATTTAACACTCTCTTCATGTATCTTTTTAATACATCTATGAATCGAAGAGAAGAACTCTGTCTTTATAAAACGGCATACTATTTTTGGATGTAAGAGCAACTTTATAATTCAATTTTGAACAGATCTTGGCAATTAAGTTTTGCACTGCTTTTTGCATTGCATTTACAATCACACAAGCAGATCAGTTAGCCAACTCACATTCAATGGAGTAACTTCCAGTTAGTGACCTGTTGTTGTGGCTTGTGGCTTGCTAGTTCTAACATGTTCCGAGCAATCTAGCCAGCTAGGGCTGCAAATAATAATTATTTTCATCATCAATTTACTGTTGAATATTTTTACAATTTAAATTCATTGTTGATTCCTTCTTCAGTCAAAAGGATAAATTAAACTATTGAAAAATGCCTAAGACACTATCCCTGGTTGATATCTTAAAATACTGTTTAATAGAGCCAAAAATCCAAAACAATTATTTGACAGTTTTCTGTCAGTTGACTAAAACTATAGATTGTATCTGCCTCTTTCCGTACCTTTATCCCTCCCCAGGAGTGGTTGATTAGGAAATCCACTGGTGATGTTACACCTGGTTGGACAGGGTATCTCAGAAGGAAGTCTAGCTCTGCAGGGTTTATTTCTTTATTCATCAGCAGGATCTAGGGACATAACAATCAGGAAGGACTCTGAAATATATATATATTTTCAGCACAAAACACATTTCATTTCCACTTTATTAGATCCAGACAAGGACCCTGGTCTCAGGAGCAGCTGATTCAATGGTCAACTTGTTCTCCAAACACACCATGCAGAAGATGAAACTGCACCCCCGCTTCCTACCTGGAAGGTGAGCTGAGCGATGTACGTGAGCTTGTCACACTCAAACAGGCCTCTCGTGGTGTACTGGAAGACTGAGGAGGTGATGCTGTCAATTAGGTTGGACACCCGCTGCTTTAGAGCCTCATCCAGCTCCGCCTTCAGAACAGCTTTCTGGAAGACCACGCTGAACGCCTGGGGATGCACACGAGTACGTACAACACTCAACACTGACTCAGGAACGTACATCAAAGTATAGAGATCAAAATATAAAGTCACTTTCAACAAACCATAAACCAATGAATCAAATGATATAAATCCATAACTGGGCCGAGTTGATATATGATTCACATTGGCCTTAAATTACAATTTAGACATCATCTAGTCAGTGTTATTTACCTCTGACATGATGGATATGATGCAGTTTGTTCCAAACATGAACTAATCAATACCACTTTGGCTCTTACATCATGAAACGCCCTTAACTGTAGTTGATTAAAATGCTTTTTGGATTCATACAAGTATGCATGGACATGTTATGAATGACATAAGTTTGAGTAAAAAGTTTAAATATCATACAGTGGAATTTACAATAATTCTGTATCGTTCTAATTGCTTAATCTCATGACTGGCTAAAACAAACAAAGAATGTATCCTTCTAACAAGTATTGTTTGAATGTGAAATCCTGATACATACTAGTCCTCTGTGCTATAGAACTTCATTGCTGTCCATAAACTATTAAAAATATGTCAGTAAGCAAGACAGTTACACTGGCTGACATCTTCCTCATTACCATGAACATACACACATGCTGTATTTTATTTTGACTCAATTCCACATACACAGTCCTGCTGCCAGAAATATTAAGTAGAGCACCGAATGTGGTTTAATCCATGGCTGAAAACAGTCCTCGACAAATTCACTATTATCTACTGTCTGAGCTGTTTTGGGAAACTAGTGACCTTTTATCAAAAATAAATATGAACATTTGTGACCTATTTTTAAATCGGTTCAGCAGAACAAGCCTTTAACAGAATACCTGACATATAATCATCTTATAGAGATTATATTGCAGACATGATTACAAACAGTTTCCTACTCACACATCCATCTAACATGAAGAAACATTAGCATTCATTTGGAGCTGCATTTCAGACAACCCGAAGAAGGTATTCCAATATTCACATTCAATTTTTTTTTTTACTTTTAAACTTTATTTGCTGTTTGTTGCAGGGCAGGTAGTGTATAGTGGATTCAGTAAGGACTCATTCACTGAACAAGAGGTTTGATGAGAGTAGTGGGAAAACCAAAAAAAGTAAAGTTACGAACTGTAAAAACCAAAACAATGAGCTAACAAATTCTAAATGCTCCATAGAGCTGAGGAGAACTGCGGCTTCAGGTGCAAAATTTGCTTTGGGTTTGTCATGACAACTGAGCTCTTCCTGCGACCCAGGATTTATGTAAAAACTGATAAGTGCAGTTTTACAGCTTAACACCTTCAATTGGAATAAGTGGGCTTGGAGCTTAAGTCCGAGTTTTTCAGATAACAACTGTTGGTTTTGGTCTTTTCATAGGATTTGTTGTGAGTGTATTCTTGAAACTTTGGCTGCTGCTAATGTAGAGTGTGAGCTCCTGTAGTATAGGAGTGTTCTTTAAATGGGCTGTTAACAGTGCAAGTTTAGCTCAATCACCCATGAAATGTATTTTTTAAGATATGACTTTTGACGATTCTAAGGTTGTGATTACTATAGTACAAATCAATTTCTTCAGTATAAAAAAGGAGTGCAGGTATGAAGGCAACACAAACTACTAATCAAAGGTGGAAGTTCTAGTCTGACTGACTGCAATTCTTTGAAAAAGTGTTAAAGTAACTGTAAATTGAAACGACACAAAGGAAACAGAATAATTGTCATTATCTTCTACTGAGTGCTCTGGTGCCATTTCCTTTAAATTCCCAGTCACACTTTGCTGGTGTGAAGAATACATACTGTAATGCATTTTATTTTATTCCCAAGGTCAAAGGTATATAAACTCTCAATGTGTTTTCATTTGATTATGTTGGGAAATAACTTGGGCCAGGGCAGCTACCTGCGGAGTCGGGAGTGATTGCAAACCATATCTCAGGCTGTCTCCTCTCAGTGCTCACTGGCTGACAATATGAAAGACATTACGCTCTACATAACCACATTAGGGAGCCACAAACACAATAAAAGCAGGGCAAAGAGCATAAAACACAGTGAGCAAATGGAAGAACCAGGGGAGGAACAGAGGAGTGAGTGTAAAGAGGGGTCTCACTGGGGGCCCGTGAGGAGGGGAGGAAACATGGTGGGTTCGACAGACATACTACCTTGAGAGAGAACTGGTACATGGGGTGGATTTTATTGAGGTCGTTCATTATGAAGTACAATAACGAAGCCCGTGCTGCTGCTGGTCGGTAGTGCTCCCGAGCCTCATTGATTTTGGCCTCTGTTGCCTTGGCTTCTTTCACCTACAGTAAAGATAGTGTAAATGCAAAGGCAATCACAATCATAGACACAAGCATACATGTGCACTGGTATGCAAACACCCTCCATTAAGGAAGCAGAGCTGTTCCTATTTCACAGTTTCAGCCAAGATGTTCTCACACTGCATGGAAAGATACAATTATGTAATTGACTTACCATCAAATACCTGTGCAATTACACTTATGAATGAACATCTGCAAAGGCAGCGCTCATCTTCCCACTGACAGAAGGCACACTCTCACATCATCATACAGTACTTTCTCAGAAGTGCTCTGAAGTATCACAAACAGCAGTAATTCTCCTCTGGCAGAGATAATATACTAAGCTGACATGATCTGATTTGATGCCCAAAAAAGGGAAACAAAGCAAGGCAAAGACAGAGAAGGGAATACATTTTAGCTTCAGTTTTCACGCCGCAAACTATAGATTAAAAATTATGTACATAAGGGTTACCAATGAAATACTTACTGGGTATCTGCAAGTAAGTACAGGGGCAGAAGTACAGAGAATATAAGCAACCTAGAACCTGAGTATGCTAGCTATGTAGTAGGTAGATGAGAGCCATGCAAGTGGGGCTAGGCTACCAAATCTCTGTACTGTATTTCATGGGTTGGGAGTAGTAGAGTTTCAGTATTGATGTACTGAGTGTGTGCAGGAATTTGCCAGTAAACTCTAGTTTATGCTATTTTTGCCACTGATCAAAATGAAGAACACTAAACTGCAGAGCCAGACAACTGCAAACTTTACCAAAGCCATGGATGTTTTGTGAGCAGGATTCCTTTGCACATTTAAAGTGTTTACATTTGACATCTTTTTAAACATCAAGATGTATGTGTCTTGTTATCTGTTTAAGAATATGTGTTGTGGTGATAGACTATACTAAACTGTAGTATAGTATAGTATAGTATATGTTATATTTTATATCAATAAATCAATATAAATTCTAGAGCAGAGAGGTGATGATATAACGAAAAGGAGTTGCAAGGATAAAAAAAAAAAACAGGACCTTCTCTTCGACCTCGGCGGCGGTGCGCTTGGTGGTCTCCAGATTTTCCACCAGTTCTGTGTCACCCAGGAAGTTTCCTGAAGCTGAGGACAAACGTGATAGCAGGTTGTCCTCCAGTGTCTTCAGCGTGATCTTGAAGCCATTCTGCTGCTTCGTCAGGTTGGACTGAGAAACACAGAAACACACAAAAACTTTTATTTTACAAATTCCACATGTCAGGGGATTTCTCAGATACACTGTTGGCTTGTTGTTAGGTTCTTTTCTGGTCTTATCTTATTAATCTGAGGCGATGGGAGATGTTCAAGGTGTGGGTCAATATGAGGACATGAATACTGAAGGGCACCTCAAAGGCAGAACTAATCAATATGCTCTGCATTGGCTATCCGGGCCCATAAAGGAAGCGCTCTGGGCTGGATTAGTCAGCTGCCGTCTGGTTGCCAACATCAAACCTCTGCTGAGTGACCTAACCCTTGGTGTGATGAGACCGTCGATTCTAGCAAGAGGGGAGGGAGCTTTGATGGTGAGACACATACACACACACACACACACACACACACTAACACACACACAAAGAAACACACACACACACACACACACACACACACACACACACACACACACACATCCATCCATGGTGTATCATTTGTTACAAGACATTATGGATTCAATTATAAACGTATACACGCATCGCACAGAATATGCACGTACACACATGCAGCTCAGTCAGAGGGTTTTACTCGCACCTCACCATATGGATTAGTGCACCCCATCGTCTAATAAAGCTGGAACTTAAACTGTTTTTCTCCATCTTTGTTCTCGCTGAAAAAAACAAAAGTGGCTGAGAAAAACTTTCACTTTTTCAAAGCCTGCTGTTTGGGAGGTGTTGGGAGAACAAAGTCGACAGGGCATGGTTGCTTCATCCTGCTTGTCCTTCATTATAGTCTGTTGCAGCTTCTTGTTTCTGTTCAATAATGACTTTGCTTTATTTATTGAAGTTTCCCTTAATAGAAGCCTCTGTGACCTTTGAATTGTTGTAATTATGGGAGGGTGGTCTGTGGTTAGATTTGCCTACTTCTGTGTTTTCAGTCACTGATAATGGCTTAAGGTTTTTGAGTGGCGTGATCCTTGACAGGCTGGGGTAATAAGTTTCTGCCCCAATGTGATCATCAGGGGAGTTGGGAGGTTGCTGGAGGGAGTGGGGGTGAAACTATTCCATCCCCCTGTAGCATAATGTTCCCATGACAGAGGTTTAGTTAGCTCAGATCGTGCCTGGGGAGCAGATAGTTTAAGAGATCCCACTGCTTAATTGCTCTTTTTATGACAGTATTTCCTATTGCGGTGATGAGAGGTATTTTACACCATTGTTAAAACTAATTGAGCCTCTTCCTTGTTAAATCTTACATGCTCTGAGTTTGACGTTAGTACCATTCCACAGTTTAAAAGTTCTCCTCTGCCAAATCTGTACAGGCAGGGTGATTCGTGACATTTCAAGTTAAGATCTGACATGTATGCGCTTGGAGCCCAGAGAAAAAGTACAGAATTGGTTTGAGTGGTGGACATTTAACCGGGGACATTTGCCTGCGTGATTCAACTGTGACCTTCTACTTGCCCAGACTCTGCTCTTGAGGGGAAAAGCTATCCACACTGAAACATTCCCAACTCGATCCAGTAATGAGTCAGTTTTAACGATTAGCTTTCCTCTGGCACATTGTACTTGTAATTACCCTTGCTTGGGAAAAACAAACAATTAACCAGTCAGCAGAACACCCTAATTGGAATTAAAATTAGATATAACATCTATCATTTTTTTTAGGCAAATGATTACTTAGTGCCATGGAGCAGCCCTTTTCAGGTACTGTAGGAAATGGAGCATTTTAGTTCTCATTAATGCTGAAGAGCCAGGTAAGAATTGTGGAGAAAATATACACAAGGAAGAACATGTGCACACTCATGTGAGCAGAGAGAGCACCAGACGAGGTAGTTATTGTGGTAAAAGGTTGTAGACTGATCCCCCTGTGCACTCTCCAAAAAGCCAACGTGACATTTTAAGCTCCTTAGCCCGTCTTTTGCTCGGTTAAATGAGAGGCTCTTTCACCTGGTAGTCATGGTACGGCTCAGAAGCAACACTAACCTCATTATAGGTATAATGGCACCGAGTCATTCAAAACATATAAACAGGTACAGCCAATTTGCACTCCGCTATCAGTCTAGCGATTGTTATCGGTCCAGGGTTGTTTACTGACAACAAAAAGCCATTCAGCGCTTCATTCTAAGGGCTGTGTTTTGATAGGAGGGTGCCCCCCTTCAACTTTCACTGTTAATTAAAATGATAAGTGAGCTGCAGATCTTGTTTTTTTTTCTCACCCTCCGATCCCAGTGAAATGCTAATTAAACAAGCTTCATTAAATCACATTTTACTTCTTCTTCATTGGATTTTGCTGAGGGGACATTGGGCTTAAAATAACCCCAGCATTTTGGCGTTTTCCCCCTCCCCCGCTCTCCGTTTATTAAAAATGCTGATTTGGCCATGGATGAAAGCCTACAGGTCTGAATAAAAGCGTTGCCTACAGGGGCCTGACGCAAACAAGCACGCCTCCAGAAAACCATCAAAATGCAAATAGCATAGTGTTAGAGTAAATCTGCCCGAGTTCCCGCTCTATCATCTTTTCTGATCTCTCAGACACACTGCCGTCAGCCAGACGTGTTCTGAACGAAGAGGGATTTCTGATCTTCCTTGCCCCTCAACTAACAAGATACGCATTTAAGGAACAGTGGAAGTGTGTCAATGTGTTGTCTAATTGCCGCGGTACAATAGCACCACTGGCCAATTCTTTTCAAACAGCTGACATGAAAAGAGCAGATTGTTGATGAGACGAGTGGGAGGAATCATTAGGCGCTGCAGCTTTAATCAGGTGAAGTTTTACTTAATTACGAACATTTACATTCACACCATGGCCCTTACTGTGGTATGGTATGATATTGTAACTATGGAGTGCTCATTACTCCTCGAGAGTCGGCCGTAAAGCTGCCGGGAACCTGCTGTACTGTACACAGTGTACCGAGCCGGCCATTAACTCTGACCAGCAATGACAGCTTTAAGCTACGGCTGGTGACAGCAAGCTGATCAGCAGAGTGGAACAACAGCTTTCTCATCCTCACAGCCAAGGGTCGAGGGTCCACACAACAAAGACAGTCATTTAAATTAAAAAAGAAAAGTGTGTCTTGAAGCATCTGATATTTGCCTCTCCTTTGATTTTGGAGAGGTGGATGTGGATGTGTGAACATAAACGACTCTGCCAAAGTGATAAAAAATCTGCTGAAACTCCCTTGAGGATAGCATCAAGACACAATTACACAATTCCTGGAGCTTGATGATAAATAGAAGTGTGACACAGGAACAGTACCAAGGGTGACTATGAAACAGGGGTACGTCATTAGCACTTCAAAATTAATTACATTTTTTAGGATTTAGGATTAATGGATTTTTGCCTGTATGGGTGATTCTTCGTGGATGCTATAAGCCATGACATTCAAATATAAATACTTTTTCTTTTGAGTCTGTCTATCATGAAAAGATTTAAGATGATGGAAACTGAACCAGTCCATGAAAGCACTTTTTCTATTCAAGACTCTCTGTTGGTTAGGCTTTGCATTCAAATTAATGGTTTTATAGCAACAGGAAGAATATTTTTCTGAAATGAAACATAATGGCTGATGACAAAGAAAGGAACAAAGAAATAAGATCTCATAGACAGAAGCTACACTTTCAAATATTACGTGTGCTACTGAAAAGATCAGTGCTTTTACACAATTACCAAATAATTTCATGGTGAAGATGACAGCCTGTAGCTTCTGTTTAAAAGCAGGAGTATTTTTAGTAAACAGTTGTTTCTCATAATAACTTCTATCAAATAACCCACCAACAATATTAGATTTTCTTTATGTGCACTAACATCTGCCATTGTCTGTTCAAGCTTTAGTTCTGTTCATGGTGGGAAATGAGCAAAACTCTGTGCTGTAAAGCAATGCAGCTCTAATCAAATTTTTTATATACACAATGCATCACATGACTGTGTAATGTGAAAGGAGCCACTTCTAATGTCAAACCCACAGAGAACCAACCAACTCTTCAGCTCCCTTTAGCTCACCGGAGTGTTTAGTGTGTTTCAGCTCATTGCTTTGGTTTTATAGCCCCCGACTTCACTGTTTTGATGCAGTCTCACTGTTCTTGTCAACCTCGATTTCAGTCTCAGCAGGCAGCTGCCTTACACTACTTGCCGCAAATCTAATGGCAGACCAAGTTAATGAACATAGTGGAGAATTTAACAGCTAAGGAGTCAAATATTTGTCTCAGGAGTTGGTGCAGACCAAACAGGGCTAAAGTAGAGTGAATATTGGACTTACCTGTGTTGTATGGCGAAACGAGCACAGCTCCAAATAAATGCTAATGTTACTTCATGTTCGCTGAATATTTAACACTAAATCACTAAATGGTTTGGTGGGTATGAAATAAGGAATTACATGTAATGGCCTTCACAGTCATCAAATCTCTAGCCAACTGAACAACTAAAGTATGAGAGATTTTTGTAGCAAAATGGTAGACAGCAAGAATGAAGTTCCTCCCTCCAACAGAGTTCAACACACGGAAAATCTATGACAAAGAGGGAGAAGTTCTGATACTTCCTGTTGGGGTTCCCTTTAATCTTTCACTGAAGAATACATCATTTCTACTGGGATCATTCACACTTAACCATGAATGCAAGTTGACCACATTACTTGCAAAATATTTAAGAATAGCTACTATATAAGCAACCCCCCCCAAAAAAAAAACAACTTACATTTCTGAGTTATAAGTTCATAATTGAAATTTGAATTTGAAGTCTCTTTGTGAACTTCATAGTGGCACATCCACACAGAGCAAAGGCATACGCTCGCACTGAAGGGTTTACTGAATAGACCATGAAAAATAGTGCAATATTAAAGATTGACTTCTGAATTAAGAATAAATTGTTTTAATATTATTAAAGCCCTTGGAACAGTATGTTTATATCTCTAATTTGGGGATTAGATTTGGGTGCCACACTTTCTATAGATTTCCAAGATCCTTTCAAAAACTCCCACAAGAAAAAGAAAAGTGTTGACTGAAATCTGGAAAGCAGTTAAGAAATTATGGAGTCATGCATAAAGTAACCGTAATACTGACGCAAAATGTTTACATTTAATTCAACATAACATTTAAAATGCAAATCTAATTTTCTGGTTACTTTGTGTTCCACACAGACATGCCACATGAACACAGGTGCCCTGCGCACACAGTGATAAACACTCACACAGACACACTCAGCAATCCAGGGTCCCAGTCTCCCTAAGTGAGACACACAGAGCTCAATAATTATCACACATTCACTTAGTTTGCCGTTAATCAAAGGCACCAGCTGATTGTTTTGGAATCAAAAGGCCCGGATGTGCAGCCTCTTGAGACAGTGTTTTCATGCTGATGTGTAGCATTAAAGGTGGATAATGACTAGTGAGAGTGCTACACCCTGCTCGTGGATGCCCCGTGACTCCTCAGACTGTTTCTTTTAATTACACCTGTACAAAAGAGATGTTAGGAGGGGAACTCAAAGAGTCCAGCGTGGGACAGGTGTTTGTTCTCTAATAGCACCTGAATTGAGTGACAGAAATGGCTTTCATGTCTGCTCACTCTCACTTTACATTTCTGTGACGTATCAAATGAAAAGAGATCTGTCGAAATTTGCTCTTTGTTGTTACATGGCTTTATCAGGTAGTATTTCCCTCTGCCTCCACTGACATTCTTACTTCCTCACCTTCAGCTGTTCCAGGTCAGGTCTCTCCATGCTGACCACCGCGGCTAGCAGCTGGTCCTCCAGACCGTCCCTGGTCACTGTGAAATTTATCAAGGTGCACTGGGCCTGCAGCTCCGGCTGGTAATGAGGGCTGGCGAGCTTGGTGTGCAGGATAAGGCGAAAACTGGGGTTGTACTCGCACTCTTTGTCTCCGATCTTCATGTACCTGTGTGGGTGAACGTAGAGTGGAGGTTTTTGATCATGGATAGTTGCTAGATGGAAGTATAGATTCTCATGCTACCGAAGCAGCCATCAGTTAAGGGGGCTCATCAGTAACAGGAATGACACAAATAGTGCTCTTCTTCCAAAAAAGTCTTCCAGTATTTGACACAATAATCCCCTTTCTTATATCCAGTACGCTTGTTAAAATCAGATGTCAAACACATCCCATTAAAAGACCAAAACCAATAATGCATTGCTCTCAATGCTCTCTGATTTTACTACTCTGTCTGTGGCTCAATGGTTCCACCGAAGACATAAATCTTTAAAAACTGCTCAAAAAATATATGGTTTTATAGTTTTTAGCTGGACACCACTTAGTGAGTATTTACAGCTGCAGGACAGTGCCCTCTCCTTTCTCTTCCAGTTCTTTTAAAGTATGTTAATGCACTACTGTCTCTTTATCTATTTATTCTTTAACACATTACACTGTCTTATCAGAATTTATCTTTTATGGGTGAAAAGTTTGAAGGACAAAGTTGGTTTTCACTGTATCTCTTTATTAACTATGTCATAAACTGGGATAGTTGCTAATTTACTTCTTGTGAATTTATCTAATAAAAAGGCTGATGATCCAGAAAATGTAGGAGGTATTCACAGCTGTTACACCATTTTGAGAGGTTGATACTGATGCCAATACGTTATTATTTTTTTTTTTTTTTATAATCATTAGGGATCTTCTATATTGTTTCAGTTTCCAATCATTTTCCTTATGTTTAAATTTCACTTTAATGGCGAAAATGCAGGTGATCAGGGTTTGTTTGTTGGTTATTTTCCAACATGACAAGTGGAAAGTCTTCTTAATTAGACCATGTGAAACCTTTGACTCATTTTCTATCAATTTGTGTGAACTCACAAAAATTACTTATTTGTTTCATATAAAGTTGCTCTGTCTCAGTCAGGTATGCCATGGACTAGTGGTTGGGTTGCTTTTCATAAAACAAGCTCTTCATGCAGTTTCACTCCGGAGGGTTGAATAATTCCTGCTTGTGCAAATTAAATGATCCTTTGTAGTGATATGGGGGGTTTGACTTTGCCACTCTGCCCAGCAGACCTGTGGTTTTATCTGAAAGATTTCTTGGTCTTCCAGATTTTGTCTTGATTTCCACAGTTCCCCTTAACTTCCATTTCTTACTGACATTTCCTTTTATAGCCTCCCCTGCTTTGTAGGCATCAATTAGCTTCCTTTTCAGATCCTCAGTCAGCTGCTTGAAAGAGCCCATGGTTTTTGAGTGTTAGCAAAAGGTTTGAAGAGAATTTTTCAGCTCTGGAAATGTCATCAGCTCACACTTCCTAATGACAATTCATGATCTGCTTCAAAAAGTCCTAGCCACTCAGTTAAGGCCCTAATGGGTAAATAAGGCTCTGGATGTTTTACATGTAGATGGGTGCTGCAACTTCTGCACATGCCAAAATTAATGTTTAATTTGTTCCTATTTTTAAGTTAATGAAATATGAAAGTAAAGTGCATTAATATTTTAAGAAAGGCTCATTGTTAATGCTAATTTATTACATTTCCATACAACTGTAAGCATGCATAAAAGTGTCACTGTTATAACTTTCTATTTGCTGTTGGCCCTCAACATACTTAATGGTGAATTAGTGTATTATGAATAAACTTTGTTTTTGGTAATAAATGCATAGGAAAGTGAAAATAGGTAACACCATGATTTAGATCAGCACCTGTCTCATTAAAGGAAACAAAAAGGTCATGAATCGCAGCAGGCTTTCAATATGTGACAATTTCAATGCCCTGTGCCTCAGACATATTTCAGCCAATACCAAAACAATACTGAGATTGGATACACAAACTTTCTCCATGCAAATAATTTTTGTTAAGTTTAACATTTTCTTACCTGCCCTTCTTAATGGTTTCTCTGCCCAGCAGAGGTCCAAGAACAGGGTCCAGGGTTTCATCCAAGTTCTCTATCAGAACCACATCACCCCCTGCCAGCGCTCTTTCTATGGCATCCAGGTACCTTTCAGGGCAAAACAGCAGGAAATCCTTGATCCAAAATTTTGTCCAAAAAGGTGACCATGTTCACATTTCACTGTAAAGCCTCTTACCCTCTCTGTCCGATGCGGATGACACGCAGGTCCTCGCCGTATTTGTTCTTGATCCACTTGATGCCCTGCAGCTGGGGGTCCACCATGAGGGGCCAGCGCTGGCAGGAAGTGAGAATAGTTGCGTTCTCAGTGGACATCCTGTCAGCAGGCAGCCCCTCGTTTTGCCATGCTGCAATGTCGGCATCGTCCGTTAGCATGGTCAAAGGGTCCAGATCAGGGGTCACTGGGATGGGAACCTTACAGGTGATATTCATGAAGTTTAATGTGAATAATGTCTACTACTAATGTATTATTAAAAGTGAAACAAAATTTTTGCTAAACACCAGTCATACATGAGTACTGTTTCTATAGTCACATTTTCCAAATACAGTGGGAGTGTTAAGTTTATTTGCGTTATGATTACTTTAATCCATGAGGGTTTTATATTTGTAAAATAATTCCCAGTATAAGTAACAGCATCCAAATTGGCCTAGTCTCTAGACCAAGTGGGACTGTGTAGTTGAGGGCCAGTGGGAGAATGCACATATACAGTGGGCGTCACAATGCGTAAGGAAACCAGAAAGTTAGGGAACATTGTTGTCCTGTGTGCTGAGTGAGAAATTTTCATTTTGGAGTCCAATATCCAGTTTTTGTGTCACATTCATGTGTTAGCTGTGCTGGATTTTCACAAGGACAGTTTAGGTAATAATTGAACTGTTTGTCTTGATTAGCTATTTGCCCTAGCTGGATGTTTGTTTAAAAACCAGTCCAATAATCTGACCACTCAGCTTATTGCCAAATATAACCTATTTTTAGCTGAATTCTGAGACCTCAGTAATTACTTTAGTGAGTAAAAT
This sequence comes from Istiophorus platypterus, assembly GCA_016859345.1. Lineage (NCBI taxonomy): Eukaryota > Metazoa > Chordata > Actinopteri > Istiophoriformes > Istiophoridae > Istiophorus > Istiophorus platypterus. Next base: position 3,499,134 of record CM029119.1, read on the forward strand.
TGTCATAACCTTCAAAGATAATGGCTGGAGCCGGAAAAATAAAACCCAAATTGTTTCCTTAAATGTAGTCTACATGTTCATTTGTCATCACAATGAAAAACCTCCCAACTTGAAAAAACAGGTGCAGACCCAGCTGACTGAGGTCTCTGTGTGGTAGCTTCACAGCTGTTGAGGCCAAAACATGTACCGTCGTTAGTTTTTTAGCAGGTGGACGTAAGTCATTGCCCCTTTACATACAAGTATAAACCACCAGGCCCCCCACCTTCAGCTGAGTCAGATAAGGCCTCCAGGTGTTGTCCATGAGCTGGTGCCTGAAGCGTTTGGTAAAGTATCCTAGGTACGAGATGAAGGCAGTGATGAGGAGGACGTCCCCACACAGAGTCCTCTCCTGTCTCTTGAAGTTTTCTACAGCTTCTGCCCATCGAACATTCTCTGACGCCAGGCCTCCCACCTGAGAAACAGGGACAGACCAAGAGCAAAGAGATTTATTTTGTACTTCGCTACATCCTATTCCTCCTGGTGTATCCCGTAAAATCACATCTAAATTAATCTGCATCTGCCATCATCAATGCACATATTCATAAATCTCCAGTACAACAATGTATTGCTGCTTTCAAGTCCTTTTTTATTAGTTTGCACTTCCTTTATCACATCTCTGCTCATGTACCAACACCTTTACTCTTTACTGAGGCGATGATCCAGTTTCCCTTCAGGGATCAATAAAGTTCACCTTAATATCCGCTCTAAACTTGAGAGGCCCCATACTTTGATACAAACTGTAACTTTCCATCTCAAATCATGGAAACACCGTAAAATTCAGCAAGTTGACTGCACAACATGTATATTTGTGACTAACAAGCAGACGAGTACAACCTTTAGTTCTTTTGTTGCTCTTGTCAAGCCTTTCTGAAGCTCCCTTTGAATATTTTAGATTATCATACTAACACTGTCAACACTCTTTTTTCTTTGCTGCTGTCAGCAGGAGATGTAGACAGTAGCAGATAATGGTGGGATTTACGTATATATGTTAGAGTATGTGGATAAACATATATATTGTGTACCTTAAGAAGAGACAGCCAAAATCACAAGCAGTGATTAATTGCTGTGTATTTAGGATATTATGTTAGTAAGCTGTTAGAGATCTTCTATACTGCTTAATTTCCTGTGTATAATTAAAAATACAGAAAGTATTGTCAGCAAATTGTACTTGAAGTATAGAAAAATTACAGTATTCATTATGTAGCCAAATGGCACCTTTAAGTGTTATATTATCATATATATAATATTGGATTAGCAACAGTGACGCATTAGTGCATAAGCAGCATTTTAATGTTGCATCTAGTCGAGATGTAACATTTAATGTTCTGTTGGGTGATTTAATCTGAAACAATATATCTATCATAATTAAAAAGCTTATGATATGAGTTGTGTAGTATGAGCAGTAGTACAGTAGAAGAAGCATAAAATACTTAATAATAAAAAAATAATGAAGTAAAAGTACCTCAAAACTAGCATTGAACTTGTAAGATCTTACTGAGGATGAACCTCACAGAATGTCTGAATATTAAACTTGAAAATGGGTTTTTTAGTCTATAGACGATTTAAGTACATTTTTGGTGTATCTTGGAAAGATATAAGCAGCTCCTTTTTTACTCCACTGACAACAACCACACGTATTATTTTTTGATACAGAAGAAGACATCTAAATCTGCCGATTTATATGTTAGTTTTTGGGTGTTAATCGTCAGTGGACATCAGAGATCCTGACGCCACTGTAAAGTGTAGTTTCAACCAAATGTTGTAAGCGCATATAATGTCAGTGCGTTTTGGTTTGACTAAGTTATAACTTTGAGAAGACTTTGAGAGACATTTGTGGCATATTGTGTCAAATGGTTGACAGGTCAGTGTGGGGGGAAGGGGAGGGACTGAATTTTACAGTGAAAATTCTGATGCTGTTTGTATCTGTTCAGAGTGCAACTGTTCATACCCACATTATGTATTTATATTTGTTCAGACCCTTACTGATCGAGTTGAAAGAAAAAAAGAAAGAAGGAGACAGTCGGGCTAACAAGCAAAGTTTGTACACATCTGCATCTGTGTAAAGAAAGGAGCATGTGGCACAGCTACGAAACTATGTGTTTGTGTGTGTGTGTGTGTGTTGTTAGGGATCTGATAATCTGTGTGACCGTCGCCCTCCTCACCAGACGGTTGGCCAGGGAAATAGTGCGCGCAGTCGATTCTGCTTCCTGTTGGCACTTGAGCTTGTCTGCTGTGGCTTTCTCAAACTTGGCTGTCAGCTTGGCCAGGTTCTCATTAAGGTGCTGTTAGGCCACAAACACCAAGACACACACACAGAAATAGAGAAAAATTGGCACTCGTTAAAATACAGTATGGTCATAAAGAATCCTCAAAGACAGGAGACAAAGATGGCTAAAGTCTGGCTATGAAAGAAACTAGGGAAAAGTTGGGTATAACTTATCATTCCCTCTGCTATGGATTTATTTGGCATATGGAACCAATTAGCACAAGGACAAACAGGATTAATCGGTGGAGAGGCACACAGGTTCAGTAGATTAGTTTGAGGATTGCTAATTCCCCTTGGCTCTGAACCCAATCTCCGCTCAACTGATCAGACTGAGGGCTGAAAAATGACAGCAAGAAGTCATGCTGGATCTTATTAGCAGTCGTCACTCTGGACTCTGCAGGGTTTGATGTAAGCAGCAGACACCACCACAGAGTTCCGAACACCCCACTCTGCTGGGGCTCTCTAGCACTCTGACGTACTGAATGTCAAATGCCACTGAGAAACAATTATTTACAGCTGCTTTTATCAATAGTTTTTAGGTTGATGGATTTGGTTTTAGATTAATGAACAGTAAAAGCCTTTAATAGCACTTACACCGGTTTTGTATTGATGAAATGCTGGCAGTCTTTCATTACTGGCAGAGCTCATGTGTCAACTGTCACTCACTTCTTGAATTTTGGCTTCAGCTTATAGCATCTGATAATTGTTTTTGTTTTCATTATATTTCTGTAGCAAGAATTTCTTATTATTCTGCAAATCTCAGGGATTTGCAGAGCGGTTGATCCATATGGAGGTCTCAGAAATCTTTTCCAGCGAGGTGCTGAGATTACTGGCTTTTACAAGTCACATTTCAGCTCACACTCTGTTTTCTACATGTCAGCCAACCAATTAAAGTGCTCAGACATTCTTTAGAGTTCGTGTCACTGTGTTTTTCTTCCAAAGAAATGACTAGGCAACGAGAATAGTAAGTCTTGACTTTTAAAAAATGGTAATATAATTTTAAAGAATATATCATCTGGATTTTAGATATTGAAATATTCCTCTTTTGAAATAGATACGTGGCATGCATCTAATAAACGTTTCATTTCCTGTATGCTCACTTAATGCATCGGCTTACATTGATCTTGCTCTTTATGGCGGCGAGTTTCTCCTGTGCAGCAGCCAGCTCTGCGTTGGCCTTGCTCAGCGCCTGACGTTTGGGCTCCACCTCGCAGTAAACCTCATAAAACTTGACAATGTTTAAAACCCAGGAGCACAGACCTGCTGCTGCATATGACTTAGAGGCCACCAGATCCGGCTGGAACTCTGGATCCTGGAGACAAAAGAAACAGATGAACCCACACATGCACAAAATGAAAATAAAACATATCACATACTCCGTCATATTTAGCTGTACTGCCCTGCAAATGTAGGACTATAAAGTTACACATAAAACTGGAATCTGGCTTTGTGATATTTGTTCCACTATACAAAAATGTTTTATGCAACAGCACTCTGCCACAGGGAGACAGCCAGCTACACAACTAGCTAAACAGGGAGGGCTACATTAATTTAAAGCTAGCTGGTACGATGGTTCCAGCTAGAAATTTATGTAGTTTTTTCTGCCTTTTTGTGATTGAAAAACATAAATTTTAGTAATTTAGTTTGTTACAATACATAAATAAGGTAGTCATCACTAACTAGATGTGATCAAGATGAGTAAAAAAAAAGAAAAAAGTGACATTGGCTGAACTAGTATTGGTATCCTAGCTTAATAAAGTAGCAGTAACTCTAGTGGAATTCTAACAATAGGTTGTGTTAGCTACCTAAAAATAAAGTTTTCAAATCTAGTAAATTATAGATTTATTTCTTAGACCATTTCATTAGTCGTAGGCGTGTTAAAGAAAGCCAAAAGGACAAATTTTGTTTGTATCAAACGGCTAACGTGACTACAATGATTAATACATAATCATGTTAAAAGCTGAAATTCGTGGATACAGTTGCACAAGATTGAGAAGACGCATGAAGAAAGACGAGTGACACTGTGATATCAGTTAGTCAGTAATATCTACCTAGAGTTTTCAAACATTAGCTAACATTAGCCAGCATAAGTTACTGCTCATACTACCAAGGGAGACTTTTGTTATTCCTTCTTCTAATTTTTACGTGGTCTATCCTTAAAACTGTTCAAAGGCAGTATCCTCATTTTCTAGGCCATATTAAGAATGCAATAAATTAAGAGATTACAAATTTCTGTCTGTTACAGTTTGGTTAACCTGCCTAAAACCTTAAACTCTAAACTTAAAAAAGTCATTATGAGTTAGAAATGTGGTGTTTTTCTCCATATGCATGATTTAACATTGATATTTAGCCACCACTATTAACTATTAAAAGTCTCTATAAGACATATGAAATCATCTTACATCAATAGTTTCTGGAAACTGAATATGGATGGTGTACATAGTGAATTTAGACTGAATTTTGCCTTTATCTGCACTGACATACCTAATATCCGCTCCACTGAACTTCATAATCAGGGCGGCTGTTAAATTTGTAACGCTTAATTAACTGGTTGATTCTCTCTGGCTGTCATTTGGACACTCAGCAGCCATAATGTGGCACTGTCATTGTAATCACGCCTCTGCTAAATTTATGACTTATTAGTTGAACTTGCTTAGCAGCAAAAATTGCATACTGCACATCGTTAGTTTTGACTTTAATGAATAAGGGCTAATTGAAACTCTCACCTGCAGGTAAGGCTGAATAGCTTTCAGACAAGCCTCTGGGATGTTCTCTTTGTTGAAGTTTATCAGGGAGTCCAGGAAGGCGTCCACTTTGGCCATCATCACCTTTGCAGCCTTCCAGCTGCAATCCTTCGGGACTTTACCACCAGGCGCCATCAGGACCATAACTGCCGCTGTGACATTCGTCACTGCCGCCACCGGAGAGCCGAATGACTTCAACTCGGTCAAGTTGTTCTGACGTAGAGAAGATAGAGGGAATAATGGACGGAAAATGAAAGAGCTATGATTTAATTGAGTTTGAACAACTGCACATCCCTTTGGTCTGTTGGAGGAAAAAAAGAAAAAGGAAAGGATTACAATAAAGGAAGAGGAACCTGTGCTGACTTTGAGAAGACAATAGAGAATACTAATTAGGGCATCTTTAGAGAGCTCTAAGCAGCGATTGAACTGTCTGTTCTGCTTGTTTGAACAAAGAGCACCTTTTAAACAAAAAGGGTGTTTTTGAAAATCCCCATGGTTGCTCATAAACCTACATGGGATGTGAAGATGATGTAAAATGCCTGCAGAACATAGAGAAGACATTATTTTACCAAAGACCCGGCTAAATCTTGTGATTCAATAATCTTTTATACAGTTCAAGGCCTGTGTGGACATAACTTATTCTACTGAAGCTGGGAAAATGAAATCAAACAAAGAAAAAAGAGCACAGCCCCTTTTAACAAAGAAGAAAACTATAAAAGAAGATTATGATTGAGCAAATCAATAAGACACAGCGAGGGAGAAGAGAGTAACTGACCTTATTAAGAGTGTTAAGGGCATCTTGAGCAGCTAGGAGAGCTGGTTCAGCCTTGTACAAGTCCTCTTCACAGTCTCTCTGTTTGCCACTGACCACCACAGCGATGGCTGCCACCTTTTGCTCTTCCTCATCAGCTACTGCCTTCTCCTTGGACATCTTCTCGGTTTCTATTCCAACCACCTGCGAACAGCACACACAATTTATTGCAGGGTTGACGGTGCAAGTTCATTTAGTGGCTTAGCTTTCACGGCATGGATAAACTGCAAAAAATAACCTTACAAGCAAGTCTACATGTTCATGTTACACCAAAAAAGAGAGTGATCTAACTACAAAATCTGCACTAGGTAAATTTAAAGTCTGACAAGAACAGGTCAACATGCAGAAAATACCCAGAAAATCATTGTACCACATGTGCTTAACAGTTTCCGCACCAAAAATATGTCTGTGGATCATCCAGAATGATAGGGGCACCGTTTCTGGAAGGACAAGCTGCTGCTCAATTTTTTAAATGTCATATTTCATTTATCCGAGCACCACAAGTGAGTTTTCGATTCACCTCCATTATCATTAGGGTCACAGCAGAAATCTCAGAGATGTATATCACAAAACCTGGGCAAATGAAACCAGGCTCTAGGTGACACTAGACACCATTTTAACAATGACATTTTCTGCAGTCTTTTTGAAAAGGAGCACACGTTCTTGCCTGAATCAGCCTGTCAGCGTCCTCATTCTTCTGCTTGAGCTCCACTTCTTGAGCAGCCAGCTTGGCCTTGAGGTCATCCACCTGTGAGAGAATGAGACATGTAGGCCAAGAGGTCAAGAAGATGTGAGTGGCTGGTACTAGTCCGTAAATCTGGATAAATGAAATGTAGATCATATTTACTTGACCACAGTTTTAATTTTTACAATTGAAGAAATTTCTAAAAGCATGTTTTAACTTTGTCATTATGATTATTGAGTTTTACAATTTTATCCTTTTATAATTAAATCTATGACACAATAAAATGTGAAAAGAAGATGTCTAAATACTTTCTGAAGTATATGTATGTATGTATGCAGGTTTATAAATCTACCTTGTAATTCAAATTTAAAGGTACTGTGTGTGGTTTTCCTGTAAGCAAACAGTAGTGGTGGTACTTAAGCACTGTACTGCAGCTTTTGACTATTCATATAACACTGTTTCAATTTTAGACTACTTAATACTCATACTCAACTAAAATCCAATGATTATTTGCATAGACTTCTTGCACTGTTTATAGCTACGTTTAGACTGGCTAGCAGTCTTCTTCTTTGCCTTTGCTGTATAATAACCACTAAAACTGTAGGTTAATGAAATTGTGTGAAAAAGGCACATCATATAATTCCATTTCATATATACCAATCTTTGATGTAAATGTGTCACTCATATTGGGTAATTTCATTGCAAAGCTTTTGGTTTGCTTGCATGGTGTCTTGTATATGCAATACCACCCTCTGCAATTAGTGACCAACTTCCTCATTAAGCTTCCACAGGGTAGCTTTAAAGACATTGATCAATATTTTGGAAGTGTGCTTATTTATTTTTTTTCAAGAGTAGGTGAGAAGACTGATACCACCCTCATATCTCCCCATTAAGTATGGCGTTGGATCCAAGATCCAATTAGCCTAGTTTAGCATAAAGACTGGAATCAGGGTAGCCTTGCTCTATCTTTTAAAAAAAAACACTTATAAACCTGTCTAAAGACCTCTAATTAACATGATGTACATCGCTAACAGAACTGTTAAACACTAGTTGTTTTACTTGAAGCTATCATTTCTGTGCTAATTCAATTGTATTACCATTTTATATCTATATATATATATATATATAGAGAGAGAGAGAGAGAGACAGAGACAGAACCAGGCTGGCTGTTTCCCTTTTAATGTTAGGCTAGACTAACCACTCTAAACAAATGCATTCCATAGAGTCATTTAATTTTAACAGGAATACATTCAAATGACAAAGCTTCTCCAGTCATCATAGGGATAGAGGAGGAAATGGACATGTGCATTAATATGAGGGGAGTAGTCAAGAGAGCATAGGGCGGGCTGCAAACTAATCTGTTTTTGTGTCCTTAAATGATATAGTAGCAATTAGTTTGTATATCATGGGCACTAAGGAATCTATCATTATCATCTAATTTAATCTCTCATGTAGTTTTGAAGAACTGATCATTTGTTTTTTGCTATTTTTATCATTACTGGATCTAAATGCAATAAAGTACTACAATCACTGATCGAGCTTGATTGGCAGCTTAATTGAAACCTAAACATCTTCTCAATTCTTCAAAGCAATAAAGAGGATTCTATGGTTCAGGAAGGTTAAACAAATAAGCCTCCCAATGGGTCTAAACCTTTGTGATAACAGTTCGTGCCCTGCAGGATTTTGCCATGATTGCTGCAAGTGACCTTTAATCCATTACTAGAAAAAAATCTTATTCTGCCAAAGAAGATAAAGGGGCAGAAAAAGATGAACGGCATGCATATCTGGAAGAAAATAAAAGCTTTAGGATCAAGAGCTGCTATCAGCACACAAAAATACACACACACACACACAAACACACACAAAAACGCAGAGACCAAGGACGGTCATAAAGAGAAATTAAAGCTGTTAGGAACTCCTCATAACTCCCCAACAAATAGGGCTCTGCATTACCGTCCAACTTCATCAAAATGTTGCACTGGGGAAATAAAAACAGACTGTTTTTCATGCTTGTCTCTCAGCTAATTAACAAACAGCAAATCAGGCCGCAGGGAAGGCAGTCCTTTTGGGTCGCGACGATTCCCCACAAAAGATTTGGTCGAACATTAGATGAGTACCAAGTGAGCCATCAATGTGATGAATAGGTGGAGGTGGAGGGGAGGTAAAGTAATTGGTGGCAGACATGGGTGATAGTCAATACATCTGGGTGGCTTCTGTGTTTATCTACTGCAGATGGAAATCCAACAGAAAACACATCTCTCTGCTCCTTGACGGTCTTTATCAAAAAAAAAGAGAAAAAGAAGCCCACTCTAACTCTCTGCTGCTGTAAATGTAAATTAGAACAACTGTTTCTTTTCTGTTTATAAGATCTGATACTAAAGCTAGTGACTATACCAAGTCATCCACGTGTGAGCTGGCTTATGGATATAAACCAAGCGTCTGTTTTCAATAGAGTCTGGGATGTCAATGTTTGGCTTGTCATGGTGACTAAGTCGTGTTAGGTTAATGTTTCCACTTAATATCCTTTTAAGGTTAACTGTTATTTTTCTTTCCCCAATGCAAAAAGCTGTCAGAAGTTCATTGCTTTTGGTTGGTTGGAGATTACGTTTAGGAGGAGCTGTCCCACCGCTACAAGTCAACAAGTCAAGATACCAACTATTACTTTAACTAATGCTAGTTGTACTACTATTACTAGTACTACTGCTATTACTACCTCTACTTTTTCCACCACCACTATTACTACTACTACTGTAAATGTTAATACATTATTACTAGTCTTGCTAGTACTACTATTACTACCACTGCTACTACTACTACTACCACTGATACTGCTTTTATTGCTACTTTTACTACTTGTGCCTTTATGCTACTACAATTACAATTCATACTACTACAAATATTAAGTCGTACTAATATTACAAAAAATGCTAATGCAATTACTACTAGAATATTTGTGACTGTGATTTGTGATTGCTAGTACTTCATTGTCAAAAAGCCTGTGTGTGTATGGCTCATTAATTGTTTATGAGAAGATGAGTGGATGAGCACTGTGCTTAATGCACACACACACACACACACACACACACACACACACACACACACACACACACACACCATTACTTAGGACTGAAGCAGGACATGGGACACTACCTACAAAAACTGGAGAGGAAAAAACACAATTGAACTCATGTGTCCTCTGGGGAGCAGATGACTCATACACTCATACAGCATCTTGTACCATCCACACCAACATACACAGACAAGTATAGAGATTCTGTGCTTTAACCCTCCTGGTCCTTGTTTATCATGAGCACAGCAGCCCCTGGTGAGCCATGGATCCTCTAGCACAGAATTTTAAATAACAGTACTTATTATGGCCATCAGTGTGGATGCACTAACAAACACAGGGTGCATTAACGGCAGCTTGCTGCTGTAAAGTGTGTGCTCTCTAATTAGAGGGCTCCTCAATTACCATACAGCTCCTATACTGGTATGTGTGTGTTCGTGAGTGAGTGTTGGCTTATTCCTACAGTGAAAAGACAATGGGAAACCAACATAAGACACTGTGGCTTTCAATTCATTGACATCACCTATGTGTAAGGGTGTTTATTCATGTATGATATTGTGTGGGTGGCTATGTGTGGGCATGTTTATGCAAAGCAGCGGATATGCATGGTATGTAAGAGTGTGTGGGGCTTTACATTCACTTGCACAGTATAGGTGACCGTTTATAATTAGGGCTGCTTCACATACAGACCTTGTATTGAATTATTCATAAAGCTCTCACCTGCAAAGGTGTAGGGATGGTAAACATCTGATCAAATGGGTCCAGGTGTAGATATTAAAGATGGAAAAGTGAAATGATGTGAAAAAAGATTTCAAATAACAAATTAAAAAAGGGACAAAAAGTCAAACCGGTATTTTTCTCCTCTGTGTGTAGCTCAGCAAGGTTAGTCATTTGCCGTGTACAGAATAGAAAAGGTATGGACCTGATAGCAAGTATAAGAGCCTATCATCACTTCTATTGCTACTACAAAAACCACTACTGCTAAAACTACTACAATTACTATTACTTTTACTTTATTACAAGTAATATTACAACTTCTACTTCCATTATTATTCTTTTATTTCCATTATTATTTCACTGTTACTCTATTACTACTATTATTACTACTAACAATACTATTTTTCCTATATTACTAATACTACCTTTACTACTACTACTACTACTACTGCTGCTGCAACTACTACAGTGATACGACTACCACTATTACTATTACTGCTAGTATTAAAGCAGCAGTCCCACAACAAAGTGGCATAACCTTGTCTACGTGAAAGAGGTGGAGACCAAAGCTTGTGATGCTGTGACTACTTGCTGTGGCTTGCTGTAACTGGGGCACTAACCACTTACCCACTAACCCACTAGTCAGCACAGCTTGGCTGATGGAGGGGCAGTCACAATAGCTTCAAAGGAAGCTTCTCTCTACTGTTTTATTTTTTCCCTCCTGATATTTTAATAACCATTGTACATCATTTGTCCAAAATTATCCAAGGGGGAAAGTAAAGCTCTTTGAGCAAACAAGCCTGTTGATGGTCAGTGAGCACAGTCTATTCTAAAGATCTATATGCCACTGATTCTTGTCTCATAACTGCGAACCATTGCTCTATTTTTTAACAGGTTTTACTCAACAAAGGAGGTTAAATAAAAGTAAACGTGCAAAGCAGTTAATGATTGGTCAATGGCACAAATTCATGTCTCCCTCTACTCCAATACTAAAGTATTATTCATCCCATAGTACTGTACTTTTCCATCTTCTTCAACATGCTATCTGTCACTAACCGGACCAAACTCACACACGTATCAAACACTGCTCCCAAAATAATTGGTCTCCCAACACCGAACCTCACTGAGTCAACCACAGGTCCATTAAATGCATCGCAGCCTCAACAGAAGGGGATATCATACACCCACTCAATAAACAGCTGAGCCCACTACCAGCAGGACACAGATACTTTAAGGTTCAGAAGGGCTTGCTTTGGAAAAAGCCTGATACCAGCATCCATTGCTGCCCTAAATGACAGACCCAGTTGAGTGGGTTCTATTGTATCTCATTATATACAATTGCTGTGTGACATTGCTGATGTATTTGATGTTGTAGTTTTTGATGTTGTTGTTTTTACTGTACATGCATTTTTCGTTTGAATAGTACGTGTTTGTGAAAGTGAATTTCCCCAACAGGGACAATAAAGTCTAAAGTCTAAAGTCAGTGTTTACAAAAGTTTCAACTCAACACCAAATACTGCCACAAATTAATTACACCTCCTCTAACTGATCTCCTCGTTGCAGCAATTCAATGAAATGTTCAGCATTTTAAATGCATGAGTGACCAGTCCTTGATGCAACAAATAGTACTAGTAGTACTAATACTAGTACTACTATTATTCATACTACCACCACTGAAACAACTACTACAGTTATCTGAATCTACTAATACCACCACTAAAAATATTACTAATACCTATACCCTACGAATGGTGAAGACAAGATAAAAGAGATAACAGGGAACGTTTAAATAGTAACATACAATCTGTTGGTAACATGGCAGAGGTGCATTATGCAGACAAGTTATCTATTAGTTAGTTAGGACGGCTACTTTATGAAAATGTGAGGCAGGATTTATAAACAGAGAAAGTGTCAGCAGACAGGAAACTAAATGGAAGATTGTTCGAAAGCCGAGGTGCTGGTACGAAAAAAAAAATACCCCTCAGTTTTAACCTGGACTCTGTAACAGTTAAAATGATGTTTTGGAAAGAAGAGACTTCTTTACAGAAAACAGGTGGTCCTGGTCTTGGAAAGCTTTGCATGTAATTGGTATATTTCTTAAATGGCCTGTCATAAATTGTGACAACTTGTGCAAAGATCACTGATGTGGCAATAGCATTTTTTTGTCAGTATCCTGGCAGTTCTGCACAATCTGAAGATGAGCTACAGGGTGATCATCACAGCAGGGAAAAAGGTGTTACAAATAGGCCAGGGATGAAAATGGAGGCATGTTTAATTTTTCTTAATTATTGTTGAAAGACGATAATATAATTATAATTTACATTCTGAAACAAAATGTCTATCATTAAATAGCTGACACCTACTACACTGATTCTTAACTTTATGCATAGTCATTTTTTCATTTTAGCAGTCAACGTATTTACATTAAGGCCAACAGGTGAGTGTAATTCATTACCCGGTATGACAAGAGGCCAGTAGTACTCAGGGTCCCAGCAAAAAGAGATGGAACCATTGATTAACTCAATTAAATGAAAGTCTTTGTAGTTTTCAACCTGGCTCTTATAATGCTCACAACTGTGGCTATTCTGAACATGGTTAATGCTAACCAGTTGGAAAATTCAAATTTGGGTGACCACTTAACTAGCAAGTACACATGGTAAATCAATACAGATTGATAAGGAGCTGGTTGGGTTAGCCAGCAAGCTGCCCCAGAAGTATATCCCGTTGCATTTAGGAAAAAAAAATCTGCATTTACTTGCAGTCAAACTCAGAGACAAGAATCTGAAAAGTTTTCTATGAAACTTAAGTTTATTTAAAAAGCATTTTGCTGCCTGCCTTGACATACATTGTTTCCCAAGTATCTGCATATCTCTATTTGCAGAGTTAGCATGACCCCTTATCAGAATTGATACAATTATGAGAGGTTAAGATATAATGGAATTTTCCTTTCAAACATAAGCATAAGTCATAATCTAGATAATTAAAACTTTACAAATAAAAACAGGCACATTCACTGTACATTTGTCAGCAACCTTCTGTTAGGAAGCTCAATTTCAAATAATTATATTTCAAAATATAATACAGCAGCGGAACATGATTGTTTTAGACTAGTGGATGGTTGATTTCTTTTCACATGCTTTTATGAATTTAAAACAAGCAAACATTCATTATATTGGTCCCGTTATTTAAAGAAGGATTTTTTTTACCTTGGCGTCAAGACCCCACATGAGTCACATGAATTGATAAAGTATAATATACTGCTATTTATGTCAACAATTTTTGGCAGGGTTAACATGACAGGGTCTAATTAGTAGCTGTTCTGGAGCTTTTGATTATTACACATAATCCTCTTCAGCAGATGTTTTACTAGTTGTCATGCAGTTGTTGTTCATGCTGGATTAAAATTTGTCACCAGATCATAGAAATCGATTTCAACCTCATGAAAGAAAATCAGAATCAAATCACAACAGCCACTAAATGGACACTTGTAGTGAGCTCATTTTGCTGTTTACCAGGTCAAGAATTAATTTGTAAGCCAATATAGATGAAAAGTGCAAAGAAAAAATATAAATCTTAATATCTTCAATTCAGTGACAATTGAGCAAACTACATCTGCTGCTGAATATCATGAGATCTGATAGAAAGCTCCAAAATGGACCTTGTAGGCATCATTATGCCAAATGCTGTTTAAACTGAGCTCTCAAACTCCTTAGGTCATGAGAATTTTGTGATATAAATACAGAGTAATGGGCTCCAAAATTAGAAAATTCTTTAGTTGCATTGAGAACTTTTTTAACAGTAAAGAAGTAGCTCGGTGAAGTTTTCTGGCTTTGATGGGTCAAGATTCTGTGTATGACACTGTTGTTGTTGTTTTAGTGAGATTAAAGTAGTGGAACAATTTTTGCATGAGGCCTGGGGAATAGAGAAATATATCTTGTCATGTTTTAAATGGATGCTTATGAACTGTACCTGAGCGGAGGTGCTGTTGAGCTTCTGCAGGCCATTCTCCAGCCGCTCCATCTTGGTGGTGAGGTCTTTACTCTTCTGACTCAGCAGACTGCGATACAGCTTGATCTGTTCCAGGAATGACTTGGGTGTGGTGTAGTTGTAGCGGCGCTCGTATGCCAGGTAATCCTTAGATGTCTGATTGACACTCATGTGTACGAATGCCATGAATTTGCTGACTGACTCTTTTACTTGAGGCTATAAAAAATGTGTGAAATAATGAATGAAAGAACTGGTTACTTCGCATGAAAATCAGATGACTCTGCTGATTTAGCTGGAAAGCAATAATTCCTGAAGCTCACGCTCTGAATTTAACTGGGGAGGGGGGGGGGGGGTTCTGTCCTTGCTTTTGACATTAGTATCACATTTGTTGTGTCACATTACCTGATATCTGAAATTATATCTTGAGTGTGTGAACATCATTTTTGTGGGTGCGTCATCCCTTAGTGTGTATTAAAGTATGAGGCGTTCTCACTTCAATATTCTCCAACTCCTGGAGGAACCTGTAGCTGACCGACTCCAGTGCCTCCTGTGGCCACTCGTGGAACCAGTCGATTGCTGTACAGTTCACTACAGCAGGGAACTTCCTGCTGCGGATCCTCAGTTTACTACCGACTGGAGAGAAGCACAGAGCCACCTGCAATACATGAAAACGCACAAACACAACAGGGTCAAACAGAATTGAGTGTGAGGTCTGATACAGCAGCTAGATCACCGTCATTTTCTTTTTTAAATCAGCACGGTCAAGGGGGGGAATGGAAAACTGTGAATTAATTATTTGCAGCTACATCATTAAGCAAATAAAGCCTCCAGCAAGCATGTGAATTAAAAGCGTGTTGAGCTGTGGGCTACGTCAGACTGATTTTCACTGTTGGAGACTAACAGCTGGCTTGTTGAGAAGCTCAGCCAGATGCTCGGTACCGATAGACAGAAAAAAAACCAAACATGCAGAAGGCACACCCAAAGACACTACTGATTATCAACTCTAAAGGAAAAAAGTAACTGCACGTATACTACATTTCCAGGCTACATTTGTTTCACACAACAACTCACCAAGCTGCTCTTATCCAGAAGAAGTATATATTCAAATTTAAGATACCATAAGGTTAAACATATGCTTATCTCACTCACCTTGGCCAAACCAGGGCTTCCTGACTTCTTTTAGCTTGTTAATACAAAGCCATGTGACCCCTTGTCACAGGTTGCATTCAGGGCCAGGTTGACCTGTGTCTAGAATGATTTGGGGTCCCAGTGACTCCAATTTCTTTCTCTTCTCCTCTGTCCCCTCTTTACAATGCTTTACCTGGAATACTTAGCTCCAAGCTTGTCACTTATGAGTTACTTTGTGGTAAGTTTATTAAACACAAAATTATTTAGGAATATCAAATTTTATTATAATATTAACTGATAAATAATGCTCTCAGAACTAGATTTTTAATCCCGATGTCTACCTAACTCGGCTGTGTCAGCTCACAGATGTAGTGTGCACCGTGTACACAAATATTGTAGAGAGGTTAAAATAAATAAGGGAGATATTTTGTATAATTGCCAGGAACAGTCAGGCACCATTCTTGCTAGTGTGCTAGAGGTGCCAGACATGTTCCAGCACAATCATTTTTTTTCCCTCCCTCTATTTTTTTGGAGCAGTTCACAACTCATGAAATTCCTGTATATAAACACCTATATATACACTGACCAAGGACATGAAATTATTATTTAAAGAAGCATTTAATTTGTTATTGACACTATGCGCAAACAGCGAGAAAAGTTTTTCCTATTTGTTTGTCATTTCTCCTTCACAGTCTGTAAAGCAGGAGATGCTGCCATTTCCTTCCATTAAGATACAGTATTTAAGAAATACTGATGTGTTCACAAGTTTGGCCAATAAAGCTGATTCTGACAGAACACTAAATTGTAACCATGACAGCAGACAACACCTCAAATATAGATGGTGCTGCAACAAATTCTCAAACATGGATGCTTCAAGCACATCTTCAACCTAGTAGCACAGAGTGTCTATACAATCACCACAATTTCAAGGTAGGAAACAAAGATTACTGTCATCAATGCAGTATCCGATTAAATGTGAAATATGGTAACAATCTCCCCTTCTGTTCCTGAGCTGTCATTGACTCATGGTGTTGAATGAAGTATTTTTGCAGAAAGTTATGATATCAAGGTGAATTTGACCTTTGACCTTTTAGATATAAAATGTAATCACTTAATCATTTTATCCTGTTAGACATTTTTGTCATAATCAGTCTTTGATTTACTGAGTTATGGCCAAAAACCGGATTTGTGATGTCACCATGACCTTGACCTTTTATCGCCAAATTCAAATCAGTTCCTCCCATGTTTGTGTCGCATTTGAGGAAATTCTCAAATGGGTTCCTGAGATAGCTCTTTCACGAGCATGGGACATACATATGGACAGAAAACATGAAATAATGCCACCGATCATGGTTGTGGACAGTGCAAAGGCGTAAGAAGAACAAACTGCTTAAAGATATTCGGATATCTGACCTATCTGAAACACTGAGTCTTTTAGATCAACATAATATTTGATGATAATGTAAGTCATTTTTTAAGCATATATATCAGAAATTTGCTGGTTCCTGCTTCTCAAAAATGAATATTTGCTGTTTTTTTCTATCTATTGTAAACTCCAGTGTTCTAAACAAAACAAGCTGATCAAAAATGTAAACTTGGACTTTGGTAAATGGTATGGCTGTTATTCACTATTTTCTAGTATTTTATAGGTGAAAAGACTAACTTGAAGTGATTAATCAAGTACATAGTTACACGACAGATTAGAGAAAGATGAAAAAAATTATACTGTGTGTGGCAGAATTCTATTTTTCTATTTTTTTATTACCCTTACCAGTCATCCTCTCACACCCATTTAAAGTCATCTCAAGACCACTTGTGGGTTCCCGACCTGTACACTGTGAACCACTGATTCAAAAACATGATATGCTCTAAACTCTGAGGGCAATCATGTCATAATACTGTTGTTTTTGGCACCTTTTTCAAACTGGCGCTCAACACACAGAGTTACATGCACGTACATGCCTTCAGACTTCTGAATGAGAGAAACAACACTTTTGAGAGAGAACCTCTTTTCATCCAGATAGACAATTTTGAGACGGAGAACCAAAGAAGAAGAAATCCACTTTTACAGGCCCATGCCCATGGGACTGCCTTCCTCATTTTTTTTCCCTCCCTCTATTTTTTTGGAGCAGTTCACAACTCATGAAATTCCTGTATATAAACACCTATATATACACTGACCAAGGACATGAAATTATTATTTAAAGAAGCATTTAATTTGTTATTGACACTATGCGCAAACAGCGAGAAAAGTTTTTCCTATTTGTTTGTCATTTCTCCTTCACAGTCTGTAAAGCAGGAGATGCTGCCATTTCCTTCCATTAAGATACAGTATTTAAGAAATACTGATGTGTTCACAAGTTTGGCCAATAAAGCTGATTCTGACAGAACACTAAATTGTAACCATGACAGCAGACAACACCTCAAATATAGATGGTGCTGCAACAAATTCTCAAACATGGATGCTTCAAGCACATCTTCAACCTAGTAGCACAGAGTGTCTATACAATCACCACAATTTCAAGGTAGGAAACAAAGATTACTGTCATCAATGCAGTATCCGATTAAATGTGAAATATGGTAACAATCTCACCTTCTGTTCCTGAGCTGTCATTGACTCATGGTGTTGAATGAAGTATTTTTGCAGAAAGTTATGATATCAAGGTGAATTTGACCTTTGACCTTTTAGATATAAAATGTAATCACTTAATCATTTTATCCTGTTAGACATTTTTGTCATAATCAGTCTTTGATTTACTGAGTTATGGCCAAAAACCGGATTTGTGATGTCACCATGACCTTGACCTTTTATCGCCAAATTCAAATCAGTTCCTCCCATGTTTGTGTCGCATTTGAGGAAATTCTCAAATGGGTTCCTGAGATAGCTCTTTCACGAGCATGGGACATACATATGGACAGAAAACATGAAATAATGCCACCGATCATGGTTGTGGACAGTGCAAAGGCGTAAGAAGAACAAACTGCTTAAAGATATTCGGATATCTGACCTATCTGAAACACTGAGTCTTTTAGATCAACATAATATTTGATGATAATGTAAGTCATTTTTTAAGCATATATATCAGAAATTTGCTGGTTCCTGCTTCTCAAAAATGAATATTTGCTGTTTTTTTCTATCTATTGTAAACTCCAGTGTTCTAAACAAAACAAGCTGATCAAAAATGTAAACTTGGACTTTGGTAAATGGTATGGCTGTTATTCACTATTTTCTAGTATTTTATAGGTGAAAAGACTAACTTGAAGTGATTAATCAAGTACATAGTTACACGACAGATTAGAGAAAGATGAAAAAAAATTATACTGTGTGTGGCAGAATTCTATTTTTCTATTTTTTTATTACCCTTACCAGTCATCCTCTCACACCCATTTAAAGTCATCTCAAGACCACTTGTGGGTTCCCGACCTGTACACTGTGAACCACTGATTCAAAAACATGATCTGCTCTAAACTCTGAGGGCAATCATGTCATAATACTGTTGTTTTTGGCACCTTTTTCAAACTGGCGCTCAACACACAGAGTTACATGCACGTACATGCCTTCAGACTTCTGAATGAGAGAAACAACACTTTTGAGAGAGAACCTCTTTTCATCCAGATAGACAATTTTGAGACGGAGAACCAAAGAAGAAGAAATCCACTTTTACAGGCCCATGCCCATGGGACTGCCTTCCTCATTTTTTCCCTCTCCAACCCAGGGAGGCCTGAGCTAGGAGCGAGGCAGGCGTGGAGGGTGTGGGAGGTGGTGTTGGGGGCAGACTGTAATAATGACAGCATAAGAAACCCCCTGGAATCCCTCTCTCCCCAGGGGAAACAAAGCATCTACACATTGGTGAATTATCTACGGCTAAATGGCGGCTTTCCTGTTCATGCTGGTGATTTATAATGACATCCATCGCTTCCCTGTGCATTTAAGTTCATCGGAAAATTTCAGGGAGGAAAATTGTCTGGGGAGAGGCTTCATCATAAAAACAGATGTTTATCCAAGTCTGAGGGTTGTTTTATGTTGGAATGGTAAATGAGAGTTTGAAGCAGCATGCTACTGCTATATTAAGAGAGGATGGAGATCAAATACAGACACAGTTCTATTAGAGAGATTAATGAAAACTTCCCCCCAAAGGAGAGCCACTGAAAACAACTTATTCTGGATGATTAGTAGTGAAGCTCAGAGTAACAAAAACACACTGCTCTTTGTTCTGCACTTGTCTGAGTGGTTCACCTTGAGCTGTCTGCGAACACGGTCGATGAAAAACTTCCAGCAGTTTTCCCGCGTATCCATCAATCCCATGCCTCGGACCTCTGGCCGCAGACTGCCAATGATGTTCTCCACCTCATCATCCGGGAAGAGGTCAGGAATTTCTCCTTGAATGAATAGAATGATCCACATTACCACTAGGAAGACCACCAAGACTGAAGAAAGTTGTGCTAATATCTTCTATTAGAGAGCTAAACTTGTGTGAGAACTCTTGAACTTTATTATGCTGTCAGGATCTGAATTGACACTGACTCTTGTATTAACTCTAGATGCTTTAAAAGAGCTGGTGGCAAAAGGAGTCCATACAGAGGACTTGTGCTAATGCTGAGATCTGCTGTAAGTCACAACCACGCAGGAGCAAAGATGAGCAGATCATGGAATGTTTAAGTCGATTTTCTGCAGCACCTAATTATTGTGGCCTGAGTTGTCCCTCTCATCAGCACAAATGCCCCTCTGGACTTTTCAATCCTGCTCGAGTTTTAATTAGGGCAGAAAATAAACCCTAAACCTGAGTGAAACCCTGCCTGATATTCAGACTGAATTAGCATTTCATTTCACTTGATTGCTCAGAACATTGCGTAGACTGAGCCAAATGCCTTGCTAATATGAACTAAGATGGTGGTTTAGTAGCAGTTGCTATGAGGAGTTACTGTTTTTCATGACAGTCAGAGAAAAATGCTCATCTAAGTGACAACATTTCACTGAGTCAAATTACAACAACCTCTGGCAAATGATGTTCTTCCTCTGGCCAATAAAATTTTCAAAGTTTGGTTGTTGTAGGTTCAAATAATAGTCGAAGTGTGAAAATCCTGAAAAAAATTGGGTTCTTTCTAAGAGCTGTGGCATCTGGCTAACTTTAACCCTCTAGGCAGGGGAGGTGGCCCTTCTTATACATTGAGCCCTGCCCCTTCAACAGTCTGTGCACACCAACGCATATTCTAATTCCACAGTAATTTTACAATATCAGTATTAAAATGAATACCATAACAAAAAGGTAACTACTTGGGAGCCTCAACACTTCCCTTCACACAGCATTGGTCCAAAATGGATATTAAGGTATATAACAATTTGAACTTTGTGTTGAACTTTTAGTAAGTTCACACAAAAGAAATTTCAAAAAGAGTATCGTAACATTCATCAAACAGTTTTTGAAGTTGATGTTGTTTGCTTGTTACACAGAGAATCCATAAAGAATGGTTGAGCTGATGTTGATTTAACAGCTTCTCGGGCAGTTCAAAATGAAATGATGGATATGCATTTGACAAAGTTTTTTTTGAAGCAAAAATTTTGTGACTTTTGTTGAACATCTCTACTGTAGCCAAAAGAAATAATGGCTGAATATCAGTGTCTAGATTCTCTTGAGTCGCTTGCCTTTATGATATTCTCATTAGGCAACATACTAAGACCAAATAAAGGGGAGACAGCTACAACCAGCACTGCTGGGGTTACATGACCACTGGCCGTAGCTAAGCAGGCACCACTACTAGCAAGCTCTCTGCAAATATGTTTACTTTTCTGACTACTATTAGTTATGTGAGCTGATATTAAAATGTTATCTTATAGATCAAACTATACTGCATTTCCCTCTTATTCTAATTTTTACATTTGAAAAGTTTTGAAGCAATTACATTGGAAATACTGTACAGTACTGCTACAGAGGTGAAAGATTATAAAAAGGAGACTGGGCTCCTGCAGTCAACGCTCCTCAGGTCTGGAACTCCCTGGCTGTAGATCTGAGACTTACAGAATCAGTACCATCTATAAAATCACCTAGAACTTAAACTTAAATTATCTTTCTAAAAAAAGGCCATTTCTTATTTGGCAGCACATTTTTTGCTACTGTTAGGTTTATTTTTATTTAATATTTAGGTATTTAACTCAATTGGATTTTTGTTTTATTTTATTGTAAACCCTTATTTTCAAGTCATTAATGTTCTAATGCTGTTTTTCCCTTGCTGTAGAGCAGGCTATCTTGCAGAACTGTTCCCCGCCAGTCTACAGTGAGTGGAATGAGACAGCATGAAACAACAAATATATCTACTGTGAAGTACAGAGTGTTGTTTTTGTTTAAAGCCATTGTATTAGCATCTGTTGACTTATAACATCTTTCCAAGTGCTATACAAAATGATATAGTACATTAATCTTTTGCAAACTAACTTCCAAATTATTGCACTGCTAACATTAGTATACAGTGAACAATTTTATATTCATAATTCATAATGCTGCGTATACCCTTTAAATGTAGAGTATAAATCTAAATGTGAATCACAGCCTTGCTTGCAATTCTTCACAATGATTTGCTGTAATTGATGAGTAATGCTGTAGAGATGGCAGCGCAGTGATTTGTTGCTCAAGCAAAGCAAAAGCACTTCTCTCTTGGAAAACATGACATGCGGTAATTAGTGACGCCTGCTGTTACCCGATGCCAACAGATCGTTGACCAGAACAAGGAACTTGTCATCTGCCACTTGGGCGTCAGTCATTAGGAACACTGTGCCAATATTCTTCACGCCAGCTTTGATGTAGAGGGACGCCAGGTCACTCTGGGTGACAGGAGGAGAGAGAGAGACATGGAGTGCATGAGTGACACACATAATAAGATTAGGCTGTGAGGGGCCTAAAGATTTGTTATTTTGCAGTGATACATGCCTGAGACCTGAATCACTATGAGGATACTGTGTGGATTACCAGTACTGTGTTTACATGCTGTAGGGATTTTGTGTCTATATTTCCCTCAAATGCACCTCCATGCTCAAATTTAAACCTGGCTGGTAGAACTGTATGCATGGGTTAAACTTTTTTAGAATTATTATGAAACTAACTGACATTTTTGGATGGTTTTATTTGCAGTGGGATATGTTTGCTTTGTAATCCTTGTCAAACCTTTAGGTCAGTAATGCCATAGCCTTTTTTCAAGGTGATCTGGAAAACCTCCAAATTGGAGATGAAGGCAGCCAGTCGGGTCAGACTCTGCTTGCCGCTGCCGCCCACTCCGACCAGCAGCGCATTGCCCCGGGGAGATTCAAGGATTCGGTTTACACGGCAGCTACATGTGGAGGTGCAGACAGTCGGGGGAGGAAGGAAGGAGAAATGAGTGGAAGGGTGAGTTGAAAGGTAGAGGGAAGCAAGTCGGATGAAGGCCATCTGACTCAAAAGACAAACAGCAAAAGACAAATAAACATGGTGGTTTCTGTCCTTTTCCTCCTCTGCTTTCATTCAGCCTATCACCACCATCCTCATCACTCTGTTTCATTAAGATGCACAACAATGAAATGTATTAAGCATTAGATTAATTTGTACTGTGCTCCTGAGAATCTTTATGCCTTCATTAAAACAAGATGATGAACTTTCCTCTTGTCTCTTCATTTTCAACAGATTATCTGATTTTATCTTCATTTTTATTGCTTTATTTGAAGCTCTTGCCAAATGAGTACACCAACACACTTCAACTGACATTTTGGCTACTTACACATTGACTGACACTTCAGCTGTTTACAGTTCACATGTGTCAAATTTCCAAAGCACTCAGACTGAAATTATTTTACATTCATCATTTAAGCTGACATTTCAAATAATATCTCTTACCCTTTAGTCGCTTTCATTTATCACGCTTCAAGCAACAATTTGATTGCTTTCAGTGCTTAAATGTAAACTGGATTTACTTATACATTGACTTTAAGCTGAGCTACTTTTGTCTCTTACACTTCAGCTTTCATCTAGTACACTTTATCTGACGATGCAGGTACTTTCATTGCTTACAAGCCAACTGACATTTCAGTTTGCTAATCAACTGGCACTTCAGCTGCTTTCATCACTTTCCCTTCACCTGACAGATTAACTGTTTTGCACTTTTTCTATTCAAATATTATTAAACTACATTCAGTGCTTACTTGAATTCGACCTGTCAGTTTGTGCAAACTTGTGCAAACTTCCTACAGATCTAAAACTGAAAACGCGCGATCACACTTCACCTGATTTCAATTTATTTTACACCTCAGCTAACAGCTCACTTACTTCCAATGCTCTAACTCTAAACAATTTCAGTTCTTTAACTTATTTAAGTGGTTAAATCTAAAGCACAAGTCCCATACAGGCCCATTCAAGTCCCTCAATATTTCACATGCAAAGTGTTATCATTTTTTGCACCTGTAATTTTGTAAAAACGAGAGAGCAACACTATAACTTACTTCAGAAAATGTAGCCTTTTGTACATTTATTACTTCTTACCCATTAAATGATGAGAACCTTCTTGCTGCTGTGTCTGCCTGTTAGTTCATTCTTCTCCATGCTTACACTTTAAAAAACACTACGTTCAGCATCAGAAAGATAAATGGACTTACCCTTTCAGAAATAAGTTGGTAGTGTTTTTTATCATAGGACTTGCAGATAGTAATATATAAAAACAATAAAATATTATCTCCTTTAGTCTCTCCTTTAGGGTTATCTTTAGAATATCAAGCAGGGGCATACTCATGCACAGTGCAAGGATTTTACCTGACCACTAACTCCCTTCACCTATTCCCTTCCCTTACTAAAGAAACTACAGTGTTTTCTTCTAGTTCAACACAGTGCATTATATTGAATTTTAATAAAGTTGCTATAAGATATAGTTTTTGTTCACATCAATTGAGGATTAAGGCACGTTATTATTTATTTCTCTCACTACCAACAAATCCCATTAAATGTGTCAATGTCAGTCTCAACTGTGAATCTGTTAGTACCTACCAACCTTTCAGCCCCATTACCATTTGTTCCTACTGAGGATGTAAATCTTTAAAAATTGGTTACAAATACCGTATATACTATAATTTTCAGTAATTTCCTGTGATGGGCACTTTATTTGTTGGCATATATTACTCAAACAGGAGGATATTGTGTATTTGTTGGTGACAATATTCAGCATATTTGCTGCTTCAGTAAATATTTCTGGCAGCAGGACGCTGTGAGTGGGATTGAGTCAAAATTAACTGCAGTGTGGCTCACTGATTTGTTTTAATAGTTTCTGGACAACAATCCAGCTCTATGTCACAGAGGAATAAGACATATCAGGCTTTGGATAAAAACTAAATACTTGTTAGTAGGATCAGTTCATTGTTGGTTTGGGTGGTTTTCATGGGATTTGTTTACAGTCAGAGCAGTAAAAAATATGACCAGACTCTGTAACAGCTAAGGTCAAGAGTCTGCCAGACTCCCCAAACACTTAATGTATTTCTTTTATTTCAACAACACAAAGACAACAACATTTGGCTCAAACATAATTTTAGACTGAAACTTTCCTGTTCATCTTTTTAGGCTGTCATTTACTGTATACTGTATGATGTTTTACAGATTTTTCTCTCTCTGCATTTGACAATCACTAAAATGGAACTGTTAATCCTGAAATATCAGGGAAGATAGCAGTTGATTTCCTTGACAGACAATGAAGAAACTGACAAAAACACTTTACTCCTTCTCTTCACTCCCCACTAAGTCCCTTTGGACCCAGAATTTCTACTCACATGTGAGCCATGGCATCCTCAAACAGTACCAGGTTTAGGGTGGCGTTGACCTCATTGTAGCTGTCCAGCACCTCCAGCAGGGTTTTACTGAGGCTGCTCCAGGACTCTGCAGCCATGTACCTGGCCTCTCCCAGCCCACGGGCGAAGTGACAGTACAGGTTCATCTCCCTGGTCTGCTCCAGAGTCTCCTCAATGTCCTCAGGGTGGGATGCGCACACACACATATTGCAGTGGTAAACATACAGACCCACACACTACCCCTGTCAGCATAACATTAGTGTTAAGCTTAAACAGTCTGGACAGGGACACAGCGGAATATCACAGCTGTGCAGAGGGTGACCTAGTTCATTTTCACCCTGGCAACTGTTGGGCCCCGAATATTTCACTCGAAAGATTCTGTGTGTCTCTTATGGATACCTGTTTCTCTGCAAACTTCCACTGGTGCAAAGCTACAGTGGGTGTAATGAATGAGGAGTTTTGTATTAAGTGACATATACATTATGTTCCAGTAAGAACCTAATTTTCATAGTATCAAGAGTACTTTCTTAAAGAACAACAGTCTCCAAAGACATTCTTGTTTGCATGTAAAAGTAGCAAGAAGAGGAGCATATTGCTCTGTGGCACTGGGGCAAATTGTCTTAGGTTTACTGAGGGTATCATCTCGTAACAATATATTATAGAGTGGGCAGAATTATTCTCTCTCCTTCTCCTTCTCTTTCTGTGGGTTCGTATACACATACACTTGTCAGGTTCTTCATTGTGGCATGACTAGTGTGCATGCAATAGAGCCAGAGAAGATAGTGAGGAGAGCAGTGGACAGAAAACCATTAAAATGTTTTCCAATTTGCTGGGCTGACAGCGCAGACCCTGACAGCCAGACCCCCACCCCATACCATACTGATTAATATTCTTTTCAACCCTCTTCAGCCCCCCCCCCATTTCTTTTTGCCTCTACTCTTTCTCCTCACTATGTTGGCCACTGATGTCCAGGGCCAGACCCAGAGCAGGCAGCCTAATGATCTCCCTCACCCCCTCCCCCATCCTCCAGCCTCCCATTCTGTTCTTCCGCCTCTGAACTTTGTGAAAACTCTCACCTCATAGAACTTTTTCACTGTGTCCGCCTGCAGCTTATCAAAGACCTGGAAGTCCTGCTCCTCCACCAACTTGTCTCTGTAGACCCGGTTGCACTCATGCAGGTAGATTTTCAGCAGGTCCAGAGGGGTTTTCAGACACTCGCCGGTACAGAAGAGAATGCCCTGGGCAGAAAAGGGGGAGAGGAGGGCTAGAGTTTCTTAGGCGGATTTTACCCATTTAGATTACGACAGGGAGGCAAATACAGGACAGTCACTGTAGGTAAATCAATGGATATTGAGTGGATAAGCTGTAAGAAGTGTGTCAGAGAAACTCAGAAAATAACAGCAGCGCTTTTCTTTCATCTCAATCTGTCAGAAGTATTTCTGCTTGTGGTGATAAGTTCTGTGGGCAGGTGCTGGACAGAAGACATGAAAAATGAAAAATCAAGGAATGAGTCTGCATGTGAATGTAATGCTTCCATAGAATGTTTATTTTCAAACAAAAGTAAAACAGCGCCTAAAATCCCTTTTCTTTTTACAACATATTTGCTGTCTGCTGTTATTTGAGTTTCTCAATTATTGCTGTGAATTTTGTGCTCTATACATAACTCGGCCACAACATTAAAACTGGTAAATTGTTTTAATGTTGTAGCTTATCGGTGTATACTGTCCAGAAAAAAAATCCCTATGAAATGAAAGAAGTAGTGTTGATGACAAACACACTACTTTCTATTAACAGTTCCATAATGCATTGTATTTCACAGATGACAGAATTATTGTTATGTAACTTCTGTAACAACTGTTATTGATGACACAAAATTAGGATTCCTCAGTTTCTGAAATCTTAATTTAGTGATCAAATTAGAGTGTCTGTTCCATGGAGAAGGGAAACAAGTCATAGACCAGACTAAAGTAATGCTAGAGGCTCAGTGAGGCTATACTTAGGCACAGCAGCATTTTGCGCAAAGTCCAAACATCAACATGCTAACGTGCTCACAAAGACAATGCATCATGCTGGTTTACAATGACACTAAATGGCTAAATGATCTTAGCCCTATTTAGCCTGGTAGTATGTTATATAATGGTATAATGGTATAATGGTCATAAACCAAAATACAAGACAAATGGAAATTCTGACCAGATGTAGGCGCTACACAAAAATCAGGGATAACCAAAGTTATTACAAGTCATTGTATGCAACAATGACACAGACATTTTACTCAAAACCCAAATTTCAACTTCATGGTGGCACTAGAGCAAAAATTAGGGAATAAAATCAACAAGATTCATCCTCTGGTCACAATGAAAGTCTGTGCCAAAATGTATGGCAATCTGGCAAAAATCTGTCGAGACATTCACCGGAAAACAAATATGTCAACCTCATGGTTTGCGCTATAAAAACAGTTAGGAGATCATCGAAGTCAGTAGGCTGCATCCTTTGGGAACCACAAAGTTGTTACCAAATTTAGGCTAATGCATACGGTAGATCTGGAGACATCTCTGTACTATATTTTATAAAAATCTCTCCAATATGAGTTAATTCATCAAAGACAAAAATGTTAACAGTATGGCGGTGCCAAAGAAAAAGTCAGGGGATCCTGAGGTCCATTAATGTACAAAATTTCATGTCAATCCATCAAACAGTTGTTAGGATACTTCAGTTTAGACCAAAGTGGTGATCCAACTGACTGACAGACTAACATTGCCATCCATAGAGGCACACTGCTTGCAATGCTGAAAAAAAAATTGTGTTTTTCTGCTTGGAATTAATACTTATTGTCATCCTCTGTTAAAAAACAAAGCAAAAAAGATTAAAAAAAAAAAAGAAAAAAAGAAATTAAAAGAGGATATCATGACAATGAGCAGATGAGTGTTTATTGGAGGATTGAAGATTAATATGTCTCTAGTGGAGGCTTGTGTGACTTGATGGCTTTCCCACACGGCCATTCATGATGCAGCTAATCAGAACGGGCGGCGCAATCTAGGTGCTTCGCATAACAGGTGCTATAAAGGATGAGTAAGAAGACGGACAGCCGCCCAGGCACAGTTTGTTCCCCCCTACCCACTGTCACCCAGGAGGATGAGGAAAGCAGATGTTGTGTGTTTCCAGCCTCGGAACTTATTCTAATCAACAGAATCATCTCCTGGGGTAAAGCCAGCTGAATCTGATCCGCCTTCATATCTGAGCCCACTGAATGTGACAATTGGCTGCTAAATCCACTGTGTAATGATGCAGATGGGAGGTGTGCTGTGTATGTGGTTATTTGTCTGGATGTGTGTACTGAAGACTCAAACTGATCCAGAATTATCGCCGCTTCTCTATATATACAGAAATTAAGGGTTTTTCCCCAAGTATGTATGAATTATCAATCCTTTTACTTTTACTAGATCTGTCTTTTCTGGTCCATTTCCCTGCTAAATGGTGTCAATCATAACAGCCTGAATTTTTGGCGCAAGTGTGCCTTAGCAAAACATAGCTACATATGGAAACACTGCAGTCATAAAAAACAGTCATACTTGGGGCTGTTCGTTGTACCAATAAAACAAACAGCAAAGCACTAAAAAACTGAGAGGGGAGAACTTTGTTTTCCTTCTATCCAGCTGACTTTGGCAGACTATCTCCTTCTCTCTGTCCCTGATCGTTCATTGCTTTGTTCAACTCAGAGGAAAGGGATTAGAGAGTTCTGGGTGTCGGCATGTATCTGTCTGTCTGTCAGGGAGTCTGCAGCGGGCATGCTTCCCTCGTAGCATGACAGCTGCTCTGAGC
This sequence comes from Istiophorus platypterus, assembly GCA_016859345.1. Lineage (NCBI taxonomy): Eukaryota > Metazoa > Chordata > Actinopteri > Istiophoriformes > Istiophoridae > Istiophorus > Istiophorus platypterus. The sequence continues at coordinate 3,528,190 of CM029119.1, forward strand.
CCCAAACAATGCCCCCTCCCCCTCCCCCAACAAATGCACCCAGCTGACTACCCATGGAACATCATACAGACATATTGTGCTGTCAGTACAGTCCGGCTTCAGAGTCTCTCTGCACCACGAGTCCCATGTACTCTCTCTTTCTCTTTCCCTTGTCTCTTTCCCCCTCTTTCACTCTGTCCATCTTACCCCCATCTCCTCGCTCGCCTCCTGAGCTTCAAGGAGCTCATTTAGGCTGACGTTGGGAAGACAGGCCCACAGATATATCCCCGCTGGTCATTGCAGAGAATGAACACAGACAAACAGAGCTCTTTGACAACACTCCCCATTGGATGCCAAACTTTGCCTTGCCCTATTAGTGAAATTTGACTAGTGTACGTCTCTTACAGTACATCTAATTTAACATCCAGAGAGTGTAATGATGGCCCCAATGCTTGGAAAAAGTATAGACTGATGAACACAGAGAGTATGAACACAGAGTGAGGCAGTAAATTAGTTATAAGGGATGAAGAAGAAAACAAAGCAGAGAAGAGGAAGGAAAGGAAGACAATTTGCCAGCAAATAACATTAAAAAAATATTCTCATAAAAATGAAACCTTGAGCATTGTCTGGACCTGCATCTTTTGTCTCTTTAAAAAAAAAATACCTCTACAAATGTGTTGCAGATTCACACAGTGTCTCAGAGCTCATCTTTCTGGCTCATTAGAGTTGATCATAATGAGATTTTTACCTTTGGCTACATCTCCAAGTTCCAAAGTTTTACAAAACAAAGTGAATAACAGAAAGTCCCCCAATTATTCCAGCTGAGGTAATCATCTGAAACATCAAGCCAGTAAACACTGAGTGACAACTACTTAGACCTCTTACTCGAAATTAGAGGAAGTGTTTGTACTGTCACACCAAATACTTTACCACTTCTGAAGGTGCAAAAGCACAGATGTATGGTGGGGGGAGTTGAAGCTGAGGCAGAGCTGTGAGCTGCGAGGCTGATCACCTCCTCCCGCCCGACCTAAGGTGTTGGAGCCAGGAGCTGAATAAGTTAGGCAGAAAAACTTCAAATGAGCTCCAAGAGTCCCTTTCTGTCTTTCTTTACAATCTCTCTATGGGAGGAGAGAGGAACGGGAGCGAGAGAGCTTTGAGATAGTTTCCTCTTTGTGGTTATTAGACGTCAAGTCATGCTGTGCAGCCCCTTTAAAAAAAAACAAAGCCTTGACAAAACAGGCAGAATGGCCTCTTCAAACGCTGGCGTCAAAGTGGTAAGGTGCGGCTCACCAACTGCTTGAAGGCAGTGTCATGTGTGATCAAAGTTCTGAAAGGTAAGTCCTAGGGTCATCGGGGCTTGTGCTTTGGGATGGTAATTAAGCATAATCTAAAAGTGCAGAAGGCTGAAACCTGGTACAAAGCAGCTCATTATAATGGCTAAAATCCAGTAGTCATACAGGAGTGTCTCTGTATGCTTCAAACAAAGTGCTTTTTGGATGGTCTTACATTGTCTGAAACCCCTTTTCAATGGCAGACAACTTTCAAAAACAGATAATCTGACAATCACTCCCACCTTAAGTAGAGGTGTTAAGGTGTGAAACAAGGCAAGGTTTGAACTTCTTTCTCAAACCCTCTATTCTCTTTCTTCACACAGCTACTTCCATCACTTGGTGTGTGAAAAACTGAGTGTAACACAGCGGAAGTCTTCAAAACTACAATTGTCAGTGTCATGGTGATGCAACAGGAAATGTCAGGAGATCACCAGTCATCACAATTCATCACCCAGGGACATACAATATCTGTACAAAAATTCTACCATACCATCTTATAGATGATGAGATATTTCAGTAGAAAAGTGAACAATTTTCAATTTTGAGTAAAATGTCCTATCAACTGGATGGATTGCCACAAAGTTTGCTACAGTCATGATCCCCGCAGGATGAATCATAACATGATCCCTTAAAGAGGAACTCCCCTAATTTCACACATAAACTCTTTTACAAGTTGTTGGGGAGTAATACCACACATGTGAAAAAAAGCTGTATAAGCCTTCTGTTTCTCCAGAGGAAAATGTGTGAAGTCTAATAAATGCCCTCAAGTGATGTTACTAGAGTCAGTTGGGGCTGAAGACTACAAGTTTGAAAATGGAAAAAATGTAGGAGTGAGAAAGAAGTGATCTTACCAGACATCTGTAACCCAATCCCCTTCACTGATAGAGGCTCCAGGCTACATTGGCCACTACTAACATAACACACCCACATAGAAAATGTGTAGGTAATTAAAAGGAGGAATGTGTTTAATAAAAGAAATCTCTGGCTCTGATCCTGTTTTATTTAACCTGTCTATCCTCAGTCCTACAGTGTTATAGAAGTGGAATGCTAAATCGCTATAGTACTCAAACTTTACTTTTGGCAACATCATCAGGTCAAAGTTATATTTTGTCCAGTACTTTGGTTTATGACCAAATGCAAATATATATAAAACTAATGAACCTCCCATCATACTTTAATTTGTTTTTAGTGCTAAACAGAAATTTTAAGCATGCTAACATGTTAAACTAAGATGGTAAACATGGTAAACATTATACCTAGTAAACATCAGCATGTTAGCATTGTCACTGTTAGCATGTTCACAAACTGATGTTAGCATTTACCTTGAAGTGCTTCTTTGAATAATAACAGCCTCAAAAAGCTGTTATCCTACTGCTGTAGACTGCTCATCTTTTTTAAACAGTGCCTGTTCTTTAAAACTTTTGATTTTGTTGATTTGCCTGCATATGTGACCTTGTCTGTGTGTAGTGCTCGTGAGTCAAAACTATAATGACTCCTTACCTGACACATAGTCATTTCATCCACTGTTAATATAAAAATTATTCATCGATGCAGCTTTAAACTGTTGTATGTAAAACAACATTTTATCACAACAACAGTATGCATTCTCTAAATATAATAGTAATAGTACAGGAAGAACCAAGACATTCCTTTGTAGACTCCTAGATGGAATTATGAAAAATGAAGTTCCTATAGCTGAGTGGCTTAAAGCATTAATTATACAACGGAGTGTGTTAAATGAGAGAGCCTGCCCTCCATGAAACCGTGGAGGATTCTGACAGAAATATTGCCCCAAAAGCTTCTCCCTTGACAGCCTTTGCGCTCTGATATTATATTCATTTAAATACATTAAATCATCACTAACACCCGTGGAAGTGCAAATCCATTCTATTTTCTGTTACACTTATTTCAGACTTATTTCTAGCTTTCAGACCCGGCTCTTAAATCAATAATCATTTAGATGAGAAATTAGTGACAGAAGCCTGGCTCTTTCCACATGGGAAGCAGAGCTGTAGAAACAGAGAGAGAACCAGAGCAAAATATCTAAATCCTTGTCTAAAATGAAAAAGGCAGTGAACTTCTTCCAGGTAACTCAAGGACATTTGTTTGAGCAAAGATTAACCTGTGGTTGTTCTTCATCTAAGAGAAAGTTTATATGGATAAGTTTTTCAAGTATATTTGTTATTTGTGTGTCACCTGGAAGATGTTGGAGAGGTCTCTCAGGTTGAAGATGTAGTGGAACTTGACTGCAGTGGGGAGGAAGGTGGAGGAGATGCGCTGGTGCAGGGCCAGGGCTAACTGAACCAAAATGGGGCAGCTCTTCTGCAGAGCAGCAGTGAAGCCCTCTCCTCTCAGGTGCTGTGACAGGATGGAGGTGTAGATGGTGCTCAGGGCCTCAGCTCCAGGAAACGACAGGGCAAAGACAGAGAAGTGCCGCTAGGGATGCAGACAGAGCATGAACAAGGCCACAGTGAACATGCTGTTCCTCACTAATAATGCAATCAGTTGTAGACTAAAAGCAAAGGTCACCCTGTGGGTGTTTGCAGCAGTAAGTGAAGAGGGACTGTCACTCAGTCAAGTGTGCCTTTTGAATTCAAATAAGACTGTCTTCATGTTTCACCAATAATGACTGTCCTCTGGAAAAGTGTTCCTCCAAATGTAGTTAAACTCAGATCATCAGTATTCAAGATATACAGTATAGACATTCTATGGTAACATATACAAGAGGAGGTAGTGCACATGTACCCTCAGCAGTGTACTGCATAACCAGTGGAACATAATGGGCTGTGAGGACATACTGTGTGTGGTGTGTGTGCGTGTGTGCGTGTGCGTGCACGAGCGCGTGTACCTGCAGTCGTGGATTGATGGTGAAGCTGCCGGCTGTGGGGTTCATGCAGGACACATATTGAACGTTGTGTATTTCCTTCAAAAGCAGTTTATTACGGTCATACCTGAGAGTGCACACACACACACACACATCATTATTTAAGACCCTTGCATTCACACACACACACACACACACCTTCCCCACGCCTCTACTGATATGGACGCTTCAGCTCCTACTTAAGCTGGTATGGCTCAGTAGCATCCTCTTTCCTCTCAATTTCATACCTGAAATCCTCCCAGCATATCTGTAATGGGCTGACCGTGTCTAAGCTAGTCAGCTTGTGTCTGAGGCAGTGAAAACATGTTCAGTATGGCCTCACTGTGTCAGAGAAATGAGCAACAAGAGGAATTATACAACCCTGCTCTCACATTTGACTTTTGACTCTCATAAGAGTTGTAGCATCCTGATTCTAAAGCGAGGATCTGTCTGAATGCTATAAGGAAGGTGCTTTCATTAGAAAGGCTGTTCATGTGAATTATTAGGGTATTTCACCTATCAGCTGATGGCACTCCATTATCTGAATGATCCTCTTCTACAATAATAAATGGAGAAACTGTCTAAAACTGTCCAGCATTTAAGCAGTTACAGTAAGGAACAGTTCCACCGCTAATGTGGTATTTTCTGTAAAAACCCCTAGAAAGACACAGTCTAGCCATAATGTTCCTCTTTCAAACAACACAGGCATGTAGTCATGCTTGCTCATGCATATATATTACATATCTGTATGGTAATGTCAGAGCCTTACCAGTGGTTGTAGTCCATGTGTTGGCGTATGAGTGTGTGAGGTTGTACTGTGCCATATGCATCCACCTCAGGCATATTCATGTCATCTATGAAGTAGATTAGTCTTCTGCTACCTGGAGGTCCATAGTTACGCCCTGCTTTCTTCTCAAGGGGCTTTTCCAACACCACTGTGTAAGAGAGCAATGAAGGAGCAGAGAGCAGAAATGATTGAAAGAAAGAATGAGTGGAGAGGGTAATTTAATGAACAATATTTGTGAAGTAGTTTAGGTAAAGAGTCGGGGGGTCAGTGTGGAGACATTTGATTTAAATGGAGGAGTACATTAGCCATTGGTCCCAGCCTGGGGGTCAGGGCCCCCGAGGGGGTCACAATATGAATCTGAGGGTCTGTGAGATGTCTGAAGTGTAGGAAACAATAAAAAACAAAATTCTACTACACAAAATTTAGTTAAGTGTTTAACTTTTTTTTACTTGTAACGTTTGTATTTTGGAAATACATCAATACCTTTAAATATTATTCACATTACACAGTCTGAGAAGTCGAAATCATACTTCAAATGAACCGCAAACAGCTTACAGACATGCAACATGTGGGAGGAGTTGACAGGCAAAAAAAGCTTGGGAACCACTGATACAGTGGGCAATAGTACAGACTGAGGGATGCAAATATAAAAACAACGGACTCATGCAAGTCCATTATTGTGTACATTATCTATGATAATGTAGGTTTCTTGACATTGTTCTATAGCCAAGAAAACGGCAAAATTGAAACTTATCCAATGTTTAAACATTTTTTGGCTGATATGACATCAAGTCAAGTTTATTTAAATAGTCCAAATTCACAAGTGTGTCTCAGCGGGTTTTACAGTTAGTCTGCTTTCATACCCCTGACTCACCATCCACATCTTTGACATTCAAATTTGACTGTCGACAAATTAGAGTTTTTTAGGGGTGGTTAAACAAAGACATCATCTTCCTAGATTTCTACATCCAAGAAAAATCTACAAAAAAAGGGCCTTAGAGACTAAACCTCCATTTGCCATACTTCTGTGACTGATGTGAAAATGTCAGCTGCTCTGAGCAACTGGTACCACAGCTTTCACATGGACTGAAAATAATGTAGGTGGGACCAACACAGTAAGACAGGGGTAGGCCTAATCAGTAAGGAGACTTAATGAAAACAAAGGTGATCAAGCGGGCAAACAATCCAGGCAAACAGGTCCAAATAGGTAAGGTTGATAGACAGGTTGTAAGAAAGGCAAAAGGTCCAAAACACATGTGCAACCAACAAGCCCAGATCAGAGGACATCCGGTTCGTACTGGTGATGTAAAGCTGCAGTAGCTCTTTAATGTAGGCAGGTGCCAACGTTACCAAATTGGTGCTCCATGAGACCAACGCCAAAGGGTCAGGTACTGTAATGTACATATGCAAAGCAAAATTAAAGATCTCGATAAGGGTGAATGAGACTGGGTCCATATATTAACAGTGGAAGGGTTAGGGGGATGGGGAACAGGTGAGCAAGCAGATGTAGATTAGCACTGATGGAGGAGTCCCAGGGCATCTTGTGGACAGAAGAAGAATAGCATGCCTGGAAATTTCCATATCTTTATAATGGGGCATAGGAAAGTGATAAGGTGGCAGGAACAGAGGCCGAAATTGTGAAAGCATTGCTGTATTTGTATTGTTGCTTCAGCAATGCTTAAATAGGGCATAATATATGCGGAGTGTGAAATTAACTTTTCGACTCACTGGCCAAGGTGGCTGGCAGATGAAAAAAATCCACTGGCCAAGCATATTTTTCCACTAGCCAAAAAATGTTTTTTTTGTGTCACATATACATAAGTGTCAGTATTTAATTGTGATAATAAGGTATTATGTTGAATATGAACTTAAAGATGCCAGCATGGCGACACACAGAACAATTCATAACGGTCGCCAGTGTAGTTCCAATATCTCAAAACCTGCATCTCTCACAGAACTTTCTCTTTGCAGGTCTTTTCAGTGTTTTTCAGCATGCACTCCCTCTTGAAGGTTGGCTTACTCCCTCTAAATACCACCACAAGTAATATACATACTCATGCACGCACGCACGCACGCACGCACGCACACACACACGCACACACACACACACACACACACACACACACATATATATACACACTGGTATCTAGCAAACTAGGTAAATGTTATCTATCTACTAAGCTAACCACTCCACTAAAGTCAGATTCAGCCACATTTTACACCACAAAGGTTACAACCAATATCAATGTGGCGGATAGTCTTCTGAGATCCACTCACCAAACAGGAAATCTACTCACATTTGATCGGTGTTAATTTTGGACCCTGTATGCAGAGCTATTTTTGAACTTTAAACAATTAATCAAAATTTATTATTTTCTATGGCAGTTGTATTAATACGGATGCAAAGGCATGGTTACTACCTTGGAGCATAGCCGATGTAGTATAATAGTTGAAGGGTACATTTTTAATCATGTATTTCTCTACGTCCAACGATCCCAGTTTTTCCCCAACCAGAACAGACTTCCCAGTCCCGGCATTCCCGACCAGCATAACGGGCCGGCGACGCTCCAGGAGGCGGTCCATGAAGTAACGAACCCGAATGGTCTCCGTCGTGTGGACAAGACATGCCTGCACATGGGAAACACGCAGACGTACACACATTTCATTACCATATTTCCACATTTTCTATAATATACAGATATACTATGGGACCATAAGTAATGAATAGTTTGATTATTGAGTAATCTGTGATTTTTTTAATAATGAATACTTAATATTTTGTCTATGAAATAGGAAAATGCAGTGAAAATACCCATCACAAGTGAAACTGACAAATTTGTAAAAATATCAATTTTGGAATTTGGAATTTGATAAATAATACTGGTTATCTGACAATATTTTCTCACAATAATTACTAAACACAAATAAATCACACAATGAACAAAAAAATATTAAAAAACCTGTTTAATTATTAAAGAATTGTAATATGTACTGAGTGGGACATTTTACACTTGACAGTGCTCCGCGATGGATAAGCCTATACCTGTGATAATATTTGTATGTATATGTATAATATTACTATTCTAATGTATTGGTTGGTAGGGCTCCACTAACTCTGAATTAAAACTGCAACAACCTGTGGCAAGTTTTTTTGGTTTATTTGTTCTTTTGGGATTAGGGTAGTACAACAAGCTAAAAATGACGTTTGATATATTATGGTCATATAAATTTGATATGGCTAAAATGTTAGCAAAGCTTTGTCTATTGACACATCCAGTGGACACAGAACAACATCGTAGCATTCGCATTCATCTGGAGTCACGTTTGTGGCAACTTGAGAAATGTAATCTTATAAACTCTGTTTCTGGTCTTCACCAACTAGTTGCTAACAATATCAGTGTGTAGTTTGACACTAGTTGGATACCAAACAGTGTGTTTATCAGACCTGCTGCACAGAAACAATACTGGTAAGGGATGTGAGACTGAATCATTATTTATCATTGCTTTATCAACTAGTGCAGCTTGAAACTGTTAAGCAGTTGTTGATTGTTGATGATTAACTTCTGTCAGTTGACTAATTATTTTTAGTGATCAAAGGACTAATCTTTTTCACACACTGATAGTTTTAAAACAGTAAAATATTAATGTATGCATAAGTCCAGTAGATGAAACCTAATGTAAATCTTTCCCATGGCATGACTTATCCAACATAAGTTGTTGTACCTGAAGTGGTATATCTGCATCCATCTCAAACTTGGGCACCATTTTGGACCAGGGTTCAAACTTCCTGCTCTCGGGGTCGATGTAGTAATCAAACACAGTGCCCTGTGATGGGAACTTGATGGTTTTGAACTCAGCCACCCACCACTTGCTGAACTCCATTCTGTAGTCGACCAGCTACTCACAAAGAGCACACATGCAGAGACACAAGGGGTCAATACTCTAAAATGACTTCCTCTCGGCTTTTTCTCCTCCATACAGTAGTTATGGATCTGTGCGTTTGATTTACACTGGTGTGAATACAAACCAGCGAACAAATAAGTGGCAACAACATAAGAAATACAGCCGCAGCAGATGAAGCATAGGAAATGAGAGATGGCAGGCCTATATATCCATCTATCTGATTCAGACAGTGAAGTAGCCTCATCACAAGCTGGCTGGCAGTTCCTTGCTTTCCTCTCTGCCTCCCCACCCCTTGGTACCTGCCTCCTCCATTCACTACCAACTCTCTGGTCAATAAAACCATTTAGCATTCAAATGCATCTGTGATGAGAAAATAAAGTGGCGTACATTTGTACCCAGGGGAGAGCATTTTTATCCCATAACTTAGATGGACGTGCTTACTGTACGGCACTAACTGGATTGCTTAGCAACCGCTTGCCACGGATTCCTACTGATTTAAATTTAGCCAGCCAGTGTGTTGTTGAGCGGGAATAGAGTCCACTTCATTTTCAGATGGAGATCTCTCCCTTTTCAGAAACCTGCCATTTCTTCGATTGAGAATAACTTTCAAATTACTTTCCATAAATAGAGACCTAAAGTTGAGTTGCATAAGAGTCATTGAGGCTTAAATAAAACCAAGGAATACCCATGTTGCAAGTACAAAAAAACTCTTTCAGGAAGAAGTTATAAAGAGGAGGAAAAGAAAATCATTCAGCTGTTTCAGTTAAGTCCCATTCTTTACCCTCTCTATGCAACCACTTAGTAAGCACCTCACATGCCCAGAGGCCCGCACAGTACCTGGTCCTGGAACATAGCTCCCCCAAAGGCCCAGACCGCAGCGAAGACAAAATAGAGCTCATAGAGTTCCTTGGCACAGTCTGGTGGGGTGTTTTCTGGAGTAAGCAGACACTCCAGCAAGTAGCACAGCATCTGGACCATACTCTGCTCAGGGATAGGGATGATCTTCTTAAATCTGAGCAAAGACAGATTTATACATCACTGGATTCAAGCATTATCACTGTCTTGTGTGACCCATTCAATAAGAAAAAGAGCTGCTGTGCTGACAGAGGAAAACAAAAGGTTAAATTGGGCTTTCACCTCATGTAATTTCACATTGTATCACAGATGTTTTACAGATTTAAAAGAAAAATACAGTACATGTGTTTGTTTTCAAGAAACTGAAAGAGAAAATCATGGACTTTTTCAGATTTTTGGCCTCACACTGATGATAAAATATTCCTCCCCTCTGTCTCCCTCCTCTGCTTCCTGTTTTTGTTGTCTGCTCCAAGAGCAGTGGAGGTGTTCGAGGAGGCGGGTGGTCGCATACAATAGAACACAGGACACCATCCAGCTCCTCTGAGTCAGTCCTCGCTTTTACCGGTCCAACCCGCCCACTTCTGCACAGTCCCTCCCAGTGCTATGACACACCCCAACATCCTGCGTCAACTGGACATGACTGTGAGCACAACATTTCATAATGACACAGAACTACTGAGGAGCTACGTCACCTTGACCTGAGGGAGTCTAGGCAAGAGGGGATGTACTTGTCGAACAGTATGGTCAGGTTGGCCTTCTCTGATTGGACCTCCCTCCTTTCAATCCAGCTGGATACTGGTGGGTTCCAGCCAAGGTCCGCTGGGTTTATGTACAGGATGCCTGGAGAGAAGAACAAGCAAAATGGAACTTAGACAAATGGGCAAAAAAATTGTTGTTGGGCCTCCCAGTCTCTTTGCATTAGTACACTATGTATGCTGGCACCTCCACATTCCAATCAATTGCAATGCATACAGCAGACTATACATGACAGTTTCGTTATTTGCTGAGAAACTCAGATTATGGAAGATTTAAAATGCCTAAATAAAAATAATTCAAACAAAGAAATAAATTGAAGTACAAGTAATATGTGGTTTTCCATTTTATTACTGCATTTCGAGTGTCATAATAAAAACATATGTAAAAAATTGAAATGCATGACAAGTCTTCACTTTTTCTGTGTTGTGATGTAATTTGTCCATATGTCATCTTTAATTACCATACAGTAAATGCACATATAAAAAGAAATTACATATACCCATGAATATTGCATTTCAATTTAATACTTTGTTTGATTTGTTTTTATTTAGGCATTTTAAATCTTACAAAACAGGCCTATTCATATATATGGAGTGTGTTGTTTAGACAGAACTTTTTTAGGAACACAGATGAGTAGAGATTGCTGTCTTATGAAGTTTGAACAAATGAGATCTTGCCCATAATTTCATCATATTCAATCAAAGCAATTTATGTAGCCAAACCCTAAATTACATTGTGAAATTGAGATATAGGACTAATTAATATTGTCATCATCGAATAGTGAATCATTGTGATAAATCTAATAATCATTTAGAACAGAAATAAAAGAAAATAGTTACACTGTTTTAATTTACCAGACCCACCAGTGAGTTCTTTAGTTTGCCTCGAATGACAGATTAACAGTCCATAACCTTAAGATATTACACGTCAAATAATATAAAACAAAACAAAAAAAAATCCTCATAAATGACTTTCTAGTTTACTCCATTACAAAGGTAATTATTTCCCAGTTCATAACAATTATTTGTGGGTTTGTAAAATTAATATCTCCTTATGAGACGATGAAAGATGAGACAAAGACAGCAGACAGAAAAGGGAAAGGAAAGCAAGGGAAAGGAAAGCAAGAACTACCTGCTCTGGAAACGGTAGCAGGGGTAGCAGTTCGAAGGTGGCTAATCTCAAACACCAGCCTCATGGTGGGGTTCAGAGGGATCCGCTCATTACTGGCCAGAGTCAGCACCTAAGACAACAAAAGAATATATTTATACACTGTGTATTCAGATATTACTCTTGTCACTATTATTAACATTACACACAAACTGTCAGTTATGCTTGCATCAACAGAGTACAAATAGTTTACTCCTCTCTCACATCAGTGATGAGTCAATCACATTGTCCTATTCATATCTGACTACTAATTTAGAGAACTGTGAAAATCAAATTATGACACTGAATAAAGTCAACACATTTACACACAAACTCTCAATTTGCTCATACCTTGTTGTCATCCATGACTGTGTTGAGTGACTCAATCCACATTGGGTCAATGTCTCCATCCAGAACAATCCACTTAGGCCCATTGTGACTGATATTGGCCAGTTCACGCATTATGTTGGAGAAAAGGCCTGTAGGCAGAGGGTTTTGGTTGATTTGATTTTGGTTACTCAGGTCAGTTGTTATTCAGTCAAACATTGTTTCTTTAGGATTCCTTAATCACCATCTTTCCACTCTCTGGTCGCTGGGTTGATGATCCCAAAAAGCTCGTCATTGGTCACTGCCTTTGGGTTAAGGTCTGCCCACACAGGTCTACAATTCATGTTCTGATAGGTCTTTTGGAGTGACCTCATCACCTGACTCTTCCCAGTGCCTGCGTTCCCAATCACAAACACGGAGTGACGCACCGCCAGCAGCTCCTCCAGCTGCACCACCTAACACACAAATAGAACAAAGCCTTTTAGACTACAATGGCAGACTCAGAGAGTACAGACCTCCATTAAGACCAATGTCAAACAACGTACACCAGATTCACAGTAAATGTAATGAGGTCTTCCTTGGCCCATGCCTCATCCCTCCACCAAGCTCGGTTTAAATCAGTTCAATAATTTTTTCATAATCCTGCCGACAAATAAACACACTAACGGTCATGGGTGAAAACGTAACCTCCTGGTTGGAGGTAAGACTGCCTTGTTTACATCACAGAGGTATGATGACATGGTATACTGATAATCACTGACCCTTTTACAAATGAATGTAACATTTCATGGGCTGCTACACTGCAGCAGTCAGTCCACTGTATCTCATTCTTAGTGTTCTGGTTTATAGTGAATGTTGTGTGATGCAGAATGACAGGATAGTGTGATGCACTGCAGTGCAGTACAGCAGCTTAGTACACTGTTCAAAAACTACAAATGATGGTAGTGGTCTTCTGGAAGGACAGATATCTGCACCCTCATTATTCTGAGGATCTGCACAATTAAAGGGGCACTCCAACAATTTTACACAGGAGGATACGTTTAATTATCACTGGAAATACTACTAAGCCTTTTCTTTATATACAGATTTGATTAACAGTTCTGCAACAACAGCAAACAACCCCTTAAGTGTCATTACGTTTTGAGGGGGGATAGATCAAAACACTTTTCTGAGTTGCATTAAGGGAAGCATAGCATCTAGCTTCCCATCATATATATATATATGATGCAGCCTTCTTTTGAAAAAACTGAGAAACCGCTATTCAAAATGTATTCTAAAGACTTACAAAGAATTTAATGATTTTAAATAGTCTTTAATATCAATGACCATTTAAATAGTCACGTTAGAATTTCACTTGAATAACATTTTGTCTTAATCCAGGTATCTGAGGTGATACCACAAAGCGAGTAACAGAGACAGTGAAAGAGAAAGAGGGAGAAAGAGAGATTTCCTCCCCACTTCCACTCAAACATACAGATGGTGAGCTCAATCAATGCCATCGACCTGGCTCCTTGCAGCTCCCGCTCCCCATCCATTCATCCGGAGCGCAGGAGGCTTTACACTCTCAAAGGCCCCAGCTGATTACTGCTTTGATGTGGGAAGGACTAATGCTAGTGCAGGCTAACACTTAAAGGTATACAGTCTCTCTCACCTCGCCTGCTCCACCCTCGTTGTCTGGAATCAAAAGGGTGGCCACACAAAGACACTAAAAGTTCAGGCTCTGGGGGTGGATGTTGTTATTGACCACTATGACATTCTCTTTCCCTCTCTCGCTCTTTTTCTCCTCCTCTTTGTTTATTTTTGTTGCTGTCTCTCACAATGTCAGGGTTAAGTGGCACAGTGCAGTGCCAGCCTCCACTGATGGAGTATTATTATGTGGTTCCGGTGTCTATTTGACCTGAGGCAGAATGCACTTATTTCCCCTGGTCCTGTGTACATGTGTGTCTGACATATAACACCTCCTATTGTTATTGTGTGTGTGTGTGTGTGTGTGTGTGTGTGTGTGTGTGTGTGTGTGTGTGTGTGTGTGTGTAATATTATGACTAGAATTAGGTCAGCAGCTTGGGTACCTGAACATTCATCGTAGGCTGTCTGCAATATTTGCTCAATTCATCCAAATCCATCAGACTTTCTCAACACTAATGCGTATTTCCCAGCAGACCATTATGACATGAGGTAAACAACTTTTGGAAAGCACTAAGAAATATATAAATGACTGCTATAACTCTAATATCTGTCTAAATTGTTAAAGATGAAACTCCAATTTGGGGACTGCTCGTGCTTCTCAGACAACTTGTGATTGAGTTTGCCCCGTCCATGTGTGAGACTTACATTTTTTGAGTAGTAATCAAAACCGATTTGATAAACTGGACCAAACAGGTTTGAAGGCTGTCAGCAGGCTGTGGAAGAATCATGTTTACTCTACCTTGAGTACAAAATTGTCCTCAGCCTGTAACTTCAAGTCCAGGATAGACTCCTTTATGTGCTTCTCCAAGTCCAAGTCTTTCTTCCTGGGGACCTCCAGGGCAGGAAACAGATCTCCGATCAGCCCTGTGAACACTGGGATGTCATCAGTCACAATCTTGGGGATGTTGAAGTCTCTCAGTGCTCGCATCAGCACCTGGTCCTCCGCTCGGCCAGGGTCCCCTCTCTTCAGAGAGCCAGCCACCACCAGGACGGACTTGATTGCTCGGAGGCCCCAGTCATAGTGGTCCTTGGGTTAAGGCCAGAGAAATATCAGCAAGCAGAGGAAAATAAAGAGGCCCCTTCACAGGTCATTTCAGCTACTAATATCATGAAGCAACATCACAGTTAAATAAATCTTTATCTGTAAAATTAAAATTCCTTACAGCTGAGCTAAGTATCTTATTTCTTCAGTGGTTTAATTAAACCAACTCTAATCATTTCAGGCTCTGTATAATCCTATAATAAACATATAGACAATTACAACATATCAGAAGGGTTAGTACTTCACAGTAATCTTAACATGGATTCTTGTTTGTCATTTCTAATCTCACTAAAATGTTTGCTGTGTTATCTCTCTGTCATCAGTGTCCTATCTATACTTCATAAGTATAAATACCCATATACAGTACAGTTGTATGTAGACCTTTCAGGCACCAATGGATAAATTCTATATTTAGCAGAGTTTTTAAGTGAAAAGAAGTAAATCCAACCCTTACAGCAAACATAGACAAATGAAACTTTTTTTTTTTTAGGCTGCCACACACTTTCAATGATGTTTAGGTCAGGGGACTGTGGCAGATGTTCCTAAAGCTTTAGCTTGTCTTTCTTGAAGTGGTTCATGGTGGATTTTGAGGTCTGTTTTTCATCATAGTCCTGTCGTACAATCTGGTCTCTCTTCATTTTCACTTTCTAGACCGACAGCAGAAAATTTGCATCCAGAATTATGTTAGAATTGTGGTAAATATTTAGTGGAATCCATTCTCCCCGATACTTCTTGTGCCACTGGCTGCCAAACATCCCCAGAGCAGAATATTTCCACCCCCATGCTTAACAGTTGGCAAAGGGTTCTTTTTATCGCATGCTGCTCCTTTTTCTCCAAAGAATTTTACCTTCATTTGCCCAAAGCACTTGTATCCAAAACTGGCTTTTCCAGATGCTACTTTGCAAACTTCAGACTTTAACTTTTGTGATGAGGTCACAGGTAGAATGTCCTTCTGAGGATTCTTCCACTGGAACCATTTTCATGAAGGGAACTCTGCAAAGTGGAATGGTGCAACAGGGTACAGAGCCTTTGTCTCTGCAGGTTTATCTGCAAGTTTTCTTGGTCTTCCAGATCTTGCCTTGACTTCTACAGTTCCCCTTAACTCCCATTTCTTACTGACATTTCAGAAAGTGGAAATTTTGAGCTGGAATGATTTTAATATATTTTAATATACAGTATTTATTCGTAGGCATTAGTTGGTTTCAATTTCAGAGGCTACCTGCTTAGAGAAGCCCATGGTTGTTCAATTTTACCACAAAGTCTGAGGAATCAGAGAATTTTTAAGCCCTGGAAATGTCATTGGCTCACACTTCTTAATGACAATTTGTGACCTGCTTTACAAGTTCTAACCCGTTGATTAACACTCAACCACTACTTTTGTATTACAGGTTTGTTTCTATTTGTTCAACAAACAAGGATTTCAATTCAAACATTTAAAGAAATACTCCTTTTTAATCTCCGAAGGGAATGGACTTTTCACTTTTCACTTCATAAATCAACAAAATGGGAAATTTTCCCTGGGGTGCCCAAACATTTAGATACAACAGTATATTTTACTTTTAATTTATCATAGATTATCAGTGTAAAATTACAGGGACTGTTCATTATATCAAGAGGCTCTCGTGTTAGAAGGGGCGTAGGGATGAATACTCAAAACACATCCAGCCAATCTGAAAAAAATACATTAGTGATGGTACTAACATTAAGAGTAACAGTTCACATACTTTATCATTTCAAGCCCTATATTATAAATTATTTATAATAATAATAATTCATATAACATCCACTATGAGACTGACAGTAGAACTTACTTGGTGGGCTTTAATGGTTTTAGGGTAAGCTTAACATCATCCATGTTTTTTTTTTTTTTATTGTAACGTGTAACATCAACTTTTAAAATATTCCTAAAATAACTTATCATTGTTATCAGCAGCAATGAAACACATGGCTTCAACCAAGGATCATCACTTGCGAAAATCAATTCAATCTATATCAATTGGTTGTATTTGCAGTTTGATTAACTGTCAACTTCTTCTGGAATTTGCATTTCTAAGGTTCAGTATCAGCTAGTTAATTTATTCATTACTTTGTCTTGTGCCATAGTGTGCTTAAAGAGGCCCCTGGTGTCAAAACCTAGTCTTAAGATCTTATTTTGTATTGTTTGTCTGACCAGCAGTCTAAAACACACAGACATTCAGTTTCACAGAGCAACAAATATTGACATTTGAGAAGCTGTAATCAGAGAATTTGGGCATTTTAGTTTAAAGAATTACTTTAATAATAACCAATTACCGAAATTGTAGCTGCTTATTCTTATGTAGATCAACTCTAGAGTACTGTTTGGTATCGGGATGTCTGGGCAAGTAATGAACCTGCCTTGTATAGAATGGAAAGTAGAACTCGGTAACAGGCACTGACACCCCTCTCACCACTCCCCTCCGGTTTGTATCATCGTCTTTAAGAAAAAAAGTTAAATTTGGAATATGCATCACGTGAAACTAATACAGACTTTAAAAATGAAAATATTAAAATACAATCTGAGACCCTTTGTCAAATTTGTTGATTTTGTAATTGAGGAGTATACATTTACAAACGAATATACACTGGACTTCCTGAGGGTTTGTGCCCTGATGCAGTTGCTTGTTTTGTGGGTCCAGACTTGATATACAACGGGGAGTCAACTAGAGATTTTAATGGTCCCCCTAACAGGTTAATCTGGCCATGTACTATGAGTACAGTTTGTGAATTTATGATAATTTTCTCCTCTGATATCAGCACCAAAAGTAATGCCTGTCCTGATTCTCTCAAAATAACAGCAAAGAGGTTTGCCTGCTGGCAATAAATTGTCAAACACAGCATAGGCACAACATTCAATACACACCCACATCAGGACCACAACACCTGGTTCAGCGGTCTGGGAAAGCCTTATAACCAGAGAACACACACAGCTGTGGCATTACCAATCATCATTTTACTGCCATGGAAGTAGAGACCCGACACTTATTAAAGTATTATTACAGCTCCCTGCAGTTTTTGATAACATGAAATATATTTCACTGTTCTCACTTATCACGCACTGGAATCCACTCACTGGCAGGAAAAAACAGCATTCTGCACAGGCCCATGCAGCAGAACTTATGTAATATTAAATCCAGTTTTTTAACTGCAAACGTAGCTCTCTGAATCTGATCTCCACTTTATCTGCTCTCCACTGATCTGCATTATCAGTTGTGAATATAGCTTAGAGAATCAGTCTGTTCATTAAAATTTGATTTCATTACTACTCAGGTGTTGATGTTGGAAAACTTGCAATGAGAACAAATGGAACATAACTTTGACAAAACTAAAAAAAGTGCCATTAAGGCAATATTTAAAAATATCTGAAGAACTAAAACATAAAAACATAAAATAGCCATAAAAGAGAACTATTGTACTATGACAATTAAATGGGTCTGTGGTCATGGAAAACTTGAACAGAACTAAAGGCTCATAAAACTGTAGCTATTACTCATCACTGTGATTGATTTTATTGTTTTGTTTAAATAAATAAATCAAATAATGGCATGACAACAACAGACTAGAAAAGGATTGAAGAAATATTAAGATGGAATAACATCCATACTCCCTGCAGCTTCTTATTCATATGCATGTAACACTTCACTCTGATGGTTAGAAAGTAAGCTTTTGTGCGGTGCCCCTGAGTCATTCCTTTATCAAAAGCCCCAAATATAAAAAGAGCATTGTGTCGGTTGTTGAGCTTTGAAGTGGAAATGAATCTGGCTCTTTTTAACCATATCAGATGTGTAACATCGATGAGACCAGACAGTACCTGCTTGGACAACAGCTCTTTACACAGGGTGTAGAGTGTGATAAACTTCCTAGCGAGCAGTCGGGCGTTAATGAAGCCCTCGGCCACTAGCATGATTTCACAGATCAGTTCGAAGTCTGGCACCACCATGGCACAGGGTCTGTGGAAAAACCAAATGAGCTCAGTTCATAATCAAAATCCTGGATAAATATGTTTTGTCATCTATAGCACATCAATTGAATATATGGATATTGATTTGTGTGGTCATTTTACCTAAATTTGAGAACACACACGCATGCATACACAAAAAAAGGCAAGGCGATTTAAGCTTCACTACACAATCCATCACAATTAAATACCATCGCAATTAAACAAGTCAAATAGCGGTTCTCCAATTTACTATGCTTATTCCCCAAATGTTTACAGTTATCTTCCATTAAGGCAGATCTACCTCTTCAAAGGGTGCATATTCACCAAACATGCTCTCTCTCTTTTTCCCCACTTGCACCTGCCTTGCTTCATGCACCTGCAACCCTGTGGTATTTGTGTCAGCTGGATTTTAAATCCTTTTCTTTCAGGCTTCTTCTTGATCTGCTGTGGCTTTGATTGAAATTGTGATTCATTTTGGACAAAAGCGTCTGAAAATGACTATCAATTTAATGTATTGTAAACTAGGAGGTCCGTGAAGAGGTTGTGTTAAATATCAATCAACTCTAATATACTGTATGTCTACAATTACTTTAAAAAAACAAAAATGTCTTTACAACAATATGATTTTCAGTTAGAGGATAGTTTAATTTGGTTTACTAGAAATTATTTTGGGCTAGCCAACAATATTAAAGGGTTGCTTCACTCAAATGACATGTAGTTTGGGTTTTTATGTGTCCAGGTTTTGAGATACCTGTCTGAGATTTCTGCTTCTACCCCTATACAATGCAAGTGAATGGGATTTTGTCTGGGGTGCTTAAAGAATTGGAAAATGACATTTAAAAATTGAACAGCAATATTTTCAGCTCAAACATTGTCCCTGTTACTAATATAACAATCCAAAGACCTAACTATCAAAAATGTTCAACATAACTATTTTCCAATGAAGAAGCTTTCCCCATATCTCTATTTTTTGTAACATAAATGAACTGACCTTGAATATTTAAAGTTTAATTACCTCATCAGTGGGTCTTTTACAGACAGCATTGCCAACTAGGCATCACTGTCCCTTGATTTAATGACTTTTCAGATCTCTTTAGCAAGTTTTCTTCACAAAAGTACCTAGCGACAAATCTAGACATTTTTTGTAGAAGAAATTTGCGAGTGTTGCCCCATGATTGCGAGGTCGGGCTTTAACCCTGCAGGCATATCTCGCTGTGTGTCTCATTCACCGGCCCACACGGCAGCTGACACTGAGTGACCATTTTACCAGTAAATATAGGAAAAAAACACAGCACAGCCATTGTCTTTAACTTGTGTTTGTTGATATTGTCAGACAATGTCGTGGTTATAAAAATCAGGACTGTAGCGGCAGAGCAGACATTTGGAAATGGCTTGGAAGTGACTTCTGGTTAACACGTCGTCTTAATGGGCCTCATTTTTGTCCATTTTTATATTTGTTCTGTTGTCTGACAACAGAAACAGAAAAACATTAGAGAACAGCTTTACTGTGAATACAGCTTTATATGTAGGCACAGAGAGTAGGACAGAGGCAAACAGATAAAGGACTGTCCGCCCTCGTACTAGGATTTGGCCTAGTCCTGTTTCACATTAGTTCTCCCCAGTAACTAGAAACAGTTAAAGTTTTTTTTTAAGGGATCTAAAAAGTTAAAACGGTTCATCCTGAAGGCAAAATAAGTGTCTGTACAAAACGTTGTGCCAATCCATCTAGCAGATGTAGAGATATTTCACAGGTTAAGTAAAACGTTTAATTAGCTGGTGGTGCTAGAAGAAAAGTCATCCACCAAATCAACAAAGTCATTTGGATGTCAGTGTCAATTTCATGGCAATCCATCTAATAGTCATTGAGTTATTTCAGTCTGGAATAATTTGGTAACCCAAAGACCTCATTAACAATAGTTTTCAATAGAACTACATTCTACTGAAGAAATAGTCCCTATATGCCTTGTTTGATAATTGGGGTGAACTGACCCTTTAGGAGACTGAAATTATTTTGTGTACTTTGGTTTTAAATATGAGCTTGAAAAAGTATAGAGTTTGCTATTTTGTACTGAAAAAATTAACTATATTACCCAATTCTGGTGTAAGTTTAATTATCAATCTCTCCATGCTGATCTTGTGGAAGGTCCTGTTCAGTGTTGCGAGGAACTGGAACCTCTGCTAGTTCATAATTGGCAAGAGGCAGGATACAGGTTGGCGGTCTATCAGTTTAAAAACTGTAAAATTACATTTTCAAAGAGAGTTGCAATGTTCCCTTGAATGTTCTTTATTCATTGAAATTTAATGTTATTTATATTTCTCTGGAAAATCACATGAGTAAAACATAACAGGAGACTGCAGAATGATATGCTGGATCAGAACTGTGCAACCTGTTTAAATATAATGTTCATTTTACTCACCTGAACAGAGCCTTGAGGTTCTCAGGAAGCTCGGTCCTGCCAGCATAGCCTGGATTCATTGTGATGAAGATGCCAACAGAGGGGCAAAGATTCACCTCCTCTCCCATGAAGTTAAATCTTTGCTTCTTATCTCGAATGGCATCCTGGATACTTTTGACCTACACATACACAGAACAAAAACACAATACAGAACATTGGTCCTTAGCACCATGTATTAAAGACTATTCATGAAAATGTTTGTTAAATGGTATAATAAGATGAAAAGTCATACGCTGTACTTGGGCACAGAAATGCTGTGAGCTAAATACTATCATCTGCATGCTAACATATTTACATTAACAATGCTAACATGCTAATGCTAATCAGGTACAATGTTTGGCATGTCAGCATGCTAATATTTGCTAATTAATGCTAAACACAAAGTACAGATGATGCTGATGGAAATGTAATTACTCTTCCTGGTATTTAGTCATAAACTAAGTACTTCGAAAAAAAAATTACCTTACAGTGGTGTCTGAGGAAAAGTTAAAATTACTCCAGCAACTGCACTCGGATAACATTTTTGGACTCTCTATGGACAATTTCATTGTTTAAAAAAAATGAAAAAATATATGCAGCAGAACCAGAGATATCTTTTTTATTTCATATGTTCTTCTACCTCGTCAAAAACTGAAGTCTACATTGCCCACAGTGCAACTTGACCACCAACAAAACTTTAAGGGATCGCCACAGTGATTACAATTCAACCTGAGGAGACTATGACTGTACCAAATTTCATGGTATTCTATCTAACTATTATTTTACCACAAAACTTCAAAGTCTTTACTAATCCAGTTAAATATCTCAACATCTGTAAAATATAATGTTACAAATGTTTTTATACATGTAAAATTCTTTGTTGATTATCTAACTTTCCGTAGCAACACTAGGACATTGACATTTTATGGTTTTGCACTCAGTTGTCCAGAAAAACAATCAATCTAGTAGATGTACAGACATTTCACATTTTAAGTGAAAAGTTTAACCTACCGATGTTGCTCAAGGAAAAGTCGGGGGATCATCCTTTGGGGACGTGATTGGTTTCACAAAATTCAATGGAAATCAACTCAACAGTTTGTAGATATTTCGGTCTGGATCAAATTGGTGAGCTGACCATCCAGTACTGCCATCTAAAAATGTTTGGTTTTTTTTTAAACTTAAGTACTGTATTGGCAACATAATCATAAAGTTTCACACCATACTGAGTACTAGTCACTGTCAATTAGACTCTTCCAGCTAGTCTGACCTTCATACTGGATGTAACCTGAGAAAGTTCAGTATCACTCATTAGCATATCATTAACATCACTCAACATGTACCAGAGTTCATTTGTAACAGCCTATCAAATTGCTATGCAGCATGCTCTTTTTTTTCAGGGACACAATTTCATCAATATGAGCATGCTATCAGCTAAGGTTTACTGCATGGATGAACTACCAAGGCTCAACTTGTCAACATTATGATTGAATAAGATATCAGAAATGAACTTTTTCTGTGTGCATGTGAGTCTTGGCCTAAAACCCTGGCTCCCATCCTGTAAGAAGCTTTATGAATTTAAAATGCATGCAGTAAAAGAGTGTAGCAAGTCGACAGCTGGAAAGAGGAGGAACATCTCTTCGTGGACGAGTACTCGGCTACAGATCACTCATTCATACCAACACAACAGGGAGAGGAGGGGAAATCTCAAAATGCAAAAACAAACAGTGCAGCTGCAGCACAAATAAAACAATAAAAGTTTCCCTGAGAACATCAGCGGGGCTTGTTTTTCATGTGAAATGATAGCAGCCTACCACTGCGTTTCTACAGGGATATGAAGTAAAGTGAAACACCAAAAGCACATTTTAAAGACGTTAAGGAACAGACACCTTTGTGAAAGGTGTGATCCATTGAGGTCTGTCCCCAGTCTCTTTGAGTGTACAGACTGCAACTAGCAGCTTCAGTATATTCACAGTGCAGACCTAAGTTGGCTCTAATAGAGGCAGGACTTCACCAATTTATCTCCATGTTGTTACATCTGGCGGCCGTCTGTTTGTCTCTGCTTTATTTAACGTAGAACTGCTCCCACCACCTGTGTTAGCAGACCACACAGGCAACCGGGTATATCGCCGTGCGATGCTAGCTGCTCCCACTTTCCCACTTTCAGGATGGATTAGGTATGTGTGCTATGGTGAGAGATGGCTCAGCATTGGCTCTGCTGAAGCAGGCTGAGCACTGGAGCAGGATGCCAGCCGTCACAGCAGGAGTTTGACGCTTCTCTGTTCTCAAGGTCTATTTCTCCATGTATAAGCCACCGTAATTTATTATTCATTATGCCACGCAACACCTATTCATTCTTCTGGTACTTTAAAATTCTCTAAGTACTGTAGACTTCCACAGCTTATGGAAGACAACTGCTTGACTTTCATCTCAACTAAAGAGAGAAGGAAAGAAGAAAGGAAGCACAGAAAAGTGACTGGTAAGTCTAACAATGAATAATGATCCTTTGAGGAACTTTATCTCCATGATCATCAAGATCATAATCAGTGTTCTTCTCAACAGTATACATTTTGCTATAACAGTATTGTACATGCATGGCGATGGTGTCTAGGGCAACAGCCTACAGGGTTTGAATACACCAGCGGGACTTATGAAACCACAGAGAGAGGATCTGTTTGATCTGGGATAACTGAACGCAAGACAGCAGAAAAGCTAGCATCAGCTGAAACACACAGACTATGGATGATTTCTCAAAAGCTGCCCATAATCAAAGGGCTAGCTACTGTGGGTTCCCCATAGTATACACTAATCCATGTGTGGAGTTTATGAGGCCTTTTTTAACTTTATCGGTCACTGTGCACTGCAGCAAGCTGTAAATTCAACACTGATATGACTAGTATGTTAAAAAAATGTGGTCTATTTACATATGCAGCAGACACACAGCAACACTAGCATTCTTTTGCAGTTGTCTCTGTGGCCATCTGATGAATGTAAATCCATATTCATTGTCCATTTAAATCTGTTGTTGTTTCCCTCCACTTCTGATATAATCATTAGTTGTTCATTTGCTATATAATTACTAATAGCTCTAAAAACAGAATACTACTGCAACAGGAAAAAAGTTTGAAAGTGACCCAAAACATTAAATTTGTAGGTCGAGGAACCGAGACAATGGGCTTAAAAACACTAAAAAGCCTCACAGAGCTGACCGGAACTGCAAGGTTGGGGGTGATTCTTTCTTTTTATTGGATTGTGCAGATGAAAATAATTTTGGGTGGTTTGTGATAATTTGTGCTCCTTTTGTAATATTTGAGCGGCTTCCCCATGTGAAGCATGGCCAAAAAACACTGCCACCAAGCATAGTGTATCAAAACTGCCACCATTGCCTTACCATTGTCTATGTACAACCCTAACAGTGGTGGCAACTAAGCAGCTAGGCACTGCCCCGCAACACTTCACGCTACAACTAGGCAGCATTTGCACCCCTATAAAAACACACTTTTTTTCCCCAAGAAAGGCTGTTTTGTACCTCTCCCGTAGCAGCTTGAATTCTTTCTCATCGCTTCTTGCTGTGTCTGTCTCTCGTGTGTGTACAATTGATGAGGAGAGACTACTTGTTGCAGTCCAGAAATATAAAGAGCTATATGAGCCACAGTCATGTTATTACAAAGACAATGGCAAAAAAATATTGCCCAGCAAGCCATAGCTCTGCAGGTCAGCTCCTAGAGTGAGAAATTAGGTTTAAGTAGTGGGTGTCCACAAATAATTTTAAGTTAATATCTGCACGTTATGAAATCATTTTAATGGTAAATATTTTAGTGGTATAGTATTATCACTGATGTACAGTATGAAGCTCCTTGTGTGGTCCTGGTCCTGATGGTGCTCTGCACCGCACCGCTTCCTATTTGTGCTAGGGTGGCACTTGACGCGCATCATATGACACACCACTGCACTGCGGTGGCAGTGTGTTTCCTGCTTTACATTCAACTCCATCTGGCCCTCTACTCCAA
Organism: Istiophorus platypterus; assembly: GCA_016859345.1. NCBI lineage: Eukaryota > Metazoa > Chordata > Actinopteri > Istiophoriformes > Istiophoridae > Istiophorus > Istiophorus platypterus. Next base: position 3,553,265 of record CM029119.1, read on the forward strand.
GTAGTATGATTGAAACTGACAGGATACTGAGTAGACTCAGAGCATAATCACTGATGACTGATGACAAACACATATCATTTCAGCTCATTACAACAAAGCTGAATTTATTTTTGTTCCGTCATAGCTGAGTGATTATAGTCATGTAAAAGATTTGTTTGCTGTCTGTTTAATTTAATATTATCCATAAGACTCTAAAGATGCAGGTAAATTTGTGACCTAGCTGCTTCTGTGTGTGTGGTATTTTGACAAATTTCATCATACCCACGTCAGAATCAAAAAACAATCAAAAAAATTAATGTGGGTATTTATGCAGAATACACAAAAGAATTCTTTCCTAAATAAAATTAAATATAAAAAATGGCCTATTTTTATGAAGAGGGGCCAGGTTCAAGGCTCTGATTGGGCTATTTTGATTTTAGTCAGTCGAAAGAGAGCTTGTTACTTAAACAACATGATTAATTTGAAAGCAAATAATACCTATTTACAAGTATAAATAAAATGTTATTCGTACAAATTTGCTATGAAGGTTGTGCTCAGAGCATTAACAATGAGCAAATACTAATTTGTACAAATCCCTCAAGAGTTTAATGTCAGGCAATGCAGAAATGCTGTTATTATTGCTGAAAGAAGTGAGCACCATGACCAGCACCATAGGCAAGCTAAGGAGACAGTTTTCCATCCTTGATTCTCAAATCAGATCGGAGAAGGTTCCAATTATGAAGAAGCTCTGGGGTGCAAAGGTGCCAGCCTTGGTGAATTAGTCTTATAGGCGAAGCAATTTAGGCCTGCAATCGGTGATGAAGAGGCTATTTACTTCTGTAGCGCTGTTTTATAAGGCTTATTTTCACCTCAACTTGATGTGAATACAACACCTTGAAAATAAGATGAAAATATTCACATTTTAGCTCCACCTGCCCGGGGTGTAAATACACACTGACCTAAAAATGAAGACTTGACCTGAATGGAATTTTGGGAGTACCTGAGGCAGAAGAACTGGACTCTTACCTGTACGGCCACCACAGACAGCACCTCCACTGAAATCCTGTTAAATTCGTCAAAGCAGCCCCATGCCCCCGTCTGAGCCAGGCCTTTGTAGATGTTCCCACAGGACTGGTGGACAAAGAGACAGAGAGAGACAGATATTCAGATGGACACAGTAGAACAGGAAGTCAGTAAATTAAGCTCACTGGTGGAGACCTAGTCGGACTGACTGATAAGGAATGTGGTCGGACAGACAGAGACATGTCACCGATTAGACTTAAGGAATAAAGGAAAACATTCATTGTAGCACCATAGCAGGCTGAGAGTAGGTGAATAATAAAGGGATGGAGTATAAACAAGGCCGCACACTTATTAAACAAGGCACTAATGGCAATGGCAGAAAAGCTAAAATGTCTACCATCCACATTTTAGCTTTTCTAGGATCAACCTGAGAGCAGTTGAGCAGCCTTCTAGAGAGTAGTGGAACCAAGATGCAGCTGACTTTTCTATCCAATTACAGGGCGGAAGAAACCTTCTCTGATGCAAACCAGAGCTGACTGTAGGATTGATCCAACTTTTGTGTGTGCATAACTGAATATGAGTTACAGTGTGAGGCTCTGAAGCCAGCCTCCAGTGCCTGTGTTCCTCCTGGAGTGTATTAGCACTTCTCTCTGACACCTTGCTACAGTGCGTATAGCTGAGGGTGCTGTATGCCGCTATACTGTAATGGTGCCCCTGCCTAGGGAAGCAGGAGCAAACTGCATCACCAGATTATTTTTATGGCTCCCTTGACCACTTTATATGCAGAAAGTGTGTGTGTAAGACTATACGAGTGTGCATAATAAAGCAAGGCGGAGGCTGGGTACAGAGAGGGCATTTTGACAAGGTTTAGTAGAAAAATAATCAGACTTTAACTAATCAGCTGTTCAAGGGGGAAGCAAGCAAATGGGAGATGAAAAGGAAAAAGATGAAAAGAGAAGGGTGTAAAGGTGGGTTGACAATTTTAATGACAAATGCATGCCATATCGCTGACAAAGGCAATGATGAAAAGAAACATGCCTAATATGTGCTGATGTGAATGTACAGTACCTACATGCACAGGCTCAAATTCATACATTTGCACATGCAAACTAGCTCACCTTGTAGTCCATCTGCTCAGAGCAGTTAAACACATATACCATGATGCCAAGGGCTCGGCCCAAGTCTTTGGTAGTCTCAGTCTTGCCAGTCCCTGCAGGCCCTGCTGGAGCTCCACTCATGGTCAGGTGTAGGGACTGGGTCAGGGTGATGTAGCATCTAAATATAGTTGAGAAACACACACATCGATCACAGCTAAAGGACTGCAGTCTGACAGCTAGCAAAAAAAAAAAGTGTGCCTATGACTGATTCAGCTGACTGCTCTTCCATTTATAAAGATCAGGACAAGGCTACTTCACTTCATTCATTCATTCACAAAGAGGACCTTGACTACACAGGCAGATTTATAGTTTTGGAAAAGTTATATTTTAGGTATTGATTAGCATTGTCTCTTCAAAAAAAGAAGGTTGTTGCTGCAGTCCCTGGAACTTTGTGCAACTTCGAAAGAATGTAAATTTTAAGTAGAAAATTAAAAAAGTAAAATGTATAAATGAAGTCTTTGACTTTATATATATATATATATATATATATATATATATATATATATATATATATATATATATATGTATATATTTAAATCCAATTAAAAATTATTATTCATCTAAAGTAATAGCTCAATATTTTGGGAAATAGTCTAATTCACTTCAGATTGACACCACTCTCATGTCTTTGCCTTAAGTATGAGACTAAAGCCAGGAAATGATTAGCTTAGCTTAGCATATGGACTGGAAACAGAGGGAAACAGCAAGATGGCCCTGTCCAAAGGTCAAAAATACTCCTACAAACACCATTAAAACTCTCTGATTAAAGGTATAATATGCAACTTTTCTGCATTAAATTTGCTAAAAATAACAAGACCTATGTTGTATGTTTTGTTGAGTTGTGTACTTACATTATCCCAAATGTTTCAAGTTATTTTCAAACAGAGAGAAATCTTTAGTTTTATTCAAGGTATTGGTCTATTTCATGTTGTTGTCTGTCAATAGCCTCATATCAGTGCATCAGCATTATGGTATTCTGCCAAATTGAGTTTTAATCCGGTTTTAAGCCACAATTTCAGACACTCATTATATCTTAAATTGTTTGTAACTGTATATTTTAACAGCATGACAGATTTTAGTCATTAAGTGATCCGAGAAACAAGCTGAGCAAACATTACTGGCAGCCCCTCTGGGACGATTTTTGACATGAAACTGCTTTATTCAGTGTTTTTTTGGAGTTCAAATACTGTCTGAATGACTGTCACTGACGGACACCTAACAGGGAAAAGCTAACTACGATGATAGCAATGGTTCGGAAGATAACAACTCCTATGATCCTACACCACCCCACGATGTAACCAAACTCAATCTCTTGTTATTTTTTTGATTGAGAGAGCCACATTTTTTAAAACATTTCTGTGTCAGTGCAGATTAAAAAACTTTAATGTAATATAGTAATAAGTGAGTTTTAGAGAGTTGTACTGTTGAACTTTGGACAAAGCCAGGCCAGCTGTTTCCCCTGCTTTCAGTCAATAGGGTAAGCTAGGCTCTTAACCTCTCGACTCTAGCTCTGTGCTTAACAAACAGACAATGATACTGATCTTGTCATCTCGTCTTGGAAATAAATGAAAAATTGTACAGAAGTGGTTCAAAATGTTGAATTATTCTTTTAAAGACAGGACAGGAGAACAGAATAATTCCTTGGCAAATTTAAATGTTCATGTACAGTGTTTCAGTTTTAATGCATTAAGCAATTCAACAGCTAAATGAACATTTGATAAATCCCTTTTTAAGTGCCTTTCTAAAAGTGACAAACAGGTCCATCCATGTGGCAAAATCATTTTCAGTGCATGAATGGAGTAGAGTCCGAAATCGTTAATAAAAACTACACAGATGGTCCAAATCAGTGGCTTAATCAGAATTTCAAGCCTTCAACACCAGATCAGAGTGCTGAGTGACATTCAACTGGTGGAGCATCGAGCACAGAAGATCACCATTATGTTAAAAATAATTAGTCAAAAATAATTCTGTGATGCCTCTAACCTCGAAACAACATGCATGCCAAGAACTCTCCTCCCTTGCCAATGCAGCAGTATTTATTTTCTGCCAGACTTGTAAAGATTGTCAGATGCAACCAGTCAAATGTATTAAAACTGGTCAGAGTCAAAGCTGAGGATCAGATAATGATTTTGGATGGTTTGCATGTTTTTCTTCCACCTTATAGATAGTATACTTGTGCAATGAGCTATTTTCCTACTAAACTATTACCACAAAATCTAACAAAATTGAAGTAAAGATCTCCCAATAAAAACACAGATACAGTGTATGTCTGGGAAGTAATAATTTAAATGGGAGAACTTTCAAACCTCACTGGGAAATGCTCATTGATTCTAAATAGCCCTCCATCAAGCTGCCCCTTTTTTGATTTTTAATAAACTCACATTAGAAAAAAATTAATATCTGTTGCAGCATTACAGGAACTGCTCACAGAACAATGCCAATTCCTGAGTTGACAGTCTTCTAACCAGCAACAATGGCTTGTTGTTGGGTCAGCCGCCATCACCTCATTATATAATAATATAATCTGCTTCTGTGCTTTGATTATCACACAGGCTGTTAAGTGATGCCAGTAATTGCTTCTCCCACAAAACCTGTCAGAACTAACCAACAGTCTGCCCATCTAGTATCAATAAAAAGCAGCAGCATAATGGACGTAAACTGATGGAGACAATCAGGACTTTATTGATCAGAGCAATAAACACTATGGTTTGCCTTGAATATCAATACAGCAATGATTTTAATGAGCTGCTGGTTAATATATGATGTATGGAAGGGGAAAACATTGGAAAGCATCACGAGAGACAGAAGCTCAGAGAAGACAAATGATCCCATCTGTATACAGTGTATCATCCGGATACCAGTGCCAACAGGCTTTATGACTCTGCCTTGAAATATGGCCAAAAATCTCACAATCAGTCGTTGAGGAGGCTGGATAAGGATGTCCTGCTTGGAATAACTAAAGCCAGATAGAAGACAAGAGAGTAAAACTAAACCAGGTAGCTGTGACAAGGTGACTTGTTTTATTACTGTGTTTTTAAAAAGAAACTGCTATATATCAGTCTGTTGGTCTGACCCATTCTCCTTCCATTCTTCTCACTCTATGATGGTCTATGTGTGTGTATGCACACATGCACACATGCACACACACACGCACACGCACATGCACACATGCACACGCACACACACACACACACACACACACACACACACACACACACACACACATTTGTTGGGTAAAATATTCCAAACATTTTGTATAATGGTGCAGCTTTGGAGTTCCTGCAGTAAAAATTGAGTAAATGCTAACATTGTGCCAACAACATTCCTGCCATTATAGATAAGCACGAGTGATTCCTTTAGCCTAATTATACTGCCACAGATGGTGAACACACCACACTAAGTGTACTCTGCCTATGGTAAAAAAAGCATATACAGGCCGGTATCTATTATACGACATATACACATTTTCAGAGCAGCTTAATATATGTATGGCTTGACTCTTCCTTTTTCCCAACTGTAATTAACATCAAACCATATTGTATTTATGTTTAATTTCAAACTTATAATTTAAAATGGTTCAGTTCCTTTTTCACAGGAGAAATTTTCTAAATATCTCAGTAGGAAAAGCAAAGGTGTGATAATAACTACAATGATAGCTGAATTCAATTTAGTTGTTTCAGTGTCAGGGTCCCTTTTCACGGCAGACATTTTGATTTTGATGTAATAATAACATTAACGATGGCTCAGTGACACTAAGTGTCCCAGGAACCAATGTCAGTGAGTGAAAACACATAATACCAGAGCCCTGAAATTGACTCTCCTAACTAGAATACAGCTATTTCTAATGTTGTTAATTCCACCTGTACTTTTCCTACATTGACATCATCTTCTGTGAAAAAGGTTTATTGTGCTTGACCTGTCACTTTGACACAGTCATGACTAAATAGGACAGAGAGTCATCTTGAATGTGATCAGTGACATTAAATTACCACTTGTGGTTGTATGCTTCCGTCAGTCAGTCTGGGCAGAACAGTGTTTTTGGAGAACATTATGATGTTACAGCAAATTTTACCTTTGACCTTTTGGTGTGTTTTAGGATTGTCCCTCCATCCATCAATTAATTCAATTGTGGCAACACTGTGAGTGCATGTCTTAAAATTTTGCACAAACATTCAATTGGACTATGGGATGAAATAATTATATTTTGGATATCAAAGGTCAAAGTCACTTACGTCCTTACATCAGTCCCATTCTTTTGTACACAACTCATCAGGAACATCAGAAGGGATTTCATTACATCTGGCACCAATATCCACTTAGACTGGAGGATGAACTGAGCAGAATTTGGTGCTCAAAGGTAAAAGGTCAAGGTAACTTTGACAACACATTTCTAGCCATTATTCTAGGCTATAACTCAGGAACCATTATATATTGTGTGACCATAGTTCAGATCCTGAATGGTCTGAATGAGGAAAGTACATTTCTCAGAAATTATTCACAGGAATCACACATGTCAATATTGTGATAACTTTAATTTTACCTAAAAATACAGCTTATACCTTTCAGAATTCATTATAAGTCTTCAGTACATATATTCTATGAGTCTGGAAAGACAGGGATGTAAACTGCAACCTGACTGGTTGGTGGAGGCATAAAATCCTGAGTAGCTATTTCTAGTTTTATGTTATTTGGGTAAACTCACACTTTAAAATCCTTTAGGATAGACCCACGGTGTTAAGCTAAAAACAAGGTTTTCATTTTCAGACACTGTGATGTTTGGTAATGTCAGATTTTCACTTGACAGCAGCAAGATGCAGTTTTTTCTTTCCATCTCCTTCGAAAAGAAAGTAGTGTAACAATATCATGGTGCAAACATGTTTTTATCTGTTTTCTCAAGTCATGGATTAAAGGATTTGACACCCAGCCTCTTGGTCCATGGTCCATTGTTGAAATGAAAGCCAGTGGTAAACTATGTGAGTCGCAGCGGGCTGCAGCAAGGGCATGCACCATATGGTGAAGTCTTGCTACACGGCCGCTGATCCAGCCATCAAAGCCCATTGTTTCTGCTTTGTTCAGGCTTCAAAGGGAATACTGGTCAGTCTGGAAAACCACACAGTCAAACGCTGCAGTTTGCCAAAGGGCTCTGGGAGGCAGGTATTCATCTCTGTGTAGTTAAAACTTTATCAGGAATACTGCAGAAACACATGAATGTGAACAAACAAGCTGTTGGCAAACAGCCCAAGCTGAGTTTTTCGAAAAGGTTTTGCTTTTCGTGGCAGTAAATAATGATTCAAATCAAGCTTCTTAGAATGAATGGTTATTACTATATGAGATGTACCTTCGGTTTTAAAGAAAAAAGACGCAGCACAGATGGACTTCTGGAAATGTACTTATAATGGATTTTGAATTGCCTTCATGCAAATTGGCAGGTTTGATCATCCTGCAAAGGATTATAAGCCAAATATTCTTCTATGCACTCATTTACCCTTTTTGAGTGAATGGGTTGGTGGCCTCTGACCAACTGACTGTTTCTAAGAGCCCTCTCCCCAGAGCAGTGGTTGTCCAGTCATAGGCTAGCAACTGTACCTATATGCATGGCAAGCCTGTCAAGCTTGTGCTTGAGACTGTAGTGAGAATGATACTTGCCATTTAAAGACTACTGGGAAGGGGGGGAGGGGGGTCATATCTATAAGACATGGAAACATATCATGTTTATAGGACATGTGTCTATTTCCATTTTATGGATGAAGTGGTGAGGATGCTAACTTTTTGTCAGAGATATAGATTTTACCTCATGTATGTAGCCAAAAAGTAAATATTTAAGACATCAGTCATGGGGTTCTCATTTTAAAAAGAGTCAACTGGAACTATTAAAAATCCAAGTGTGTTTTCAACCAACTCATGGAGCTAATCTTAGCTTAATTAGTTAGTTAGCTATAGCTACTAAGATCAGCCAGTGATTATACAGTATTTTCAATAACATCAAGGGCTGTCAGCTAGAAGGCTGCTTTTACCTACTTCTGTCGGAAATCAATGATCCATTGTTTCAATATTTACTGAGAACTTTGGTAACCATGGCATCATGATCATTGTAAACTGTATGTGACATGGAAAAGTGGAAGCTTGGTGTAGCAACACTAAGCTAACAGTTAGTTGAAAAAGCTTCACTCATCAGTCAGTTGACAAGCAATCACGTTTTTTTGTCGCCTCTTAGTCATAACAAAGGCACAAAAAAATGAAACCTTCATACCTGTCTGTCAGAGGAGTGATGACTAATCGTGGCGTGTTGCCCAGGTACTCATAGGAGTAGGCAAACTGGGCATCGCAGATACTGGCAAAACATTGCTTCTCCCTCTCTCCCCAGCAGTGTCTCAACTGGGAGAGCCACACAAAAGCCTGAGAATTCTCCACCTTAAAAAAAAAGAGTTGACAGAGGGCCAAACGTTGAGATATATTCTGTGCCTTTCCACCCTCTAATAATGCAAACGAGATACCTTGCTTGAATGTCTTGAGTGTATTACTCACTGGTAATAGCAGCTCAAAAATACAAGAACAGTCACTGAGTCTGCAAAAGAATTTATACACTACATTTTCTTGGCCAAATTTATCCACCGCCCCCTCCCTCCTCACCTTCTGAGTGATCATCTTGGCCACCACATCTCTGGCGTGGACGTCGATGGTACAGATGGTCATGACTTTCTGCCGATCACCCGGTGTAAGCTGGCCAATCAGCATGGAGATGAGGGTGTTGAGCTGAGACACCTGTTTCCTGTAGTACTCTTTCATGGCAGTGTCATAGCCCTCCTCCAGACGGGTAAAAGCCATGCCGACATCAGACGTCCACCAGATCTGAGTGCAGGTCAATGCCACCTGATTCCAGGAAAATTACAGAAATCACAAGCAGATTCAGAGGAAAAACAAAGATGATGGAATCTGTGTAGATGCCTTCCTGTATTGAGGGTTACCCAGATTTTCTTTAGATGTATACTTGTATATGAAATATATGGGCTTAATATATGCCCCATATGTTTCATACATAAAAGAGAACCCCTTGCCTTTAGAACCCAGAGTTTTCTTTCTTTCGTTCTTTCTTTCTTTCTTTCTTTCTGTATATGGGAAAAGTAAGATTGAGATGCAAAATTATCTTTGACAACCATGGCTGTTTTTGCTGATCAGTGTAAAAAGTCAGCTTCAATGAACACTGGATAGGCTGAGCAGGTTTGATGTGGTCTGGCCATTAATCTGTCAGGGGCGTGATTTCAACCGAAGATCTGAGGGAGATGCCCCCCTCACATTTTAGAATCCTATTTTCATCCCTTTCTCTTTGATTTTCCTACAAAAATCTCTCTGAAGCGTCCCCTCACTGTCCATCTGTCATGATCCACATGAGAGAAGCTCTGAGTTGATAAAAATGTTGACATGCTCATTTATCTCACCTTATCTAATGAGCATGCTGGAACAGCAATAAGCTTCATGAGGAGCACTGAATGCTTTATATACTTTTTTACCCTCCCAGGCTACTGGCTGCCTTAACCTTCTGATTAGCAGATTTGTCCTCTTTTGCTCATATGCAGCCAGAGAGAAAGCCATGCAGACGTTACTGAGGGCTGAAAACAAGTCCTTATCTGCATGTATATTTGAGGTGAACAGGACACATCATTTAATCAATGTTTTTATTTAGGATTTACGTTCTCGTACAAAGAATTACAGCAAGCATCCGTCCAAGATAAGGAAGTAAAGAAAAGTGCCATTCAGATAAAGATATGTGTCTCATCTCCCTTCTGAAACCACATGATTGCCGTCGACTGTTATAATGCACTATTGGCGAGTTATGTAGATACTGTTATCAACTGACCATAATGTTGATACAACCACATATTTTGACTGATAACAGCAATAACTGGTGAAGAGTCATATACAGATTTATTGTGTCTGAACATCATCCTCGCTTCATCTGTTGACGAATCTGTCGATGGCTACATCAAGTCAACATTATGTTTTTCATACTTAAACCGATGGGTCACAGATATTGTTGTAGCATCAGATCATAAATGCACAGACGGAAGGTCTGTTAAGGAGATGGATCATACACAGCAGCTTATTTTTAGCAATAACTTCAGTGATGACTTGGGCTGAAACTTTCAGCTATGTACGATTTGCAGCCACACCTGAAGTAGTGATGTCAGGCGATTGTTTTGCTAGTCAGCGCACCAATTACTTCCTTTTCTGAATTATAAGTATTCCCAGTAGGAAACTGCTCCATTATCATACACACACATATACCTATATTTGTTCTCAATCCCTATCATGCATTTTTTGCTGTTCCAAAAAACTCAACAGTATATGTAAAGCATTAATGAGAGTGTGCCCACTGGCCACAATATCTATGTGAGACATAAGCATGATTTTGGTACCAATCCATCAGATGTTGGATAAGGTGACTAAAAGGAAAAGTCCCCAAAGTGAGTGTTGTCAGTTAAATATATGCACACATCCCACTGAGCCTGTTTACCTGAGCTGGATAGTCAAACAGCCACTGATCTCTGGGTTTGTCCTCATATGTCGTCACTGCCTCGGTCATCTCATGGCGAACTGTTGAGCGCATGGTGTCCAGCACCCGGTTCAACCACACCTCAACCTTGCACACACACACACACACACACACACACACACACACACACAGAAACCAAAAACAGGCCATGAATACAAATGTAGAAAAACATTGCACTGTCTGTCGCATAAGCACCAACAGGCTCTCTTATCAATGGACCCTAATGAGGTCATTAATAAGCATTAGAGTGGATGTGGAGTCAGGCAAATACTATGGGATGTAATGGAAAATTAATGGATTAATGGGCTTTGATATGCAAAACCCCAGGGGCAACGACAGACTCAATTTCATTTGTCTCCTTTATTTTGGGTTATGATATCTATATTTGCTATATATATATTCCTCAATGTCTTTCCATTACAGAAAATGGCAGGTAAGTGGATTTTCATTACATTACTATTACATTCATCTACAGACAGCTGTGGTGCCACAATTTCAAAGACAGGAAAAAGGTTATGGGTGTATTTTACCTGTCCAGTGCAGTCACAGGACTGATTAAAAGGGACATACTCCTCCTCTTTGCTGTACATGCCCAGTCCAGTCTTAGAAGGATTCCCCTCTCCATCTGCTTCAAATCGCATCTTAGCCATGTTGTCAAACAGCTTAGACAGATGCCTCTGGACCTGCGTAAACACACAGAAACATTAAGCTCAGACTCAATTTACACTCAGCTCACGGTCTGACTGGTATTTTCTTTGCCGCGTGCAAAAAAATAATATTTCATTACTGTTTCTCAGAATTTTTAAAAGAAGGGCAGTATCCATGTTCTGCTGTATGCCTGCTAACTTCCTCTTAGAGAGATTTGGTGGCAAGTCGTGCTTAACAGTGATTTATTTCTATGAGCTGGAAATGCATAAGACAATGTCCTGATGATGGAGATTGGGGCAGGCTGCAAAACTATGACCGACATTGCCCCTGTGTGGGCACTGAGGAAACTACAAAAGTCAAAATCAGTCAGCAAAGGATCTAAATGGCGCAATGGAATACAGTTTTGTAAAACTTTTAAAAAGCAACTGCATAAAGACATTGAACTGTTTCTTTCTGACTCTGTGAATAGATTGAAGTATAAATTTCCTTGCTACCCCTGAGGCAAAAATTAGTGAAGACACCTGGTGTGGGTTGGTCCCATTAGACAGGATGTCCAACAAATCAGCTGAAGAGATGAAGTAAAATCTCGGGAAGGCCAGACGCTTGGTATCCAGGTATTCTGCCAGAGCTTTTTCACACAGAGATAGTCTGTAGAGAAATATACAGAGTCAGTGCATGTGCGCATCCATGTGTCAGAGGAGATGCACAGGAGAGGCTCTGATAACAGAAATAAGGCATAGAAACAGAGAGACCTCTTACCTGCTCTGGATGTCTTCCAGTTTACCAAACAGGCCTGGTTTATTGGTGCCTTCCACCACATTGGGTGTTTGATGCACGGCATTTGCCAGCTCTTTGAAATCGGTATCAATCCCTTCGAAGCGCCTAGAGTCCTGCAGAGGATTTCACAAGGGAGCCAAGTCAGGGGATTTAGGTTCCCAGAAAAGAGAGGGGAGAATCACAGGTTTAATAGCAAACATCTGGGTTTAAGCACAACCTCAACATCATGGGTGCAATTAAGAAGTCATGTAATCTCAGCTCCTAAACTGGGAGTATGGGCTAATTAATGCAATCTTAATTAACAGCTATAACAGTCATGCTATCTGGGTTCATATGGCAACAACAAGGGTGCAGGTTAAGGCCTGCATGCATATGAGCTTGTCACTGTTGTTTACCTGAAATAAAGAGCTGTAATTAACTGTGTGTGTGTGTGTCTATGTGCGTGTGTGCATGTAAATGATTCTGTTCAGTCTGAGTGCAGAGGTATTTGTCTGTAACCTCAGGCAGCTGTGAGCGGATGTCCTCAGAGCCAATGAAGATGCTCTCCAGGTGGGTCCATGTCCGCTGCACCTCGAACCAGATGGAGATGACCGAGTCGGCTACAGAAAGCTTGCTCTGCCATGATGACACCTCATCCAGGAAGTGTGCAATGTACTTGGATGACATTAGGTTCTGCAGCTGAACCTGGTTGTCTTCCAGCGTCTCAATCAGCTCCTCATCTGTGCGCAGCAGAGGCACCTGCGTACGGTGGTGGGGCTCATACTGGAACTGCATACCTGGATGGGAAGAGCACAGTCTGTCAATTAGTCATAAATTCAAGATGACAAAACAAAAAAAATTCTCATCGTGAAAGTCATGTTAAACAAAGTGTCCCCTTCCTGTACCTGTCCAAGTGGAGTTGAGCTCAGAGAGGACTTTCTCCATCCCCATCTCCTTAACAGCCTTGTCTACGATCCCTCTCACCTCTTCTTCAAAGCAGTGCAGGTTCAGCTGCAACAGGTCAGCCAGAGTGGTTTCCTGCTCACAGAAAAATACATCAGCATTTTATGCACACTTCATATAAGCTACTTTATATTATTTTGATAAAGTTAGTAACATATTACAAGTGAGCACCTGCTGTGATAGCTGTATTCAATTTACCAAGGACACTTTCATAAATTCAAAGCAAGCATAACCAGTTATTGTAACTGTTATTTAACTGTCTTCTCCTGTTACTTTGCTTTGCTATAAGTGGCCAAGGCTAGATCTATAAGGTCCTTTAACTAGAAAAAAAAAACTTCCCTGTGTGAGTGTTTGTGTGCTTCCCCCTCTTGAAGCTCTCCCTTAAATTAGTGGCAAACCACTAAGACAAATTTTAAAAAATGCTGCAAGTGTACTAATAATTCAAATACTGATATGAAACGACTTACCCAACTGAACTATATCAACAGTATGCCCTCAGTGCTTATCAGGATATTTTTTGAATAATTTGAATAATTTGAAAACCTGGTCCATGTTGAAGCGGACCCCAGTAGCAACCATCAGTTGATGCCAGTGTCGGGCTCGTATGGCTGGGTTTTGGAGCTCTGCCACAGCCCGGAGGGCAATGAGGAGGTTCTTTACCCTGTTTTCCAAACCTGTGAAGGCTTCCCATGCTCTAACCTACAGAAGACAGAGGTCAGGAATCAGTGGATAGGGCTTTTGACAGAGGCATCGGTGCTTGAAGCTGCAACTTGGGATTTTATTTTAGTTTTATTCATTCTCCTAACATTGACTAAGTTAAAACAAGTTGACACATTTAGTGACTTCCAGCAGCCTTGCTCAAGAGTAAACATTCCCAGTTGCAGCTGAAAGTAAAGACAAACTGCCTTTGACCATACACTAAGCCCTGACCCTGTTTGCTGTTGCCTGACAAGGTACATTTTCTTGCAAAGCGTAAATGCAATTTAAACGGACAACAGGGACAGATTTACATTTGAAATTCTAAATAATGTTTTAAAACAAAGTTTCAAGCAAAGGCAGACAAGAGAAGGCTTCTCATGTTTGAGCCAGCAACCTTTCAATTTGCAAACTAAAATGGTAAATGTCACTTATAGTCAGCTGTAGCTACCTTTCTGATTAAGACAATGTTAGCTAAGTGAGCTAGTTGAAGATGCAGGTCTCCAGCTAATTTTTCAATGCTTCCAGTCAACTTGCTTGAAAATTAGATTATTTAAATGGGTCTTATATATACACTTGAAGGCTACTTACAAGATACCATGCTAAGAGAGACTGAGGTCAAAGTTGAATGTCCAAGAAAAAAGGTAGCATCCTCACCAGCTGATTATCAGTGTAGAAGACGTTACAATAATGAAACAGCTTTTTCTATTGGAGTGTAAACATAACCATGTTTAGATGATTATCTTACATACTTGTTGGTATTTTAAAACCATGTTTTCACTTTTGACATTAGAAGAGAAAGGCTTTCAGGGTGAAGACTAACCAGTGTGTTAAGCAGTTTTAATTCCATCTCGGGTGACATTTGCTTATAAACTTCATCAAATAAAATAAAGAGCAGGACAGAGCTGCTAACATTTGCTTAAACTCTGACAGCATCCAGGACCAGCTTCCAGCCCAGTTTCTATCATGAATAGCGTTTTTTTGTTCCTCCTGTAGCCTGTAACTCCACAAACTAACATAGTTAGTTAATGATATGTTCCTCGGGTTAGGAAGTAAGGCTTCATTGCTACTGTAGGTAGTATTAAGGGATTTATCCAGACATGCCTACTGTTACAGGTTACATTGAGCAAATGAACACATTGTTTAATCCAATCCTTGTACATTTGCTCTGGTATTTTTGAGTTTGAAAAGGCTTCTCTTCTGAAAGTTCACTGCACACTGCTGAACATGTGCAGAAATCCAAAGGCTGGCAGGCTTGCAAGGCCTAGAATCATTTGCTTAAGTTTTGATGGGAAAATGTTTGTTGAGGGATGAACTGAATAGTCAGTTGCAGTTGGAAGCTACTTTTTCCTTTCAGTTCACTTTTTTTCAGTCTCATACACATTTCGACCTCTAAGCTATATAAAATATCCTGATCTATCCAGTCTTCCCCATTCTCTCCCCTCACCTCTTTATCCAGGGCCCGTATATCTTTAGAGAAGCGTTTGCACTCCACCTCCATGTCCTCCACATGGATCTCTCTCCAGAGAGTCGTCCTCCATGCAGCAATGCTAGATTCCACCACAGTGATCGTATCCCACAGCTCCTTCAGCAGGCCCACCTCACGCCTTCAAGATAAAGGAGAGTGGACGAATTAAACCAGCATGAAAATGGCAACACTTTAGAAACCGACTATGAATATAAAAGAGCATCTGCACTATAACGGCTCATTAGTTTCAAATTTGGCAAAGCCTCGTGCTACTTTCTCTTTCCAGCTTCAGCCTCTACCTGCATTGTCGGAGCTGTTTGTACTCTGAAATGGTGACCTCAAACAGGCTGGCAGACTCCACCAGGGAGCCCATCACTGCCTCCCGCTCCTGGATCTGCAAGTGGAACGTGTCCAACATCTGGTAGGGGCTCTCGCTGTCAAACCTGAACGGATGCATGAGCGCACACAAGCACCCATCAAAACACACACACAATTGCACAAGCCCAGTATAAATCAGGCTGTGTTTAGGTAATGAAAGGCTGCAGTTTTGCCAAGCCTGACTTGGCTTGCAGCGTAACCAGAACCAACCGCAGACTGTGACAATTAACAATGAATTCAATGACATTAATGGGAAAATAATCACCAGGTTATTAAGAGACCAATTACACACATAACTAATCTGACAATTACACATTATGATAAAGCATCTCTACCTATGAATTAATTGTCATTATGTTAAGATTCAATTAGCCTTGTCGGACATGAGCGCCTCAAGATAACACTTCTCTATTCTCACATGAGAAAGCAAAGAAAGGTGATATTGTTACTGTTAAATGTACTTGCTGAACTCGTCAGCTAGAAGAAAACTATACTGTAAATTATGTTGTTTTCACCGACTGACTCTGGTAAAACCCAAATGAAACAATAACACTTAAAATTTTATAAGCAGCTCGTACAGTATAAAACAATTAGAAAATCACTTACAATACATAATACCTAATTTATAAGCAGATATATTGTTTAGGAGCTTTATGGTGAGTTTTAGCTCACTCTTTAGTTGTTCAGGCTACTGCTTTACTGTCATCGTTCATTCTCACAACACAATCGCGCCATTTTCGGCTGCATCAGGCGGCTGTTTTCATAGAAAAAAAGCTCTAATAATCGACTGTCCACTACCTGCTCAGCACCTAACAGAAGAAAGACACAGTTATCTGGTGAACACACTAGACCATTTACCAGCCAAAGACCCAGATATTTCCCTCTGTAGTTGGTAGAGACCAAAAACAGAGATAAAAAAGAGAATATTGGATTTAGATTTTTCAAGTGACCAGTAAAACAACTCCAAATGAATGATAATGTTAATCCCTCACTGTTAGTTACGTTAATAAGTAACTGTTTGCCATGTCATGATGATGTGTAAATGTTGTGTTCACATTTTGTTTCCAGTGCCACAAAAGTGGACAAAAACATAATCATTATAGTCAAAAGTGGCTTTGACGCTCGAGATAGGAAATGTTTGCATAAATAAAATTTAACCAAAGCCACAATCTTTCCCTAACCTCAGCAAATGTGCCTTTTGTTGATAAATGTAACCACACTCAGGATTGACTCTGGATGTTAACCTTGGTCACCAGTCTCAAAGTCTTGCTCTGCTCGGTGCATTTACTGCCCAATCCGACCACCTGCCTACATATTGATTGCAATAAAAGAACATAGTTTTTCACTGGAAAATAATATATCTGGGGACATCATTAATAATCATTAACATTTATTCTAACCACTCAACATATTTGGAAAGGCAATTAATAGTATCCAAAAGTAATTTTAAGGAGACAGGAGAGTTCTGTGAGAAATCATGTAGGTGGATTTTGGGCTAAGAACTTTTTTTTGTCTTTTTAATCACACAACTATTTCCAAGGTCAAGATGACCTAGAAGCTTAACATATCTCAGTGAGTTTTGCATGATTTGTAAATGCATATAAACATTTAATAAATTAATTAAATTACCTCATATTTGCAATCATTTATCATTATATATGATTACAGCTATGTTATACTTTGTTATCAGTTATTCACTATTTACACACCAGTAACAGAGGCTTCACAGAATTGCATAGGCATTATAATTCTACAGTAATAAACACAAAAAAATGGTGTGTTATCAATGATTTAAGAGTCTGTGTTATGCTTAGAAATGCTAACTATGGGGGTTGGGTGAAGTGTTTCCAATGAAACACTGAGAGGACAAAAAGCCAAATGTTCCTTTACCTGAAGGGCCCCTTTTTGCGAAAGTGCTCCCTGTAGGTGTGTTGCTCCACATCAAATAAAGCACACTTACGACGAAGGCTAGCCACCTCAATGGCCTGCAGCGGCGCCACCTGCTGTTTGACTAAGACCGCCTGCTTTTTCACATTGTTCCACTTTTCCGGCAGCTCCTACAGGCAGACAGACCGACAGAGAGACAGATAAATAGATAGACACACAGAGAGGGAGAGGAACATGAAGACAGAAAAACAAGGAGGGCAGGAGTGACAAATGATTAATGGCCAGGAGGAAGAGTGTGGAACAGAGATGGGCAATTGGAAGACATAGAAATACTAAGAAAAATTGCACCGTCTCAACTGAAAGAAACAGAAGACAGAATACATGCTGGTCAAACTAATCTAAAGCGACTGAGCATCAGTCCTTACCTCTAACTGTTTGTACACCACATCAGGCAACTCCTGCTCATACACCTTCAGCAGAGTAATGGTTTGTTGCAGAGG
The DNA here is from genome assembly GCA_016859345.1 of Istiophorus platypterus. Lineage (NCBI taxonomy): Eukaryota > Metazoa > Chordata > Actinopteri > Istiophoriformes > Istiophoridae > Istiophorus > Istiophorus platypterus. Next base: position 3,571,271 of record CM029119.1, read on the forward strand.
CTCAAACATGGTATCTGTGTTGTTTTGTCTTTCCTTTACAGCCAACAGGTGACCCATGACCCCCACCAGGCCACTGTAGTCACCCTCTTCCAGCCGCTGGGCAAGGCCAGTCTCAGCCTCACTGATAAACTTTTCCAAATCTGACAGACTGGGGATAGACAACCATGATAGTGCATTAAAGACCTGATAACTAGTTTTCAACGATTGTTGCATGCTCTCACTGTATGTGGCTTGAGGAAAAATTTATGACCATCAGAATTTTTAAACATTTCAGTTGTAAAATAGACAGTTTTTAGCTACAACAAGCCAGATCCATTTTTTTTTACTGACAAAATCATTAAAAAAAAGTATAAAAAGTAAGGTACTATTGCAGATGTGCCTTTTAACAAATCAGCAACTCAGTAAAACAGATGCTTCTCACTGCTTGATGACATAGTGACTACTCACAGGGCTAGCTGGTAAACTACTGTATCCGGCACAGTCACCGCTAACACACTACCCAGAAGGGAACAATCTATCATGGTCTCGCACAACAGTTCTCTGTAGTAGCAGGCTGCTATCTAAAGGACTCAGTTAATTTGTGAGAAATTTGTATCACTGACTACTGTCTCACAACTTCCTGCAAACCATGACATTTTTGTGGAACAGTTTACGTCTGGTCAATAGCATTAACACAAAATTTACCAGAGAGGAACTCAATGCAAGATGTTTGTGCAGATTTTTTTCGGCCCACAAAGCAAATCTGCTGGTTCCAGAAAGTTAATTAGAATTAATTTATTTATCAATAAATACAGTTATTTTCTTTTAAATCCTGGTTGGATAGTATAACAAGTACAAAAGTGTTGAGGGAGTTAGCAGGCAGACTCAGTATTGCAGTTACACAGCAGCATATATCTAAAGATTGCTAAAATTAGCCACACTAGCTAAGTTAAGGCTGTAGCAGCAAAATCCCAAAGTGTATAAAATATCGCTTTACCTGATGGTTACATGGTCAATTAAGTGTTGTTTGAACATGAAGCTCCACTTTTTGATGATGTTGAGCAGGGCACTCTTCATGCCACGGCCATCCAACCTCATCCACCCATGGAACACATGCACTGTCTCCAGACTCTGCACCTCCTCATAGATCTTCTCATACCTTAAGTATGGTGACAAACATTTCAGTCAGCTAAGTAGGTGGTTATCTTAACCCTAAGATTTGTTTTAACTGTTCTTTGACCTAAACCTGTTCTTAATTCCAACCTTCACTCAGTATGAAAATTAAATCCTATATCATTTAAAGGGAAGATGACCATAAAAATGACCACAGATAGAAATTCAAGAGAACACAGAAATAAATGTTCACACTCTGTTTGTATAATACCCACCTGTCTACCTGCTCCCTAAAATTGTCTAGGGTTGGTGGGCTCTCTGGGACTCCACCATCAGCATAAACCTCCATATCCTGGCTGGTGAGAATGTGGCCGTACAGGAGAAACTGACGCATGAACTCCTTCCTATCGTCCACGTACAGATAGCTGAAGTGCTCCAGAGAGTTACGAAACTCGCAGCATGTTACCATGACGCCATGCACCCGTTCCATGAGGAGATGACGCATGTCAGCCAGGTCAGCCATGTCCTCCATGTCAGCCTGAAGGGAAAGCGGTCACAAACCCCAGCGTTTTGATAGTGGTCTTTAAGATGTTGACGGAAGTGATATTCATTTAAGATTGTTCCACTCAAGGAAAATTACTGTGTGTATTGTAGATACTGAAACTGCATCAGAAGCAATGGTACCTGGTAGTGGGGGAAGGGGCTATTCTGGACGAGGCGTGACACCAGTGAGGAAATTCTGAACACATCATTGATGAGGCTTTCCACCAGCTCAAAGAAACTGTCTGCAGCCCCGAACTCCAGAGAGGGCGTGAACACCATGTCAGGAACCTTCAGATCCAGCTGAGCCTCAAACAGAGGGGCCACACCAGCTCTCTGGTCTGGACCCAGAAGAAAAAACGGAAAACTGTTAAGAATTCACCTGAACTCACAGCTAGAACTGTGCTGCATTTCATTTTCCTTCTCTCTCTCTCCCCTTGTCTCCCCCGTAATCCCCTTTTTCATTCTATTCAAGACACAAAATTCAGCTTGTTCCTAACATTAATCACATGTGTTCCCCATGCTGAATTCATCTCACGTTTATCTCTGGAGGAAGTTTTACATTTGGTTTATAGAAGTAGAAGCAAAAGATCAAAACTGTGAAAGGAAGAGACCTTAACGAATTCTAAGCATATGTACTATATAATTGAACAGTTGTTGTTGAAATCTAGCATATTGCAAATCATCAAGAAATACGTCTGATTTAAGTATTAATATAAGTTATTATAACCTAATAAAAGTTGCAATTCAAGGACAGTGATAAATAAAACTCGGCTCAGCATGGTGATGATTATTTATTGAGTTAAACTTCATAACATATATCATTACTTAATTTATAATTATTTCTAAAGATTCTGTCCAGAGATGAGTCCGATATAATACAGAAATCTAGCAGTTGTCCATTCATATTGTAATATTTCAACAAGAATCCTCAATTCATTGCATAAGCTTTGTTTTAGACCATTTTTTAAATTAATCTGATTTAAAAAAATAAATGTTGCATTATAGCAATGTTATACATTTTTGGTGAGCAATGGAACAACCTGTAAACACAACATTGACATAAGTTATCATGGCTAACATGTTTTACATTTGGTTTATAGAAGTTAACACCCACCGGAGCAACATTAGACATTTAGAATCATATTCTTTTCCCTTTAGCTCTGGTTTGGTCTTGTTTTTTTAGGCATCTAAGTGCTATGCCAATTTCCCCAGCTAAATGCTAACTTTGCCTGTCTGTTGTTCTGTGCAAAGCAGGAAGGGTACAGTGGGTTTATCAGAGCTTTGGTACTGAACACAGCTGTCTTTGTTCAAAACAACCAAACCAGCTTCCCTTGAGATATTTCAGTGTAGGTTCACTGTCAAAAAGCTTCCTAATGATAAAAGACTTTCTGAGCCCACACAGTGATAAAGACAGGAAGAAGGGGATGTTTAAGTAGAAGCGCGCGAACAAGGAGAAGATGAATTGGACACAGTAGCAGCCTGGCAGCAATCAAGCCCCATCTTGATCCACATCCCAGTTCATCTAAACTGGTTGACAAAACTCATGCCAGCAAGCAAGTCCAGAACTATTTCAAGTCCACAGCCAATACAGGCGGACACCCAATTGACATCAAAACCCCTGAGGATGTGTTGCTAAGAAGCCGTCCAAGTCAGTGCTGGCAGGAAGACAATGTTTTTAGTTTAACGTGAAATCAGAGTAGTGAGTAATGCTGAAAGTTCTCATATTACATTTATTGTTGGCGGCAACATTCTGGCTTTGAGGTAGCAGTAGTAACACCACCAAGATCACTACAACTCTACAAATAGCAAGTATGAGGGTTTCTTTTTGTGATTTGATCGTTTCTGTATTCTATTTATTTCCTACCCGTGTTATCCAGGAAGAACCTGAGAGAGCACTCAATGCTAGTGAAGAATCCATCTATGACCATGTCATCGATGTACTCCACATAGGCCTTCCACTCCTCAGATAAGGGCTCGGCTCTGAACAGCTCCAGATTGCTCTGAAACATTACAAGGAGTGACACCAATACTGAATTATCATTTCTACAACACTCAAAAATTATTGCAAAAATTTCAAGAATAATCAGAAATCAATGAATTTATAATAACCTTACAGAATGATGAAATTAGAACAAAACTTAAAGCCCATCTGCCATTTCACACAACCACAAGAAAATGTCTTTTAACACCTTAAGCAGGAAGTGGATCTTTTCTCCCGAGGACCGGATCAGAGTGTAAAACCTGTCCAGCCTCTCAGCCCTGTCATCCAGACTGAGCAGTGCATCTCTTTTGCCCTCCTTCCTGTCGAATATAGGTCTGGCCCAGGACCTCATGCAGCTCTGGATCTCCTCTACATTGTCTTTTGTTCTCTGGAGCCGGCTCTCTAGGTCACAGACGGAGTCTCGCACCTCCTGGATATACTGCCAAATACCTTTCAGGGGACAGATGATAAAGAAGTGTGTTTGAGAGGTGAAGAGGGTAGAAAATAAAAGAATACATTAACTTGGAGTCTGAGTGTGTAACTGAAATACACAAATCCCCGAATTATTTTCTGCAATAATTCTTATAATGTCATCCTGTGCTTAGTTTTTTCCTTATACACACACAGTGGACAATTAGCCTGCATTAAAATTAGGGAAGTTATAGGTTCGACAACTGAGAATAAGTAAACCTAACCTGCTTGTGTATACTAACTTGTATAGTGTCCTGTGGTACACCTTGAATAACATCCATAAAAAGAGGAGGTCAGCGTGAATTGATTGCAGCAAAAATGTTTGGACAGCATTTAAACAGACTCTGTTCAACCTCTATATGCATACAAAGTAGTATCAGCCCCAAACAGAGTCTTTCACAGCATCAGATGTGAGCTTTGGGTGTATTTAACAATGAAACCCATCAATCAACACCTGTGTAACTGACTTAAACACAGACATGGCCTCAAAAATTAATTAAAACAACTTCTTTTTTCTTTTTATCATGCACTTTAAGCTGGTGGTGACTTATGATACCATCTATAGTGCCTATTCATAAAAAAAAGCCTTATGTCTAAAAATGTTTTAGGGTAAAGTTATGTACCACTCAAATTATTTTAAACATGGAGCACATGGAGCACATGGATTTAACAATAACATACACGTGAGCATGAGGTTATCAGTGCTATAATAGAATGAAAGCTATGTTTACCTGCACACAGGAAATTTCCCTTTTACATTTTTCACTGCATAATCCATTTCTTGTCAGGTCCACATACATACTGCGCAGCTTTGAGTGTGTTCAGCTAGTGTATGTTCTGCAGACAGACTGGGATTTGTTCCCTCAGACAGCTGCTTGCAGTGGCTTATACCATAAACATTCTTCTCTTTTCTTCTATGTTCTTTTGAGAAAGCTGGGGTTTAAGAATCTAACAACGTAGCTGTCAGCACTGTGTCAATCAAAGCTTATCAATAATTGAACATCTCTCCTTTTCTTATTTTATATGTTTTTCAAAATGTAAAGCCTCTCTGTTTGTGTCACATCTCTCAGCAGCCTGCTCTGCCTTAGAAATGACAAAGATGGAAGGAGACATCAGGAAGGAATATTTCTTCAATAATCAGTGAATTTTTATACAAATTAATATCTGCTTCACCACTATGCGTAACTGTTCACCAGAAGATTTTCAACTATAATGCAAAAATATTTCAGACAGTTTTTTTTTTATATTTTAAGCTTGCTGTTCTTGCTTTAAAAAAATATAAATGGTCCGAGACTGTCTACTGCATAATACAGCAACTGTATTTTGTGTGGGTAGCAGAAGCAGCAACAGCCAATCAAACTTCAACAGAAGAATCGGTAAAAAGGACAACACAGAGCTGGATTCCAAATCTAATTGTCACCTTAGCATGTCAACAAGAGGAATAAAATAAAACCCTTAGTTTAGCGTACTGCTTTAATAAATAGTTCAGCATTTTGAAAATTATTTGGTTTATTCTGGAGGGTTAGATTAGAAGCCCAGTATCAATCTCATGTCTGTGTTTTAAGTACATGGCTGGAGTTAGGACATGGCTGGTTTAGCTTAGCATAACGAATGGAAGCAGGGGGAAAGAGCTACGGTGGCTTGGTCCACACTTCAAATAAAATCACCTAAAACTCACTATTTAACATGCTGTGTCTTGCTTAATCTGCACATAAACAGAACTGTAGCACCAGTGAAACCACAAACTGTTTTCAATTTGTGAAAGACTGAACAAACAAAGATCCGATTGGTGATGATGAGTTAGTGAACTATAGAGATGTTCATAGGTGTTTTTTCACTGCATCCAATGTTTGTTTTCTTTATTTACACATATTATAAAATTTTAAGAAGACAATACAACATATTTGCAATTGCAGAATCCTCACAGAAGAATGTCTCAATACCTGGACAAATAAGACTGTAACTATCCACATGGCTAAATACTACTAGAGGTAAGTGAGAAAAGATAAGTTTTCTGTAATCAGGGTGAGCCTACCCTTAAACAGTAAAAAAATAGAAAAATAAATTTGTCAATTCTCAAGAACTGCATCTGCTAATATCAGTAAGTGTCCAGACCTTGGCTGTTCCAGTTCAGACTCTCCTCTGCTTTTTTGAGCTGAGTGTCGATGTCCCTGAGCTGGCCCTGCAACAGAGGCTTCTCCACGTCGAGCACAGAGTGCATCACCTGCAGCCAGGCAGTGGGGGAGAGAGGAAAAAACAGGGAGAGATGTGATGTGATTTCCAGCTCCCATTAAATGTGTACAGAAATATCATTTTAATATATCTGCCAGTGAAAGGCCACACAGAAGCCCAGAGCATCAAGACAGGGAGTTGTTCTCATTATCGTCGCTGTTTCTGGATCCGTCCATGTTGCTGTGACTTAATTGGACTTGAACTTTTAGCTACCTGAAGCGATGAAATGTTGTATTTTTAAAATGTAATTGCATCATTGAGGCAGCTGTGATTCATGTGGCTGAGCTGTGTTGGAGCTGTCCTCTCTGTGGCTGAGTTAATTACATGCTCTTATATTGTTTCATACTACATTTTTGAAATTGTCATTTTGCCCTTATGCCTGACTCCCATTATAACCTAAAACAAAATTATAGTATGTAGCAGTATATATCATTTGCTAATTCTTTACATAATTGAGTGAATACATACACATATTGCACATCCTCATTTGCATAATTTGAGGATCAAATTCAAATGATGTCTGCTTGCTTTCTTTAAATATGCACTATGAGTATAGTTAAACAGCAGGTCAGTCCAGTAAAAAGTAACTGATCCACGCCACGATTTTGACATTGATGAAACTGTATCAAGAAGCAAAAAAAGGAAAAAAAGAGTACATGAGCAAAAATCTTATATGGTCCTTAAACACCTGAAAAATAAAACTGTTGGGTTTTTACCACTAATGGGGCAAAGAAATGCAAAATTTTTCCTCAAGCTGGTACTTAAGGAAAGCTAACTATGGTAATTTGACATAACTTAAATATAAATGTAAATGTTGAGCTGTTACCTAAATTAAAAGGGTTTGTTCTCTGCAGAGCACGATTTGTAACTAATGTTATAGTGATCCACACTGCTTGTTTTGAGATAACGTAAGTATGAAGCACAAAGCTGGCAATATGACCAGAGAAGGTAAAATTGTGACCTTTTAAAGTCATTTACACCTTGCATTTACATGTGATGTGTACCTAGATGTCCTATCTGGATTTGGAAACCACACATCAATGCCAATTTACTGTAAATGCATGGCATATTGACAAGTGAAAGCATTGTATTGGGTCCTAAACAACACTTGCAAATTCATTGTATTTCTGCGAATCACTAGGTAAATGGACCCAGTTTCCACTCACTAAACACTTGTTGAACCTTAGCTCTAAATAGAGCAAAAATATATCAATAAGAAAGGTGAATTATATGCATATGACACTTATTGTTGTTTAGATTAGTTGTTGGTGTATATCCAAGCAACCGCCGCCAACATTTTCATAATAAAAACTTTAATTAATTAGTTTAGGTTAACAATGATTCTTGTCTTTTTTTTTTTTTTGTCCAGCATACTTGACTCAAGTCAAACTTACTACCAAACAGGTCAGTATTAATGCTTCTACTGTACAGTGCTAGCATTACCATGAATAACATGTTTTTCTAGCCACCAGTGTCACAGTTGTCAGAGGATGTGACATCAACTACATAGTTAGTTGGACTGACCACTGGATGTTGCTATCCCTAGAACACTGATGTTAACATGGATTAAAAACCTCAGGCTACCATCTAGAGTGTGACATTTTTTCCTCTACAGACCACCCGAAATCCACCCCATGTTCTGATGTCAAAGTTTAATTACCCTTTAATACCCTCTCTATACCAACCTTGTTGTATAGCCCCATGGTGAGCTCCAGGTTTGCCACATACTGCCGCAGCTGCCCCCTGGTGGTGTAGATCTGCACTGCAGTTTCAGGGATGGCCTCTGTCTGTCTGGCCTCCAAGTACTTCACTTCCCTCAGCACAGATGCCAGCTGAGGAAGATGAGGATAGAAACATTGAGAGACATTTACATATGAAGACATTTACAACTGGACAGTCAAGTTATAGTTTAATCAGTAGAGGCTGCCAATACCATCTGCCAGCATTCAAAATCTTTATTTTTAAGCCCAGTTTCACAGTAAAAAAATCATAAAACATGAATATTCATTACTGGAGTTATGGTTTTGGTGGCAGAAAACTTTCCACTAAAAATCTAATTAATGAGAGGTCGGTTGGCAACTCTTTAGGGCAGCATGGCCCAACACTACTGCCTTTAAATGAAAAATTTAAATACTGACCCAACTAATTAAAAAGATGAATGTGCAGAGAAAACTTTATTTTAGAATTTATGCAGCTGCAGGCCGGTGTATGGCACCTAATGGAAGGTATTTAATGAAAAAAATCAGCTTGATATATAACCAAACTAATGTATCACTATATCCTTGTCCACCGTTTCTCAGATTAAAAGCTTCATAAGCAGTGACACATCTAGCAGCCTGTCTTGGATCGATTTTCTAACATGTGGGTTTAATGTAAAAACCTGCGGGTTAAAGTTGACTGAGATCAGCCGAGTGGCCGGGTCTCTGCTGATTAACGACAGGCTGAGGTTGTACTGAGAACTCTCGCCCACCGTCTCTGTCCACGTCTCATACAGGCTGGTAGAGTATCTGAAGGACCAAACACAAAGAACACAATCTCCCATCACATAAAAAAAGAAGTTATTATCACAGAAAAACAATTTCTATCTTCATTGCATAAAAGGGGCCGGGGCTTTTATTTCACAAGGCCACAGCATGAAAACAGCTAACATCATGGAAATTAACACAAGCAACAAAACGAGCAGCCAAAAGGCATATGATCGAACCATTTTCCCAATTCTCTGAGCTTGTAAACAGAATGACAGGCATGATTTGCTCATCCCTATCAAGCAGACAATAAGGGCAAAGGGAGACGCAGGAGTGCAGCAGGGTTACATGAAGGCGTGGGGGGTAATATGAGGATAAACTGATTCATCTGCAAGAGACTGGGAACCAACAATACTGTATGTCAGAGCTCTGTACAGCTATATCAATCTGTAAATAGCCAAGATTATGATGAGAACTTCAGCGCGCAAAGTGTGCTCCTTATTGGATTTCTGCTGTGAGCTTCATTTCCTGATAGTGGCACCGCAGACGCAGAGGCAATCAAATACCACGGTCATGGCCATAAATCACACTGCATTTTGTCTGTGGGGGTAATGAGTGAGGATGCACATCCTGTTCCTGACTGGAATATGTATAATAATGGTGGCATTCATTCTAGGCAGAAGCAATGATTATTACAGCATAACAAGGGCTCTAATTTCTGATGGGAGTAAATTGAGGGCAAAGAACTGGTGTTGTTCATCATTCTATTATTCTGGGGGGGGGCATGAAGTGAAGGAGTGATATTAAGCGTGTCAAGCATAAAGAATGGGTATCTGTCTGGGTGTGTGTACACAATGATTTGCATCTCATTCACAAAAGACCTCCTCACACGCTTTGGGATATCATGCACACACACCCACACCCACATACAGCCACTCTGTGGGGTTGGGGGGATAGGGTGAAAAGGATGAAAAGAATGAGACACCTGTACATATCGTCCTGTGATTATTCACTAAAAGTTCCACGTTTGCAGTAGGTGCATTCGTGTGTGATTAGTATAAGTCAGACACGCAGACACAATTGGGAGCACACTTGTGACTCCTAACAAACAGGCGTGTGTCTTTACGTACGTCTGTGTGTGAATCCAACCAAGAACCACCAAGAAAACCAGCTATTTATCTAGCACATAACATTCTAGTAAGAATCATTGCTGTTTCATCTGTTTTTGTCATTCATGTAGAATTATTTTAATTATAATGAATGTATGTATAATTTTCCATCAGGCAGTTACTATAAGAATGATTCAGTAAAAACGTTTATATAATTGCACTGGACTGGAAGTGGAAGTCCCCTTCATGTAAAAGCAGAATATAGAGTTGTAACCAGTCCTAAGTGTGTAGAGGTCTGTGTGGTTATACTGCAACCTTGTGTTGTTTTAAGGTGAATTACTGATGGTAAACACAGTGAATAGCTGTGTGTAACTGCACTGAACTCTAGCGCGGCACATATCAGTCCTGCTGCCTTCAGATGCTGGAGGGCTTTCATGAAATGAGGGAGAAGCTTTTCATGCAGTATAAAGCAGCTGTGGACAGCAGATACTGTAAGAATCACCCACATTCATTCACAGATCAATGTAGACTGATTCACTTACTTTCCTGCTTTAGCCAAATTAAACCTTATTTTCTTTGGCAATTTAGGTTTAATTGAAATACTTGAACCTGAACAATAGGCTGCTACTGCAGTGATCCAAAGTTTTGGGTTTTTTTTTTTCCTTTTAAGATGAACGGAAAATAACGTATTTTCATATGAAACATTTAACTCATAAAATCCCTTTGTTTTTGTGAGTGTCACAGAGGCTACTGATACAGCTGGCTGGTGTATCGGACACCTGCCTTTTAAATGAAATAATTGATGCAGACTTGCTGGAACAGTAGATTAATGCTTTAAATATAAATCATTCATTTAAATAACCAAAATCAGCACAAAAAATATCATTATCATTGTTATCTTTATTATTTCATTGCCTGTCTTTACTCATGTGCCATCATGAGTTTGGTAGTGGTTTTGTGATAAATACCTCAAAAACTACTGAGTGGGTTGCCATTAAATTTGGTACCTTCTTAATTACATTGAAACCTTAAAGTAGGCTTGAGGCTAAGCAAAAAGTGGCAAACTGAGTTCGCTGTTCTCTCTATTCACTGTGTATAATTCTAGTCGTCATTCTGTGAGAACATGACTTCAAAAGTGTAAAAACAGAACTCACAGACAATTCAGTTTGATTCCATATAAACAACATTTCCTGCCCAGTGGGATGCTTTATCTTGCAGGTTCTGATGTTGTTTATGGTCTAAAAGGCCATTTCTCACTTGGCATCAGTGAGCGGCGACAGAGCATATGGGATTATGGGAGTCCTGTGAAATAATCTGCAGAGCAGCACCACAGTAATGAGAACATAAATCATGCTCAGAGCTGCATGTCCACATGTTATTCCACAGGGGCTGTTTCATAAATGTTATGCACTCAACTAACAAAATCACAAACGCTTGGTTTAAAAACAGGGTTGGTATAAAATTACAGAAGGAAAAAAAGGGAGAGACAGAGTCAATATCTGATTCATGAGATTGTCTTTCATGGTAATTGCAGTCCAATAAGATGAGGTCCTATTCTGTCACTGTCGATTCTGTTTAATCTTCCTTTCTCTTCTTTTATTCAGTAATACATACAACTAAGCCTGACGACATATAGTGTAATAGATAGAGATAAGATCCACACACACCTGTCCAACAGTTGCATCATCTCCTCATACTTCTGGATGACCCTGGCTCCTTTTGCAGACTCCAAGCACCTGCAGAGAAGATGAAATTTTTCAACACATGCAAAGGTTCTATCCAGTATCTTTTCAGTAATCAAAATTTCAAAACATCAGTTTCATGAAACCTTAAAACAGTTCACAAAATGTCATGTAAAAGAACTAATACTTATACAAAAGAAAATAAAAATTTATCTGCTCTGATGGTGACAAGAGGCAACTCACGGCTGGGAGAGGTTTCTGAATTTGGAGAAGGGGGTCTGGATGCGCTGCCGCAGCTCCTGAGCCCATCTCAGCCCTCCAGCTACCGCTGGCATATTCTTATTCACTGGAGTTGAACCTGAGGAGGTCATTAGGAGGTTGCATAATGTTGCAGATATTTCTGCTGCCACTTCAATTCAATGAAAGTTAAAATTTACAATAGCCACCAACCCCTCTGTCAAGCTCCTTTTTTTTGGAAATACGTTTTACTACTTCCTGATCTATAACTTGATTCAAATCAGCCTGCTTCCCTCATTTGCTCATTTAGTACTACACTGGGTAGTTCACTCAATGGTGAGCAGTACTTTGAGGTTTTAGGCGCCTAGCCATCATCATCATTTGCTTCATAATTGACAGTAATACACTGATTTAATGGTCATAATTTTCACCTCTACAAAATCCAGAGCATTGTGCAGAAAGGGCAGAAGTTAAGGATGCTACTGTTTTTGTTATACTGTGGGAATAACTAAGGCCAATATACAGTTTAGAACATAAATTGTGCATAAATAAAATGGCTGACACGAAATATAATGCACTATTCAGAAAAAAGCAAACAGGAAACAGTTCATTTTGTGTTTGTGGATTATTCAGAGTAGTAGAGACAGTGTCTCTAAAGACATTTTTTTGTGTAACGTATCTTTTAATGTAGCTGGCTGGTTGAACCAACCCTTTAACCCTTGAACACTTAACCCTTCTCATCTGCAAATGTAAGCCAGACATTACTAATTGTTAACTTCATACACAATCATTACAATCTCAGGGTTGAATTTGCCTAAACCAAACTAACTGGTTTGACCTCCTAATCAAACTCTGGCGGAAGCCATAATTTTACAGAAACTTTGCTCACTCATCTCTTTGTAAAGTGTCTAAACCAAAAGTTGTCAAAATACAGGAATTGGTCTGAATCTCACCCAGCTCCTCTGCAGTTTGGATGTGTTTGTTGTAGAGGAATTTACAGCAGTCCAACTCCTTGTCAAAAACAGAGACAAGGAGAGGGTATCGGTCGAGTACATCTGCCGCCACCAAGGGGCGCTCCAGCAAGCTACCAAACATATCCAGAACCTGCAGACACCAGATAAGTGAAAAGCTTTTAATACATGTTTATGATTGTGTTTTTGTATTCATACGGAGGAGAGAGATTAAGTTCCAGGACCTTGAAGGCGTGGTCCAGTCCAGAGCCATCATCAAAGGCCTGACAGAAGATGGCTCCTAGACGTCTGTCTGTGTCATCCACCTTCAGTTTGAACACCCTCACATCTTCTTCAAACTCCTGTAGGGCAGATAGCTCAGCTAGACTGATGCAAGCTAAGGCGGAGCCAGGGCAGCATACTCCTTTTCACATCTCACTGACTCAAAGCCATTCAGCTGGGAACACTGACTACATCTTACAGGCAAAGTAAATTGCTTTTCTCTCTGTAACTCGGAAACATCTTGGTTAAGCGACTAAAAAGCATTTTAAAAGAGACTATTTGTGCAGAAAACATTTTGCTCCAAAATGCTGGATTGACCAGGCAGTGGTAGTGTTTTCCTGCCTAGGAAAAAAATGTACTGAGAGGCATTCAGGGGTTAAAAAAAAATTACACTGAGAATGTAGCCTGTGTCTAGTTTTTCATAAAACCCTTGTAAACTAACCTTAAATGTTGGCAAGTGAACAAAACCTTTGTGTACCCTGTGAGCCTGATACTCCTTACCCTGTTGTTAAGGTCCAAGCAGTCATATGGCTTCTCTGTGAAGAATTTGTAGGTGTCCACAAACTCTTGGTAGAGCAGCTGGACCTGCTGGCCAAGGGCTCGGCCCCTGACGCCTCCAATCTCCAATTTCTCAAGCTTCAGCAAGTCCACAGCTGTTAACAGGATGTCCTACAGGGAGACAGAAACAGGAAACTGAAGTCAATCAAGCTCAATTGCAGTATCACTACAATGAAAAGTAAAAAATAAGGCAAGTTTCAGTTTGGCATCTCAATCCGCATATCAAAAATGCTTACATTTGGCACCTATTGATTAACCAACAGTGTTTCCATACTCACCTTAATGGTCTTGACTCTGTTAATAAAGCAGTCAAGCCCAGAGAAGACCAAAAGTGGGGAAAAGTCCCAAGGCTTAACCAAGCTCCCGTTCCTCTGGTACTGACTCAGTTTGGCCGTACGGTCCTCGTAGGTGCTCCTGAAGAGCTGCAGGATATCCAGGCTCTGCCGTACCCTCAGGAGACTCTCTGAAACCTCTCCTCTCAGAACCTCTTCTGGAACCAGATACAACTGGGCCTGGTGTTGCAGGGCAGGAACAGGTAAGTTTGGCATAGTTGGGCCTACAATATACATTTGCTCTAGTCACAGCTAAATGTTTAGCTAATAATCCCAAATTCCTGAAAATGTCATCTTTTTTTATGTCTGCCACGAAGTGACACCAATTTGTATTTCAAATGGGCAGAAAGAGGGCAACTCCCTATAGACAGCAATTAGCTCCATCCGCTGCGGTTGGCTGCAATCCAATATCCAAGTGCATATTTAAGACCCTTTTAGAGGATTCTCATTTCAAAACAAGTCAGCTCAATACAGTATTTTTTATCCAATTCATGGAGTCAGTGTTAATTAGCTAGTTACAAAATCTGCTGGTGACACTTTCGACCAGTAAGATCCCTCCATGTTAAATCAAATGAACCCATTGTTACAAAAATTATTTGAGTGGTGAATCTGCTAGTCCCTGCAAATACTGAATGTTCTATACAAGAATGGAACATTCAACAGTATAGGAACAGCAACTAAGTTAATTAGCCAAAAAATGTAACCATAAAATTAACTCCTGTATAATTTTCCTTGAGGGTCACAAGGCAAGCTGCAGCAGCAATCTTAAGAAAAACTCAGCCATCAACTTTGGATGGCTGTGGTTATGAACATTCATGAGGTCAATGGCTGTCTTCCTTACCAATGCTGTTGTGTTTACATTGGAAACAATGGAGGCAATAGAGGAAACCACTTGCGGTCTGTATAGGGGCTGCAAAAGATCTATGAGCATAAGACAGCCCCCCCAAAGACCATTAGGAATTAGTACCACAAAAGCAAAATATAAATTTAAATGATAAGGACCCAAAGGAAATAGTTCAATGTTCTGGAATTATACTTATTTTCTTGTCACTGTTTGATCCATTGAGTCCAGTACATTTGGGATGTCTAGAAGTGCCATATAATTTTATTCCATTTATATGTGCAGGGAGCCAACAGGAAATCAGCCAGCTTAGAATTGCATGCTAATAAAGTTCTACTGCACATGCCCTATGGGCTCTATAAGAAGCCTCCAGAAATATGGGGGAGGTTTTGGGAATTTTTGCCCAATAAGCAATTTAAATAGTAATAAATATAGTGCCATGATTGAATTCACTGTCCTGTTCTTCTTAATCCATCCATGTGCATGCCTCGTGTGCATGCCTCTGCAACCCATTGCTACCCATAAAACCCTTTTCTGCATAGGTCCACAGACTTTTACATGCCTTTACATGCATCTTCCACCATTTAACTCACCGCAACACCACAGCTTCCAGTATTTATGCTAAGCTAAACTAATCATTTCTTGGCTTTATCAAATACTTAAAAAACATAATAAAAAATGGTATTGATCTTTAAAGCTAACTCTTGGAAAGAAAGCAAATAAGCATTTATTGTCCATTCTTACCTAATCTTGAGGGCCTGTGTTGTATAGGGGCCCTTTGTCAAAATCTAGTTTTAATACACTTATTTTAGTTGATATTATTCTTATGTTTTGAATATTTCTTCAGGGGCAATATTGCAAATATCACGAATTGACACACAGCAAATCCTGGCAGGATCTGATTCCTAGAAGGATTACAAGTTTGTCTCTGGGGCTTTGGGCAAAATAAATTGAAACTGCCCTCTGCAGTCTGCTGCATCATCTTGTTTAGTACTTAGTGCCAGAGAGAGTGAGAGGGGCTTTGGAGGGTTGTGAATAGGGGGCCACAGCTCATTTTTGCCACATGCCCCTCTAGAGGGTTAATCTGGCACTGGCGGCTCGTTGGTCTTTCCTGGGAAAAGTTTTCCGATGAACTATTTCCAGCAGCAAAAACAGAAGTTTCCTTCCAATACACTGAACACAAAGGAATTGAACAATAGAAGATTTGATAGCATTAAGGGTGAAAGCCTTCATGGCTGAGAAGACAAAGAAAAATGGTCCACCCACAGAAAGTAAAACTTCATCACCAGAAAATCCCAGAAAAAAAAAATCGCATTACCAATCACCTATTTGTGCTGACTGGGGATCTCTGACAAGTGCAATTTTAGAAAAACCAGAGTAATAACTACTTAGAAACACAGGATCTTGGGATTGGATTGCCATATGACGCAGAGAAATAACTCCTGCTGACCTTCTGTATGAGAAAGTTGCAGGTCTCTTGCAACAGAACAATGAGGCGTGCTGGGATGTTGTAGTATCTGGAGTTGGCCCACACAAGGCACACTGTATGCATCAAAGGGCCGATTTGATCCCTGACATCTGGAAACTCAATATTCTCCATGCCCTCGAACAGGCGCTGCAAGGGCCTCAAGTAGGTGCAGATGTCCTTTGCCTCCTCCAAGGCTGGCAAGAGAAGATGTGACCAAAGAACATTGAAATACCACGTATGAAAAAAAGTAGATGATGATATACTTCAACCAGTCACATGTGCCACCACAGAAGTGGTCTAATTACATTTTTTTTCTGTTGTCCGATATATAGGCTGATTACCTGTGAGAATGTTGTGTTGCATGTTCATAAAAGCAGGGTAATAACTGCTCTCCACTGCCTCCAGCAGCATCGCCATCTTATTCACCTTAGACGATTTTAACTGGGAGTGAATACATTCCAAATCTGTGTATCTTCACATGGGAAAAAAAAAGGAAGACAAAAAGGTTTCTGTTACATTTATAGAAGACCATTGGATCGGGTTGCACTGGCTATCCATAAATCTAATGCTGATTTTTGTTGTCTTGTTAAGTACTTAGGATCTTACGTCTGCCATCTAGTTTGATATTGGCGATGTAGTAAATTGGGCTTTACCATTAAAACTTAAAGAATATATTTGCTAGTGAAGACGTTAGCAATACTAATACACACCTGCAGCACTGTTCAACCAAAAGCAGTCAACTATGTAAACAGGAAATTACTATAGCATCAAAGCTGTAACTGACAAAAATAACAGTTTTAGGAGCCAAGCAATATATTAAATTAGTATAAAATTCTATCATGCCTTTGCTTTATTTTTCTTCATGCATACAGAGAGAACTTTGTGTGTTTCAGAATGGGGAAAAAAATCTGCCGATATGCTAAGCTAACCACTGTTACTTGAGTCTTATGTTAGCAGTGTAGCATATTTTGTAATTTGAGGTACAGTGTGTCGTGTTACTGTCGTGAAATGTTATTTAAAAACTTCCCACTTTACATTATTATTGAACAGCATTTTCGTCAACTGTCATGTCAAACATGTCAACCATATTCAGTGTTAGCCACCACTTCTACACCTCAGTCCAAATGCGCCTTATATTAGCTGCTAATATATGTTAACATTAGCTCGCAGCGAGCTAACACCAACATCTTTTCAATGAGTTCGGTTCCGTGACAGCTGCACCTGGTAGGAAATAATATTTAGTTAAAACCAACCTCAAACCAGTGTATGAACTGTTACAACTGCTTTTAGTTTAGTGACTTTTATAAACAATCACATTACAGCCAGGTTAGGTTTGAACTTATCAAGAGATCCTGCGACCAGAGTGGACAGAGAGTGGATGGAGAAAAAAAACATGTATTGTCACATCTGTGCAGAAGAAGAACACATAGAAAAAGTAGAGGAAAAGCTGCATAAGATAAATAAAGAGTGAATTGGGCTCCAAATTACTTTTTTCCCCAGGCAGCGCAGGTGTTCTGAAAATCTAATAATTACCAGCACCAGCCAAAACTACCAAAACAATTCAACCCTGAGGTCCCACGGGGACGTGTGTTATGTTCATACCATCACAACGCTGGAACAAGCGCTTCTGGGGTCGCCGGCGGATGTTTTGTGTCTATAGTACCAGAGGTGCTGACCTGTTCTTCCAGAAGAGCAGCTCCGCGCGGGGCCCTGGGTTCCTGCCTTCCAGCAGAGCCTCGGAGGAGTCTTTCTGCAGGACGGCGCTGATCTGATGGCTCCACTCAATCACCGCTGACTCCAGGGAGTGGATCAAGCCCTTCTCCACTATTTCCCCTCTGCGATGATTCACGGGTAGACGGTTTTAGTACGCACAGGTAGGACGAATGGTGGCATCGGCGTCCCGGCTGTTTGCTTACCTTTTGCCGGTGTCCAGGGCGGCTTGCTCCAGTCTCTCGGAGCCCGTGGGGAGAGGCAGCAGGGTCTTGCCTTGGACTTGGCCTGACACCACAAACACGCTGGTCTTGAGGGAGTGGATGTGGCGCCTGATGTCCTCGGACACCACCTTCGGCCACTCGGCGTGGTTCCTGCTGTTAGAGAGCAACGGGGCCACCACCTGGGGGAGTGTAAGCAGGTACAAGTTTTCCACTGTGGAGAAATGGTTGCGTTGGAGTGAACTTTTGATGCATTCAATGGTGGATCATTCAGGGGGAGGAAATCCAGGTGCTCCCTTTGCCAGGTAAACGTAGCAGGGCTTCAGGGCACTGCCTGGAAATCGGTTTGCGGTCATTTAATAATTTTAGATTTATATATCTAATCCTAACGTCCAATTGTTTGGAAAGACCCTAAGTTGAAATCAATTTTGTAAAGCATCACTTGTTTGAGTAAATATTGGTGCTTAATCAAGCTGAATTAAAAAAAATATGTAGTACTGATAAAGTTTGCAACACCAACCAACTACTTTAAAGTATCAAACGTTAAAGTATTGATTACAAAAATCAGTGCCTTTCAAAGTGCGTTAGTGCATGTGTGAAAAAAGGATTGTCTTTTTACCGATGCATTTACATAGAGGGAACAGTTTCACTTAGACCGACCGGTCTCAACATTAAAGGAGTTGAATAGTTAAGAACTGGTTGTAATGTTGTTGTTTACTGCCGCTGAGTAAACGCACTGTTTATTCGACTACTGGATGTTCACAGTTCACAGCCTGTTCACCGGGCCACACACAGTAAAGTCCATTATCTCATTTTAAAACTTCACAAAGAGCCGAGTGAACGGATCGAGAGGAAGGATGCGCGGTAGCCGTGAGCCGGTCCTCCATGTCCCGGACGATCACTACCACGCTCCGCTCCGCAGCTCACCTCCTCAACCAGGGCGGAAAACTGATCCAGCGGAGCGGAAGACAGGTCCCCGTAGACCAGGCTGTCTGTCATGGAGTCGGCGCTGAGCGCAGCTCGGCTCCGTTTCACAAAGTACACCGCCTTGTTGGCGGGGCGGGCGGGGAAGGAGGCGGCGGCGGCGGCGGCGGCGCCGGCGGCGGCCGCGGCCTGCAGCAGCCCCGCCGCGGTCACCGACACCACCAGCGTCCTCCGCTCGGCCCGGTCCAGGAACTCCCGCAGCGCCCGCATGTTCTCCTCCCCGGACACGCATTTCTGCCATTTGTCCCGTTTTAGTTTCAGAGTCCTCAGCACGTAGTCCGCTATAAAGTCCAGTCTTCCGTCCCCAGCAGGTGAGTCCTCCATGTCGGCAGGGCGCCGAGCTGTCCCGGGCCAGCGCCGGCGAGCGGGGATGAACTGATTGTGTCTCGGCCTCCATGGTAACGCAGTGTTTGCATTAATCGGGCCGTTGCTTAGGGACGTGGTCGACCTGGATCTGACCCTGGACCAGGGCCAGGACCAGGACCAGGGCCAGGGCCAGGGCCAGGACCAGAGTCAGGGCCAGGACCAGGGCCAGGGCCAGGACCAAGGCCAGGGCCAGGACCAGGACCAGGGCCAGGGCCAGGGCCAGGACCAGGACCAGGACCAAGGCCAGGGCCAGGACCAGGACCAGGGCCAGGGCCAGGGCCAGGGCCAGGACCAGGACCAGGACCAAGACCAGGGCCAGGGCCAGGACCAGAGTCAGGGCCAGGGCCAGGACCAAGGCCAGGGCCAGGACCAGGACCAGGGCCAGGGCCAGGGCCAGGGCCAGGGCCAGGACCAGGGTCAGGGCCAGGACCAAGGCCAGGGCCAGGACCAGGACCAAGGCCAGGACCAGGACCAGGACCAGGGCCAGGGCCAGGACCAGGGCCAGGGCCAGGGCCAGGACCAGGGCCAGGACCAGGACCAGGGCCAGGACCAAGGCCAGGACCAGGGCCAGGACCAGGACCAGGGCCAGGGCCAGGGCCAGGGCCAGGGCCAGGGCCAGGACCAAGGCCAGGGCCAGGACCAGGACCAAGGCCAGGACCAGGACCAGGACCAGGGCCAGGGCCAGGACCAGGGCCAGGGCCAGGGCCAGGACCAGGGCCAGGACCAGGACCAGGGCCAGGACCAAGGCCAGGACCAGGGCCAGGACCAGGACCAGGGCATCCCTCTGTCCGCCACCTATTGTCCCTCGTCAGCCTTTTGGTTTCGGGGGAAGTTGTAGTGAAAGTGTGACATTAGCCCCTGGTATTACAATGGGAGTAATTCGGGACTATTGTGTGCAATGCATTTGGAGAAAAAGCCGATTTACAAATAGGATTTGTGTCTGATCGTTCATCCTCGAGCTCAATTTGCCTAAAAAAAACCAACTTAAAATCACATTTTAAAATTAAATCTACTCCCTCGTCTCCTTCACTTAAAAATCCACAATCTACTAACCTTTAAAACAAACTTTAACTACGAAACTAACCGCTGGGCACAAGAAATCTCCCTTTTCACGGCAAAGTCATCTCTCAGTGTATGTGCACTGCAGTGGTGGTAGGTAACTCACTACATTTACTCAGGTAATAGCCTTTAATATCATCTTTGATCTAGTTATATGCCACTTTATTTTAATCATTCAATTTTATACAGATTTATACTTCTACTTCACTACGTTTCAGAGACAAATATTGTACATCTTACTCCTCTTCATTTATTTGACAGTGACAAATTACTCAGCATATTGTTATATTATATTGCAACATGTTATTAGCTTATAAAGTAATAATAGAAATAACAATGACTTCATTTATAGAGCATTTTTCAAAACACAATTACAATGTACTTTACAGTAAAAAAGGAATACAAGTAATACATAAAAAAAAATTATAAAACAAAATAAAAAATTAAATCAATGACAACAAAATACCACCAGATAGAAAAAGCAATAAAATAAAAGTGAGTTTTAGGAGGAGAAAGGGGATACTGACTTTACCTGTCTTATATCCTCAGGCACTGAGTTCCACAGCTGAGGGGCCCAGACAGCACAGGCTCAGTCCCCTCAGCTGTGGTGACAATTTATGATTTCTGGAGTCATTAGTAAGGCCCTGCCGGGGGACCTCAAGGAGCAATCAAATTCATAGGGAGTTAGTAGAGTACAGATATCGGCAGGAGCCCGATCATTCAAGGCTTTAAAAACAAACAGTAAAATCTTAAAAGCAGTTCTAAAACTCACAGGTAAACAGTGAAGGATAGCAAGGGCTGGTGTGATGCGGTTGCTTCTCTTCGAACATGTCTAAAGCCTGGCGGCAGCATTTTGTATTAACTGTTGTCTTTAGATGTTTCACCTGCTGATACCAGAATAAAGAGCTTTGCATTAGTCAAGCCGGGCGGTGATAAAAGCATGGCCGACCTTTTATCTGCAGATGAAAAGAATGACCTGACTGTTGTTAAATATCTCGGTTGGACAATGTGGGACTGCACATCTTTATTCACCTGATGTCAAATGACAACTCTGAGTCGAAATAAACCCACAGGTTACAGGCATGATCTGCCCGAGGGTACCATGTTTACAGTAAATAAAAGGGGAGTGAGAATCGACCCCTCTGGGACCCCAGAAAAGAGGGGAGAAGGCATCTCCAAGCACAACAGAGAAAAACCCGTGAGACAGATACAAGCTGAAGCAGTCCGGAGCCACATCACTGATGCCAACGTAGTTTTTTCAGAGGGCTGATTAATACATTGTGGACCTCTGTGTCAAAGGATGAGCTTAGGTCAAGGAGTACTAAAATGGAGTTCAACCCTGCAGCAGCAGAAGCAATCAGTCATTGGTGACTTTGACCAGAGCAGTCGAAGGGCTGTGCAGTGAGCAGAAACCAGATTGAAATTCTTTGATGATTGTTCATAAAAGAAATCATTTGAATGGAGAAAGTGTTTCTCTTAAATCTCACATAAACATAACAGCTTAGAGACAGGTATGAATTATTTAAAACAGAGGGATTCAGAGTGAGCTTCTTCTTTAAGAGGTGGTAAACAGTGGCATGTTTAAAATTGGAAGGAAAAACCCAGGAGACAGAGAGCAGTTAACAATGGCTAAATTATCCAGACCAACCATCTCAAGTACTGCTTTTAAAACCAAGAGGGAATTCAGTCTTAAGGGCAGGTGGATGGTTTTGAAAATGCAACAATCCATTCCAGGTTTGACAGAGAGTTTCCAATAAAGTGATTTAATATTGAGGAGAAGCAGGAGTCAATATAGAGTTGTCTGAACTCTGTGTTTATGTGCTGCCAAATCTATCTTTTTTATGGAAATAATTAAGAAATCCTTCACATCATTGTGAGGAGGTTTCAACTGACCAGGAGGTAGGGGACCAACCACAGAGTGTATAGTTTAAAAGAGAATTCTGGGATTATGGCCCTGTTTAGTATCAGCTGTGACCAATAAGAGTTCCCTGCTTCTTTGACCGGAGACTCTTAAGTGGACATCAGATGTTGATGAAATCAGAAGCAAGGAAATCGCTTTGTTTAGCCTTCTCCCAATTCTGCTCTCCCTCCTGCAGTGTTTTTATAGTTTCCTAATTTCTTCATCAAACCATTGTAGAGAAGATGATTGCTTGTAGTGTCTGACAGGAACTACGGAGTCTAAAATATTTGTACAAAAGCTATTAAAAACACTAACAGCCTCCCCTACTGTGAGGCCCCAGTGTTCATGGGTTCTAAAAAATGTGTTTGAGGCCTTAAAAGCTTGAAAGAAATGAGGAACAGAGACTAAATTTACAGGGCGGGAGTGAATCAGTGTGGGGGGTTTAG
Organism: Istiophorus platypterus; assembly: GCA_016859345.1. Lineage (NCBI taxonomy): Eukaryota > Metazoa > Chordata > Actinopteri > Istiophoriformes > Istiophoridae > Istiophorus > Istiophorus platypterus. The sequence continues at coordinate 3,594,200 of CM029119.1, forward strand.
GCTCAGGAGAGAGGAATGGTATCCAAAAGAGCACTGCTTTTTGATCAGAAATGGAAAAATCAACCAATTTCACATCTCATGCATGTTATGGATTAAACTACACAACCTTATATGACATTATTAAAATCAACTTTTCCATGACCAGCTACAACAATTAAAATGCCAGTTACAGCAGGAATAACTTATATATTTTTATGTTTAATAATATAACATGAAGAATGGCCATTCAGCTTCGTATTGAGTACCTTTAGGTTAAGTTCAATTTGCAGTTAATAACTTTACAGAGCCAAAAGCTTTACTTTAGTCCCAATTTGAATGTCTGACGTGAACTTGTAGTGGAGAACTTTTACACTGTAGTATTGCTAAGTTAACTCCGATAAAGGATGTGAATACGTCCTCCAGCACTGGTGCACTGGAGGGTTCAAGCTTCCACATGACGGTTGTTGAAGGTGCATATTCAACCTCGACTGTCTTCCAATCTACAGAAATTGTGATCTGACAAAGTCCCACTTGTACGTATGCGTGTTAAACTGAGATTCAAGGTGAGCACAGAGAAACTTTCCCCCCTTCAGCAGATGAATGTGAAAACAGCCTTTTTAGTGTCAGACTCAACACACATCATTCTTCACAGCAAAGTTCAAACAGTGGCATAGTGATGTAAAGTGATGTAAGAAAAAGCAAAACATTTTTGAGTTGTGGGGAATTTTAAACTTATGGAAAAAATATTATATATTAATAGATTTAAGAAATGTTCATGCGTTTAAAAAATATTAACTCGTTTATTTTTTGTGTATATGTTTGAGAAAAACATGTAAGACAACTTATTATCAAAAGCAGATTATCTGATATGTCTTCAGATGTTTCTGGAGGGGTTCTCTACAGCTTAGGTTCAATCATGATGAGAGTCATTACTATTGGGTAATATTTGTATTCATTTATCACAGCCTGAGGAAACAGGATGTTTGCCTTCAAAAAACATCACTGTTGCTTTCTTCATCAGCACAATGGGTATAATTTGATAAGATGAAACATAGCCTTTGATAAAGCTACTGTGTATTAATCATTTAATCTATGATGGTGGAAATCCTAGTGGTTTTATGAGTATTATTGCTTTTATGCATGAAGAGCATGTTGATTCAGAAAAATGTGATTGCCATACTTGTCCACAAGGTGGCGTAACTGTACTTCAATTTTGTTAGAGGCCCGTTCCAAGAAGTGGTTATCCAGATTACATTTTAGAAAAGGTATTTTAACATCATGCTCTATATTTGACGGATACCTGGTTTTACTCAGCAAAGTTATCCTGAAGACTCAATAAACCTGCTTCTTGGAACATGCATCATGTCTGATCTGAAACTTCAGAGGCCTCTGGACAATTATATAAGTAAACAGAGTTCAGCCTCAGTGGTAAGATTCAGCCACAAAGCTGAGTTGGGGAAGACCATCAACACACCCGCTCAGCTGATAGCAAAAGTGCAAAAAGTTTAAAAGAATCCCAAGGTATCTTGGAGGCTCTAATCTGTGTCCCTTTTTCCCTTTAAAAACACACAGGTAAAGTCTGCATTCAACCCTGTAAAGCTGTTTGATAGAATTTGGCTGCACAAAACACAATGGGTGTGTAGTGTGTTCAGTGTTCTGATGTGGGACGTGAAACAGGATTATCAGCTACATGACATCAAATGTTTTCTTTGACGTCTCTCTACTCATGGAGGCGCATATCCTTGCGGAGCACGATGGACCTGTGTGTTGGAATGAATGTGCGCGTGTGTGCCTATGGGTGTGCAGAGGGGAAGGTGTGAGTCAGTCGGACTGTTAGGAAGAAGCAAAACTAAAGAGGTTCAGTTCCTCTGAATGACTTTGAAGATTAAGATGACAGACCAAAGAGAACCACCGCAGCCAGGCTTTCCATTTCAGAATCAAACGAGCCGCCTGGTCACTGATATGCGGTTGCTGGCTACATCCAACTGGGTGACTGGACACTGGAATACATAAACCAGGATGTCTGGCTCACCATGATCTTTAGATCAGTTAGAAGAATTAAAGTAGGACTCTTAGAACACAAAATGGCAACAGGGATCGAAAAAAGTAGTTGATCAGCACTAATCGTTTGACTATTTGTCACTGTATCAGGCTGGAAGGTAAAAAAGTTTCTGATCTTGATGTGAAATATAAATACAGTCGGGTCCAAAGGTTTGGGGTCCAAGTTCCCAGAATTGGAGAGTGGTCTCACACTATACATAAATATTGTTATTTTTCAACAACTATACAGTAAATCACTGAAGAACAAATGTTACAACAAATGTTGGAACATAAGCAAAAACTATATGAAAACTATATTAATTAAACACACTATTTCCCTTTGAAAATCAGATAGTAGTAGAAATGTTTTTGGAGTTTAGGCGCCAAACGGTGCAAATAATAAAAGTAGTGACAGTGAGATATTTAAATGGCAATACAACTACAAATACTATAGTCTTTATACAGGGGTTTTAGTAGTGTCTTTGTACTATTTTATAAGCAGTCTGCTTTCCTATTTTACTCATCTCCACTTATTTATTTCTCAGCACGTGCGATTCCCTGATATTATAAATCTCCCCGACGACGTCCAGCCAGTGATTTTTTGTTTCTTAACTGATCGTTAATTATTTGTGAAACCTTATTCATTTAAAGTAAAACAGTGTTCATCATTGCTCTGGAAAATGTATCGAACACTTGACATGTGTAAACTTGTGAAAATCTTAATTGGACTGAGAACAAACTATTTGTTTGAGTTTAGGTTTGAATGATGAGGCCGGTTGTCATTTCAGTTCTTAACAGCACACAACTGCTTTGCAGTTTTATGTCACAGCAGCTAACAAGTAGGCAGGGTTTTACTTCAGCCTATAAGACTGTGTAAAAACAGAGGAACGAGGCTAGAAAATATTTCATTTTTAAATGGGCACTCCCTGATTTTAAACATACAGAAGGAAATGTGCTTGTCATAAGGAGTTCTATTCATCCTGTCAAAACAGCTGTACTGTGTAGTGTCTTCTGTGGCTCTGGAGGAGAAGCTGCGTCTCACGATTTCTGTAATATCCTGAAAGAAAAAAAAAATCAAACAGTCGTGCCCCCCTAATGCAATGCAACATCTGCAACACCAGCGATGCCTCCAAAAGGGAAGACATTTATTCCCGTTTGTATGATTCATCACATCAAGACTACGGAGACGTGCAAAAGACACAGTGTTCTTGGAAACAGACTGAGAGAGTGCAGCCAAGAGGAGGCTACCTTCATCCCACCCCAAGTGTGGCCATTTGCAACAGGTTTAGACACACTTGCACCTTTAACGTGGTTGTACAACGTAGTTTGTCTGAAGCCTACTGAGGCCTTTAGAGAAGGTGATAAGACATTAAATGTGAATATGATGTGATTTTTTTAGTCATAGAGTCAGGAGAGAGATGACAACATTTTCGAAGGGCTCATTGAAAAAAATAATAAAATGCAAAGAGGATGAAATTATACTACTGTCGTGACCAAAAAGCAGTGTAATGCTTTTAATAATTTATGAGCTGATCGTGTGACTTTTTTTTTTTTTTTGGTTAAGTTAGGGAGCCAGGATATAGTGTTGTAATTCATATCTGTCACCAGCCGGGGGCAGTACAGTATTTAGGTTATTTAATGCTTCTATGAGGCTTGAATTTAGTCAAACCATGTCACCATGAAGACTCGAAGCTATGAAAGTCTTATCAATATTTTGTTTATGAGTAAAAAACAATTTCCTTTTTTAGCATAGGAATGCTGTGTTCTTTGCAAAGGGCAAAAGGTATCATAGGGCCATCTGACCGCTGAATAAGACAGATGCAGTCATCATGTCCTCTGGTAATGTGGCATACTTTCATAACATCTGTGTCTACGTTAGCTCAAAGCATGAATATGGATTATGATATTAGACTATTAAGTGTGCACTGAATAAATGTCCCTGGAGGTATTAAAAACTTGTGGTAAAGATGCTTTCCCTTTTCTTTTGGTGCATCTGCTCACTTTTTCCATCAACCATTAGTTCACAGTCTAAAGTTAATCCAGTCTTGGTTTCACATAAACCCTTGTAAACAGGTACAGTATAAAAAGGTATTTATTAACTTGTTAAAATTCTTCTTTCACCCTCTACGATTTGCCGATCCCTCTTTTTTCCTTGTTTCATTGCTTGCATATGTGTAACAGCACCAGTATGAGAGAGCCGAGTTGGATTCCATTCAGGAGAACTAAGAGTGTTGGTATTTGTCTGAAACTATCCATCGACACATCCTCGTTCCTCTAAATTAAAGCTAAACTGTGCTCACATGCTGGAACATGGCCAAGTTTCAAAAATGCAAAAACGAACAAAACAGTGAGTCACTTATATTATTACCACGCATGTTAGCTTACTCATATAATATCACCGATCTGGGACTTTGAAAACATTCCACTATGTCAGCCTGAGGTTTCTAAATGACTTGTTCTTGATCCATGCCCAGGACGTCTGGTTTGAACTTAAGATACGCTTGGCGAGTAAACCTCTCTCCCGTCTCCCTACATGTTGTCTAAGTCAGGTAGGAAAGACACAGCATGTTTTCCCAGCATCCAGATGTATCAGACAAATTGAGACATGTATACTTCACATTAACAGGGAAACCAAAACCTGGGAGATTTAGTTAAAAGATAATTCTGTGGTGTTCCCACCTGGGTCTGACTTTTTGCTGGTCTCGGACATTTATTCCTATTGACGACAACACACTAGGACTTTATCTGAAATTTGAACTACCAATGGTCTATGGTTAAAAATCAAAATTTGATCTTTAACTGACTGAATTCAAAAACTCACAATGTATAACTGCAAGAGGTTGAGTCTTATAATCCACCTGCAAGCGTTTTTAAAATTTACTGTCTGTCTGATTCTCTGTAAACTCTCTGTGAACTAGGCTATTGTCACTCAAGCCAGACTGAATTATGACAGCAAACTATCTAAATAATGTAGGGAAGCATTTTGGATCTGCAGCCAGATGTGTAGGTAAGGCTGTTTGCTAACTTTTAAAATCTGCCTGCCTACACTACATTCCCACGACAGCAAGTTTTAGTCAGCTTTTAGCTCGTCACTCAGCAACAAAATCAAGTCCCATGTTAACTTGTCCCTCAAGTGATGCAACAGAGGCCTCCCGAATGAGTGGAGCAACTACAGATCATTTTAGGGACATTTAAAGTCCAGTCACTTAAGTTTAACATTTAACATTTAGTTCACTTAGGCAGTGCCATCCTGCACTGCCATCTAAATAAACTGGTTTAGGTAAAATCCCGTCAAACTTGGTGGTGTTGCAGTGCTCTTTGTTCTCGGCAGTTATTATCACAAGCGCAATATAGTCATAACCAACAGAAATGATGTCCAAAATTACAAAAGTAAGAAATAATCTCATCCTATAGATTTAATGTGTTTTTTCCATACAAATCTATAATAGCAAGGTTTCGTCATAGGGTCCCCATCCTTCATCCATGTTCACTGCCATCCTGCAAATGGTTAATCAGCACTGTGTCTTTCTAGGGTACAAAGTACAAAGATATTAACACACGCACACACACACACACACATACACACTCACATGCACATAGGTGCTGTACCAGTACATGAACTTGTGGTTTGCTAGACGATGTGTGTAAGCCACACTAATAGCACTTTCAATAACCACAGGAGGGGGCTGCAGTTTAACACACCGACAGCTCGTTTTGACACATACATGCCCTTGCAAAACCCTCAAACACACACACACACACACACATCTCTGAGATAAACAGAAGTTTCATGCCTGTGTGCATGATAATGACCTCATACATGTGAGGGTGAAATGCCAAGTAAAAATTTTGTCTCTCAGTGATGATTGTTAGACACAGAAAGCTAACTGGGACTATTTGATTTCAAAGGAAGCAATTTCAGTGACCAGCAGTCTAACACTGGAAGACACTAAAACCACACGGAGACCACAAGTGGACATAAAAAATGTGATTCATTTTGCATCCGGTTTCCCTCAGCAGACTCAATTGGCAGTTTAGACACACACACACACATTTCACGTTTGCATGAGTTGTATAGCAGGATAGTTTTTATACATTGGTTCCAAGTAATTCCTGGCAAAGCTGGCTAACCAAGAAATGTGACGCAAAGTCTAGTACTGAGGATATGCCACAATTCATAAAGGCAAGCATCTGTTTCAGTAGAAGCCTGGTTCCTGGTGCGTTGCCAGTCGCCGCTCAAACCCTTCACATTGCCGACCCTGCCATTCTTATAACGAACCTAACCTGACACTGGCAGGACTGAGAGCAGCGCCTGACACCTGACACATTTGTGCATGGATGTGTTTGAGGAATGCAGCGAATACCTCAGCTTCTCGGGAATGCCAGTAATCCTGCATGCTTCTGAATGATGCTTTTCCCTCTTGGTTTAGATTGAGCTTGATTAAGCTGTTCACTTCATGTCAAGAACAGCAGCATTAATCATACTTGACTCGGTCTGAGTGAGGGCATAGAAACAGACGAAGAATTGTTCATATCCTTGGCTGGTTTACTTGACCTCTTGCAAAGTTTTCTTGTATTTGTCAAATGTGAGGCAATGCTGCTTTTCTGAAAGCCTCATTGAACTTCAGTGACAACACATTATTATACAACTCTCAAGTACAAGTGGTCCTCACCAGGCCTGTCTGGGTTTACGCATTTGGAAGTCACTACAGTGAAATAAATTCATACTACCAGCCTCTGGTGTCATGTCTTCACATAAAGAGATGGCGGGCATACACAGGGACGGCATGTCAAGCTATTTCTGAGCCCCACACTTCGGGGGATGTGACACATTGGGGGGGTAAAGCACAAGTCAGTGAGTGTGTATGAGAGAACTGATAACAAGGCGAGAGGAAGCCAATGCTGTTTATCTGGGCTTTCTGCATAGCTATAATCGCCAGGCCTCACAGTCGTTGAATTATGCATGCTTACGAATAGCTCGAAACGATCCCTGTTGGTTTGCTCCTCCAGGGAGAAGGAGGTGAGAGGTTTTGTGGTTGGTGGTGGCGTTGGGCAAAGTTGTATTCTGCCAGTCAGGACTGGACCCTGAAACCATGTGGAGGTTTGTCAGAAGGAATGCTGATGGCTTTTAAAGAGCTGCAGGCCATGACTGGATTGGTAATTTTCATACTTTTGTGATTTGGTGAGGGGCCAAAAGAAACACGCTGTAGGCTCACTCTCTCTGAAACAGGATATTGGGTTAGTAATGGCTGTCAGGGGACCAGCAGTATGACATAAATGTAAGGCTTTTTTCACACATATTATGGAGAGCTAATAGAAGTCGTAGCATGTATGGAACCCATTTTAAATGGGATACTCGGGCACATGTTGGGTTGATACTGTGAACAAGGATCAAAGTTTAACACGTGGACATACGAAGTAAGCTTACTTATATGTACAACTTAAGAGTTTGGTGCATTGTCTCACTAAACCACTGCCGAAGAATAAAGCAGGATGAAACAACGTAACTGAAAAAAAAAGCCACGGTCAAACTTCAATGGGATGGAAAGCCATGGATGAAACATGATGGGGGAATGGCATTTATATTTCTTTCATGTATTAACTGTGGAAAGGTTATAGTCTCCACATCGCCCCACCTCACACAGATGTGATGTTTTCATGTGTCAAATTCTTTTATCTTGTCAGGGACGATTGATGTTTAAGTGACATGCTTAACCTACATCATGATTAATTTGCTAAGTCTGTTTCCATTGCACGTTGCATTTTGCCTCTATTGATCCACCAAATTCTCAACCTCAGCCAAGCATAAAAACTTTAATGCAATATTTCAGTTTTTTGTTGGGAACTCAGGTATTTCTACTTAGGCTTTTGATGCACAAAATTAAAATGTACATAAACAAGGGTGAACAGAAACACCCTTGTCAAATGGCTCTCTCATACTGATGAACCTACAGAGATTTATCAGCGCAATCTATAGCTTCCCTCAGCTTTACAGAACTTTTTACAAAAGCTTCAGCTCATTCTTTAGCTATTTGACAGTTTGGTTTCATTCTCATCATTCACATAGGAAGACATTTTCATTTAATTTCCCCAGATCCTAAAAACACGATGTCCCCGGCCTGCTCAGCAGCAAAAAAAAAAACAGTTAGAGAACAGCTAGAGAGCATATATGAACATCTAGCAGCTAAACTTGCAGATATTTCACTTAGCAGTTGGTCGAGACCAAAAACTGAGCTGAAACAGAGTGAATATTGGACTTACATTCACCAGTTGGTCAGAAACACAGCTCCAAATGAATGTTGTTCCATAACTTTTGGATGTGTAGATAAGCAGCTTGCTAACATGATGACTATATTAAGTGGACATGAAAATCAATTATTGCAGTTTTAAAGAGAATAAATTAAAGTTTGAGTTGAAAGAGAAGAGGGTAAATTGATGAGTGCCATCACATTGAGTGGTAAAATCAAAGAATTATAAGGTACTCTGTCAAATTGTTATATTTATACTTTTACTTCTTTGTTAAAAAAATCAGGGAAAATGAACCTAAGTATGGCTTTAGATGAAGATAAGATACAAAAGCAAAGTAGGAACATTTATCCGTGCTCTCACTAAATCATTGTTAGACACTGAAGTTAATATTAGTCTGCATTTGTGTCTTTTAAATGACATTCAAATGTGATCTTTTTCTAGATAACAGAAAACACAGGATACCAATTATGATGAATTACTTTGCAAACAAACCTAATTCATTATGTTTGAAAGAAAAGATTTTCCTTGACCAATTATCACAATTTTTATCATTAGAGAGATTAACTCTAGAGATGCAAAACTGTGGGTTAATTTTAGAAGGTTTTTGGGCCCAATTCTTACATGTCTGGAACATTTTCAGTGATGAGGACCTGATTTATCCATATGTGGAAGGGATGCTGAATTGTCTGGCAGATTTTGTTCTATGGTCCATGGTTGATTGGAATGAAAGTTTGGATTTGATGGAGGTGCTGTGATCTGTTTTGATTTTGACATGTTGACATGTTGAAATGTGAAGGATGAGGTGTGATCTAGTCATAATAAAGTGATAAAAGCTGGGGAAAAAAGAAAGCCCACAGTGTTACAGACTACCGTTCTACAGCATGAGGTAGCTTTCAATATCCACTCTGTAATACTTTAAGAACATTATTTATTAAGTGATTATTCTTCCTTTTCTGCTTTTAAATTGCATAAAATTGTACTCAGGAATAGCAGTAATGTAATAGCCTCAATTTCTGCCCTAACTGAGGGTCCACTGGGTTTTAGCCCTGCAGTGACACCTTACCTGGGCTTCATAACAGTATCTGGCATCAGTGTTAACCCCACCATGGGGCTTGGCCTGGCTGGCTTCATAATAGCCGTGTAATTAAGCCCAATTAGGAGCCAATTAGAGGCAGGATTTCACCTATGAGGTCAGCGTCCACATCGTTCCTGGATGCTCCCCAGCTTATGGTTTTATAAATCATTTCTGGGTTTATAACAAGCACACGCTTGAGTAATAGTGAAAATGATTTTTCTGCCTTTTTCTCCAGTTGAACTAAAATGCAGAGGTATAGCTGGCAAGACAAGCATGCTGGAAAATGGTGATACGATATGTTCTGTAGCGCTCTTTAAAATACAGATGTGTTATAAATCAGACAGCCTATGTATAGACTGAGTTTTGAAGGGTTCGAAAACAGTTTGGGGTTTTTGTTATGTCATGCAACAACCACAAATCAGCCCAGAGGCCACCAAGGCATACAGTAATAAGGTTTTCTAACAGACGGAGAAGCCTCCGCTGTTGATGAAAAGACGTGACATGACATTAAAAGATACTGTCTCTGGCATGGCTGGTGAGTGTCCTTTAGCTCACAGATTCCTATGATACGGCTAAAGTAAATTTGGACCTTGTTGTATATGCCTTACAGAAGTATACTGTTTATTTAACATCCCTAGTGTGCTGAGTTATGACTAGTAATGATTACTTAAATGCCCAGTGTTTGGGCTATTGTACCAGGAGTGCCTCCAAACAGGCCCACTGGTGTTTATTTGAATTTTCCATTTTATATTGCCACATGTCATTAGGCTGTTTAGAGTTTACTCTGAGTGATGGATCATTTCCTTCACCCCTCTCCACTCACTAAAAAACTGCTGGATGGCGCATGCTTGTCCTAAAGGTGCAGAATATATGTATGTGTGTATATTGTGTATTCATAGGTGGAAATAATTGCACCCAGAGAGTGTGACAGATGTCTCATTTCATTACACTACAGAACCAATACAAAAGCCCTACAATAAGTGCTATCATCAAAAGTTTTTTTGTCTTAAAATTTGTGTAAGGTGTAAGTTATTTTTTCCCCTATCAAATACACAACTTGTAATATAACCAGTACATACGGTATGTAATTTCATATTAAGTGGATTAAATAGTTATATCGAATGTGACAAGGGTTGCTCCTATAGGTCATGGTTTTTGGTTTTACGGCCCATAATTCTACTGTTTTATTCACGCTCACTGTTACTGGTTACTGGTGACTGGTTGGGCAGCTATTTTTGACAAAAAAGCCCATGTAAGCTACCAGCCAACCAAACATTAGACAAAATTCACAGCTGCCTGTACCTGGGGAAGAAAGTCCAACATTTACCGAACCAAATGTGTCTCTGGCCATCTAAAAATTTAAGTCCAATATTCACTGTAGAATATGCTGGTAAAATCAGCTGGTAAAAAAATTATCTGGCTCAACTACAAATGAGATGAAATTCCAAATGTAGCTTTTTGAAATCACTCCCTATTTACTATACAGCGCTCTAAATGTACCCTCTGCCATTTTTATTTGAGTTTCTGTTATTCTGACGGCCTAAATGTATCTATACAATATGGTGTAAAATGCAGTGCTCTGCATTTTATACAAAACTCACCCAACTGACAGTGATGACCCCCCCCCCCCGATGTACTAAGTCCCCCCTTTTTGTGCCACACTGGACTGTGGGGTTCCCTCACCTGCAAAATCACACTTTAAGTCCTGCTTTTACCTGAAGTGATTGCCACCTGTTTGCCCAACATCAACTCCACCTAGGTATCATTTCTTTTGATCAAGTTCTTCAATAAGGATGGCACCACATACACTGCCTCTGCAGTTTATGCTATATACAGCCTTACACTTACTAGTATACTCCCAGTGTGATGAGACGAGCAAGACCAACATATATGCAGTTAGATTCATAAATATTTGGACAGTGACACAATTCTTGTAATTTTGCCTCTGTACATAACCAAAATGGATTTTAAACAGACAAATCAGGTTGTGATTGAACTCTACCTTTCATATTTAATTCAAGGGATTTTGAAAAATTACATATTAGCTGTTTATGAAAACAGCCATTTTATATATAGGCTCTCATTTTTAGGTGCCAAAAACATAATTATTAATATAATAGATATTTAATGCTTGGATAAAAATCCTTTTCAGTCAATGACTCCCTGAAGTGTAGAACCCGTGGACATCACCACATGCTGACTTTCCTCCTGTCAGATGCTTTAACAGATCTTTACTGCAGCCGCCTTCAGTTGGTTTGTCTGTGGGTCTTTCTGCCCTCAGTTTTGTCTTCAGTAAGTGAAAAACATGCTCAGTTGGGTTGAGGTCAGGTGACTGAGTTGGCCACTGAAGAATATTTCATTTCTTTTCCTTGAGAATCTCTTGAGATGCTTTCATGGTATCTTTTGGGTCATAATCCATCTGTACTGTGAAGCTCTGTCCTGTCAGTTTTGCAGCATTTGGCTGAATCTGAGCAGATAGTAAAGCCCTGTTCACTTCAGACCCACTACTGGCAGCTGTACATGCCCATGCTATAACACTGTCTCCTCCATGTCTGACAGATGATGTGGTGGCTTTGGTTCATGAGCTGTTTCTTTCCTTCTCCATTCTCTTCTCTTCCCATCATTCTGGTAAATGTTCATCTTGGTTTCATCTGTACAAAGAATCTTGGTCCAGAACTGATCAGGCTCTTTTTTTTTTAGATTCTTTTCTTGTAAAATCTAATCTGACCTTTTCTGTTCATGAGTGTTACCAGTGGTTTACACCTCATGGTTAAACTCTCTGTATTTACATTCATGAAGGCGTCTCTAGATTATAGACTTTGATAATGATACACTTTCCTCCTGTAGAGTTTTCTTGACCTGACTAGATGTTGTGAAGAGTTTTTCTTCACCAAGGAAAGAATTCTGTGATCATCCTCTCTAGCTGTCTTCTGTGGTTTTCCAGGCCTTTTGTTGTTGCTGAACTCACCAGTTCCTTCCTTCTTTTTAAGGATGTACCAAGTTGTTGATGTGGCCACTTCTAAAGTTTCTGCATCTGTCTAAAGGTTGATTTTTGTTTTTTTCCATTTAAATCAAGGCCTCCTTCATTTGTATTGAGACCTCTATGGAACGCATCTTAAAAGTTCCCACAAAGACCAAATACTACCAGATACAAAATTCAAAATCAACACTTCAGTCCCGACTATGTATAAAAATGTAATTCCAAAAAGGTACATTCTCAAACCCCTTGGATTAAAGCTGAAAGTCACATCATGATTTGTTTGTTTCAAATCCATTGAAGTTATACGCAGAGGAAAAATTACAAAAATTGTGTCACTGTCCAAATACTTTTGCACCTATCTGTAAATCCTGCTGCTACTAAGGCTATAAATAATTAGGTTTAGGATTAGGAATGATTGAGTCTTTTTCTGAGCATATTAACATGTGTATAAAAGAAATTTATGGAAATAGGTTTGAAAATCTGTGAAATATCAAGTTACGATATGTTTAATTGTTGTAATAGAGGGTTTAAGATGATCATAAAAGGGTTAGGGTAAGTAACTGTAACTACCTGCTGGCTCAAACACCAGGGGCTTTGTAGTGTTTCTCCTCAGCCCTGAAACTACGGAGTCAGACGGGAAAGGAATCATAAATTAGATTTCCCTGTAATCTCTACACCCTGGCTGGCTGTCCCAAGATGTCCTCCTAGGTTTAAAAGCAACAGTGTAATGTTTATGTTGGCTGAAAAAGAGTATGCATCAAACTAAATTTGATGTATTAAAGACCCTGCTGGATGTTGTTTGCACACGCAGGTGAAAGCTCAGTGGATGAAGTCCTATTTTCTCCTCGTTTGATGTCAACACGTTGAAGGCAAAAATCAATCTTAAATCAAGATAAGAGTTTTCGGGTCTGCATTTTGTGGAATCACTGAATATCAATTGTGTACTTTTACATAATTTAGATATTTCAGTGGAAAATGGGCTCTAAATGTCTAATAGCATTTGAATGAGGTCATGGCATTTTGTCCTTTGATTTCCCTTGGAGCCTTGCATCTACTGTACATTCAATTTCTAAAAGAGGCCAAATGAATGTTATAAAACAGAACAACTTACTGTATCTCTTCAATTCTCAGCAACAAAAAAAGTTTAATTTATTGGTAATTTTATGATTTTCTAAGACTTTGTCATATAATCAGGGACATTCAAATGAGTAATCCTTTTGCTGTCAGTGATGGATACCCCAGTAGAAATCCTTTCACTGCACTGTATTGGAGCAAAATCCATTTCATGGGAAATGAGAGCATGCTTATTTTGAAAGTCATGCCTGATGTAAGGAGCACACTGTGCCTTCTCTGTTTCATGTGTGACTCCAGTCATTAAGTGTGATGAATTGCCTTTTGAATGCTCATTATACAAGTTATGTCATGATATATTCATGTCATTTGTGTAACATACGAACAACGTGTTTGCTATTGTTCTAAAAATAAGATTTTATTCTTGTTTTCTTGAAATTCCATTCAAGAACACAAGGATCTTAAAATAAAGGTGCTCAGAATGTGCACATTACACAGGCTGCAGACAGAAATACTCTTAACATAAACATGGCATCACCATACATGCTGACATTGAATTCTTTTGTGCTATTTAAAGACTGAAATGAAGCAAATATAACATGGATGATTCCCGAAAAACAACAGCAATCATGTTTAACACCTAATATGATCTCATATGTTGAAAGTCTTAGATGTTGACAATGTTCTGATTACACACTTGTAAATCTAATTTCATGCCCAGGTGCATGACCCTGTCTATAACCTGAAAACAGGCGTATAATAGTCCAGTGGGGATGTGGATATAAAATGCTTTAACATACAGTGAGTTATTTTCTATGCACCCTCATTACATTATATGAACATTGTGGATGTCAGGTTGGATCCAAAGGGGAAACAACATTAATGCAACTTCAACAACGACAATTCAGTACAGCATTTGGATTTCATTGGTCTTTTCTGTGTGTGTGTGTGTGGGGGGGGGTCAAACTGAACAACAAAGAAGAGCAGAAAACAAGAGATAATTTCTTTCTAATGTCTTTGATGTTTTTCAACATTGTTTTGATTTTGAAAGAGTTTGTGTTTTTCAGGAATGTCCTTCCTTTCCTCTGCCAGTGTCATTAGAGTGCTGGTTCCAGTCCCGGCTAAAGGTATTAATACACACTCCGGAGACACTCTGGCATCTGTGTTTAGTTAGTGGGTTTGATTTGAGTTTGTGGGAGGCAGCATGGTTCAGTCAATGTAAGGAGCAGCATCAGGGAACCAAATCCACACAGTTTAAGACTAATTCTGATTTATTACAACTTTGGTCGTATTTAAATAGCTTTGGCCAGCAGTTACGATTACACTGTTATAACCAGAGCAACTGCTGATATCTAGGAAAGTAGCAACATAACTAAATTAAAGTTTTTTCAGGGCAAAAAACACAAGGAGGCAGATGTGTAAATGAGCTAACATTTTAACTAGATTATCCACCATTTATTCTCTTTACACAGGAAACCTCTAGGCACAAACAACTACGCTCAGTATGGTTGGTCAATACTGAATCAGGAAGTCTGTAAACTGTGATGGATGTTTATAACAGGCAGCTTGGGTAATAATCTTATTGTTAGCTTTGTTTCATCTTCCAATTAGGTTTTGAAGAGTGGAAAAGCTGATGTCGCCCAGCACAACTACATATAAGCTAGATACACTACCTTAACCCTCATACAGCTATTCATGGGGAAGTTATGGTGAAGTTGGCACACACTTTCTTCTTTTACCCATCTAGCAGACAGGAAACAATGTTCACATTCATCTCCCATTGTGCGGATTTAAGTCACCTGGTAACTTAAGTCCACGATTATATATCTTTAGCTACATTTTGGTTTCCGTCAACTACTGAGATGAAAAATCTGTTTCTTTAGTTGGCTGCTAAAGTCACCAGTTAGTTGCTAACTTTGTTTTTCGGTGCTGAATAGGTAGTGCATTGTTCTTTTTTCACTGAACAGCTGTCTGCTGTGATGGGAAGGCAGAGCAGTAAGACTGTACCAAAACATTAAAGTTGCAAAAGTTGTAAAACCAAAACACAGAGCTGAAATATGCTAAAACATCCATATGAGCAACAGGACATATCTGTGTGACAAACCCCTATTTTGTATTTTCAGCCCACCCCATGCCCAATGAATTCACTCGCAATATATGTATTAATGAGATACTCCTTAAACCTCAATGAGGTTCCAACAGTATCCCAAGCTCGATAAAGGTGTATGCCATCATCTCCGTTCTTTCCTCTCTTACATCAGCCTACAGCGCATAACATGGACTTGGTGTGCTGTGCTTTATTCACAACAACAGGAACAATCGTCAAAATGCAAATAAAGATATACGAGTGAAAGAGAGGCTTTGAGGAAACCCAGACCACCTGGCTCCTCTGGCTCTCTTTACCTCCCTGTGCGAACAGGCCGGCACAAACATGAGCATGTTTTCAGTTTGCAGCAGTGGGAATAATATATCTGGATGTGAACAATTGTACTTGTTTTGCCATTACACTCCAGGCTGGGCTCAGTTCAACATACCAATAGTTGCTATTACGACTGGATGACAGCAGCCTCTCTGCCCAGTCTTTAAGCACACCGCACTCACTCAAAGCCCCACGGCTGAGGTAATGCCTGGGTCGCGGGCCAGAACTCCATGCTCAGAACAGGGATACGAAATCAGATCTAAATTTAGAGGATTGTTAAGTGGACTCTGTAACAATTCCATCAATCAAACACGCTGACTTCTCCCTCTCATGTTTTACAAAAGAGGATTTTCTACATTTTATTGCTATGTATCATGGATTACGTCACGACTGTGGCTCATAGGCGAAGACTTCTTTGGTGTCACATTTTAGGTGCCTAACTTCAATGTAATGTTCAGCAGCAAAGTTTTATTCCCCAACTTTGACATGTGTGCATTTCTCTTTGGACTCTACATGGCCAACAGCTGAACCTCTGCTTGATAAGTAAAGGAGCCTTATCCTCGGAAGAGAGCTGAGAAGCAGGTTCATTGCTCATCCTCAGAATGTTTTGATACTTTTGTCTTGATCTGAGGTGAACGCTACAAGCTTCTGGTAAATACCAAGCTGACTGTAAAATATTAGCCCTTCTCTTACAGGGTATCACATGAGCCTGCCTCAGGGCATTGCTGAAAGCCCTTAATGCCTTCCACCCTGCTGCATTGCCACTTTTCCCAGGAGCTGGACTGTCTGTCAAACTGGTTCCTTCAAAAAACATAATCCTAAAATAGCATAAGAGAAAAAGTTTTGACAAGGAAAAAACTTTGGCTCTTTGTCTGCAATTGTGCATTTCTTCAAAACAAGTTAATACACACAGATAGACAGATTGATAAAAAAAAAAAAAGTATACAGAACACTTTATTAAACCCAGTTGGATATTTCATTGTTAATGCAGCCGAGTTTCATAAATCGCAAAACTAATTAGCTAAGGACCCTCAAGAAAGGGGGTAGGTGAGCAGGACTTTAGCTACCCTCAAGATACTGAGGTCATGTCCTCACTAACATTTTGGGGGATTAAGGAACCTTGGCACAGTTTTTCTGCAGTTAAAATCTTACACAAATTTTATAGGCTGATTTCAGCCATTATATACACAGTACTTTTCCACCAGGAATCAGTAGTACACCAGAATTTGCTTCCTGGCAGTGTGGAAGGGGCATTTAGACCTTCATGATGATAGCGAAGCTTTATTTTACGGATTCTAATCATTTGTAATAGTTTTCCAGATAGTTTCTTGGAGCAAACTGTGAAATCTAGTTGTAATTGTCCGAAAACCAAAAACAAAGTATAGTTAAATTGTAGTTAGGTGTGCTGGGTTCATAAGCAGTTGTCAATTTTCAGACATTAAACCTTCAATATGTGTACATATATATATATATATATATATATATATATATATATTGCTGCATTTATATGTATTTGAGAACAAGTAACTTAATTTAAAAAAAACCTTAATAATTAAAAACTTCAAATACTACAGAATCAACTAGACTTAAATCAAATATTTAAATAGAAATATCTGTTACACACACATATTCCCAAAAACCATTCACCGAATGCACGCCCACATTAGTCTGCTGGAAAAGTTTGCTAAAACATTAGCCATGTCAGCTTTAACATTAAAAAGCTATTATAAGTCTAACGTTTTGGATAAATAACTTGCTGATGTTCGTTTATTCAGAATGACTGGGCAAATTTTGCTGCCAAATGGCAGCTGAAAACTAATTAATGCGGCATAACTTACGTCCGTAAATGTCAATCTGTGGGAAATCAGTAGTACTTATATTTTAATCCATCTACTGAAATTAACTATTTTCATGTTACAGATTATACAAAACCTCAGAATATCAGGTTTAACCTGATATATTCCTTATATATATATTCCTTGAATGCGAACAGAGAGATGGACTACATTAAAAACTGCGTCAAAAGGAAAAACAATAGGATGACAGTGGCAAAACATTTTATATTGGTGAGTTCAGTTCCTGCAACTTTGAACCAAAGATATCATGAATGGGTGAACAAACTGTTTGAGATCAAGGCAGATAAAATGGAGTGGCTAAGCTTGTCTAAATGATTACTGAGCCACTGAGCCACTGGAACTCATCAATTCCCAGGTCCTGCATGCTCATTTGGGGGAAATCACTATTATCCAATGACCTCACTACTCTATCAAATAACTCAGAGATAAGTGAGTGGAGGTAACAACCCAGTCTGCAAATAAAAACCCAGATTATAAATAGCCTTAAAGAGTGTTTCAGACTGCTGGGAGGAGAGAACACGTTGCTTTACACACAAACACACACACGGTTAGAGTTGTACATGTGCAGCAGCAGCAGGGCCGGGTGAGGACACCCCCTCGCTGGATCAGGATTACCCACTGCTGTATCAAGCCTCCACCGACCAGTCACTGTGAGTTATGCAATATATCTTCTCTCATCTTCCCCGTCAGGACCAGACTGAAGAGAATCTATAACTGAATTAGAATACTCTATACATTTGAATCATTTTTATTCAGAGCTTCGGTTTTATAAAGCAAAGCAATCTGAAATAACAGAGCTAAAACATAAATAACAGTGAAATAATATTGTGCCATGTCATTCATAACGGATTGCAAATCTTGTCTGTCCTCTGCTTGACTTGTCCAGTTTCTAGTTCTTGTAATGTTTTTTTTGTGCTTCACTCCAAGTTAGTGATCAAAGTGTGGTAGAAAAGCATGACGATATTTCACTAAAGTATGCATTGTGATACTGGCTTCAAAGGCATGCAGTATTAAGATTCATAAGTGTGGGCTTTGGAAAGGTAACTTAAGAAGATGATAATAGCCTGAGCAGACGTTTTGGGGTGATAATGCTGAAAAGGTGAACTTGTTTTTCTAACTGAAGGAGAGAGGTATCGATTAGTCCTTGTGTAGAAGACAAGAGGGTAACGGTGGAAGTGAAAGTTGTGAGAAACAATTAAAAAATGGTTGGTGAAAAAAAAGTTAGATGAGAATGAAGAGTGAGAAATGAGGGGGTAGAGGGACAAGAGGCTGCTTCCATGCTGAGTAAAAAAGAAAGAACTGAGCACCACTCACAAAGATGACTGTCCCATTACCCAGTTATCAACTTGAACACATGCTGCTTACTTCAGCTCCATGGTAACAAAAAACTATGAAGAAAAATAATAGAGACATTCTTTTTTTCACAATGAAAACAAGACAAAAATAGAAATAAAAAAAAACTGAAAATGACACCTATGACAAAATGCCTTTATCATAGTAAATAGTAATTATTTTTTGTTCGATTAACAAACAAAATGTAACCAATCATGTGAAAGAGTTATTTTCTTTATTGATTTATAAAATCTCTTGAAAATTAGACAAGAAAAGGCAACCATTCAAACAGGCCAACCAGCACATGGACATTGATAGAAAAAGGTTTTCTAACATTAGGGAAAAAGTGGAGGATTTTTGTGGGCAGTCAATCATTTAAATCTTCCTGTCAATGTTCGCTAAAAGAATATAAAACAGTGTTAGTCCAGCATTTGAGCTGCTAGCCCTCAATTAGCTATTGAAATGCTAGGTGAGCGAGAACGACAGAGTTAGCTGCTGTGCTCAAATGGACAGTTTATGGGAGTCTGGGAATGACAGGTGGATTTACTGAGGGCAGTGTGCTCCTTCAGTTAGTCCAGAGCAGAGTAACATGATCCATTATTGTCTAAAATATGCAACCTCGCCTTTCTCCATGAACCTTGCGATATTAGAGGGCAACACCTGTAAATATGGCATCTTTACAGAAAAACAAAGCTGGCAGCAGCTGTGGCCACAGAATGCTTATGACATAAAAATGAAAAACGAGAGGTAAATGTTGCTGACAAAGGTTTCTGTTGACTTAAACTAGACTATAACTAACAAACCTAAAATGAATGTGAAGCAAAACTCATACACAATTTTTTCACAAGACCAAGACTGAAAGTAAATCAAAGCCAGGTGAAATGATCACTGTTCTACTCAGATCAATGGATTTTCTCTATGTGCATCAACAAATATTCCAGGTAACGATTTCTATTAGTCAAATGTGTCTCAAGTAGAAAGGCCTGGTAGACTCCTTGGCATAGGCAAGCACCGGGGCCCAGGTCGGAGGCCCCACTCATCTGCAGCACCAGAGGAGGGTTGTTTATCGAAGCAGAGACGTTCAGGAGGAAACTATCTTCTGGGCTGATCCCAGGAGCCGGATCTAATTAGAAACAACTGCTCTAAATTCTGCAATGGCTACTAAGATCTCTCTTTTTATGTTGCTTGGCTGGTCCTGCACGTTCATCAGCTACACCTCCAGGCTCATCTCCATCTTTTAAGACTCCCCTAGCTGTGTGGTGTTTTTGGATTTCATGGATGGTAAAAAGAAATTTGGAGCCGGACACCTAACTCCCAAACGCTATCTCTCCTCCCACGCACATGCACACGCACGCACGCACGCACGCACGCACGCACACACACACACACACACACACACACACACACACAGGTCTTGTCTTGAAACAACAGACTACAATCACACTTGTCAGGTCAAATCTGTTTCCAATTGGCCCTGGACTTTCATGTGTTTAGACCTCGCCCTGTTGCTTTTGAGAAACATTACATCATAGACCTGGTTTACTGTAGCTGCACTGTAGGTGCCTTGTAGCGTTTTAATCTCTCACCTCGCTCATGTTTGGAGTCGAGTCAATTATCATTAGCGATGAGATCACTGAGGGATCGCGCTTTAGAGCAAGAAGTGCCACTGCCGAGTGGTTCAGATCCAACTATGTGGCGCTGACCTACTGCACAGCATGAATTCTGCCACAATACAACATCCATACAGTGATTACATGTCTGGCAATATCACGATTTTGGCAGGAACAAGCCCAGACATGAACCTCTCCAAGCTTTCAAGTCAATCTAATCCTGTCATCGGACGATCTCAATAGGTAGTTCGTCATTCACTTGGCATCCAAACGTTCTTTTTCAGGCGAGCACTGGCAGAGGCAGGCACTCATATTTGAACCAGGTGATGGAGTTTCATGTCAATATTTCTCATTTTATAGACTAAATAATCACGGAATTTTGCGACACAAACTTGACACTACAGATGGTGTTACTGCTAAAAAATAAGCTTTATTTTCTCAACTTACAACTTTATTAATGGGGAGATGTCTGAAGAAATATAATCAGAGATAGAATGAAAGAATTTGAGAAAGGGCCATTGTGAATTGATGTGGAAGTATATTAAGAGTGCAAAGGATGAGGTTGCAGAGGATACATACGGTATACAGTACATAGTAGAGCAGCGCTGGGAAGATCCTCAAACCAGATACTTGTTATTTGACTGATGAAAGAAAACAAATGAAGCCTAAGGTTAAAATAAACTCTTCACTATTGACTACTGAAATGGTTGGACATTCTTGTAACCATAATCCCTGGAATTTACTCCATAATGCAGCCCAGTCATCTACAAAATACATTTATACAGTAGTCATTTCCTTTTGAGGAAATCTACTTGGTGTCTGGATTACAAATGAAATATTTTGTCAAATCAAAGCATGTGTCCAAGTGTGACATCTGTCACAGGCAGTGGGTCATGGTAGATGGTTGGGCATGTAAATCACAGTAATTTGACTCGTTGTAACATTTATGCCACCAAAACAATGTTTAAAGTTGCACTGGTTACTTTCAAATTGCCATGTGTACTGTGAAAAGTACTGAAATCATTCCAAATCCTTCATAGTTTGTCTAAGTAGGTAAGCCACACCCAAAACAATGGCAGGACAGTGCTTTTATTCAGTGCGCCTAGAACTGGTGATTGTACAGTATGCAAATACAGTTGTAATCAGTGGGTGAGGCAGTTTTAAAATAAAGACAACAGTACCTAGAGGAAATTCACATTTTTAAAAAGTGATGAAATTTAAGATTTACAACAGAAGGTGTTAGGAAGCTGCTCCCGGACAGCACTTCACTACTGCCAGGAAATTTTGTGAATTGTTGTTTTTCAAGTTTTATCAGAATATAACAAAGAATAGTATGCTTGTTTCTTCCTTTACAAAACTAGAGAAACCTCTTCAATGGAATTACACCAGCTACCACTCCTTCCAATGCACTGATGTTAAAACCCATGAGTACTCAGTAATCATTACTACGTTGTTGACAGGTGCGGTCCAGTCTCCAAATGGTTTGTAGATTTGCCTAATGTCTTAGAGTGGAAGGAAATGATTGAAACTGGGATACAGTGATCTGTGACTTAAGACATATTTTGGCCAAGGGCGCCTCTGTGATGTTTCCCAGTACAGTAGATATCTCCAGAACCACACTTCAGCTTATTGTTGGGTTTTCTGGCCAGGACTCTGCTCCCATCAACTGTGTTTTCATCTGGTTTCGGTGGAGACCAAATCAGATCTGAACAGACTATTGGACTGACATTTGTAAGTAGGCCAGAAACATGGTTTAAAATGAGTGCTAATGTTTCTTTTAGTCTGGTGGATGTATTAATAAGAAACTTTTGGCCAACACAAATAAACTTCTTTAAAAGTAATATTTTACCTTTTTAACCCAACCCCAGGTATCCAGCTGACAACCTGTAACACAAACATATACATACAACTTAAATCCCCAAGAAAAGGCAATGTGTCTAGTCAGGATTGATATTTTAATATTATTGAAATATATGAACCTCAGGAAGGGGCTAAGAGTTGCCTATACATAACCATAAAAAATTACCTGTGCTTTAATTGACATAGGTGGATATATTAAGGAAAACAAATTAAATATACTGACAATGAACATTTTGCAGTAACATTCAATATTAACATTTTGTATTGAAGGGTTCTGTAAAAAACATTGTCTCTTTATGTTGGTGCTAAAAAAAACCTGCTCCAGGCAGCATAACGTTTCACGCATTGTGTATGAATACATTTTTAGAAATCAGAGTTGTGTATTCATATGGTGGAAATTTGTTTTAAGCTGAACTGCCTATGCTAAGAATGGTAGCTAGAGTACATGCAGTTCTGTTGTTGTACCCCCGGTACACACAAGTCACTGTCAGCTTATGTTTTGTGCTAATATCCTGCATGGTAGATTTAGTCTGTTTTTGTAAAACAAACATTCCTCCGTCTGTGTTTGGGACAGAAAAGGCTCTCGGAAGTTGTTATAGCTGGGAGGCTTTTAAAGGCAAGTCAACCTAAACAGGGGTTCCTTTAAGCATGGTACATCAGCCGTATGTGGACCAGAGTGTGAGTGTGTGTTGGCGGGTGAACAGGATGGAGGGCCTGAAGAGGCTATACCTTGTCAGTATAAGGAGAATGAGTAATATATTCATGCTGCGATGATTCATAGCTCTCCGTCTCCAACTGGACAGCACAAAAAGAATCACAATGAAAAACGATATAATTCTTGACCTTTATCGTAATCACATAACACATCGAGGGCTTAGCTGTAAGCTTAAACCCTTGTTCCAGGCCAAGCTGAGCTTTCTGACACAAATGGTATCAATTTGCTTCCAGTCATTAGAGCACATTGTTGACTAGGATGACATACTGTAGAGTCAAGCTAACTGGGAATCCAGTCCTAAATCAAATGACCAGCTTTCCTACAAAAGAATGTACTTTGTCTTTACCATTGGAAGAGGAGACTCATTCCAGACCGGGAGTTTAATGGTTTAGACAACTGAGGGTAGTTTGCAGGGATGATTGAAAAGGTTCCGGCTGCTCCTTGCTTCTATTTTTCCAGATTTCCCCTACTATTTCAAGGGGGAAAGAATGAAAAACAAAACAACACATTCTCTCCCTCCCTCCTTCTCCCCCCTGCTAGCATGCACACCCCTGTAGAGAGCGCACCAGCGGTGTCCAACAGAAACACCAAACAGAAATAGAGTTGCTATTTCAGTCTGAACTGGCTGTTATTTTTAGGAAAAGTGACATACTCTACGTTGAATTACAACATCATAAGGTCATTCCATACCTCCTTTTTGCAGTCATCAAGCCTCCAACCTGTGACTCACCACAAAGTATGTGGTGACGTTACTCCAAACTACCCACCTCCATGTTCTGATCAAAAATTTGATAATCAGCCCACTGACCTGATTCAATCAAAGGGGGTAACTCTTACTATCCACAAAAATCTGTTTCTAGTTTAAACAGATGATTTGATATTGCCATCCTACAGGTAAAACCGAGCAGTCTGATCAGGATACTTGTCGTGTTTAGTTCAGATTGGTTTGTTTTATACTTGCCCATCATGGACCAGCTCCATGACTTTGCTTCTGCTTTTGACAGCACATCATAACATTTGTTTGCAGCATTTGAATGAAATGTAGTGAAAACATGCAACAGGATAATGTGGCTGTTGGTACGCCAGGCTGAGACATAATGAAATACATAAAACACATGTTTCCAATTTCTTACTCACTCCGGTGTTTTGTCCAGCCAGTGATGTAGTTCGAAATGAAAAGGTGGGATCACGACGTGGCAAAGCATCTCTAATAAACAACAGGACAACCAAAGAATCATGACCATGTTCATTTAATTGTGGAATTTTATTTACATAGCATATCTCTAAAAACCTAGTTTACAAAATGTTTTTCAGAGGAACTCATCAAACTGTACAAATAACTAAAAATGGATAAAAAGTGAGGTTTAAAGGATATCGGTCTGTTTAGAAATATTTTTGTAAAATTTTTAAAAAAAGGAGAAGAAGTTGCTGTAAAAGATGATAATGAATTCCCCAATTAAAGGCCCCCTGGCAGGAACTTCCAGAGGCTAGAGGCCTTCATTCTTCTGACTGAGGTACAGAAAACCCCAAAAACCTACGTGGTATACATAATATCTAGAGAAAGAAGCGACAGAACTGCTCGTCACTTTTTAGTGAAATATGTTTAGCTGTTCTATCAGCATGGCTCCGTGGATGGCAGCCGGTCAGTCAACCAATTTGGTCTTGACTGAAGAATCTCAACTTCTGTTACATGGATTGCCGTAACATTTTGTAAAGATATTTGTGATCCCAAAAGGATGAAGGCCACTGACTTCTGTGATCTTCTTACGTTTCATCTAGTGCCACCTGCTGGTCAGAGTTTTTTACTCATCCAACAAAATATCTTATAGCAGATGCATTTTCTTGGGATGTTCATTGTTTACAGAGGATGAATATTACTGACTCTGGTGATCCCCAGACTTTGTGCCAAAAGGAGGTTCATATTGGAGGTTTTTTTTGTGTGTGTGTGTGTGAAATGTCTTGACAACCATTGTGAGCATGTTACTATGCTGACCTTAGCTTTTAGCTCAACATATCAACACTAGCATGACTGTAGACTCTCATTTTAATCAATCCATCTGTCTACATAGGCTGTGTAATGGCTTACATTTTCACTCTTGCTATATGGCTGTAAACACAACTATTTTACATGTTTTTATTGCAGTTTTTGTGTGTTGGCCTCTGAGCTCTGCCAAAACACGGATGGCCTACACCCCGAACTGTGCCTGGAAGCATCCTTTCAGACAAAGCCAGGGGGCCAAAGCCACTGCTGTTCTGCTAACATGCTGCTCACACTGTGTCTTCAGTGTCGACACACTATTCTTGAATAATGCAAAGTGGGAACCAAAAGTGGCCCACTACTGCACTGACTTGTGTTAGACTGTGCAAGTGATCATGTTACTGTGTGCACACCCTGTGTGTTTTTTTGTGTGGTTTGAATAAAACTCTAGCTGGTACACTGCAAAAACCATTACATATGATTGATTCTCGACATTCTTCCAATCAAGTTTCACTCCTAGCTCCATCCATGTATCTGCTAACCTACTACAAGTAATAAGAGGGTGGCATCCTACGGGTCTCTGTTAATCCACACATATGTTTACCTATATTAAAGCCTTTTCTTTTTATACAGTCGATGCAAACCACTAAAATATTAACTTGTAGATAACTGTGTACAATATTGGTTATTCCTAATTTAACTTTTTTGTATTTTTCCACCAAACCATCATCTAACTATTTAATCTAGTCACTGTAAAACATGATCATTTACACCTCCAATCATATTCATTTTTAAAAGTGATTCAAACAAATAGTAGATTCTTGAAATCTGGGGATCTCTCCATGACAATCGGGATGATGCCAATTAAAATTCAGAAAAATGGGACATGGAAACACTTGTCAGAGACATGATAAAGAAACCTTATCTTCCACAGTGGATTATCAGTTTGGCGAAAAATCTGAAGACTTTAAGATGTGATTGGAAGCTCTTGAAACAAAGGTGCTTCCACAGTCATAAATAAACCTTTTGTCCAAGTAAAATAATGTAATGACTTTTTTTCGTGTTTTTAAAGTGGTTCGAAGATCTCAAAGATCTCAAAGATCTCACTCCTGGTTGATTTTGCTGTAGTTAGTGGTGGTAACAACAAATGCAGCAAAAAACTGCTGTTTTCATTGAGATATCAGAGAATAATCAGCTTTATTCCATCATTCTGTGAGAAACCATGGACTGATTTTATGCTGCAAAAGAGTTGGTTAACTGGCTGAGAAGTTGGAGGTGTGAACCCTTTCTCTTGCAGCTCTTCATCTAAGAGCTTAATTGTGGCTTCTCCCTCTTGTCCCATCGCTTCCTGTAATATTTCAAACTGATAACACTGTCCTAACATGACTAAAATGACCGTTGTCTTGTTTTCAAGATGCATTCTGATGTACAATAGTGTTGAGCTAACTGACAAATACATTGCATTTCCTGGAACTACTTCATAACAAAAGTCAGCTTTTGTTTTGCCAGTTACTGTATATGTGGGCTGGATGCTCTGATTAGGGTTGTCCTCAAATGACACTCTTGACTGCCAACTTTTGCCGTTGTTTATCCTATTTTGGTCAGGATCAGGAGTAACAAGTTTTTCAAGCAGTGATTTCCCTATTTAAGAAATGGCTCAGAAATGGCACATGTAAGGAGAATACTTGCCTTTGCATGGGGGCTATAGTTTATTACACTTTAAACTATGTCACAAAAAAACAGACTGTTGCAAAAAAAAAAAGAAAAAAGGAAGGATTTTTGGATATAATGCCAAAAAAAGATCCAAAAATTGCAAAGTGGACAAAGGTGACATAGACAGTTGGCTGTTGATATGTGAAGCCCTCTCCCCATGACATCTCTCAAACCAAAAACTCCCACTTTGGTTGTTATCCTTAGTTTTAAGGAGTTATGTGATTGGAACTATACTTATAAAAAATATGATGCCTCCTAAAAATTGCCTCCCATTCCACTGCTATTTTTCCAATGAAACCACTTGTCACATCAACCAAGGCAAAAGAAATGACCATTTAAAGTATAGTTACAAGATAAGGCTTTCTAAGTACAGATCCATCTGATGCCTTAACCAAAATGTCAAAAAAGCCAATGAATACCAGGGGAATACAAACAGTTTCCACTTAACCTTCCTGAAACTTAGATGCAACACTAGAACTTCTGAGAAACAACAGATGAGATTGTTCCTCCATCTGGACAAACTCATTCATGTGGCCAGAGAGTTCATAGAGGTAGCCATAGTATAGGACGAAGGAACTCCAGAGAAAGAGACCCTGGTATCATTTCTGATGTACCATGATTCCCAAAGACAGCAAAGCATAGCACAGTGCAGTATCCCTAGGAATCAAGGTCACATCGGACTATTTCACACCTCGTGATTTACATCAAATACCTACATTCAGTGCAAATGCAGGAGCGAGTTTGGCCTTTTGGTCTTTATTCTTTAAGTCTTTTGGTTGCCTAACCTTAACTATATTTTATTTGCCCTAACCATGATCTGTCCCTATCCTTAACCATGCCATAGTTGCCCTGAATAGATTTTGTAGAAAGAAAGAATTTTAAAGATGTTGTCATTGATTATCAAAAAACCTTGTCAATGAACTCGATTTGGGGTTTAAAAGAACCATCGAATATTGTCGTTGTCTCATGATCAGGTTGAAAGAAGCAATAGCATGGATTATAACCAGGGGGTTTTATGCTGACCCAAACTCACACCTTTTCTCTTCAGTGTTTTCTATGTTGTAAGGACTTATGTTAAAGTCTTCATAATAGTCCTTAGACCTCCAAAAACTGAACTTTATTGAGTGTGGGAGAGAGAGTCTATACACTTGTTATATTATGTTTTCCTATGTGCCTGATGATTATCCTGCTTATCTACATGTCCAGTGAGTTACACCTTGCTTACCGATGACACTATGAAAGAAACACATAGCAGAATCAGCCATTCTAAAGATAAAGCCCCTTGTCCTTCAACAATGTGTGAAGCTAAGCTTGGGCCATTGGCAGTTTACTTAAGAAATCTGAATTCAACCTCACAATCTCCCAGACTGTCAAATTCCATACAGATTGAAGCAGGATGCAGCAAGAAGGCACAGTTGTTTAGTTAAAAGTGATTCATCTCATGGGTCACTTGAGCAGGACACCTTGAGTGCCTGCGCATGGTGCACTCGGCGAGATATAACAAACGCCCCTGGTATAAAAAGCAGGGACGAAAAAGAGATGAAACCAATGAAACCAGTGCTCGTGCAGATTCACAACAGCAATTCCAATCACTTTTCATTGTAATGTTATTGAGAAGTTAAACGTCAACAAATGTCAAACAACGTTGGACACTGAGTTGTCTACAACATTGGAATAGCTGTGGTTTATGCTGCTGAGAAGCTTAGCAAGTAGTTTTTTTGTGCGAGAGAGAAATCCACTCGATACAAAAATATGTGTGTTAGTTGTTCCTCATTTTAATTGCACTCCTTCCATTTCTTCTCTAAAAATACATTGCCTCTCCAAAGCTCTGACCCAGCAACAAGAACATGGACTACGTTAAAACTAGGATCAAGAAGACTGGGGTGTAAAGAGTCTTGTGGGAGCACTGCCTGTTTCCAGTCCTGAATTAAATGCGCTGCAGTGCTTATCTTGAGACAGCACTGTGCAACAGCTAAGTAGCTAGCGGTGTTGCTGTTCCACAATTTCTTAATAAACTTGGTTAATATAAGCAAGTTTAAGGAGTTTATGCAGATTAACATCATGTTCATCAAACTCACTCAAGCTGTTTGTTATCTCCTCAGTTCACCATGGTGTCTATAATCTGATCAGAAAGTACTAGCACATTGGCTAACACTTTGTTCTTAACTCTGATTTATTTACATCCATCAACATCAGATTTACAGTGTACAAAATGAGTGAGTTCTATTTTAAGAGGAAGTGAATCTCAGTCTCAACCTCTCCTGTTGACCACATGTTCTGTTTTCTTTTGGTTGCCATATTTTTTTGTGTCTTCCTTGCTCGATTACCAGTTATTGGTCTCTGAGGCTACACTTGGTCTAGATCTGCCTCTGTTTTCTATCTCAGACAGTGAAGAGATATTCTGCCAGTTCATAATCTCTGTTTAGGGTCAAATGACACTCCAAATTGCTTTGGATTTTAGTTTCTCCTTTTCAGTGTTTCAGGTGGGTTTCTTTATATTGTGTTATAATTTGGTGTACTCTGACTGATGTTTGGAAAGCAGTGTTGTCATGAGACTGATCAAAGTGTTTTTGAGAGGGGGCAGTCAGTCGAAGCAGCAGCTGCCATAGGGGACTCATTTCTGGGCTCAGTTCCTGGATTTTGAGGGTTTTGGAGTGGAGCATGCCTATCCATATACAGTGGCATGAAAATTTTGGACACGCCCAGTTAAGATTTCTGTTACTGAGAATAATTTAATGAATAAAAGATTTCCAAAAGACATAAAGTTATTTTTCCTTTAACATTGGTAATTTCTTTGATATTTAAAGCAAGATTACTTTTTATTTCTATCTTTTACAGTTTCAGAATAACAAAAATAAAAGGGTCCGAAACTAAAGTTTTGGCCGCCTGCATTGTCAGTACTTACTAACATCCCCTTTGGCAAGTATAACAACTTGTAAATGCTTTTAGTAGAGGCTAAGAGTGTTTTTAAGTTCTTTTTTTAGGGATTTTCACCCATTCTTCCTACAAAAGACTCCTTGTTCTGTGAGCTTCTTGGACCATCTTGGATGCACTGCTCTTCTGAGGTCTCTCCACAGATTTTCCCTAATGTTTAGGTCTGGGGACTGTGAGGACCATGATAAAACCTTCAGCTTACGCCTCTGGAGGTCATCCATTATGGATTCTGAGGGGTCTTTAGAAACATTATCCTGGTGAAGAAGCCATTCTCTTCTCATCTTCAGCTTCTTACTGAGGGTTTGATGTCTGCCTCCTGAATTTGCTTCTTTTTAACTGAATCCATTCTTCCTCTACAATTAAAATGTTCCCTGGCTGCAACACAAACCCAAAGCGTGATTGATCGACCTCTGTGTTTAACACTTGGAGAGTTGTTCTTTTCATGAAATTCTGCTCCTTTATTCTCCCAACATATCTTTGCTCACTAAGGCCAAAAAGTTCTATATTAACTTCATCAGTCCAGAGGACTTGTTTCCAAAATGCATCAGACTTGTTTAGATGTTCCTTTGAAAACATCTGCAGGATTTTATGCATTGCAATCCTGCCACATGATTGACTATGAATAAGCAACTTTATAGGTTCCTTATAAAGTGCTCAGTGGGGTAAGATGTGCACATATATACTGCATGTATGTATGTATGTATGTATATATATATATTTATATATATATATATATATATATATATATATATATATATATATATATATATATAATTTTATTAAATACATTATATATATATAAAATAAAAAAAATTATAAAAGTAATTTTGTTTAGATGAAACAAGGTTAATACCGCGTGTAGATATTTTAAAAAAAATGTAAGGGTGATAAATTTTTCATGGTAGATCTTTGCATGAAAAGATGTTTTTATGTTTTGTTTTGAGCTCAGACGATTGTCTCTGTGCTCTGCAATGCGACCTCTCTGCACATTCAGTTCATGGCAATTCACAGCTCTGCTTGTCAGTCCTCAGCTCTTCATGCACATTTTTGTTAATGAGATCAGTGTCTGAAGAAACAGATACTGCAGCAGTAAAATGAGACAGATGCCATCCATCCAGTTAGTACAGTTAACGCAGGTAGATTTTTTATACACCTTCACACACATAGTATGTAACCAACTGATGTGCTGCTTCAACACAACTCTTGACAAAGTGAGTTTACTTATCCATCTACACTATGTCTGGTGTTGTTGTTAAGCAGTCTTTGGCAAGATACTTCAAAAGTGTAATCAATTACTTGTTGAAAAAGCAATTTCATTACTTTACTAACTACTCAGCCGCAAACGTAAAAGGTTACATTACTCGTTATGCTACCTTTGTAACTCCACATCACAGACCTGTTTGCCCACTGAACACAGAAACCAAACTGGTATCAACCCCCTATCAAACTCTCAGTAAGACAGTGAACAAACCAATTCCCAATTGTCAAAGTAAGGGAGAAATTTCAAATTGTTGTTCCTTAAACTACTTATTTCTAAAAGAATAATCACATTACTGTAGTGCCCAACACTGTTCATAAGTACAGCGCTGCCTTCAAACCATCATACCAAATGTCAAAAACGTGACTTGATGGGTGTTAATGTGCTTTTCCTAAAAGTGGGCCCTGTTGCTTGTATGATTTTATACAAGGTATAGAAATCATATATATTGCATTGAGCATGTGAGTTTTATTATAATTTGTTGGACAATGATTGCACAGAACATAAAAAATGAAATGTTTGATAAATAAAATGAAAACCTGAAAAAATTTAGTGGAAAAAAATGAATCCCGGTGGTATAATATAAGAGACACTCTAGAACTGTGCTTAACTTATAAAGCGAGTATCCTGCTAATTAATACTGCTTCTACACTATGTTTCAGAGGGAAATATTGTCCCTTTTACTCCATTACATTTATCTGTCAGCTACAGTTACTTATCATATTAAGATTTTACACACAAACCATCATCATTTTATGAAATATGATGCATTATTATAGATTAAATTGACCAATAGTATACAGATGACTTAAAATTTGCTCATCTTTGAATAGCTGCAACATCATTTGTTTGCTGTTGTAATTTGTCAACCATCTGCAACATGCCATAAAATTACAAATCATATTGAAATGCATCCTTGTAAAGTTAACACAGATAAAGTAGCTTGCTCTCTGTTCAGTCTCACAACTCAAACAGCCCTGGTTTATTTGTGTTTGTTACTGTAGGTTGTTATACAACACATAAAACACAACATACAGCTTTGAATAATTACAGTGTTTATTACACTTGAAGGCAGCATCTTTTGCCTCTCATTCCAGTGGCATTATGTGTTTTCCAAAGAAACCACTGATCACTTGGGTCAACAACAGCAACAGAGATGACTATTTATAGTAAACTTACTCATGAGATGAGCCACCCACATCAGTCGAAATAGTTTAAGAGTGATTATTCAATTACAATTTTTGTTAACATTAATGTTTTGGCAGCTAATTCCAGGCCGAGGGATTCACCAGTATCCCCTAAATACCAAACAGTTCCCCCTCTATCTTGTATCTTGGGTCATGAACTCTCATATTTCAACCTTATTATTTTCATATTTTTCTTCCTCCCCCATAACTATCAGTAGAGTCTCATTCTTTTGGGTTTTATTTTTTGCTGCACACTACATTTCGGTTTAGAGTAATATTTGTACACAAATAGTAGTATAGTGAATTCAGATAAAGTACAATTTAAACCTTAGCATGTAATGTGGAATTGTAGTATTGCAGTATTTTCCATAGGTCATAGACATTATCACTGAATACTTCCACTATGAAGCAGATATTGTCACAGTGTGCCTCTAATATGAACTTATGAGTTATTTTTTTATCAGGTTAAAGAGTATAAATGTATGATTCACCATTCAGAAGGAGAATATTTGAGACCAGTGGCCCTTTTAAGGACACAGGTTATGTTTATCAGCTTTGAGAAGGGATATCATTGGCCCACTCCGAATCCCCCCTATTTTTTGCTGTATGTACATACTCATTACATGCTGGTGCATGCAACTTTAAAACATTTCCACAATTTATTAAAATATAAAGATGTATGGTTATGATGCTGAAGTGAAAGTGAAAGTCACTTGTACTGCAGAAGTTCAGTCTTACTTATTGAAGTCTCTCCATTTCCTACTTGCTTCTCTCCTCATTGCAGGGAATCAACATCAGTGAAGTATTGGTGCCTATACTGAGGCAGCACCTGTCTACATCTCTCTACTCTTTTATATAATGTTGTTTTTGTATGATTTTTCTATATGATTGTGAAGATTTGATGTTATTGATAGTCTGTGATGAATAAGATAATCTTTAAGCGGTGATGACTTGTTGAAACCCGAAGTGTACAGTGCGGCTTGCTATTTCCTTGGGTATGACTTATTAATCGCAAAGCAAAGCACAAGTCTAACCTCTCCCCTTGTTTAGTTTCAGTAAAATAATTTGTATTATTGCTCTCATCTATCACTTCATCTGCCAGGTTGTCAGATAGAGGCTAAATCCAGCAGAGCAGTAACATTCAGGCAGCTAGAAACTAAATTGATTTCATCCTCAACCATTGAGGTAACTTAGCCCATACAGAAATTACAGGTATGCTCAAACACACAAAATGTAAATACAACAAAGAAGTATTACAGACTCATTAAAGTCTACCCAGACAGCCTTTAGAGTCAGTCTGAAAGCCACTCCTGCCAGATGTTAAAATTTGTGAGAAGTGTTGCTGCTTTTGTAACTAAATTAGTAAGTGATCTATGAAAATAGCTACAAAGGGTGTTGCTCCTATTATAATGGCAGCTTAAAGGGTAAATATACAATGTGTTTCTCAATTTGAGCTTGGAATTTACAAATTTATAACAGCAAAGGTGCATTTACCTGGCAGGGAGAGTCTAACAAACAAGATGATGCCTATAGCACTATGGGAAATGTAGGATTTCTGAAGCATGACCCATAGCAGGGAATAAAAGCCAGGATATCTGAGAAGTGTAATAAATCATGGGACTGCCTTATTCAAGTCACTACAGCAACAGGAGGAAGGCCGCTCCATCTAGCTGTTGTAGCTTTTATCTGATCTCAGATCAGTGCATCACTTAAATGGTCTGTGTGAGTTAAAGAGCAACGGTCTCTGATTGGCGGGGGACCATGATGCTGAGCAAACCCCTGCCTTGCTTGCATTCCAACCGAAGACTCGTTTATAAGTTTGTCTTAGTTGATAGTTATCAGCTGGATAACTGTTAGTTTCCTAGCTAATTGTTGGAGATAAATGGCTAAATTGCACAAGTTATTCTTCATCTAGCATTTTTGGAAACTATAGTCAAAGTCTACCTTTGTAAACCAGCATTTCTGATCCTTCATATAACAGAATGCATCTCTGTTTTATGTGAGTATAAGTAGCTAAGTTGTGAATTTATTCAGTTGCGTCTGGATTTTTTTCCAGACACTTGAAATATATGTAAATGT
Organism: Istiophorus platypterus; assembly: GCA_016859345.1. Taxonomy (NCBI): domain Eukaryota; kingdom Metazoa; phylum Chordata; class Actinopteri; order Istiophoriformes; family Istiophoridae; genus Istiophorus; species Istiophorus platypterus. The sequence goes on from CM029119.1 coordinate 3,628,535, forward strand.
TCGGTGAAAAACACACCTGCACTACTGCACATGATCAGACTCCTGGGAAACATGAACATTATTGAGTTTATAATTATTATTTTGGGGGTATTTTTGGCCTTTATCAATTTGCTGAAAGTAGAGAGATGACAGGAGATGGAGGAAAAGAGTTAGGGAACCAGCTGCACTGCAGTTTATGGCCCAAAGGCCACCATGACACCCCACAATAAAATCATAAACAAGATATAATGATAATTTAAAATTTAAGAACAGTGTATGACTCAAAAGCAGGATATTAGTCTGCATGTAAACTTTCCCAGTGATTAAATATTCTACTTGTTGCCATATGATGATGTCTTCAGTGTTCCTGTGGGTGTGTCATTATCAATATTCCAAGAGACACTCAGCCATTTCCATTGATAGTGACGCTGGCAGCAGGAAGGAAGACACTGCCAGATCTGCATTATGCAAACCAGTATGGTGGCAGTGTGTGTGCTTTGCATGCTTTACAGTTGCTGGATTATGAGAGCAGGCAGCAGTGGGTGTGAGGACACTCACTTCTCTCCTCTGGGTAATTACTGTACAGGAAATTGGATGTGAATGTTCTTCACGTATCTGAAGTGAGTTATGGACGGAGTCTACAGTAGTGAAGTAAATTAAAACAAGTGAATCCAATTACTGTTTATGGAAAGCAGCTGCCCAAGCGGCATGTGTTGGTGAGTGAAACTATGAGACTAATGTTGAGGTTTGGAGCTCTGCTTGCCTTTATAACACAATGGCTATTTGAGTCTTTAAGGAATATGGACTGGCAAGCCAAAAGATGTTGAAAAACCTGAAGCCATGTGTTTGGTTTTGTAGAAACTGTGATGTTATAGGTATACATCTGAAGAGCTGAAGTCAAGTGTCTTTTTGTTGTCTTGGTTAACTCACACTCCATGAGGGTATTCTGATGTCATAATAATACGATCACTCGCCTCTATGGATTTACAGAAAAACAAGGTTAGTGTTTGCTTTCAGTCGTGTACAAACCCTCTTATCCTTGTGTTTATTTACATACACTGAATCAATTCATCTGTGATACGGCCAACAGTCATGTACTGGATAAGCTTTTGTTTCAAAACATTTGGATTTAATTATCATGGGGATATGATATCCAAACAATCTGGTTTCTTCCATTAATAACTTGATTTCAGCATGGCAGTGTGAGCTAAGGCCGCAGCGTTTTCATATATTTTCATGGATTTGGAACTTGTTTACTTACTATTATGGGCATGGGGCAAAACCCAATTTAGAGTAATGACACAGTTTACGTTTTGGAGTTTTGAAAGATCTTAGTGTGGAAGTGTCCTGGTTTCACAGCCTACATATCGCAACTAAAAAACAAACTTTACCCGTGTGATTTTTCCAGAAAAAAAGAATTCTCACTCGCTTTTGCCTTTTGCAGGTCAGCGCACTCAACATGAGGAAAAGGAAACTGGCCAAAGCTTTTGAATGACTGATAACTGAAGTGCTGTACATTGAGGAAACATAAGGCCACAGCAGTGTGTTGTTTTACAGATAAAGCACTACAGAGCATGATGTTCTATTTATAGGCACTAACCATGGTGCAAAGTCTGAAGTAAAGGCTCTTGAGAAGTGTTTTTCTTCTCCAGATTACAGTTTTGGACAGCAGGGCTACAGTGTTCATTTTGGCACCTGATTTTGATTTAGTATAAGTCTGTTAATGAAAGTATATATTGTAATTAGTCACCTTTAAGTCATTTAGTTTAGTTTAGGTCAACAAAAGCTAAAGATGCTGTAGTAAAGTTCCTGTCATTGAAATTTTAATCACACACATTTTTAATTTTATTTTTCCAAGCCTTCTGAGGCTACAGCTGTTGCTATCTCTGATGTGGACAGTATCAATGGCTGCGGGTGATGTGCTTGTGTTTTTTGAGGCTGGTGGAAAAGTTGTTGTTTAAACCAGGTTCCATGTCAGTCTGCTCTGCAGTCATACAATTTTCATTTTTCTTTGTAAGTACAGTTGTCTTTCCCTAACTCTGGCTGCTCACTCATTGTCATTTTTGCTAAGGTGATATTACTGCTCTCCACGGCAGAGCAGCATGATCCCCAAGAAGCTGTGTTCCCTCACTCTTCATATAGTTGATGAACCTCACGCAAGAACATTTTCATATTTCTAACCTAAACTTCTCTTATTTGTTTATGTGAGTCTGGTGCAACGAATATTCCAGGTCGAATTCGACCCTCTTAAATGGACAAACTTGCCATAAATCGCTCTGTTCAGCCTGATGAATGCCATCTGCTCATTAAGAGTTTAGCGATTTCACAGCACAGAGTTCCATGTTCTGCTGTTTGAAATTAGCAGAAAAAAACAGCACAAATGTAGCAATGTAACTAGTAGTGTTAGCAGACACAAAACAAATTACAAAATATTATTAGTACAGCTGTCAACAATGTGATATCAGGACTGGTAATACTGTGACACAAATACTGGGGGGATTGTCCGACATAAAAGTAGATGTTAAGAGGGTGAGAGGTTGTCATGTTACAGTTATGGAGATATCAGACAAGAGAATATTACAGTATAACCTACAGTAGGTGATGTTACACTGTCAGTGTCTGTGCAAGAGAGGATGAGAACTACTACAACTACTGTAATGTACAATCTTCTTTTTCTTTCGGCTTTTCCCTTTAGGGGTCGCCACAGCGAATCAGTGTCCTCCATCTAACCCTGTCTTCTGCGTCCTCTTCACTCACACCAACTACCTTCATGTCCACTTTCACTACATCCATAAACCTCCTCTTTGGTCTTCCTCTAGTCCTCCTGCCTGGCAGTTCAAAACTCAGTATCCTTCTACCAATATATTCACTATCTCTTCTCAGGACATGTCCAAACCATCTCAGTCTGGCCTCTCTGACTTTATCTCCAAAACCTCTAACATGTGCTGTCCCTCTGATGTACTCATTCCTGATCCTGTCCATCCTGGTCACTCCCAGAGAGAACCTCAACATCTTCATCTCTGCTACCTCCAGCTCTGCCTCCTGTCTTTTCCTCAGTGGCACTGTCTCTAGACCAAACAGCATCGCTGGTCTCACCACAGTTTTGTACACCTTTCCTTTCATTTTAGCTGAAACTCTTCTATCACACATCACACCTGACACTTTTCTCCACCCGTTCCAGCCTGCCTGCACACGCTTCTTCACCTCTTTTCCACACTCTCCATTGCCCTGGACTGTTGACCCTAAGTACTTAAAATCCTCCACCTTCTTTATCTCTTCTCCCTGTAACCTCACTCTTCCACTTGGGTCCCTCTCGTAAGCACACATGTACTCTGTCTTGCTGCGGCTAACCTTCATTCCTCTCCTTTCCAGGGCAAATCTCCACCTCTCAAGCTTCTCCTCCACCTGTTCCCTGCTCTCACTACATATCACAATGTCATCTGCAAACATCATAGTCCATGGAGATTCCTGTCTAACCTCGTCTGTCAGTCTGTCCATCACCATAGCAAACAAGAAGGGGCTTAGAGCTGATCCCTGATGCAGTCCCACCTCCACCTTGAACTCCTCTGTCACACCTACAGCACACCTAACCACTGTCTTACAGTCCACATACATGTCCTGCTCCACTCTAACATACTTCTCTGTCACTCCAGACTTCCTCATACAGTACCACAGTTCCTCTCTGGGCACCCTGTCATACGCTTTCTCCAGATCTACAAAGACACAATGCAGCTCCCTCTGACCTTCCCTGTACTTCTCTATCAACATCCTCAAAGCAAATACTGCATCTGTGGTACTCTTTTTGGCATGAAGCCATACTGCTGCTCACAAATGCTCACTTTTGCCCTTAGTCTAGCTTCAACTACTCTTTCCCAGAGCTTCATTGTATGGCTCATCAGCTTTATTCCTCTGTAGTTGCCACAGTTCTGCACATCTCCTTGTTCTTAAAAATGGGCACCAGCACACTTCTCCTCCATTCCTCAGGCATCTTCTCACTATCTAAGATCCTGTTAAACAACCCAGTCAGAAACTCTACTGCCGCCTCTCCTAGACACTTCCATACCTCCACAGGTATATCATCAGGACCAAGTGCCTTTCCACTCTTCATCCTCTTCAGTGCGTTCCTCACTTCATCTTTACTAATCTTTGCTATTTCCTGATCCACAACAGCCACATCTTCTACTCTTCGTTCTCTCTCATTTTCCTCATTCATCAACTCTTCGAAGTACTCTTTCCATCTTCCCATCACACTGCTGGCACCTGTCAATACATTTCCATCTCTATCCTTAATCACCCTAATCTGCTGCACGTCCTTCCCATCTCTGTCTCTCTGCCTTGCCAATCTGTATAGATCAGTCTCTCCCTCCTTACTGTCCAACCTAACATACAAGTCATCATAAGCCCTTTGTTTGGCCTTTGCCACCTCTACTTTCACCTTACGCTGCATCTCCCTGTACTCCTGTCTACTCTCTTCAGTCCTCTCAGTGTCCCACTTCTTCTTAGCTAATCTCTTTTTCTGTATACACTCCTGCACCTCCTCATTCCACCACCAAGTCTCTTTATCTACTTTCCTTCCAGATGACACACCAAGTACTCTCCTTCCTGTCTCCCTGATCACATTAGCTGTAGTTGTCCAGTCATCTGGAAGCACCTCCTGACCTCCCAGAGCCTGCCTCAACTCCTTCCTAAAAGTCATGCAACACTCTTCCTTTTTTAGCTTCCACCATTTCGTCCTCTGCTCTGCCTTTGTCCTCTTTGTCTTCCTCACCACCAAGGTCATCCTACACACCAGCATTCTATGCTGTCTGGCTACACTCTCACCAACCACTACTTTGCAGTCACTGATCTCCTTCAGATTACACCTTCTACACAAGATGTAGTCTCTCTGTGTGCTCCTACCTCCACTCTTATACGTCACTCTGTGCTCCTGCCTCTTCTGGAAGAAAGTATTCACTACAGCCATTTCCATCCTTTTTGCAAAACTACTGTAATGTACAGTATGTTACTGAAATTAATTTTAAAAAATCCTATCTGCACATGGTGATGATCACAATGATGATGATGATGATGATGATGATGATGATGATGATGATATGGTGAATAGAATATTAATATTGCATTAAGTTTGTCTCAATTAAACAGTTAGGCCCATAAGTATTTGGACAGGGCCCCATTTTTCATAATTTTGCCTCTGTACACAATCAAAATGGATTAAGACTGAACAAATCAAAATGCAACTGAAGTGTACTCTCTAATCTTAATTTAGGGGAGTCAGTGAAAATATTAATTGAATGAATTACAGCAATTTTTATACACAGTCATTCATTTTCAGAGGCTCTAAATTTATCGGTCAAACCAACATAGTTATAAATATTAGGATTAATTTTAATACTTGGATGAAAATCCTTTTCAGTCAATGACTGCCTGAAGTCTAGAACCCGTGGACATCACCACATGCTGAGTTTCCTCCTGTCAGATGCTTTGCCAGATCTTTACTGCAGCTGCCTTTAGTTGGTTTGTCCGTGGGTCTTTCTGCCCTCAGTTTTGTCTTCAGTAAGTGAAAAACATGCTCAGTTGGGTTGAGGTCAGGTGACTGAGTTGACCAGTGAAGAATATTTCATTCCTTTTCCTGGAGAAGCTCGTGAGATGCTTTCACAGTGTGTTTTGGGTCATTATCCATCCGTACTGTGAAGCTCTGTCCTGTCAGTTTTGTGATCATCCTCTCTAGCTGTCTTCTGTGGTCTTCCAGGCCTTTTGATGTTGCTGAACTCAGCAGTTCCTTCCTTCTTTTTAAGGATGAACCAAATTGTTGATGTGGCCACTCCTAAACTTTCTGCATCTGTCAGATAGGTTAGGTTTTTTTTTTCCATCGAATCATGGTCTCCTTCACCAGTGTGAATTCTTCTGGGTTTAAGTAACAATGTTATTGGTCTTCATGTTTCTGAAAGTTTATATATTGGAGTTATGTTTGAAAAAGGGCTGCTACTTGTGTTCGTTTCAGTAGATAAAAGCATGCAGCAGTCACAGTGTTGAGTTTCACTAGGAGACAGATCCTTCAAATGGCAGGAGACAAATCATTTAAATAGGTAAGCTATACTGTCAGTTGTTAGGTCTTAGGTTGAGTGCTGTGCTCTTATTTCAAAGAGCTCTCTCCTCTAAACTTATCTTGACCATCAGTATATATTTGGCCTGTTGGTCACCTTAACCTGCTAAATAACCTGGCAATTTCAGCATTGTGTTAATGGGTCACTTATATGAAGAGCTTTATTTTACTGTCCTGTGGCATTTTGACCCACATGATGTAATTTCTCAGCTGCTCTGTCCTTTGATAACACTTTCTTTCCTTGCCCTCAATATACACTCACATGTTACTATTTCCTTTCTTTTTCCTCTATGACCTGTGTATTAGTCGGGCATGGTGTGGTTCGCTGTAGGCTGACATATTCAAGCAACATTCTCTCGATATACAGATTATGGATTTAGTAAGTAAAACTTTAGTCAGTATGACAATGTCTAGAAAAAGAATGTATGTGATTTTGACTTATGGATTTTGGTAGAACAGTATCATTAAGCCAAAAATGGAATCAGTTCAAGAAAACTTATGTAGTCTTGGCAGTCTGCATCACTATTCTGGTTTATAAATTCCATTTTCTATACCAGAAATACCATATATATATATATATATATATATATATATATATATATATATATATATATATATATATATATATATATATATATATATATATAGGCTACATCTTCTGGGGACTATGAATGTGCTTGCAAAATTTCATGGCAGTCCCATATTCGTTGAGATATTTTCATCTGGATGAAATTGGTGGACCAAATGACTGACATGTTGCCATCCCTGCAGCCCTGAATGGCTAAAAGCTAAGTTAGCTAAGCTAAGCTAAAAGCTTAATGACTCATATTAGTAGTCTGTCAAACTAGTGAGAGACTACTGGGGACACTACTATGGTGACTACTACTATCTAAAATTGATTTACATGAAAACCCGGTGTGCGAGGAGCTCATTGTACATCATCACTATAGCGCAATGAGCAATGTGGACACTTTCTTAAGACATATGCCTGTTGATTCCCTTAACTTCTATTGTATCTAGTGTGGCAACAGAAAACTAAGAGATATCGCAAAACCTAGTTAAATCAAACCAAAATTATGTGTATAGCTAAAAGCCACTACGAATATCAGAAAAAACTTTTTTGTAATGTGAGTAAACTGACCATTAAAGATTTATTGTACATAGGTGAGAAACCTACATCTGGTTAGTTTATAGTTAGTTAGCTAGTTAATTGTGGTTTGACATGGCTTTTGTGAGTTTCACGCCCTCTGTTTCACCTCTCGCCGACAGTTCATGCAGCTGAATGCCACACGGACTGGCTGCATGTTACTGGTTTTCTCATGAATTCGTTCTTGGACACATCTTACCACATGTGTCCAATTAAAGTTCCAGTAAACTGAATTGGCACACACATCCTACATAATTTGGGTTGCTGAAATGCAGCCTATGGGTTTCCTATGATGTCTAATTACATTGTAAGACACGAGTAATTGCAATAATAAGTAATGTGTTTAGATTATGCAGAAGTTGGTCCAGATGTAAAACATCTGTTTTGATCCTGCAGTTGTGCTTTTGTTACTTTACATGGTATTGTAAGAGCTGCTGTCAGGTTTGTTCATATCTCTCATGTAAATTGCAGGCTGTAAGAGCATATGCATTTGTTAATAGTCACATCTCTCTTCTACCTTCCATACATATTATAAATTCAAAGTGAAATGAATTGCATTGTCCCATGTAAAGCAGGGAGAGCTTTTGGCATGTTGGCAGGATGGAGGCACACAGTAGCATTATTGTACTGTATAATAGCCCTGAGGCCATTAAAAGAGATGAGAGCTTTAGATCTCAGCAAGCTGTCAGCAAGCTATCAGTGAATTTTTTTAAATATCACTTTTCAAACATCATGTATGAGCGGTGGATAGAGTCCATAGGTGAGAGAATGCAACCTGCCCAGTCAAGTATAAGCATCAGGAGGGATTCCCATTAAAAATAACAGGGATAGCAAGGAAACAAGAAGACTACAGTCTAGACGGACGTCTAGGGATTCTGCAGCAGGAAAGTGAGGGAGAGCAATGATATCAAATAAGAGTTAATCTACACAGACCAGCATCTGACCTGAACTCAGCTTCCGCAACCATATAGGTATTTCTTAAGGAATGTTGAAAGTTGTTTTTCAGCTAATTCACCTTTTTCTTTTTCTAATCAATGCTATGACAAAGCATTTAATTAAAGCTTTTTATATCCAAATCATTCCGAGGATGAGCAGTAGCATTCTGGTGCCTAATATGGGCACTGATCTTTAATTGAAGAGGTCAGATTTTGATGTACCAAATAAAAAATTTGGAATGAAGCATCAAAAAGTCCCGGAGATAAAGTTACAGACAAATCTGGCAGGTTAACCAACACCTTTGCAAACTTTAATGAGTTTATTCTGCTGCTGTGCGCAAAATGGTTTTAAGATGTCATTATGAATTCTTGCAACGGAATCTGTCTAATACTTTGGTGGGTTTGTGACATGGCTTAAAGGGATTGAGTTCATGAGACGTAATCCATGTTCCGACCCAGATGCTTTCTAGTCTTTTTAACCTTTCATTGAGTGCTCAACATTTCCTGACCTTCACATTCATACCTGTGCAAACTATTCGCTCCTGCATTCATTTTGACTTCAAAGGCTCAGATGTGGAATAATGTTGCTTTGAATATGCGCAGTAGATGACAGGATCCTGTTTAGTTTAGGAAATATATTGCGTGAGCCTGCAGAGTTTATATGAGAAGATCAATACAGTCAGCTCCATTGACTCTCTAATCAATCAGGTTAACAAAGAACAGACACTATTTGTCCAAAGACTTCTTAAGTTTGTGGATAAATCTAACTGTATTTTTGTTATCAAGATCCAGCCACTGATCATCACAATCCATAAAATATAAACCTGACACTCTGAAACATAGCCCATGCAGCTGGCTTGGACATGAAAATGTTTTTTTTCATATGGTTTGTGTTCTTCAGAAAATTATTCCAACAATTTCGAATATTTCAATGATGTAATTACACAATGAAATCCTCTGACATGAAGATATATCCTTGAAGATATATCCTGACTTGAAGTTTTAATCCTTAAGATTAACATTGGATTAAAGACTTAATTATTGATACTTTTTATATCTGGCATGTTTTGTTCTGTTAAGTTTTTAATTTAAATCTAGCAATAGCCTTTTATTCATATACATTCTCTCTTTATACAGTAACTTCCTGTCTATATTGTAGTTTTCATTGTTACTGGCTGAGTCCCGCTTTCCCACACTGAATACAAATTATAGTACAGACACACAAGGGATTCACAGGAAATGGTGCTTGCACATACTCCAACATCACTGCATGTAATTTCATCTCACTGACAGAAACCTGTCTCTTTACTGATCACTTTGCTACAGCTATTTCAGAGTCTTAATAGCTATTCCCGATGGAAGCAAAACACTTCCTAATGTTTCTGCTTCACTTTAAAGTTGAACTGAAATTCAAATTTACTGATGTCAAGAGATCAGATGACCTGTTCCCTCATTATTTCATGGCAAATTAAGCTGATAAAAGGACAGGAGTTGATTCAAAGTGTTGCCTTTGCATTTAGCAGCTGTTAATGGGAACTTTTGATATGCGTTCCAAAGAGGTGTTAATGCAAATGAAGGAGGCCTTGACTAAATGAAAAAAATAAAACCAACCTATAGACAGATGCAGAAACTTTAGGAGTGGCCAAATCAACAATTTGGTTCATCCTTAAAAAGAAGGAAGGAACTGGTGAGTTCAGCATCAGCAAAAGGCCTGGAAAACCACAGAAGACAGCTAGAGAGGATGATCACAGAATTCTTTCCTTGGTGAAGAAAAACTCTTCACAACATCTAGTCAGGTCAAGAAAACTCTCCAAGAGGAAAGTGTATCATTGTCAAAGTCTATAATCTAGAGACGCCTTCATGAATGAGTTTAACCACGAGGTGTAAACCACTGGTAACAATCAAGAACAGAAAAGTTCAGATTAGACTTTACCAGAAAACAACTAAAAAAGCTTGAACAGTTCTTGAACAAGATTCTTTACACAAATGAAACCAAGATGAACATTTACCAGAATGATGGGAAGAGAAGAGAATGGAGAAGGAAAGAAACGGCTCATGAACCAAAGCCAGCACATCATCTGTCAGACATGGAGGAGACAGTGTTATGACATGGGCATGTACAGCTGCCAGTAGAACTGGGTGACTGGTGATTATTGATGGTGTGACTGCTGATAGAAGCAGCAGGATGAATCCTGAAGTGAACAGGGCTTTACTCTCTGCTCAGATTCAGCCAAATGCTGCAAAAACTGACAGGACGGTGCTTCACAGTACAGATGGATAATGACCCAAAACACACTGTGAAAGCACCTCAAGAGCTTCTCAAGGAAAAGAAATGAAATATTCTTCAATGGTCAACTCAGTCACCAGACCTGAACCAAACTGAGCATGTTTTTCTCCTACTGAAGACAAAACTGAGGGCAGAAAGACCCACAGACAAACCAACTGAAGGCGGCTGCAGTAAAAATCTGGCAAAGTTTGTGAAGGGAGGAAAGTCAGCATGTGGTGATGTCCATGGACATCCAGAATTTTCATCCAAGTATCCTTATATTCAAAATTATATTGATTCATCAAATTACTTCTGAGCCTTTGAAAATGTGGAGCTTTGTATAAAAATGGCAGTAATTCCTAAGCAGTTAATGTAAATTTTTTGTGATACCGTTAAATTGAAGCTAAAAGTCTCACACATCTTGATTTGTTCATTTCAAATCCATAGTGGTGGTGTGCAAAGCCAAATTTAACAATTTACAATTTGTGTCATCATGCAAATACTTGTGGATCTAAAAGTATGTCATGATATATGATATATTCTTGGTGCTTTTAATTAGGCAGAGGAGTATTCATTGCAAAGGGGGAATGGTAGAAAAAGTAAACAATAACAACAGCAAGCTGATGAGAACCTGAACAACTTACTGTGGTTTCTTAAAAGTTTTACAAAAAGTTTTACAAAAAGTTTTACAAAAAATTAAGAAAACAAAATCCACTTACTTTTTTGTGAGTCTTTCAGTTGCATGCCATTGTTTTCCTCAGAGTCCTGCATTGCTTTTTTTCTTCTGTTGCAGAGTGGCTGTTCAGGGTTTATCATTGCCCCCTGTGTTCAATATATATCATTTTGAGCAGAATATGGGGATATATATTCTAAAGCCCTGTTACTGTTACCACCAGTAACCATAGGCATTGTCCAATCAACGAAGAGGAATGTCACACATTTCCTGAAAAGAGGGAATGCATACACCAAGCTGCTATTAAGTTCTGAACTGTTCACACTGCCTTTGTAGGTAAATCTGTTTGGATGGATTTTTCTTTTTTTTTATCAAACAACGTTTCCTTCCTTGAAATATGTCTGTTATCCTTCGCAGTGAAAGTGAGGCTGATTTAACAGTGCTTTAAAAGCATATTTGGCATAATGATTAAATGGTGATGACTTTGTTTTTTTCTTAACATAAAAGTCCGACAATATTGGCTTTCCGCTCTAATACACTTTTACTCATAGTTGTTAGTCTTTAAAATTTGCTGTCACAGGAACGTGCCCAACCATCTGGCCACAGTTAAATTGACGACAGTGGTAACTATCATATAGGCTGCAAAGACATCTACAAAGTTTACAATAGGATACAGTGTTTATAGAATGAATTTTAAAGGGGTTAACCTGAGTTAGGATCTTGCTGATCAGATTTAGAGTTTCTCTGAGAAGATGTGATTGAGTGACAAGCTATAACTTTCTTTACATGTGTTATTCTGTTTCTGACTTGGCAGAACAATGCTAACTGTGCCTGATTAGACTTTGGGTGTTGTAATGCAACCTTTCCTGAAGAATGTAATGATCTCACACATCAAGCAGATGTTCTCAATCAATATTTGTTGATGTGAAAGCCCATTAGTTTACTAATTACATTTGCATAAACATTTCACCATTTCATATTTACTATGCTAAGTTGGTTTTCATACAGAGTTTACATACAGTGGTCCTTAAGTGCTTACACATGTTTGGTGTAAATACTGTTTGGCCTAAGTAACAATGTATACACATACATACAGCCAACCAAATACTATATGTGTGTATGTGCATTCATGGCCACACACACATACACAAACAAAATATCAGCAGCATCCCGCCCTAAACAGCTTGCATTCCCCACCAGTGACTTACTCAGAATAAACAAACATTTATCTGCCTCTCTGGCAAACCAACAGTATGGTGGTGGTGTTTGTTTGGTGGAAACCCAGCCTGATGTAAATAAGATATTGAACTTTGTTTAATGAAAGGTATGATTTGGACATGTTAAGAGGATTTTTCTTCTTGTAGCCCTGCGTAGCCACAGTTTAGAACATCTAAATTGCGGTGGTTTGGCTGGTTGTCACAGGGAGATCCAACTAATTGAATAATTGCTGAGCTGGCAGTAAACGACCTTGTGAAATAAAAGCAGCCTCTGGCGATCATGCTGAAGGTCCTCGGGTTTTGAATCACCATAGCTGTGAGCTGTTGCATTTCTAGGTGTAACAGTATATTTTCACTTTGATAGAGCGGCTGTGTTTGCACAGTGATTTACAGGAAATACTTCATCTTACCAAATGAATTTGATCCATTCTAGTCTTGCAGTCAACTCCATGTGGGGCAGTATGGATGGAAATTTTGTCAGCTGGTTGGTTTAAAGGACTCTTGTATAGTAGAATTAAAACTTCTCTATGGGCTCCCAGGAGGTCTTTGTTACTATCTAATACTAATTTCGGCTTATTATATACTAAAGAATTTGGTTAACCAAATAAACATTTAGTTAAAAGAGTACTCCACTATTTTAGCCCTGCTCTCTTATAACACTGTCAGACAATGGACAATGTTTTTTTTTCTGTATTCTTCTTCCTTGTCACCTACATTACCCACAATGAGTTTAGTCAGAGATTTGGATGTATCATGCAGTTAGTGGCTCATGTAGCCTCAAATTTGTTTGTGACATATGCTGCAGTACTCCCTTAGACCTGTAAACAGATTCTGATGTTTAAAATAAAGGAAAATTTGCACATATAGCTAAGGTTCAAAGGAAGGAGTCCATTTTATTCTTGTACAGTTTGTCTGTATGCTCATTAAATCAATTGTTGATTTTTGTCAATATTTTATAGGCTACACAAGACTAAATGTCTACAACCCCACTAGTGACTCTCTGAGCCAGTACTTAGCTGTAGTGCAAACCTTTACTTTCAGTAAATGCTACGGTCAGCCTGCCAGCATTCTCACTTCAATGTTAACATGCTGACTAACAGATAATGTTTAATATGTTAACAATACAACCATGACTTTAGTCTTGGGTGTTAGCATGCTGACATTTGCTGATTCCCAATAAAAAACAAAATGGGGCTGATGGTCTGTTTGGTCATAAATCAAAGAGAAACTGAACTTTTGACTAGATGAAAATTCAGGGAACCATCAAAACCTGAATGTCTGTACCTAATTTAAAAAAATACACAGCAGTTGCACAGGTATTTCAGTCTGAGTGGAAAATAACAATGAAATAATTTGCCTGACAGCATACCACACCTCTCTTTTGAGACTTGATATAGGATAAGGAAAAAACCCTTTTTCTAAATTGTTGCTAAAGTGAGATGCAGAGGGCCAGGCCACCATCTCCTGCTGAGCTTGTTTTCACATAGACGCATGAACATGTATTAGCAGGAAAAGCACAGGTGCAGTTTATAACAATAATTAATGATTCCTGCATTCCACTCAGGTGTGTCAGTTCCAGGGCCCTGATTTTGAACATGTCTTCCTGGGACACGTGAATGGAGCAGAGCCATTGTTAATTTTATTAGTAACACCTGTGCTTTTCTTGCTATGACAAGTCAAAATGTCTGCTGCATATTTTGCAGTCTCTCTGAAAGGCTAATCCATACAGTATGCATTTCCTATTAAAAAAGAGCACATTAAAAAAAACAAAAACATAAGAACTCATGATATATACCAAATACAGTAGAGCTCCAATAAATCCTATGCAAGTGGGGTTAAATTTTATTGTAATATTAACCCATTTACGGCTTTCTTTTATCCTTTTTGGAATTATAATTTATAATAATTTATTTTGGTTCTTCAGCTCCCACCTAGACTATATGGGTGTCCCATGTATAACAAATATCTGTATACATAAAAAAGTATTCAAAAAATGCAAATGTTTACATAGAGAAGTGTATTTTTGCTGCCAGTTTCTGATTCGAGAGTCGAGGTGAACCCAGTGGTTAGCGAAGGGTCAAACGTAGCAGACCTGGTAAGCTAGAGACCCAAATACTTTTCTGGAGTCAGTACAGCACTTGCTTTCAGCGGCTGCACACAAAAACAACTCCATCTCTGCTGGATGTTTAAATAGGCAGTTGTATACTCAAAATGGTACGAAAAATGACATTTTAACCATGACAACTTGTCAAGCTAATGATATCTCCCACCCTTATAAACTTGATATGTTCTCATGGCTAAAGCATGACTATAACCTTACTTAATTTAAATACAACTCAAATTCATACACTCTTGTGGACGTATATTTTATATATTTGTTACATTTTGTTGAAAATTGTTGGCAAATTACATTTCAAGGAACATTTTACAGTATTTCCTTGAATATTTCAAAAGAGGTTTTTCCTGGCCATCAAAAACAGACAGTAAGACTCGGTTCTGCAAGTCACCGACTTGCATTCAGATAATATTAAAGAAGAGTGTCAATCCTGATTACTTAATTGAAAAGGAGCACCAGAGCTAGTTATCTGTTAAAGAAGCAGTCTGGACTTGTTTTTTTCTGGACCATTGCATATTTTGGGCCACAACGATGTTTACAGACTTACAAACTTTCTTTTTTGATGCTTGCATGTCAGACTGGTTTAGATTCTCAGCATATTTAACAAAGACTCTCTATGCCTGACTCTATAGTTTGCTGTCAGTACTATGTGTATCATGGACCTGAGCCACTCTGCCCTGAACTGAGCCTCCCAGACAGTACATGACTACCCCCCCTCCCCACACACACACCCACCACCACCTTTTCTTTGAGTGAACTGGTCATAACTTTAACCATTGATTAAATTATAGCCCATGTGTGAAACAATATATGAAAGATTTTCAGTCATCACCTGCGGTCAACTTGTACATTACAGTGTTGTGATGTTAAGATAACATGTCTTGCTCGCGCCTTTCATACCACAAATACATCTTTTCCAGTTGTTTAATTGTTATAGATAGAGCCAGTTCTCCAGATAACCCCTGTGATGATGAGACAGGTGGCTCCCAGTAGATTTGTGGCACAAGTGGTGTTTCTACCATTATTCCAGTGCTATATGCACTGAAGGGTGGTCTGAGTCACCTAGAAGTCTGGTTTCAGTTGTGTTAATTTTTATATGTATAAGCCTTAATCGTTTATCATCTTACACATACCTTTAGAAACTTTGGAAGATGTCATGCTCTCTTCTCGTATCTGGTTTGTATTATTGGGGTCTTAAGATGACAACAGTTCAGGGACAGACAGTGGTGGAATGCTCTGGAAAGTCTGTTTAAAGAATATAAAGTGAATTTCATCAATTCCAGGCCTGTGCAATACCCTTCTGCTCTTTTTCATCACATGTTTTAAGAAAGATTGAATTGTTATCCCAGCAACCTATGAGAAATGATAGATTCATCTGTTTGCCATATCACATATGTCCTCCTTTGTCATTCGACCTATGAGTCCTTTCACCCTTGGCAGGGCCTTGGAAGCTGCACTAGCCCTCCGTGTGCTCTCCGCTCGGATTAATGGCTGTTTTGGCAACATATGAGCTCATGGGTAATTGGCCGAGGTGATGTTTCCTGCTGAATGCTACCTGGTTCTTTTGTGGCCGCCTTTATGGTTAGTGGCTTCCCCTGCCACTAAGACTGGTAATTGAGCGGCACTTTTGTGACACTGGCTGTGAACCGTGGTGAGGAAATTATATGTTTCCTTAAAGTGTCATTGGAGAGAATGACAGGGAAGCATGGTTTCTGCACAGAGGCCATGTTGTATCTATTTTAATGTCAGCTACTATAATCACCCCCCTGTGACCGAGAAAATAATTTGACTTGAAATCCTAATAGCTTTTCCTTAATTACATTACTTTTAATGTACTTGTCTTGTAGTTTAAAGTACATTACTTGGAGAAGCATATTTTTTGGAAGAAAATAAGGCAACACTTTTACAGCAATGTGAATCAATCATGTTCTGGTGCCATCTCACCTCACCGCACCTTTTCCCTTTTTTCCTCCTCTACCTCACTGCTTTCTCTGTTGTTCAGAATCATCCACTTAAATTAAAATTTTCAGACCTTGTCATTGCCTACCTGTCCACCAGATGCCCTTAGAGTTTCCAGTCCTTTGACAGTCAGTCCTCGTCAGTAAAGCCCCCACTATTACCTGCCTTCACCAATACCATCCTAAATCAAAATGTTTTTTTAAAACAGAACATAAAAAAACAAAATGCTGAATACATGTAAAACAACCCCCTCCCCCAGTGACAATGGTCAAATACTTGGCCCTTGGTTGAACCGAACTGCTAACCCCCTGTTTTGACAATACAAAAGGATCTGTGACCCTCATTAAGGCGTCAGTATGCTTCAACAGATCAACAGCGCCCCCCTTGTACACACACACATACACACACCTTTCCAATTTTGAAGTGGAGGGAGCTGTGTTCAACAACTTCTGTAGCTTTATGAAACCTACAAACTGACAATAATGTCCACTTAACACATTGATTTGTCTGGGTGTGCAGAGGGTATAATGTGGGCAGGATTTGAACCTCTTTCTGAGGCTCTCTTTTTTCCTCACACAGCTATTTCCATGACTTTTCATCCAACCCTCCATTCATTAGCTATATCGCTTAACCTTTTGAGGTTTGTGGGGGAGGGCTGGGGCCCATCCGACCTCTCATTGGCCGAGAAGCAGGGTACAGGCGGACGGGTTGCCAGTCTATGACAGGGCTGACACAGACACCATTCACACTCACATTCATGCCTATGGGAATTTTAGAGTCACCAATTACCCTAACTCTGCATGTCTTTGGACTCTGCTGCAGTTCTGCAGGTCAACCCACGAAAGCACAGGGAGAACATACAAATTCCACAGAGAAGGTGAAATTCCTTTGATGAAAGATTGTCAGAAAGTATGCATTACAATCACTCAAGCCTTTGAAAACGATGCATGAAAGGGAATTTACAGATTATACATTCACAAGGTCAACATACAGACTGAATGGAAGAGGAATAATTAAATTACTGCATCTGCAAGACACACATCAGGACATGCAGATGAGAAACTCACCGAACCCTATCAGAAATCCCCTGGGCAAAAGTACCAGAATAAGATTGTTCCATTGTAATGAGAGATTTGTGATGTTTGGGTACATGATGTGCCTGTAATAACAATCTAATTGGGAAGAGGCCTTGGGTTCTCCTGGTTTGAATCCCTTCAGTCTAACTCTGCCTTAAGCAGCGTGGTTACATAGATCAAAATAACAGGGCTGAAGAAGACCAAAGTAAAACTGTCAAGAATGGGCAGTGGTCTGGATGAATGGACATGGACGAGGCTGTGAATTCTTCCACTGGGTAATGGCCTTGTTGTCTGTATCCTAGAACAGATTGTACATGAAATCCATCACTCAGAGGGAGAACAATGTGTATAATTCCTAAAAGACACAAATCTGTCCTTTTCAAATGGATTCTGTGTCACTTTTCCTTCTTGGGTATATTGATAACAAAGCAGAAGAATAATTTCCTCCTGGCCCTGAAGGTTACAAAAGATGCTCTCAGTACATATACTTGTAGAGTATAAAGAGATAATGAAAATTGGAGGTTATTGCTGTTGTTGTTGGCTCTTTCTTCTAACAAAGTACTTGATGCTGTCATTAGAGTAGCTGAGAGAAATAGCATGACTTCATATCAGCGTCATTTCCTTGGAAAGGTTTGTAGTCCTCTTATCACATGGGAAAGAATTATGTTTACAGGATCTATTAAGCCATGCAGACTAGAGTTGTTTCTTCAGTGATTCAGCAACTTAAAGGAGTACTATACATCATGAAATATAGGTTATTATTTCACCATTCAGCCAGGGTATTTTGATATGAAACCAGAATACAGCTGATGAAAAACACTACATCTTAATCATTTCAGTCCCTTGGCTTATTGAAAGATTTATATCTGCTGACCTCTTGTTCATTCTTCCAAGAAACATAAAAGAATATGCATGTGGAGAGTGTGTGTGAGTGTCTTAAGTCTCTGTGTGTTTTTGTGTTTGCTTGTGCAAGATAGTAAAATCAGATGGCTTGCAATGCCCTCAAGCAATTAAGTTCACACCTATTCAAACAAGCAGACTTCTAGCTAGCAGTACCCTCCTTTGTTTCCTCTCTTAAGTTGTCTGATATGACTGCACCAGCTTCAAACCTTGGATCCACATGGGTGGGTAACAGGCCAAGGTTTTCAGCTCTCAGGTCTTCTTCAGCTTAAAATCTTCTTCAGCTTTCTGCAATGTTGCCAGTTCCCTGTTGTACCCTGTCCCAGAAGCCACTGGGATTGACAGAGCAGTTGGCGATCTGTGGGATCCACATTAACTGTGTGAACATTCTTGTCGTGCTGTTCTGGTGTATTTATTGGCTGCATGATTACATGCATCTTGGCAGTTTGTTGCCCCACCAGAGAAAAAAAGGAGAATGCGTCCAAGCATCATAATTTACAGGGTCATTTCGAGCTTTCAGGGGCCGTGCTTCATTGCTTGATGCACTGTCAATCAAAGGAAGAAACTAAACAGATGGAGGCTGTTGTCAAATCCAACTCAACTTGTTCTGATGGGATATGCTGAATTTGATGGTGGTTATGATAGGGCAGTCACAATTTTGTACATAAAATATAAAGTTTACAGTATTTAAATACATCCAGTGGCAACTTAATCAGGTAGACCTATTCAGTCTTTAACTCTACCTTCTGATTTTGTCGAAAATTTGTGCGTTCAATCATATGTTTATGATTGCTGTGTGTTACCAAGTTATATCTGGAGGTGCAACTTAACATTATAGCAATCATAAAAGTAGACTTTATGGTAGTTGTATTGGATTAGATTGCAACAAGGTGTATGGTGACCATGTTAAGCATTATTATCACTGTATATCTCTTTTTAACAGACGGAGGACACCAGGCTGTGG
Organism: Istiophorus platypterus; assembly: GCA_016859345.1. Taxonomy (NCBI): domain Eukaryota; kingdom Metazoa; phylum Chordata; class Actinopteri; order Istiophoriformes; family Istiophoridae; genus Istiophorus; species Istiophorus platypterus. The sequence goes on from CM029119.1 coordinate 3,647,870, forward strand.
TTTCAAAAAGGAATGCTGCGACAGCCAGGGAGCAGGTGAGATTTCTGTCACCCTCACATCTCCTTACATACTTTTTTCTTTGTTGTGTTAGAATAGAATTATTGAAAAGGTGACATGCACACGAACTGAGCTTCAAAAGTGTTAGTTTAGTGCATTTTTTATAGTTATGGGTTAAACAACAGATTTGATTAAATCATGCTATGCAATTGTTTTAATTTCAGTTGACCAATTCAGTTAATTCAGCGTAAGTCAACAAATCTGGTAATTCATATGGTGATGTTCAGACTGATGTAAGCACTGGATCGAAAGCAAAGCCTCCTCATTAATTCCGCTAAAAAAGCAGTATCAGAATGGTGGAGTGCCAACGCTAAAGGACCGGGTCAGTTTTACTTGAAGCGAAATGCATCATCCTGCAGCACACTGCAATGTCCACCTGAATATGTACAAGCATGGTAAATTAATTTGTAACATTAAAACAATATTTACTACTGTTCACCTCATGATTGGTTAGACTGAGGTTAAGATGATTTTTACCAAAATAGTTTTACATAGTTGTCTTACACTATTAATGTGCAGTGTTTTAGCATCTTATAAATCTTAAAGTTAATGTATGTATTCCCTAAACTGGATTTCCTGGATCATATTTTATCATCTCATCATCTCAGTGATGATGAGATTAACGCAATGCTTACTGAACATCTGCTAGTTCTTTGATTTGGCTGAAGGTGAAGACTTGCCTTATTTATGATATCAGGACTGATTGAGTTAATTGCCCAGTAACATAGCATTCTTGCTAAACAGAGGAGTGCATAGATCACAAATTTGGCCAAGTTAAGACAGGCGTTCTTTAACTTTGAATATTTCTACATTGAATGAATTAGAATCAAAACAGACCAATGTAATCCTGGGCCAGTTACTGACCCAGCACATTTTCCCACTGATGTAAATGAATTTTATTTGCAGGAGATGTTGTGAGTATCCAAGTGGGCTTTAGATTAGGTAACATGAAACTTTAAATTTGTTGTAGAAACAAAGCCATTAAATGTTTGGAAGATCGTGTCATCAGCTAAGTGTTTGCTGAATCCTTTGGATCAAACGGTGTTGAATTGGTTAGACACATAAAAGTCAAAGTATAACTGAGCTTTTCAGATATAGTTTGGCCCTTCATGGCTAGATGTTTTTTTTCTCAGTGTGATTGATAAAACTAACTGTCAGCTTTCAGTCACTTCATCTATAGCTTTTGATAATAACTGTTCTATAATGCTCTTGGTTATACTTAAACATTCCATTGAGACCACAACTCTCAATGTAAACAACTTTATTACCCCAAGATAATCTTATTTTCCCATTGCAACCACTATAGGTACCAGTGCTATGGTTGTACATTTGGTCCCATGTGAAATTCAGTGAGAGTTATATAGACAAAAAAAGCTCTGACACTCATGTGATCTCACAATGAGGATTTTATGGCTAGCCTGCAGGGATTTAAACATTACTGGCTCTAATGAAACGTGACTATGTACAGTTTTCCTCCCCATAAAAGTTCCCTCCCAAAATACCATAGTACATATCAATCTACAGGAGCTGTTGTCTCTGGTATGGCTATGACTCTCAGTAAGACTTTTGCAGGCCTGCTGTGTTTGTTACCTGCTCGATGGTGTGCCTTTTGTCTGTATGAGAAAGAGCTCATGGTGGTGACATTTATTGCAGTCTGTCACGGGGAAGCTCATGGACAGGGAAGCTTTTTACTGTCATGCTTAAGCAGCATAGGGCTAAATTTCCAAACAGCCTTTTGTCAAACTAGTGTCACATCAAACGAGTGTCACTCAAACATCCCTCTGGTTTCTGTAGTTGTGTTTTATGTTTTATGTTTTTTTTTTGTTTTGTTTTTTTTTTCATTTTCATGGAAAGATACCTTGGAGATAAGAAGTACGTATGAGACCCCTTGCCCAGACACACATATGCATACCCCATGTGGCCACCCAATCTTACCTCATCTCATGGCACCTTCATGTTGTCAGTTTAGAGGCACTTTGGATCTCATGCCAGCATTGTTTCATGACCTCAGAACATTTAATACCTTTTACTGACAGCAGATTACTCTGTTTACAACCTCCTGGGTCAAAGGGTAAACACAGAGGTTAAACAGAGGTCACACTTTGGTTCCCAGAACGATATACTGAGCCATACAGCTACATGATGAGGGATTCTTTTGAATAACAAATTCTGAAAAAAACAGCCAGCGCATGTCATGAGATCACAGCATCTCAGAATCTTAGAAGGGATTAACATCTGAAGATATCCCTTCTTTCTTTAATTCCTCTGCTCAGGGTGATTGCTTGACCCATGATGGAGGGGAGGACTCGCTGTCAGTGATGTCCATGTGCATAGCATTTTATGTCAGAATGGAATGGGTTGAAGGGATCAAAGAAATGAGTGAGAGGTAGGTAGTGGGTTTAGGGTACTTAAGAATCTTTACCAATTTTTTTCAGGATAAAATTTCCCTATGTAGTGCCATATATGGAAGCTTCAGCTGCTTCTTTAAGTTAAAGATGAAATTAGGGTAATACATTGGGAACATTCTTTTGACATATCTTATTCAAAAATACTCAAAAGCAAAGCGAAGTCTCTTTTTAGCTTTCTCGTAGGGATGTGTGCACAGCCTTAACATTGCTGTATTGAGGGATAGATAGGAGACTACCTTTTGTGTTTTATTGAGCTGTATCAGAGATTTTGGATTGGAGGAGTATGATATACAGACTTATAAATAGGAGTAATTGGTGCTCCATAGGGATATGAAATGCAAGTGCTCTCTCTATATTTAACAAAGACTTAATGCTAATAAAAAAACCCATTCTAAATAATAGCTCTGGGACATTCCTGTCTAGGGAAAATGTATATATGAAAAGTCACAGAAATGCTCAAGTGGAAGTATGTTTTTGCTCTGTATGAGAATAAGTGAAACAGAAGAATCCTCATTGCCAGTCAAGATCTTGGCTGAATCACAGGTTTGCAGTTGTGACCCATGAATTATGTAAAAACATAAAGACAAAAGACAAGACGTACCTAGTCAAGAAAGGAACGGAGTAATGAAGTTCAGGTGGTGGGATAAAGCCCCACTTTTTGCCTACCTCTAGGCTGTGGGAGAAAAAAAGAGACACGAGGCTGAGTTTAGAACAAAGTATTTCAGTTTGATGCCCGTAAATTCCCTGTTGAAAGAAAAAGTCATGCAGAAGTTCAGCTTAGTCAGAGACAAGCTCTGCAAAGAGATAAGACGCTGTGCTGGCAGGTGATCTTCAAACAGCTCTGGATTCCACTCGGCATGCAATCAAAGTGTTAATGTTTTTTATCCTGCATTTTGGTGGCAGAGGGAGTTGGAAAAAAAAATACATCTGATTCCAGGCAACCAAACTTGAGCTAAACATGAGTTTTTCTTGCCATAATTCACTGCTTCTGTGGTGTTCATATCTATTCAGTAAAATATTATCAGCCAAATCAAAAACACAGAATTGAATATCTCGATGTAAAATATGATTGGTTAAAATGGAGTGTTAAAAGCAATATAAAGCTTTATAGTTTTTCTTTTATAGTTTTTTTATTGGCCTGTACCAGTTTGACTCCTTAAAAGATCATGAGAAATCCATAATGATAACTAGATATTTTGGCTTAAGTAGAAAATGCTCTTACACCTCTGCCAAGAAGGCAGTTTACTGAGGACTGATGGTTAAAATCTGTAATTCTGGAAGCGTAAATTCAGAATGAAGTCCTGACTGGAAGGAAATATTAATTACCTTTAACCAGTTTTGAGGCTGTTATGCAGTGTCCTGATTGTTGGAATGAATTTGTCCCCATTCTTGCACGAAGATACAGCACAAGCTGCATTCCACTCATGAAGGATAGGAAACCTTTTAATCTTCACTGGCTACTGCAGTTCAGAGCACAACCAGTGAAGCAAGCATGGCTTTGTCAAATAAGTTATTAAATAATACCCAATATAAGGTTCTCTGCAAATATTTTAATTGCAAGTACGTTTTGACAAATAAATAACTGAACAATATATACAGCTCTAGCTCTTTTTTTGGCATCAATCACACTTTTTGCATCTGTCCTAGCTGGTTCTACCACAGCAGCATTGTGTTGTCCTCTCCCTCCTCTTCCTCTCCTAAATCTCTCACTTCATTAGCTAAGCTATCTCCCCCTGACCCTCTCTTGCTGCTTAATCTGTGACAGCTGTTCTGGTTGAAACCTGGAAATATTAAAAATAATAATAATGATAATAATTGCATAGTTAATCCCACTGGACGAACTATTCAACTAATGTATCTATGTACTCGGTTTTGTTAATATCTCTGAGCCAGAGTCTCTGAGTCTTTGCACCTCCTCAATTTCAAGCACTTTTGAGTCTTTGAAAATATTCTTGGCTGGACTGCAACAGCTGGGCCAGCCCCATAAACACGAGTGTGATTTAGTGAGTCAGTGTATGCATGATAAAGTTACACCACTGGTCAACTGAATGCTGTATCTACGGGTAAAGGCACACCGTTGGACAAGTGTTGGAGTTTCCCCATTGGCTGCTAATAATTCAAAGTAATTTGGTGTAAACGGTTTCTCTTGCATTAGCAAGTGGGCATTTACAGACAGTTTTGGCAACTTAGCACCTTTGTCAATAGATTTACCAAATTTCCACACCCTTGTGAATGAGCTTCTTACTTTCTCCCTGAGTGATCATTTTACAAGTTAATATAGATGAATTCAAATCACGGTCGTTGTCTTTAACTTATCTGTTTGGTGATTTTGTCCGACGATGTCGTGGTTATAAAATCAGGATTTTAGCAGCAGAGCAGCGGCTTGGAAAAGACTTGGAAGTGACTTCTGGTTATCATGTTGTCTTAATAGTTAATAGTAGGAGAGAGGCAAACAGGTTAAGACCAAGCCAGTCATATAATAGGTTTTGATAGAGTTTTGTTCAGTATTCACCCCCTTGTTTATCTCACTATTCTTTAACTCCCTCTCTTTTGTTTTTAATTGTTTAATTGTCTTTTAAGTGTACCTAATTTTTTTATCTTCCATTTTTTGACGTTATTTTATAAACAAGATTTGCTACTTTCCATTGAAAATAGTTAGCAACACTGATGCTTTATTGTTTTATTGTTTAACTTTATTGTGTCATGCCTAACACTTTGCAGATGTGTGATTTAACATCTCCTTTCTCATAATATTGAATAAATTACAACCCCTACTCAAGTATTCTTCTGAAAAAAACGTTGACTGCAGCTTTTTAGCTATCTTTAAAGGCTGGGGCTCAGTTTAACCACCTCTATTCTTGGGTATGCCAGTAGGCTACATTGTCCCGTCACTGCTCTCGTCCATGTTCACATCAGATACGCTCGATTTTGATTATCTAACTGATTGTATTATGTATCGTTGTATTCACTTAGATTTTGCCTAATAGTCTTATACTTTTACATTTTCACTCCATACTGAGGTAAATAGCTGATTATAGGCATTAGCTGAGTGTGACTGTGGTTTATCTTCAGTCGATTTTGTATGCTCAACTCTCTGAGCACTAGCTGCTGGCCATCAGGTGTCACAGCTGCCTCTTTCTACCCTCTTTATACCCTTGCATTACAGGGCTGCTCCCTGTGGCAGAATGAGACTACTTTCTCAGCCTGTACAGACTGTGCCGCTTCTCTTTAAAATGAGGGTAGAGCTGCATTTTAAAGCATCAGGTGTAGTTATCTTTGGCCACCCACATTTCAGTGAAAATTACTTTAACTGGGCCCAATTTAAAACATTCTAACACCCTACACTTCAAACAAACTGTTTGACAGCCCTAAGAATACATCAAAAACAAGTTGTGTATCACAGTAAAAGGCCAACATCGTGAAGTTTTCTCCATGTTATCTGCCTGCCAAAGCTTTCTCAGTTGTATTATCTTGGAATACAGTCTGGGAATCACTCCAGCTTGTGTTTTTGATTACTTTAAGCTAAGACTGCTGAGAGCAGTACAGGATCTGAGGCCCCAAATCATTTTAATGCCCCACCTCTAACCTCTGAACTCTTGGTCTTGACCTGCACCCCAAGGTTCCCTGAAACCGCACATACGAGATTAAAGAGGATTCCCTCCATCAACGACCTTCTGTTTCTGTTTTGTTACTATTTTGAGGATAATCTCTGCTCATATTTCAACTTTTCCCTTAACAGTGACAGGCTCTAAAGTCCAGATAATGTGGCTGAGAGGGGGGCTGTGTCATAAAATGGACTATTTGGCACAAAATCTGTCAATTTCTCTGAGAGTTTTATTCTTCTTGTGTGTCTCGGGAATGATCTTAGAGCATCAGCGGGTGAAATGCTGCCCACCCATGGAGGCCCTTCTTGTGGGGAGAAGCCAGCAGCGTTGTCTCGTCTCTGGATCTCTGAGCTGTCCCCGTGTAAACAGCCTCTCTGCAGTGGGAGGAGGCAGATGCAGCAAACTGTATTACTCCAGCTGACAAAGCCATTCACTTCTGAAGAATGCAAATTTAGACTGTGAACGCTCCCTTTGCTTTATCATGCTGGACAAATAGTGTTGAGTTATTGGGAGGATTATGAATAACTTTTTTTCTACAGTGGAAAAAGGGAGATGTGGCCAAGTCAGAGTCATCAGAGGTCCCTAAAATAGAGTGCAGTCTGAGAATGAAGCAGAGAAAGGTGAACAGTGCTGGCTGGTTTGCTTCGGTTAACTGGATTCTGCTTCAGCACCCCCCAAAAACCTGATTCATTTCAGTGGACTCCTCATTTTTCCTTGGTGGATATAGCCTGTTGGGGTTTTGAGAGATGCTTCAGCTTTGTAAGTTGTGAAGCATTATTGTTTTCTTTTAATAAATGGTCTTTTGTGTGGTGTTTAATGTAAATGTTTTTGTTGAAGTGTGCTGCGTGGGTGTGTGTTTACTTTGGCAATAATGGCTAGCATGCCGTTTTTTGTTTACAGGTCTTATTGGCTCTTCACTCCCACACTTGTAATGCGATTTGCTTGTTCTTCTTCTCACTCATCGTGTCTTAGACAAGTCAACAAGACATCTCAGCATGCACAGGCCCCAAAAATACGGACAAATATACACACATAGACTCAGCCTGTATTCTCTCTGAATCTATTGTTCACTAAAGATAAATGAGCATTCGTTTTTAGAGATGTAAATAGAGATACTGAGGGGTGGCTGTTTCATTTACTCTGCTCAAATCTCCACAGACAGTGTAGTGTGGTTCCCATGACAGGGTCACACCAGTGTAGTGGGCGGCATCTGCCAGCCCCTTTATTTTATTTTGGACCAGAGGCTCATGGGAAAGCTATTTTCAAGACCTTTTCCTGTTGGCCTCAGAAAACTGTGCCAGAGGTTTGTTAACAGGTGCAATGTGAGCAGAAGGATTTTAAAAATAGCTTTGTTTTTTCTCAACAGCCAAATACATGCTTTTGTTTGTTTGGTTTGGTTTTCATTTGCGTGTGTAGGAGAGAGGTTGGGGGTCATATTTTTTTTTCTTTGGATGCATTAATCACATGTAAATCTAATGTATGTTAGGGGATTTACAGCACATTGCGATTTTACATCTTATCTTCATGTTTTATCATACTATATTAAACGAAGCAATTTGCATTATAATAATAAAGCACCCTTTATACAAGGTTTCTAATTTTAAATAATTATTTAGTAAATGAAAAAAAAACAAAAAACAAAAACATTCAATAATGCTTTATAGATACAGTAGTTATGAGCCCCTTATAAAACAACTTTTGAGTTTCCAGGTTTTAAATAAACCCTTCCACTAATGTTTATCCTCCACAGCATGCAGTTTTAGATAACTTCTATGTTCACCAGTACAACCACTTCAATGGATCATCTGACTTATTACCTTCTGGAAAAGAAAGAGTGTTAATTTATTAACTGCTATTTAACATTTACAGCTTTGGACTAGATTGATTATTGCAAAACGTCTTTTATTATTGACTTATAATTTGCAACTGCATGGCCCTGCACATCATGGCTAATTCACAAGGGGGAAACCCATTTATGCATTTATTAATGAATTAGTAACATTTTTAGCTAATTAGATAAACACCAGGGACAACCTGTCAATAAAAGTTCATCAATTAATCAATATATTGACAAGTAATACATTGATGTGCATATAATTAGTCATGCATCTTGTCCATATGGTTTACTAAACTTTTAGCTTTTGCAGACATTTTTATTCCTTATTTTCCTTTTTAATTTCACTTTTGCAACACTCTTCACATGGTTCTTTTTAACAACGGGTGACTTAGCAGAACAAGTAATCCCGAATCAAAAAATGTACTAATGCAACACTTTATCGATTTTTATTGATCAACTCCTGTACAAGAACCCTGACTTTTCTTTTCAAACAAGGAAACTTTGACTCTCATTAGAGACTGACATAAAAAACACTAGCAACAGGTGGTACTATAACTTGGATCTCTATTTTCTCTGCATATTTTATTCATTTATTTATTGTTTTATTTATTTTGCATAAACTAAGATTGCATTATAACATGGATTGTGCTACTTTATAGTATCAGTCAGAGAAGTTAAACATAAATGCTGCAATGTGCTTTCCTGACCTAATTATTTATTTACCATTTTTACACAGAGTAATACCAAGTTCACAAAATTAAATGAAAGTAATTACAGCAATGCAGTACAAAACTATATTAAATTAACTTTAAATTTGTTACACTGATAGAGTAGCTACTGATATAAAAAAAAAATACAACATCACTAGTCAACCGTCTCTTATGCATTTGGCATCAAGTCTTTTCTTGCGAACCACCTGGGAAAGAATCTTTTCTTCAGATATGTCCAGGCACCAAGCATTCATTGTGTTCAAGAGGAACATGTGGCCATGTGGCTCCTGTTTATAAACTTTCCACCTCTGCGAGGAAAAGACAGAGGAATGGAGAGTAAGGTCGAAGGAAAGAAAATGTTGAAACGCCACATTGTCCCATACAATTACTGTTAAAAATCATCTGGATTATGCCTCACTTGCCCCCTTTCCTCAGTTGGTACCAGTCTTTCATAGACACAATAAAAGAATGAGGTACCACAATCAGGCCCAGTCAGGAGTTTATGAGATTTTATTTTATTTATTAATTTATTTTCACAGTCTAATTTATATTAATTTGTTGCATTTGCATTATCAATTTACTTCAATTTTAAAATGGTTAATAAACATATACAAAACGGACAATAAATACATGGATTTTTGGTGGTGGTTGAGTTTGAGTGACAAAACAGTTCATGAATATGAAAGATGCAGTAACATTATGCATTTTTTATTAATGCAGTGAAAAGTGATCCAAAGTTCAGTGTACACTGACAGCTGTTCTGAAGACTGTGAAGAGTTTTGAACCCAGTATAGAGAAATATGAATTAGCAAATTAAGAAAACAACAAAACAAAACAAACAAACCTCCTGATCCCTATATTTTCTGAAGACAAAGGGTAAACAGGGTCAAATAAATAAAGTTCTGAGGCAATAGTTTCCATATTTTGTTGCTGACCCATATAAATAATGCAATATGTTATCTCAGAGATTTAAGTTTGAAAAATATTAGAAACATTAAAAATAAAAATTAGATAAAAAATCAGTAGACCAAAAAAAGGAAAGAAAAACACACTAATAGCATGCACATAATTTTTCTTGCTAATCCCTTAAAATATTTTTTTACCCTCAAGATTATCTGGAGACCCTCCAGAGTATACCAATGCTCAGACTAGTAACCACTAGTTTCCCAGCAAAGAGTTTTACTTGTCTAGTAGAAAAGCAAAGGTGTTACTAATAATATTAATAATTGCTCAGTAAGCCATGACAGTATGGCAGTGAGGCAGCTTGTATTTTACCAGGACTCTTACATTGAGGCGACTAAATGGATTCCAGATATCATTCAATTCATTATTTAGACCTATCATTAGACCTATAATTTATCTATAAAAGTGTTTATGGCCAGATTTGTATCTAAAAGTAACAGTAAAACTAAATATTTCTAACTTTTGTTCCTTTTGCTTTATATCAGTAATTAACAGATTGAAAACATAAAACATAAAATTATAAGATATGAAAATACACATGTATACAAATGCTTTATGGCATGGGGTACTGATTTTAACAGATAATGCAATAAAGTACCCAGAAGAGTTCCCCTAGAATTTGGTCATAGCCAAGGCCATCGCATTATGCCTTATTCAGTTTTTTCAGAGGTGGGATATAAACAAGAAATATTTACTGATCAACTGATCGAGGTAAAACATTAATGTCAAAATCCCTTATGGATGTGAACCAGCTGATTAGCATCAGAGGACAACATCCTACTACCCACAAACTGTTGGAATTTTAATCAGACATTAAAACAAATGCCACGTCAACTTGTTAATGAAACCTGAAACCGGCTCAGATTGGAACCAGTGGCTTCCCTATCTCGTTTTTGCTTTTAGGGAAGAGAGAGGGTGTTTCATCCTGGCCAGAGAGTACTCCTGATGCTACCCACAGATGAGGGAAAGCTTCTTGTCTGGTCCAGCTTCATTAGAAACTTTAATACTGTTGCTGCACCCATGCATGCACTAATCCCTGCCAACATTAAGTGCCAGTGGTTTTAAATAATCAGGCTTTTCAGAGACTCAAGCAGAGTTTCATCTCTGCTGCCTTTTCTCACCATGCCTGTCCCATGCCTTCAGTTTGTGGTGGAAGTGCACATTTCAGATATTGGTATTGGAATGTTGCTCTCCCGACGTTCCCTGCTGGACAACAAGCCAAGTGCCTGTCCCCTGCATAAGGTAACTATGATGTGGACAACAGGGAGCTGCTGGTGGTTAAAATGGCATTAAAGGAGTGGCGAAACTGGCCGAAGATCACAAAAACCTACATTTGGTCTCTCTTAGCTCTTTCTCTTAGCTAAAAGACTCAGCTCCAGACAAGCGAGGCTTGCCCTTTTGTTTAATTGATTCAATTCCACCCTTTCATACCACATTGATTCTAAGAACATCAAACTCTATCCAGCCAGTTTGACTCCAACATCTCCAATGATGCCCCTTCCACCATTCTAACCTCTGCCTGTGTGGTGGAGTCAGTCACATGGAGAATCGAGGAGAGTGTCGGGGAGGACTGTACTAATGTTTTGGTTCCTGAAGGGTGTTCTCTGAACCGACTGTTGCTGTGCATCATCATTCTCAGGCCATCCATTGGGCCCATGCATCACAGTTATCCTACCACCCTGTAGTGAGGGGCACTGTTTTCATCAGTAAACTACACTTTTGGTGGCTCAACAAAGAGAGAAGTGAATTTAAATGTGGTAGCATGTCCTGTGTGCTCCCAGAACAAGCCCTCACATTGTTCGCCTCCTTGTTTCCTGCATCCCCTACCTTTGTTTCACAACCTCTGGGCAGACATTACCCTGGACTTTGTCAATGGCCTTCCATCCTCTGAAGGTGACATCGCCGTTCTGAGAGTGGTAGACAGGCTTCAAAAATTGGGCATTTTATCCCTTTGCCTAAGTTTCCCTCGGTCAAGGATACAGCCAAGGTGATGTTCATGTGCTCATGTGTTCTACTTGCATGGATTCCCCATGGATGTGTTTTTGGCCCTCTGGTGTTTGTTTGCTTGTTCCTGACTGCCTGTCTGTGTACTGGCCATTGCTTTAGTAAAAGATTATGAGAACTTTCACACTGCCTTTTGTCTGAATCATTCTTTTGTGTTCCTGCGTAGTCTTACAGCGTTAAACTTTAGCTAAGTGGCAAAGACTATATGAGTTAATTCAGAAATTAGGCCCTTCCACTTACAAAGTTCTACTCCTGAACCATACCATCGACCCGTTGAAGGAGTGGGTCCCAAGACCAGAGGAGAAATCATTTGTGATGCTCATCAGAAGTGTTGCAGATGAAGAGGCAGAAAAACAATATTGTCCCTACCGTCAAACTCTGCTCTCAGCCTGGACCAGCTGTCAGACACACAGCAGTTGCAGGTGACAGCCCTCTGTACTCTGATGTGTTCAAGGAAAATCTTGTATGATTTTTAAAAAAAAGTCTCATAATGCATGGTAGTGTCTTGAAAGAAAATACTTGTCAAACATGAGCTATTGGTTTCCTGAGTGCCTTCTTGCCCCCTAAAATGGAAATTGAGCTAATGCTTTCCCTGAGTATCATTTAATCGTCCCAGATTGAGTGGTATGACCCACTTTTTCCGGTACCAAAGAAGGATATCAAGATCAGGTTTTGCATAGACTTCTGTCATCTGAATTTAATTTTAAAGTTCAGTTCACAACACATTGATGGATTTGATTTCAAAGTTCAGTTCACAACACATTGATAACCTCATTGATCAATGCAAAATACCATACAACCCCTTACCAGCAGGTCCCCTGAGCTAAATGCGTTCAGTTTACCTTCATGCCTTTTGGATTACATCAGGTGTCAGCTACATATCAGAGGCTCATGGATAAGGTGTTGAATGGTCTATCACATTTAGCATCTGCTTAATTGGATGACACCATAGTACACAGTAACAGCTGGGAAGAACACTAAAGTGGTCTTCGAGTGCTCCACACTGCAGGTCTCACAATAAATCCAGACAAATGCAACATTGCACTTAGGCTATTTCACCAGCAATGCGGTCGTCGAGATTCAGGTCCACGATGTCCAGGTTATTTGACCCTGCCCTCCTCCCCAGACCAGAACCTGAAACTGAAATCCTTCCTCTTCATCCCACTGAATACATAAAGAGGAAGCCATACTTTCTAGGACACCCATTTGTCTACACTGGAGAAGGAATTCCTAGCTGTCAAATGGTCCCTGGTCTACCTAAAGTACTACCTCTTGGGAAGACAGTTCTTGTACAAAAATGACCATAAGTCCTTGGAGTGGCTGCACAGGATGAAGGACACAAACAGCAGAATAACCTATTGATACTTTGCCATGTATCCTTTCAAGTTTGAGGATCATCACATCCAGGGCAAACAGAACTCCACTGCTGATCTCACCTCCCCTTTCCTGCTTTCCTAGAGAGTGTCCAGATGGGATGCTGCTGTCCACCAGTGTTATTATCTCCTTAGAGTAGCATATTTTTTACAGTCTTTTCTTTTCACATATCAAACTTTTTTTTTTTTTTTATCAAATTCATGACGGTTTGTTTTCTAATTTGGGTGGACCCACTTTAGTTAATATTCTCTCACACAGTTCTTTAATTTGCAAGTAATATTTAACTATGTTTTGGATTTTACCAAGCTTCTCTGGAAAAAGCCTGAAGGCTGGGAAAGATGGCCTTTTAAGTTCAGCCCACAGATAGTGGAAAAAGCCAACAGGGAGATGAGATGAGGGGCTTGGGGGTGTGAATTTAGAATACTAAAAAATCTATTTTTGTTTGGCTTTGTTATCATCTGCTGGAAGCTGATTCTTTCTTTTGAGATAATTTTTTTGATAGATTGTTTATATGTGGGTATCTTTAATATTTTTGGATGTTCATTGTTGCTATTTGTCAAGTTTCCCTCATGACTGTGTATGATTAGTCCATGTGTGTATATAACCCCCTTGTATGTCATTTGGACGATAAGGTTAGTTTAGTTTTTTTAGGTTGAAACCTTTATTAGTTATTGCTTAGCTGACCTACTTTGAGTATGAGCCCTAATTTATAAACTTCTTTTTTCTTTTCTTTTTTAAAAAAATTCTTATGTTAGATTTATTTCTATACTTTTTTCATCATTTTAAAAATATAAATACAAAGCATTTATTTATATCTATTAATACAAACATAGACCTGCATATTGTATATTGTAAGCATACAATGAATACGGTATGTATCACCGCACATAAACATAAACTTTACTTACTGTAGAAGGACATAATCCATCATATTGCCACATACAGCAGACCATTCCTAGTAATTTATGTATGTTGACTGCTGAACTGCCACAGCTCACATGCAGGACACACAACCCTCAACCACTTCTTCACAGAACATCCTTTTCAACAACCTGATGCAGAATAATGTTCAAAACAATAAGATGAAATGAGTTCATTGTGTTTAATAGAGAAAATACAAACAAATGAGACACCAGCATCAAGGTACTAGCATAAATAGAGAATGCAGTGGAGGAGTGCATATATGTGCGAGAGGGTGGGCCTGCCAGCGAGAGAAGGAATGGTTGAGAGATTTAAAGGAGAGAGAGCCATGTCTTTGGGAGCAGGACGACCCATGTGACTCGGCCTGCCCCTCTTTGTGTTTCCCACACAGTCTGACATGACCGGAGCTATATCCACACGATCACATTCAGGACCTCTGTCTGAAAACTTCCCCCTACTTATGATTCATAGCTCAGTGAAGGGCACAGTGTTTGCTTATGGTACTGCCAGCTGCACATGGCATCACCAAATAGTGTATTTCTTTTTATACAAGGCATCTCAAAATACATTGGTCACTCCCTCCTTTTACTTAAACTCATGTAGAGATTGTATTGATATTTAACATTCTTAGTATAATGCAGACGTTTCATTTTTCATTATATCTGGTATATTTTAGGGTCATGAATATGCTTTCCATCATTATGCTCATCGTTCATTTTCGTGTTTATTGTAGTCAGGATTATCTTCTGTATATTTTGTGTGCAGCCCGTGGCTCTGTACATGAGGGAGTGTGGGAATTATCAGATAACATGGTCTCATATTATTAAAAATTACCTGTTTTGGATGCTGTTTCCATAGGAACAGGTGTGCATGGCATGCAAGTTCAGTTTGTATACAGCACAACCCCTTCTACACAAAAATAGTGAATGGAATTATGCATTAAATGAATTCTGTTTGGTTTCGTAATCAGATAGAGCTAAATTTCACTATACACAATATCCAGTGAGGGTTCACTGCTCTGCTTGGCCAATATTCATACACTGTATTTCTTTGTTGACAGTATCTTAGTCGATAAGGGCTCATTTTCCCTCACTGCTTTCCGAAGATCACTTGACATTCAGAGTTGTTGAGGGTGGCACCAATGCTAAAATACTGACTGAGCGGAGCAGGCAATTGCCCAGTACTCTAGATGCTCGGGGGCCCCCAAATCTCCAGGGTAACTATGTGTCAACTGTTTTTTGATAATTTGCTTATTTAAAAATTTGCGCCACTGAAGTATGATATAATCCAAAGCAAATTTGGTATTATTATCCTGTGTACATGTCATATTGTAGGGCCAGCCAGTGTATGCACTGTGCACATACATAAAACCTGTTTGCTACTCCCACATAAAGTCATAAATAAACATGAATATGCTGTACATAAATACCTCTGTGTGTTAAACCAGTCTTTAGACCATTCACAACAGCCAAGAGGAAGAGTAACATTGCTACCCATTGGAAAATAAACCTACATCAGAGAACTCACCCTTACCATTACAAACAACTGTGGCTATTTATAGCACCGACAGTACCTTTTTTAATCCTACAGACCCACACACACAGAGAACACACACATACGCGCACGCACGCACACACACACACACACACACAGACACACACATAATCACACAGTCACACACATGCACACACACACACACATACACACAACTGTACACCATCATTGGCAGTGATAACTAAGTAACATCATTTTAAACAATAAGAAGATAATCATTAATAATTTATCATTTTCCGGTTATGAAAACATTTACTATTTCACAATAAAGGATAGGAAGGAAAAGACCATTATCACGTCTCTGTGTTAATGTTCTTTTAAGACAATGGTGTTAAGTGGAAACACCAAAAGTCAACTAAAAGAAAATAATCAAAATTGAGCTCAAAGACATTTCTACAGATTAAAATTTTATTACATGTTATTCTATGGACTGTACAGTGTATGCTGGGTATTCTAGGAGTTGAAGGAAATAGGATCACAAAATGTTACCAAAAGTAAAAAAAATAAATAAATAAAAGTTCACCCTGATGATGAGTATTATCTTGGGTCAAGCTTGAGACATCAGTTTTGCAAAAGAAAACCAGAGTAAATGGAGGGCAAGGAGTTCAAAAGATGAGGGAATTTAAGAGGCAGGAAAGGTCTAACAAATGATGCTATTGCTGTTGCTTTTAAACTTGACTTGTATCAATCAATCAATCTTCAATTTTGACCTTTTCAGATATTTTTCACAAAAGACCTCCAACTTTCTGGTAGTGCTTAATTAAATCACTAGATTAGCCATTTAAAACAGCTAATGGAAATACACCAAATGTGCTTTGTATGTTCTTTTGAAACTTTTGCTGAAAATCGTCCATCAGTTCAACTGTCATTACACATGGGCACATGTCATTACCGTGGTCATGCCAAGACGACATGGCACTTTGGCAACATCTCCTCCCTCTGGTCCTCCGCTCCCCCAGGACCTCTCGAGAACACAAACCCAGCTTGTTTCCCATCTGCTTGGCTACAAACAGAATCAAATGAAATATGCAGCACAGTGCTGCCAAAAGGCCCATCACTTAACGTCACTCCTACAACGACCACTGCCACCACAGCTGTGTGTCCATGAGGCAGGCCTACAGTCACTGTCCCAGAATTTGCAGGGGCTTTCCCCGTGGTCTGGACAGCTATTTCCATCCACCTTCCTCAAACCCCACACCAGCAGCCCCTGGGAACCCCTCATTTTGGCATCAACTCAGTAGCATTCTGTTTAGCCTTTTTTTATCATCACTGGCCATCACACAATCTTAAGTGAGATAACTGGATGAGCCCAGGACTTCCAGAGCCAAGTAAACAGACAGTGTGAAAGTTCACATGGAACTGCTGGCCATCATATTGGACTTAGAGGGCTGATGCTCAGAATTGATTTGTGGGTCCCCGGCCCCTTGCCCTCATGACACAATCCCTGTCTGTTGAGTTAGAAGGCATGGAATTTCCCATACATTCATCTGGTTGTGTTAGCAGCACATCTGATAAGGGAATACTAATGTCCCTTATCAACCATAGAGTGTCTCAATACTTTTTCGTCCTTTTCCGATTTGTGTGAACAGGCTCAGTGGAGACTGTGTTCTATGATATATGCAGACCCTCTTGTAATTACATTAGAAGAATAATAGAATAGACTCTTTACTGGAATGAAGTGTCAAGGCTTTCTGTCTCTCCTGCTGTTTTAGCTCTTGGCCTTACCTGAATGTTGCAGTTGAAAGGCACCAGAAGCTCAGATTATGACATATATCAAATTAAAATCACTCTGGGGAGCATTATTGCCATTCAACAATTTGTAGCATAGTATTATGTCATTATGGTTTGCAAATCAGTGAATCAGTGCCTGACCACAAGCCAGACTACAACTGCTGCTTCCAGCCGACCCCTTTGAGACTCATGCATACACTCCCTCACACATGCAAGACAGGAAAAGCAGGGGACTGAGTGTCACAGCAAGAGGAAGTGGAAAAGAATCTGAAATAAGAGGTGAAGTGAAAATGAATGTCAAGCCAGTGACCCAGAGACAGAGCCAGAGAGTCTGATGGAGACGGAAGGAAAAGACATAAAATCCTGCAGCAAAAGTCAAGGAAATGAGCCAGCAGAGCTAATTGGAGATGTTTTGATTGTAGGAACATGGTGTGATTCCCCCCTCTGTCTCTTGTCCTCTAGGGGGTCTGGGGATGGGAGAGGGATATGGTGTTCCCAGTCCAGGATCTGGGCAGGAAACCTCCCCTGCAATTCTTGGCGGTCCTGACTGCTCAATTCATCTGGCATTGGCCTGCCTAAACCCACGATCCCACCTCTGCAGACCCCAGGCCTAGAGACCACAGCATGCCTAGTGTGTGTTGTTTGAGGTTGGGGGATGACCTTGTCTCATGTTTTTACTACAGAAATGAAATGGTGATTAGGTTGAGAGGGGAAGAAAAAGTGAAAGTGATTAGACGTGAGTGTTGCATTTGGAAATCAGTGTTAAAAGTGAAAAAAAAATTATATATATATATATATATCTTGTTTTTAGTTCACAATTTAGCGATCTCTAAGTGATGAGTGGTGCTGTTACATTTGTCAGCTGTTGCTAGCTAGTGTTAACGCACAGTTAGTTGAAAAAAAAGCTTCTCTCTGGAAGAATTTGTAAATGAGAGACCTCCAAAACTATATATATATACAAACTATATATATATATATATATATATATATATATATACACATGGTATACATATACAAAGTTAAGGAAAGTGATAAGAAATTCATGGATCCACAATGGATACTTCTCAAAGGACAGATAATCTGTTCAAATTTGTTCTCAACTTTACAAAAAGTGTAAACGACAATACCAACACATCTACCCATGTTTTGAATGCTTCAATCAGGGCCAGTTTTAATACAACTCAGTGGTTAATAGATGCCAACTGGGAAAATCAGCTGACTGCTTATATCAATTCCAAACATTCCCTTTGTCCTATTGTATCACGGATTGTTAAGAATGTTAGGAATTCATAGGGACCAAAATATTTCGTAGGTTGTGGTTAATGGGGCTTTGGGACTTCATATGTGGTTTGCAATCCCCACTATCATTTGTAATGAACTTTTTTCTCAGAGTAGAATATAGATGAGGAGGGAGGGGGGAGAGGGAAAAAGGAGTGATAAGGCATCGGGGGGTTCAGGAATGGCCAGTACAGACTTTTGTACACTGTATTGAGTGTAGTAAAGTTAGTGTGGCCTCAGTCAATATTATTTATTTTTTATTGAACATCAATTGAGAAATGGGAAAAATGTTTTCTCTTGATTAGGAGAAATTTCTATTTTTCACTCCTTGGTTCTGACTTTTCATGTTTTGTATGCAAAGATACCCCAAATGTAATTTGATCTGCAATTCTGCAGGGTCTATGCATTTGATATGGGAGTTGTTATCTTTAAATTCAGTATTAGTAATGTTTCAGCTAAAAAAAACGATGCAGATTTAAGGTCAGAACAAAAAGTTTCTCATGGGACATTTTCTTCTTGACTGCAGACACAGTGCCATGCGACAAACTATGCCTTTTGTGGTGCTTCCACTGAGGCCTCAGAGCTCCAATCAAACCTAGCTGATTGTAGCTATTATGTACTGTATAAGAGTGCTCCAAACTAAAATATGTTGTTTCTCATTGCATTGAAAAAAATAGTGTTTTCTAATATGATGTCTATATTGGAAGCATAGCATTGCTTTTGAGGGTCTCACCACTACAAATGTGATCCATACGACTGTTTCCGGATCTGCCAACACCATGTTGAGTTTAGAGTTATGGAAAGTGTATGGTTTGGGTTAAAAACAAAGATTTCAAAGGTTAGATAACTTCCGTTGTCATGGTTGAAAGAATGATTACTAGGTCAAGGTTATAGAGGAAATGTTGTCTGTTTGTAGAAAACAGGAGACGACGCATTCTTCTGTATCAATAGTATCTGTTTTGTTGACACATCTGTTCACTCTAACCTCAATCTTACAGAGTTTTTTGTCTTCTGTCTCTCCTCCTGGCTGATGAGATAATTTACACAACCCCCAGAAATCCTTGGGAGGGCAGTCTCAATCGTTTTTACAGTGAAACAATAAAACTGAAAAAAAATGAGATCAGTAGAGAGCTGGGGGGGGGGGAGGGGTGACGATGGGAGCCTTGTAAGTTTCCAGTCAAGCTATTCTAAAGGCAAAGCAATAAGGAAAATACAAGCTATACAGGCATGCAGAGGGCCAGCATGAGTCCAGGAGTGAAGGGGAGAACTTGCAGAAGAGGTCCAGTTGAAAGAAACTGAGAATCCTTGAGGCCAAACGAGGGATTAAAGTGGACAGCTCTGGACGGGGCTGCGGAGCGTGTGCGCCATAATTGAATTTCACGCTCGCTGCCTTCTTCTGAAGTCGTGTAGCAAAGCGATCATTTGAAAAGAAAGCTATTAGTCAAGCCCTCTGCTAAGCTGAGAGCTGTGCCATAGGAAATCTGGGATTACCCAGGCAGCAGGCTTCGGTGTACTCCGTCAAAACACAAGTGTCACGATGAGCTGTAGGAATGGAGGGACGGCAACAGTGTATTATGGGCTGTAACACAGTCATAAACACACTTCAGTTATCCTGTGTATGTTTGGGCTTCTTCTTTCACGCTCTTGCTTTGGTCTGAGTTCAGATATTTTAAGCATTGTTTTTGCCTTGCCTGCTGTGTTTACATACAGGGTCAGAAAAACCAACATGTTTTTCAATAACAGCCAGTGCTAACAGTGTCACTTTCATTTCTAGCCAGTTACTTGTACAGCTCAAGACCTGAGAAAAAACATTGCATTACCACAGGGTAACTGTAGGTCCTGAGAAATGTAAAAAGCATTAAATATTGCTTCCTCAGCCTTAAACTCAATTCACAAAATGTTTAAATATTTCTCATTTGGGTCCCCAAGTCAGTAATGTTGGTTGTAAATCATTTCTGAATCTCACTGAAGACTGTCGGGAGGTGTTACACACCTACAAACTTAAAAATGGGATTGTTGTGACAGGGAGCTGTAAAAGCTGCCCTTGTGAATTTTCAGCCAGCATTTTGAGAAAGTGATTTGTTTTTCCCTGACACTGAAATTTGGACACTGAAATCAAGTCTCATGTGCCTGGTCCCTCGCAAGTCTTTTTTTTCTACTGTATTCACCTTATATCTTTATTTTCAAAGTGGCTCACTCAATTAGAATTTAATCAGGCTACTTCATCAAAATAAATAGTGGGTATGATTTCCTTTCTGCGATAGTAAGTAAGAAAACTTACATTTTGCCTGTTTTCTGTGTAATATGAGCAATATCTGAGCAGCTTTATATCTGGAAGTATTATATTATCAAATCACTAAGAATACAGTTCTTCTTTGTGAACGATGTAGCCAACCATAGAGGTTCTGTTAAAACCTAGAAATATGATCAAAGAAAATCTGTCTGCTCACATTTTCCAGGTACACTAGTAGAATTAAAGACAAATGTTTGAGCTGATTGTGAGAATTAACTTCTTTTTATCTTGTGTGAAGAACCTTATGATTGGTCCTGCGCAAATACTGGCAAGGCTCAATAATCATTAACATTTTCCAGTAATTTTGTTTGTATCAATGTTATAATTTTGTTTATCTGGGTTGATTTCTGTAATCCTTGTGTAAAAAAATATTTGTACTGTTTTAGAAAACCATGAAAAATGTTGAGTGACAGGTATGGGAACAGAAACCAGAATGGAGCAGTTATTCAGCTATTTACATATATTTGGAGTCTTCTATCAGGCAAAATGTTTAATTTTCTTTCTCCTGATCTGTGAAGTGATAAAGAGCTGCAGTACAGTATGCTTTAACTAAATACTGACTGACATGTGCATTGAATCAAGCTTCACTGTTATGATTACACAGTTATTTTGGGGTTAAAAAAACACAGCTCTCATGAAGTGGAGCGATGCTGTTTATTTGGTTATGCAGAATCAGAGAAAATAAACATTGTAACAGCACATTAATCAAAGACAGAACTGTTGCTTTTCACTTCCATTGTCCCAGAACCTACAGCGGCACAGATTACATTGTTACATGGCAGTTTTGGACGTAGTAATATGTCATTATAATAGCTGGCATTTTCTGATCAGCTGTGAAACCTCAGTATAGTAGGAGAATGGTGGTAAAATGTTTTTTTATGTTTAAATTTAATCTTTTCTTTTGAGTTTGCTTAGCTTAGATTACTAAATAACTTACTCCAAGTTAAGGTGACCATAATTATACACTGTGACAACTTTTTAATTTTTGTTCCTGTTAAATTAACTCAAACCTGTATATTGTGCCCTCTTCGTGTTTTCAGGGTACTATCAGGCCTGATTTCCACTTATGTTTATTTTGTCTTATCATGCAACATCATGCGAGCTCCTAGAGAGTATTTCCCTTCTTTACTCATTTACACCAGCAAATACGTTTTTAGAGAAACATAATCCTGCCCGAATTAAATTTATCACCACGAGAGTGAAATGTTTTCTAATGGACTTCTCTGCCACTAATAATCCATATCATCACTTTTTCTTCAATATCTGCTTAGTGATTAACATTGTGATGGTAATGACATCAGGACAAATCACCTGCATACAAACCTTCACTTGATGCAGGTCAGTTCTTGACAACGTCTGTGATCCAAACTGTTTTGGTGGTGCTGCTTGAAAAGTTGCTGTTTTTTCAGGGCAAAAAAACAGAAAGAAATGATTAGGGCTGCAGATTTGTTACTTTAATTATAAAATGTCAAACAATAGCTAAAAATGGCTTCCAAATATGTCTTTAAATTACTGAAGAAAATTAATTAAAAAAGCATGTTTAATAACACTAACTATTACCAAAAGTTATGTATCTTGAAGGGGTGATGTGGGGTGGTGATATACTTGCTAGGAGATCTGGTCGCTACTGTATCTTAATATCTTATAGCTTTTGTCATATGAAGAATGGCTACAGACTAACAGGACTTACATGGAGATAATGGCAAAAGTAGATTTTATTTAAAATCTGTGTAACAATTTTATACTTTACAGTGTAGACGAGAATGATATGCTATATGATAAGCACGGGATGAATTTTGAAAGCTGTTTTTCTGACATTACACAACTAAAAACACAAGTTACCAGAACTTTCAGAGATCGTAACGAATCACAGCTAAAGATAATGTTATAATAGACTGGCTTTGTTTTTTGGCACAAATTCATTTTTATCTAAATGATGGTAGTTAATATTTCTAAGTCCTTTTAAAATCTAATCTTGATTTATGCCACAGAAGATAAAAAAAATTGGAATTTTTCCAGTGTACGGCTAGAACAAGTCTCCTCATCCCCTTTGTTGAGCTGGCTGTGACACTCTGATTTTATCATCTACATGTCTGACTACACCTCAGACACAGTTTTATTCAAGCAATGTATTTAGAAACTGAACTTTCAAAAATGTAGGAATGAAAATGGTTTACACCAAAGTCAACAAATAGTTTGTCGGCATTTTGATGATGATCTGAGCATGTTTTAGAAGTGCTGCCGAGATGCGGGCCAGGCCAGTCAAGAAAGAAACTCATCCCCAGGACAGGGATAAATCAGCAAAAGAGACATCCAAATTTTTTGGAGAAAAAAATGTGAAATATAAGGTGACAAAAGGCTTTTTGTCTGTTTGTGTGGAGCACTGCAAATATGAATAAACGTGTCTTCGAACACTCTTTCCTCAGCTCTCACACCTCTAGTTTGACTGGAATGTGCTCTGCATTTTCTTGTCTGTCTGTTTAATTTGAAGACATCAAGAGTAACGACTAATAATGTTTTTTCTCTCTTCCTTGCCACATATATATATATATATATATATATATATATATATATACACACACACACACACACACACACACAATCACACAAACACATACATATATATGTTTCCATATATATGTAAATTTATGTTTCTGTGAAAGTGACGGGCAGATTATAGAATATTCAGAAGATAATATAATTGATCTAAAGGCAGTTTCAAGTGGTGTGGACATGTGAAGGTCTCAGGCGTTTCCGTCAGGGCTCCTACAGCTGATTTAGAACCTACAGGTCAGACACGTTTGCTAATTAGCAGCCAATTAGAAAGCTGAGGTTTCAGCGTGACACCACAGTGTTTGTTTCCTGCTGGGGAGTGTGCAGCACCGATATGACCCTGCACCAGTATCCATGGTTATGCTGTGGATCGCTGCTCACTGGCCCTGTAAACACAGAGGGCCTTCACATGACACACACACACACACACACACACACACACAGACTGAGACACACACACACACACACACACACACACACACACACACACACACGCACACACACACACACACGCACGCACGCACAAAAGAGAAGTAATTGGTGTAGCCTAATATGCCCAGTGGCTTCAGATAGGATAAATCAAACAGGAAAGCTTAGATTTATCTTATTCCAATAAGACTGGTGTTATTTGATTTTTCCAGGCAATATTAATGTCTATTTTCATTTGTTTTTCCTCTATCATATTTGTAAGTTACTCTAATTATAAAATAATCAGATTAAAATATAATCATTGAAATAATAACCTTTAACTTCTGAAGTTCAATAGAAAACGTGCACCAGTATTAAAGGACATGTAAGAAATAAACAACACAAAAGACATTATTCTCAGTATGAACTTCTGAATTCAACCACTGAAACTATTCATGACGATTTGACCATAGCTCCACTTTATAGCACTCTATATCAGTGGTATGAAACAGGCTGAGGATTTCTTCAGGAGATCTATTTGCGTTAAGATCATTATCGATGCTCCCCAGCAGCAACTGTTGTCTTTTAGATTGTGAAAATTGTGAATTGATCCACATTCATCTTAATTCAATTGAACATATCCCATAGTAACATATTTTCCGTTTTAGGTGTAACTTTAGTGGTCGCAGATGGAGCAGTGCAAAATCCTTTAACTTGCCTCAAGCCATGTCACTGAAGTCAGCAACGGTTAGGTCAGAAGACTTCAAGTTAGACAATGAAAAGAAATGTGGAGGTGTGGAGTTACAAAGACCTCTGCAGCCCGTTTCTAACCTCTGCTTGAAAGTGAAGGCTTGAGGCTCCATCAGCCGCTACCAGCATAACTCACCTGAATCTCTGACTGAACTGTCAACAGTCAAGTTACATTGCAGATAATGTCGGCACCAGGTTTTGACGAGGAATAAGAATGCGAGGAATAAAGAAATCAAGATCCCTGGTTCTGCTGCTTGATTTTTGACTCTTTTATTCTGTCCATCTGGAGCTTGATAATGTCATAGTACTGCAACACTAAAATTTAATACTTTTTTTATGGTCTCCATAAAGAGAAAAGGCTTTTTTGTCATGTGATTCAGGTGAGATTGAAGACCATTCATGTTTTATTGCTTGTTATATGATGATCTAAGAGTTACTCGTTTTAGTAGAATGAGTCCTTCTGGTGGGATTACATTATTATAAGAAATTTGAGTTGAGTTTGGTGGTGTGTGTGTATGTGTGTCTGTGTGTGTGTGTGTGTGTGTGTGGGGGGGGGGTTGCCAGATATGATTTGTGGGGCTTGGAACAGGAGACAGTGGTCTTTGTTTGCAGTGAAATGTTATATGTAAGAGGTTATGTCTTGTCTTTTTGGTGACTTAGAAAAACTTTAGGCCATTTCTATGCACATGACAAAAATACAACTAGCTCACTAACTAAATGAGACAAATAATAAAAAATGAAATCTTTTTATAAAAGCATATAGGATTTCAGGCAGTACTTTCAATCTATTTTTATGCAAATCTCAATTGAGATAACGATTCTTGATCTAATTCTTGAAACGACATGGTAATCTCAGAAACATTCCCCTTTTGTAAATGATCCTAATTTCTCATCTGCTGTCAGATTACAATCATAGAACTCCGGTTACATTCCAGTGCATTTATCTGTTCAGACCAATAACATGCATCAGGGCCGTTTCTTTCTTACATCCTAAATATCCTTGCCACATCTCATCACAACTCTGCACAGCTCTACCTTAATTTCAGCACTTCATCTGATTGTACTTGTCTTATCTTCTCCTCCCCCCTTTTCTTCTCTTCTCTCCCCTCATCTTCTCCCTCGTCTCCCTCCCCTTCCATCCTGGGCCAAACTCCTGCCACCTCAGGGCTCGCTTCTTCCCAAGAGGGCCCATCCAAACTGCATCAAATTCCACTGGCACTGGCTTTGCTTGTCTTGGAAATACAACAGAAATCACAAAGGAAAAGAGCAAAGGAGATAAGATGTTACACGCGTCAGAACCCTTCTTTTATTTACCAAGTAGCGAGAGCTCATTAAACATGTATGACAGCACGTCAGGTCTATTTTTATGGCTCTCCCTCATGAAATCAGGTCTTTCTTCGCACACTGCAACTTCAGTTCCCAGAATTATATCTCAGTTTGTGGGATGGCTGTCCTCATGCCACATGGTATCACTACTCCACAACTATCTACAACCTTTTTGCGAGATTGAAGGACATTTTTAAAGCAAGCGGCGTAAAACAGCAGAGTGAAAGAAGCACATACTTTACAGTTTGCGAATCTTTGAGTCTTGCCAATTAGACAAAACACAATCACCATATTAGTCCTCACGTATCTGCACTCATCACAAATAGATATTTTTCAAGGTCTGTGTCCAAAGTACAGCTATTTATTATATTAGCAAAAGACAACTGAAACAGCAGACTTCAATTTAGATGACATCATTCATTCGAAATTCCTACTGCACTTATCTGCATTACATCTCTAAACACTCAGAGATGCAGAATTATTTCCTCTTGAATAAATATAACAAAGTGATGCAGCCTATGAAGTTTGTATTTTAAACTATTTAGACACATGAAGGCACGCACTAAATACTAAGTAGCCAGCCACTCATACACCAACTCATACACACTCAAACACCACATCTTTGACAAAAGACATTGTCCATATTTACAGTGCTTTTATAAAACAGTGAAAGTACACAGGCTACATTGATCTGGAGCCTCTGCAATGGAAAAGAAAAACTCTTGGCTGCGTGTTTCTGGTGTTTTGAAGCTAAAGTGACACCTATTAAACAGAACAGCATCTTGCAAGTCTCTCAGCTTTCCGTGTCTGATGAGGCCGTCGCAGGCTCAGATCACAGAGACGCACTGCGCTCCGGGAACCAGCAAGGCCATCAGTTTTTCTTTTTACCTTTTGCAAATATACATCTATTCATAACCCCCTGGAAAAAAGGACATTTGGTGAAAAATCCCCACATGGCCCCTGTCAAGTAGCTACATGGCTGCGTCGGGTCGAGGCGCTTCTGCAGCGTGTCACATTCAGATGTTTGGGTGGAGGAATGTGCTGGTGTGTACCTCTTCTGCTCTGTGTTACTACCGCCCCAGGGATGATAAAAAGTCACAGTGGAATAGGACACTTCCTTATAAAATACAATGTCGTAGCACAGACCCTCACGCTACTACTGGGGATTTGCCTCTTCAAAAACTTTGTATAGTCATGCTGTAACACCAGAAATCTGCAGTGTGAGATTCCTTCTTTTTATACTCCAAATAAAGTGCCTGTTGGATGGTTTAAAACCTTTCTGACATCAGAATTGGAGGCTGTGCTGACATTTTTCAACTTTTCAGAACTGAAGAGGCGACAAATGCACACACTTCAGGCACCGTTTGCCAAGTGCGCAGAGGATTTGAACATCTCTCATGAGCTCTCGTTGTTCATTCTTCACAAGACCA
Source organism: Istiophorus platypterus (assembly GCA_016859345.1). Classification (NCBI taxonomy): domain Eukaryota; kingdom Metazoa; phylum Chordata; class Actinopteri; order Istiophoriformes; family Istiophoridae; genus Istiophorus; species Istiophorus platypterus. The sequence continues at coordinate 3,675,072 of CM029119.1, forward strand.
AAACAGACACTTATTGTGTGCATGAACAAGTGTAACAGCATTAATTCCTTCAAGGAGAGACTGTCCAACAGTGCGTTATCACCATCAAACCACTATTAGTTCTTGCCTTCATCTGAGACAACTTTTTGCCCAAAATGTTGTGGGCAAAAAGAAATAAGAATAGTCAGACAGTGAGACAAGTTTTAACCTGTTAGCAGATTGTAAAATAATGTACCCAAAATATAAAAACTCCTCCTCAACCATTTTGATTACAATTTTCCAGTGAAATGTTGGCTTTTGGGTATGTTCACTTTCAGCTACTTTCGGCCACCAAATAAAGTGGTTTAGATAATCTGTCTGAACTGTTGGCTTGCTCACAACCTCGTGGATGTTTGACCACTTGTCTCTCGCCTCGTCTGACTTTGTGGCAGAGTTCCCGGTTCTCAGCAATTACTTTGGTGAGGACAATGTTTTCATACCTGCCACAAATTATGGTGAAAGTATAAAATAAGACCCAAGTTGTAACAAACCAGACTCTTTAAAATCACATTTGTTGCTGTGTGTCTCCCTTTGTGCGGTAATGTAGCAGATTTCCAAAATCTTTCCAGTGGAATGGTGTGTACTGCAGCGTAGAAGGTAGTAGAAGCTTTCAATCTAATTAATATGAATGTGTAAAAAGTATACATACAATACTGGCAAAGCAATCAAAGAGCCGCTCCCAAAATGAATAGAATAGAGGTCAAGCATTTAAGAGAAAAATGACCTTAAAATGAACATTTGTGGGTAAATTAGATTGTCTCGGAGACGACTTCTGAGAGCCATGTAAAGCAGTGAGGTAATGGCTGGTGAGCTGCGGTGGAATCGCCAGGTTTCATTCTGGAGCCCACGTTCAAGTCGGGTCGTAACACGGGGAGACCCAAGCAAGCGGCAAATGTGTTCGCTGCCACTCATAATTACTGTCACCCCACCGCCGCCATTTCCATGACCACTTCGGTTTGTTTTCTCAACTAAATGTATTTCAGAGGAGCGTTATTACATCAGCGCTCAGTGCCTCAAGGAATCTGCGCGACATGCGTTTCATGTTGTAGGAGTGACTGTATGGAAGAACCGAGGTCAGAGCGACATTTTGTATTAGTGCTGCTAAATGGATTTCAGAAATTGTCATGAAGAGGGAAACTTTTTTTCTTTTTCAACACATCAGCTACTACCATGCTTCTTATAAGGATGTCACTAAGAAATTCACATTTGGTGAACTGTCTGTGTTATAGACTACAGTTAACATAAAGCAGATGTTTACATTATGTCTGGGATTTCAAGGTATTTCATTTCTTTCCATATTCAGAGGTCGTATACGAGCTGCAGTTGTAATAATTCATCCCACTATCAGTCAAAATGTAGCAATTCTTAATAAAAACAAGTGAATTTTTAGGAGGACAAATAGACTTAAATGTTTAGAATCTACGTTTAAAAGTGGTAACACCGTATGTGTTCGTGTGTGTGTGTGTGTGTGTGTGTGTGTGTGTGTGTGTGTGTGTGTGTGTGTGTGTGTGTCTGTGCATGCACTATAAGAAGAGATTGCATAATCCAGGAGTGTGTGAGCAAGTAAGTGTATGCAAAAAAAAATGAACTCATGAACACATGAAATATGGATGTTTCAGACTGGTAACCCAAACCTCCATGTAGTCAGAAGATATTTTCTTGTCTCTCCTTTAACCCTGACTGTTTTCCTACGTCGTCAGAGCTACTGCAAGCATTACCCAGAATACTTTTTGACTCCAAAGCATCTAGTGTAATGTAAATATTGCTTCTGAGGGATGTGGCTTCCTAGAACTGACATCATGGAGACATGTTATTATTAGCAATATCTGCAATGAGTTGAAATAACAGATCGATGATGTGTTATCTTCTCTTTCCACATCATGCTCGGAGTATTACGGTGTGTGTTCGCTCCGGTCACAGAGTGCATGTAGAGCATTCCAAACACAAACAAAACAGCCATCACATTTACTTCAGATGAAGTAAGCTGTTCTCATGAACACAACAGTTTATTTGAATACCAAAATCTTGTTAATTTAGTTCCTGAAGTAATAAAATAATAAATGACATTTCCAATGCCTTGGAATATGACAGTTGAGATGTGTTGGCTAGTAGTGCACTTTCTTAAAAGATTATCTGAAAGAGACAAAAACTAAAGTTTGAAAGGTGGAAGCTAGAGGCATATTGAAGTGATAAGACTTGGAGGTGGATCTCCCGTGTGGCTGAAATGTTCTTTATAGTCATTCTTAAGACACTTTCAGATCTTATTCAGCTCAATACAGGAGGCATTTCCTATCAAATGCCGTCATAGGAAAGTAAAAAACTTACTCATCCAGTCAATTCACAAACATAGGTGTTAGTATTGGCTTTTCACGTTGGCACCCAGCAAAGAGGATTAAAAGCTTGAGGAGAGACAAAGCTGAGGGTATATCAACAGAAAAATTGAGCACCATACCTGTGTTAACCGTGCTTAGCCCACTTATTACAAATCTCATAGTGCTGTTGGTGCCGAGCACTTTTAAAATCTATAATAAGAACATACTGTTTGTTATCTGTCTTACTCAGTCCTCAGTTCCTCAATACAATTCTATTAGTTTTTACCTAAAGCCCAAGAAGAATGATGCAAGTTCATTTGCAACAGTCTAATCAAACTATAATGAAAGGTCCACATTAAAGAACCAACTGCAACAAAGGTCAATACACCCTTATTATTTTATTTTTTAATATTTTGTATCAATTTAAATATTTTAAGATTTCACCAGTAATTTTGATAACAGACTCCGTCCTCCTGGGCATGGAGGATTCCAGTTTTAAATAAATCTTTGGGGGAATGTTCTGCTGTTCTTCACAGATGATTTTTTTCAGCTGTTCTTTCCTAGAGAGGATTTGTTGGTCTTGTTGGTCTTCCACCTTAAAATACTGCTAAAGTTTTCACTTTTTTTTGCTCTTTAAAAACTCTAGTGTGAATTTTGCAGTGTGTTTGGAAACATTGTCATGTTGGAAAATTCCTCCGCTGCCAAACGTCTTGAGACCGGGAATCATCTTTTTCATTCAGTACTTTGGTACACAAATTTCAGCACACTCCCACCTCCATGTTGAACTGTCGGCATTTTGTGAGTAGTGGTTTTCTTCTTGCACGCTGTTTGAAGTGTTTGACTTCGTGCAGTGTCCTTCACACTGTCTGATCAGTCTCTGGAACACCAACTTCCACACATGATCCTTGCCACATCAGAAGCACCTATAATTGAAACAACATGTGTAATGACTTGCTGCATTTTGGTCACAGTCTGGGGCCCATATTTTGAATATAATCTATCGAAACGGTTTGTTTTTAATTAAACATGAGATCAAATATCCTACACTTCAACCTAAAAACAAGAGAGTTATTTTTAGATGACATAGGTTTGAATGATTTAACATTTCAGTGTTTTGTTGAGTACTAAAGAACCAGTTTCCATTCAGATTGCCTTTTTTGTGTGTCCAACAGCCCCACAACGTGCTACATAAATCACTTGAACCAGCATTTTGTTTGGCGTTTTGCTTCATAGTTGTCACGGTCAGTTCACAAGTTTCACTCATTGGTAAAATCATTGGAATTGGCAACTGCAGAATGAATAGAGGGGACTACTTTAACTCAAGATTTTTTTCTGTTTCAGACAAACTGTCTCTGATTTACCAGACTGTGCCAGCTCCTTTAAAGTAAATTCCCATTGGGAAAAAACAGATTCCATATTAACCCATACATTGGAGATAGTTCAATTTCTACACCCTCGCATTGCCTCCTTTACATTAAAATGTAAAGGATAATATTTATGTGCATTATTGGCCCATTAATGTGTTACTTTTTTATGGTGAACTTATATTCATAAAAGGCACACCTACATAGTGTTGCAGCATCATAAAAAAACTTCTATAGATCACTGCACTAGGTGGTTAATGTCCAGTTGCAACTTGAGTGAGATAAAAACTTGTCAGAATGGAGCATTTTCTATACTAAGGTCTAACCTTAGAGGTCTGACTTGATTGTCGGAAAAATGTGTCTTCTTTTCCAACTTGGATTAGTTCTATCCTTCCTAGTGACACACGGCAGGACAAAAGCGAGGTAAATACACAGTAGCCTCTTAGCTTGCAGCCTGACAAACAAAGGCAGTATTAATTGTCAACACAGGTTTTCTGCGACAGGACACTAAAGGAAGCTGGGGAATGCTTGGAAATGCATGAATGGAAAGTGGCAGAGCGAATTCCAGGGAGGTCTGTGGCTGTTTTGCTGCTGATGGGTATGGTGCGCTAAAGCTTGTCACACAAAGCCCAGCAGAAGTACACTCTCTGTAAACTTTCCAGGAGCTTTTTAAACACAGTGAGTGCCAGCCTACCCAACCAGAGACAGAGCGGGAGGCTAAGCCAAAATGTCATAGTCCGCACACACTCGGAGCAACCATGGTGTGTGAGATTATACGGTTCCTTTATATTTATATTACCTTATGTATTTAGATTACATGGCTTCTTTGTGTTGAGCAAGTTAAACACACAGGCCATTATTCATGATGCCAGCAGTGAGTCTGTTCAGCAGCATCGAGGCTGCTGGTCCAAGGACCTGTGATGTCAGAGAGGTTATTGGAGGACAGGTATTGGTAGAACTGAACATCACTCGCTCACTAACAATACTTTCAGCAATTAGCACTGTCACTCGTCAAATAAATAAATAATCAAAAGCCGACTGATGATTTCCTGCAGAGCTGACAACCTGCTACATGAAAATGTGTCAACGAAACAAAACTGAATAACCTGCACCACCAGGCCCTACTCTTTTTCTGTAGATATATGCTGCTTATGTAGACTGTACACACAACAGAGCACCATTTATACTGCAAATATACAGTACAACCGCCTTCCTCGGTACAGCCTTATCGAAATTATCGGAACAAAACAATAAAAAAGGTCAAAACCCAGTTATGTTGCAATCACAGCATGTTTTTATCTAAATATATCGAATAACCTGAGACCTCCCCAATTCAGCCAACACGGAGCAGATGATATATACATAAAAACTACAGCAGGTACTGCTCACAACCTCATACATATAAAAGGGAGAGCGTGCACAGTTCTTGCTATTTGCATGTACTACACATACAAATCTGGTTGTTGACGTTCCCTTCTGTGTGCAAAACATCACTGAGTGTTTCAGTGTAGTTTCCTTTTTGAATTAAATTCTTTGAGCCTTGACCACAATCTTCTCTTGATCAAACTTCTCCAGCTGCTTATTGATTCCCATAATGAGCAAGCAACTCCGCTGTTTTGTCCATGTTGATTAGTTTGTAACATGTCAGTGCTCGATTTTGGGTTTCTCTTGCAACCTTTGCCAAGGTATCATGATGCTAACCACAGTCATAACAGTCCGGTAAAATAAACATTTAAAATAGTGAAATTTTGCAGCAAAATCTTTTTATCCAACTGGACTAGTCATGAGCAAAATTTTTGTCTTGAAGCTCAATTTTGGCAAAGTCAGACTAAGAAATTTGTGCCACCGACCAATAGCAAGGTGCCCTGTCAGTGCTGGCGTTTGGAAGAAAGAAGCTGGACAGTCCAAAACAGCAGAAGCTATCGTAGCTTTCAGTCATGACATCACTAAGCTTGTAGAAGTATATATTTCATGAAGATGCAGAAAGAACCTGCTGTTCCACTGTCAGGTGTGACCAGTAATGTTTGGATCCTTAATATTATTGGTTTTTTTTAGTTTTTATTTCATTATTGACAGAGAGCAATCGACTAGTGGCGGTGGCTCATTTTACGGCGCCACCCCTCACACCCCGTTATGCTTCACCACTGTCAGGCTGTATTAATAAATTGGTATATCAAAGCACATTTAATAGTTAAACATGAACTAAAGATTCATTTAAATTTCACAAGATCCAGACAGCAGACCACCATATTAAGTGTCCAGTGTATTTTACTGGTGATACATTGTGTTACCTTGAAAATGATCACTGTTTGGCCAAGAAACGTAAATTCTTCCGAGGTCCAAATCTCTTTAAGTTGGTCCTCGGTGTTCCTGTGAGTTGGATTAGTTTTAACCCAGTTCTGAGGAGGTCATGGTCTGTCCTCCTTGTGCTTATAACTATTCCCTGAATTTTTCATCTTGTTTCTAACTCTTTTATTCTCTCATAATTTGAGAAAGACAAAGAATGTGATGAATTTTAGTCACATTTTCCTTTACTACTGTTTTGCAGTGGTAATAAGAGGTTTAAACTTGCACATAGATTGGTTGTAAATCATCTCTCAGCGTGTGTAGTGGATGACTGAGGTGCAAATCATCCACATTGCACTGTAGTGCTGACAAAACATTTCAGACACAGACCATTTAACTCCAATGTATGTCTGTTTTTGTGTGTATTGGTTTGTACATGTGGGAATTCCAATATTGGTATATTTGGTATATTTAGACCTTTGACCTACTTAGGCTGCCTTTCTCTGTAGCTCAGCTGGGTGTTGTAACATCAAGTTGCACCAGGGTTGAAGGGACGAGGAGAGGAATGTGCTTAGGACTCTTAGTGGTGAAGTAATAGTTCCCCATCCACCACGTGCCACTGCCTTTGATGTATTTCATGAGTTCTGAGGGCCGGGCAGATTTGGAAGATGATGGATTCATAGAAAGTGCATTTTTCATAACACTGTGGACACATCTGGTGAACTGTAAAATATTAAGGGATCCTCTCCCCTGGAATATCTTAATCTCTCTTGGCACGTGTGACCAGACAAGACACGATGCAAGCCCCTGCTGCTCGACACCATTCCAGTTAATTTCTGTTGAATGTGTGCTTAAGTGGGTCTGGGACGTCCTCCACTGTTTTCACTGTGAAAAGTGTGGATGAAACGCTCGTGGCTCGATTCCTTGTGTGACTGATGTGGATAAAGGCCGTCAAGCTAAACAGTTTGAAGGAGGGGAATACTAGAAGCCCAGCTGCATTGACAAGAGTAGAAACATGTCGGTCTTACTGCAGCTCCTCACTTACCCTTTCATACTAATCATTCATTTCACACACTTACTGTAGCTGTTTGACAGAAGTTTGGAAGATGTAAAAATAAACACAAATTATTATCTGAATCCAGAAGTAGCACGGCAACAAAGAAATGTTACAGATGCTGCACAAATGTATTGTATCTCTAGTATCTAATATGGACATTTCACATAAATCAACAAAATGAGACTAAACTTTAGAGCAGAATACAGTAACTTTCTCCAAAGCAAAAGACAACATCCAGCCCAAATATGCAAGAAGAAATGTGGACATGTGCATCAATAAACTGCACAATGTCACCAGCTCGTTTTTGTTGCCACCATGAAAAGTACATTTACTTAATTTACCAGAAGTTACTAAGATTCTAAGACAAGAAAATGTTTTTTAAGATTTGTATGTTCCAAAGTCCAATAGCTTCAGTTGGTACTGACCTGTAATTGGGGCAACCAATGGTCAAGCTGAACAGCATTGCTGTAACCAAATAGTTTATTCCCACAGTGCTTTCAAATAGCAGTAAAAGGTGTTTATTGAGACAACAGATGATCCCGCGTATGATCATATACTCGCTAAAAACGCTGCTGATGTCAACAAAAACATTGAGCTCAGAAAAAAACAAATTATTGTGATTGTGTCACAGGAATAATGCCCCAAGACACAAGTGATAATTTTACTTTTAAATGGTGTAAAGATTTTTTAAAATTGATATAACAAATTTAAAAAAAATCATAATTTTTATATGTTTACTTAATACACGCTCACATCAGAAGACTTGTTGGTCTTAACTTGTGACTTGAGGTTGGACTCCTTACCCAGGATAGAAAACTTGCTTTATACTTGAAAAATAACGACTTTGTCCCAGCTCTGCTTTCAGAAAATGCAAATAGATCGTCACTATAAGAGTATACATAAGAGAATGGACGGATTCCAAATTACCCCACATGCGAAGGTTATTTGTGCAATAATTGTCTCAACATGTAATCATAAATCTATGTAACCAAACTGTGGTGTAGCAATTATGCACTGCAGTTTTTACCAAATCCTTGTTGTCTTAGGTTTTACTTAAAATACCCAGATTTTCTAAAAAGAGCAGAGTTAAATGTGATAATCATTTTGATTTCACGTTACCAAACAGCTAAATGATCCACTGCAAGAAGGTTCACTGTATTTTAAACAAGGAGGAGAAAGGAGGAGAAAAAGCATAGAAGCTCCTAGTAAAGTAAACGTTTTTTTTTTTTTGTTGTTTTTGTTTAAATTACTGTATAATTTATTTATTTATTATTGATAAGATACCTGCCTGTGTTTGGATATACAAAATAAAGATGAATAAAATTCTGGTTAAAAAAAAAAAAAAACATAGAAAAACAGTGACCCCCATTTCATGTCTCATTACACTGCACAGTGTTTTTTAGGTAGTTAAAAGAAGCTGTGTCTAAGACATCAAACTAAACAGTTTATCAGCAAATATTCTTTCATGTTGCTTTTCTTTCACATTGTGCAACAAAAATGGTAATTGTAGCCTTTTCCTTGTTTATTTGAAACATTTGACCTTTCAACTTTCTCCAACGCTCTATCTGCCATAAGTTACAGCAGCTCTGTGTATGCATCAACTGTCACCCGCTGCTTTTAGGGGCCTTCTAGACTAAACCACATTGGTCATAAAATAGGTACAAGTAACAAAAAAATGCAAGGCTTGTTTAGTGCAGTTTCAAATGAATAAGCTTAATAATCCCATGTTCTATAATAAATCCAGGAATGAGCTGAGGCTGAAAAGGTGCAGTGATTGTGTACACCACTTTATCTTCATGTCTTATTGTTTTGGTTACATTCTTAAGGTTTGCTGGCAGCTAAGTTGTTGTTGTTTTTTTTGGTTTTTACTTCCTTTCCATTGGTTCACTCTTTTTGTAGACATTCCCGCTAATTCCTTAAGTTGTTACCTACTTTAAATTTTATCTTTGCACAGCACTGTAACACTGTCATACTTTACAAATCCCGTAAAAGGGGGATGAAAAAAGGCCAGTAGGCTTTTTTGGATAGTTCTTCAAAAGCTAGGCTCAGTGTTTACAGGTTGAGAAAGGGCTGGACTCAGGGATGTGGAGCCTGCAGTCTTTTACAACGTGGTCTTGTCTGTCACTTGACAGTTGACTGCCGTACAGCTATCCCCCCGCTTAGCAAACAGTCCTGTTATATTTTCCATTCGAAAAATCCCAGGGGTCAGCAGTGTGTCTGACTGTGTTCGCTGAAGCCAGATGGGGGTTTTCCTATAAACAAGTGTACAGGCAGTATTTATACAGACTGTGGCACCTGACGCCATAACACTCATGACACTCTGTTTAGTGGCCAAAGTTGCCATAAGTCACTTTAGAGAATTAAGTAAATATTTTCATTATGGCCATGCCATTGTTTATTATAGAATGGCAAAAGTTCTAAATCTTGCCAAATCCTCTGTTAAAAAATCATTTAATAACAACTTGTCTAAAGTGAAGCGCCATGTACATAGAGCTGATTCCTTTTCATTATTCGCAAGTCTATTTACTTTCAAACAAATCCAGGAACACCACCTGTTTCAACAGCGGTGTGTCTAAAGGCTCAGGTTAGAGTAGAGCATTACACAAACCGGTGACTGAAAAGGTTGGCTGCTTTGCTACATTCACAGGAGGATAGAAGGAAAGCTCTGGCCTTCATTCAGATACAGTATGTCACCCATCACAGATACAGGCTCACATTCCACTCTGCTAAGTATTATCATGCTGCTGGATTAAAGCAGCATGACACATGAGGATGCACTGTACAGCATTGGATGCTGAAATTATTGGAGATTACCAGTTGGCCTGATAATAGTGTGAGGAAGAGTTCAGTCCTGGAGAAAGGCCTTTAAGATAAAAGCATTCCAGTAAAGAGTGTTGGTCAGTTAAACGTTTGGTAGATGTCATAAACAAGTGGACCTGTATTATTGAGGCACTTTAGCTAAGCTAAGGGCAACAACCATCAAAATGTGCAAAACAAATGTTATTAAGTAGAACTCAAGAGGGAATTAACATAATGAGCTCAGCTGGAGGATCCCCCATATTGATTGCAGCATAAATTCACAATCATCAGTTGGAAATCCTGGACTAACCCCAACATAAATATTACAGGCCATGAAAGCCTCCTGTAAATTTGGCTCGGCTTCAGCTCGGCTGGTGGTCGCTCACTAACCCTGGAGAGTGTGAGAGGAGCAGGAAAGAGACAAAAGAGAAGAAAACATTCCAGATGTGACCAACAGAATGAATAATCTAGCAGTGAAAGACGATTAGGGTAGATGAAGAGATTAAGTAAAGGCTGAAGGTGTGAATCATTGGCTCAAAATATATATATGTAAAAAAAAAAAGAAAAAACCCCTAGAAATAGAAAGTGCGTTACAATTCACCATGAAATACTGCAATCTGTAACTTAGTCCAAGTTAAATAAAACAAACGCTTGATTACAGTAAAATTCCTCATGAATGCCACAAGAAATTGTATAATGACATTGTTGGTGAGTAAGTACACTATAATAGGAAGCAGACTACCAGCGACCAAACAGCCCACCTTTAGCGTTCATTTAACTCTAAAGCCGCTCCGGCATATTTTCCCTAAATGTCATGAATGAGATGAGATAACCTCAGTGCTTTATGGCCCCAGGAATACTTTTTGTCCTGCTTGATTCTCTAACTAAACAGCACTGTCCGACTGAACCTCAACAGTGCACAACTAACCGGCGTGCCGACAAACACCGATACAGCTCACAGTTTCCCCCCTTTTTCAACAAACCGGTAAGGTTATGTTCCGTTGGCGATGTAAGATGTCTTTTCCTTTACAACATATAACATTCAGAAGGACCCATCATGCTCAGTTTGTATTCTGCTCATAGATGTTGAAGCAAGCAAGCTAGGCTACCTAGAGTCCACTCAGAAAGTGGGCATGCACTCAGTCTCTGAGGGCTACCGAGCAGCATAGGTTAGTCGGCCTAACATGCTAAAATTAGCAACGATTCCCCCCAAATTTTCTTCACAACGTATCTTCAGTGTATCATTTCATATATCATCCTTTGAGAAATTTTTTTTTGTATCTGTGGATATTGTCAGCCAAGATGTTAAAGGTAAAGACAGAACTCAAACTACATGATGCTTCACAGTAAATCAGAATGAAAGTGACAGAACAATCACATCACAAAGATTTGTCCAACAAATAAACTCTGCTGGGGGTGTGATGGATGTCTGAGCATGAGCAGGACACAGCCGCAGTTTCCTGTACCTTTGTCTTATTACGTCACCATGTGACTATGTTAGTTAATTTCGACACAGGGCACTTTTCTGAATAGCGTAACAATCATATTAAGACTAAAATTGTTTTAATTATTGAAACTTTGCTCCTGAGAAATCATTTTTTGTCAACCATCTTGGATAAATACTGCAATAGTGACTGCTGTTTGTATAATCGGAAGAAGCAGTCAGAAAATTTCAAGTGCTTTGTTGTTGCAGTGGTTAAAACAAAACACGAGCTCATAATTGTTCAATTCATTCAAAGCTGACTCAAAATTTAAAAGAATCAATTTGAGATGCAGGTTGTAATATTCGATTTCTCAACACCAAAATCTTTAGCCTCTGTCCACCATTACAAAGCATGTAACAGAGTTTTAAGCTGTGATTGTATGGTTGTTGTTTTATATTCACAAGCTCGTACCAGATATTATCTCATGCAGTTGTTCATGCTTTGAGCTGATGGCTAAACTTGGATGTCAAACTAAGCTGGGGAATTGCTGTGACCTAACATTGTCTGTGGTATTTGTACGTCAAGAACAAGGGGTCCCTGCCACCTCATAGCGCTGGCGGTCAGTACCAAAAATGAATGTTCCCCAGAGAGGATTAATGTGGATGGTGCCTTAGAAAAATAAACAAAAGTTAAATTGCTTTTTGTAATTTTTACAAAATAAGTACATAAGTAAAAAGTAAAACTCCAAAAACTGATACTTAATTTTAACTTTGGTTCAACTTAATATGTTTCAGCACTAAATGATATATTTGAACTGGAAAGGTCAAAATGTCTCACCACGCATATTTTTATTTTACGCCATTACATCGCTGACAAAATCTACAGCATGGCGTCTTTAAGCGTGACATCACACAAGCAAGTTCTATGTCCAGTAACTTAAACACTGCCAGGTAATAAAGATTAACATCCCACCATGCAGAAGATGTAGGGGAGTCATAAACAGCCAGAGGCAAGTCACAGTCTTTCCAGTCACTCCTTAATCTTTGAGTCATTAGAGAGAAGGGCAGATAATACAACAGGCATTTGGCCAGGCCGAGGGAATCGATAAGCAGACAACTGTTAAGTGGGACCTGCTATCGGCTCATCTTGATGGAGCTCCGAGTGCCACGTGTCTTGGCTCTCATTATGTTGACACAGAGATGCAGGACACCGTTCCCTCCACACCTCCTCAGATAGCATCAGACTGTAACCTGGTTCTTTTGAACACAGCCTTGTTTTCCTTTTCTCTTTTTTCATCCACTCTTTTGCCTTCAAGCCCTTCAGTAAATGGGCATTCTTCCTCAGTCAATCTTGGGTCGTAAAAAGCAGATTCACTGATAACTCCTCGTAGCATTGGGTTGAGCTGGGGCATCATTCTTGTCCACTCTTTGTCTTTGAGACTGTGTTTTCCTCCACCTATCTCCACCTATTGCTAGAGGGGGTTATAAATGATCAGAGTGGGGCCTGTCTGTCTCTGGGTGGGCTGTTAAGCCAGGCCAATCAGTTAAGGCTTCATTAAAGAGGTCCCTCCTGATGGTCCATGGAGGAGTCCCAGTCTCCTCTAGCCTTTTAACAGCGTATGATTTACTGTAACTGTTGTCTTGTTTCTGAGGTAAATGCACGGGTTTGTTATTGTTTGCCCCGGCTGATGTTTATGTGCAGTATAACGTGCAAACCCTTTTTGTTCCCTCAACCATACTACATGTAATCTGTGTGTCAAGATACGGTCTGAGTAGATGCAGTGTCTTCAGTATTGTTTCTTAGAAGGGGTGACTCAAACCCCAGAAAACTGTCAGGACAATCTCTACTTTTTGCTGTTGTTTTTACAACAGAACAATCCACATAAATGCATTTCAAACTGAGGGCTTTCAGGTGTTAACAAACCCTTTGGCAGCCATGTTAAGGAGTTTTGGAAACACAGGCCACAGATAGCTGGCTGTATGGACACTTTCTAACAGACATAAGTGACTTCTCTGCTGCTTTTGACCAAAGACTGTAGGAAAACACTGGCTTCACCGACAGATTTTTGAAAGGAAGTTTTGAATCCTAGACTTCGGTTTTGGGTTTGCCATCATCTTGGCACTGAATAGAGCTGGGCATTACATATTTTGGGCAGGTTCCCGGGTCGCCCGCTGAGTCTGGGCTGCCTTTGGCCTACATATAGCTGCCAGATTCAGCTAGGTTTTTTTTTTTTCTAGACTGAGAATCACCTCAGGATAGCAACACCAGGGCTAGTTGTTGGACACATGGTAAAAGTGGTTACAGCATGGAACCGAAAGGTGTTATGTCAAGACCTAACATTTTTGGCTTTGGTCTCTGTACTGCAATTACTCCAAAGGACACTTTTGTCCCTGAATATTCTACACCTGAATGGCTTCATGATGATGATTCTATATTGATAGAGAACTGAAAAATGATATTTCCATGTGATCAGTTTTGTGCTAGCTTGTATCCAGCTATAGCATCGATGTCCAATAACTTTTGCACACTGTATTTTTTTTCAATTGTTGTAGCATCACAGAGAACTTTAGTTAATTATGATTAGGTCCCCATACACATGCATGTGCATTAACTTATGCAATACAGAGTCTTGCCAGTGGTTTCACATTATTCCACTGATCTACGGTTGGTGGTAATGCACCAGCAAACGTGCATAAAAGCAACACAGTTTCACACTGTTCAAAAATACTCCTCGCAAATATTTAGTGATGAAGTAAAGACATTCAACACATTAGACAGACCACAATAATACATACAGTGGGTTTTGGAGGAAAAAATGACACAATCTTTGTTTGTTAGCAAAAAAATTCCACAGAGCACTTTTAAGTATAACTGAACAGTTGCAGAGGCTATTCATCACTTTGACATTATCTTTGCTTGCTTTGATACATAAGCCTTCTGTTTAGTAAACTGTCTAACAGAAGTGAATAAAGCTACAGCTACACACTGAAATATGATATAAAGATTCAGATTTCTATTCAGAATTGTGTGCAACTAGAGTAAACATAATATTGAGAGCCAGCATTCGTTTGTAGATTTGCAAGTTGATTATAGTGAACATTCTGCAAATTTAATGTGTGTCTTATTTTCTGGACATTATCCACTTGTGGGAAAGGAATGATTAAGATTTGATAAAGTTCAGACAACTAAAACCAGTAGGTAAAGGTTAATTGGTATCCCCAGATATGTGGATAAATGATAAATGTAGGATACAGGCATGCAACATGGTTTCGACCAATTTTTCTGTCTATGCATAGCAGCGGTGTATAGAGGACATGTAATCTAACAAAATCTCTTTGCATTTGGCTGAAGAAGATATAACATTACTTTGTAGCTTTGATTTTTTTTTTTTGCATTGATAACAGCTTTGCTTGGATCTTAACTGACCTGGAATGACCTTCTTAGATCTAAATGCTTTAGTATAATTATGTTGTTCGAACTCAAAATACTATTCTTCATTATCGAAAAGATTCTGCTATAAAACTCTTTCCTAAACTACTGAAGGAGTCTTTTCAAAAAGGTGCTATTTTTATAAGGCCTTACATACATTTCTGAGGGTTTTATTGTCCTGTAAGCATATGAGGGTTATCCAAACAGAGCTTATTAAAGAAAACAGAAATGTATGTTTGTGGTGCCATATGGTGCAGGCCTCAGGAGATGATGTAGTGTATGGAGCTCAGACAGGCTGCAAAGAAGACTTGGCTCTCCTGGGCCCTGAGTAAGAGGCTCATTTTTCACGTCGACACCTTGTGGGGGCTCTCTGAGCTACTGAATCCACAGAGTTGATGTGTTTAATATTTGTTCAGGAGGTAGGAAGGTCTGCTCTTTGTAAATTGTGTAAATTGATAAGTTGGCAGCAGCTGAGGATAGTGGCAGCTGATGGAGGGATGCATCTGTGTGATTGAAAGTGGGCTTAAAGCTCTGTAAACAAACAGACACGCGCGCCGCCGTCTGCCTGAGCTGAGATGAACCTCTGAAAAGAAACAATAGAAAATCTGGAACTCGTGTTGCATTCTGCAAACACTAACATGGCTTTACTCCAGCTCCCGGCACCATGGAGGATTTTTCAAATGCAAACATTCAAATGGTTGTTTGCTGTGTCTTTCATGCTCGTTCAAACTCAATTACCTTTGGCTGTTACAGCTGACTGAGGTAGTGGTCAGAGTCATGCATTATCAGAGTATGCTCCTTAATTGTCTTTTTGTCTTTGAAAGGGATTGTTCAGTGACCCGAGAGGAGATGTTGTCCACCTTGGAGTGACGTGTGAGCCATGAATGCAGTGAAATACTCTGAGATCTACAACAACAGTTCAGAGGACAGGCAGTGTCCTGGACACCTGCAGAGGGCTACACGGGGTCATGGAGACGCTGAACAGTTGACGGAGAGCAGGAACCACATACTAAAGAAACAGCTTCCATCAGCAGAGGGCAAGACTGGTGAGCTCCGATTCTATTTATTTTCTTTTTATTTGAAATCCAAGCATAGAGGGACCTGTCCTTCAAACTTATCTGATCCAAGCTAATATGATGTTAGTGTTTCTGCTAATTCTCATCTTAATGACTTGGCTCTTCAAACACATTTAGAGATTAGTTTGGTTCATCTACAGTTAGGTTCATAAGTATTTGAACAGTGACACAGTTTTTGTAATTTTGCCTCTGTACACAACAACAATGTCTCTGAAACGAACAAATTAAGACATGATTGAAGTATAGACGCTCAGCTTTAATCCAAGGTGTTCAACAAAAATATTGATTAACCTTTCAGGATTAATAGCCAATTTTATACATAATCCCTTTTGTTGAAAGGCTCAAAAGTAAATGGTTGAAAATTTAACAGTTCATATCCAGGTGTGGTCCATTCCCTTGTTATTTCTTGACATATTAAACAGATAAAAGGTCTGGAGCTGATCCCAAGTGCTGATTTTCAATTTGGGAATTTTTAATAATATCGATCTAAGAGGTATCAATGCAAATGAAGGAGGCATCATTAGACTGAAAAAAACAAAAACCAACTGATCAGTCAGATGTAGAAAGTTTAGGAGTGGCCAATCAACAATTATGTTCATTCATAAAAAGAAAAAATGGTGAGTTCAACAACAACAGAAGACCATGGAAAACAACAAAAGTCGTCACAGAATTCTTTCCTTGGTGAACCCTCCAAACATCTTGTCAGATCAAAAAAAAGATGGAAAGTGTATCATTGTCAAAGTCTAGAACCTAGAGACGCTTTCATGAATGTAAATACAGAGAGTTTAACCACGAGGTGTAAACCACTGGTAACAATCAAGAACAGAAAAGGTCAGATTAGACTTTACCAGAAAACATCTAAAAAAAAAGAGCCTGATCAGTTCTGGACCAAGATTCTTTGTACAGATGAAACCAAGATGAACATTTACCAGAATGATGGGAAGAGAAGAGAATGGAGAAGGAAAGAAACAGCTCATGAACCAAAGCCACCACATCATCTGTCAGACATGGAGGAGACAGTGTTATAGCATGGGCATGTACAGCTGCCAGTAGAACTGGGTCAGTGGTGTTTATTGATGGTGTGACTGCTGATAGAAGCAGCAGGATGAATCCTGAAGTGAACAGGGCTTTACTCTCTGCTCAGATTCAGCCAAATGCTGCAAAACTGACAGGACGGTGCTTCACAGTACAGATGGATAATGACCCAAAACACACTGTGAAAGCACCTCAAGAGCTTCTCAAGGAAAAGAAATGAAATGTTCTTCAATGGTCAACTCAGTCACCTGACCTCAACCCAACTGAGCATGTTTTTCTCCTACTGAAGACAAAACTGAGGGCAGAAAGACCCACAGACAAACCAACTGAAGGCGGCTGCAGTAAAGACCCGGGAAAGTATGTGAAGGGAGGAAAGTCAGCATGTGGTGATGTCCATGGATTCTAGACTTCAGGGAGTCATTGACTGAAAAGGATTTTCGTCCAAGTATTAAAACGAATCCTAATATTTAGAATTACGGATGGTTTGTCCAATTACTTTTGAGCCCAAGACAATGAGGGACTACGTTTTAAAATGGCTGTAATTTCTAAAACGCTGATCAAATGTTTTTGTTGAACCCCTTTAATAAAAGCTAAAAGTCTACACTTCAATCACATATTGATACATTCATTTCTAATCCATTGTGATTGTGTGCAGAGGTAACATTACAAAGGTTGTGTCCCTGTCCAAATATTTATGAACCCAACATTAGCTCCAAATGCTTCCGTAGGCTATGCACACAGGGATAAAAATAGTGCAAAAGTGTTGGGGAGTGCAAAGAACGCTGGAGTACAATTGTTTTGTATGGAGAGTTTTCTCTGTTTTTGGGTTAAATATGCTATCTGATGTTTATGGTTTCTCAATAATTTACATGTTCGTCATCAAGTCTCAGTTTTAGTAGCATATTCTATTGGTACCTCAGAGGAACACAGTTGTTTATACTGTCTGTGAAAATTAATTCACGTTTTGCACACTAAAAAGTCTCGGTGATTATCCAGATAACTTGGAATAAATTGCATTTTTGCAGGTTTTGGTGTAGGGACACCACCCTGACCACAGTTCTCCATAAACTTTAAGCCAGCTTTGTAGAACTTAAATAATCCAAGCTTATGTCTTATCATCAACAATCAAATAAGCTCTCCACATAAGATCTTCCATTATTATACATATAAGCAAGTGCTTATTTCCTACTTGCTGGCTCAGACCAAATAGCCAAACATTTACAGTTTCAAGAGTTACAGTTTCACTAGTGTTCAAATGATTGATGATCTTGTGTAACTCAGTTTAAAAAAGGCAGAGTAAAACACAAACAAGCTCAGTTCAATTTTATATGAATATCATTGTTTTATTATTTTGCGAATCTTTATAAAATTACAGAAAGATTTTTCTTTAGGACAAAACAGTGTGTATTGTCTCAGTCAATGTACATAAAGCAGGTAAACAGGTAAGTATGCAAGTCGCATGTCTTCTCCAAGAAAGTCCCCAGGCCAGATAAAACAAGGTTGTTTGAACATTTTATTGAATCCATCTGATGATTAATCCATGCTGAAATATCTCTGCATTTTTAGCTTCACAGCCCAGATCAACCTGGCTTAAATGCCACTTGCATCACGGGGCTGAAGGTGAAAGCATCCGAGGAATTCTCTGATTTAAATCTGTATTTTTAGACTGATGTATCCCTGTGGACTCTCAGAATAGTGAGAGCAACACTGCATTTCCTTCTGCACTTCTAGACAAAGTTTTCCATGATGTCATGTGAGGCGCAGGAGTGAGAGTAATTGAAGAGGCAGATGAATATAAACTGGAATCTCCTCAAATTCAGCCATTTATTTTATTCCCTTATTCTTCAAATCAGCTTGTAGACGGGAGGGACAAGAGAAACAAAACAAGTCATGTTCCTGCCAAAGACTAGATTTCGGACTCCAAACACAAATGAATGATAAGACTGCTACTGACATAGTGACCTTTTCTTCATTTACTGGTTACAAATACAGCAGAAACACAATATCGTGTTCATACCTTACAAAAGGCTATTGGATTTTTGAGACTGATCCTAAATTTCAATATATCTATCTATCTATATATCTATATCTATATCTATATCTATATCTATATCTATATATATATATATATATATATATATATATATATATATATATATAGAGAGAGAGAGAGAGAGAGAGAGAGAGAGACAGAGACAGAGACAGAGAGAGAGATATATCTATGTATATATATATATATATATATATATATATATATATATATATATATATATATATATATATATGTATATTGAGATTCAGTATATTGTATATATGTGTGTTTTAATATGTGTGTTTTAATATAATCAGATAAGGGACCATGTAAAGATGATTAAGATTTTAAGTGTTTTGAGTGTTTTAAAATTTTCTTCGAACCAACACCTTGATTTATAAAAAAATTAAACCCTCTCCTAAAAAGGACGGTGGAAATTTGGGGGGGTCTCACCAATCTGGGCTGCGGTGGGGGGATTTGGAGCCACGTCCTCAGTATTTCTAAAATCCCAGGCCCTGTTTATGGTGTGGGCTGGGCTTAATCATGAACGTGATTGAGTGAATGAGTGAATGATTTTTGAAAGCATTTCACCAATGACTTATTCATCTACATGTAATAATTCATCCTTCTTACTGCAATACATTGTACAGCATAGCTTTTCTAAAGCTAGATTTCAGTCACCTAAGTCAGGGAATAAGTTTAAAATAAAGTAGAAATGAATTGAATTGAAATGAATTGAATTATGTGTATGAAGAATATGTGAAACATGGATATTTGATGTCTAGGCTCCAACCTTGTCACTGCCCAAAAGAAAACCCCAAGCTCACTTCCATTCAATTCACTTTTATTTACATATCATAGTGCCATATCATAACAGATAATATCTCAGGGCACTTTTCATATAGAGCAAGTCTAGACCAGATTCTTTATAGTTATTAGTTACAGAGACCCAACATTCTGCCATGAGCAGCACTTGGCAACAGTGGCAACAGTTGAACAGACCACGGCTCATTGGGGGGGGGCTCGACCAGATAGAGCTCAGGACAACAGGGTGTGGGGAGTGAGATGGGGAGTGACTAATCTACAGGCGGTTGCTGCAGTGGAAGCTGGGCTTATGAAATGCTGTGTAAACAGTAGCAGTAGCAGCAAGTGACAGCACAGCTTTCGCTTGAGCAGTGAAGAAGATTGCGGGGGGGCTCAAGAACACAGCCATAATCTAAAAGGTGTATTGGATATGCATAGATTTTAGTCAGAGGACGTGTGTGTGTGTGTGTGTGTATGTGCATGTGTGTGTGTGTGTGTGTGTGTGTGTGTGTGTGTGTGTGTGTGTGTGTGTGTGTGTGTGTGTGTGTGTGTGTGTGTTTGTTTATGTGTGACAGAGAGAGAGACCAAAAGGGAGAGAGGACTTTTGAAACACAAACAGGGGGTGAGTTCACACTGTGCTGGGGTTTGGCTCTTTGCCAGAAGTAAATGCCGAGAGCTGGTATCTCATCATAGTGATGTTTTCTCTCTGTGCTGCTTCATATGAAGGATCTCTATTTGAGTCGTCGACACAGTCTTGTGAATCTGAAATAAACTGCCTCCTGTAAGAGCCAGGAGACTGAAGACTGCAAAGGACTAGAGATTTTCAAATGCAGCTCATTTATGTTTCTGTTTTTTTAATACATTTAACTGTAACTGGAGATAAAGGCAATACATCTCCTCTATTTAAGATCATTCAAGCTTTATAAAAGTCCACATGATGGGATCAGTAACACAGGTTTGCTATAAGATGTGTTAATAGTGTTCTACTGCCCACTTACACTTTTAGTAACTGCTCCTTTTTGAATTGGCAGTGTTCCTCACAATCTTTTTTTTTTTTTACCCTTGATTTCATATTTCCATATTCATATCCAGTTTCAGAGCCGGAAGACTTCATTTGAAAACCCTTTTCTGTAAAAATCATCTTTATTATGCCTCCTACAATACTGATAAAAGGAAGGAACAGATAAGCCCAATATCCCCTTTTATCCTTGAATTAGAATCATGCTACGGTGCACTGATTGTACAGTTTGTCCCTGGAACCAAGTCACCTCATCCTGATTATGACCTGAGTCAACAGGGAACCTGTGATTGCCTTTGTTATAAACCTTTTTTTAATGAATGAGGCTCAGTAAACATGCAATCAGACTTCGCTGGCCTCACATCAGAGAGCTGATTGGGTAGCGTTCCGGTTACTCGGTTGAAGGTGGACCAACACCACAGTAATCCTTCACTGGGTTTAACATGAAAACACAGACTTACCTGATACAAATCTGGCAAACACACTTTTCATTTAGTTAAATAGGAGTGGAGGAGAGGTCCGAGTGGGTAAGAAGGTTGTTTGGCAGCTCAGGAGTCTCTGACACCTGCAGTAAAAACAACTCTTATTGCTCCAGTCTGGCTTTTTCGTGCAGCACCTTTTCCCTGAAAGCTGAGTGGATTCCATACTGATTCGATGGTGGCTGGAGTCGGGGAGATTATTTTCATCTGGAGGAGATTAGTCAGTAATACTGATAGACATGATCAGCGCAACACTTCATCATTTCATGCAGTTTAACATCGGCTCTGCGTAGCTCGCCTGTTTATGTAGTGCTTTGCCCCTAAACTGACTGATTCATTTTCATCAGAGGAAATTAACTTAGCTTTCCGATTATAGACAATCATGCATTGTGCAATAGCTTTAACTCCATGACTGTAGTTAAAATTTGAACTTTTAGTTCGATCGAAAAAAGATTTTAAATGAATGTAATGAACAGATATTACTCTAGACATGATAAGAACTCCCTGTTCTGTAAATAGTAACAAAACAATGTTTACCTTGCTATCCTCATTATCAAAAGTGTTCTGCAGACTTGCCAGGCGTTTTATCTTAACCACCATCAGCATAAAACCTCAACCTCATAACAAAAACCAGTGTTTTTTTGCATCAGGCAACAGGTGGAATGTGTGCCGATGCATTTTTCCTGCTGTTGTTTTTAGCTCCTAATTCATGCATGAAATTACTCACATGTTCATTCATCATCCAAGCCGAGAGCAACAGAGAACGAGACGAGAATCAGTTGATGGATAGAACATTTCTGAGGGCAAATATTACCTCAGTGCATTCGGGCAGTAAACAGATTTATTATTTATCAACCCAGTCCGTGTGATGTGATGAAAAACCAAATGGGAGAGCATGAAATAAATGCTTTTATTCAAGGGGAAGGCTGAAAAAAAATATAAACCCAGTGACTGTGTTTGTAGTTCCGACCCAAGTTTGTAATTGGTTTCATATTTAGTTATACTATAGTAAAACTTACTGAAAGGTATACTAGGGTTCTCTGAGCCCAGACACATAAATAAGTTTTTGGTAGTTTTCTTGCAAAAATGCTCCGTACCTTCTCATGCCAAGTGCTCTGGACATTGATGGGTGATTTTTTTTTTATTTTATTTTTTTTTTTTTGGTAAGCTGTGAAACATTCATCTGCCTGGGCCAAGTGCTGTTCACCTATCTGGAATGTACAGTTAAAATTGCTTTGCAGCTAATATAAATACAGGCCACGGCTGCTGTAGTGCAGAGAAATGGCAGGCCCTTGTGTGGAGTGTGAGCAACTCTTAGTCGCGGGCTCTTTCCAGTGATGTAAAAGCTGGTCATGCTAGGGTTTGTGTTGATAAATCTGTGAGTGTGTGTGTTCTGTTCCTGCCCTTGATCACTGACAAGTAATTAAGAACATGAGGTCACCATTGAGAACACATCACTGTGTCTGTGATCCCCGATGACAAACCAGCTGCTGCTTGGCCACTCGCACCTCCCAAAGAGGCCTGTATGCACATCATTTCTCTGGTTCGGTATGTGGCCTCAAAGTTGACAGGATTTTTTTTAAGTAATGGTAATTACTACTTTTTACATGAATAAATTTGTAAAATTCATAAATGAAAGGGTCATTTGTGAAGTAATTTAAGAATAAATCAAACTCCACACATTCAACTATTTCATAAAAACTATTTTCATGATAACAATAGATACATATGTAAATTAAATCACATCTGTGTTCCTTTTTATTTTGATCATTGAAATCATTTAAAAATTAGTTTTTTCAGTTGTCTGTATTTATTCTATAGACATTTTCCCAGTGAAACTATTATTTCATAATGTCACTTTTTGTGTGATAAATGTCACTTTTAATGACAGGGGTGTTGTGACCAGCCTCTTCACCCTCATTATTCAGCCAATCTCACACCCCCTCTCTCTTGAAGCAGCTATAACCAATACTCTCATATTATCAATGGATGATGTGACTTGTATGTAAAAGGGGTAGCTCAGTAATTAACCCAAATAATAACCACCCAACTTTCAGTTATTCTCCCCTCTACTGTGAGATTTGGACTTGCATTCACCAGAAACGTGACTCCAAATGTTGCTTTGTATTTGCTGGATGTGTAAATAGGTATCTGTTGGCTATCAAGTTTGCCATATCAATTTGAGAGGAGATAATATCTCAGTGATATGATCATAGTGTTGGGATAATAAATTTACCTAGTTAGCTCCTGTTAGCCATTCTGAATCTCCCAATTATGCTGCCCCATTAATAAACATAATCCACAGATAGGATTACTTTTCTCATTAATATTTATCATAAAGGTTTACAATTTCAAATTCAGTAAATACGTTCCAGTTAGTAATTGCAGCAAAGCGGGGCCGGAGAACGGAGAGTTGTGTGGAGTCACCAAGGCTTGCTGCTGGATGTTGTGGATGTTTAAATTATTGTCGTGTCATTGCATCTATCAATTCTGAAAGCATGGTTGACTACCAGCATCTATCATTTCTACCATTTTCGTGGGCATGGCCATGTCCGGGTTTAGGCTGCGGCTTGCCCCGCGTACAGGGAGCACCCTCTTTGGGATGTTTGTGGGTAATCCTGGATTCTTTCTATAGCTGGCTACAGACAAGTTTGCTTGTCAAGCTACCCTTGACTCAGCTTCCACTGTTCTTAGATCAGTTGTGATGCTGCAAAAAAAAAGTATACACATGTGCATATGCATGTGGAAACTGTGCTGGAAAATTACTTTGAGAGTCTTTTCTTCCCTCAGCATTGAGAGGTAACAGCAGCAGGTAAAAGTGCAAATCAAACCGAATTTATCTTCTAAGCTTTCACAGACATATACATTCAATTTACGTATTAACAGTTAACCACGTAACATAATACCCAAGCCTTTTAACTCTGTTCTGCATTTTAGTTATCATAATGTTATCTTTTCCCTTCTGTTAACCAAGGTGTAGGGTTCTCTCTGCAGTACGACTGAGAAGTTTAGGACATTTCGAGCATATCTAGGCAGGAGAATACAGGATTCTCCGTTGTGATGGGAGTGGGTCATTGTCTCTTAATGGTATATATTTTGAAGATTACCACAGAAGTATTTCTAAATTCTAAATGAAGGCAACTAGACTTGCTTGAGGTTCTTGAAGACGTTTCACTGCTAAACTGAAAGACTCCATCACTTCTAACCTCCTAACCCTTCATTCTAACATAGACTGTCTCCTCCGAGCTCCAAACCCGGCCAAGCTAGTTAGCCAATAGCCATGTAGCATGTACAGCCTTGTTAAACTAAATAAGAGAAAAAGGGTAACTACTGTGTCTGTGTCCTGTGTGGTAACAAAACTGTTGTGTTATAAAAAGAACAATGCATAACAATAAGTAATTTCCCCAGTTATTTCATAAATGACAATTGATTGGTATATTTCCCACAATTCATTAATGTGCTTATGTATTTAATTTTAAACACCGCAGGAATCCATATTTAGGCAGCAAGAGAAATGTCATTGTATAATCTTGTCAGCTGCCTCACATGTGGACAGTTTTTAGGAGGGGGAATAAATGTTATTAGGATTTCATGGCTTCTATTATTATGAAAAGGATTTTCAGATTTGAAGCTACTGTCCATGGAAACAAAAACTCAGCTGGGTAGCTATTAAACTTTCCGTGATTGTCGTTAATATGGGCTGTGGATATGAGCAAGGACAAAATTAATATTGAGGGAATTAACGGGCTTACCTCAGAAGCTTCTATTCAAAGATTTTCATTATTTAGTAGAGTTGTCACGAAGGCAAGCAATTAAAGAAGTGCCCTCTATCATCTGTCACCACAGATACCAGTCGTATTTATTATAAAAGCTTTAAAAGCTTCTCTGGAATTAATGTGGATACAGTAAAACACACTGCAGGAGAAGGGAAAAAAAGTCTATACATGGACTATCCTGTATATTCAAAGAGGCTTTAGTAATCAGGGAAGTACCACATGATATAGCACTCTTAAGTTAAGTTAACAACACCGACAGCGATCTAATCTGTGGTCCTCTGTAATTATTCATTCATCAGCTGTTAGTTGGAGAGATAAAGACCGTCTAGGATTATCTATCTCTCCAGAACTCCGGAAAAGATTAGGTCATTGCATCCACGGGGCTATTTTTAGAGCCCTTTTACGGTGGCATATTAAACAAAACGCTTAGAAATTCAATTAAGAAACCAGTCGTCCACAATGACCTGAAAATAACCCAGAGTTATTCTAAAACAAAGGCTCTGCCGACCAGCCGCTGTGCCGCCTCACATGTGGTTTGGAAACAGAAGTGCTTAAAAACACAGATTCTTAAGGGCTGCGGAGATTAATGAAGAGTTTCTTTTTCCAGGTGTTGTATTGTGGATACAAGAGCTTTGGGCAATGAATTTTTACCAAGGGGAGAAATCCTCTTGGTAGAAATGAAAACAATAACACAATATACAGCTCTGATCCTGCCCACGGCTCAGATGCAAGAGCAGGATCACATTCCAGACCCGAGAGAAAGGAAGTGAGAATAGACAGCTCGGGATCACTCTTGGATATCGATCATACGTATGGAGTTTATGTGAATGGCGGCTCGCGAGAATCGGTGTCATATATTCCTGTAGGAGCTATTGAGTTTTGGAGAAAGTTTTACTTGTTTTCACAGACCTTTTCCCCCTTAAAACATTTTAATAATTTTGTATGACACCTTCACATAAATATCAATAAAACCGACCTCTTAGTCCATCCTGTAATTTTTTACATATTGCTCTGTCATCATCAGCGCTTCCCTGGGCCTCTAGTCATCTCCTAATGCTTTCATTGGCTCTGCTTGAATCTGCAACATGCCTTTTTGATTTTAATGTAAAATACTCAGCCTAACTGTCTTTTTAACCCAAAAGACAAGGTAGGGCTGCAACAGTAAAAAATGGCTAAGCCATGCTAACTGATTTGTCATACTGGCATAAGTTTAATGAGATTAATCACTACAAGACTGAAGTACAAACAAAACATATTGAAATTCATGCTGCATCCAGTAAAGCTGGACTTCTTTTGCTGATCTCTCTCTTTAGTATAAAGCATAAGTGTGAACTCCAGTCATATGACTTGGATTTGACCCCAACTTGCAACCTGACTATGATTTAATTACAATTAGACTTTAATTTTTTTTTTTTTTTTTTAATTTAGAATATGCAGTTTACAATCTACAGCAGCCAGATGTTGGTTAAATTTTCATTCATAAGCATTCACATATCATATTTAATCTGATATTATATGAACATGATATGTAATATTCATATTTTATTTATAATATTTAAGCTCTGGATCACGATCTCCCTCTTTGGGGTCAAATAGCGCTTCAAAAAGAAAGTTAGTTTAAATAGACTAAAACTGTTATTCAAAGATTTTCATATACATATTTAGTCAAGGTTTAATGTGTCCTGCTGGTCACCTCATTTTGAGGATATAGCTACAGGTCATGAACATTAATGAGGTTACCACTTGGTGTGCACTGTTTCCCCCTGCACAACCAACAGAACATAAGGATCTCAAGAGAAACTTTACGGTTTATCTAGTTTAATCATTGTTACAAATGCTAAGTTTGATAAGACACTTGAAACTGAATGCAGATTTAATGAAATGCTATAAAGCAATAAAGCTTGTCTCAGGCATAACAAACCAAGACACATGGGATCATGTTGCTTTTTTAATGTTATAAAATATTTGGAAAGGAATAAATAGAAATGTCTTTGAATTTACTATACTCAGGGTATGGTAGAGCAGTATACTTAGTGATGGGTGCATAATGACCCCCTGAGGACTTGACATTGGACTTGACTCAGGACTTTACAGTCTTAACTTGGGACTTGTCTCTGAACTTAAATGTTGTGATGTGGGACATGTCTTGGATTTTAACTCTTCTGACTTGGGACCCAGGACTTTGCAGCCGAGACTAGAGCCTTGCTTATGACTTGAAAAACAATAATGCTGTCCCATCTTTAGTACCCTGGATTGATTGATAAGAATATACTACATTCACTGCACTGATGCGACTTTACATTTCTCTGTGTTGACAGTCAAACTTTTCACCCCTCAGCGCCATTTACGGCTGCCGATGTGCAGAAATGCAGACTGCAAGTTTGTTTTTGTTGAACGTAGGAACTCATCTGTTTAACTGGAATTACAGATCATGAAAATATCACATTAAAGCCTTTCTGCTCATGTGTTATTGCGCTCAGAAAGTGCAACCGATAACCCAAATAATGAAGAAATGAAAAAAAAAAGAATTTGGATCAGCCAAGTACAATAGGTCCTGCTTCTAATAACCGTGATCCTA
Organism: Istiophorus platypterus; assembly: GCA_016859345.1. Classification (NCBI taxonomy): domain Eukaryota; kingdom Metazoa; phylum Chordata; class Actinopteri; order Istiophoriformes; family Istiophoridae; genus Istiophorus; species Istiophorus platypterus. The sequence continues at coordinate 3,702,559 of CM029119.1, forward strand.
GTCATGTATCAAGGTACACAATACCAGCGGAGGAGGGTTGCATGCAAGGTGAAATCATTCTCAGCTCTGTTCCACCTTGCTCTCCCAACCATCCTCATGTGTTGTGAATAATAAAAAAGAAGAATTCATTTTATGGTTTTACTAGTCAGCAACCCAGGTATGCATTTGTCAAAATAGGGGGAAAGTTAGAACCACATGTTAATTTGAATGGGAGACACCTGGTTGTGATTAGAGCCTTGCTGCAGATGATGGAAACACACAGTGGGCTGTACTCGGGGAGAGCACAATGGACAGGACAACACTGGCTCAAATCAGAATAAAAACATTTATAAGATCTAAAGGATTTCTTTTAATGAACAAGCTGATCGACAGCCATACTGAGGACACATGCAGTGTTTATGAGCAGATCAGAGCAGTGATGGACAGCACAGAATCTTCACCAAAAGAGCAATTTTTCCATAAATTATAATGTAATTTATTTTACTACTTCCCTCTCAGTATGTTGGCTTGTTTGAACACAGAGTTCTTTTCTTCTCTGTTAGAGGCCTAGAAAGAGCTTGCAATGCAGCGTTTTTGAGGTGTTATTCATTTCAAGTTTCTGAATTCTGTCAGAGCCAAACCTTTAACAGGTGTTGGAAATAAAAGATGAAGAAAAACTGTTTCGTCAAACATCCGCTTTTTGTTAAACCTTTTGTTTTGTGGATCCACACGATGCAGAAATACATGGTGCTGCTGCTAAAAAGCAAAATGAAAGAAAAGGTGCATTGATAAAGAGCAACCCTTTGGTACAGAATAATGAGCTCACAATGACAAATCATAAAACCAGGTATTTAAGGACTGTGCCACATTTTAGGGATAACTTGATGAATAATGAGAACATAGAGAGTACAATGATCCACATACATCCCAAATAAACCAAAGGCCTTATTGCATAATGTAGCTGTCAACCAAACAGTAAAAGGAGAAAGGTGAGGAAAACACTTAGAAACCAGCGCAGCCTGTGAGACAAAAAGAGAATTGGAAAATGAATTAACATCAGTGTAGTTTTGAGTGTGACTTTGCCCAACGGGGAGTAGTGATCACAAACTAAGCAGCAGTTCTGCAGTTTGCTAACATTTAAAGGGACTGGTCCGAATATAGAAACTACCCAAACGATACGGTCTCGTGCTGTCTGTCGGAGGCGACAGTGCTGACCAGTGAGCTGCCATCTTGCCCTCTTTAGCTCTTCTTGTGTTGGTTTGATTTTCATTTGCAGTAGAATCATGAACACTGCCAGTTTCATCTGATGAAATCAAAGACTTTAAGTAAGATACAATTATATCCAGTGGTTGAACCTCTAGACCAGAGTATTAGCCAAACATGTTAGCAGTCTTTGACTCAGTATTGTTCCCTTGTGTGACATCTTAGTTTGCTGTAGGCTTTGTAAATCATTTTAATGTACATAAATTTAACATGCAATTGGTGGCATTCGGATTCATACTTTAAATATTTAGTGTAATAATTAATTAATTGAATTGATATAAGACTTCACATTATTCTAATACCCTAAAAACTTGGTTTCCAATCTCATTAATTTCTTTTGAATATTAAACATTTAAAGCTAAAACAAAACCTAGTTAATGTTAGGGAGAAAACATTATTAAGTGTGATTTATTACAATTTTAACCCTCAAAAAATGAGCTCATCTGCTGAGTCCAGAGTGGTGTGGATGCCTGACAGCATAAACAAACAACCACAAAACTACCATCAGATTTTGGCTCAAATGTTGCTTAATCCTTGTTGTGTAATATCTCCAACCAACCACTAATCATCATTAACATTTTCCAACGGAGCCAATTAGTGAGACAAAACCCGACAAAAAACAAAGACAGAAAATCTCTTGCAAGAATTATTGAAAACTGATCGAACTTTGTCTGAAATGTTTTGTAATTGTGTAGGATCTTGTAACTTTCACAGCCTTCTCTTTAGTTCTATTCCTGTCAGTTGTACAATACTGCTGTACGATAGTGCACTGGTGTTCCTCAGGGCAATTGATACATTTTTAAAAATAACAAAATAAATCATCAAAAGAGGGTAAAGAAGTTCATTAGTTGCATAGTCATTGTGATTGAACCCTTTCACATTTTCATTCATCATTAAAATAAAAAATATTAATCAGTGGAGCTTAAGAATTAAGCATAGCAAACATATTTACTCACTCAGTTCATCTATATTCAACCAATGATAGATGGTAATAATGAAAACAAATTTGAGCACAGTACCAGAAAATAATTCAAACTCACCATCTGATACTGTGCTTTACACGGGCAAAGTGAGGCTGCGTGTTGAGATTGATAAGCCTCCCTATCTAGTGCTCAATTCTGGCCTTTGCCCTCTCGTAGATCCAGCTTGTTCTTCATTAAAGCATGGAGCAGAGAATCCATCAGCCATTGCCTCCAAATGTTTCCTAAATGCTGCCTATCCCAAAGGCCAAGTATAACATGGCACCAAGGGTCATATTTTTAAAGGTTTCAGCTGACATACCAGAAGCTATGGGAATCAGCTTCAGCGAAAACAAAAGAATACCAACTTTCATATCAAGATCACCCTCGAGCCAGTTGCATGGAGATCCTATCAGGGTCAAGTATGTGTTCATTACAGATGTTCTTCAATTAACATTCAGTGCTGCAATCTAGTTTGATCATTCTCTGTTTATGTACATTGTGCTTCATCTTCAGCACACCTTGGAAATTTCATTAAAAAGAAGAGAAGCTAGAACAGGTATCTGGCTTTTGATCCACTGTTTGCTTTGGTTTGATGTAGACAGCCATCAAATGATACTGAGCATTGTGCTAGTTGGCTTTACTGGGAAATTGCGAACTGGAAAGACTGGGCTAAAAGAGACTTTGTATTTAATAAGAAGGGGAGAGTGGAATGAAATGAGTCCATTTTATATTGTATTATATTTATTTAATTATAATACTCCTGTCAAAATGTATACCATACTGATTCCATAAAAGGACCCGACATGGCGTCTCTTCTGTGAGGGCTCTACTCATTCCTCTAAAACGTGACTTAATGTTAATTTAATATCATTTAGGACAGATTGTCGTATTGATAAGATCACGGGTTGACCTAAGTCCGTTTATGTCGTAACATTTCCACTTCTACAATATATGACAAAAGAGTCTCGTACAGCAAACCAGCACCACAGAAGTTTGAATCAACATGTAATGACCTCCAGATATTTTTGCAAATATCATATTTGCTATTCTGACACTCTCACATAACTGCAAGTAAACTATTTTTCCCAAATTTTTGATCATATGATTTTTGTAAACGATGTTGTCTGTTAATGATGATCATACTCCTGTATATCAGAGTTATAACTCGGTCAAATTGGAGCAGATATGTCAGATAGTGAACAAACATATTGAAACTCTTTTCAATGGTGTCAGGATCTCCAAAGTTAATTAAGGTTAAACTGCTAAACTTCCAGTCAGAAATCCTCCCAGAAAATCCCCAGAAATCCCCAAACAAGCCTATGGATCAGATTCCCACATTTATTCCAACTAAAGATTTATTCTCCAAGTGAAAAAATGAACTGCTAATAGGTAATTTAGCATGAATTTCAAAAAACAAAACAAAAAAAACCAAAACAACTCCAAAAATGAATGAACAAAAACAAAACAAAGGATCATTTTTAAAGATCAATTTTAAAAAAATTGGCAAAATTCATTCTTAATAACTTTTGATACAATAATCAATTTCCACCAAATTTGTTATTCAGTACAGCATAAAGGTTGACTCCTGTTGTGCAAATATATTTTTCTAATTCATTATCAAAAGTCTGGCACTTTGAAAAAATCTTGACAGTAAATTTCAGTAAACTATGCGCTGAGTTTATGAAGTGCAGATCTGTTTTAAAAGTGTATGCAAAAGAGAGCAAATCAGATTTTTTTCATTAGCTTTTTTTGTCCAGGCATTTTAAATCAACTTTATTTGTAGTTTGTTGATTTTTATTTTTTTTAAACTGATTCTTTATCATCTGTGTCCAATTTCAACCTACAGTTGTCAGGAAAACTTTTTCAGCGTGGCTCGGTGAGCTCTTCTGAATTGTATTTTCCCACCGTTAAAACTGCTTCTATTTGGATTCTATTTCCATGATTCATTTCCACTGCAATCATCACTCTGATTCAGGGCTTTTATAAAACAGTTTAACACACATGAGGCAGTCCAGAGATTTTCTGACAACAGAAGTTATAGGCCTTGCCCACTTCCAATGTAAATCCATGTACTGACACATATACAGACATTTTTCTGAGCTCAGCAGATACAGATACAGGTAGAAGCTTTGCGAGTCTCCAACTGAATCTATCTTTTGCATATTTAAAATTCATCGGTGAATATTCATCAACCTTTCAAGGCCCATTTATAATCCACCACAGAATTCAACTGTTTCTCTGTAAATGAAATACCTGCAGTAGCTAGGTCGTACTCCCACAGCCTTTACCGTCTCCTGTCGTCTTGGTATGTGGCCAGTGGCCGATGTGATCTCTGACCTGCAGCGTCGGGGCCAACAGCAGACCTCTCCAAGGAATATCAGGCAGCTATCCCCACAGGCAATGAGTGTTCCCGTCTCTGACAGACAGGAACGATAAGAGTCGCCAGGCAGCACGTTCCCAATCACCATGCAGCCAAATCCTGTTGTACAATACAAGGTCACATTTGAAAAGGGCCCTCGTGCCAGATTCAGTCTGTTCATTTTTCCCAGAAGAATATTTTGACATCCCACATATGTCCAGGCTCACTGCAGGTTATCTGTGAAGCTCTTACAACAGAAGTAATAATTTATTTCTTCATTAAAACTGAAATTTCTCCCTCAGTGAAAAAAGCTGAAAACATTCACTCAGAGAGAAAGAAGGCAAGATTCCTGTTGTCCGTTCACAAATAGCTTGATTAGCGGAAAGGACATGCAGACAGAGGTAACACCAGTGACCTGTCTGTTGCAGGCAGTTTGTCCAATTTGCTGTCTCCTGCCTCCTCGTCTGACAAGCTTGTTGCCGTCTGCCTCTGAGAGTTGTTTATCTGACAAATTGCACCCTTGGACTTGTCGAGAAGCCCAAACATTTCCGAGCTGTCAGTCACGCTGATGAACAGTTGAGGGGAGAGGCGGACTGGTTGCAGGCCTGTGTGAAGTATGCGGAGAGTGAAAGTCCTTCTTGTCAACACGGCGCTGAGGTGTCTCCAATCACACGCAAATACAGAACTTGGCTGACAGGGGTCTGTGTGAGAGGATGCGTGTGGGTTTGTATGTGTGTATACATTTTGTACACGGAGGCCCGTGTACATCTGCGAGTCTAATCTCAGCGTCTGTTTCTACCAAACACAGGCGCTGCAGACAGCTGTCACCCACAGCCCTGTTATCCGAGCACTAGTTGACTGTTGTCTTCGCTGCCTCTATTCATGTCGATTCAGTGTTTGTGTAGGTTCTGTGTCGTTTATATTCAACGGGATGTAACTGAGTGAGTCTGAACATAAAATGAATGACAGCAGAGCCACTGTCCCAAGGATGGGTTCAGGAGAGACATTTTCTCAGGTCACTAGGAAGTAAAGGAAGCAAAAAGAAGAGAGTTCATCCTCGGAGATACACCTGTTGTGCCGGCTGAGTTCTTCACATCTGCGTCTTTTTGAGTCCAGCTTTCTGCTAGCGCTTGAGAAAGTTTAAATGAACTGAGCTGAAGATTTGGTTTCATACCCAACTCTGTCGGTTTGGTTCTGGTGTTTTTACCCATTTGGTGGAAAGCAAAGCAGACCAGTTACACAAAAAGTAAACTACCATTACATCCATCTGCTGAACCTAGACTTATAAATAGGGGTCTGTATTTGGTAACCATGGAAACATGTCTGAATCCGAACATGGATGTGATTATATTCATTTTTCATTTAGGAAGTGGAAAGGGGTTAAAAGTGAGATGTGCCAGTGCATTTAACTGACTTATGGCCTGCTGTCATTTAACCTAAACTTTTCATTACTGCTGACAATTTCTCAAATCATAACTTACATTTTAAAAAACGTTTTCTACCTTGTTGCAAATTATTGTTGTTGTTACTAATGGTTACTTGAATAAATATTGAATGCAATGCAGGCAAACAAGTGTGAATGTTCATTTGTGACCTTCGAAATACTAGTTGAACAAAACCATTTAAATTTAGCATTTTACTTATGTAGTCTTCTTTAGGAGGAGGGGGGGGGTCAACTGCAGGCGTAATCGGTGAGAAACTGCGTAGTAAAGGGCTTCAGTCACTTGGTAAAAGGTACAGTTATACAGAATATCAGGCAAGGATTTGTAACCTTTCATGAAGACCATGAAATGTGCTCGAGAGCTCCAAAAAAAGCTAGCACGTGGACTGTTAGTAATATATATCTTGTTGAACATCAGAAACTTACATAGCAAATACACTTCATAGGCTGTTCACACATAACATAGTACATGTAAAAAGAAAAAATAAAGAAATTCATCAAACTAAGAAATTGGTTTGAGTTCATTCACTATGGCAGCAAAAAGCACAATTCCTCACAGTTAAAGAATTTCTTCTCAGCGGACTCAGGTGATACTGTTCCTAATAGGAAAACCCTCCCGATTTTAATTCAACAAACATCAAAATTCCTTTTAACCTTGTCACAGTTTCTATGTTTGTCTGACACTTTGATTACCATGGTCGGCAGTAATGTAATGTATTTAGCTCAAAGCTAATGGGCTAAAAAAGGGGAAAAAAAGTTGCCAGAATGGCTCTTTAACCTCTCTGGTATCAAATTTGATGGATGAAAGATAGGGTTAGAGACGGTTGAACAGGAAACACTCGCAGTCTCTGATTCCCGCATCATTACTGTGTGTTCCAGGACACTGTGGAGTTGTCTTTAGCCTTACTTTTTGCCATTTACTCTCCCTCCCTCCCCCGTGTCTCCCCCCCGTCCTCCCGGCTCATGTGGAGCCTGTGAGTTGTTCAGCCTGTGATCATGGCTCTGGTCCACAGCTCAGCGGACAGGCAGCCAATGACATCATGCTTCAATGTGGATATATGTGAGCTTGGAGAGGAGGGTGAGACAGAAAGTGACACCCCTGGTCACTGTGACACACTATCTGTCTCACCCACCAAGTTCACGCTCTGAGTCAGATCTAATTGTGGCTGTGCGTGTGTGTTGTGCTGTTAGTCCAAAGGTCTGTGCCGTTTAAATGGAAGACCTTTGTGTTTTCTTCTCTGTGATTATCATACTTAAGTTCTCATTCAGCTACATACAGAAGGAATACATTACAACTTTCCTGATTATGAACACAGGGAAAGCCAAGCTATTTGATGACAATTACTGCGATGATTTTTAGGAAACATAATCTACACCTGATGTTTTGAAGGGAAACCAGAATTCATACATTAAAATCCCTTTTTTTATGCTGGTTCTTGTCATTTTGAGCTTTTCATTCTGTAGGAGAGCATGTATATACAAAGTAAATAACCAAAGAGTCAACCCTCTCATCTCTAATCTGCGTGACATTTGAAATCATTTGCAATAGAACTACTTCATTTAAACAGAGTAAATCCATAGACGGTGTTCTGTGCAAACATTGTGGACACTGTGACCGTACACAGGGTGTTTATCACAGGAAATGGAAGCGTTTGTGTCTCAAAGCTGTCTGCTCTGCTGTGACAGAAAGCTCAGGAGGGTGTAACAGCTCAAACAAACTTCCTTGGATCTCGTAAAGTTAGCTGACAGAGCTAGGAAGTGCCACTACTGATTAGAGATTCAGTTCTTGTTTGTGTTGGTGCTTTGTTTTAACACTGATTATAAAAATGGGTTTAATTATTTTTACAAGTCCTTCTTAATACCACAAAGCATATTTCCATGGAAAGAGTTTTGGGTTGCTGTAATCATTCCTCTCCGTATTGGCCGTGCAGCAAAACCTTCATAAAAGTGACTATGCTGGAAGAAAGACAAGACAAAATCAACTGTCCTAATTCTGTGCAAAAACATTAGCATTCGAACAAATTTCAGATTTTCAGACTTCATTCTGTGGCAGAATACTGTACATTTATTCTATAACACAGAAACTAACTGTCTTAGTTGATTTAGGTTGTCTTGTGTGAGACTGTGTTTGCTTGGTTTTCAAGTCAAATCGAACACATCAGAGTTTTTCGAAAAATCTGATTTCCCCACTAATAATTACAATTTGTATGTTGTTGTAAACAGTTTAGAGTTAGACTCTGATAGTTATGGCACCTCCAATATGATATGATTGCAATGATCTTATTGCCAGTGTTTTTTCCAGCAGCAAACCTACAAACCTGGCAATTACCAGGGAGCATCCTGTGGCTTAGCAAGAAGAAATGCTTTCAAAAAAGGGAAATTTCCTGCTAAAAAGATCATAACTTTGGAAAATAACCATCCAGTTTGGCTAACTTGGACAACTATGGTCTGATATCAGCCATTTTTTCCCCCGGCAACAAATCTATATATGACAGCCAGGAAAGATTCGTGTGCCGCAACTCAGCACACCCCAAGGAAACATTGTCTAAAATACAAAAAAAGGACTTTGGTCTGAAAAGACTATAACTCTGGAAAATATCTAAGCAATTTGGCTAACTTGGAATGCTAAGGCCTTAGATTAGCTTCGGTTGAACTTGTTGCCAGTGTGTTGTTTGTCCTGGCGACTAACCTACCAGCAGTGCCAGGAGATATTCCACCTCCATGATTAAAACCCTGTCTGGGGGAAACACAAATAGAAAATTTCGCACTAAAAGACCCAAACTTTGGAAGGCTAATTAAGTGTAGTCACTGTAAGTCAAGTCATAACTCTTTCGACGTACATTTGACATGTGCGTGCTGTATAAGAATGAAAGGGGCAGCTGGTTTTGTACGAGAATGATTTCTATGTCCAACAACAGCCCCTATTTACTATGTAGTGCACCATGTTTACTGGCCACCATTTTAATTTGAGAGTCCTAATTGTATATGTGTAAATTTATGCACTATATAGTGCTCTCTAAGATTCCACGATGAAACAAAAATGTAGTGTTCATGGTATGTACACTACTTTCTGTTACCAACCCTACAATGCTGCACACATTTTATAGAAGTGAAAAATATATATATATATATATATATACATATAACGACACACACACTGTTTTTCTAATGCATTTTTCTAATGAGTTTCATGTCTACCAATAGAGAATGAATAGGACTTTGACCTCCTGGATCCAGGGCGCCAAAAATATTGTAGCTCCACATAATTTTTAAATCTATTAAGATAGACTCGAAAAGCTTTTCCTCTAACATCAGTGAGTTCTGTTTTAGTTTGGTTAGTCTCTTCCATTTACTCTGCAGCCCTCAGCGCAGATGGCCCATCGCACTCCAAACCCAGGCTGCCTCTTTGTCAAGAAAATTGCCATAACCAATGAAATAAAGGCAAAAGTTTTTCACAGTTCACAATCCTGTTAGCTGAGTCAACAACACCAGCTTTGCTTTACTCTATTACTCTGAATCACAATTTAAAAACCCACCAAGGCTGGAAGGTGTGCAGAGGTTAACAAACACACAGAACACGGCGATAGGGGAAAAAAGAGCTAGAAATGCACACATATACACACTTGGCCTCCTTCAGAACCCTAGAACAACATTTGATCATGACCCACTGAGCGTCCCTGGGGTGTTAAAAGCAAGCAGGACCATGTAGCTGTTGGTGCCCCTTTGTTGATTCAGCTTTTGGAATTGGGCAAGGAAGAGAAAAGGGTTTGTCTGACTGAATTACCTATCGCAGAAAAAATAATAAAAAAGGCAACGTACCGAATCAATGGGTCGGCGTGATGATAGTGTAATTTCTTACTGACAAGTCGCATAAGTCAGGCCTCTCAACATCCAGCAGGGTGGAGATAGCACATGTAGCCTAGTGTTTGGTTTGAACGTGGAATGGCAGAAAATGTCACCCCTGATGAATGCTCCATGGTGCTGATAAGACGTACTCCCCTCTGGGTGAGCGTGCAAACACATATGACACACGTGCACACATAGGCAGATAAACACTCATACACACAGAGACTATAAATAATTCTTTGGTCCTCAATGGTCAAGTGGAGTCCAGCCCAGCAGATACCAGCTCTGTACCCAGGGATCAGTCTGTGGCCCATGGCAACCTCTGTGTCTGCTCTCTGTCCACCAACCAACTCAAACACTGTTCTTAGATCAGATTGCACAGCAGCAGAACCTCCGTGAAGCTGTTTTTTATGCAAGAACACAAATCTGACCTGGAATCAGTGTCTGGAGCAGCATGTTTTACTCGGTTAAACAGACGTCAGTGGGGGAAGGAGGGGTTATGGGGATATAGAGAGGATATGGTGGGTAGGGTGGGGTCATACCAACAAAAACATGGCTCTGGTCAGTCCTCATTGAGAGAAAGAATGTGCTGGCTGACAGGCCATTTCAGCCAGGCCATTTGGAAGTGCTGGACCGGCTCAGGAGATCCAGATAACAAAATATTTGTACTATTGGGTCTTTTCTTTACGTCCTCTATCAGTGTTGTAACGATGCTGTGGTGGGCCTGCAACACTGTGACTCCTTGTCAAAGTCATGTGAGGGAGACTTGTTTTGGCTTTTTTTTTAACCGATAGATGTGTTTTCTTGATTTTTTAATCCGCCTATTTAAAGGCAAGTTTTGGGCAAGTCAGAATTTTCACCATTTGGCATGTCAGTGGTACTAAGCATCTCAAGAATAGTTGAAAAAAAAAAACCCTAAAACTAAAATTCCGGAAAAAAAACAAACTTCTATCTGCAATTTTAAACAGATTTCCACAGGGTTTTACCCAGTAAGGTATGTCCAACAAACAAATATTAACCTGTTATGTGGCCCCAGGGCAAACTTTTTTTCTTTTTTTGGGTTCTTATTGATTCAAAATGTACATGGCAGCTTCATTTCATAGTTTTTGACACAGGCTCCCTCTACAAAAGCAGAGCCACAAGTTTTGTTAACAACAAACCCCTCTTAATTGATACTGTACTACTTACTGTAGTGCAAACTCTTTAACAAATCTGCAGTTGATCAAACTATATATTGATTGGTGCAGGTCCAACCTGGGGCTTTTGGGGCCCCAGGTTGGACACCTGTCTCCAAATCCAGCTTTAATACCTTTATTTTTTCATTTGAAATAACACTCACATGGTGCAAATTACTCTATGAATCTGAGTTAAATGAAATTAACAGAAATTTGGTTTGGTTTTGGATTGGTAGAAAATTTCACTAATCATTAGCACTTGGTGCTAATAAGACTTAATCCAGGCTAAGAACAGGAGTTTTGGGCCAGTTTATCCTGGTTGGTACCAGTGTTTGGCCCAGATCATCTATTAATGTCAGGGGTTTACAGATCCAGTCTTGTTAACATCTCTCCGTCATTTTTTTCCTCCAGACACATTTAGCCCTCTGCCTTTTTGGAGACTTTGGAGTTGTTGCTCCAAAGTCTCCAATTTGTTTACATCTGCTTCCCCATGAGCTGATGTTAGGTCCCATGGGGTTGTATGTTGCTCCCTGAATGCTCCTCTGGCTGAATAATTTTATTAATATCCTGTAGTGTGTTGAACCATTTTTTTTTTAATCTTCTGTGTGTGCATGTTTGAGATTAGAGAGAGGAACATCTGTGGAATTTTCTCCGTATGTGCATGATACTACCCAATTTTAAAAATGGTTGGGATGTTAAAACTTCTGCAGTCTTAGCCTGGCTTTACTCCCCTGCAAGCCAGCATGCAAATGCATTCTGTATCTCACATGTGCACATACAGACAGATAAAGGCACATAAACAGAAGCAAATGCACATGTCCAAGTTACAATGCTTCTGTGCTATACATTGACAGCCGATCATCTCCAAACCAGCCGCTTTAGCAAATTCAGGCACGTGTTATACCACAGGTTTTATTTTTACTGTTTGTCCTGGAAGGATTTCAAGTAATATAGACTCTTTCTATTTTATTTTAGCTAATTTTTACTCAATTAGTTTCTCTGTATAACTACATCAAGCCAAATGAAAGACATTTGCTTGGCATAGATAGTTGTTCCTCTTGATGTTGCTTTCATCTGGGCCCATTAGTCACAGACACACACATTAACAAAAACAAAGTAGACGTTGAGTTATTAAATTTCTGATAGTGAAGTTTTGAGAATACCACATAAAGCCCACCCGTAGCCCTTGGTAATAGGCAGGAGTTAGAGCTAAGCTGTGGTGATGCAGGCCCGTCTCTGTGCTGAAGGCTCACAGACATGCTCCCCTCCTCCCTCCCCACGCTGCTGTGGCCATCCGCTGGTGCCTGCAGACTACAGCGGAGTCAAAGTCAATTGCCAAAATCTAAACAACCACAAAAACACAAAACAGCATCTCCCCCAGCGTTTTTTGCTTTATACATGAGGTGGAGAGAATCTATCTCCCCTGCACTCTCGTGTGTTTTGGGATTCCTTTCGTATTGGTTGCAGCGCCACCGTCTCTCAAACATGCTGACTATTCCACCCTGGTGGCAGATATGTGCCGCTTGGAGGTCTCTGTAGCAGGCCTACAAAGGCCTGAGGAGAGGAAGCAGAGTAACGTTGCTGGCTCAGGCTTGTCTTTCTGTCACTTCTGCTTTGGATTCAAACCGCTTCCCTTGAACTTCTTCATTATAAACCACAGCTCAGAGGCAGAGGGGAAACACTGAACCTGGCTCCACATCTGGCTTCTTCCACGTCTTATACTTTCGTTCCCACCCTCTTCACCTCTTCTAATCTCACAGTATATTTCTGGCTCTTCTGCTCTCGCTCCTCCACCATGCCCTCCTTCTCTCTGTCCTCTTATATTCCTGATATTTAGCTCGCTATGTTTGCATTCCATGATCTCCCGTCTTTTTGCTTTTAGCCAGCCGGCTTGTGTCGTGAGAAACCCCTCTGTTTTCTGATAAGACTGATTGGGTGCTGATAAAGGAATGAATCACTCTCAAGTCTCTCTGTTGACTAATCCAACCTCCATCATCTAACCTCGTATCAACCCGCTGACTTCCTAAATTTTTTACAGTGGAGTTAAATGACAAATGATAGCTTACAAAAACATAACTTCAAGTTCACTTTATCACTGATTCAAAATACATCGAAGAAATTGACTGCAAGACAGGGTGAATTTTTAGGACGAATGATAGCCAAATGGCAATTATCTGTTCATATAGCCCTTACCCCTCAGGCTAAGGCCAAATGTCAGAAAAAAGTTAACATCCTCACCAGCTGATGATCATGTGTTTTGATGATCAAATTTTTGTTTGTAGACTTGATGAGTGATGGGATTTGATAGTATGCTGCAGTACTGCTGATTATATTACTGACAAGTCCTGCACTTTCTTTATTTCGAAGTATATGAACCGACTTTATGTTGGTGCACATCTGTATGCATGTGATTTACGTAATAATAACATGAAATTGCTGTAGATTTTTGTTGTAGTTGGCACTAACAGCTAATGGGGATATTGTTTATGATGATCCATGATTGGATGCTTAGTTCACACACTGGTTTGCCTTTCTCACCAGTATGTTTCATTTGTAACGGAGAATATACTTTTACACACCATCCAGGAGCAGCTAGTTGTTAACATACAGTAGCTGTTTTTAATGATGACCCATAAGGACACAATATTATGATATTGGTCAAAGAACCTGAACTGTCAGTGTGGCCTCACCGGCACAGGACCATAATGCATCTTTCCTCAGGATCCTTACTGGTTATTTAAGTGTCAGTGTTTACCTGAGAGCCTTCATGCTGCTGTCTGAAGCAGAGCAGCATGAAGGCTCTCAGACTGATGCGACACAGCTGGCCACAAAGGCCGCGACGGCTATCCCTTTACATACATGCACACACACACACACACGTGATCTGTGAGACCCCCCACCCATATCCTGTGCACTCCTGACCTGACAGCCTCATGTCTTTTTGACAAACTCGTTATCTGCACTCTATCAAACCTCTATCTCCCATCGTCCTTTGCCAATGCGAACCCCCTTGCCTCATCCCACCCTCACAGACAAACACACACACATCTCCCTATCAGCTCCCCAGTCCATCCTCCCTCTCCCAGTGCTTTTGCCATCTATATTCTCCCCCCAAAAACGTTCCCCTCTTCATTGCAAGATTAAATTATTACAGAACCTTAGACAAAAGTTTTCTGTTTCCTCAGCTGTCGACATACACACCCAAGCACACAGCAGACGACACAGCTCAGCTTCATTATTCATCAGCCTGTAGACCCAGAAACCAGGCAGCACTCCTATGCTGCAACTCCAGGCTCTCTGTGTGCTAGTCAGGTTGTGCTGTTTTGATTAAACTCAGTTTAGGAATATGCACTTGATTAGAAAAATGTAAACTAAAATAATGGCAATATTCTGCCTTTATATTTGTTATTGTCACCATATCCATGAAAACACCAATGAATATAGCACAACTGGCCAAGACATGAGACCTGGAGATAAACTACACTGTCCTGGTGAACACATGAAATGTGTATTCATCCTCAGTTAAAAGAATTTCCAACATATACATGATTTTGCTAATAACCACTGGGCATTGCTATACTAGAAAATGACTTAGCCTTTTGAATTAAGCTGAATGTTTGTGATCAGTTTTATGGATTTCTGTTTCAGTAGGAAGGGGAGTTGAACAGTAGAGAGACAGATGCACTGTTGGCTTTGGTCTTCTCTTGGAAAGTGTTGACAACAGGAAAGATATTAAAAAATATACTTTGACACAGAGCCTCTACAAGACAGGTCACAAGATAAAAAAGTTCTGCAAAATCTCCCTTATTTGATGTACTTATGTGGTGCAAATTCTCAAACTAATTTGCACTTAACCAAATTACCCAAGACTAAATGAAATGCAGTTAACCTGGAGGTCTTGGTGTGTCTGGGGCCCCTGGGGGTGGCAGGGTGGATAGGGAGACAGGATGAAAACAGAGGGATAAAGGGGATAATTTCTTTTAATTTTCGCCTCTTTTTAGTCAGCTGAGTCCATTCTCTACAGGGTAGCCCTGGTAGTCCCCAGCATATGTTCCATTCATCCTGCACTTGGAGTACATTCCAGCACAGTTCCCCTTGTGTCATTTTTCTGACGAATGGCTAAAGGACAGCTGGATTCAGGGGTGGCATATGATCAGAGATATTCAGAGCATTAGAATGCGTGGCCCTTCTTATCAGCAGCTAGGGGACCTACATTCCACCAATTCATCATTTATTGGAGCTGACAGTGATGATGATCTTGTTTATAATAACTGTTTGTAATTCCTTTGTTGGACATTTTTCATGATTTTTTTTTTTTTTTGCAGTTTGGCCATTTTAGTGAGTCACACATGCTTTATCTTAAACACTAGAAATCACAGAAACACCAACAGTCATTTTTTGATCTAGATGTCTGCACAGTCGGCCAATAAACATGTTCTGTTGTATTATGGAATGTCTGTTTTTAACTCTGTGCACAGAGGCTTTGATTTATTGCATCAGAGGAGTATAGTTTTGTGATATGCATCATACAGCAGACCAAAAAGGGCTGGATCACGATATCCTGCTACATGCTTATTGTATATATTGTACAAAATATGCACTCAAATCTGTCTAATTCATATATGAGCGTGACCTTTTTCTCTTTGTCTTTTTATTACACACACTCAAACACACACATGTAAGGCTCCAGACAGTTCAGATGAGACTTGTCACATCCATTGACATAGGGCCCAATTAAAGGGGAGGATTAAGCCAGGGCTGGGTGACCTCTTCAGGAATCTCTCCAAGACGCTGTGTGTACACTGTCAAACCCTCTGACAGACTTTCCCTTTAAGCACTTTCACCTGCTAATTAAGACGCCCATGCAGAAATGTTTTCTGTGTGTGTGTGCGTGTGCACCTGTGTAATATTTATGTGCATGTTCCCTCGCTGCACACACGAGACAAATGTACCGGTGAATGTCAGTGATAGATTTGCGGCCTGAGAAGCTTCTATGTAAATATTTGACTTGAGCATTGTACTGGGTTTATGGAGCTTGCTCTAGCACACGTCAGTGTACAGCCTAACAGCAAACATAAAAGGGTGTGTCATTCATAACATTAAAATATTATATGTTTTAGTGTGTGCATCCTGATAGTGTGTGTGGTTACTCCCGGCAACAAAAGCTGAGCAGTGTTTATGGTGTGAAGAGATTAAAATGGATAGCAGCGAGGCAGAGGCAGCGAGCTGTTACTGGACAAAGCTCTCAATGACTGATTAGCGCACTGTGGCTGCAGTTTTTACACCATGTGGAGAAAAGGCCTGTAGTAATCACACACTTCTCTTTTGTATTCTTTTTATTTAGCAAACTGAAAAGGGACAGGATAGGAAATTGGTGGACATCTTAAGGGAATAATAACTTTGGGACAAAAGTCGAGCCGGAGATGAGGCTCATGGGGATAAACAAAGTAGACAGAAAAGGTTAAAAAGGGAAATGGAATGGAGGGAAGAATGAAATGAAGATGGAGATGGAGCACTGCAAAAAAAAAAAAAATTTATTCTATGGACAATAGAAATTCATGTGAATTTATCATAGTGGAAAACGATGAATTCTTAACATGTGACTTCTCCTGCTTCTTCACATTTGATAGCAAAAAGCTTGACAAGGAGGTTGCATCACACATACAGGTTCCTACAACCCCGTAGCCCATAATCTCGCACTTTTCTGTTCAGGCATTAGTCACAGATGACTGGGATCTGTCTGGTCTTTACATACAGCACAGGCTCTGTCCTCTTAAAGTGAGAATAATTCAACTTGAGGGTTTGAGTAAGTGTCTGTGTTATCAATACTAGAAAATAAAAACAAAAAAAAAGAGAAAGAAAATTTTGAATCCATGAAAAAGTGAAATTAAAGCTATGGTTTTGTAAACATTGGTCTGATTCTTTAAAACTGCATTAACTGATTTTTTGGCTACTAGGGGCCGACTGACATATTATCACCTTATAAAGTTAATATGGCAAATGTGTTAGGAAACATTTGTCTATCCACACATCAAGCAAACACAAATCAACATTAACATTTATTTGGAAGATTGTTTGTGTTGAACTAATCAGAGTAAGACCTGTGTTTCTTCACGGTTTTGGACTCCACCAACTCCTGAGAAAAATATCTGGCCAGCAAGTCCCTAACTTATTCTAGTTTCTGCTCAGTATCGTAACCAGAATTAGCTTCTTGCCGCTGGAGTGAATGGGTTGATGAGAGCGTTGGGATCTGAACGAAAACATTAAAGCTGCGGTCCATAAAACCAAAACAATGAGTTGAGGGGAGCTGCAGAGTTGGATCATGTTTTTTTTTAGGGTTGTCACTATAAGTGAAATTTTTTAATATTAAACTTTGCCATTGTTTTTCCTTTTTTTAAAAAATATTAAACAGTGCAGCTTTTAAGAAAATGAAAAGAACAAGAAATAAGTATTATCCTTAAATAAGTGATTATAGATTTCCTGAATAGCCCTTTGTGCAGTGTATGTAGTGACAGGAAGCCAGACTGCTCCAGGGATCTGTACTGTGTTTCATTTTTATCCTCTCCACATTTTCAGCGGGAACCGCTGAACCCTTTAATCTGGGTTTAGTGAGACAGTGGCCCTCTGGAACAACAGCCATCACAGACTTTGACACCTGCTGTTAAACAAAAACAAGGAAGCATTAATGACACCATACTCCCATATCATTTCACTATGTTAGATTTTTTTTTTGATGTTTCTAGTTTCTCGCATTCTGTCACTTCCTCTGGGTCTAAACAACTGCTGGGAAACACAGGGTGTCCAGCTGACGCCCTGTGTTGATGGACGTTTAGGAGGCTTTGCGATGTATATGAGCTGCAGTTGGCCAAAACCACCTTCAGATGAGAGTGGGCACAGGGCTGAGTTAAACTCTGACAAATGTCTGGCTGGTATGTGGGAGCTGGAGGAAGGGATGCCTTGTTGAATAGAGGCTGGAGAATCTGCTATCAGGCTGCTGATAAGATAAGCCTCCTGCTTCTCAGCTGCTGGATAACTGACTTGCTTCAGCTGATCATTTATTGTACTGTATTATACTATACAGACGTTTACATAGAAGGATGTTTTAAAGTGCAGAACAGCTTTCAGTTTTCATCAGCGATGTGGAGATTACTATAAGAAGTATGCCCAGACACACTGTTTCCTTAAAATACATTATCCAAGTCTTTATGTGCAAAAAGGCTCTCCATATACTTCCTTTAATAACACACAACATTTCTAGAAGCCCACTTTGTGATTGGTAGTACTCACAAATGCCCTTGAATATATAATTATACGTAAGTTTGGTTGGTTTTAAAGGCTTATCGCATTTGAGGAAGGACTTCCCTTCTAATCAGGGTTGAGCAAAGTTTTTGCTTGCATAGTGACCAATAAAGCTTCTACGCATCTCTTGGATCTTACATATACACATAAAAAAAAGTTTAATTTTAAATTTGATTCCTCACTATGAAATCTAAATATAGAGGAGGAAAATATTACAAAAGAAAAAAAAAAAAGTTGATTATAATACAACTCGATATAACAGAAAAGAAAGAACTGTAAAGAACAAAGAGAAGACAAGGACAAACCAACATTAAATATATAAGAAAATCATTCTATTATATCCATGTAACATATCTCATAAAGCTGAGTGTAATTTGAAAGATTTTCAGTATTATATACTACTATATATATATATATATATATATATATATATATATATATATATATATATACTATACATAATATATATAATATACTACTTGAGTACTGATACTAATACAAAAGCCAATACGCTCTCTGATTGCTTAGTTTGGCAAATTTTAGGATGTCTAACCATTCTTTATTCATTTGATAACAAAGAAACAAAACAAGCCAAAGTACCAAAGTGTCAATAAGTTTTAAACTGCATTAAACATCTCCCCAAATACAAAGTAAAGTTGGAAGGTTTTTCAGATTTACATCTGGAACTATCTTGTGTAATATAAGATCATGTCAGAAGCTCAGAATATGTTAATTTTTTACATTACACATTTTGTACATGGAACTCAAAACAGTCAGATGAGGGCGGAAAGGTTTTTATTTCATCTGCTCCAAGAGGGCAAGAAGTGAAACTTGTTTCCATCCCTGCTTTTTCCCCTTTCTCCCTGCTGGCTGTACTGCTGCTCCACTATCAGTCTCTGTGTCTCTATCTTGATCTTTTTCTCCGTATCTGACTCCCCCTCTCTCCTCTCTAATGACAGTCAGCAGGGCTGATAGGCAGATATATTTATACTGGTGGCAGGGGAGGAAGAAGTCATCAGCGAAGCCCTGTCCAGCCTCCAGGCTCAGGCAGGCGTGGCTTAGTGGAAAACCCTGGCCAATTAGCCCCTCCCCGATCAGGGCATATCCCTCTGTGCTGTCCCTGGCCCTGCTCAGAGCTCTCAGCTAGATGGGACCAAAGCTTCACTGGGCCGCAGAGTCATACACTCCCACATCAGCCCCTAGGGGAGAGAGAGAGCAGAGAAGAGGAGGCAGGAAGAGAGCTGAAGGCTGCAGCTAGTGTGCACACTGGCTTAGAGAGATACAACAAGAAAGTCAGCGCGTGTGTGTGTGTGTGTATGTGTGTGTGTGTGTGTGTGTGTGTTTGTGTGTGTGCGGGTTTTCTTTTTTTCTTACACTAGTTTTCTTCTAGAGCTGTTGATGAGGCAGGCTGGGTCAGCTCCATCTCATCTCAGCCTGGGGTCCAGAGGTGGCCAGGGGGGTCGAAGTGTGCACCACTTCTCGAGCTTGTGTGACTTTATTTTGCAACTTTTGAACACTGGAACTGTACTGTAAGCATTATGACTCTTCTGGGCTCTGAACACTCCATACTGATACGCAGCAAGTTTAGATCAGGTAAGTCAAATAAAGACTGACATGCAGTTTCTATTTCCTTCATTTAATTTGATCTAAGTTTTAAAGTTGTGGCTTATTGGTGTGTCTGTGTTTGCACTCTCAAGTTTAGTAGTGGTCAGCTTCTTGCTTCAGCTGTGTTTATTCCCAGGAGTCTTGCAAACAGTTTGTCTGCCAACACTTGGCATTTATAGGCAACCCTGTGTATACTATGACATTTATCTGTCTTCATGGATGAGTTACGTTGACGCTCACTTGTGGTCCTCAGTAACATCAGCAAAGTGACAGGTGTATGTAATATACTGCGGGCATGTGACGGCACGAGGAATACCAAAGAGAGGCCAGCATAGGTCAAAAATCCTCCCGAGCACTGAGCCTAACCTGTCACAGTGCGATGGATTTACGGCGGGGCGTGTTCTTTGATGTTCATCCGCCTCCTCGTAAAAACATGACATGTGAGGGTGATGTCTCGGGCAGGTTAGTGCACTTGCTCCGTGCCAGCCGCGAACCTGCTGCTGCTGTGTGGGGAAGCCAGCGAGATGTTCTCGCCCTATGGCTCTGTGAGTGCTGATAATAGGAGATTAGAGACTGGAGAGGGGTCAGAGGTTATCTTAATATGGCTGAAGTGGACGCTGATGGTGCTTGCGTAAGTGTGTGTAAGTGTGTGTACCTGGGCATATCAGGGGAGGAAGGGTACATACTGATTTAAACTCCACTTAATACACAGCAGCTGTTGGAGCTTTGTATCCATCTGTCTCCTACACATACACACACTTTCATTCCATCACTCTCCCTTTTCTTATTCACACACACTCTTTCCTAGTAACTGTCTTTATTTTGAAGATTGTTTCTGTGAGCCTGAGCATGTGTGTGTTTGCACTGTACTACAACAGTGTTTGTAGTCTGACCAACACTGCCACCTCCCTGAGGAAAATGTAACTGATGGTGGCGACAGAGCTCTGATCCTCCTCTCTCTCCTCTATAAAACTTGATATACATTATTGCCTCTGAAGGCAGAACTTCAGTCTGCTCTGAACGTACAGACTTGTTGCTGGAGCGGCTTCGGTTCTTACTGGCAGTTTGCCTACGAGCTGTAATTGCGTTCCAGAGATGGCAGGGTAAATGATGCTTTTCCTTTGAGTTGTTTAGAGCCGATCGGCTAGGGTGGGAAATGACCCCCAGTGCTCCGGGGAACAGGAGAGGGTGGGATATCTATGTTCAAAAGCAGCAGAAGGCTTTTCACCACGGTGCCTCCGGTTCTATGTTGCTCTAACCGACGTGCTCTACCTGGTTAATATGGCACAGATGTAGAGATACTGACTTTATTGCCATAAGGTTCATCTTGTTCAGAGTCTGCTTGATGTTAAAGTTGGAGAGATTAATCTTGGGTGATACACGTTACAACCGACATGACTCCTTGAATCAATTTACGAGTGCATGTGTAAAATATTGTGCGTAAGTGAAGTAAAACTGCCCGTAAATCTCTCTGTGATAACTGCTGATGACATGGGGAGTCTTGGACAATCTGGTTGTCCAAGATTTACAGTTTTCTTTAAGCTGCAGCGGCTCCAGTCAAGTTCAGCGCCCTGTGAAAAACACAACGGTTGCTCCTTTTGCACCACACTTGAACTACATTATCAAAGCCATGGGAACAGCTGCTGCATGGTTGAAGCTAAAAGGAAAGATAAAGATCTCATTTAAGTGCTCCCTGCGGATCGCTGAATGTTTTGTGAGTGTGTGTCTGTGTTACTGACTGGTTCTCATGCCGATTTGATTAACAGCTTAAAGGGCTGTGGCCCGTGCTCTCAAGCTCACTGCCATTACATAACACTATGACAGAATTTAACTTAAATCAATACTACAAGGTGTCAGCCACATGTCGGACAGTAAATCAGCATTACACACACAGGTGCCATCTTCACAAAACACCTGTCTTGTGTCAGCTACCACACCCAGTCCAGCTTTTGCAGCCCATCAGTAAACTAAGCTATTGTGGTTCACTAAGCTGAGACAAATGTAGAAATAAAGCAGGGGGGGGGGGGCATGGATAGCCATGACATCTCAGCAGTGAAGTGAGGAAGCATTATGGATCAGTCATCATAGAGGGAAGAATCAGGGGATAGAATTAAGGCTTTCATCTCATTTAAAATGCAGCTGCCTTACTGAATCATCAGCTTGTTGTATTAACGAAAATCAACACAAATTAACAGGACCAGAACATCAGCTCTTGGTATAGTTTAGGACCACGCTAGAATTATTAGAATGAATTATGTTACTCCAACAATAGGGGCTGATAATATTTCTGACAGAGCTGATAATAAGTAATAATATGAGAAGCAAAACCTGGATACCTCTGCTGGCAATAGATGCGCTCTGGCAACTCATGAAAAACCACTTACCTGTGTTTTTGCACTTGACTGGGGTTTTTTTCATCTTCAACACAAATCCGCAGCACCTTACTATCTGACCGCTCACCATAAGTCACTGTCAGTGGTGCAGCTCCAGAGACTCTATCTTAATGGGGGAACGTTGGCTTTCCCGCATGCTGCCTCTGGCTCACCTTCACATATCTGCCTCTAACTGTCCGAGACCTTAGGAATAAAAATGTGTGCTCTGTTTTAAGGTGGATTTTCACTTTATGCAGAGGTATTAGATTAAAATAAACCTAATATTTCATTTGGGAATACCTGTTTATGAGAAGTTATACAGTGGTGCTCATACATCTGTCGCAAACACATTCCTGCCTGTGCTCCCTGCAGGGAGATTCAGGGGAATACATGTAACGACATGAGCAGTCTCTTTAACTTAGTTGTTGGATTTTAAGTGTAAAAGCGTGGTGTTATTGTTAGCCTGTTTCTTTCTCATGTAGTGGCTGTAAACGTGCAAGGCACAGGAGGACAATAAATCAGAATATCACTCCACTAGCTAGTGTAATTATCACCACTTCACCAGTAGAAGCCAGGCCAAATGATAATTTATTTACACCATAAATCTGAAAACTTGTAAATGTGGCTGCAGGTTTGTATGTCCTTTGTTGTCAAGACAGCCCAAGTTAAAACAAATGTCTCAGTGAGAGAGGCAGAGTATCGTATGGTCAGCGATCTGTGATTACGCAGCCTGGCTCGGGTCCCCTGCCTATAACATGTATACTCTGCAATCATGGCAGACTGAGGGGTTTTAGGAGAAAGAGCAGATTATATGGCAGCTGCTGCACTTTTTCAGGCAGAATTATTGATAAGCTTTCAGTAAACAGAAAACAGAGCAGAAAAGAGCCATCCCTTGAGCTAAAATCAAAGACGCTCTGCAGATTTAACGAACACTAACAGTTACATTCCATTGTCACCGTGTGTTTTCCATGACAGAGGAGACAAACCCTGCATGAAGTCGTTCCTGTATACATGGATGGGTGCTCATTATTGCAGGGCAAGCCAGAAGTTGTATCGGTTACATGTTTTAGTCATCTTTTAGTCAGCAACTAATGCCTGCCCTCCTCTCTGTGATGTCGCGACTGGCAGGTCACGACCCCCTTACTGTAAACTAAAGCAGATGTCAGATGAAGGGAAGGGACTGGTATTACATAATGGAGGTGCTCTCCCATGACGTGGCACCCGGACTCGCCGACATCGAGTCCAATAGTTAAGAAAGTCATTACATCAAAGCTGGAAGGCTCGAGGAAATTCATAAAATGCTCATGTAGCCGCAGCTGCATGAACATAAACCCCCTTAGCAAGATAATTAACAAATGGGAAGACAAGCAGAAAGTTATTAGGGCCTTCAAGAAAAGGAGGAGCATTTCATACTTGTGTGTCAGACCCAGGATCTCACTGAGAGACCATCAGATAACGGCGTGGAGGAAAAACACACACAGACCAAGAAAGAAAAGGAAAGCAAAAAGCCACAGATACAGGCGGACCAACAGACATGGGGGAGGCTCTATGTTTATGACCCTACACTCCCACCTAGACCACTTCTACACACACACATACAGAACACGCAGAAACATGCACACATGCTGCGGACCACACACTGCACAGCAGATCTGTTTAAAAGCCAGGAGCTGTGTTTATCATTCCCTACATCCTGCTCACAGAAATATTTGTGAGCAAGCAGTGTTGTTTTTTTCTGTGTTTTCTGTATGCATATGTATATGTAGATATTTACATACTGTACATGCGCATCTGTTGAATCACTTAAAATTGACAGGGGTAGTTTTTTTTTGTTTCATTTCAGCCTGCAGGCAAAATGAAATAAAATCCTCTAAATGCTAAAGCCTCTAAGTCAAAGTGTAAGTTAGAATTATGAAACAGCATTTAAAGTGAGTTGAATTCTCAGTCTGTCTTCCTGCCCTTTTCTCTGTCCCTTACCTTTCCCTCCTCATCTCTTTCACATCTTTCCCCTTTTTTACTCTTCTCTTCCTCCTCTCTCCAACTTCAGTCCTACAGTTAAGACTTCAGCAGAGGAGGACACGAGAGCAGCTGGCAGACCAAGGCATCATGCCTCGTGAGTAACGCCTTCCAACTCTGAGCTGCCGTACATGCAGGCACTAACACACACACACACACACAAACACACACACACACACACACACACACACACACCCACACGCAATTCCTCTTACATGCTTTAAGATTTTAGTGTGCCTCAACTAGACAAATGGAAAGAGTGAGAGGAACTCAATGGACAAGCACGGGAAAGATATCACACTTCGATCTGATTAGTAATAAGATTTACAAGTAAAAGGCTCAGTTCTAAAGAAGAACCAAAACCTTTGTTAAGGGGGGAATTCCCTCACAGTGTCCAGTCATGCAAATATCTATGGTTTATTCCATCAAGGTTTGGAGATAACTGAGTGTTTTGCTTCCACCCAAAGACCGTGACAGTTAATGTAAAATTGTTTATTGTTCTCATATCATTGAAAAATCCCATTTAATCTCATTTACCGGTAGAAATGTCAGAGACAGATTTTTCTGAACGAGAATAAATAAAACTAAAATTATCTTCATGGCTGGGTACCCGATACTAGGGAGGAATGAGAAAAAGTTTTTCACAATTAGGTCCATCCCTTAAACTATAATGTGACAATGAATATTTGGTTATTGGAACTTTTGTAATTAGCTTCCCATATTGATTAAAGCAGTAATAACTGATTTTTGGCCATATGGGGGCAGCACAGCAAGCTGTAAAAACAGCATTCACATAACAGCACCTTATAAACTTTTGCAAACATATTAGCAAAAAGTTGCTCATTTACACATCGAGCAACATTAGTGTTCATTCGGGAGTATTGTTCCAAGCGACCTGGTGAATGTATGTCCAACATTCATTCCCTTTAGTTCCACCAACCCTGAGAGAAAACATCTGACTCTATAGCTACTAATTTCTCCTCTGTGCTGACAGCCTAGGCACTAACTGTGTCTGCTTGGTGTTTGGTGCTGGGCAGGTTGTGTACCTGCTCACCCTGCTGCAGCTGGAAAATGATGGCAATGATGTTGGGATGATGAGAGCAGAGTGACTGAACCAAAACCTCAAAGTAGTGGGCCAGAAAACCAAAACAGTGTGCTGCAAGATGTTAAAATGCTCCACTGAGCTGTGGGGAACCACTGAGTGATTATTCTCTGTGGGTTTATCACGAGTGGCCCCTTTAATAATTGCATATCACAGTTTTAATCAATAATGATATTACACATTAATTAGTGTAGCCGTAAATACGCAGATCATATGATTAGCAAGTGAGTCATTGAGAGAATGAATGAGGAACAGATTTTTTTAACTAATGTAGCACAGTCAACAGGTTAATATTGTGTGTCGACAGTCCTGGAGAGCATCATGAATGTAAAGGTTCTATCATTCAGCTCAGTGTGGGAAAGAGAGCAGTTATGACTTTACAGTTTTGCCCTTTAATTTCAGGTCCCCTTAGCTCAATCGGTATTATTTGAAAATCTTGTTGCATGACATGTAAAGGGGAAAAGTTAAAAAAAAAGATGTGTGATCGTCTATTGCAGCTTTGAAATGAAACATTAAAATCAGATGGCAGCTGCTTGTAGAGGAAAAGAGGAGGACAGAGAAAGAAGAATGGAGATAGAGGGGAGGAGTGTAGCTCAAGAAGCAGGTAATTTCGCTGCGCTTTGACCAAAAAGAAGGAATCAATCAGTGAAATCAGCTGCTGTAGTGTTTTCTCGGAATCAGAGGGGTTGTGGTGGAAGCCTGCATACTTTTACTAGTTTGTATAGTTTTTCATGACGCACTACAGTAAGTTACTGTAATGGCGTAACCTAAGTCCAACTGTGTCTGAGCTGAGGCCGTCTCATAGACTCTGTCCTCGAACAAAAGACTCACGCTGCAGATTAAAGCATTAAAGACAAGGCAGACACGGGCAGGAACAAAAGAAAACAGTTAAGATGACAGATGCTCTAAAGAGAAGCAGATCCAGACCGATAAATCCACAGGTGGTGACAGATACAAAGGTGGACGCAGAGGAAGCAGGTGGATATATGCACCCAGCAGGCAGAGAGACAGGCAGATAGTGCCTGCAGCCAGCGAGTAGGCAGACAGGTCGGTGAGTGACCGCCGAGGAATGCTCTCTTGCTGGAGGAGCCTCTCAGTCTCAGAAGAAAAAAAGACTGCTCTGCCAGATTTACATAGACTGTACCTGTTTACAGCGTGGCACCTGCAGAGCACCGCATCAAAGCACAGGCATTCCCAAACACAACAACATGGGGTGTGAGCTGTCCTTTATAGGACTGAGGCTTTGTACTTTTTAATGTCCTGTAAGACATAGTATTGAGAACACGCAGACCTGACTGTACTGAGCGTGCTCTTAAATCCTTACTGTTGCTACGATTAATGGCCTTGCATGTTCTTTAGGTCAGGGTAGCGCTGTAATGCTTGCAGCTGTCTTCTTTAGCTTCGACTGCCAACACAAGGCACATGCCACAAATTTCGAATATCCATGAGAAAGCAGAGTGGTCAGAATGTTTAGCAGGAGATGTTTCACAGTTGAAGGCCACTTATGAACTAAGATCTTATTGATTCCTGATAAAGCAGCACTGCGTTGCCTTGGCAATCACGAGAGCATTGAGTGATGCCAGTGTATAGTTTTTTTTGTTTCGTTTTTGGGTTACTCGTCTGTAAGAACAAACAAGGGGACTGGGGACCTAGACTGCAGGCCAGGGATTTCTTGAATGATATCTCTGGCACTGTTTGCCATTTCACAGAGGCTCCAGCCTCCAGATAATCTGCTGGTAAGTGTGCGGGGGAACGGAATCCAGAGGCCCAGCGAGGCCCTATCAGTCTCTAGGAGTCTGTCACAGATAAGGCAGCAAGGAGAAACACAATTGGCCAGCTCTTTTTTAAAAAAGAACTTTCAATTGGCTGTTTATCTCTTGATTGCAGGCGGTGGCGCAGATGAAACGGGGTCGCATAGACTTTCGTTTGTCAGTACACACTTTCTTACACCCACACACTAGATGTCTTATCACTCTCCAAACTTCATCTATCCTCCTCTTTATGTTTGCCCCCCAAAAATAAGATATATTTTGGGGCATCGCAGCATCTTCCTCCTCCTCCTCCTCCTCCTCCCCCTCCTCCTCCTCCTTCTCCTCCTCCGTGTTGCTGTGGCTGTGATCCTTCAGATGCTGGCTGCCTCTGCCTGGCTGTGTTATTCCTGCTGGGGAGATGGACACGGCACAGGGTCTGTGTATATATTACCCAGAGAACATCTGGTGTTTATTAGGCTATTCAAGAATCCACCCCAGGCTCTCAGGCCTAACTGGCGTGTGGCCTGCATAGGAGCACACTGTCTGCCTGCTGGCCACAGGTCTGACTCTACACACACACATACAATCTAATATTTCCTCATAAAGATAATAGGGCTGTAGCTGCAGGTTTACTGTGCTTTTTCCTGTGTGCTTTCATGCATAAAAACACCCATTTTCATCTCCACGGCAGGAGTGCTTTAATCCTCAGTGGATGGAAACAAAAAGGGAATTATTCCTGCCTAATGCACCATACGTCTTACCTCTTAGTGCAGTGTTTACATTTGACAGATACAGTCACCAGGTATATGTATTCCAATAGGTTAAAAGTGTGTGTATGTTTTAATACTGCTGAAGAATGTTTAAAAGTCTGTAAGCCAGCTTCAGACTCACCAACTCATGTTACACTGAGCCCATGCAGTTCAGAGCAGCCATGGTTGAACACGTTTTCAGGCAGTTTGGTTACACAGTTTAAACACACTTAAAGCTCAGTGTGTCCCTGTGATGTCAAATCAGACCTTAAATCAAGCTGGTCAGTGACGGGGAGGGTGGGGGGGGTAAAACAGCGGGGCTGCTGAGTTATAAACAGAAGGTGATGTCATCCTGCTGGTGGACAGCAAATGGCTGGCCAATGTGGACGCGGACTGTCAGCTGATGCCTCCCCGCTGAGGAAAGACACTGGCCCCATGCTGGCACACTGGATCACCCATTCAACCACTGGCCTCCATCTGTGTGGCCTTCACTGACTCGTTACATCCCCTCATCCCTCCTGTAGTTCTACCCCCTCAGAAGTCTTCTTTCTTTTCCATCCATCCATTCTTACCTCAACTAACATTTCTACTTTAAATATTTCCTTTATTTCCTCCAACCTTTGTTTATTCCTCTGCTGTCTTACTTTTATCTGCATAACGTTAATTTTTGAATTCTTCCATCCATCCATTTTCTATATTATTTTTTCATACCTAATTTTTTTTTTTCAAAAGTCTGGTCTTTTCTTTTCGTCCGTCCTTTCTTTCGTCTATCATTTCATCCTCTCTCAGTGACGTACAGTGCGTTTATCCTATCTACCTTCCTTTCTATCTCTGATCCTCTTAGTTTCATAGAGAAAGACAGATGTCTAATTTGAAAGAGACATTAGGCCAAATATTTGCTGTATCTGGAGATTAGGAGGGCTTAATATTGGAGATTAATCTTAACTTAATTTTAATGTTGGCATTATTTTTTTAGGTTTCTTATGAAGCATTACATTTCAGGGCCGTTTTTCATCAGACAGTAATACTCTCCAGTTGTCCAGCACAAAGCTCAATATCATTCATTTCAGTGGGATATTTCTGAGGGATGAAATAGGATACAGTGCCAGAATGAAATTATATTTGACCAAATAAGTGCTGTTGATCTTTCTTGCACTCATATAATCAAACTGATTTGGTGTGCTCCCCTCACTGCTTGGCAATCAGTCCTGTGAGTGCAGTGGATAGATGGTGGGCCAAGCCAGGTTAGCTCTGGCCCTGATTATTTATACTGGATTTAACAGAGAGAGATTGTGAGAGGTTGAAAATCTCACCTGCTGCAGCCCTTTAATTACAGCCACTCCATTTATTTGTCTAGTACTCAAAGTGTCTGACTCTACTGGTAGTGGAGCATCTGGACCAATATTACTGCTCCAAAACAGAAATATTGATTATTGAAGGCTGAAGAAGCAGTATAAACATTTTTCTTGGGAAACAACAGCTGAATGTAGCGGGGTTAAAGTGTACAGATGAATAAAATGATCAAATAATTTTTTTTTAAAAAGGATGATATGCAGACAGGACGCGCCAGACTTATAAGGTATATGGAAATGTGAACTTTATTTACAAGGACTTTTGGTAACTGGAGCAGAAAAAAATCATACAGAATAGTACAAATCAAAAAGAGAATATTGATGATGGAACAAAGTGGAGTAAAAACACAAAGAATCTCAATCAAAATGAGAAGCATTTTACAAGTTACAAGGTTTGCACAGTGTGTTCAGGAAGTAATCAGAGCCCTTCACTTCTTTTCAAATATTGTTATGTTGCAACCTTATGCTAAAACAATTAAAAATTATTTTTTCCCTCATCAATCTACACTTAATACCCCATAATGACAAATGAGATATTTCTAGACCTTGATTTGAGTTGACCTGTGGTTAAATCAAATGTTTGGACATGATTTGGGAAGGTACACATCATCAGAGCAAAATCCAAACCATGAGGTCAAGGGAACTGCCTGCAGAGCTCAGAGACAGGACCGTGGCAAGGCACAGATCTGAGGAAGGCTACACATTTTTTCTGCTGCATTGAAGAACTCCAAGAGCACATTGGCCTCCATAATTCTTCAGTGGAAGAGGTTTAGAACCACCATGACTCTTCTTAGAGCCGCCCGCCAAACTGAGCAATAGGGGAAGGAGGGACTTGGTGAGAGAGGTGACCAAGAACCTGATGGTCACTCTGGCTGAGCTCCAGAGATCCTGTGTGAAGACGGGAAAAACTTCCTGACAGACAACCATGACTGCAGCAATCCACCAATCTGGGCTCTATGGCAGAGTGACCTGACCGAGGCCTCTCCACAGAGAAAGACGCATGAAAGCCACTCAGAGTTTGCAAAAATGTAGCTAAAGGACTCTCAGACTGTGAGAAACAAAATTCTCTGGTCTGATGGAACCAAGATTGAACTGTTTGGCCTCAATTCTAAGATTCATGTCTCAGTTCTCAGTGATAACTCTTGGTGTATAAGTGCAGCAGGCCACGCAGCAGGAGGCATTCACTGACCGTCTTTTTGTTGGCTTTATAAAATTCAGCCTCTTTGGGGCATTAGCTTGTCTTTCAAATGAGACGATCAAGGCGCTGCGGATTAACGGTACTTGATCAGACTGAATTTCACCTGGAAAATCTTACTGTTGCTCTGTGCAAAAAGCCAGCAGGACTCGGAAAAAGCATTGACAGGGTTGTAAACTGAGACTTCAGGAGATAATGTGGTTGTGGACTAACACCTACATTGTTAATAATCTCTGTTAATGTCCCTATAATCTTAATGCATCCAAGCAGCCCCCCCTTCAACACTGGACTCCTTATAAAGGGAATTTGATATCTGATCAATTTGTGAACAGTGTCATACCCAGAAATCCACTGCAGCCACAGCATATTTCAGGATTAGGATTAGATTATATGATTTGTTTCTGGAATGATTTAATCAAATTACATGTTAGATTTTTCTCAAATTTCATTGATTGTGACAACGATCAAAGTGATAACCTTAAAATAAGAAGTAACTTATCGTAGGTGCCTATTATGTCGTATAATTGTCCCTGTCAGTGTTACTTTATTGTGTTTTGTATTATTACATTATACTATTATCACTGATGTATTAATTTGTTAGCAGCATTTAATTGATAGTTTAATTTACTGTAGTTCAACGCATGATATTTTATATAGTCAAAATACATTTTTAAATTTTTTAATAATCTACAAAGTAACTAGTAAAGAAAACTGTGAGATAAATTATGAATTGTAGAGAAGCAAAACAATAAAACTGTTTAAATATGAAAAACAAAATTTCTCACGAGTAAAATGATACAGATCTTGATTAAATGCACTTAGTTACTTTCTAACACTGCAGTATGATCAGCCATGTGTAAACAGTGTGTCCATGCTATGTCCCTTGTGGTTGATGGTGTGGTCCTGCTGTTTGTTGTGCAGACCCAGCCTCAGACGGCTCCACTCTGGAGGCCCAGCTGAGGCTAAAGCGAGCCCGGCTCGCCGAGGACCTGAATGAGAAGCTGGCTCTCAGGCCGGGGCCCCTGGAGCTGGTCCAAAAGAATATCATTCCCCTAGACTCTGCCGACACAATAACAGGTATCAGCAGAAATATGGTGTAACACACCTCTAACACCTGCTGCATCTCAGTCTGTGAGACCCCCACAGTTGTGTGTTTAGCCGTTTAGCTTTAGGGTTTGTTTTATAGTAGATGGAGAGCATGCTTCTCTCCTGACTGTGTGTGTGCATGTGAGTGTATTAACAAACCATTGTTCAAGTCATTCACTAAGCAGTACAAAGCACTCTGTTGGAGATCGTAATCTACTCAAACAGGCATTCACTTTAATGACTGCACTGCTGGACTTTAACACAGTCACATCTTTTTGTCAAACAACCACTGAAACGTAAATGTAGAATGTTTATCATAGCTCTTTCATGAACATTGTGTTCCTCAACCACAGACAGGTTGTGACAATGGCATGACGTGGACATTCCAGTTAGCCTGTGTATTAGTTGTAAAGAGTTTAATGCAAATAAATGACAGAAGCTGCATCTGATTTTTCCACCAATAGCCCCAAAACTTCCTTAGTTTCCACTCTGCTGATGTAATGAAACTCATCACAAGTCACAAGATGATAAAACAGAACCGGGAACAATAATTAAACCAGGAAGTGCAACTCCTTTTTCTTGCTAAATCTAAGGTTTCAAGCCAAAAGATTTTTAACCCATTACAAAGAGAGCTACTTCAATAATGCTTAATAAATATGTTATAAGATACAATTAAGAACAACTTTGGGGCTGCCAGCTTGTCGAACATCACTTGGAATGGGAGGACCACTTGATCACTTACTTGGAGCAAACCTGTGTACTGTATTGAGGACTTAAGAACTAATAACTTTTTCTATTAAGAATTAACATCTATAGATACAGGCTTGATGGATTATAAACTTTTTTATCACGTACTTATGATAATCATAATAATACAGAATAAATAGTTTATTAGAAAGTGAAAAACCAAGGAACATTTCACAATGGATCCTTAATGATTCTAACTAACTAGAAAGGAATGACTGAGGGCTTTTCCAACCTGGCAACCAACGTCTGTTGTGTTTTTAAATAGCTTATCATAGATCTACACTACGTAGCATTCATAACAGATTTATTGATATTGATAAACAATTATTTACAACTTGTAAACCCTTCATGAAAGGAAATTTATTACAAAGTGCTGCTGAAATTTTGAACTCCTGACCTCCCAACCTTTACTTGACTGTCAAATTACATGCTTCCTTTTGTTCACTCTTAATGTGATTTGAATTTATTGGCGGGGGAAAAATATTTATTTGTATTAACTCCAAAAAGAATGTTAGGGTTAGGGTTTACATTTTTGAAGTAATGTGTTTATTCAAGAAAATTCCTTGTCAACAGTCCGGATCTCCGATAATGTTGTTATTGTGGCATAGAATAGACAAATTTTCTTAAAGAAGGAAAAAACATTGCTTTGCTATTGGTATTTACAAATGCTCATCGTGGACCAGAGTGTTTGTGGTGCTCTTTTGGCATCTCCGCCTCCTCCAGGTTTTGATTTACGGAAACCCACAGCATACATGCACAGGGATCACCAGTGCCGTAGGAAGCGTCAGACTTTGGTCGTCCCACTGCGCCGCTCTGACCTCGCACTGTTTGTCTTCCAGTCCCCAACATGTTACTCACTCTCTATAGCATTCTTGGCAGTATAACCAGTGTTTTTGAGTCGGGTGTTTTATGTTTGCCCCCTTGAGCTTGGAGTAAACATGTTGCGTAAAGGATCTGGCGGCCTGCAGTCAGCTGGTTTACACTACCTCTGCAGGAGGAGGAGAGCACCATTTATTGAGATGAACAGCAGCTGTACTCGGGTCCACCCTTTTTTCTTTAGAAGTCGACATTTGTATTTGAGTTTGAGTGCATCATTGTGTGTATGTGTGTGCATACCTGTTTTGTATGTTTGTACCCACCTCCTCTCCCGTTCTGTCTCTGGCCTCTGCAGCTCCAGTGAGCCACCTACAAAGCTCCATGATAGGACCAGGCTGTTGCGCTCCCCTCGCCCGCAGCATTAACCCCTCACCTCAGAGCACTATATCCCCTTACACAACGTTCCCAATGATTGTTTCAACCTCTGCCCGGTAGTTTTGGAAACTATGTGACCTGCTGCAACTTCTAAACCAGCCACTTGAAAAGCGGAAGTGTACACAGCTCACAGATTTCCTGTAATTCTGCCACCTCAATCTCCTTGTGACATCAAATTGACTCATGGAAACAGTGTCTGTGCTGGACTGTACCTAGCACTGTATGTCAGAGTGTATGTGTCAGTGTGTGAGACTGCTAAAAGGGAGGGAGTTAAATATGAACAGGTGGGAGGAAATGGCATTTAGGACAATGCTGTGCACTAAGCTGCGTGTTAAGCTTTGTCAGTGTGTGTTTGTGTGTATTGTGAGGTCACTGAGTTGCACAGAAAGGGCCTGGTGCTGTGATTGAAACCAGGGTCTGTTCCTGGCTGTCACGTGTTTGGATACAAAAAGAGAATCTTATACCTCTGCACAAACACACACAGAATACGCACACAATACAAATACACACTCACACACACACACACACACACACCAACCTTTACCACCTCCCTCCGTTGGCTCTGTCCCTTCAGCTCTGTTAGATAGCTGCTCTTAGCTCCTCCAATCAAAGCTGCGTTCGCTATCTGCTCAGCCAATCGGGAGCGTGGTGGAGGTAAAGTGGCGGTGTCAGTGTCTCACCCACACAGCGTAACACCTCTGGGGCTGAGTGTGGTACTAGGTGTCAGTGATAGACAGGCAGTGTGTGAATACCACCTTTCACATATTGTAGTCGTTTGCAATATGCATCTAAACTGCCTATGAACAGATTCAAACAATTAGTCCCCTAGTTTCCCTATCTGTGGTTATTATACTTTCCATAATGGGTAACATAAACCAAAAAATTTCAGATTCATATTACAGAAGGATTATCAAAGCACTAACCCTATTCGTCCTTTAGTTTTCTTGATCATGAACTGATACTTATGATACATTTCCTGCTTTGCTACAAAGATCACTGGGTCTTACAACCGTATCTTTAATTGATGTTCAACAGATGATGATTTCTTTTTTATCAAAAAGACAGAAGCAGAGGAGGTGGGAGTGCTTTTTTCAGCCCTACGATGAATCTGCTGATCTTCCTGTCATCTCATATACAACCACAACCAGCATGTATACTGCCTGAGACTCTAAACCAGGACAAAAACATTTGCAAATCACTTGCTGCTGCTTAACTGCTGTGAACCTGTGTTAAAAATAAAGCGTATCAACATTTTTATCAGCGCAGAGCTTCTCTCATCTTGACTATGGCAGCTGCAGCTGGACAGTAAAATGACACAGTTTAGAAACATTTTGGCCAGTAAATCAAACTGAACCTGTAATAGTGAAGGAGACCAAAAAAAAGCATTTTGAAGCAAGTTGGAATTTTCCCCTTTTGATGAAGCAAGAAACAGTAGATCACCAGGTTGTAAACACACCTAATAATAGCATAATAATTCGTAAGCGAAAACAAAGCTCAACAGTAAAATTATGATCCCAACTTCCATCATTTGACAGACTGACGTCCTTGTTGAACTTTGACCAGTATGTGCTGTAGCTGTGTGGGCACAAATCTCAGAAATTACTTTGGTGAATACAAATGTTATCGCTATCATCGTCTCTCTCTGGAGATGATGTCAAATCTTTTGAAAACACACAAACGTGCAAACGCAAGAACCAACAGAGAATCTTCCCAAATGATGCATTCCAGCTCAGTGACCCCCCTCTCCACTTCTCTCTGTCTGCTCTTCTTACAGTAAACCATGGTAAGTTCCCTAAGCAGGATGACTCTTATGCCTTTGAGGAGGACAGCAGCAGTGACAGTCTGTCTCCAGAGCAGCATCACAGTGATGAGTCACAGGGCTCAGCCTGCCCTTCATCTGAGGCTGTGGGCAGCACGCCCTCCTCGTCCTCACCTGCCCTCACCAGCCCACGACAGGTAAAAACACAAAATAAACACCCCTCCATTGGTCTTAGACTCCTGTTTTGTTGCACCGCCAGTGGTTCTTGCCACAGCTTTGGTTGTTCTGCCCTCCTGTGTTGGCAGAGTGAACTGCATCGCCATCAGCAGCCCCCTCTGTTTTCCACTGACCGTTGGGCTGAGTTGAACTAGGCAGGTGTCACATTCCTGCACGCCGAGCAGTCCTGCCGGCAGCTGCCTTTATTTCCTGACCGCTTACCTTTCAGTCATGATGACCTCATTCTAACGGTCAACATTCAGCAACGGTCACTTGATTGAAATTCATGCCAGAACAAGGTTGTTTATATCCACTAAACCTTGGCCTCTGAAATGTTCCAACTGAATCCTTAACTCTCTCTGTGTTGTGTCAGTTTGAAATGTCTGTTTAGAGCCTTCCTGGAGTACTTCTGCAGAGGAAAATTTGTTGTGCATTTTCAGGAATAATTATTCATATGTTTTCCTAATTATTCATGGGTCACACAGTCTGTAATCCAAATATTTATATATTTGGATTACAGACTGTGTGACTTGGAAGCAGCCCACCACAACTTGTCATTTCGACTATATAATCCAGATGGAGAACTTAGTGTTGAGTGCAGGTGAGGAAGACAGATACCGTCAGAGCAAAACAACATTAAATCGAAGGTAACAACAGCAAAAATAATCTCACCAGAATCAATAAAATATTCAAACAAATGAAATCAACTGTTAGAATTTTATTCACTTTTATGTCACTATCCAGTGATCATACTGCTTAGTATTGTTTGGCACAATGCATTTGTCAGTGGGAGAGGATGCTATGAAACACCTAGATAGATAAAGTTTCTAAACAGACCAGTTCACCAAGAGAAGTACACATTGTAGAAAACTGTATTCTTGATGTGAAAAATTGTTTTATCTTAATTGTATTCATTATATGCAGCTGAAGCTGAAGTGGCATGACAAATTTTAGAGTGTATCCACAAACAATGGGTCAGTTATGGATCCACAAAAGATTGTCATCGTATGTCTCTGGCTAGAGGAGAACTTTGGTCCCGACTAAAATAGCTGGCAAATGTCTGAAGGATCGCCATGAAAATTGGTCCAGACATTCATGGTTCCTATCAATCCCACTGACCCGGTGACTCCCTGACTCTGCATTTACATGTTTTGAGTCACATTGAAATGTCTCGTTAAACTGTGGGATGGATTAACATTTATCTTCCTCACAGGCAGTGAGGTTCCTTCACTCAAGTAAAAGTGGCAATACCCCATTGTTAATCTTACAAATACAAATAAGTTAATCATTCAAAAATTTTACTTAATTAAAACAATGCATGTTTCATCAACAATATAAATTATATCATAAAAGTAAAAGTACTCATTGTTATGTATTATACTATTGGATTATTACTGATGCACTGACTTGTAAGTATTCTAATGTTGCAGCAGATGCAGTGAAGCTAATTCTGTGCTATTTTATATACTCTCAGTTGGTTTAACTTACAGTATAAAAATGCATTATACTTTATTTTCTTATATGAAATCTCAAGTCTACAAAGTAACTAGTAACTTCAGCTGTTAATGTAACATAGTATAAGGTACAATATTCCCCTTTGAGACGTAAAGGAGTATAAAACTACAGAAGCATTAAAC
Organism: Istiophorus platypterus; assembly: GCA_016859345.1. Classification (NCBI taxonomy): domain Eukaryota; kingdom Metazoa; phylum Chordata; class Actinopteri; order Istiophoriformes; family Istiophoridae; genus Istiophorus; species Istiophorus platypterus. Next base: position 3,739,721 of record CM029119.1, read on the forward strand.
TGAAATATTCAACTAAGGGATGACTTCCTTAAAATTGTGACCAGATGTCTGAAAAACGAATGGCATGAAACTGTGTGTTGTTTTAAGTGGTGATTAGCAACTAATCTAATATGGCAACCACAATAAACAGTATAACCTGCTAAACATCAGCATGTTAACATTTTCATCGTGAGCATGTTAGCGTGCCAACGTTAGTGTTTAGCTCAAAGCACAGTTTATAGAATGTTCCTTGGATGTCATGCTCTGGTTTTTGTTTTCACAAACACTGCCAAAAGGTAGGCTTGAATCAAGTTGTAGAGATATCTAATTGTATCGTATTTATTGTGTGTAGATTTACTTGCCAAAAAAGTAAATTAAACATTTAACCATATTCAAATGGCTTGTTTTGTCCATCCAGCAGCCCAGTATAAACGGATCAACATTTTACAAATTCACATTTGAGGAGATGGTCTGTTGAATACATCCTGATAGTCAGAAAAAATGACTTTGAAAAATCATATATCTTGTTTATATTTTTGAACAGGGGAGTGCAACCAGAGACCCACCTGATCAAAGCCAGGATGAAGGACTGTCTGGTGCCAACAACAGCCAGGCTACTCCCCCCATACCTGTTCCTGCTATTGTCAAGGTCAGCTCACTTCTTAACAGCTTTGCTCTTCCTTCAACTTTAACACATTTAAAGCCTTTGCTCGTGCCTATTTAAGACCATCAGCCTGGAGGCTCACACTGTCTCACCCTCTTTATTCTCAACAGGCCAAGACATCAGACAAGAACCGACACAAGAAACCCAAAGATGTGAAGCCCAAAGTGAAGAAGCTCAAGTACCACCAGTACATTCCTCCGGACCAGAAGGCAGAGAAGTCCCCGCCCCCCATGGACTCGGCCTACGCCCGGCTCCTGCAGCAGCAGCAGCTCTTCCTGCAGCTGCAGATCCTCAGCCAGCAGAAACACTCTCACACACACTCACAGACGCAGCAGTCACAGCAGCACACACACACTCCGCAGTCACAGGCCCAGGCTCAGCAGAGGCAGCCCGCTTTCAGCTACCAGCCTCACCCACCGCCCCAGAGCCAGAAGTAAGTCACAGCCGTGGACAGATGGAAGTGAATAAATCTGACCAAATAATCTCAACTCAAGATTCACTTACTAGTTTTTTCTGGAGCTTTTACCTGCATGCCGTTACAGTCGTCATTAATGCAGGGAGTTGGCTTAGGTCCATATTTATGTAAACTAGTTGACTAATGAACAAACCTCATTTGATGAAGATCTGTGATTAAGTAACGACCTAGAAAAAACTTGTAAGAGGACCATGATTCTAGAGCAGCTTGTCAAACAACTGTTCCCAAGATTACTGATGAACTTGAACATTCAGTGTAAATAAGCTTCAGCTACAATTTAGGAGTTTAAGATATAACTTTTTAAATTAGGCAACATTTCAAAGGATTTACAGGTTGAAACTAAGAGCTTTTTTTAATAGTTAGTAAATATATTATCTGATGCTTTGTGGATCAGTTATAGGCAGAATTTAGGAATGAATAAGCAGTTAAACTCTGTTATATTTACTGTAACTGTATTTAACAAAACAGTAACGTCAAGGTCCACTTACTTGCTTGTTCTGGACCTTTTGTCCATATCGAGTTCATCAGCAGATGAAGTTGCTCAGTTGTTATGTGCTGTTAATACTTAGAATGTCAGTTATTCCCGAGCACTTCCATGTTGTTTTGAAAGGAAATACCGATGAAGACTGTGTTATACTGTAGAAAGCTCTGAATGAATAGGCAAATACATCCTGAGAATTTCTCTGTAAAGGGATAATAGTTAAATCTGCACCAACTGATGTTGGCCACTGGGGGGCAGCAGGAAAAAAAAGCTGTGGACACAATGAGGACATGTGACATTATTTTTGATTTAGTGAACATGTTAGGAAATGTTAACATTCATTCGGGGTCATGTCACTGGCCATTGATAATTAGAAGTCCAATATTCACTCTTTTTTTTTTTTTTTTTTTTTTTTAGCTCTGTTTATTTCAGAGTCCTCAGAACAATATCTGCCTCTTCAGCTGCTCAATGCTTCACTATGTTCACCAGCTACTCGTTTATCGTGTCAGTCTGCTGTGTGGTGCTGAGCAGGAAGAGGACAGTGGGTTAATCAGAGCTTTTTCACTGAAATAATTTGGAAATGACAGTGATGAGAACGGTGGGACTGAACCAAAACAATAAAGTTGTAGTTCGTTACAATTCCCTGTGGGTTTGTCAACACAAGCAACTCCTTTCATATTATATACATTTCATCCTTCGCTCATATAAAAATAATAATTCTAGAGGCTTTAATGAGCTGGTAAAATTGAATTTGTTCCAGATGCTCTCCAGGCCTTTTCAGAATATTGTTGAACAGATGCGTTTGAGCTGGGCATCTAAGACTTGTGCTCATTAAATGCTCATCCATAAAGCAGTGGTAAAAGATTTATTAACTATTAGTTATGGTTATGGTAAATATGTAAACTCTTTATAAATTATGCCATATTAAATATGTCACAGAGTTTATGTATTCTTTAACTCTGTGTTGCTGTAAATAACTGATCCATTTCAATTGTCTCATTGTAGAGGATCCAGTGAGCAGATACCAGCCTGTGGCTCCACTGGTCCATCCAGCACAGCCAACAGTAACGCCCCTTCTCCGGTCAAGAGCACATATCCCAACCAAAGTAACATCTCACCGGTCAAACCTGGGCCCCTGCCAACCAATCTAGATGACCTAAAAGTAGGTGTTGATGGAAAAAATACAAAAAATGGAAATTCAGATAAACAAGTCTTCGATGGGCAAGTAAAACGATTTTTTTTTTTGTCTGTAAGGTTTCAGAGCTCAGGCAGCACCTGCGTATTCGTGGCATGCCTGTCTCAGGTACCAAGACCGCCCTAATCGAGCGACTCCGGCCTTTCAAGGACTCCAACGCCAGCTCCTCGCCGTCAGGCTCGTCGGACATCACCACAGTGACTTTCCCTGTCACACCCACAGGGTCCCTGTCCTCCTACCAGTCCCCATCCTCCTCCAGCGCCCTGTCGCAGGGAGGCTACTATGCTTACCCAAGCACCTCCTCCACCCCTCCCATCTCCCCGGCCTCCTCGGAGCTGTCCCTCAGCGGCTCACTCCCAGACAGCTTCAGCGACGTGCCCATGTCCTCACCGACGCAGTTTGCCCTGCAGCCGTCTCCGGCCCAGCTCAGCATGGAGGAAGGTCTGGGAGGAGGCAACCAGGGCGGTGGAAGACAGAGGGCAGGGGAGGGTGGAGGCATGGATGGCCTGGAAGCTGAAAAAGACAAAATGCTGGTGGAAAAGCAGAAGGTGATTGAGGAGCTGACGTGGAAGCTGCACCAGGAGCAGAGACAGGTGTGTAACCATCAGGCTGTCAGGCGACAATAACCTTTTTTAAAGGCTCAAGATTCAAATGACATTAGAATATCAGAATAAGGCCCCTCGCCCAAAAAATAAATAAATAAATAAATGAAATTGTCTTTTCAGCTCCAAACAGCTTTTGAAAGCAGAAGTTTCAATGACTTGATTGCCCAGAACACATATAATGTGACATCACTAAACAGTAGTTAACTCCTCTGCCCTCATATGAATGTTCAGGTATCAGAGTGACGAGTACTGTATGACATTAAATTGTAATCAGAACTGAATTATTAATTACAACAAGCTATGAATGGCTGTAGCTCCAGTGCATTAGGGGAAAAAAGTCCCTCTACTCCTTCTGATCCCCACTTTAATAGCACACACTGTAATTTGATATGATACAGAAGTAAAAGTACATATGTAATTTATTACTTTTTTTCCTACTGAGACAAGTTGTGATATCGGCTGTAAGGAATGACTGTAGGTCTCTCTTGGTCAGACATTTTGAGTTGACGCTGTAAGAGAAGCACAGGTACTGCTAATATTATTAAAGATGGTTGAGTTCCATTTAATGTGAATCAGGTAAGTGTGATAGTTAATACCATGACCCTGAAACCATCGTCTATACCTCTGCTCTTCCTACAGTGACATGTCAAAATGTCCTCTGTGAAAAAGGCTCAGTGTGAAGGAGCCATATACGTGGTAAATGTTTCAGGGTCACGTCTGACGGGAATCAAGGGCTAATCTACACGTTGGGTTTTTCCATGTTTAATGCATCCATAGGACGAAATAACATATCAGTCTCATGGTCTTGGCATGTATTAAAACATTTTTTTACCATATATTTAATGCACTGCAATTAAAATTTTATGAAATCTGTAAATCTCAAATTCAGCTAAAGAACATATGATTTCCACAACCCCATTGGCTAATAAATAGGACGATTATAAAATTTGCTAAAAGATGCTCTTCTCAGTTGTTAAAGTCCCTCTGTGACCATCGTATCTGGGCTATGTAATGCACAGGAGATTTAAAATTAAATGTAACTTGTATCCAAAAGGAAGTGCTTGTGGTTTATAGGCAATAAAGTAACTTTTTGTGTGAGCCTGAGATCTCTGAGGTGAGAAAGCACAAGTTGCCTTTGTGGAGCTCCTTGGGCTCCAGTGAACTAAGGAGGCATCTCTGCAAGGTCAAGGGTTTAGATACAAGCCCACTGGAATGTAAAATAGGCTCCTTACCACAGCCTCCACTGCTCAACTACGATGACATTAAAAATTGATATGTTTTATTATTTACACATAAAATCTTGCCCACTGTTTTGTTTTTTGTTTGTTTTTTTTTTCGTTGTTACATGTTACAGGTTCATTTCACAAGAAGTACGCAAAACATTGACATATTGACCTAGAGGCATTTACCTGTGTGACCTTGCTTGTTAGGTTGAAGAGCTGAGGATGCAGCTCCACAAGAGGAAACGCTGCTATGGAGCAACACAGGATGCCGTCCCTCCTCCATCACATCCCTCCATGCACCACCAGCAGACTCCAGCTATGATGGGCCAGCACTTCTTTGGGGTGACTATCAAGCAGGAGCCCATGTCCCTGTCCTCCAGCTGCCCTCTGTCCTCTCCCAAACAGCTCAAGAGCCCACCCGGCAGCTGCATGGAGGATATGGGACACTGCAACACCTCCGTCTCCAACCTAGGGGGCCCCGGTGGGCCACAGTGTATGGACACAGCCCCTCCCACTGGTAGCCCGTCGACCATGTCTGCTTTCCTTAGTCCACAGTGCTCACCACAAGATTCTCCCAGTGGAAAGCCTTCTAATAGTCCCCAACCTTTGTCTCCTAATAACCCCTACCTGCTGTCGCCTCCACTGGGAAGGGACGGCTGCAGTCACCCCCACACCCCGGGCAACAACAGAGCACGCAACATGCAGGTATGAATCACCATTCATAACTGCTCTGTGGAGAAGTCAGCCAATTCATCTAAAATAACCAGGCTGCACTTAGGTTTAGCAGTAGTGTTTTCTGACACCAAATAGCCCAATCAGAGCCAGAAACCAGTCCATTTTTTAAAATATATGTATATATAACACAAACTTGTCACTTAGTTGTAAATATCCCCACATATACCATTATTATTTGCCTCAGAAACTAGCAGCTGAGCATCCCGTTCTGCTCCAGTCACCTCTTTTTTAATAATGTGCTAGAAGAAAAGGCTGATGATCATCTAAGTTATAATTCATCCTCTGGGATATATGAATGTCTGTACCAAAGCTCATGGCAATTTATCAAACTGCTGTCTGGACTTTCATTGTTGACAAAAATGTCAACCTGCTGGTGGCACCAGATGAAAAGTCAGTAGGATTAATCCGCGGGGATCATGTGTCTCAGATTTCATGACATCCATCCAGTATTAATTGAAATATTTCAGTCTAGGCCAATGTGGTGGACTGAAAAACTGAAAAAACTGTTCACCTGCCACCTTTACCTCATGGTCAGGATCTCAGTTTGTATCCTGCTGTGATTGATTTACCCTCTGCTGCATATCTGACAATAACTGTGACCACAGCGTATCTTAATGTTAATGCTCTCCTTTGTATGTTGATTTCTAACACAGTGGTTACATTTTACTTTTGGCTAACTACAGATCCAGCAGAAGAGTGGCGGCCAGCCAGTGAACTGTTCTTATACTTCTGACCAAAGAGGCCTTCAGGGAGTCTTCCCCAACTCAGCTGACTGTGGCCTTAACCACAGCAGCTCAGCCAAAGCTGAGAACCAGAATATGCAAACGAAGGTGAATATTAAGGGCATTTACAGTGTTGTCACTTTGGTGTTATGTACTCATCTGAATCACTTCACATTCACGTAACCGTTTTTCTCTTTTCCATTAATGTGCAATCTGTCTGACTCTATATAATTGTCTTTTGTGATGAGGTTCATTGTCGCTCTTGTCATATCTCCACTCTTTAAGAGTTCATCTGTTTTCATTACATATTCCTTCCCGTCATATTCCTTCACAAGACCACAACGCCAACCCATTTCTTACACTTAAATGTTTAATGCTATGAGATTATTCGAACAACAGGGCCTTATTTATAGATATTTTTTTATCTGCAATATACTCATATTTGGTAAGCTCCCCTATTCTAATTGGTGGGCTAATGTCACTTTTCACCTATTTCTCATATAGATTTCAGTATTGCCCTCTCCTCGGCATGTTGGCCAAAAGAGCCAGGTCTCTCCCCCCGCCTTCAGTAGCTCAGATTCAGATGCATCTGACTTAAGACAGCCCCCATGCTATGAGGATGCAGTGAAGCAGGTAAACTCAAATCCATGCTAAAATTCAGTAGATAATGGCTGGCCATTGATTCTATTTTACCTATCGGCGTTGCTCTGATTCCACTTTCCCTCCTGTCCTCATGTTTTTGTTTTTTTTTTTGTCATCCTATGTCCATCACCTCTATTGCACCTGTTATTCATCCATTTGCTTTGTTTACTTAACTTTTCACCCTTTACCAAGTCGGAAGCACACTGGTGTTTTAGTTACAGAAACATTTTTCTGCTGACACATGGAACTTTCATGATTTGAATTAAATGAGCAAATCAATAAATAAATGAAAATAAATAAATGCGATAGCTACTAGAATCCAACCAATACACTGGCCAGGCTAAAATTATCAGCAGGTATTAGTTTGTTGCTGAATATTAGTAGCAGTGCAGAAATGTCAGAGATGTTTGAAGTCATTTAGAAAATGTTTCTTTTACATAGGATCCTCATCAAAGCTGTTAGTCAACATGAAGAATATTTCAAAAGATATTGGCCAGTATATTGTTATTATGATTTTTTTTAACTCTCAAATATCAATGATGGCATTAATTAACAAATCCAGTATCACATCATAGCATATAATTTAGTATAATAGCTACCTGGTGAAGAGCAACCTCATTCCGTCAAAATAGAAAATGGAAGTGGAAGCTCCTTTTTCTGACAGCTACACTGATGATGGTGCAGACACAGCAAGCTCGCCAGCTAGCCCACCTAGACACTGTAGTGGTTTGACAATGGACAAAAACCAAGGCTACTAGCTTCCCATCTGGAAAGCTAACGTTGAAAAGACCACTTCACCCAAATCGCAGAGAAAAAGATCTCATTTATCTCTCTCGGTAACTAGCTATGCAGACTTTTGTATCAACCCAAACACAATGGATATAAATGGAGTTTAGTTAGTGGTGCTCACAGCTGTGAAAAACATGTCCCATTTTAAAATTTCAACAGTCACACCAGCTACCAAAAACAGTGTCTCCCATTATGGCTCCGTTTCTTAAAAATCTAGTTTTGAACTCATTAGAACTGACATGCATTTCGTTTGAATGAACATTCCCATTTTGCATAGGTGAAGAGAACAGTAGTTTACTGACAGGGGGACAAAAAGTTCAGTGGGTTAAAAAGACAGTGCTAGGGCACAGTTGTGATGACTCCAATGACAACTGTCCGCAGCCAGATGCAAGGATCCCTACACACTCTCTTGCCTTTTTTTGGCCAAAGCTAGAAAAGCTGGTTAAAGACATTTATCTCCACTAAAAACTGGTCTGTCTCCTAGAAAAGTTTTTGTTACAGAAACTATTCCGCAAGTCCGAGGAGACTGCTTGAAAGTTGCATATTTTCATGTTAAATCCTTGAATATAAGTGGATTAAATGTTTAATACTTAAAACATTGTTGGATTGATAGAAAGAATCACTTCTTTATTATCATTACAGCAACTGACCAGAAGTCAGCAGATGGATGAACTTTTGGATGTGCTCATAGAGAGTGGAGGTAAGGTGAAGTTCAACAAATAATGTTAAGTCACCAGGAATAAACCTGCTTATGAAACTATGCGAATGCAAATGAGAATGAGTGAAAACCCTTAATGTAAATCACCTAGCGCCCTGCCTTAAAATTTCACCTGTCAATCAGAGTCTTACCCCACACAGTGGAATCAGATCCCCCTTCGTGCTGTGACCCTCCCTCCTCTCCTCTTTCTCTTCAAGAGATGCCAGCTAACGCCAGGGAAGAGAGGGAGAGGTCCTCTGTAACCAAAGTTGTGCCTCACATTACTGTGTCCCCAGGGTGTCCCGGCCTACTCATCCCAAGGTTCCACCGTCACTATGAGCACCTGTACCCCACCCAGCCCCCTTACGACCACTCGGCCAATCACATCAGCGAGAGCCACCTGGTGACTCTGCTGGGAAGCCCCAACAGCCGGGGAGGGGAGGTGGCCCTTCTTAAAATGGCTACAGAGGACGGGGGCCTGGAAGACGAAGGGAACAGGGAGGGCGAAGGGTACGGCAGCCCCCACAACCACCACCGCCACCCTCACCATCCCCCACAGGACAAACTTCTGACCAACAGAGATCAGATGGAGACCCCCCTGTCGCCCGCCAGCACCAAGGTGTCCGCCTTCCCTGAGGTGCAGGGGATGGTCAGCATGACGTTCAGCGAGACGCCATGGGAAACAATGGAGTGGCTGGACCTGATGCCGCCCAGCTCGGCCACGGCCTTCAGCGTTGCTCCACCCAGTGGCCCCAGCATCTTCAACACAGAGTTCCTGGATGTCACAGACATTAACTTGAACTCTGCTATGGACCTCCACCTGGAGCACTGGTGAAAGCAACATCACCACCGCAGTGCTGGCAAGCAACAAGACAGCAGCTTGAAAGCAGCTGTACGGACCGCTGGTATCAGCTCTGACCATACCAAAGAGAAATCCAATTCTTCCCATAACAGCTTCAGTCCAAGTGCCAAAATTTACTTTGTGTTATAATACAGTAAGATGTTACACAAGAGTAGACCAACAGTGTACATTCAAAGATTGACTGCTAATTCTGAAGTTGAACTAGAAAATTATATTCTGACTTATTTCTCCAATTCATGGAAATGAAGTTATTTTTATACCCAGAATTCAAGGACCAGGTGCTTTTTGACCTGATTGCACAGCTGCCAAATAAGTATGACAATAACCACATGAAGGGTGGAAGGACATGATTACAGTACTTTACACAAAAACTTTATGCAATATCAGTGTTACGTCACCTAGACTTGAAGACACATTTTGACAGCCATTGTATACTTTCTGGGTCTATGTTTGTATTACTGGAAAAAAAAGGAAAGGAATTACAAGGTGAATTGGATTTGCTTAGTACGGCCATTTTGTAAATATCATAACTATCTGGACTGACAGAGACAAGTTGACGTCTGCATATTTTGTCAGTGCTGTGGGAAAGGACACAAACCACAAATCAAGTGTATTATGTATCAATTCCTTATTTGATGTAAATATGACAAAAAATCTCACTGCGCACCTCTAGCTTAATACACATTTGTCACAGTTTGCTTGAACTTAGAATATGTGTGTAGAAATGGGTGTCATTCCTTTGAAGGTCCTTTTTTTAATACAAGTTGCTTTTCACTATTTGGCCTGTTTATCCATAGGATAACATTATGGAGAAAAATTAATGTCTTTGAAAACCTTTGGTCTTATCTTTATAATCGGCAGAAAAACTGTGCCTTATTTGCAAAATCTTTTTATTATACAATTTTTATACCAATTTCCCCTTTACAATTTTATATAAAAAAAAAAATCACTATTCCCTGAAAGCTATTCACAGATATCATTATAGAAAGCTCCAACATAAGTCAGTTTTTCTTCAGCTGCAAAATCAGAAGAATGTTAATGAAAAATGCAACTTCATCTCTATTTTTAACTGCTTTAATTTTTGTCCTTACAAATTTCACCCTTTTTTACCACCAGGCCAATCACAGTTATTTATTTTGTGTTTTTGTATTTATACTTTATCCTGTATTTATACTGGCATTCCTGTCTAATAGATTGGGGCTCTTTTTGATTTACCAGAAAACTCCAGTGCTACCATTTTGACCATGGACAATTCTCTTAAAAATGTGATGCAAAGTGAAGGAACAACTTTGAAAAGCCATGCTTTCTTAAAACACTTTTCCTTAAAGAATCATGTGAAGCGGAAATGCCCATTATTAGCACTTGTGAATAGGAAAATGTAATATATTCAGACCTTTACTGTGAATACTGCATATAACGCAGCACGAGCAGGTACCGGAGCCAGCCTAGACACACAGTAGTTAGCCTAATGTGAGAATTGCAAATCACTTTTTAAAGTTTTAGTTTTGGTCAGTAATTGTCTCTGCACACATGCAAAAACTTAAAAGTAAGAGTTTAACATTTTGGGGTTATAACTTATTAGGTTTTTTCTTGAGTGTTAGATGAGGTCATTGACACCACTCTCATATCTGTCTGCTAAATATAAGACTTCTGCCAGGACCCCGTTAGCTTAACTTAGACAAAGACAGGAAACGGGGAAACAACTAAGCTGGCTCTGTCTGAAGATGAAATCTGCTCACAACCTGCCAAATCAGGTTATCTTCATTAGCCTTTCTGTCACCAGCATCCCTAATGCCCACTGATCATCTTGTTTAATCTGACACATCATCATAAAACCGGAAACTATTCTTTTTGCACTGGTTTTTGTACAACTGCTGCTGGTGGTTGGATTTTGTTACAGGCCGAGCCAGGCCAGCCATTTCCTCCCTGATCCAGTCCTTATGCTTTGCTAAGCTGCTCTCCTAGCTACAACTTTGTATTAACCTGAAAGGTACAAGACTGGCATCAGTCTTCTCATCTAACCCTCAACAAAAAAAGTGAATAAGCATTTTCCAAAAATGTCACTCTACTGCTGTAAGTGCAACGGCCAATAAATTTGCAATAGCAATACTGAAACTTGCATTTACGTTTACGTCCTCTGTAAACATGGGTCTCACTTTGTGTTTCGTTTCGACCAAATATTGTTTTTTTTCTGTTACTTATGAAGTGTTGCACTTATTAAATGGGTTCTATGGTTAATTGTAGGCTATTAATACCCATCTTGAATATAAGACAAAGCTGATATTCTTTATTTTCTCTCTGTTAGAATATCTACTGGCCTTTTTTTTAAAGCTTATCTGGGTTCATTTCACAATAATTTTCCCTAATAAAATAAAAAATCACATCAGACAGAAGCTTCCATCTTGCTTGGCCACTGACTTGCTTTACTATTGTAAAAAAAACAGTATTTGCCTGCATCCCTGTATACTACAGAAAGAAAAGCAATAAACTTATCACAGCAAAATGATTTCCGCAGTTACTTTTTTATTTATGTCCAATTCACAAGAAGCACACAATACAGGTTTTTAATCTTTTCCATGGGAACTTTATTTGTAACCCTCGATAAAGATACAATATAATATTCACTGCCCTTAATATTATCTTATAATCTAATATGAACATTCTAGTAAATTGCAATTTATACAACATGTACCCTGGAGATTTATATTCCCCAGTGGTAAGTTAGCTTCCTGGAAACATATCCCATGAGTGAAAACCAGATCTGGAAACTGTTTGCATTTAAACAGCTCCACTGTTGTGTCAAATGTGACTATGGGCTTTTCTCAGGGGTTTACACCATTTCACATTACAGACAGAAATACATAAGAACAGAGCTGACAGAATTCTCCTATTGAACTAGAGAGAGAATCCTGTCTGGTCTACAATGCACCTCTCCACCATCTTGGTTGTAATGTTTCACCCTCCCGAGTAAGACACAAGTATTCAACAAGTTTGTTTTTAACAAGTGACTCTGACACACCCAGACAATAGCGACCATTTTCCAACATGGCTGTCATCTGTAGAGGCCTATGTATTGGACATTTACGTAAAACATAAAGGGGAGCTCCACTGATTTTAAACATAGTTTACTCGTCATGATAGGTGCTACTCTGCCTGTAAAAAAGAAAAGCAATAACCCAGATGATGTCATCGGGGTTATTTTCTTATTGTTTTGGAGCTTGTTTTGACACTGAAATCGCTGGATTGCCCCTTTAGGTTTGGCAGTTCCTTTAATGTAATGAAACAAAATGTAATAAAGCCTATAGTGAAGGGAAATGACAAAAATACAATAAAAACAATTTTGTTCAGTTATGAAAACATTCTAAAAAAAAAAATTCCAAGAGACTCATAAAACCTCATCCAACTGATCTTGAACCATGTAATACTGTTGACTTAAGTTACTGTATACTCTTGGTTTATTATTGTATAGGCTTAATCACATTAAGTTACTTTATACTATTACTATTTGCCAGATTAAAGGATTAGGATGGCTATATTCAACATTATAATCATGAGATTTGTTGACAACAAAAAAAAATATAAATAATGCCACCCTTATACTTAAAAGTAATTTATTACATTAAAAGTCTCTACAGTGTCCCAGTGTTGAGGGATTACCGTCCATACAGACAGTTTGGTTACGTAGCTAACTCCATGCTGTGTGATGTTTGTCCACTGCTGTCCATTCTGTGGGTGAGTGACCCTGCCTGGTAGGCGGAGGAGGAGGCTGGATCTCAATAGTCTCAAATTTGCAGCTTCCCTTTCACCCGACCCAGTATGGTAAACCTCAGTATATAAGGAAGACAGGTGAGGGAACGTGCTTTTAGACTATGGAGACGCATCCTAAGTGTAATACATGGTTTGGCGTGGAAACATTCTATCATCAGTGCAAGCCAGAGAGACATGCCGAGTCGTGGAGGAACATGCTGAGTTCATGGTGACCTTAAGGGTCAAAGAGCATTAACTATCCGAGGAGTGACCTTCCTCCTCTCCTGACAGTTTTATGGTGGACAGTATGTCATTTAGCAGCATTTACAGGTATCACTTTTCTCAACAGAAAACCCTTGCCAGGACTTTTAAAACATAGTTACTGCTGTTTGCCTTTGTATGGCAGTATGGTGGATCTGTGATCAGTGTGGATGAGCAGTTTAACTGTACAGTGCTATGACAGGCTGCTGAAGAGCATTAAGGCTCATTCTCAAACTGAAACATACAGACATGTTTTCTTTCTGCACCCGGCAACCAAATCTCCTCACTGCTTGATTTGATCATCTTTGTGTTTAGGAAATAAGCCTTAACTGTCAAGCAGAACCTGCCAGGAACAGCAGATTAGATGCACTATATACATATACATTTACATTGAGGGACATAATGTCCTAAAGTAACTTTACATCAGGAAATGTAGCCTTGGCTTAGCCCCAGTTTGTGTCTCTCATCTGTTATTATTGCATTTGAATCTTAAGATAAATTCTTGCTCTCTGAAAATCTCAGAAAGCCATTTCACAACACGTATGCTTTTGTCAAAGATATTTCAAGATTTAAAAAAAACAAACAAAAAAAACTCTTTTTAGTCTGAATTTAAAAAGTAGTCCGTCTACCACATTATAAAAATGATTTTTTACTACACCACCAAGTTGCAACTCAATTTAAATTTCCAAAAAATATGCTAAAGTGGCTGTTTCGACATATCTTCTTGTTAAATTTGTTCAACTCTTATTTTATATTTTATACATAACACATTTAGATTTTGTGTAATACAAAATGAGCAAGGTGGTATTTTATTTAATTTTCTGAGTTTGGTATCAATAACCAATTGATGCAGTTCCCATTTAAAGTACAAAGCTCAGATGCTGATAAATCTCTTATCAAACATTCTGTTTTTCATTACTAATTTTTTTTGGCAAAGAGCGGAAAACATAAAGGAAGCAGGCTTCTCGTAACACTCACTGTTACTTTTGACAGTTAACCTGACAAACAGCACCTGCAGATTATATCAGTTGTAGCTACCCAATATTCATTCTATCATTTCTAAAATGAAACTTGTATTTATGCAGGTCAACAAAACCAACAGAGTGGCAACTCAGCAAATTGTATCCTGAGAAACTAACAGTTTAACGTTTAGGCAGTCAAATGAACTATAGAAATAAAGTGTAAAAATAAGTGTGCTACATCTGTTAGCTAAATTTTTCACATGCATTTAATCAACTTTTCATAACCTCTGCTGCTGAGCTAATTTTCAGGTCGTAGCTACTGATTATGCAGATTTATCTGATTGCCACTCAAGACACTAGTGTTTGTGCCTTTTTGGCCACAAAAGATCACTGCAGGTTTTAGTTATTTGCAAAAGCTGAAACGTCAACTTAGATTTGATAAGGGATTTGGATTCAATAAGCAGGTTTGATATGATGCCACTGAACAACAATCATTTCTGCTTAACCTATTTTTTTGGTTGGGAAACAGAGTCACAGCTTGGAAAATGGGTTAAAATCATTTTTATTTTGCAGTGTACATAACAATTTTTATTTGGACGGACAAAGACTTTAAGGACTTTGCAAATACTTTGAAAATGATGGAAAGTGTTGTTAAATGACACTTCTGGGCTTTTGAAAGCTCACCAGGGATTCATCTTTCATAAAACCAGATGCTTAACTCTTTGACTCCAATGTAATCATAATATATTAAAAAGGTACAAGCTGGGGCTAGCAGTGGATGTGAGAATTATGCATTGTCCCAATCATGTGTCAAGACAAAATCTCACAGATTGCATATTGAAAAAGAAAAGAAAAAGAAGTAAAGCCACACTACCATATCCATGAGCTTTCAGAGAGAAACACTTTTGCATACCCATTATTTTACCATGAGTGAAGGTGCCAACAACAAACTGTGTGTAAAATGTGTGTTTGTTTAGAATGTAGGTCTATCAGCATACATCTGTACATGTCAACAATTCAGAGATGAACACACATATGCATACATAAAGTCCACAATGTACAATCCAACAGGTGGCTATTTTTGTTCATATGTCATGAGCGTCACTGTTCAACATTTCATTTGGTAGATTCGGTATTTGTGTATGAGTTCAAGTATATATATACCGTATATGTATACTCTATTCCTTTTTCCTCACATAAAAAGATGCATTGCATTTTACTAAGACAATGTTATGTCTTCAAGTTTTTCTGGTTGAAGATAGATGATAATAGTTTGGGTTTCACTGACTTTAAATGAGGCAATGGGAGGTGGAAGGGTTTGCTTAACAATATTCATCTTATTGCACCGGGCAATTTGAACTTAGTTCCTTTTTTTTCTTTGGAACGTGTGAATAAACAGGTGATCTTATGTAACTGAGGGCTAAGATGTCAAGCATCGCATAACAAAGCTTAGTGTGCCACCCACTGCATGTTGTGTGACCCCCCCCCTGGCTCCCCAGCCTAATTCAGTCAGTCTACATACATAGGTGAGATAGGAGAGGCAGGGATCTGATCCAGGATGCGACATACGTAACTGGCAACATCCACGAAACGCTCTTCATACATCAGAATAAAGGGGTGTTTCTGAGGGAAAGATACACAGAACTTTAGGCTATATTGTGCGAAGCTACTGAGAAACTTGTAGTTTGATAGAAACATCATTGACGCTATTAATCCGTCAAACAGTTGTTCCTGAGCCAGTTCATTTGATATTATATATAAATTCTCAAACATGCGAGATAAATTGTAATGCATGGATTTAATATAAACACAAATTTTAGAAGTAGCTAACATTTTATTTCACACATTTACCTTTACTTATATTTAAAGATTTAGCTGTAGAGATTTCTGTTAATTTTTTTTGCAGTTGAGCAGAGCAGAGTCATGGTAAATGTGTTAGCAAACCATGTGCACATCCAGCATACATGAAGCAAGATTAGCATGGATTTCTAGCCACCTTACAAATTTAAGTCGAACGTTCACTCCCTTTTAACCTCTGTTTCGGTCAATATCAGCCGAGGAAAATATTTTGTTCTAAAAAAATTAGGCTTTCTAGGCACATCAATATGTTCACCACCTATTGCTAAGTTCTACTACTACTGGAAAAAGGTGGATGATAACTAAGTTAGAACTGAAGAACAGTCCAAGAACTTACCAGAAGCTCCTTGTACTTTGGCCTTTTTGATTCATCCTTTGTAAGGCTGGAAAGAAAAAGAGTAAAACAATCAAACACCGTTAGCATAGGTGTACACATATTCAATGGCAGACTGCGTTCCAGTTTAGATTGGCATGAAAAGCAATTAGAATCAAACAGTAAACACCTAGGACCCACCGAAAACCTCAAATCTTGGGGGGTATTTAAGCTAATTAATAATTTAAGCTAAACATTTTCTTTCTCTATTCTCTAAATCTACATTGAAATTGTGAAATGGTAAAATAGCAGCACAGTAATACAACTGTATGAACATACAGTTGAGTAATGTACAGTATATGTTGCTTGTAGCTCATTTACATATTGAACACAGACTGTTTCATATGCAAAACAGCCCTAAACAAACCGATAAATAAACCTAAAAACACAACTGCCTTTGAACTACGTGCCAGTGCTCCTTGGTCGGGTATAAGTTCAGACAAAGTTGTCATATTCCTAAACCCGTTTTAAAATTGGATGAAAGAAGTCAAAACACAGCTGTCACAGAGATGACTTTGTCCCACACTTTTAAGACAAATCATTAGACTCAATCAACTAATGAAGAGTGTGAGATGTGGTTGAAAGCTGGAAAAAGCTATTAAGTGTATCCTGAGTTATTCTTGAGTTAAGATTTTATTTTATGGTCAGACCGCTGATTACAAGGCCAAGAGAAATTTCACACTCAAATACGAGATCCTAAACCATTATTTTAAAATGTTTTCTGTGATAAAGCTTGTTGAATTTTGCAGTGTATTTCACACACTGATCACAAGCCTATAATACTTTGTGGATTGTTCTTGTGACTGTTGTGACTGAATGTAATAGTGCTTACCAAAGGTTAACAAAGTTGATGAACTTGGGGGAGAACTGCCTCTCCTCTGAGTTGCTGAGCTGAGGAGGCTCTCCTTTCACCACTTGTGTCAGCTGATCAAAAACACTATTCCACTTGGGGTAAGGAAACCTTCCTGTGGCCAGCTCATACTGAAAACAGATACAAACCAGGGACTTCTGACAGACTGACAGACTTGATTTTTCTTAATCCAACAGGCCTCCTGATTCAAACGTACTCAGACATAATAAGGGTAAAGTTTCATGACATTATTTGTCTTACCAGGGTGATTCCCAAACTCCACACGTCAGACCGGACATCATAGCCTTGTCTTGAAGCACTGGGGTCTATCCTTTCAGGCTGAAAAACACACACACACACACAAAACACTCTGAGATACTGACATACTTCACTGACCCCCACAGGTCAGTTTTTTTGTTCACCCTCTCCATAGGGACATCAGAGGTGGGACAGGGCCCTAAATCTGGCAAGGATCCTTACTGGTATGGGAACATGAGCCTAGTCCTCCACTTTAAGGACAGTTATAAACTTTATAAGGGCAAAAGCACTGCAGTGTTTTGACTCTCCTGTGTGTGTGAGATAAAATCAGACGATTCGGCAAACGGCTTGTTATTCATTTGTGTTGAGTCAGGAGTTGTCCGTTTTGAATGGCCACTTTCACACAACCAACTGAGCCATGTATGGTTCATCGTCAGGGTAGTATTTCCTTTTTAAATTTAAAACTACTTCATTGTGTGCATCAAGTACCAATGAAAACAGCTGAAAAATGAAGCTAATTGTTGTAAACAAACCATTCTTGCCCTTGGTACTTTCCAAAGTTCCCATCATGGCCCTAATGTAAAATCCAATAACTTCATTCCAATGAGTCCAGTGTGTCTGTTGTGTGGGATGATCTGATTTCTACTGCTGCTGGAATTCATGTGCGAAAATATTTCTATGTTGTACAGATGTGTGAAAAACGGAGTGGAAAAACTGAGTAAATGAGTAGAAAAACATGATAAATGCAGATGCTTCTAAGTAAGTATACTGCATGATACAAATACATAATCCACTTAAGGGCCTAAACTATGGTCATCACTGGCATTGGATCTCAGTCAAACAACGTTTTAAGACAGCGCTCTCCATCACCATCATCAAAACGCCATCAAGTGTTTATCCATCAAGTAGACCTTCACACACACTTTGAGAATGTATGAGAAGGTGCACTGTGAATCTACTGGAGGCTTGTGGTGCCCAAACACATTACTGTTAGTATTAATTTTATATGGGGCTTGACTAAGTCTCATTATGATAACACAGGGATTCACCTGGAATTTTGATCTAAGGACAAAGATGAAATCTGAGGTTTTTTTTTAATCATGAAATCTGTTTTTTTTTCAATTAATGTCTTGTCATAGGGAAAGGAAATAATAAATGTAATTTCACACAGCTTTAATAAACGAAATCCCTTTGGTTTGGTCTTTTCTGTTAATTTTTCAGCATTTGTACAGCTAAGTGATCTATTTGATATGACTTGACCAAAGAAGAAAGATCACCAATTTCCTGCTTTTTTCCGTTTGGAATATCTAAAATCTTTTTATATTCTTCTGAAGCTCCAATGTGATGAAAACAAAACTAGGCAGCTTTCATTAAGTCAGAGGTAAGAAAACTAATGGATCCAAGGTGCTGTAATCTGTGATCTATGCTCCTGATGATAATGATAGTGAGGTTGAATGTGAGGATTAAAATGAAATTGGCAGATCCTTCACACCCCAATGGCTGTGGACTCAACCAGCACCTCCTGTGAATTTTTAAAATTATTACTGCTGATGACTTACTGCCATGTAAGGCCTGCAGCCTGCATCTCTGGTCTTGGCTATGGAGTCCACCAGCTGACCACTGATGCCGAAGTCACACAGCTTGATATTACCCTTTCGGTCCATTAGAATGTTGGAAGGTTTGATGTCTAAAATGACATAAAATAAAATGTCATACAATGTGAAATACATAGAATTTGTCTGATTTATGGTTTTGTACATAAATTCCAACATGAATGTTTTGATATTGCTAAACGACAATTTTTTGTGCTGACATTCAATGCCTTATAAGGCCATATAAAAAAATTCCAGCGAGGCCAATATTATGTTACATATTGATAAAATTTTAAAAATTAGATAAAAACTTACCTCTGTGAATTATTTTCAAGTTTTCTTTTAAGTGGTTCAGTGCTTTAACGGTCTGATGAAGACAAAATAAAACACCTGTGGTCATTTTTTAACGATATAAATGGTCTGATATCAAAATCCATGAAGAAAAAGTGAATCATCTACTAACCGCTAATGTTATTTTGCCTAATATTTCCTCTGGAATGACGTCATCTAATGCACAATATACATATTTGTAGAATTTGTCTAATGAGGTAGACATAAGTTCCATACAAATCCAACAGTCCCCCTAAAACAAAGAGTTGAAAGTTAGTTTCCCTCCAGAAAGGATTCTGCAATAACATCTACTGTCTGCTGGAAGTCGCTGGGACTGACCATCATGAAGTTTAGGACGACACTTTATGATGACTGACTGATAATCATTCAAATATTAGATTCCATAATGTGGCTACAATGTAAACACAGACAATTTTAAAAGGTAAAGCATGACTATAGACAAGACTTAAGGTGGTAATCGTGTGGTGCCTTTGAGGACAGTGTGGGTTTGACAGACCTCTCTGAAGAGAGCACCGTAGAACTGAACAATGTAGGGACAGTCGCTACTCCTCATCACCACGTCAAGATCCATCAGCAGCTGCTTCTGCTCCTTCTCATCCACAGTAGAGCGAATCCTCTGAGGGACAGATGACACAACACCGCATTTACATTTCTAACACTATCCAGACCATCTTCTACACAAATATTTAAGTTTCCAGGGATGGATTCAAGCCCTCATGATTTGTTTCAGCAAATTCATTAATGCCATCATAGTATAGACGCTTATTTGTAAAAGAGGAATGCAAATGAACTACATTTTCTGCTAAGGGCTGCTACTTGTGATTATATTCATAACTGATTAATCTGCAGATTATTTTTTCGATAGTCTATGAAAATGTCAAAATAGTAAAAGAAATATTTCCCCAGGGTCTGAGGTGATGTCTTTATATGTCTTTTCTTGCCAATGGAAATACCTGAACCAGAGTATATATGTATATGTGTGTGTGTGTGTGTGTGTGTGTACACATATATGTATATATTCATTTATATCTATATATTTATTTATTTATTTATATCTCTATATATATATATCTATCTATATATCTATATAAATATCCCCTGCTCCCAATCATGGTCACCGAAGATACAAGTCCAGGGGGTAAATACGCTTTTTATGGTTTAATGTAGGTGACTATCAAACAAACGTCATCCTGGTTCTTAACATCCGGTGTAGCAGTGAGTTTTCTCCTCACACATCAGCACCCTGGCACACATTGACTGGTGTTTCTGCTTTTCTGAACTTGTGGCATTTTGGAGTGCTGCTCTGATTATTTATTGTTTGTACAATGTGATCAATCCATTAATGACCCATAGAGCTAAATCAGACAGATCCAGATACATCTCATCTCCTGAAAACTGCCTCCCTCACTAAATACAAGGCTTCTGCTGTGTGATGTAGCCAAATTGCTGGTTAGCCCCAAAGCTCAAAAGCCTTAATATTATGTTGCATAAAATGTAAAAATGTCTTTTGACCTTGGTGCACTATCTCGTTATTTCAGGCAGGTTGAGGCACCTCCACTGTTAAATGCTCTATTCTGTGTGGCAAGTTAAGTCGTTTATAGATCTTAAAGAAGTGCAAAACCATCTTCAAGACAAAATACCAAGTACTGTTGCTTTTTATTTCCTACTTTTAGAAATTATCTGACCAAATAATTGAGAATCTGCCGAAGCATGAACTGCTTTCCCTTTTCAAATTCACTTCAGAAAAAAAAAGTGACAGTAAGCATCTCTGGGGTTTATGATGATATTTTGATAACCTTTATTAGGACTGCATAATTTTCTTCTAGCTACATTTACTCTCTTAGATAGAAGCATACGCAAATCCTTTTGATTCTAGAGACATGTCACAAAATTAAAGATCACACTGATTTTTCCAAAGCTGCCCCTTGTATCTTTGTTGTAACTGCTCCCGATGAACAAAAATACCACAGAAATTCTATATTGTGGATGAATGAACCACAACTCTTCTCAGCAGTTTGAATACTGAATTCTATATTTTGTATTTTGAACTGATTACTTGTTGTTCTGGATGGTAAATTCAGGAAGGGCGTGTCTATTACTGTAAGAGTCAATGAGCCGGTCACCTTGACAGCCATGATCTGTCCTGTGGGTTTGTGGACCATCTTGTTGACAGAGCCGTATGCTCCGCGACCGATCTCCCCAAGGTCTCTCAGATCCTCTGCCGTGAAGTCACAATGCTGCTCCGGGGAGATCTTCAGCTTCCCTGACGACTCGATACTGTGCGTCCGCAGACGTTCTCTGGAGGTGCGAGGAGGATGATGAAGGATGGAATGAGTTAACATAAAAAGAGAGTAAGAGGAAGAGGCCACATCAAGGGGAAGAGGAAGAGAGAGGGAGAGAAAGAACAATGTTCATCCATGAAAAAAACATGCATTATAGAATAATGAGTATATCATAAATATTTAAGCAGTGATCCTTGAGAATATGAAAAATTTAAAGGTTCCATGAAGTGGCTCATTTCAAAGTAAAAAAGTAGACAGCTTTTTGGCCAATGATGACAGCTGATTGGGGTCAGGTTCAGCCTCCCTCCCCCAAAATGACGAAGGAGGTGAGGATGCAAAGAAAGGGGGGCTAGGCAAGCCGCCGATTCTGCTTTAAATAAAAGAAATCAAACATTCGCTGTCTGATACGAGTTCTCCAACACTCAAAAAAACAAAATCCATGAATATGCAGTCTGCTAATTCCTTTGTGGCTTTACACCTGTCGTGAACATGTCATAATAACTGACCGCATCAGGGGAGGAAGAGAGACAGAGAGAGACTAGGTACATATATCTATCATGTAAAATAATACTCATACTAAATTATTATTCCTCACGGTGGCATAAGGGTGGCAGCAGGGGTGGGGGTGGTTGGGGGGGGGGGTTGACCAGTTCTTGTCAGAGAACTTCTTTGTTGCCTGGTGGCCATAGTGATTGTATTGACTTATTAATTGTTATCAACGGTCAGTTCCTGTTTTATTTGTTTCTCGTTCCAAAATGCTAGAAAATGCGCATGAGTGCACAAACATGTTTTTCAAACATGCAAATGTGATTAAGAGGGAAATGCATTCAACATGGTTTTACACCTCACTGATTCACACAATGTGCTTTGGTTAGGAAATACTGAATTTGAAATTAACTGTGTTTTAAAAAATTCCACAGGATAACTGCAAGCTATTAGAGGCAGCTTTAATTATATAAATATAAAAAAAAGTCAACATCAGTTTCAGCAGTCTGCTACTTTCTTGTTCCAAGATACACTAGTCTAGATAAAAAAAAAAAAACAAAAACAAAAAAACAGGGTTTCTAGACATCCCACCCAAATTATCTGTACTCACATGTGAGGATTTTGGAACGAGGGAGCCGTTGGATTGAGTGGGAGCCTGGAGGTTGGTTTCACTGGAGGGTTGGCGAAATTCAGCTTCAGAGCTTTACGTTTACCTGGCAGGATAAAGAGAGAAAGAGATCCAGATTCCCACAACATGCACACCACACTGTGGGTTCAACCAGCTGATGCAAGCAGATGATACGCACAGTGTGATAAAATGCTTGATTTATCTCAGTAACATCTGACTAAAACCACTTGAGATAAGCCTTTACTGTTAATGTGCTATAAGCAACATTAAGAAAATTATGCCACAAAACTTTCATGTGACCCAAGTACCAGCACATTACTGTGTTTGGCACAATAAAATCACACTAATAGGTCAACAGAGACTGGCAGTTGTGGCGTCAAAATGATTTAAAGATTCAGTCTGCTGTTTCCAAACAGAGACTGACTTTTCGGTTATCTCAAGCTCTTCTAAAGATCAGAGGAAGCACAAAATGCATTCTGAACACAAGCAAGTGCCCATATGTACAAGGGTTCCCAATACTCAGATTCTGCACTAGTTCTTTTAGCTTTAGAGGATACCTTTTTTATCCAAATAATATATATTTTGAAATAATTTGCACTGCTGTTGTTATAACAGAGCCAAAAAGAGCCTTACTGCAGGCAACTGATATTGGGAATCCCAGTCCAAAACTTTTCAACTGACAACTTTTTAAAAATGTGTAATTCAAACCTGGGCAGTACCGTTCAGATATCAAAGTGACCCAACACTTAGGTAGCACTTGATTCAGATTCAGAACCGATTAAAGTAAAATTAATATCATGTCACAGCTAAGTTGATTTAAGTGCTTTCACAGTGTCTGTCACCTGTGAGTGTGTTTAATATGATGCATCCCCAGAATATAACTGGTTAATTAGGCTTAGCTTCTCTGCAAAGTGCTGCTTTTAAGTGTTGAGTTCTCTTTGCCATGCCCTGTTCAACCAGCTCTCCAGTGCAAACAGATCCCTTAACCTTTAAGCCCCAGTGCAAATGAATCTTTCTTGGCCATAACTGAATTTGTGACAGTTCATAGCAGTGAACAGTGGACAGACTTCCCAACTACCAGAGCACCACACAGGCTGTTTCAATAGTATAGAGTGGTTTCATTTCACCCAATTCATCCAATTAAATAGGAGTGTGATGAACACATGAAGATCAATGATTAGGCAGAAGAATGCTCAATCATCAGCCAGCAACTGAACAGAAACACGGCTCAGCTGAAAGGCAGGGCAGGAAGGAAACCACTTCAGACTACTGAGGTGTACCCACAAATAGTAGAGGTCGGTGTGCTTTGTGTGCGAGTCTATTGCTTACTTTGGGAAACTCCAGACAGGCTTATCTGAAACCCTGAAGTGAAGAAAAAACATTTTACTACATTTTCTTAGGGCCTGTTTATGTGTGAGTGGGTCATTATTAGCAAGTGCCATCCCATCAAGACTCAATGCTGAAAGTGGAATACAGGGCAGGTTACTTTGAATGTGCTTTAGCTGGTGAAAGAAGCACCACTATTATTTTGGTGGGTCTGGGTCAGTGCACTGCCATGCAACTGTATGTGTAAGTGGATGTTGTTCCATTGCATTCACAGCAGGATAGAGAACAGTTCAATTTGGAAAGGTTTAGTCAACACTAGCCCATTAGCAGATAGTCTTAAAATGACTATTCGATCGTTTCGGTTCTTATCTACTCATAACCCCTGCAGTTATCAGTTCAGTACTATTTGGTATTAAATGAAAATAGTGTGATGCTGTGATCTAGAAGTGGCGTATAGTGTGCCACTCTTGCGTGAATGGTATATGCCGATTCTGAGTGGTTTGTCACTTTGACTATTGGTATGCTATTGCTGCGCTTCTGTCATAGGGTACTAACTGACAGTGCTGTGTGTCAGTCATGACAGACACGACTGCTGGCTATTGGTAACCCGCTTTTGTGTGCCACATAAAAACACCACACGACCCACCCTTGTTCCACTGACAACTGCCAGTTCTCACTGGCAAATACTGTGTAAAACTACCAGCTTATGCCATCACATCACACTGGAAGATAATCCTGATGAGCAGCTGCCTGTCACTGATGATATGAACGCTATCGACCTTATTCCGAGCCCCAGGTACTAGTAGTTGGACTTGATCACCTTTGCACAGAGCAAGACTTGCTATTTCAAGGCTGGCGGTAGCTTTTTATTCTATCGAACACGAGAGTCTTGCTGAGCTTCTAGTCTAACCTCAGGAAGGAAGCTAATAAGATAATTAATCAATTTGTCAAACTATGGGATAATATGATGATACCTCTGGCTTCTACTACCAAGGAATGGTAGGGCAGCCTGAAGAAATGGCCTCATACAACAGGAACAAACTAAGTTAGCTTAGCATTATTTATGTGATGAGGCATCATGGTAAGTTGAGGCTCATAATTGGTTCTATGTCTGCCTTGTGATGGACAAGGTTTGGTTCCATCTCCATAAATAAAACAATCCTTGGCATATTGCTATGGCAGTTCTAATAAGCTTTTCAAAATTGTTCAACCCTTCACTGTCAGAAACCCCGAATTACTAAGTAACAAGCTAAATATGCTACTCCACATTATCTGAGGCCGCTTTTCCAAGTTGTCCTCTTATTCCTTAGTCGCAGAGGACAGGGGCGTCACAAGCAATATTCTCATATCATTTATTTCTCTAAAATCTCTAGACAGGGAGAATTCTATTACATGTCTGTAACCCTCACAGAAGCAGGTTCAGTGAACGTCATAACTGGAAGTGGCACCAACAATTCCCGCCAGGTGTGATGGGGTTAGGGATTAGGTGAATAGTCTTCTAACTAATCTGGCAAGTGTAGGGCTGCTACATATTAGCCCTGTACAACTATCATAGTGGCCGTAGTCCTCGACAAATCAGTGGAGAAGCGATACACTCCCACATGAACATCATTGCCATGTGCAAGGCTTACAATTACCTCAGCAGCAGAATATGCCAGTGAGAATGGTCATACGCTATTGGGGAGGGGTACGTGCCAGTGGAACACGAGTAACATCCCATTTTTATACATTTAATACCAGTCAAAAACAGCAGGGGCGTGCAAACAGCCAAAGTGACACACCACCAAGATGTACATATGGCGGTAACATGAGTGGTCCACCATTGGGAGGGTGGTATCTATCAATAGTGTCAGGTGACAAGTTGTTTATAGGCGGCACACTGAGAAAAACTCCCAGACGGGGGTCGCTTGATGCAGTGTCTAATCAAATGGGGTCTGTCTACTGCGTCTACACCGGGTCCTTCTGACGTGGAGACTAGATGAAAACATGCAGATAAGTGGATAACAATGCGGGTTTCACAAAGAACAAAAACATACAATAAATAGATACATAAAGAAAGAAAACAGAGAGAAGGAGAAATGAAACTTCAACAACAACAACAACAAAAAGATGAAGAGAGGAAGGTGGATAGGGAACATTTCAAGGAATGTCTTTGCCAAGATATGGCCTAAAGGAATACAGTGTAAACAAATATCCTCCAACAGACTAAAACCTAGTAAAATAAGTGTGAATACCTGTTTCATTTTGACATCTCCAGCAGGTGTTGGTTTCTGTAAGGTTTAGATAAAACATTTGATACTAGACAACTGCCACAAGGTAACAAAAGAAAAAAATGCAACTCAGATCTGTTGACCACTGGATAAACGACAACTGCTCTTAATTAGCTCACGGACGCTAACAGTCAATCAATCAGTGGAAAACGCCGCCCGTCGCCCAGCAGCTACCGGCGACACATCCATTATCGGACACGACCCTGCCCGACGTACTCCGCGGTGAAAATGACACAGACGGCAAATCACGCAGCGGCACAGCCCATTATGTGCAAACCAGCGTCTTAGTACGCGTGGTCGAATACAAACCTTCACGAGTTATGTCGCAAATTGAATCTGATCCCAAATTAGCCAACGCTAAATACAGCCGACTTATCCGCCTCCGCTGGCAGCTGGACGCTTCCTCGGTTCCTGCCAGTTTCTATTATGACTTGTGTGACTTGTGCGACTTGTATGACTTGTATGACTTGTATGACTTGTGTGACTTGTGTGACTTGTGTGACTTGCTAACGCTGTCGTAGCTGACTGGGTCTCATCAGAAACAGCGGCGACCGAAATAGTCGAGCGCGTAAAAAGCCGCTCTTACGGCCGCAAAGCGGGCTCGGCTTCCCGTCCGATAATGGATCTAGAGCGTCCGCTCGAGAGGCTGGATTGGCGACGCCAAACGTCCGAGCTAGCTTAGCGAGAAACGCACGGACACGCGCTGCGTTGACGGGCGGCGGAGCCGCGGACTCATGCGGGACAGCGGCGTCGACGCGGGGCTGGTTGGTGCGGGGCCATCTCAACACGAAACGGGCTGAAATACCGACGGAACCGACGTTAGCTTCTAGTGAACGACCGGGACCTCTGTGGCGTTGTCGGACGACCGGAGCCGCCGGGGGCGTTTAAACATAAATGCTCGGACGGGGGCTTTAATTTCTGTATCTAACTTGCGCTGTGTCGTTCGTATTTTGTTCTTTCACCGCAGACGGCGATGCCTGGAAACGGTGGCCCGGGTTAGGACACAGAAACTTTAGCCTAGGCCTCGGGTTAACGCTCGCAGCAGCCCGGCGCTAACAATACGGGCCGGACGACATTCGGTGAATCGGTCCCCGTCACGTCGGACCTCCGGGGTTCGAGCTGTGTGTCTGATGTGGACCGGGACGGACCGGGACAGTGAGACCGCCTCGCCGTGCCACCGCGGGCCCGTCGCCTCG
Organism: Istiophorus platypterus; assembly: GCA_016859345.1. Classification (NCBI taxonomy): domain Eukaryota; kingdom Metazoa; phylum Chordata; class Actinopteri; order Istiophoriformes; family Istiophoridae; genus Istiophorus; species Istiophorus platypterus. The sequence continues at coordinate 3,767,229 of CM029119.1, forward strand.
GTAGCTGGACGGGAGGCTACCGCATCAGTGCTAACCTGGCGGACCGGGCTACGGTGGCGTCGAGCTACGGCAGAGCGCCGGCCGGAGACGCGCGGCGCAGCCTTCGCAATAAAAGCACGTCGGTGCAAACTGCTAACCACAGACACCATGTTACTGCATGGAAAAAACACAAGCGTATAAAAGGGAAGTGAATCGTTGCTACGTTTCTGAATAACTATTAAAAGATTACTACCGTTCAAGTACTTGAATGTATTATATGAATCATGTCAAACTGGAAACACGCTGGTGCCTATATAGTAGGTCGGTTTACCCAGGATTAATCGACGAGACAGATCATGATCGACCATTGCACGACTACAGTTTCCATGCATCGTCCCGGATGGTTCCCTGTGCACGGAGCCGTCTGCTCACTCCACCTCCCTCTGATTAATATTTTAAATCGCCGGCTCGACTCACGACACCGAGCAAAAAACCCAGTCTTAAGTCTGCACCCGCACTCGGAGAGCACAGCGTTTAAACGCGTGCGTGGATCCGTTCGCGTTTCTAAAGAAGAAACTAAAAAAATCGCACGTTTTGAGTCCCGCAGACTCCCCAACCACGGACTTTATTTTGACAGTTCCAACCGGAAAGATTGACTGATTGCGTGCGGCTTGACTACACGGCTGCCGCTCCGGGAAGCTACGAGCTACCTTCTCCCACTAACTCCAGGGTCCCGCTTAAAAATGGAGGAATGTGAAATACGGGCCGCGGTCGCCGACCTTGCATACTGCCGCTCTGCGTCTGCTGGTGAAGCTGGTGCGACGTGGATCCTACGATGCCGCCGCCGTTGCCGGAGCCCGTGGAGTTGCTGTCAGGACTGGGAGTCGCCATTGTTGTGTTGGATTCCGGCAGCAGCGCTCGGGCTGCAATGCAGTGAGTGAAACTTCGCCCTCTCCGCCTCCGGACGGGACACTGCGCCACTTGAACGCAGCAGCCGCATCACGGCCACGTCTGTGCCGCCGCCGCCTTCAGGGGCTGTCGGAAACGCAGGCGCATCGCTGTATATGCGGCGAAGCGTCGTCTCGATCTTATCGCGTTCCCGTGCCCCGTACCGTGTCAGGGCAAATTCCCTCTCGTGTGATTGATTGTGATTTAACAAAACAGTGAAAACACGAGTAGGTATGCTCTATTAATCTGTAGCCGAACTCATGTATGCTCTCTGAATCATACGGCTTTGCACAAGAGATTGTTTTTCATATCATTTACATTTTACAGTGACGTTCTTAGCACTTTTAGATGTGTGAGCATGTGAATGCCATATACAACTACAAGTTATCACGTGTTCATACTTAGGCAACTCCATCAGCTGATGAAGACTGAGATTCAGTTGAAACCTCCATAAAAGGCTAGGAAATTAACCTTGTGGTAATACTATCTTGTCCAGTACTTTTTTATATCTCCACCATCCATCTATAACTTTCTTCATACTGTTCGACGTACTGCCTTTGCTGCCTTTGATTATCCTTTTGCCATGTTTGTCAAAGATGTAGTCTTTGTCCTTATTTGCACAAAAAAATGGAATTGCTGACCCATTATTTAATGCCTCACTGTCAGCCCTGAGCAAAACTCCATATACAATTAATGCACTATAAGAGCATTGAGACGTGTCAGTGGTGCAGTTATAATCACGAATTATTTGTCTCTTCAAAACTCAGGTGAACCTTCCCTTCTTTATTTCAGGTAGACAGCTTCAAATTACCACTTTCCCTTGTAACACAAATACTGCACAGGATGGTAGAGATATGAATGTTACATTTAGCTGAGCGAGAAAATGCAACTGCTGCTCTTTTTAATTTTTTTATTCTTCATCATATTGTTTTACACTGTAAATGATACAGATCTGCAATTTTCTTATGCTGATCCTATCCCCTCAAAACTGGGTAATATATCAATTATAGTTAGCAATACACTGCACTCAAATTTCAAACTATATTGCACAATATGTCGCTCAGCGAATAATAAGAAGTCGGTTTTGTGCAATATGCACACATGCAAAAAGGCACTAATTCCTGTACAAAAATCACTTCCCCCTTAATATGAATGTATATCTATTTATCTTTATAATATATATATATATATATATATATATATATTATAGATAGATAAATAGATATACATTCATATCTCTCTCTCTCTCTCTATATATATATATATATATATATATTATAGATAGATAAATAGATATACATTCATATCTCTCTCTCTCTCTATATATATATATATATATATATATCTATATATCTATATGTATCTATATCTATATCTATATATATCTATATATAGATATATATAGATATATCTATATCTATATCGATATAGATATATCTATATATATCGATATAAATATATATTTTTTTTTTTCATAAAGATATATGAATCTTTTATTATTAAATCTCCAGATTAAAACAACCAGTGTATAATTGATTGGATTTGTGCGTTTGTGTGTTTTGTAAGAATAATTCACATTTTAAAAGTATTCAAACTTTTGCCTTTAAAATTATCTAAAAGAATGTAAGGTTATAGGACACCCATAACTGAGGTGATTTTATTACCACAAATAGAGTACGTCAGTGTTTTTTAATCTGATAAAAAGAAGGAAAGGCCCATGCAAATGGATGGGTGATAAAACCATGTCATATTTTCCGATGATCTCTGTCACTCTGGCATCATGGGAAGAGAAACTCTCGATCAGTGATCCTCCCGCTTCCTTTTAGCACCATCCTGTCTTCGTATACGGAAACTGTGCCGAAGGCATTGTTCTCAGGTGGAGTCTCAATCACCCCCTCCAACGTCAGGTGATGCACTCCTGTGTCTTTATCCCAATAGTATCCACCATCGTGATCGTGTCCAGCCATGAAACACACCACGCTGCTGTGAGTGTGTATAATGGCCAGGAGCTCGTCAAAGTTCCAGGCGAGGCAGATGGGGCCGGTGGAACGGGGGTGGACAGGGAGGTGACCTGAGGGGGAAAAAAAATCAATTATTATAGGTTAGCAGGCTTCTGATTCAGTCTTCATTATCAGATTGACAATTTGATTTCTGCCTACCTGATCTCTGATTCATTTCAGACCACACTGCCTCTGTTAATTTATTTTGTTTGTTTGTTTTTATTGAAACATGGTGATATATCTGTACATGTTAGAACCCCAAAGTCCACAGATTCAGTGCTGTTGTTAAACTTTCCATTAAAACATGTATTATGTGTGCAGGGCTTACCTTGAGACAAATTGGCAGAAATAAATGCAATATTTCAACTCTTAGAACAAATTCATCTTCCAAAAGGAATTAGAACTTATTTCACAACACAGACAACAGACAGCTGCTGTGGGGTCCTCTTATGTCTGAATTAATTTAAGTCATTAATTTATGAAGGTTCTAATGAGTGTGTCTGTCTGGTAGCTTTCTGTGACCCAGGTTTCTTGTTGTAATGTTGTAAAGTCTGTTTGTAAATTGTTCTAAGGGCCCACTTTTAAAAGAGTTCTCAGACTCAATTAGACCCTCTGAATAAATACAGCTTAAATGACTATCTACAAAATTGATTCTGAGATGTAAAAATGAGTGTAGTGCCCCGTTAAAAGTAACAATCGAAAATTAAGATCAGTTTCTATTCTTACTGAGGTAAACTGGCATGAAGGGGTAATAGTAGTAAGTGGGTACACAGTGCATATTGCTACACAGCTGTGGGGGTTCTACTCAAGCAAAAATAGAATTACGATACAGATACTTTATAACAATATACTAAATGATATCATGAAACACTGGGAAAGGCATTTCTGAAAGCCCAAGGGAAGAGAAGTGGTGACAAAAGTGGTGTGTACTTGTGAATACTCTCCACTATACAACTGGTAGAGATTCAAGTTCAAATCTACTGACTCGAGACATGAGAGATGTGAGGAATAAAAAAAAATCATCAGGATAATTCACAATTTCCTAAAACCAGCAGGTTTCACTTACTGACAATAGTGACTCTTTCCCTTTTCTCATCAGCCGAATACAGCACAGAATCAAGCCAGTCCAGCTGGTCCTTACTGAAGCCACCGTTGAACATCGTAAACCTCTGCTGTAGGCCCTCAAACACTGAAACAAGAACACGCACCATGAAGTTCATCATCACCCCAGTGTCTAAGAAATGGCTTAGGTGTAACAAAAGTGTAAATTAATAAAATCACTGACTGATGAAAATATGCGTAGTCCATTTCCAGACTTAATCTATAGACTGTGGGGAAATCGTGTTGGAGAGCTTTTCAGTAATGGTGTCCCTTCTCTACAACTACTGATATTTGACAGTGTGCCTCTGAGCAAGGCACTTATCAAGCGAAGGAGTATAGTTTGGCAGCTCCAGGTGTAAATATCCTTTATGGTGTTAATGCAAAACTGAATATTTCTAAAGAATATCATAAATGCTTAGTCGATTTTCCTTAGATAAATAAAAAAGTAGATTCTGTTAAGGGATTTAAGGGAAATATGCATTTTACATTTTTTAGATTTAAGGTTTGACAAATCCCAAACTGAATTTGGAGCTGTCTCTAGGGTCTCCATATTAATGTAGTCTATGTCTGATAAGTCTAAACAAGTATATTAAGTTGATCTAGGTAGATTTTTAAACTAGCCCTGATGTAATGTGGCCTGGATGACGAAGAAAAAAAAAACTATGAAATCACCTTTTCCCCCCTCTGTTTTCTCATATCTGAAACTGTTTATACCAGATTTGGCTTCTACTTTGATGCCTACAGAAGTTTTACAATTTTAAGTGGAGTAAAAACGGTCAATCAGAAGAGAAGTTCTAGCCCTCATGTTTCTGTTAAAAGGTCCCCTGTGGAGATCTGGACCATTAGTAGCGCTATGGAGCAATACTGTTACGAGTGGGTCCCGATTTTGTCTGGATTGTGCAAGCACACAAGGATGCACATACCTGTACATGCCTCTGAGGGCAAGGGAACACACATTCCTGTCTAAGGTTTCATGATACTCCACTGGACGATCATTGGTGGCGGTAATGTGCCAAAAACACGGTGACACGCCACCAAGAGGAGGGAGTCTTGAGACTGCCAGCTAGCAAAGCTGATGTAAGCAAAGCATGATATAAAATAAACCATGTTATGATAACAGTATGTGACAAGATGTATGATTTGGTTAGAAAACCCAAATGTAAACTAACATTACTTTTTTTGTTCATAAGAAAAACTCATCAGGACACCTTTAACTTATCCATTAAACAAACTATGTCATCGTTGTTTCAACAGTGACTATGATGGTGATAATTAAGGGATCATGGAGATTGACAAGCTTTAGTGTAACAGTAGCAAAAATATACTATAATGAGGGTGACATTATAATATCTACCTGAAATTCTCTAACATGATGAAACAGAGCGACTGGTCATACCGTCTCAAGTAAGGCAGTGACAGTAAAACCTCTGGGTTTATCTAAAAGGCAAGGGTGCATTTAATTGCTTAGTCAACTTTTCATTTGAAAAATATTATTTTTTCCTCTCAAGAGTTACATGTTGTCTCGCTTTATCTCCTGGAGTGAAACCAAATCCAGCCTTTTTATCGGAATACACTCAAAAGAAAACGCATGGTAAAACATGTTTTAAAAAAATAAAATTCCATTTATCAATGTAAAATGATAACACTTTATTCTGAGTTCGTATAAAGTTGTGACCCTTTACCGGGTCGGCGCACCTGGGGGACAGTTGAGATCCTCGTTGTTGTTGTACTGTTTTATCAGATTCATCGCGCTCCTGTACTGTTCGCTGGACTTGTCTCGTCCGAGCAGGCTCACATCATAGGCGTCCAGGACCACGAAGCTGAACCCGGGGAAGGGGCTGAAGCGGTAGGCGTAGATATCGGAGCCGGCCCGGGCCCCGCTCGGGCCGCCGTCGCTCCGCAGCGCGCTGTTGAGCCTTGAACTCAGCAGCGCGCTGCGGCTGAAGTTATAAAACTCGTGGTTCCCCCACACGTGGTGGACGCGGACCGGGCCGGAGCCGAACTCCCTCAGCACGGTGTCCAGCGCTCGGTCGGACGCGTCGTGGCTCCTGTTGAAGCCGTCGATGAGGTCTCCCAGCTGGAGGATGAACTCCGGCTTGACGGCCGACCCCGACCAACTCTCCCGGGCCTCCCTGAGCAGCTGCAGGCTGCTCCGGTAGTACCGCCTCCTCGACCGGGTGTAGTTGTATCCGTCGTCGATATCCGCGTACTGGATGTCAGCGATCACGCCGAACGTAAACAGTGGCCTTCCCGGGACGCACTCGTCCATCCTCGGTGTCGTCTTGGTAAGATCCGATGTCCGGGCGCGGGGAGTCGACTAGGCAGGGGACACCGACCACTGATCGGGGTCCTCTCGGCCTCCACGCATGGTGAGACCCGCTGCCCCGGTCGGTTTCGGTTCCCTCTGCCGAGCTGCGGGACGACGGCGCGGCCACCGACGACGACCGAGCTGCTCACGACACGGAAAGCGGCGCACGAGTGCCGGCTTCCGGCCATCCTTCAAAATAATGCCGTCAGAAAACCTGACGGTAAAAACCGTGGATGTTGAGATAAGGTGAATGAGGTGTAGCAGAATGGCCGCCGCCCCCCGTGAACTCTCACGTTGTGTGAATGGTTACGTTTACGCTGCTGTCCTAACAGGTGACGCCGTTTTCTCCTACATTTCCAAAAGTGAATGTGACAATACATCAATTTAGCCTCAGGTGTTCAGGTCACCCCCCTGGGCTGGGACAGCAGACTTAGCTCCCCAAATAGTCCTGCCCTTTTTTCTCAAAGGACAACTGGGTATCATTAGCACATATGTCATTTGGGGATCTATGGCTTGATTTGATACCTTTGCCATTCATTTCTCAAAACCCATTTATGAGGCAAAACCCAAACTGAGAAATGGAGAAGCAGTGGCTCCAGAAAGTGAGCCCTGATCACACGATGAAGGATGAAGACAAGAAGCAACCAGGCAGCGTGGGCATGTTAGGTAGACTAAACAGTTGCTTGGAGCCTGGCAGCCTCCATGTTTACACCATTGGAATAAAGTACCATTAAACCACTTAAATGTCCCTTAGGAACAATTATATCATTCTGCATAGTGCCACATGAGGGCAGCGTCTGCTTAGTACCGCACTGCATGATAAGCACACATTTAGGATAAGTTCAGAAGGAAAAGGAAAGTTTCTATTTGGTGCATTTTGACACATTGAACCAAAAGCATCAAATACACAGGTATAACAGACTGTATTTAAATATCCATTTATTTGTTTATTTATCTTGTTTTACTTTTTGAACAAATGCTGATAGATGCAGGATAGTGGAATGATCTAATAAGTCAGTCCTTTCCTCCCACTTCTGGTGAAGCTGTTTCTTTTTACCTTCCTGAAAAAAAAACAACCAACAAAAACAACACTTACTCCACTGAACGCCTTGATTGCATTTCTTTTCACTCATGTCACTTTCAGAACTTTGATCCTTTCTGGCCTCTGCACTGTAAATAAAAATCATAAAAATATCTCTGAAGGTGAATTTATGACCCAAAAACAACAAACATTGGACTTGGGAAGGTTGATATATTTAATGCAGGTCTTTTGTACTGTAATTTATTTCTGTTACTCTGTCCACAACCTATTTGGTATAGTTTAGTGCTCACAGGCTTGTCACCATCTTTCCTCAGATGGTTTTGATGATAGTCATTTTGGATTTTTTTTCTTTAATTTAATTACAATATTAATGATTTCCCAGAATGTGTTATCATTTTGTTTCCAAAATTGGCAAAAAAAAAATCCCTCTCCTGGTTTATTTGAATGTCTAGAAATACAGACATGTATGACTAGAGTATCATGCTAATATTTGTGGGAATTTTTAGCACAAGTTTGTCCTCTTTGAATATACAGATATAACACTTGCTGGAAAAACTAAAATTAATTCAATCAACAAATACCTGGCAGTGTCCAAAAGGCTTTGAAACAATATTTAGACCATAATGAACTGTAAAATAAAAATTACAGAATATATGATTTGACAGTTAAATAAATAAACAAAATGTGTCACTCATCAAGTTTTTAGGTCCACGAAATTGTTTACAGATTTCAGATTTTCATTTTGCCTGGTAGGTCTGACTCATTATTTCTAAAATCCTTCACCTGCAGTCTCTTGGCCTGGAGTCTACAGCGTCAGGCCAGTGACACGCTTGGGAACCCACTTGAGAACTGTGTTGGAAGAAAACTCGCCCCATTCGCCCTCAGCTCGGTCCTGTCAAGAGTTGAGTTATATTTCTGAGACACATTTTGACTTATAATATGACATAAATTTCTCTCTTAGTGTTTTCACCTGGTAATGTTTCAATGTTTGCAGCATTTTAAGCTTGTGCAGTCTTTAGTGCTGTTATATTAACTTCAGCTGAACCAAGGCAAGCATGGAAACATTCCCAAATTCCAGGCTAACCAAACATGAAACACACTGCAGCTTGCAAGTCAAATAAAGTTCTAAGTCATTTACATGCATCCTGAAGTTTTAATGGGGTCACTCAAGATGAACCATCAAATCATGCAATTAAATTTAAACATGCTCTTAAGACAGGCACGTGTGCGTACTGAAAAACATGAATAATATGTCTAGTACTTATAACAGTAATGCCTTTTTATGCATGAAAAGACATTCTCATATTTGAAAATACCACAAAAGCATCATGCAGCAAACTTTGTGACTGAGTGATCTATGTTACTGACAAAAGGCACAGCATCAGCAGTAGTTTACAGAGGCAGTGGCAGCACCTCCTCTGCTCCTCCTGAAGCCCTTAAGCTGACATAGCCCTCCTTGGAGCCCGAGTAGGGCGACTTTTGTGCTTTTATGTTTTTATCATTCTCCTTAATGTCTGCCGGCTGGAGGTTTATTTGAGAGAGAGTTGTCACAGTTACGTTGTGTCTTAGTGTGGTGTGTCGATATCATATCATGGCTGGTGTGACAAGGTTCAAGGTTCTGCATTTACAGTACAGCAGAAGTAGAATATAATGGGGAAATTAAAACAGTTGACACATAGATCTGAAAATATGGGAGTGTGTTGATGATGAATTACCTTCTCTGCTTGCTTGTATTCACCATGTTGCTCACATGCAATATCAAACACATACTTCCCCGGGCCTTCGGGCTGCAGAATAAGAACAGGATGGCAGAGACAACTCTAACATTAACCAGAACCGCAACATTACTAAGGACAAAGTTGAAAAAGCTTCTATAAATGATTATGGCTTAATTATTATTTGGGATCAAATCACTTTGTGGAATGTGGAAGTGGTCGTTTACACAGGCAAATCTACATATAATTATCACCCGCAGTTCCCCTCAATTCTATGAAGCGTTTCAGCATCTTTCAGCACATAGTTTTGGTTATCCAGCCACAACTTTGCTGTTTTGTTTCAGTCTCTCCTCAACTTAGTTTCCAGCAGGAGCAGGCAGTGGTTTTCAGTGAAAAACTCTGCACTACATTCCCAGCACCAAACAGCAGACAGAAAAAGTGAGAGGCTAGCTGGTTAACATAGCAGAGAGAGCTAAAGAGAAAATAGGTATGTCCCTCTGGAGCTAAACAAGACCATGGCAGAATTAAAAGGTGATTAACATCACTTTGAATGACTGCTAATGTTGCTCTGGATTTGCAAATACGCAAGTGTTGACTACCCCATTTGTCTGTCTTTATCTGGTGTGGGACAGGTAACAAGCAGTGGATTTATCAGAAATGATCAGAACCAAACAGCAAATTGCAGGCAGAAAAATATAGAAAGATATATGAGTTGAAAAATGCTCAAACATTCCATGGAGATGAGGGGAACTGCAGAGATGGTCAATAATTCACTACAAATGATTACCTTCACATTACACAGTCACTTGACCAACTGTTTATGAAAAAATATTAACCAATGCAACTTTAAGATTTTTAAGTCATAAAAATAGAACTTACTTTACTGAGGGTAAAGTTACCCTTGTATCTGTGGTTAGAGTGGATGTACTCTCCAGTTGACTCCATGTGGCCATTCACCCATGTGCCCTTGTACTTTGAGCCAGTTTCATGGTAGTGGTAAATGCCCTGACCGTGTCTGGCGATCAGACAACACCCAAAATTTCAGTGGTTTTAAAAGTTCAACTTTCTGTAGCAAGTAAGAAGTAAGAATTTATATAGTGTTGTGCAAGTAAAAAGATGTCACATATCTATGTTAGAAATGGTCTGAATCTAGTTGAAAGATGATCATATATAGGGATTTCAGTTGAGAAGGCACAGTAGAAACTGGCTTCTGAACACAAGATTTGATCTCAGCCCAGCAGTAGAATATGTGCTTACAGAAAAGAAAAAAACTACAAAAATCTCAGTGGCACACACTGTGATACCTCATATGATGCAGCCAATCTCCGTCATAAGTGTCTCGATTGGGGTAAGTGTAGACACCGTGACCCTGTCTCAGGTCCTCAACCCACGACCCTGACAGACACAGACAGGCAACAAGTTTAGGTTTAAGAACCTACACAGGATTGCAAATATTGATAGACACCCTATACCTATACACTGAGGAAATGCAACTCTCAGCTCATTTAAAGGGGCTTTTTTATACCTTCATATTTAGAGCCATCAGGATAGTAGAAGGTGCCTTGTCCATGCTTCATGTTCTGGTGATAGTTTCCTATATATCTTGCCCCATTCTTGAAGCGATACGTCCCCTATAATAAAGAGTCAAAGACAATTATAATTTGGTTAAAGAAACCACTAATTTCCAGTTAAAATACTGATAATCTCGATGGCAACAGGAGGAATATTATTATAATCTTATGATGAATATGGACCTATGAATAAAATAGTGAATGTTAAAAAATGAGAGTAAATCCAAAGTGTAGATCGACCTCGTTTTCTTTATGCAGTCTGCACAGATCTCCAATAAAGACACTTCTCTAACTAAAAAGTCTCCTTCATCATGAGGTGTGCTCGGTCTGTTTATTCACTGAATATGCTCCATAACTGCTGCTTCTGTGTTCAGTAGGTGTCCTCGGTCTAAGTGGCTGCCCAGTCCCGTTTTGACCCGGACTAGACTTGAACCGGGACGGATCTGGCGGTGGATCTGACGTGACACCCCGGTCTCCCGTGTCCTACCTGTCCATGTCTCCTGCCGTTCTCGTACTGTCCCCGGTAGGTGTCTCCGTTTGGCAGGACGGCCTCACCGACCCCATGCCTCTCCCCCGCGTCGTTTCTGTCCCCCTCGTATTCCTTTTTGCCGGTCGAAGAAACAGAAAGACAAGACACATGTATACACGGAGCCATAAACACAAACACGAATTGTTCTCCGCTAATGGTTAATCAGTGCAAACGTTAGCTTCAGCCAGCTACGGTTATAACAACAGGCAGAAAAAGGCATCAGGCTAAATAACTGATACTCTCACCCCGAGTTTACTGAATCTATCGTCGAACTCATCGGATCCTACATCCGACATTGTTCTGCGTCCAACCTCTGGACGAACTAGACTATTTTTTTGAGTTTGAGACAAAGTCGTGGAAGCTGGAAAGACGCTGGTCCAGCTCCGGACGCCGTCGGTGGTTCACTGTTGCCAGGACGACCGTCGATCCCACGTGACCCGGCGTCGGTTGACCGGCCCCGGTGTGTTTACTTCAGGATCAGCCGGAGAATTATAAATCATTACGAAGGAGGTATTAGATTTATTTATTTATTTATTTATTTTAGCGTTTGTAATCCTTGAACCACACTGAAAACCTGAATGAGCCGCAGCTATCCTTTATAATTTCACTGGACAGTTTATTCCCCATTAAATGGTCTATATAATAGTTTTATTCTAGCGAGCAGAGGCCCCTTGGAAGCAGTAACACAGTCTTAAATACCCCAGGTCACAGTTAATAACTGAGCAAAATTATTCTGTGATGCCTATAAAACTTGATGTGAACCTGTGCACCTGTCGCCATTCCCATCTAATACACCCTGGACAGGCCGCCTGTCTCACAGGGTTAATGTACGTTCCTCATAAATAAGGATAATATTGGGGTAAATGTAATGAGTTACTTCGTACCACTGGTCCGAGGTTAGTGGATGCCAGGGTGTATGCAATCCTTCACACATTTCCTTTTGGAAAATGAACTGCAAATGAGGTATTATACAATTATACAAATATATTTTCTTTTTCTGCATCTTGATATTTCTGTTCTACTGAACGTGAAGATTTAGACATAAGATAAAATATATTTATAAAAACCGATAGAAGTGGGATACCTCATTACGGTGGATCTATGCTGCTTACATGCCAATGCATCAGAAATGATAATGACAAAAGTCTGTAATAATATAGCACAAGTAAAACTCTGAATGTAGGAGCAATGGAACACTTATATCCACATTAAGGATGTGTGACAATACTTCTCACAGGCTCTCAGCTGCCACTTCTCTTTTCTTTTCTCTATATATTATTATTATCAAGTGACATCACTGAGGCATTTTATCAGACTTCGTACAGCTCCCTCTGGACATACTAAAGGCTTTATACAACTTTCTTCACATTTGCTGTGGTACTCCCCGACACCTGAAAACACACTTAAATGTGTAAAATTGCCATAGTTCCCCTAAAAAATTAAATGATGACGATGTCAATAATTAAGTGTTTGTGACCTGTAATATATCAAGTATTTATTTTATTTTTATTTCAAACAAGCTTTTTAAAGAAATAACAAAACTATTCCATGGACCAAACATTGTGAGCTAGTTCAGGCAGTTCAATCAGATTTGACAAAGGATCATCAGTAACAGGGGAGAAGAACAGTTTTTAATATTTAAATATTGAATGATACACATGTAGCCTTCCCTTTCTTGAACTGTTTTTACTATTAACATGCTAAATTGATCCTATTAAATGCTAATTTCAATCATTAATCATTTTAGTTAATATCAAGTTATCAGATTACAGTGATTTCACTTTATTTAACTGTTATAATTGCTGTTGTCATAGGCCATTTGCAGCAACCTATAGTAAATTTGAAAGGTCCCCAGATTAAATCACCCAACCTCTGAACACATGAGAATTATGTGTTTGCCAACTGAGATGTTTCAGATGTAAAATGAAATGCAAATATAGCCACATAACAACTGAAAGGGTGAAAAACCCTACTATTTAGAGGATGAAATTTTCTGTATTTTACCAGAATACATAAATATTTATATTATAAATCTTATGACATCAACTCTCAGACTGAGAGAAAACAGGAGATGGGATGGTATGTTGAAGATATATCTATTTACAACAAATGAGTAGAAAATAATATGAACAAATGAGCCATAATCTGGTTGTCAGTAGTCAGAGAAGGTTCAGCTCCACTGGCAGCTACTCTGGCCTTCATGGTGTGACCCAGGCCACTGACCGTACCACCACAGGTCAAGCTCCAGCAGACAGGAAAACGCAGAGCAGCGACGGAGCGGGAAAGCAGCGGGGCAGTCACAAAATGACTGACAGTTGATTCAACTGTTGTCTGATTAACTGCTCAAAGTACCAAATTTCCACATAATGCACGTGATGCTGTCGTCAAGGAACTTCACAGAGTGCCTGTGGTCTCTCGGTAGTGAAGCTTGAGAGTGCTGTGGTCTACTTTTCATTAGCAAGGAAAAGTGAATTTCATTACAGCCCTTTAACATATATAATTTCCTTCTTCAGTTTAAGATAGACCACTAAATATTTACCCTCCAGTATCCAGCAGACACTCACAATGTGAAAGAGTTTAAAATGAACAAACACAACAGTTTATTTAATATATGTACATATCAAAATGGATTGAATCTATCAAAATGTATTGCTTAATATATTATTGATTTTAATTAATGGTCTCTAGTTCAGGCAGCAACAATTGTTAACAGCTTTCCATCAAATGATATCAAAGTGCATTTCTGACAGATAATAGACTAAGAGACCTGTACTTAGCAGCCCTTTATTTAGACAACTTGAACTTGACTTGACATTAACTCATAAGCCATGAGATTTTACCATCTGTTGCATTAAAGATTAAAACAAATTCTGGTTGCGATCCATCACATTCACTTTGGCTTTCTGAGAGTCGTGAGGAGGTGATATTTAAAATGTCTGAAGCAGTTATTCAATCAAGAGAAACACACATGCCAGTTATAAAAAAGGCAAATGAAAGGCAGCTTGTGGCAGTAGTGATAATCTGCATTGCATCATTATCTCCACACTGACCATCATTGACCCTTTGAGGACAGTCCCTATGAATATCTCACTCCTGATTGATTCCCCAGAGTAGCCCGTATTTAATATGGAGGCAGTGTAAGTCATAGGTTCATTGGTTGCTTGTTCATGATTTAGCACCCATCTTGTCAGTTTACAGCCATCTAATCTTCCCCTCATGACACTGACAGCAGGTTTTTAAAATGATTGACAGTTTGAAGACCTCAGTTAATGCAAAGCTGGTAGAGTTGTTTACTCATTTTAATGTCCTGTCACATTTTTTACACCTTATGGCATGTAACATTAGGCTGGTGGTATCTGTCTGCATGTAGATGCATTTTTGCCAGTAACAATCAGCACAGTAACTCAAAAAAAAAAAAAAAATTACAGATCTAATTAGAGAGAATCTTTTCGTTGAATCTGCTTTTTTGCTTCTTTTCCTAGAGTGAGATCAGAGAATCAGTATCAAACTTCTGTCTGTCTCTGTGAAATACAAATCCGGAGCAATGACCTGAAAAACCAGGATCAAGGGGAAACAGCACCTGGCTCTGTCCAAAGTTCAAAAGGAGGCCAGCACCTCTAAAGTTTGCTAATTATCATGTACTCTATCATGTTTAATCTGTAAAATAACAGATGTGTGAAAATGATCATTTGTTGTTCAATGCTGAGTAAAAGGTTGGAGCTAATCTTTAGCAAAGAACTGCCCAGTACAATTGCTTTCTTGAGTGAGGTTCGCAGGCACATTTGAGAGCACATGCACAGAAACCTGTTCTATAACCTCACTGCCCACTGACAGCATGGAAACCTGTGCTAAACTCAGCCAAGCTGCACTGAAATAATGGGCAAATGGATGAACTGTTGCTTATTCTTTGTTTTAGAGGTGGTGCAAGCACACGACTCCCCCTAAAGTACAAATTGTTGTTCCCTTCCTCAAGAATTTATGCAAAGCTAGGGTAACGACATCCTGGCTCCAGCTCTGTACTTAATGCACAGACATGAGTTTGGTATCAATCTTTTTATATCTCTGCACATATTTTCAAAAATGTAGAACTCTTTATTTTTTAATAATTTCATTCTCATAATTCTCCCTATCTAACAAGTTTCACCTCTGGTTGTTCATCACTGATTTAATATAATTTAGTTAAAAGTGACGTGCATTATTCTTGACTTTCTTCTTCATTATTGTCATATAATGACACTGCTTCTCTCCTCTGGTGTCCCTCAGAGGTGATTCTTTGGGAGATGATGACAGGAGAAAAGAGAGAGCTCCAAATCTCTGACACGACTATTAGCCTACCATAATCTCTAAAGGAATTTCTATTGAGGGATTCATCAGCTATGCCTTTATTTATAAGCCTGTCAAAGCATTTCTGGCAGGGGTCATAGATGTATATTGTGTAATATTTCAAAACAGTTAAGCCTCAGAGGCAGTGGTATTGCATGCTTTACTTCAATATTGAAACTTGTGCTTTAAACACAGTATTAACCTAAGATAATAGGAATATGGAAGGTGCCTCTAAATTAATCTTGTGTGTAGGATTTTATAAAGTTAAGAGAAAATACAGTCTTTATTCATATGGGGAAACCATATAATGTACTGAATCACGTCTGTACACCTTTATGTAATAGTGTAATAGCTTTTGTTCTAAGAATTAGATGAGAAGATTGATACCAATCTAATGTCTGTTCATTAAATACGGGGATGGATGGGGTTAGCCAAGCCTAGCCTAGCCTGAACTCTGGAGTTACAGCAAATCTGCTAGCCTGGCCAGATTAAAGAAAAAGAACCCAGCAGCTCTAAAGTTAACTATTTAAAACATTGTTCTTCATTAGTTTAATCCATACAGAAGCAAAAATATCAAAATGATCATTTGTAATTTAAGGATTAGTTACCTGTTGAAAGTATTTCTGGATGAAGTAGTTTATTCTGCAATACAGCAAACATTTTTTTATTTTACTAGTGAAAATATTTTTAGCATTGAGCAGCCAAACCATCTCCCACTGTCCAGTCTTTTACACAGCTGGACCCCAGCTCTGTACTTAGTGACATATGCTGGACCTAGAACTTCTCATCTCACTCTTGTAAAAAAATAAATACATTTAAACTCATCCTTTAGATAAGTTTGAAAGTATTATGTGTTTATAGTAATCTTCTAAACACGGTGATCACAATGCTTAACAAACACTGTTGGTCTCTGCATACTTGGAACATTTAAGCATCCATGTGAGAGCTGAATCTCTGGCAGAGGTCACCCTCCCTTGGCATTCATTTTTTTTCTTGAGCTGCAGTTGCTCCCCGTAACGGATTTATAACAAAAGCTCAACGACATCTCAATGATATCACATTCCAGACTAATCACCTCTCTCCACCCACATTCATTAGAGGCTTTGACCTAAATATAGGTGTTTGCTGTGTCTGCTAATGCAATAAAAGGGACCTTATAAAAGCAGTAAGGCTCAAAGCTGTCTATATTTTTTTGGCAGACTTCTGCTGGCGAGGGCATTGTTCTGTTTCATTGTTGTCTGTTAGGTTGATAGATACTGACTTTCCTGGTGGAGTCTCGTCTTGTTTCTTCTGTAGCCCACAGAGGTAAGAGTTGATATTAATCAGAATGACTGATATCAGTCCTACTATTACTTGGATCACTGCTCTAACCTTTAACACTTAACTTCTTTTAGTCCCCTCTGGGGTGTGGTCCAGAAATGAGTTCGGATGCGGAAATGAGTGTGTTTGGGGAGGCTGCCCCATTCCTGAGGAGACCCGAACGAGAGAGAATTGAAGCTCAAAATCGGCCCTTTGATGCCAAAACTGCAGTGTTTGTAGTGGATCCAAAGGAGCTGTTTGTTAAAGGCACTCTGCAAAGCAAAGACGGTGGCAAGGCAACTGTGAGAACTGAAGCAGGGAAGGTACGTACGAGGCAATTTTTACACCTTTTATTGTTGAGCTTTTATCACAAAAAATAAGATATTATAAAACACAAGGAATTAATATAAAATACTTCTTCAAATTTCACTTATCAGTTTTACCTGCAGTTTAAAAATCACCCATACAGATGGCCAAGTGGCACTGGCACATTCCTTATTATTTTTCTGATGAAGGACATGTCTCTCTTCACCATCACAGGTTGTAACAGTGAAGGATGATGATGTCTTCCCCATGAACCCACCCAAGTTTGACAAGATTGAGGACATGGCCATGATGACCCACCTCAATGAGGCCGCTGTGCTGTATAACCTCAAAGAGCGTTACGCGGCATGGATGATCTATGTGAGTGATGCAACCTTTACAGTAGATGCTGATGGTCATTCTTACATAATGCCAGAGGAGCAGATGCTCAACAGAAACCATGTAGACTGAAATAAAAACTGTAATAGGTCTGTGATGTATGATACCGCAAATGCATTATCTTGGCTGTCTGACAAAGGAAAACAACAAGAACTATATGTTCTACAGTTTAAAGGTCACAGGTCAAGATTAAGAGAGAAAACCATGTTAACTGTTTTCACTATTAATGAAGCAACTTTACTTTGGCAATGTTTGGGAAATTTTTTACATCCCAGTAAGCACTGAATTTGTGATAAGTGGATGTAGATGTGAACGATAAAAAATGGCAAGATGTGTTTTAAAAGTGGGAGGTTTTTTGCTAGATATCTCAGATTGTTAGCTATATACAGTTAAGTTACAGGTGACCTACAGAGAAATGACATTTAACCAAATAAAAAAGGGGAGAAATGTAACTGATGCACATGAGTCCACAGAGATGTCATCTTCCTGGCATGGTTTGCACTTAAGTGATTTCTGTTTTTTATGGGTTTTTGGTGTGTGCTCTTCTCACTGGTTTGATGTGGGGAGGGCCCAGTTTGATATACTGTTGGTGATATTACACTTCCATGCACTAATCATGATTTAATATCTGAATGATTTTAATATCTGAATCAAAAGGTGATGATAGTTATGGATTGTTCGCTAATGTTGTTTTACTTTCAGTGCTATTAACTGATGCCCTCAATATCTAAATTAATAAAGAATTACTTAAGATTTGAAACCAAGTTTTCAGCAGCTCAACAAAATAAAATCTGTGATCTTCGAGATTTAAACACATGAAAATATACCAAATTTTGAATCTGCACCCTGTTAAACTCAGTTAGGTATATAAGTTTAGTTACCTACTAATCTACTATTATATCTATTTTTTCCTGCCTTTAATTGTTTATTTTGATCTATAACATTCTATTATCAGACGTATTAATAGTGATCATAGTAATGATATAGTAGTAGCTTGAATTGAGAAAGAACAAAGTAATTAAATGTAGTTTGAATACAGACAGGTAATAACTTAGTTGTGTAAAGATATCTATCTCTCTATCTCTCTATCTCTCTATCTCTCTATCTATCCATCCATCTATCTACACTTCAGGTTGTCAATTTAATAAGTCATCTGAGGTTGTCTAAAAAACTTTCATCTGGCTTTATCCTGCTTTTAACCATGATGTCTGAACTTTTTTTGACCCTCAAATCAAGAAACCCATGTTTACTCAAGCATCTGATTTTATTGTAGACCTATTCAGGGTTGTTCTGTGTCACTGTGAACCCGTATAAACGGCTCCCGGTTTACAACCAAGAGGTGGTGGTGGCCTACAGGGGTAAAAAGCGCCAAGAGGCTCCACCACACATTTTCTCCATCTCTGACAACGCCTACCAGTTCATGCTCACTGGTAAACTGAAACTGGAAAAAATTTGTAGTTATATTCATTTTTCTATAAGGTTCTGACATGATGCATGGTACCTTTCTAAATTGACTGTGGTGTCGTTTTCTTTCTAGATCGAGAAAACCAGTCCATCCTTATCACGTAAGCTGAAGCGTCACATAGATACAACTGCTACAATTTATCTTTGATACTTATTGACCAAAGAGGGTTGTGATATATTTCTGGTTTGTATTTTCCTTTCTGTAGTGGAGAATCTGGTGCAGGAAAAACTGTCAATACCAAACGTGTCATCCAGTACTTTGCGACAATCGCAGGGTCTGCTGACAGGAAAAAAGATGTTAGTGCCGCTGGAAAATTACAGGTGATATTATATTGTTTTCATACTCTTTTAGTATGGTAATGCTGCTAACTATTAATGAACTTAAGCCAAGGGAATAATCAATCAGATCATTACCAGCACTTGTAACGTATTATTGCCTTCTTTCTGCTGCTGTAGGGGAATCTGGAGGACCAGATAATCTCTGCTAATCCTCTGCTAGAGGCTTTTGGAAATGCCAAAACTGTCAGAAATGATAACTCTTCACGTTTTGTGAGTGACAAGATAGACACCTTTTTAATACCCACAAATGATTTGTCATTTTTAGTCCTATAATATCAATTTGTTTTTCCCTGCCAGGGAAAATTCATAAGAATCCACTTCGGAACCACAGGAAAACTGGCATCTGCTGATATTGAAACTTGTGAGCTAGACTACAATGGAGTCATATAATAATTTGTTTTTAGAATATTTTTACTTAAGTCAGTCTTGTTTCTCTTGGTAGATTTGTTGGAAAAATCCAGAGTAACATTTCAGCTGGCTGCAGAGAGGAGTTACCATATTTTCTACCAGATCATGTCCAACAAGAAGCCTGAGCTCATAGGTAAACGCTGGGACAGTGTTAAAGTTTGATAAATGTCTCTTTTATCTGTGTTTTCACATTGCAAGACTCGGGCGTGTTGTTATTTTTCCTTCCAGAGACTCTCCTAATCACCACCAACCCCTACGACTTCCCATTTGTCAGCCAAGGGGAGATCTCTGTGGCCAGTATTGATGACAGTGAAGAATTAATGGCCACTGATGTAAATCACTTTTGCAATCTTTTTATTTTCATTTCATCATTACTAACATGATACTTACTACAGCTCTGATTTGCATTCAGAGCGCTATTGAAATCCTCGGCTTCACTGGAGAGGAGAGGATTGGCATCTACAAGCTTACAGCTGCTGTGATGCATTATGGGAATATGAAGTTCAAACAGAAGCAGAGAGAGGAGCAGGCAGAGCCAGATGGAACAGAAGGTAATTGTTATTCATGAAATTCTACCTTAATCTTTTGATATTTTTTTTTATTGTATTCTTTATTTAGCAATGATAGTCCTTTTTATGCTTGGCAGATGTAAATCTCTATTTTGATCATTTTCTAAATCTCATCTAACTTTTTAAACTTCCCTTTTATCATGCTCTGCTTTGTATTTCTGTAATTTTATCTTTCCATCTTTTTTTTTTGGGCAGTGGCTGACAAAGCAGCTTACTTGATGGGTCTGAACTCTGCAGACTTGCTAAAAGCACTTTGTTACCCTAGAGTGAAGGTTGGGAATGAGTATGTGACCAAAGGGCAGACTGTTCAGCAGGTATATTTGTGTTGTGGTAAACCATTATGAATTTTATAATACAATTGTTATTAATAGTTTATGTTATGTTCCTCGATAATAATGTTATTGTGGCTTATACTGTGGAGTTGAAGGAAAAGAATGCTCCCATAATCATGAAGCTGCACCAGTAAATATTTTTGCTGGACAGCAACAACAGGACAAGCCATGCAGGTGTAAATAGGATATAGATTGCTAACACATTCACTTATAACAACTCTATGCAATATTTTCAGAGGTTCTGTGACCAAAAAATCAACTAAAGATCAGATTTGACACAAGACTGGCATTTGTCATGTACAATGGGTCACATTATATTTTATATTATTCAAGATTTTATTTCCCAAATGTATTGCAATCACACTGGAGCATGACATTGTGCAGGTCTACAACGCCATTGGTGCTTTGGCCAAATCAGTCTATGAGAAGATGTTTCTGTGGATGGTCCTACGCATTAATCAGATGCTGGACACCAAGCAGCCCAGACAGTTCTTTATAGGAGTCCTGGACATTGCTGGTTTTGAAATCTTTGATGTAAGTTAGCATTAAGCAGTGCATTTACTGAATTTATAATAAATTTGTGATATGGTTATATTCAAAATGGTTTGTTTTGCAGTATAACAGTCTGGAACAGCTGTGTATCAATTTCACCAATGAGAAACTGCAACAGTTTTTCAACCATCACATGTTCGTGTTGGAGCAAGAGGAGTATAAGAAAGAAGGCATTGAATGGGAGTTCATTGACTTTGGGATGGATCTGGCGGCTTGTATAGAACTTATTGAAAAGGTTGGTTTATTCAAACACCATATTATGCAAAGTTACAAATAAGCATGCCCTGTGTTTTTTGTATAATACGTTTTTTCATCATCTTCAACAGCCAATGGGCATCTTTTCCATCCTTGAAGAGGAGTGTATGTTTCCCAAGGCATCTGACACCACCTTCAAAAACAAACTGTATGATCAACATCTTGGAAAATCAAGTAACTTCCAGAAGCCTAAGCCTGTCAAAGGCAAAGCTGAGGCTCACTTCTCCCTGGTGCACTATGCTGGCACAGTGGACTATAGCATTACAGGCTGGTTGGACAAGAACAAGGATCCGCTGAATGACACTGTAGTGCAGCTCTACCAGAAAGCCAGCCTCAAACTACTGGCATTTCTCTATTCTACCTACTCTTCATCTGATGGTAAGAACTGTTGGGATTCTTAGAATTTATTTCATTCAAGGTCCAACTTCAGCTGTAGATGATTTTTTTTTTTTTCTGTTAGAGAGCTCTGGTGGAGGTGCTGCTAAGAAAGCAACAAAGAAGAAGGGCTCATCCTTCCAGACTGTATCTGCCCTCTTCAGGGTAACAGCATACTAAAATAATATTGTGTGATCATAATTTTGTAAGAATAATTTTGATTCAAACAATATAAAATATTACAAAGATACTACAACATTATTGGTTTTTCTGTTTTTTTGTAAAAAAGTAATTACACTAATAATCCCTTACAGGAGAACCTGGGAAAGCTAATGACAAATCTCAGAAGCACCCACCCTCACTTTGTTAGGTGTCTAATTCCTAATGAAACTAAAACTCCAGGTATTTCAATTCATTCATTATAGGACTTAAATAGTATCTCAGGCACGTTGATTATTAACATTTCTCTGACTGACTTCTAGGGATTATGGAACACCATCTGGTTATCCATCAGCTGCGATGTAATGGCGTGCTGGAAGGAATTAGGATCTGCAGGAAGGGCTTCCCCAGTAGAATTCTGTATGGGGATTTCAAGCAAAGGTAAAAAGTAAACACAAGTTTTGTGAGAAATTATAGAACATCATGGTTTCATCTGAGTTTTTCTTGTAGGTACAAAGTACTGAATGCTAGTGTGATTCCCGAGGGACAGTTCATTGACAACAAGAAAGCTGCTGAGAAGCTCCTGGGGTCTATCGATGTGGATCACACCCAGTATAAGTTTGGGCATACCAAGGTACATTTTCTTTATGAGACTTAGGGCCTCAGTTTGTTTCAAACAAAGTGCTTATTGGATCATCTGAAACTTTGAATCTGAAATGTTGGGGTTTCATATGACAATTTTTGTAACTTTTCTAAACAGGCCATTTGACAATCAAGCACCACTTGTCCACTTTTTGTATCCAGCTAAGAACAACTCAATGAATGTCTTCCAGAACAGACTGTCTTCAAGTGTGCACCTTTCTCCCCACATTTAAACAATTATTGCTTCTTAACCTAGTCAATAACAACAGGTCGTTTGAAACACTTCTGCATTCTGTTGTGGTTTGATGATGTGTTTTACGAAATAGTTCTTTCTGAGCATTCGCTTTTATGTGCAAAACCATTATTGCCTTCCAGGTGAGACTTTCCAAAAGCGTACATTGATATTCCCACTCTTTAGATTCATTGCTTCAGATTACAAAGACACACAGATTTCTTGGGGGGCTTTGAGGGCCATTGTGATGAAGCCAGCTACTATATGAATGTTTGTTTTAGGCATACATACCATTTATACTAATTTTAAGACCTGGAGGTTTATTGATTTAGTACAGTTACTTTAAGTGTCTCATGGCATACCCAAATTTTTATTTTCTGTAGGTGTTCTTCAAAGCAGGACTCTTGGGTTTACTAGAAGAAATGAGGGATGACAAACTGGCCTCTCTCATCACCATTACTCAAGCCTTGTGTCGTGGCTTTCTCAGGAGGAAGGAGTTTCAGAAGATGATGGAGAGGAGGTAATCAGTATTATGGCTGATAGGATCGCAGATTTTCAGTTGCATGTACATCAAGGACTGTAGGTCTCTATACATTGAATGTTTGCTGAAACATGTTGAACCCAAGAACTAAAAAAGAATTCCATCACTTTTCAGAGAATCCATTTACATTGTCCAATACAACATTCGCTCTTTCATGAATGTAAAACATTGGCCATGGATGAAGCTCTATTTCAAGATCAAGCCACTCTTGAGGAGTGCTGAGACTGAGAAGGAGATGGCCATCATGAAAGTGGATTTTGCCAAGTGTAAGGAGGATTTAGCCAAAGCTGAGGCTAGGAGGAAGGAGATGGAGGCCAAAATGGTTTCTCTGCTACAGGAGAAGAATGACTTGTGTCTTCAGATTCAATCTGTGAGCAGAGAAAAACAAATTTTTGCAAAGCATTTGGCTATTAAAGTAAGTCATATATAAGATCTCCATTCTACATAAATGAATATTTTGTTTTTTTTGTTGAATAGGAAAGTGAGAGTCTGGCAGATGCAGAGGAACGGTGTGAAGGACTGATAAAGAACAAGATCTTGCTAGAGGCCAAAGCCAAAGAACTCAGTGAGAGACTAGAGGACGAGGAGGAGGTGAATGCTGAGCTGACCTCCAAGAAGAGAAAGCTGGAGGACGAGTGCTCTGAGCTGAAGAAAGATATTGATGACTTGGAGCTCACCCTGGCTAAAGTAGAGAAGGAAAAACATGCCACCGAAAACAAGGTACTGTGTATCTTTTGGACAGTCATCTGACCGTCGAACGAAGCGCATTTACACATTTACTTCTTCTTACACATTCAGGTGAAGAATCTGACAGAAGAAATGTCTTCTCTTGATGATACAATTGCCAAGTTATCCAAAGAGAAGTTGGCCCTGCAGGAGGCTCACCAGCAGACACTGGATGACCTGCAAGCAGAGGAAGACAAAGTCAACTCTCTGACCAAAGCTAAGATCAAGCTGGAGCAACAAGTTGATGATGTATGTCTATGGCTATTGCCTATTGGAAATAATAACATATGTGGCCTGAGAATTTTGCTGAAAATATGTGCATGTGTTAGCTTGAGGGCTCTCTGGAACAAGAGAAGAAGATCCGAATGGATATCGAGAGGGCCAAAAGGAAGCTTGAAGGAGATCTGAAACTAACTCAGGAAACCGTAATGGATTTGGAAAATGACAAGCAACAGCTGGAGGAACGTCTTAAAAAGTATGTATGGGTGCAGCAGTACCTAAAAATAATGGCATGTACTTAACACCTCCCCTATTCACATGGTATGGTTCTGCATAACAGGAAAGACTTTGAATTCAGCCAACTTTTAGCCAAAATTGAAGATGAGCAGAGTGTGACTCTACAATCTCAGAAGAGGATCAAGGAACTTCAGGTACTTCAAGAAATATAAAGGTGGAACAGAAATTCCATCAAGTCAATGGATGACTTTTGATTTGGGTTGGTCTAGGTACGCATTGAAGAGCTGGAAGAGGAGATCGAAGCGGAGCGTGTCGCTAGAGCTAAAGTAGAAAAACAACGATCTGATCTGTCCAGGGAGTTAGAGGAGATCAGTGAGAGGCTGGAGGAGGCTGGAGGAGCCACTACCGCTCAGATAGAGATGAACAAGAAGCGAGAGGCTGAGTTTCAGAAACTGAGACGAGACCTCGAAGAATCAACACTCCACCATGAGGCCACTGCTGCAGCTTTAAGGAAGAAACATGCTGACAGTGTGGCTGAGCTGGGAGAGCAAATTGACAACTTGCAGAGAGTCAAACAGAAGCTTGAGAAGGAAAAGAGCGAGTACAAGATGGAGATTGATGACCTGTCTAGCAACGTAGAGGTCATGGTCAAGTCAAAGGTAAGCTACACCAGTATAACCAGAACATGTAATCAAATGTCATGGTAACCAGTTTCATTAATTTATTTTCTCGCTAATATCAGATCAATTATGAGAAGCTGTGTCACTCTCTGGAAGACCAGCTGAGTGAATACAAGACAAAAAATGATGAGAACACTCGTCTGGTCACTGAAATAAATGCTCAAAGGGCAAGACTTCAGAATGAGAATGGTACGCACCTGACTGACTGTATATCTTGTTTAAGTGACTTACAGAGTCAAACACTTCTCTCTGTTCAATTTTTTCTCTAACATCTCTTGAAAAGGTGAGTTTTCTCGTCTTCTTGAGGAGAAGGAAGCATTACTCTCCCAGATGTCGAGGGCTAAGCTTGCCTTCACTCAGCAAATTGACGAACTGAAAAGGCAGGTTGAGGAAGAAGTAAAGGTTAGTTGCATTATTTCACCCACTACAACCAATCAGTGCCTGGGATTTTAATGATCTGCGAAGGTCACGAGGCCAATTGGTTAGCCAGAGGCTTATACTGTAGGTCATTTGAACTTTCAGATAAATTTTTATTTTAAACAAATCATTCTTGAATTAAAATCCATATCCGCTTCTCTGCCAGGCTAAGAATGCCCTCGCCCACGCTCTCCAATCTGCTCGACATGATTGTGATCTGCTGAGGGAGCAGTTTGAGGAGGAGCAGGAGGCCAAGGCTGAGCTGCAGAGGGCAACGTCCAAGGCCAACACTGAGGTCGCCCAGTGGAGAACCAAATATGAGACTGATGCCATCCAGCGCAATGATGAGCTGGAAGAGGCAAAGTGAGAGTTGTTCTAATACTTTCCAATAAGTATTTACATTTCTGAGATATTTTAAATGTAATATACTAAACCATTACTGATATTTCAACTTATGATTTGCAGGAAAAAGCTTGCCCAACGTTTGCAGGAGGCTGAGGAGGCCATTGAGGCTGTGAATGCCAAGTGCTCATCTTTGGAGAAGACGAAGCAGAGGCTGCAAGGAGAGGTGGAGGACCTCATGATTGATGTGGAAAGGGCAAATGCTCAAGCAGCTGTCCTGGATAAAAAGCAGAGAGGTTTTGATAAGGTAACAGAGAAACCCAAGTTAATTATGCTAAATTATTTATTACTAGTTATGCTAAACTACATCAGTTCACTGTGCTAACAATCAAAGTAATTGCTATTCACATAAATTTTCAAAAGCTAGTCTCTAACTGATTGAGTGACTTGACCCATATTTATGAAAGCATTTATATTTGCGGCTCTAGACACTTGTGATAAACGCTAAAGATTTTTTTCCTTCTTTCCACAACTAATCCTGTCACTTTTTGTATCCAGCTAAGAGCAACACAATGAATGTTTTCCAGCAGATACTGTCTTCAAGTGTGCACCTTTCTCCCCACATTAAAACAATTATTGCTTCTTAGGTCCGAGCGAAAACGACCACCATTCTTATACAAACGAGTACTTTTTGTCTTCCTTAGATTCTCTCTGAGTGGAAGCAAAAATTTGAGGAGAGTCAGGCTGAGCTGGATGGATCACAGAAGGAGTCTCGCTCCCTCAGCACTGAGCTCTTCAAAATGAAGAACTCTTATGAGGAAGCTTTGGAACAGCTTGAGGTCATCAAAAGAGAGAATAAAAACCTGCAACGTGTGTATATTACTAAATCAATTCTGCTTTCTTACAGTAAAGGGAAGGTTCATCCTCACATGAATGATAATGAATTTGATTATTATTAATAAGCACTAATACTGCCAGGGATGATTTTGTAAGGATGCATGTTCATACATACACAGTTTGTGTAAAGAGGAGATAAGATTGAACTTGATTGAAGATTGAAGGTGCATTTTTTATACTCTTTATATTTGACCTCATAGGAAGAATAAGATTGGGGTTATTTCCATTTGACTAGCCATTGGAGAAAGACGATACATTTTTATTTTTTTAGACGAAATCACAGATCTGACTGAACAACTTGGAGAGAACGGTAAAGCCATCCATGAGCTGGAGAAGACTAAGAAACAAACTGAGGTTGAGAAGACAGAGATCCAGGCTGCTCTGGAGGAGGCCGAAGTAATTATATGTGATATACTATAATAAATCATATACTTCTTGCAACCAGATTTGGTTTTGGAACATTTTTATTTTCTATCTTAATCTGTACTCCAGGCTTCTCTGGAACATGAGGAATCGAAAATTCTCCGTATCCAGCTGGAGCTCACTCAAGTCAAGGGAGAGGTCGATCGAAGGCTGGCTGAGAAGGACGAGGAGCTAGAGCAGATGAAACGCAACAACCAGCGCATTGTGGAAACCCTGCAATCTGCCTTGGATGCAGAAATACGCAGCAAGAACGATGCCTTGAGAATCCGGAAGAAGATGGAGGCTGATCTCAATGAGATGGAGATCCAGCTGGGCCACGCTAATCGGCAGGCCACTGAGTCCCAGAAGCAGCTGAGGAACATGCAAGCTCACCTCAAAGTGAAATACCGTTCATTTGGCAGCCTTAAAACTGGAACATTTTTGGAAGAACTCTCGAAACCAATTTTGGGTAAATCATAAAACTGTTGCCATCATTTCTCTCTGCAGGAACAAACCCTTCACCTGGATGAGGCTCTGCGCAGCCAGGAGGACCTGAAGGAGCAGGTGGCCATGGTGGAGCGCAGGAGCAGCCTGTTGCAGGCAGAGGTGGAGGAGCTCAGGGCTGCTTTGGAACAGTCAGAAAGAACCCGCAAACTAGCAGAACAGGAACTCATTGATGCCAGCGAGAGAGTCGGGCTGCTGCACTCTCAGGTGAGCCAGGTTTCTCGATTCATTACTGGCGGAGCATTTAGCAGCTAAACAGTCAAATACCTTTCTCAAGAAACTGGTGGAGACCAAAAGAAGAGCTGACAGAGCAGTGGACATGAATTTGAACTGGGAATTTATCAGGTCACCAGAAACACTCAACTCCAAATGAATAGTAATGTTCCTCTGTGTCTGCTGAATCAGCAAACAGGCAAAAGTTCAGAAAGATCTAGCCTTAACAAGGCTGTATGTCATATATGTATTATCTTTCCGTTGTTGTGGCCAAACAGAAGTCACAACAGAGCAGCATTGATATTGCACTGTTTTGATTAGGTATTCCTCCTTTCATTGTACAAAGATTTAAATTATTTTGTCTCAATTACAGACCAAGGCAGTGACACTGGGACATGATGTGTATCTGTAGCAGTTCTGTTTATGTACAGGGAGATACAGCAGATATAGCCGATTTTGTTACAGTTGTGAGTGGTCATAGATTGAGTTTGTGAAATTTTACTTCTGCCTGCCCCAGTATTGTCCTTTTTCCATTTTATTGTTTTTTTAACTGTCGTTTGGCTACAGAACACCAGTCTTCTCAACTCCAAGAGGAAGCTGGATGCAGATATCAGCCAGCTGCAGGGTGAGATGGAGGATGCAGTCCAAGAGGCCCGAAATGCAGAGGAAAAAGCCAAGAAAGCCATCACTGATGTAAATATCAAACATCTGACCTTATATCCTGCAATTAGATTTTTTATAGTGTGATTGGAAACGTCAAGAAATTATACTCATCGAGCAGCCTGGTGGCTCTTTCTTATTTAGGCTCTAGGGGTGTCAGGTACAGCTTGATTATGATCATGAATTTTCTACCTGAATTGACAAATTATAAGTTAGACATCAGCTTCACTTGCCGTGTTAATGCAGGCAGCCATGATGGCGGAGGAGCTGAAGAAAGAGCAGGACACCAGCAGCCACCTGGAGAGGATGAAGAAGAACCTGGAGGCATCTGTGAAGGATCTGCAGCACCGTCTGGATGAAGCTGAGAACTTGGCTTTGAAGGGGGGCAAGAAGCAGCTCCAGAAACTGGAAGCTCGGGTATCACAGTCATTCATGTAAGATTTGTGCAGAAATATTGAAATTATAACTACAGTTGATGTTGGGTTTGTGGGGTGTTGACATTCTATTGCAGGTGCGTGAACTGGAGGTTGAAGTGGAGAGTGAGCAGAAAAAAGCCTCTGACGCAATCAAAGGAATCCGTAAATACGAGAGGAGAGTCAAGGAGCTCACTTACCAGACTGAAGAGGACAAGAAGACTGTCTTGAGATTGCAGGACCTGGTAGACAAGCTGCAACTCAAAGTCAAGGCGTATAAACGACAGAACGAGGAAGCTGTAAGAGCTTCTCATGAAATGAGAAAATTGTTATTTTTTATCATGATTATCATGATTTATCAAAAGCTTATTATTTTCTATTTCTGCAGGAGGAGCAGGCCAATGTTCATCTTTCTAAGCTAAGGAAGGTGCAGCATGAGCTGGAGGAGGCGCAGGAGCGGGCAGACAT
This sequence comes from Istiophorus platypterus, assembly GCA_016859345.1. Classification (NCBI taxonomy): domain Eukaryota; kingdom Metazoa; phylum Chordata; class Actinopteri; order Istiophoriformes; family Istiophoridae; genus Istiophorus; species Istiophorus platypterus. Next base: position 3,796,792 of record CM029119.1, read on the forward strand.
TGCTGAGTCCCAGGTCAACAAGATGAGAACCAAAAGCAGAGACTTTGGAAAGGTAACATCAAATTCATTTATAGTTTTTTTTTAATTATTATTATTTGCTTACTTTGGATCTTTGTTGGCCTCATGCAATGAATCTTCACTGTATCAAGAAATCATCAAATGGCTCTTCACTACTATTATATGACTATTTGCCCTTTTAGTCATTGCAGAAAAAAATAAAATGATTGCTGTTGCTATAACTTTCCATAGCAAAACCAAAGTATCAGATAAACCTTGTAGTTCAAGCTCAAACAAGCTTTCTTGAATGTATTTCACTGTCTTACCAGTACCTGGATCAATACATGGCCCGTTGCTTTTTTTAACACAGGCCCGTTCGGGGTCTGAGCCTGGTAAGGGCTCTTAGCATCAGCGCCAAATGCAGTTTTTTTCTTTTATATTTAAAGTTTACTTAATGATCAGCTCTGTACACGGGAATCCACAGATATACATATCGACTGTGTGGGTTAGCTTCTTGTGTACTTGTCCACAGCACAAATTAAAGTGGCAGGTTGTAAATGCAGCCCTCACATGGACAGGGACACATCAGTGGTCGCAGACAGCGCACACAGGGCTGCTGAGGAAATCCTTTGAGAATGAAACCATGCTGAGTCATAAGACACTGAAATAATGGTATCTAAATTAAAAATTTGTATCCAGGGAAAATATCAAAGTTAGAAATCTAAAGGGTTAAACTGATATTGCTTACCATATGTAGATGACCATTACATTTATGTTATCTAAGAAAAAAGGTTGTTTTTAATAGTTAGATATTTCTTTTCCTTTTCTCCCCTTCTTCTCTTTGCTTTACATACCTAACCTTTCTTTTTCTGTCCTGTCTCAGGCTGCTGAATCTGAGTAGACCTGGCAGTGATGGCACATCCTCCATACAAGTTCTTAGTCCAAGTAGAAACTCACCTCAATCCATTAATCCAGTACAAACCTTATTGTTTGCAGTGAAACTGTAGCAGAATAAAGTGGTGTGAAGCAGAGGCTTTGTCTGTTTTTTTCGGCACATCTAATGAACACCACTGAAATCTTAGTCATATTCTCCATGAGCCCACATAATAATCTGTCCATATCTGTCTCCACAGCCTTCTTTGTGAATATCAACACAAATGAATGGAAATTTAGCATCTGTCATAGTTCTTACCATTTCAGCAGATCAGTCTAAGATTTGTAGTGCTAATTAGTTTTGTAGAAGGATTGTTTGCTTTATTAAAGTGTGTGCATTTTGCATCTAATTTGAGCAACTGTTTGTAGAGATCAGGGCAGATCCCAGTAGAATGCAGGCTGACCTATGTCCTGAGTTAAAATAGCCATCGCCTTCACTGTCATAGATACAATACCTAATGCTAGCATGAGAGCAGTGGATTAACCAGGATTAAACCAGTCTAATCAAAGGACCATATGGACCAATCAGGAAGCCGCCAGGAGATTAATTTAGGATGAAGCATGTATTTAGCCGTGTCACTCCATCCATGAACCTGTTTGTTTAGTACATCAGATGGAGGGATTCTGTGCTGCTCTGTTTTGTTTCTCAGTCAGTGTCCTAAAGTCCTCATCATTACAGGAATTTCTTTTGTCTGTGAGTCAGATTAGAAGTTAAAGTCTGACATGGAAGTAAATTCTCATCAGCAATTCTTCCATACTCATAGCTACAGAGTTCTAATTGGATTTCTGTCAAAATCACCAGGTTTCTGGCTCAAGAGAAGGAAAATTCAAACATAAAAAGCAAATTTAAGACATTTTCCACTGGTAAAAACTGTGAGATGCCAATGAAAACTCTGGAAAATGCTAGTAAGGTGACCCTGAGTTAAAAATCATTCTCTACAAAAACATTGCTCTCGAGGTCCACTGAGTCTTTTGTTATGGAGATTTCAACTGTGTCTCACAGTCTTTAAAGACAGATGAAGTTTGCTCTGTTGAAATGGAACTGAAAATGTCAAGGGCCTGGAAAATAAGTATGTGGACTTTGACTTTTTTGTCAACTGCCTTTTTTAAGGTTGTGAATGAACTGTCAATGTTACATTTTTATTTTTTTTAATTAGAGCAATCGAATGAGGATTGCAGGTTCACAATAATGTATTCAAGTGGCACCTGCCTAGTTTGACAAGATAGAGCACACAGCTGCGAAGGCCAAGTTCAGTGAGGCCTCTGTATGATACACTATTATGCATCAGGGATGATCTACATGAGTTACACAGTAGTTGACCCCACCTATAAAGATTCTTATATGTGAAATGAAAATGATGTGATCTGGTTGATTTATTGACGTATGTTTTTCAGATCTAACTGGTTCTTAATAGTAGGACTATAAAACCACTGTTCAATTCAATTCAACCAAGATATTAGTCACAGTGCCTTTGTCCCCCAATATTCTGGTACTATGTGTAATACTATGATTCTGTAGCTAGAGGGCTCCCTTGTGTAACAGATGAAACATGGAGGGAGAAAGGGAGAAAGACCCATAATAGGATTAAGCCTTTGCATGGATGCAACATATCAATGGGAAAACAAAGGCGTAACTCATTTCGACAAAGTATCTTTATTGTCCTACCAGTTAGAAAATCATACTCACTATTTTGACAATCCAGACTCACCCCGTTCTGTGCTGGTGACAACCCAGCTCAGTTGGAGCAGTTTGGGTTGAGATCGTTTCGTGGTATTTCCTCAGCAGACAGACATTGACAGGGACGGATATAAGACTAGGGAGCCCCAGGTTGAAAATGACAGTGGGCCCCTTTTAATTCTCCAGGTCCTCCACTCTCTGTGCAATGTGTGTGTATTACATATTAATTAGTAATTTGATTGTAATATCTTGATCAAATCAACATTTCTTGCCCCCCCCCAAAAGTGTAAGCTTTAATTTTATAGAGCTGATATATTCAGCAAAAGGTTGCTTATTTATACATCCAGCAAATATGGAGCAACATTAGTATTCATTTGAAGTAGATTTTTCTGTCCACCTGATGAACATTAGTCTAATATTCACTGTCCTTTTTAATTCTGTTTTGGTTTCCACCAGTTCCTGAGAAAAATATGTGGGTCTTACAATGCTAAATGCAATATCATGTTCACCAGCTTAAAACAGCTGCTTGGGGCTGTAAACAAGTTTGATGAGAGTGATAAGAACCAAAACAATTCCACAAATCTACAATTCATTTGGCAGATGCTTTTATCCAAAGCGACAAACATCTGAGAGCCCAAACAACACAAGTAAGGATCCTGTCAGGAGGGAACGAAAAAGTAAGTGCCCTGATGCAAAGTTCTAGTTCTGATAAGATGTACTCGCCTACAGGCAGTGTGACAGGCAATGCTTAAATTTGTTTTCCAGTCTATTAAGTACAGAGGTGTTCAGTAAAGAGCTGGGGCTTTATTCTTTTCTTGAGGTTTCAGGTTGAGTTTGGTGATAGCTTGGGGCAAAGCTGCATAGCAACCCTATGTGTTTCTATCTTGTCTCCATCAAGCTCTTCTACCACTGGAGTCTATCGCAGCCAAGAACCGTATGGTAAAAAGTTGTGAAATTTTGCAAACTGATTGTGGACAGTACCCTGATTGTTTATTAGTTAGTAAGAAATACAGGTTCCTCCTCTGCAGGGACATGAATTTCAGAGAAAATTTCAAGGAAATCAGACCAGTAGTTGTTGAAATACTTTGACCGAGGGGACAGCCTAATAGAAAAAGTGCAGTCTTTTAAGGTATCTCATCCTTTCAAAACAAACAAACAAACTCAACTGAAAGCAACCATTTTAAGAAATAAAGAAAAACCTAGTTGTGATAAATTGCAGTAAATATTTCAAAAAAATCAGACCAGAAATGATCAGGGAACAATGTTAGTGTCTATCTATTTATCTTTTTTTTTTTAATATTATTAAAATTGTGTATTTTTCGGTTTCGGATTGTTGGTCAGACAAAACAAACAATTTTAAAATGTCACCTTGAACTTCAGGAAATTAGCATGGCCATTTTAAGTATTGTTGACCAAACAATTAATCAGTTATTTTTTCAACAATCAGGTTCTGTTTAAACTTTTAACCTGTTTTTCAGCATTTGAGATATAACTGAATTAATCAAACAATCATGGACTGATCTCTAAAGCACACACAGGAAGGAATTCAAGTGAATTTGTTGTTCACTGTCATAAAATCAAAAAATTCAAAGTTGCATTGAAATTATTTACCGGAAACAACAAAGAATATGATGTCTGTTAAGATTTGATGATTGTAGTTGTAAGTTGTAATGTTTTGAATGTGTATAAATGTGTAATTAAACATTTTTTTTAATATATATATCGTCTTCTAAACAAGGTCCTTGTTGTCCTTCCAGAGAATTTCCTGACTCTCTTCAGTGGGCTTTTTCTAACTCTGGCTGGTGGACCTTCATCAGGTGACCCACCATTGGCCTGGACTGGCTGCACCATGGCTGATAAATGGATCTTCAACAGCTGAGCCAGTAGAGTCTATTGCTGCAGCAACTTCTGCTTCATCAGTTGAGCGAGGCATCTCTTTATCTCCATCACAGGAGCGAGGAGCAGCTGAGCCTTCATCCTGCTCTTCACCTTTGGGCTCTTCCTCATACTAACCATGATGAGATTGCTCCACTTCCAAGTTGTCCACTAGTAAGATCCTGATTTTCTTTAAAGAATCCTGGCCACTGAATAAAACATGATGATAAATGAATGGATCACTCTGTCAGTAAATAAATATGTCCATCAGTCCAATCATGTCTTTATTCAATCCTACTAAAACACAGTCACTTACTATGAGCTGGTCTCTATTTCATCCTCCACATGGGCCATTGTGGCAAAGGGGCTGGGTGAGAGCCTTGTCTGCAGTGAGCCCCTTCTGTGGGTCGGTCTGTTGAAGGCACTTCAGGAGGCTGACGAATGCTCTTTGATCCTCCAGCTCAGTGGATTTCAGCACCTCTGGGTCATGCTGGATTTAAAACAAAGTAGGTGACAGTTCAGTTTGACTGCTTCCTGTTGCTCAGTGAAAGAGCAAATTGGTATTAATTCATTCTTTAGTCATGAAATAGACCACTTACTCTTATCAAGTCATCCAGACTTTTAAAAGCCCTCCTTCATGTTCTAGGCTAAATTCCGGTGCCCAGCTGGTATTCCCTTGAGGTCTACAGGAACAAAATAAGCCGGTCAGATATTTCTCCCTTAAAACAGTTGTTGTTTAACTGTGAGATGAAAAAAATGCGAACAACTGAGTTAGGTTAAAATAACTTCATCCACCACTTTGGGCTGTCCCAGTGCTGGTTTGCCTTAAAAGATTTGTGGGTGTAGTACCCAGCACTGAGGAGGCGGTCAGCTGGCTGGCCCAGAACGTCTACGATGCCTTTCGTCTGAGGAGGCAATATCAAGATCCCATCAGCTGACATCCCAAATCAAAGTCCTTTGCTGGATTTGGGTATGAATGTGGGACAGAATGTAACAATTTTTGCATATAAATCTAGACATATTTGGTTACTTACTGACTAGTACTCGCAGTCTCCAAAGGCTGAACTGTCATCCCATAGCTCTTTTCTAAAGTGGTGAATGAGACATCAAAATCTATTAGTTTAACCCTGAAGGGCTCACTCCAGTGGTTTGCCAGCATGACATGGTCTGGCTTCAGGTCTGCATGAATGAAACCAACGCCCTTCAGGGTATTAAAAGCCACCAGCAACTACAGAGACAAGGGTGCAGGCTTGAACAGATCAAGAAGAAATACAGTTGTGTTACTTCAGTATGTAACTTCTTTCTCAGCTCGCTGAGTATATTGCCGTTATTTGCTGATAATAGTCTTCCCTGATGTGTTATTGGTCGTATCTCATTGAGAGAGAGTGTCTTCCAGTTTTCTTACTTGAGCAGCTGAAAAAGACTCCTGTCCAGCATTTCAAAAACCAGAAAAATGTGTCCTTTGTGGTTAAACTGCTCAAAGAACTGAACCATATTCAACTTGACTAGGTCAAGAACGGTCACTGCTTCAAGCATTTTTATCTGTGGAGAAAATAAGATAAATTACATAGGTACTTGTTAAGCAAGAAAATGTGAAAAACTTAAATATCCCAAATAGGTAAATTACCTCTCTCAGCAGTCTGCTCAGTTTGTAGGATCTTTAGGATCTTTAGGGCCACAATCTGTGATGTGAGTAAGTTCACACCTTTGGCATCTTTGCCAAGCAAACCTTCTCCCATGAAATCCTCAATGAGGTAGAAGCCTGTGCTGCTGCAAAGTATGTCTCTTCTCTGCACCTCAGAGCTTTGTGACATCTTCTTTACATCTGTGACTCTGGACAGAGAAGCATGAGAATGTGTAATTTCATTAACTAAGTGAGCTATTTTGTGTGAAGTTCTGCACAGCACAGTTTCTTAGACATTAAAAACTAACTTTGCAATATGATAAGAGAACATTGATGTTTAAGATCAAAACTGATTGAAAATATAAAATATTTCATCAGTATGGAGAGCTCAATAAGGATAATGTATACTCATTGTCAAGTAGTCAGCCATCACACCAAGAACAGGTTAATCTAGCCCCCCCCCCCCCCCAGTTTGCATTTATTTCAATTAGAAACAAAAATAATTATTCAATTATAAATGCACTTTTAGATGATTAGTATGCTTTATTTATAGTCCTTCTTGGTTCCTGTTCGGGGTGGGTGGATATGTGTATCTATGTGCAGCCCCTAGAATCATGTGGTAAAAGTTGTGAAATTTCGCACATGATTTGGGAAAGTCCCCTGATTTTTTACAGCAAGTTTCTGCACCTTGAGCACCCTAGCGCCAACAATGGGACAAAGGTGAAGGTGTGTTTATGCTCGTCACTTTTGAACAGCACATCTGACTTTTGAGAATCAGGTACCTCGGTGTTTTAATTTATCGGGACAGATGGGACTTAAATGCAGAAGCTTAGAGACGGAGATGAGAGGGCATAACAATGATTTTAAAAATCTGGTTTTCAGGTAGTTATCAGGATTTAGAGGCAGTTAGATTTAGCAGAGTCTCCCAGTTTAGCTGACGGAACGCAGGCAGGGCTTCTCTTCAGTCCACCAACGGCGAAGATAATAAAGGTATCCAGGGAAGAGAATCCAACAGTCGACTTGGATAGTAACACTGTTTTAGAATTAGGCTGGTGGCAAATGGAAATAAAGGCTAGCAAACATCTAATCAAGGCAAAAGTCTTCAACGTCATTGCTCAAGCACATTACCACGTGAAGCAGTGGACAGTTCAAGGAACACTGATAAGCTGGCTGGGTCTTTTATGCTGTAGGCAGGTGAGGTCTAATTAGAGTGGTTGATGAGAAGATAGATGGCAGCTTTGCAGGTGAGGCGGAGACAACATAGGTAGAGGGCCGACCAGCCCCGCCCTGAAGGAGACACAGACTCGCAGACAGGGACAGACAGACGTGACACATGAGGATGTGAGGAGGGAGACTGCAGAGTCCTAACAGTTGGATTCCATGGACCAAGCAAAGTTCAACGCACCCTATAACCTTCATTCCCACCATATTGTAAGAGGCCGCAAATTATAACCAATCTTCACCGAAATTGACAAAGATGATCTTCAAACTTGATTTTTGAAACTGCTCGCCCGTCACAGCCAATCCAAATTGGTGTTGAAGCCGCCAAACAAGACACAAGGTAATAGCTGAGCTATTCTTTGATGAACCAAAACCAATCTTGGCACATTGACTTGGGATCTCATTTTTAGGGAAACATAAAATGTTGCATCATTTTACTACTAGAGGGCCCTGAAATAAACAACAAATGTGTTTTCGCTAGTGACCGTTGATGTGCCTCAATATTGTTATGTCAGGTAATATTGTGGTAAGACCCAAGGTTGAGACATGGCAACTTGTCATGTCAACCTGATTGGTGCAGCCGCCGTATTGGATTTTATTGAGAGGTTTGAAAATTTTTCACAGGCCACAAATTATGTCGACTCTTTGCCCTAAGTGGCCCAGAGGATCTTCAGACCGAGCCCCACAGAGCTATCTACATGGCCTCCCGGTTTACAGAAGCGTCCAGCCGTCACGGCCAGCGAAACTGATGGCGAAGCAGCCAAACAGGAAATGAGGTCATATCTCAGCCGACCTTTGCTCAACTTCCATGGAACTTGCTGAGACTGCTTACAGCAATACTCTTTACAAATAACAATAGGTTTCCATGGCAACTGTGCCCTGCTGGACTGCTTGGCCCCCACATTGCTCCTTGCAGCTATATTTCTCTGTGAATCTGTCACCAAAGGAGACAGCTTTCACATTAACTGTAGTCATCCATATTCATCCATACTGATTAATGCAGCTTTGAATATTGAATATATTATGACTTAATACGATTTGTGTAACTAAATAAAATCCCCTATGTAAACAATAAATAAATATGAAAAAAATATAGAAAGTCTTTAAATTTATTATAATTCATTGAATATTTATGTTCTATCTTATTGAGGTACCACTGTAGAGAGAACAGCTGGTGCGATTCATTCTGTAGTCGACACACGCCTCATCTTTTTCTCCTCCCTTCTCATATTTGTTATCCTTTTCACCTGTAGGTTAAAAAAACACATGATTTCAAAGTATTACAGTGGTTCTCGAATGAAATGCAGTTTCAAAAGTTTTCTCAAATTTGAACAGTACCCACAGCCTACCAGTCTTCTTTGTAGCCACCACACAGCACATCTCTGGAGTCTGAAAAAATCATTAATGAGTCTCAATTGAACAGCATTAGTAAAAGATCTTCTGGCTTTGAGACAGATATATTTTTCTCTTTCATATTTTTTGATTACTAATTGTTTCAATACTCCCATTAAAACCACTAGAATTACCATGAGGTCTTTCTCAGTAAAAAACTCATGTTGAGCCCATCTGTATGTAGAGTTCTGTACTCTGGCATCCATGTCCTGGACTGCACAGATGACTCCCTCTCTAGCAGTGATGAAGCTTTCATCGAAGTTCATGAGGTGGAAGGTTTTGGAGCGGTCAACAAATCTTTTGTAAATGGCTTTGACCATGTCCTGGGCCAGTGACGTGCAGATACACATGAGACGAGCTTTAGTGGCAGATGTGTTGAGACAGAAACTAGTAGCCACTGTGTCAGCCAGCAGTTTGCCAGTCTCAAAGCTGGCAGCTTTAGTCCTGTTTCTGAGAGCAGAGGTTAAATCACTGCTCTTGACAGAACCTTGATTTTGTGATGGCTTGACTTCAACAAGTGGCTCTGGTTCATCCAGGAGAAACTTTAGAGCTATGTCCACTATCTGTCTTACTAAAGGAATGGTGGTGCGTTGCAGCTTGGTGAGCAGGGCTAGTTCGGACCGCTTGCTCATGTGAGAGCCAGTAAAGAGGCTGAGCAGCTTGTCGGACAGGTTGTAGAGGAAGATCCGTGTTCCCTGCTCTGCTTTAGGGCGTATCACTGAGAGAAACATTTGAAGGCCCTCCACTGTTACCTTCAAAGGGCGGGAAGAGAAAGAAAGAAAAGAGTGAGGGACTAGAATTTTAAAAAAGTAACTCTGAAAATCCTGGGTTTCATCTTTACCTTTCTGCTGAACTGTAGTGAAAGGCGTTTCTCTTTTACAATGTCCTCTCGCAGTTCTTCCTCCATCTGATTTAGACAGAGGCACCTTGCTGACATCCAGGCCTGTGAAAATCACTCAGTTCTTAGTGTTAAGTGGTAATGGTAATACTTTATTTTAAAGGCCTGTTATTCGCTATACTTTGAGAGGACGTTGCCTATATGGAATTCATTTTTAAGTAAGGGGAAAATGGCACCTTTCTAATAAGTCATCTTTTAAAAAGTTTTTTTTTTTGAATCAGAACTTTATTTGTGATTACTTTAGGGCACACAAATCTTCAGGTTAAAATTTCTCTCGGTATATATTCTATTTTTATATTTAGCTATTAGCTATTATACCTATCTTTATAAATCAGGTGTATTCCATTAATAAACACTACCTCATTGAAATTTTTACAGTAATAAAAACATGGATCTGGTTGTGTAACATCATGGGTTGCTCAGGTATAGGCACAAAAAAATATTCGGTGAGGGTTAGGAAAAGCCAGTGGTTTGGGATATAGTAACAATACTGTGACCACAGCCGTCACTTATGCTGGATGTGGTCAAAGTGGAGAAGGGGTTTGAAATTTTAATCTAAAGAAGGTAGTGAAACTCTGCCTTTCGGCCTGGTGTTACGTTTCTATTTAAAATGATCACCTGGCCATTAATCAGGCTCTAGCTAGAGAGATGTTCAACAGTCTGGCAACCCAAGAGTTCTTTATAGTTGATCTAGAAGTCACCTTTAAAGAATACTTCTAGTCTAGTGCTTCTCTCATTAACAAAGCTTTGTCATGCATTAGCTGAGACAAGGAACACGACGATTTCTTGGTGGAGCAAGGTGGAGCAGAGCAGAGTGGTCTCCTTTCTAGTCTCATGCTAACGTGAGTTGGATTGCCAGATCTTTCATACTGCAGATTTAACTGCTTAAACCCTAGTCATTATTCATTAAAATATTTATTCATTAGTTTTTTTCCATTAATTATTTTGTTTGGACATCCTCTGACTAAAAGACTCTAGGTTATGCAGTAATTGGAATCTGTTAGCCGGAAGCAAACCAATTGAACCTTGTCCCTATTTTCCACTAAGCAGTACCAAATCACAGGGTGTTAATATGATGTTAGATATCAGTTCACTTTAAGAATATTTATTATAGGAACCTGTAACTTTGCTAATACATGCCTACATGTTCTCCCATGACCAGTAGCTTATTGTGGCTAATGTTAACCTGATAGATACTGCTGTATAACTGACATTACTGAGTTAGTTTGCTGACATTATGACTATTCTCTGATTATGATCTATCATTTACAAGCAAAAGTTACATAGGTTCACATTGAATGTATATTTAGATGCAGTTTCTCTGCAGTTAGTGTTGTATTTATTTACCAATTCAGCAACAAAGAGTTTTCTTGCTTCTGCTTTCTTTGCTATTTCCTGGAACCTTTGAATTTAAAAAAAAACATTTTGTTATCCACTGGTTCTGATTTGGCATTTACAATTAGCTTTAACATATTATGTTACCGTGAACTCACTCTTCTAAGAAGCTTCTCCCGGCCAGAAGCCATTCCTTCATGTTTTTTGTAGATAAATGAATGGGAACTTGATGCTGCTCCTTCATGAGCATAAACTGCCTCATGAGCATCTTCTGCGAGACAGAATGAATCAGCAGACTCAGAGATGTCGTGAGGTATGTATTTGTACTCCATTGTGTTTGAGTGTTACGGTGGTAAGCCTGACCTCTGCCTGATAGCGTTGTTGCTCTCTTTCTGAGAAAGAGGGTGGTCTCATGTGTTGAACTTGCTTGAAAATAAAGTCAGTGTCCATGTTGAACGGTGGTCAAACTCCTTACACGAAACAAGAAATATTCATTTGATATTCAATTAAAAGAACAAATGTCATCCATAACAAAAATGATACGCAGTTAACAGTATGTTATTGTTCCAAAGAGTTACGGAGAACAAGAACAGTCTAGGCTTGGGGCAGATGTCACCATTAACAATGATTTGATGAAAATGCATCATTTGAACAAACCACTCAGTATTCAGACCCAGTCTGAAGTAGGGCTGATAATATTACAGCCCAAGTATTTTTTAGATAATGATATAAACAGCCTGTTTTATCAGATATTGGTGTGGAGCACTACAAATCACATACATTTGTCATCTAGCTCATGGGAATAAGTCACCAGCATGCCAAACTGTCATTAACATGACCCCATATTTTAGGAATTAAATTTGTTACATTTGTTAAATGAAAATTTTCTAATGTAAAAAAGGTAAAAAACAAAAAAACACAACACAAAACAAAGAGAGAGAGTGGATAAAGACTTTACATACCTGATACAAAGAGAAAGTTGTCACAGCTGAGTGAAGGAAGACGTGATTTCAGGTGGTGAAAGTGGATTTAAGAGAGAGAAGACAGAGAATCTGATGCAGTCCCTCAGGTCGATGGTGTGTGTGTGTGAAGAACATTCATCATCTGCATCATTCTGATGCCTCTTGACAACAAAGTGACTGTGGGGTTCATATTCAAAACAAAACAAAATAATTATTGTTCTTCATCATGGATTACCTTGTATCTTTCTCTTTAACAGGAACACAACTAAAGGGAATTTGAGATTTTGGAGAATCTACACATTTTGTACTATAGATGAAGAGCTCACTGATTGTAGATTTTACATGTTCACTCCATATTTGTAGATTTGGTTAAAACTATTTTAAAATATGTTTATATCTGAAGAATTCTTCCCTACTTGATTTAATGTAATGAGCTAGAACAGTCCTTTTGACTTTTAAACATAAAGTGAAATCGAGGTTAAATATATTAAGTGACTGGTGTGATGTGTATGGATCATTAGACAGTGGAAAGATGCAATTGAGTTAAACCACCATTTAGAGACTGGTTAGAAATAATAACAACCTCACACAAGCTAATAGTCATCTATTAAAACACATTAAAGAGGAAACTTAGCAAAAGTGGGATAAATTGAATTAAAACAAAATCTTAAAAAAAATCTTTTTTATTTAGCTGGCAATTCATTATCTACCTTGGAAAAAAAACAACAAAAAATTCAAGGTCCTCTTACTAATGTTTGCTAGATCTTTCAGTTGCACTTCATGGCCTTCCAATGAGGAGTCTGTGACAACTGTGCAAACTCCATCAACTGATGAAGATTCTGAAATTTGGTAGAAGGCTCCAGAAAAAGCTTGGACCTTGGACCTTGAGTTAAGTTTTCTTCTTTTCTCATTTTTGAAAATGTGTTGATGATTTGGGATTATCTCTAAAATGCATTATATAAATGATTAAAATTGGTGTTCAAAATGGTGTATGCATATGTATAGATTGAATTTGGTATATATTCTAACAGAAAAGAACTGTTAATGCAATATTCGCAACAAGATGCAGTACATTTGGTGTGTAAAGTGTGTCTTTTAGGGTCGCAGCTAACATTCATTATGATCAATCTCTCACTTATTTCCTGGATTACTAATTTGGTCAATAAAATGTAAAAAACAAAACAAACAAACAAAAAAATATTGAAACCGCACTGCAAACTGAATAAAGCCCAAGATGACATCTTTGAATTGCTTACTTCATCCGACCAACAGTCCAAAACTCAGTTATTCAGCTGAATATCAGAAAAGACAGAAAAGCATCAGATACTCAAAGGGAAGAAGCTGGACCTAATATTTGGCATTTTTGCTTGAAAAATGACTTAAACTATTATTTTCAAATCAAAATAGTGGGTAAAGAATAAGTCAAAGTTCTTTCTATTGACTAATTGATTAATCACCTAAATGTTATAGCTCTGGTGTCTTTATGTGTGTGGCCATCTTGTTATGAGACATATCAGTTTTCCCATCTTGTAGTTTGACAGATGTTGGCTTCAAGCAGAGTCTAACGAAAAGTGCTGTCAAGGTGCATCACGGGACTTGAAGTGTAGCCATCGATGTTCCTCTGTATTGTTGACTTCTTCACGCTATAAGTTTATTATCTTTATTTCTAAGCAGCATGTCTTTTATGGTGCATCCATTTCTTTTTGGGATCCTGTGAAAAGCCAGTCTCCATGTAAAAACCGTATCTGACTTACACACGTACACAAACCCACGTTCACAGTGAGGACGACGGAGACTGTGGCTGATGCTTCAGCTCCACCTCGTGGTATTTCTGGTCTGATCTAAAACATCAACATTTAGTAACTGCTGTTTATTTCAGCAGGTGTCTTTTATTCATTCTAAACAAAAAGGAAAAAGAAAATATAGCGCCAGCATTTCCGAGCCTCATCGCAGCCACAGACACAGGCCTCCTTGTCTTATTTTGAGCTGGAGCTGGTCGTCGTGATAAACGGGCTAATAATACATCGTCATGTGTCATAACACCAAGCATTGGCGTAAAAAGGGGAACTACCACAAGCTTTCGGGTGTTTTTGGAAAAGAGTCATGTTCATGTTCAAGTCCGTGTTGACGGTGACTTAAAGATCCGTGTGTGAAACTGAAGTTCTGAAGTTAAGTAATAAAAGCGTCTCCGACTGACTAAATTCTACTCAGCGCGCTCCGCTGCTTTATTTAATACAGTCACTTCAGCTCCTTATGGTAGTCTAATCATCATCATCTTCATCATCATCATCTTCATCATCATCTTCATCATCATCATCTTCTTCATCATCGTCTTCATCGTCTTCATCAGCGTTAACGTCTTATTAAGCGGGTGTGTGTAAAAGTGAAGAAGAGGAGGGGAGCTGCAGATTTCGACGACCGCCGAGAGACACGACAAGACTTCCGGGCAAATTTTTCAAACTAAAACGTAGTGAAAGCGAATAGACCCAAATAATGAGTGGAATAAATATTCCTCGCTAAAATCAGCAGTAATCACTTCTATACAGGCTGTTGAACGGTAGCTGTCGGTTCTACGGTCACAAGCTAGTGAGGCTAGTTTATTTATATATATGGCATGATTCATACACCCGAGACAGTCTCATGTTTCTTTACATACCCTCCAACTGGAGAGAAATCAACGACAAACTACAGGATTATCCATCGGCATTAAAGTCGGTGGTAGCAGTGATTTGACTTTTAACATTGCCAGTACTAAACTCTCTGTCCCCTCAGCCTCTGTCATTAAAGGCTAATCACCGTGTAGCAACCATGAGCTGGGTTTAGTGTGAAAGTTCATACTTGATCCTCGGAAACAGCTTAGAAATAGTGCATTGCTAAAAAGTATGAATAACTACTACTTATGGTGCAGATTTTACCAACAACTCAAGGTCGACTTGCTAATTTTTCCGGGGCTTTCGGTCGCGTCCGGGCCGTCGTCATGGAGACTGCCCAGAGGGACTCGGCGCTTTAACTTTGAAGGGCCCGCGGGCCGGACTTCCGCCGCTCCGCGCCTCGCTGCGTCCAGCTTCACGCCGATGTAAAGCGGCTTCGGACGGTGCCGGAGGAGCAGAGCGGCCCGGGGCGTCCCGACGGCGGCAGCGGCGGCAGCAGCAGGAGGAGGAGGAGGAGGAGGAGGAGGAGGAGGAGGAGAACCTGTTCACCACCTCCACGCGCCTTTCACTCCGCTCCTCCACGAGCTGCGAGTCGCACGAGCTCCGGAGCCCCTCGCGCACTCTCGCTCGGTTTAAAAGAAAAAAAAAAGTGTTTGGTGCAGTTCTTTCTCTTGTTTTTTATTTTTTGCGTTTTTCCCTCCGAGGAGCCGAGGATCGACCGTCGGTGGACCACGGCGATGTCCGGATCCCACTGCAAAAGTTTGTACCCGTTCAGCGGGGAGCAGCACCAGCAGGGACTGAGCTTCGAGGCCGGGGAGATCATCAAGGTGGTGCAGGCTCTGCCCGGGGGCTGGTGGGAGGGAGAGAAGGATGGAGCCAGAGGCTGGTTCCCCTCCAGCTACGTCCAGGTGCTGGAGGTAAGGCTCCGTGGCTCCGTGGGAAGCTTCTTATTCCCTCTTATCGCTCACTGCGGCTCCGGATGAGTCTTGATTGGATCCTAATTGGATGTTAGGTTTTCTCGGCGGACTTTGACTTTTTCGACGTGTTTATGGGTCCTGGGTTTCCTATTAAATATAATTTTATCAGAGGTGTTTATTTCCGTCCTCTCTTGTATACACACAAAGTTACAAGGGCAGATGTTTCAAACCGCACGCACACACACACACGCGCGCGCGCGCGCGCTGCACGCACACTTGAAGATAAAGACGGCATTGAGTGATGCGCTAGTAAATAGTTTTCCCGTGTTGTGCTTATCAGATTAACTCTGTCCTCCCCGGCAGCCCCTCTCCCTGCCGGGCCCAGCAGCTGCACACTTCCTCATTCCACACACATTCCTCTCGGATCCTCAGGTCTCCTCTCGGTGCGCCTGAACGCACGGGGCATGCGGCTCTGTGGCGCGCCCTCCCTCCCCACCGAGCGCCCGACCTCCAGTCTGCGCTCCTGCTGGAAAAAAAAACAAAAAAGGGGAACACTCCCCACTCCTTTTCAAGTCTTTCTCTTCTTTGACTTCAGCATGTTGAGCTCTAGGATTACAAAACTGGAGAAGACTGAGTTTGTGGTGGAGTAAGTGTCACCGCCCAGTGTTCTGACAGTTTGTTATAGTCTACAGCCTGTATTTAACAGGGGAGGGCACCGAGCCAGCTTTCTCAGCTCTGAATGGGAGAAGATGTATATACTGAATATGACTTATGATCCCGTGACGCCAGCGTAATGCATCCTGGCCCTGGGTTTGTGCTGATTTAGATACGATCACCCGTACCAGGGACGTGAAGACATAAACCTGTAGCGCCAGATGGTTGGAGTACAACAGCCCTTATCTTGTCTCAGACCAGTTCAGGAATGGAGCTGATGGGTGAGGCGGAAGGGTGGTGCAGCGGGCAGACTGTTCTTTGAGAACAGGACCTTTGTATTCATCCAGCGCTCACACTGCTCAAATGTTGATGAGCCGGCTGCCTTGACCTCTGATCTGTCCGAAGCATTGAAAAGAGAAACGAGTTTCCCTACAGGGATCAGTAGACGATCGCTCATTCGTTGATTAGCCTGGTTCTGGTTCTCTGAATCAGAGCCCTTATCTCTGATTTGTACAGCAATTTAAAAGGTGAAGTGAATTGAAGCGGCAGTTCAGGCGGCTTATCGGGCTGTATGACTTGTCAAAAGTAGTGCTGAAACTATAATAATTTTTGATAATTGATTTTCAAACAAAAAATGTAGGAGTCAAATGTGAAAATCTGCTGCTTTCCTCTGTCTTATTAGGCTTGAGTACCATTGGGTTTCGGGCTATTTACAAACTGCAGACTGAAAACAGGTCTGTTTTGTGGCAGTGCATTGCTTCAGGTACCACTGGGACTCAAAATATTCTCCAGGAAGGCCAGTTTGATAAACACCTTTACGATTCTGAAGGCTTATCAGATGCTAAAACCCTTCACAATGGCTTGCAATGTAATGTCACAACTATTCTATCTTTTGTCAGGATGATTGCGAGGTAAACACTAGAAATACAGCGTTCACGTTACAGAGTCATCTACTTGGAACGTGAACTCACGAGTATTTGATCGGCCAGTGCAGAGCCCTGCTGGATGACGATGCGATGCCGCGAAAGCACTGTGGTCTGAAATGGGTCTGAACTCAGCTTTAGTCAGACAGAAAAAGCAATGTGAAGTAGAACTGGACTGATAAATTGACCAGATGCTACAGTACTGGCATGTATGTGGCTGATAAGATAGAAGAAACTGCGGGACATGTGTTTGAGGTTGTTTCAAACAGACCTGCCATCACATTTCCCAACAGAAAGCAATGAAAAGTTTATTTTTGTTTTTATACTTGGGCTCTCTGGTCTTTAAAAGAAGCAAAATGAATGCATATGTTTATGGAAAAAACAAATAATGGCTTAAGTATCATTATCAGATTTTTTAATTCCCTAATATTGATATCGATCAATTTCAGTTGGCCTCAAAATTCTGTTTTTGCCTTGGCTATAATCTCCATGACAACTCAGTAAACTCCATCACAAAACTAAGTCACACTGATCGTCAGCTGGGTCCATGAACTTTAAAAACACACACACACACACACACTGATTTAGAGCGAGATAAGAGCTTAAGCCTTACGACAGGCCAAACCAAGCAACCTGAACACGCTAATCTGATCCTGGGTCTGTTTTTACCACGCCTCGAGTCTCTGTGGTCTGCGGCTCGTGCTTAATGCTTGTGGTGCTTCCTGCGGCTTCAGATGCTGATTTTCATCAGCCACCTCTTTTTTGCCACCCGCTGCTCTTCTATAGGACTAACTAAAAATAATGAGTAGAGATGGGGAAATGCCACAGTGGTGAGATGGGGAAAGGATGCACTCACTCACCGATTGGCTGTGTTGGGTCAGGGTTGAACTTTACCTGTTCCACCAGGCAAACAGCACGAGCAGCAGCTGCATATCTACTGATCGTGTATGTTAATAGGGACTATTTTCACCTCATACACATCTAAACTGGTCTGAGGAAGTTCCGATTTAATTTTAGTCCTGTGTTGATTGTCATTTTAATCTACCTGCTTCCCCCTATTTTCAGTGTTTTTTTCCGATAACATCTACTATCTGGTACCAGTCAATCTATTTTCATTCTTTTTACATGAGCACATAACATAAATAAACATTTTGTGATAAAGATGTTTATGGAGATAAAAGGGAATTTAGAGCACGACATTACATTGAATTTATAATGTGAACATTTAAAGTGAAGGTTTCTACAGCCTCTTACAGTCTTAATAAAAAAGTGAAAGCTCTGGAAAAAGCTAGCAAGAGGGCATTGAGGTAAGATATTTTTTTCTAACTACTTTATTGATCTTAAATAAGAAAAACTGAATGTAAAGCAGACAGAATCCAGCTTTTTACACCTTTTCCACACCTTCTTTAAATACAGACATTCATATTGATGTCAATAAACCCTTTCTTGGTTAATGTTTTCCTGTTGACCTTCAGTATCAGTACTAGAGTAGTTAGTCTTAAGTGGAAAAAAAAAATCACCTCTTACATCCCGTACCCTCGGCCGAATTACACATAGTGAAACTGGAGGTTTCTAACAGTTCTCTTTGAGTGTGACCTCAGTAGGTTGATCAGATGTGTTGCGGAGGCTTCAAGATGGCACAGTGAAACGACTGATGGTGAAACAAAAAAACCACTTCTCTATTTCCTAATTCCTGTATCTAATTCCAAACTCAAAGGGGCTTTGTAAAGAAGTCACCGTCACTCTTTCAAGCTGTTGCACAGTAACTCAGTTGCCTCACTTCGCATGATCATAAATGATCATGAAATCAGGCCGATGTGCGTTAATCACCTAGACAAGGATTTGTATAGCTAGCGAGCTGACAATGGAGCTCTCGTCTGGCTCTGTTGTCATCTTCAGTATTGTGGCTTTGTTCTACAAACAGCTCCATTCTTCCAGGGACAATGAATCATTCAGAACCTGTTCCTGCCTGGTGCATCACACTCCAGTCACTTTTTTTCTCGCAGACCAACACTTGACACTGCTTTAAAGTTAGACTGTGACTTTTGAGGGAATAAATAACCAAATCTTCCACCTGCAAATGAAAAGTTGAATTAATAAGCAATAAAAAAAACCCTTGCTCCATATAGTACATCCAAGGGTTTGGTTGCTGCAGTCTAACATCGTCCAATAGGACCAGTGCTAGTACCTGTAACAAACTTTAGATAGATACCCTTGTCAGATGTCAGATATTGTGACATTACTGAGTCAGTTCTCCAACTTTACAGCTCTTCTGTACTTGTACTTTGGTTACACTATGTTGTCGCATTTACCGTTATCCCATAATTGTAATTTGTGGCCATACAAGTTACATTAACTCATAATGGACTTCTTGGGGTTTGTTTCAACTTGGGTCTTTTGGTACTTATGAACATCATTTCATCAGTTATGGTAATATTGTCCAGGCCAAGCAATTGCAAAAATCTGGAAACACAGCATCATCACAATAACAGTCTTGAGCAACCAAAATGTTGGTTATTTTCTCCCATTGCACAGAAAATGCACTCTGATGGGTCTTAAGAGTTCTGATAATATTTTCCCTGGTCAACAGCCCATGATGTAATATATTGGATTTATCCTTTACAAGAATAGTTCAGCATTTTGAGAAACACACTTAACCTAGCTATAGTTAAAGACTGGAGGTAGCAGAAAACTACTAGCCTTAATCCAGGAATACACTACACTGTGTTTGTCAGAAAGTAGTTACTGTATGTTCCACAAATTCTCTCTGTTAAAGTTATGTTTATCTACCTTTTAGAGAAACAAGACATAAGGTGTTCATTACTGAGCTTTAGCGGTGTTAATGTCTGTATCTTTGAACTTTGGTGAGGCTAACCACCCCCAGCCTCCAGTCTTTATGCTAAGCTAGGCTAAAAAGTTTTGATTCCAGTTCTGCAATTAACAGACAGACATGCAAGATGTATCAATCTTCTCGTCTAGGTCTAGGCAGAAAGGTGAATAAGAAAATCATCTTAAACTACTCTTTTAAGTTTCACAAAAAAAGTAAAAAAAAAAAAAAGCTGATGGTGAGCATATGATTTTTCAGACACATGCATGAGGTAGCCTGGGAAATGCAGCCATCCTCCTTAGTGTCTTTCTTCAAGGTATTGTTTTCAGATAGTGGAGATCAGAGACATAATGAGATCTTAAAAGTTTACAGTGTGAACTGCACCGTATGGACAGTTATCTCATTCACTCTAGTAGAACATTGTGTTTCTACAGTGATTACGATTCCCCAACAGGTCCAGAACATCATGAGTCATAATGACACTGAGTTATATCAGTGTGTGGCCCATTAGAGCTCACTGTTCACCTAATGAGGGGGAAATAAAAAGGAAAGCACCAGGAACAAAAGTGAGTAAAAGTAGCAGCTGAAAACCATCAATGATGAATGGTGATGTCCTGTGATTTTCTGCCTGATGACTCCATGATGTCACCCAGGGCAGTTGAATGGAAGATATTGTCCAAAACAGTCTGGATGCTTAAATGTTTTGATACTTTTCTCAACAAATGAATTGTACTGATTCATTCATTCAATCAACCTGTCAATGTGAAAATAATATCTTAGTTACTAAGGGTTGTTTGGAGCTGTCATCTCTGTTTCCAGACAGATGTTTAAATGTTGTGTGGGTCTTTGTGAGCAGATCTGACTCAGTGTTATTGCTCTGTTACTCCTTCATTCCATAAAGTAATGCCTTATTACTGTGTGCCATCTTTTTGCCTTATGGGATTCAGAAACCCTCCAGTTATCATCTACGTCACAGAGGGTATTTTTTCCAGCTTATAAACTTGTTTTTCTGACAGAAGGAAATCTCCAAAATAAATGGATTTTTATGAAATTTTGGGTTTGGACCAAGGAACAATCATTTTTACTATTTCCACTATTCTGTTTGTGGTAACAGCTATGAAAGAAATTGAAACTTGATACCAAACCTTGAAGGATGGTTTGCCAGGTCAATAAACAAATGAAGATTTATGTGATAGGGCTGATGCTTGGGAGCAGCAGCGAAGATGGAGTCAGACAGAGTTTTGTGCACCCTGACTGACATCTGGTTGCTACTTTTCACTGGGGCAACAGTGGCAGGCTGATAAGAAAACCAGTAATGTTGGGAATAATACAAATAAACCATGTTATACTAATTCAAAACCCTGGAATACTAAGTCAAAGCACATTGATTTACTAGGTCAAAAGTTTGACATGCTAATTCAGAATTATTTGAGACAAGTGATAGATCTTAATAAGTACAGAAATACACAAGTCTAAATTATGAGATCACAAGTCCAAGTGAAAAAATATTAAGTACAAAGTTATGAGAAGTTGTGAGAGTCAAATGTCACCTGCATCAACTGAAGGTGGGATTGAAAGTAAGAATTTCCTGTTACAAGGAATCTGTCAAAGCACCCTGGCCATACAGATGGATCTTAGTAAAACCAGGGGTTCAGGACTTCCATATAACATTCTCATAACAAATAAGGACCCCCCTAGAAGAGCTGAAATATCAACACAGGCAGTTAAAGTATACCAGAGGCCCTGTAGCTGGGCTGGGGGGGGGTCTGGAGGAAGATTCCTTCCTCCATATGGATGAAATATGTCAATGTAAGCTGCCATGTACTGTAAAGTCAAGTGGGGCTTTATTCTTCCACTTGAAAATGCCAGTAATTTCAAGTGGTTTTGAAGATGAAGTAATGTTGATTTTCCCAAAGTTTAATACTGGGTTGACATAATTATTGTAGAATCATGTATTGTTTCTCCTCTATTTGAAAATACAGTGAGTATTATGTGTCTGTGTGGCAGGGGGACCTATTGTAAAAAAAAAAAAAGAAAAATGCAATCTACTGTAAATTATGGAAAACCACTTTGTATCCATATTGCTTCACCTGGTAGATCTTCAGCTATGTTTATTACAGAACTGCAGAGCCGAGAGTGAGTGGGCAGGGGTTGGGGGTGGGAGGTCTCCTAGCAGAGGTCTGGATGGTGATTCAGCTTGGCATAATCCCTGTAGTGGAATGCAGGGGTCAGACCGCTGCTGTAGAGCCTCCAGCACATAGCCAGGTGCTTCCCCTGCACACTGGAAAACCAGCACCACCCCTCATGTGCTGACGTCATACTAAAACACAGTAATTTCTTGTCATAGAACATATTCATCGTGGAGCTGTGAAATATTATCTCTGAAAGCACCTTGTTAAACAGAATCTTTTGTTTGTTTTGACAATGAAGATTAGATTTGAGCTTTTCACACATCTACTAGCAGAGCTGACATGGGGGCCTTTGGAGAATTTGCTGTTTATTGCCTATCACTACAAAGCATCTGATAAAGGAAAGTAGAAATGTTTGAAACAGACTAGTCAATCTGCTGGGGCAGCAGGTCAATTTAGGGAGCTTTTAAGAAAGTATGATTAAAATAATGGGGCAAACTTGCTACCAAATTTAGGTTATGGTGGCAGAGGGAACTGTTTTAAGCCCCAGTCTCCCTGGTCCGACTCTACTCCACTGTAGCTATTTTGAGTTATAGCTTGAAAAAACATTAGTTCAGTTAAAGAGTAATTATAGTTATTTTCAACTTGGGCCTCATTTTCCTAGTTTTTCCTCAACATGCTGATGGAATTCGGCCAGAATTTTGTGAATTACTTCTCTGTAGTGCTGTGTAAATCTTAGTTTGTAGGGATCACTAGGAAAGCTTAAAAACCAACCAATTTATGTGTAAATCTGATGACGTGAAAAAAAAATCCCCATGTCCCACTCTGTCACAACTGTATACTAATCTCTTTTGGGTGGAGCTGAGCTGAGGACTTTCAGTAACAGCACTCTGTAAATTAGAGTATTTCCTAGTACACTGGATCTGAGCTAATTATCATGCCTGCTAATTTGGTAGAACGCCCACATTGAAGTCAGGCTTAGCTGGTGTTGGTGAGATTGAGTGCTGCTGAGTTGGTTTAAATTACATCACTTTCAACAATTTCTACTTTGCTTCAGATAGAGTTCTTACTTTAGATGTTCATTCAGACAGTTAGCTAAACTGTTGAATTTTGCCCATTGGCAAATCTACAGGGTCTTAATCAATAGATTTTGAATGCTTTGAACAAAATTCTTACTTAATGCTTTATTTGGGGAACATGTGTCCATCAACCCATCCATTTTTCGGCTTCTTGCTAGGGTCCAGGTTGTGGTGGCAGGAGAATAAGTAAAGTGGCCCAGGCGGCCTTCTCCCTTACCACATCCCCAGACCAGATAGGTTTCATACTCCCTACAGTGTGTTCTGGTCTACCCTAGGATCTCCATCCAGTAGGAGGTGTCAGGAATACCTTTACCACACTGACTTCTTAAAATGCAACAAGGCAGTGGTTCAACTTTAAGACCAAAAACAGCCCTTCATTAAAACAGCACAAGGGGTTGCTTCCATGGGGGTGTGCTGTTTTACGAATGAGGCAGTGAAATATGATTCAGGAAGTCGAGTTTGAGTAACTCTTCTATTTTTCATTGTGACAATCGTGAGGTGATCAGTTGAAATACAATGTTCATGTTACAAAGTCATCTACCATGATCGTACGCTTGCATAGATATGACTGACCAATGAGGTGACTCGCATGATGTTGCATTGCAGCAGAAGCAGAGCCTGGTTCAAGTTTTTGCCAGCGCCACCATCTTTGGAACTACTGCTACATCTACAGAGTGGCTCAACTCAAATTAATAAGTGCTGTGTTTTTCACGCAGGGCTACAGTCGGTCTGAATGCTGCCTAAGGTTGTGTGCAGACACCCTTGAAAAAAACTTGAAAAAAACCTATTATGTTGCTTGTACCTTTATCTGCAATGTCTTTCTTTTGGTCACTAACCCAAGCTCATCACCCCAGGTGACGGTTGGTACATGTCTTGCTTGGCCATTTCTCCATCTTACCTTCCCTCCTAAACAAGATCCTGAGATCCTGCTCTTAAGTCTGTCTTGTTGGGCAGCGTCTTGCTCCACAACTGAAGTTGGCCATCAACAATTTTCTGGCGTATTACCAGCTCTCAGACTTGGAGGGACTTTAAGCTTGCCTATGCCTGAAACAAACCAGTTCCTACAGAGCACTGCCCTGACAGGTATAAAGGTAGAACTGCTACCTGTTCGAAACGGTCACTCTCAGGTAGGACGAGAAGCCTGTCAGCATGGAGAGGGGCAAGATTTTCCAGAGTCTGTTAAGGTATTGCATACATTATAGAAGTAGCAGTTTTAAGAATAAAAAGAGAGCTTGTGAAAGAATTGAAGCCCTGCCTACCATCTTCCCTCTGCAATATAATCTTAGTGCTTAGTTCTTTTCTGTTTGTTAGTTTAAGAACATTACAAAAATTGCGCCCCCTCCTAATTAACTGGAAACTATGCCTGCAGGGTTAGCTTCCTTTTCCACCACAACAGTACAACTCCCACATTAGTTAATTATACATTACATCCTTTTGATCTGTTCCAGCTTTAAATCTGATGATCCTTACCTCAAGATACTTGAAGTCCTTCACTTTGGGTGGTAACTGAGTTCCTGAACTGAAGGAACAGTCCAGCATTTTCTGGCAGGGCACCATTACCTCACACTTGGAGTTGCTGACTCTTATTCTAGCTGATTCACACTCAGCTGTAAACTGGTCCAGGAGTTCACATGTTGATGAAGCCAGCAGAGCTACATCATCTGCGAAAACTGTGGACTCATGTGTGAGTATTGTATGTGTTGATCTGAATATACATTTAAGCATGTGGCATATGACTTACAGCAAGCCCGGAGCTTTGAGAAGAATGGGGGGCATGTGGGATGTTTGGAGGGGAAATTCAGATCAGGTGATAAAAATCCAGATCAATCATAACTGCAGAAGTCTACCAGTTGATATTTCCCAATAGTATATACACAATCTTGGCATTTGGCATGCACATTCAAGAATGAGGCTGCATCTGTTTAAGCTAGGCTGTCATGTTTTGGGTGAGGACAGTGTGCATTAAGCTTAATGCCGAACTTAGTCAACTTATTACAACTAGGACTTCTTGTGTTGCGAAACTCTGCTTTACTTGCTGAGTAAAGCAGTCAGGCTTTTAAAAGTCGTTAATGCTCTGTCCCGCAGTGGCTGGTAACTGCTCACAGCGAGAAATGTATTAGATACTGTGGAGAGCTCAGTGAGTTTAGTGCTTGAGTGGAAGGCAGGACAATGAATTGACATGCTGCCATATCTTATCCTGAGAACATAAGCAGGCCTGTGCAGATAATATCTGCACACTGCAGAGCAAGCGCCATCATACGCAGTGCTCAGTGTGTGTCACTGTGCTCCTGTCTTAGTCACTTCTTTTGTATGGCTAAAGTAGAAGCTCAGAGGAGAAACAGTGAGATGAACAAGGCTTGAGAAATTCACATAAACTGGAGGGGGCGGGATGTAACAGAACAGGCTTTGTTGGCTGTATGGAGCACGCCAGCATTCACATGCACACACAGACACACATGCACCCAGTGCCTGGGCGTTGAGCAGACAATGATGACAGTTTGTTTGAGCATATGTGCATGTACAGTATCTATGAGTGACTGAGTACATGCTTTAAGACACATGTGCACCCCCCCCCTTGAATGTCTGAAGTGTCTCTCCTTCTGGGAATGTGGCTTTGCTTCATACTCCCACATCTGCCCAAACCAAAACAATGTCTACCAAATAAAGATACGGTCCATGGCCCCGTCGCTCTCTTTCCCTCCTCGTGTCTCCCTCAGTCTCCCTCCAAGGACTATTTCATTCTTTCTCTACTCCTCCTCCATTCACCCCAGCTCAGTCAAACCATATCTTAACACATTCTTCTCTCTAGTTCTAGTAGTTAGCAGCCAAGTGTGCATGTGAGAAATTTCTCCCCAGCTGTATTTCTCACATGAAGCCTAAACGCCCGCTGAGTGATCCCAGAGTGTTGGGAACTCTTGGCCCAGCTTCAGAACTCTTGGGCAAGAGGTCAGTGTTACAGTCTCCACTGAGGCCTATCAATAACAGCTGTGATAAGATGTATTTTCCTTGGTCTCAATAGTTTGTATGGGAGTCTATTTGTAAGCATGTCCTTGTTTTGTACGGGTCACTTGAGGGATTTTGACACCAGTACTGAGATTTTGGCCTGAAGCTGCAGATGATTGCAGTGGTATTGTTACATTCACCTTTTTTGTATTAGAAAAAAATCCAGTTGTGCAATTTCCACATTTCTTCTTGTCAAGGTGGAACATCACCTACCATGAAAAAGCTTTTAAACCAACAAAGGTAATATGATACACCTAAAAAACTGGCAATTTATTTAAGCTGAATAACCTAAACCCTTACCACCTTAATATTTCTTTATTATGAATCAACCAATTCAGGATGCCCAGATGTCATATGCACACCTCATCACAACCTACAACCTTCAATTTATGAGCTTCACATAAGAGATGCTCTTTATATCTTAAGATCTTATCTTAAAAATCATCATCTTTAGACCTGATCACTCATCTGTATTATCCTGAATCACATTGCATATGCATTCAACTTTTCACCTGGAGGAAATGAACTTCCTTATTCTTGCTCAAAAAATTTACATAATTGCCATTACTTTAATGAATATTTGTGAGTTTGGAGCTTGACTCCCTGACTGGGGTCTCTGGATATTGCTAAATCTCATCTTTGTTCATAATTATTAAATAAAATAAATTATTTTTTTAATATGTCATTATTTATAACTAATCTCAAGCAATAAATACCGGACAGTGCTGGAAATTTAACAGCCATCGGATTTTTATTAAATATTATCAGTTGTTGCAACAGATAATTAAGTCCAAGCCAGTTGTGAATATTTGCATCACCATTACTTGTGAGTGTTAGCTTCATCTCTTTTCGCTCAGACACTAGGATCAGCAGTTTGGTGTGAACTTCCCAGTAACCGAGGATGTGCAGATATGACAGTATTGCCCCAGAAAGAGGAGGTTGAGGTGTTTATGAGTGAATAATAGGAAACAGACACTTCCCCTGTCTGTCACACCTCTGTTCCCATGCTCCTCTGACATGAAAAGGTAGAGGAGGGAGCGTGCTGGCATGGAACATCACAGTATGCATATCCACAGTGTACCTCGCTACTATTTCAGTAGACTCCAGACCTGAGATGGCCCGTGCTCTCCACCTGCATCTCATCATGAAAAAGGCTTTGTGTCTGTGGCTTTGTGCTTGCTTGTGGCTGTTTACAGCTCTGCTCCAGTATGTATACAGCTGGAATTTGTTTGGTTTCCCTTCAAGACATGCATGCCTGTATACAGTATGAAATGTCTTGAAATTGTGGCAAAATACAAAGGCGGGGAGGACTAATCGGAAAGAAGTAAAGACATGATTAGAGATGCACTAAGAACATATTGCTGTTGTCCTTGGGTCTGCATTTGTATTTTTTTTTATCATATGTAATGACTAAAGAAGAATATCAGCAAGCAGTGACTTGGGGAGCTAACAGGTTTTTCGTAAAGGGGACAACCTATGTTTTCTTTTATTCCATTATCAATATCCAAAGTCGCCAGGGACTGACTTCTCTGTTCCATATGACAGCACCAACAATATTTCTCTTTTACTTCAACACATTTACAGTTGTGTGCAGAAGAGCCCTGTCTGCTCGTAATCTACAGGTTAGAGAACATATGTAGAAGTTTGTTAGACTGGGTGAGTAAAAATTAAAGACACTAGTCTTTTCCCCAGCTTTTGCTTTGGTTGTCTTCTGCTGTGGTGCATTAAAAGAATATGTAACTGTCCTTGTTTATTCAGAAATAGAACTACCACTCAAAAAAGTTGCAATGTAAGTCACCTCTGCAAATGAAAAATTTGAGAAATTTGAACAGGTGACCCATCTGAGAGTTAATCTGTGAAAGCATTTTGTGTTCACTACCATGTATAGTGGATAAAAGTGGGGCTGTTTGCTTACTTCGTAAAATTGCCCTACTGCCCTAGATTAATGCCAGCTTGTCACTAAGGTGCGGCCGCAGACACACTTCAAATGAACAGAATGTTAATTCTGCAACATCATTTAAGATTTTAATTTCATTTAAGATTTTAATCTTAAATGATGAGCACAACCGACAAACTTAAGTTTGTCATTTATTTATGTGTTTGTTCAAACTTGTTCAAATTTGATTGCGTAAGAAAGTGCTACAGAATAAACGAAACAATTTTCACACCTAATTTTCTTTTTTGTTTCTGGCGTGTCTGTGTCAACCATGTTGAATCCACTGTAATCACCATATCTGTTATATAACTCTCCTCTTTCCACATCATCAACTGTAACTTTATAGGAGATTCAAGTTAGTATAAAACAAAGGCAAACACCAGATAAGAACAAGCAGCCAAGGCTGTATTCAGACTGAAATTAGCCCAGTGTAAAAAGAGCAGCATCTTTATTTATTAGAACTTGAATGCACAACCCTGTTGTATTACTTAGCAACATGAACAGACTATTTCTGTTGTTAATCTCACAATGGTTGCGACAGAAGATAAAATAGTTGTTGCTGATAACTATCTAGAGTTGCAAAATTCTTTATGAGAAGCATTATAAATGGTTTTTGACTTCCTGGATTGTCTCACCTGTACTTAAACAACATACCCCCCCCCGCCTCCGTTTTAGCACAAGGCTGTTTTCTGTCTGAACACCAGCTTAGGGAAAATATTTCCTAACCTCAAGTTGGGAAAGATTGTGGTTACTTTAATAAGAAGCCAAATGTTAATTGCAGGTCCTGGTTGTGAAATGAACTCTGCTTACTTGTACGAAAATCAGATGCTCTGCTCACTACCCCGACCTCCGAATCAGGCACACTGCTTACTACATTGGTGCTTAACAGTGGCACTGGAAGTAGTTTACAAGGAATGTAAATGTCAAATATGGATCAAATCCCTAGAGATATCGGCCTGTATAAAAACATTTTTATAAATGAGGCCCCTCATGTCCATGTTTAGGATAGTCTCACTTTGGATATTTCTAGCTGGAAACTGAACAGCTGCTCTGACAGACCTTGACCCCTACAGACTTTCCTCTTTCCAAATCCAGATGTTTCCAATGGGGTCACTAGAGGTGAGGTTCAGCTTAAACTAATAGCAACGAGATGTGGAAAAACTCTTTTTCACACATACCTACAGTATACAACACACACACCCCGTCACAAGTCAGGAGGTACTGAGTCACTCAGGCATGTGTGAGGACAGCTGAATGTTAGTCCTGTCCAATAATCTAGTCTGTTGAAACTCTGGACTATTGAGGCTGCAGATTTGTCCTCCTCCACACCACCAGTGAGTGGCTGACCAATATTTGAAAGACCATGTGATCTCAGACAGCAACAGTTGCATCTGATGACTCAACTTTTCAGGAAAATGAGTGTCTGTGTTGTAACGTTGATAACCTGCTAAAAGTTGATTGATGGATTAGTTACCCAGTTTGAAAATCTGTGTGAAAGACTGTGTTTAGTTGTTGCTCGGGGGGGGGGGGGCAACTCAACCTTTACAGCTAAAAAAAATTGCTTTTCTGATGTAAGTGGAAGAATGAACTTCATAAGGTTATTCTGTAAGTTAAAGCAAGCCAGGTTGCAGTTAATTTCATTATCCCATGGATTTTTTTAAAATAACATGATCATTACTCATGAGTTAGGTTTATGTATGAACTCATTTAACACTTTCAAGAGTCATTTTAGGATCCTGTTATTTGTTTTTTTACATTTTCCCCCTTTTCTGACATTTAAGTGAAATCAGTTTTCCACAGTAAGCATCCTGCTTCGCTCTGGTGTCTGCTGTTGTTAAGTAAATTACTTAATATATACCACATTTTCTCTAGAAGTTAGGTATATGCCCAGGGTTTGACCTTCCTTAAAAGTCTATCAAGTAAAAACAACCAGAGTCTTTCCTGTGGTCTCAACAGAGGCTGTTAAAATCCAGGTAAAGTGCTGGCAACAAAGTTTACTACACTGTTATTCTCCAACTGACCTGAAAAAATGTTTGGCTGTTTACTTAAAGGCATTTTCCAAGGGAATTTAAAAAATTCTTCTAAGTTTTCCAGGCAGGGAGCCAGTGTCACTGAAATAGAGAGACCATGAGGTATTTTGTTTTCCATAATAAGAGATGCTGCCTGTGTTTGGGGTTGTGTGGGAAATATCTGTAATCTGAGGAAGAAATTGGTGGGATCTGTTTATAATACGAGGAAGACCAGTGTATGAAGTGTAGTATTTTCTTACTTCTTTTTCAGTATTACAAATATTTGAATTATTCCAATTCCCCTGCAGATGAAAAATGTTTAAACCAAGTAAACCAAATTTTATATTTATTTTGATTTTGATTTTATTTATATTTTTTTGCTTACTCGGAGGTGACACAAGAAGCTATGAGTATGACAAATGTAGAAAACAGTTTCTTGTTTATACATCCAACAAACACTGAGCAACTTTAGCATTCGTTACATGTCTGTAAGTTAACAGTCACTCTCCTTTTCACTCTGTTTTGTTCTCCACCAACTCCTGAGAAAAATATCAAAAACGTTAGCCAATACAAATGATCCACTGTGTTTATCAGCTGGTTTCTAATGATGCCAGCTCCTGACCAGTAGCCAACTTTTTTTTTGCTTCGGCAAGGGTAGTATAGAGTGGGTTTATCAAAATACATACTAATTTAATCCATTTTTGATATAAAAAAGGTTAGATTGATTGGAGTTAAAAAAGCATTTTTTTTTCTTTTCATTGTTCTGATAATGTGTATATATAGAGAGATATACCACTGGAGCTAGAAGGGAGTTAGCTTGGCTTAAATCATGGAACAGGGGAAACGGCTAGCCTGTCTGAAGGTAACAGACCAGCCACACACAGCTAGCGTGGCAAAGCTCATCACCCTTTTGAAAAAATAAAGCTCTACACAAAAAGTTTGTCGAAAGTCATTCTGGGAAACGTAGGAAATTGTGATCTAAAGTGCCTGAGACAGGCGTGGAAAAAAGGACACTTTGATCATATTTAGAACCTGATCTTGACATTTTAATCATAGCACAATTCACCAGCTCACAACTTATTGGTAAAAATAATGTTGTTCTTCAATGATAGCCTTAATGACTAATACATGTAAAAGTGCATCTTTCAAACCGGAGCACAGACATGTTGCAGCGTCTGCAGAGCTCACAGACAGCAGCAGTGATTGTTGTGGTCTCTCCTCAGTCATCGCAGCCTGGGATGAGTCCTTGTGTTCTCTGCCAAGGGCTTTTCTGGCATGCTGTGAATGTGGAGCCAAAGGCAGTCTGGGGTTTAGAAGGTTAACCATCTGGAATGGTGCATTATTTAATGTTGCATATGCCGAGACAAGCTGGCTCAGAGATTCGTCACATTTCCCCCCTACCAAGGTGCTCCCATTCTCTCACTCGTGTCTGATTTTTTTAGTGTATGACAGGGCTGTCGGATCTGTCACAAACTCCTGTTGGAGAGGAGAATTTTAAGTTGAGTTTGAGTTTTAGGCAAATTTGTTGATGTTTTAAGAGAAAGAAACATACACGGGATGATTCAGAGGAAATTTCTGATTTTCTACTGCGGGAGATGAACCATGTCAGCAACCTAAAGTATCTTCATGTCCGAGATTTTTGCATATTAACCGTGTCCTTGTGACCACAGTGGCCCACTCCCATCTGTTTTTGCTTGCTTCTGACAGCCATATCTGCTCAGCTCAGAAAAAAAAAATACTTTGGTATTGTTTCAATGATAACAAACACATGACCAAACAACATTATGTTTAAAGGAAACTGATAGTAAACTAATCAGGAAATGCAGTTTCTTTTGTTACCACAGTACATGGAAGCCCTGATCCTCGATCTGAATGTGATGGGACAAAAACATTGCAGTCACTCAGGTGTTTATTAGATATGTTATGGGAGAATGCTAATATTACAAACTTAGTTTTGGCCAATATGTTACAATATTAAGGTTTCTATAATATTAGCATCAGTGGGATGGAGCACCTCTAATTACTAGGTTTATTACTTATTGTTGGAGTACAATAAGTAATAAACCTAGTAATAAACCTTATTGTTGGAGTAGTCCCATTATTTTATCCATCAACAGTTTCTCAGTCTTTTTATTTCAAAATACCTCAAATTAACTGACAAACGACATATAGGGGGCAGATTGTATTTAAGATGACCACATTCATACTTAGGTGCAACTGGGCACATATACTACACAAAAAGAGTGTTATATATTAGATATTAATTTTCTACCCTCGGACCCCCTTAGAGATCAGTCAAGCCCTGTTTTCAACCACCACCTGCTCTGTCCTGTTTTCACCCATTTGTACCATAGAACATTCAAAAGAAAATGTTTAATAACCCATGTTGTTTGACTTAGGAAAAACTCGTGTGGAACAACTCAAAGAACCCTTTGCCTCCGCACATATTCATGTCCTGTAGCACTTAGCTCTGCTTTAATTGTATCTGTGGTTTGGCAGTGGTATTGACTTTTTTTCTCCTTCCATTTCTTTTTCAGTACATAAACATGGGATCTTGTGACAGCAACATGATTGGTGATAGCTCAGATTTTCTTTCATGGCATGTTGTTTATCCATTGTTACATCCGTGGCCACTTTTCATTGCTGTAGTAAATTACTGGGGTATCTAAGCAAATCCAATTTTCAAAGGCACATGAAGGACAAATATAACAGTGACCAGCAAGACCATCAAAGAGAAAACATCACTGTGATGCTATTGGAGACTGTGTAATTACATGCAGTCTTAAGTCACCCGTGGCTGACATGGATTCATACTCTCCAGTCCTGTGAGAGCTCTGGGTTTCTTCCTTTTGCTTCTTCCAGGGAAGCAGTTACGTGTAATGACTTCATTCTCTGAGGTGATGCAGCTTTCATCTCCAGGGACAGTTTGTTCTTAACAACCACTTGATTACCACTGAAATGGATGATGAGATAGTAAATATCTATGAAGAAATTTTTGTTTAGAGCTGATATTCTCTGTCCTTCACTTGGTGTGTGGTAGCATCTAATGGTAATGAATGCATTCCTATCAGCCCACACCCACCTGGAGTCAAACACATCTCCACAGTGGCCTCCCAAGACTTTGGTATTCAGAGGAAAGAAATCAGGTTTTTCAGTTTCACTTCACTGATAACTAGTTTCCTCATTCTCCATCATTTCCTGTTCGTGTTCACATGCATACAAACAGCTAAACTGACCTATAGCCCTCTGGCTGGATTTGAAAAGAAACATCAGATAACTTGCTCAGGCTTTAACATTTATCCGATCTTCACCTGAGTTAACAATCGAATGATTTTGTAACTCCGCCACTTTTAGTTCTTGTTCCTATGCTCTTATTCCAGATTGCACATTTGAGACAGATTTATCACTGTTTTAACCTCCTCTCTAGCCAGTAGCCATTGATTTCGACAGCTGAAATGATTTTTGATGGCAGATTTGATAAGCTATAGTTTGTCAAATAATTAAGGTAATGTTAGCTCTGGGAGTTAACTGAAAACTCCATTTCTGGCTGACTTTAATGTTTCCAAGCCATTTTAAAATAAAAATTCTGTAAAATGGTCTTGAACACTTAAATGCTTATATATACATTATGATATCATGCTAACAGACTGGCTAAAGGTACATGTTGCAGGCAAAAAAGTTAGCACCCTCACAGGTTGATAATCCCTGTAGAAGATATCGAAATAAAGACACATTAGTCTTGTATGGCTTTGCAGAGCTACGTAGTTCTAGTATTACAATTATAATAATAAAAGATGTAAGACCAGGCATTTATATCATTCTAGCGCTACCACATTGTTTAGGTCATTAGCTTGAATCCATGTACAGGCAAGACCTTTATGCTGTCTGTTCTTATTTTTAAACAGTAGGCTTCAGTTTTAAGATTTCAAGAGAAAAGGCTTATGGGTTGAGGACTACTGTGTGTGTCAAGTGTAACTCTATCTAACTTTCACAAATCCAATGAGGAGCAGGACAGAGTGGCTAATGTTAGCCTTCACGCTGATATAGTAGCATCCAGGACCAGCTTCCAAAATGCAGCACAGTGAATGTGCTATAATATATTTTTTTCATGGTGACCTGTAACCCCACAAAAGGTTAGCCAATGATTTGCTAATCGGCTTTGAAAGTTGTAGTATGTTACCGGTCTTGGTAGTAAGCTAGTCAGATGGACATGCTAACATTCGCATCTTATGTAAGAAAAGATAAACACACAGTCCTTCATTACACTTTTGCCCTTGTATTTTTGGTTTTTGAAAGGCTAGAATAGAAAAAAAAACACCATCCTCTATACTCTTTAAATGCCAAGTATGTCTCTTCCTGGATCCATGCCCACCACTTCGGCATGTAGAGAAATACAAAGCTTGGCAGGCTCTCCATCCCTAGTTACAGTGGTGAGGCTTTGATTGGACCGTCGGTGTTCAGAGATGGGATGTAGCAAACGGTCACTTATGTCCATAAGCCTCCGCCTCCCCCTGTTTTATGTTAATTTCTTGTCAATCTTGCAGATACTGGAGTTTCTCCATTGTTGCTTAGTCTAACCTCTTCTCCATGCTTGAATGATTTGGCATGGATCCCAATAACCAAATTATAGCTGATATGGAATTTCATCTGGCTCTCTCAGAGTGTGTTACAATAGTCTCAGCTTGTTATATTCCTGCTAATCAGAACCAGATGTGTGCAGATTGGCCACATGCTCTCCCATGTTCTTCAGCTGTATGTTGTGTGCATATACGATGACTCTGGAGATCTGGGTCTCGGTCCAACCACAGAGCCGTGCCAGTTCGTTGTGCTCAGCGTGCTCTGCTATGATGTCATTGGTTGCTGGTTGTGAAATGCTTGAGGAAATGAGAACCTCATTGAACCTTAGCTGACTGCTGCACATTTCTCCTTCGTTGCTGTTTAAGCCTGATCTTCAATGCTTTGGTTTTTATCTTCTTGCATTTGTTTATCTCCAGCAATTAAGTGCAAATTTGAAAGATTCTTGGGAAATAAATTTTTTTTTTGGCCCTAGAATTTTGCTTAGATTCACCACCAAGCATTCTGATGATGCCTTTTTATTATTATTGACACACACTGATGTTTTTATTCCTTTTCCTGTTTTGACAGAGGACGGCATCTCTGAGTCAACTTCCTGTGGAGGACCTTAAAGAACCCCTGCCTCCTCACTGGAGATGCTATATGTCTCCACAAGGGCGGCGATACTACGTCAACACCACAAGCAACGGTGAGAGTTCTGGAGACATTTGGATGTATGGATTAACATTAGATTTTTTTGTCATGAGTCAGAGAAGGAATCTGATATTTTCATGCAAATTTCAGCGATCAGACACCAAGGATTGTAAAGCACTTGTGTAGTTCTTAGACCAGTAGCGTGTACCTGTCTATCTCACCTCAAGCAGTATCTAAGCCTAATGTATTTGGTCTGCCTCTGTCAGACACAAGAATTTCACTGGATAATGGTACAAAATCTTTCTTGTCACAGTCAGGCAGATGAGAACATTCTTTAGTGAAGGTCGCCTTTGGTATTAAGTCCATTAAACATTTCTTTACATTCAGATATTGTCCAGTGCAGCTTTCAGTAGTCACTGGGCATTCTTGTATATACTAGATACAAATGGCACTGCTGTAATCTGGAAGGGCTGCTGTGTGATTACTTTTTATCAGACACTACAAGCCGAGAGGCAGGAGATTTAATTTTTTCAACAAAAAGTTAAAATGAGTTTCTGCGAGATGAATTAATACCTTAGATTTTTCTTTCTCCATATATTTTACACATGACATGAATTTTACAGATGCAATTTGTCACTTATCTCAGAAAAAAATGCCCCTCCATGCTCTCAAATTGTTTATGCCGGATCTTGTATTAATCTCAAAAATGACACCTGAGCAGTCCCGTCCATCTCTAACATACGCTCCATGTCTATTCAGCAGTGATGGTACCAGAGAGAGACAGAGGGTGCAGAAGAACTGATACTACTGATCGTGCCTTGTTTCTGTCAACACTGTCACCACTCACTGTCTCCCAAAGCTAACACATTCACACATACACACTGGCATGGAGACACTTAATACTCTCCTCTGTTCTAGATAGCAGCATCACCTGCTTTTACTATCCCTGGGTGGACTCACTGTAGAGCCTGACTGATGGTACTAATATCTTGTCTTGGCACGGTGGCAACTCTCATGTGCCTTTCACTTGAAAATGTAATAAAGGTGAGAAAGTGCAGGTCAAATACAATGCCCACTAGTCATAACAGAGGGTGACAGAGGACCTTAAGAGGTCCTCTGTCACCTTTTGTTTGTATTCTTAAGGCCTTTTCACACCGGAAAGTGGAAAATCGAAATTCATCTGTGAGTCATCGCAAAATATTTGGTTTTGGCAGTGTATATACTACTTGTAAGACTAGATGGTGGACTTCTATAGGTGGCAAGCTAACAGCCAACAAGCAAGCCAGCCAAGAATACTAGCACTAGTCACAATGGCTACCAGAGCTTCTTTCTGTATTTCTAGGGTTGTGAATCTTCACCAGCCTTAAAATTTGATTATGATTAACTTACGATTTGAATGCAGGACAATTCTTGATGCAACTCAATTTATTGTATCTTCAGTTTTCTATATTACTGCACATTGCTATTTATTCCATCAATACACATAAGCAGCCAGATGAATCTGAAGTCCCTTTTTATTTTGGAGGTGCTCTCAAAAATCAGACTACAACAGCCTATGATATAAAAAGCCGCATCTTTTCAGCAGTGCCTTTAAGTGGGACCAACCTCAGTACATAAACTTACCAAAAAAAAACCAAAACAGAAATCCTTCTGCAGAGCATAACAAGTGTGCTGTAGTCTAAAAAAAATAAGGTTTATGCACAAACATGACTGAACACAACAGACAACAGGACTGCAAGAGTAAATAATAAATAGCAACTAACTGCTCAGTAGTTTATATTGTATAGTATATATAGTCTAAATCGTGTATCTTTATTTGCTACTTTTTCATAAAAGAAAATAATATCAAATTAATTAGATTGAATTAAATTGTAAGCCAAAATAAATAGTATAGGCCTAGCCTACTTATATTTTTGAATTTGAGATTGCCTCCTCAGTTCTTGGTTGATTAGCTGGGCAGTTGTAGCTTTCCGGTTGTAGGGTAAAAACAGCTAAAGTGGCTTCTTGAATTTATTGAATTATTATATTTAATTTTGCGAGTCAGAATTTACACACCGGATACATGTTGACCAGTTTGTGCATCCCAGTAAGTTCTTAAAATCCACTCAAATGTCCGCTTTGATAATACCGGCTGCTAATCTAATCTAATCTAATCTCTGCCTCCTTCTGCAATTTGCCCCAGCATAAAAAAGTAACATTACCCTAATGTTGGCAATTTCATTATCTTGCAACATAATATATATAACATAATATATTGCCTAGTCAAGGCCAAAAAATAAACACTTATTGTTGATTTCTATAATTATGTTTAGGCTGCAAACTCTCTTGTTTGTGTTCTGTCACTGCATCAATACAGATGTCTATATTGCTGCGCATTACAGAATCAGGAAAATTCCATACCTCCAGTATTTTTTTTTCTAAGCTGTTCAATGCATCCTGACGTTTTGTTTTCAGGTACATCAATTCATTCAATATGAGCTTTTATGAAAAGGAAAAAAATAATCTTTGAGTGAATATGCCTTCAAATTTAGCAAGCTTACTAGTTCAGCCACTAATGGAAAAATAAATTCACAGTTTACTCTAAAGACATATTTGTACCTTTGACTCATTTCTCTCTTAACTGTTTGCAAACCACTTCTCTTTTGTGAAGAAATTTATACTGAGGAGGTTAAAATAAATAGCTAATAAGCTATGACAGCTTCCTCCATTTAGGACTCTCCATTCCCTTAGAGGTCTGTACTGTCAAGATAGGATTTGTGGGTGGTTCATCAAAGTTAAACTCTTTGCAAAAAATATGTGAGGATTTACTTTGCTCCTGTGAGCATATCCACTAATTGTAACAATTCCACTGGAATGAACAGATTCTGACATTTTAAATGCTGGTGTGACCAGGCCTTTATTCTTGCTCATAAAAGTGTTACAATTTGGATTTGGCAAACTCATTAAACTCCATGCTTATCGGTGTTAGTAGTCATATCAGGGACCCGAAAGAACAAGAACATATTAACACAGCTGCCAGTGCCAGGTCACCACATGAGTTGTTTGACATGAGCTGTGTCCAAAATTACACTGTGTTCTCACGTTTTCCTTTTATATAACAGCCATTAGTTAATTCTATCGTGAGCAGTAAATTAAGATTTTGGTCCCTCATATATATATTTATATATCATTTTGCATCATCAGTGACAAGTGTAGAGTCACACAACACTCATTTTTGCATCTGTAAATTTCAGCACATTGCAGAGTGGGTTGGTTAGCAGAAAGCAATTCATGGTATAAGAACTACTATTTCACACTTAGCTTCTTCGGTGTGATTGGATTGATGAGAAGTTGTGTAATGAACTCTGCCCACTGTAGAAAGGAAGGTCTCAGTCTGCTGAGAAACTAGTGTGGTTTGTTTGTTTGAAAGCAAACGGATCAACCACATGGTTCTATGATAGTAGATATATGATTTTTGAATTCAAAAGCTAAAGTATTATTATTTACAGCTGCAATTTCTGCAAGAACCAATTGCCTACAATTGTGCAAGATTATTAGGTAACCATGGTAACAAGAGTGCAGGGATTTTCCCTGATACATTAGAAAGTGACTAAGACCGTTTGTCATAAAGGGTGAGTGGAATATAGCTACCACAAGTGACTATCCTCCCATAATCATAAAAAAAACGTCTCTTTCTTTCTGTTCGTTATTATTAATATACAATATGATATATGGGTTCTGTTAGCCTCAACTAATGATGCCTTTGTTAATTATTTCTTTGTTAGATCTTTGTGACGGCAGATAAATAAATAAACATATACAGTAAGTCAAAGTAAAGTGTTGCCCGCCATGCTGTCAGCCACCAGAAACGTATTCACGAATCACGAGTCCATGTAGCCTTGATGATGCAGGATGACATCACCGGAGCCATCCAATGAATGAGTCACTTTTTCAGTCCATATGACTTGGGGCACACAGCTATTGGTTCGTTTGTGGTGTCAAATGTTTCATCAAAGACCGAATCCGCCCGTATGTGGTCTGCGGTAGTGGAGTCGGTGCACCTGTATCCTTCTTATAACTGGCAATGTGGCTTAGCATCACCCAAGAGCATACCCAGCTTCACATTAGAGCTGTTTACATCTTGTACATCTCTGATCAGGGTTGCAGTGGTCAGGTTGTGGCCATGACAGGGGATCTAAATTTAGCCTGGGGGCTCCACCCAAGCAAAATATCAGGAGAGTCGCTCCTCCCTTTCCTCCTCTTTGTTTCTATTTAGATTAAATCAGATGCTAAATATGCTAATGTCAAAGAGGTGGAAACAAACCAGACTCTCTACACTCTTTTCATCATCTTGAATGTGTCATTATAATATCTTTTAAGAGTTAAAATAACTACAACTTTCTAAATTTCCCCTTCGGTCTTCATAATATGCCTGCGGGAATCTAACAGATCTGTTTTGTCTTTATGTGACAGGGTTTGGAGGCTTGTCTTTAGGCATAAAACTGATTATATTCCAGATGGCCTCAGTCAGAAATGTGAAGAGTGGTGTGCGGGAACAAAAGAGTTCCGCAACATTTCCTAAGAGAGAAAATGATTAATATTTCATAACTTTTTGCATACAATAAAACAAGTCACCAGCATCTGTATCCTGGCTCATAAAGAAAGCGGTATTGTTGCCTTGGTGTTGTGAAACTGGCCTCTGAGGGCACAGAAACCCCCCAGGACTTATATTCTGTGTCTTTGCTGCATGATGAGCAAATAAAAGCCTAGAGAACGCTCAGTCTAAACACAGAGTCACTGTACCTGTGGCTCTTTCACTTTCACCAACACAGCAACAGTTTCAAAACAAACCCATCAGATAACATTTTTGCTGAAACAATTGGTATTTATAGTGTCTCTGCTGTTTTCGCTGGACCTACCTTTCGTTTCCCCAAAGTTCAGCTAGATTAGATATTGTGCTGTATGTTTTTGTGTGCGTTTGTGTTTCTGCATCTCCATAGTAACAGAGCAGTGCGTGTGGGTGAGGGCTGAATGTCCTTGTGTCAGCGCTTGTTTTTTCTTCTAGGTTTTCCTTCCTCTGTTGCTGGGTGAAGTGGTGCTGGGTCCTGTGGTTTGTACCACCCGTCTCCTAAGACTCTCCAGTCATCCCAGCCCGACCAGTCGGCTGCTTTTACGAACACAGCAAACCAAACACTCAACAGTCTCCTCACACATCCTGTAGATTTACTGCGGACAGACAATCCCCTCAGTTGTCTGTTTTATGCTAAAGTATAAAAAAACCTCTTTGACTTATGAATGAAATAAAATCCATCTGAAACTGAATAGCATGATTTTTTCCTATACTGCATATGGCTACAGATCTTACATATCAGAAGTTACATATCCTGTGTTCCTCCTTTTGGAAAAAACACAATCAGTGTATCCAAAAAGGGAGAAATGTATATTTGGAATTTATATAGCTAGAAAGCTATTGTAAACTTTGCTGGATTTGTTGCCCACATTAACTGGAAAACTACTGAGGATAGAAAATTCTGGTAGAATGTGAATATCTTTTTATCGATCGGCATGAGCACATGTCCCAAACCAGACGAACACCCACAGGGGGGGATAGTATAACACGAAAATTAGCTTACTAAATATCTATGGCACAAATTTAAACTATGAATAATTTGTTAGCAGTCTAATGGCAGCTTCAAATTTTCCAGCATGGCAGCACATGTATTTTATGTCATGTAACATTTTCTTCTTTATTCGTTATATGAAACCTTCATATGTCATCTTCTAAGCTCTTTAGCAATAATATATGCCATCTTATCCTGCTTGGCCCTGCTGTGTCTGTGTCATGGTGCTGTAACCAACCATTCAGCTGGCTTCAGTTTGTCAGCCTGCGAATGTTAAACCACAGCAGTCTTGGAAATCGTTTTTGTTAATGGCACTTAAAAAAGGGATTTTGAAA
Organism: Istiophorus platypterus; assembly: GCA_016859345.1. Lineage (NCBI taxonomy): Eukaryota > Metazoa > Chordata > Actinopteri > Istiophoriformes > Istiophoridae > Istiophorus > Istiophorus platypterus. The sequence continues at coordinate 3,837,978 of CM029119.1, forward strand.
TAATACCAGCATGGCATTGAAAAGGTTTTAATTTTCAAAATCTCTCTTTAGTAAAGTGGAGTGAACCGCAGTACATACAACTTGTATGGTTGGATTTTCAGCTGGTTGCTTTATTCCAAATGGCAATTAGATTTTAAACTAGGATTCTGTTGACCATCTTGAAGTCTCCCCTGAGAAATTTTACATTGGTCAGTGTAGATACTAGATAGCGTTTCTTATACATAAATACCACTGGTAACAGGCAGTCTTACGCAGATGTCAGTGGTAACTTTTTCCACATTAGTCACAGTTTATCTTCTGCTCTTTCCTTGTTTGTCTTATTGCTATGAGATGAGACTGTCAAGCATTGTCTTTCCTCTTTGGGATAATACAGAGACTAAATGGGTTGTTTTGATTGATAAAACCCAGAGACAAGAGGTGGTTAAAGAATCAGGGACCAGTGTCATATGGATGTGAATAAAATATAGCAGTGTCAAAGCTAACTAGGCCATTTCTCCCTCTCCCTGTTCAGAATTAGGAATGATGGGGCTGGTGCCACGGACACTAAGCTGATGCAGGGTTATTTTTGTTTTTAGATCTGCTGTTGACTATTTTCATTCATACATTCATTTGTGTACTGCTGCCACAGTGCAGCCACTGTCAGAGCCACACTGGTGAGTTCTACACTCTGGTGAGCCTGAATCAGTGATGTATACAAAATGAAAATGTGGTTATGGCTACGTTTAGGGAATCAGAAAAGCATTAATAAAAACCTATCCTCATGCCGTCATTAGATGCTGATACTATTATTGATGACATGAATTCACATCATTAAAATCTGTGAAAAACCTGAAAGGAACGGATGCACTATTCCAAAAATGTAAAAGCTGGTGAACTGAGCTGACTTGGGTTCATATTCATCCAATTAAGACTATCAAAGGAATTTAGAAGACTTATTAGACTTCAGCTCGGCCGTGACGAGGTGGCTGACTAGAACTACTCCTGCTGCTGCATATGTATCGTTCAATCTGGAGGTATGAATCTGGCAAGTAACAAGACTGATCTCTCATTTGTGTAAAACTGTGTTTGACGGAAATGATTCACCAATTTGCATTTCAAGAGCCAGTTGCCTAGAAACTCAACCTGCTCCACTCTGGTGTCAAACATTATAATAAACATGTAGAATTTCACAACTCTTACCCACAGTAACCTGTAAAAAGACGATATTAGATCTATTTATTTATTTATTTTTTTTTTGAATCACGTTTTGACTGCTATCCCTCCACCAAGGAAAGTGCCAATAAAAAAAAGACTATTTCCCTGAGCTAAGTAGATTGCGCTGTATTTTTCAGCATTAATATCCCATATTTCTCACAGTATCGATTTGTTTATGACAAGCTTACAAAGAGAAATTGAGGCATTTAGGGCCAGTGAGTAAAGGATCTGCGCTGGTGTTGTACATCAAATGCTAAGGCCAAGCCTCCCTCCATAAGCCTGCTGCCAGTTATGCTCTCCATGCGTGTCATTTGAGCTGATGGGCTTGGCTCAGTTGTCTCCTCTGCTAAGCAGCACCATATAGAGCAGACCCAGCCAAAGAGACCCAAATGAAATAAGAGCTCCCTACATGTCTGTGCCTCTTCTTTCTATGCTGACAGTAAAGGGCTAATTGAGCTCAGTGTTGTGGTGGGAATGGACACAGGGGAGTAAAAATCAAAGAGAGCCCTTCTATATTAGGGGCTTGTGATGGTTATGCTTTTTGTATCCTCATTCGCCAGCAGAAGGGAAATGGGGACAGATGATGGAAAAGTATCAGTGCCTCAGTGGAGCTCGGTTTAACTTTAGAGATCTATCAAAATAGTTGTTTAGTTTTATTTAGTTAAAAGTTTGCACCTGTTGTATGAAGTCTACTGCAAAAGACTACAAATGACTGACAAAAAAATTTGATTTTGTCCATAGTCTCTTAAAATGAAGGGATTGAAATACATCTATAAAGGCTGAGTTCTTGTGGGGAAAAAAAAGATTACATTAGGACTTGGGTTCTGTTGGCACTTTTTAAGCAAGGGGCCAGCCATGATTGTGGCCAACTGTTTTCAAAATGTTGCACAATGAGAGAATTTAGCTGAGAGTGTCAAGTGTAGGTTTTTCTAAAATCCCAAATGTCAGTTTTCACAGCGCTGAGCAAGCTGTGTCTGCTAATGACGATGAAAGACATTTGCTGTAAGATTATTCTAGGAATGTTGAAAACAGTTGCGAAGTAGAGGAAAAAAGACCATACTCAAAAACACAAACACCATTTCTCAAAATGAATGAAGTGATACCGAAAGCCAGCCAGATCGTGAGTCATCACTTATGCTGAAAGACACTGTAAGATCTGAACTTTTTTCTGGTGTAACTTCCAATGGCAACAAACAAAGTTTGCAGCTGTGCATGGAATCACTTCTTCTTAATGTTGCCCATGAACAGTATCAACATTGTCAACAAAAAGCTCTTCTAATGTCATTGTTTTTCTTCCCCTGTACCCCACATCAGAGACAACATGGGAGAGACCATCCAGCGTACCTGGGACCCCCAAAACCCAAATCCGGCACAAGACCTCCCTGCCAGCAGGTACTAAAAATCGACTCTCTTCAACTTTCTCAAGTTTTAGCGCCCGAGCGCTGTGAATTCTCCTCGACGTCACTGGTGGCACAAAGCATCCACTCATGCACACCAAATATACGCACAGACACTTCCTGTGACTAATTTTTTCTGGCCTAAACTGCAGAACTAAGAACTGCTCTGTCTTTCTTTTGGCCCTGCTCCTAAAGGCAGGCAAACAGAAAGAGCCAGTAAGGTTCGGGAGATGTTTCCCACACTAAGTGGTCAAATGCTGGGGGCAGCCCTCACTCATTTGCATCAGTTCTACCATAAACAGCTACTTACTTAAATCAGACCAAACAGTAAAGTCCCTCACACATACTTACATATTTTCAATTGGAAAGTATCTGTAAAAAATGGGGGAACTCCCATACATGGTGTTATTTAAATAATGTTTTTGAGAATTTTACAATAAGTTCAGGACCTCCTTGCATCCCCTGTACATGTTCACCTTGCTCAGTTGTTGTGTAAAGTGAACGTTTGCTAGATGAAAAGCGTAAATTATAACAGATTACACCACACTGACTAGTTCTTATGTACAGAGTAGTTGTTGCTAATGCTCCTAACAGCTGCTGTGTAGCTTACTTAAGGTGTAGCTAAGGTTTTGTGTAGTTAACTGAACAAACTTAGTAAAGTAACATTAGCTTGCTAATAAATGACCTGTTTAGACAGAAGGGGAGAGGAGGTAGCTTTAAATATGGTCGACGTATCTGACATGACATTTGGTCAAAAATGCTGATATTGATAATGTAAATTTGGGATATTTTAAAAATTGCGTCATACTGCTATTCCAATATGCCTCACATGCTAATAAACGTTAGCCAAATGACCAAAAAAGTAGGTTATGTTGGCTTAGTTGTGCTTTCCATTGGATATTCATATCTACTCACTCTACTGGTCACGTGAAGCTAATGTCGTCTTCTTATCTATCAGCATGAGCACGTCCCAAACAAACGGCTAAAGCTGGATAAGTCAGCTAGTCCAGTGTAGCACGTAGAGTCAAAGTCGAGGCGTCACTTTCAGGCTGGCTGCCGTTCCACGAGGCTTTGTGTCCGTAAATCTCTTTCTGAAAAAGGTTTTACACGTTCCTTAGGTTTATTGTCTAAATTTGACAAAAATAAATGACAATCGACAGCATTTGCTCCAAGAATTTGTACCCCTCATGGTCTTAGTGGAATTTAATGATTTATATATAACTGGTGCAATCCAATCCACTTATCCGTTTTTGACTGACTGTGCTCCATTACATAATTTATCGAGCTATGAAAAAAGACAGTTCAGCACTGGCTTGGTTTACTCATAGAGATTAGTAAATTCCTCCTGGATCAGCACAAGGCACCAGAGAAATAATGACCTTTCTTTCTTTCTTTCTCCTCTTCTCTCTCGTTTGTTTCTCCAGTCAATGGATTTCACTCAGGTGGTAGTCCCTTGCATCATGTGGAACATCCACACAACAGTCTGGTGAGGAAGAGCAGTATAGAGCCACAGGTAAAGCTGTGACTGTTTATTCTGCCTGTTCCTTCACAACATGATAAACACCTACCGCGGTCGGAACATTTTGTTGAATGAGCATAAACTGTGCCTGGGAAGTTTACACTGAGCCGTGTTTACATAGCACTGCATTTTTCTTGATTTTCATTTTATACAGAGAATACATTTTTTTAGTCGGGATTTATTAACAAACCTTGGCAGGTGGTAAGTGGTGCTCTCGCAGTCTGCATGTCACTCTGAATTCTGATGGGGAAAAAAAAAATCATAAACGTGCAAATAGTTTGTCCCAGGAATTTTGAAAAACTGACATCTCTGTCATAATTTCTCAAAAAGCACGTTATCTGTTCAATGTGGTTTGGAGTGAAATAAACTGCAGAGAAAATAACTGCTTTATCAATTCTGATAACATAGAGAGGATAGTGTGACTCAGTTCCTTCATGTGCCATCTAAGCACACCTCCACATTTAGAGTCAGAGATGCTGCCAGCTGCCTTATCTGTTGCCCATTGCAGTACTATTTCATGTATCTGAGGAAGTTGTCTGCACTTAACAAAAACAGCACAATGACCAGAGGTATTAGGGAGCTGTCGATCATGCTGAGGAGAGGTCTAATCAGGAAATTTACCGGAAAACACTTGGTGGTGCATGGCTGTGTAGAGGTTTTAATTAAGAGCCGAAACTATTTTGTTAATTGTTGCTTTGTTTATGGTTATTTTGATAATGAACTAATATTTTAAAGTTAATTGTCTTGTTAAAATCCAACTAAAGTACAACTTTGAAAATACTATTTCACCTCGCTTTACTGCGTTTTACAATAATCGTCACCACATCACGATCAAAACATAATAATCATTAGTGGAAAAAATTATTAGTTGCAGCCTTTCACTAGCAATTCATGCCCTTTTAAAGAGAATACTTGTATTTTATAAATTAATTTCACTTTTCCTCTTCGTCACTTAGTAGGTTATATAGCCATGTCCATGCACTGTCAGTTACCAGCAGAAGACCCATTTACTGGCTTTTATATGAGCAACAGTATCACTGCAGAGTGAAACCTGACCCTCTAAATCGCCTCTATTCTCTGTTTTGGCAAGTTCTTCTAATTTGATTCAGTGTTGAAAATAATAATCCTAACCTCCAGATAACAATATAATTATTCATTTTAAATTAACACATAAAACTCTAGAACAATAACTATTATTCTAATGATATATGCTGTCATCTTTAAATATTTCAGATCAACCCCCCCCCTCATTATTAATGGAGAGGCCGATGGCAGTTAGAGGAGATTAATTCCTCCTACAATATCTGCTCTCTTGATCATAATTAACCAGGCAGTCGGTGAAGTTATAAAGGATCCGCCCACCACTTATTCACTCTGTATCCTTAGTTCTGTGCTCTCCTACATCTTACACTGCAAACACACAGCCATTCAAAACCTACAATCACACTTCTGCTAATGACTATTTGAGATCTTGTTCCCTATTTTATCCAGGTCAGCATGTGTGGAATTCCCAGTACTTTTTATTCCACATTATATTATATACTTTTTTCAAAATTTCTGCCCCCCTACACAAACACACACACACACACACTGTTGGTTTATCCAGGACAATTACTGGAAATTACTCTATTCTAAGCTTAAGTGTTACAAATCTCTCTCTCTCTCTCTCTCTCTCTCTCACACACACACACATACATCCACACAAAGAGAGAGAAAGCCAACCATGCTTTGCTTTGCTCTGCACTATCCTCCGTACTCTGCACAGCAACACACACACACACACACACACACACACAAACACACACACACATACTTACACACCGACAGCAGCAGGAACAGAGAGAGCACCAGACAGACGGTAACAGCGCTCGCCAGGAAAACAACTGTGTTTGTGTGCGTGTGCGAGTGGCAGTGTGTGTATGTCGAGCAGTCATGTCTGACACAGAGGACGGAGGTTTTGATGGCGCGTCCTTCTTTTCTCTGCAGAGCCCGGGATCAACGTCGCCCACCAGGAAACACAACAAGGAGACTACGGTCACGGTGAGTGGGGCAACTCAGGGGAACTCTTAACTGACCATGAACTCACCTCAGCTCTCTACAGTAGCCCGAAAGGTCTAGATCTGGTACCAGCGGCGGGGGGCTGGTCAGTTTTTTTCCCCCCAAGTTTGGAAGTAATGATATAGAAAAATACAGCTTCAAAGACAACAGATTTCCCTGGTGGGATTTATCTTTTATTTAAAATACACATCACCTGTTGTAGGATCATTAATGAATACCTTTATGAATTGGTTCATGTACATAGGGACAATATAAGAACTAAAGTCTTGACTGTATGACAGCTGTGTGTTCCTTTTTCTGTTTTTCCTGTGTATTCTCTCAGATGGGAAGTGTTTGGTGCTTGTTTTCAGTTGCTAGTATACAGAGACACAGTGACATCATCCTATCCAGCATCAAGATAATTTCTCCCTTGTTGTCAAGTCAAGGAATCCTACTTAGCCTCTTGCTCAATATATACAAGAGGTGCTGCTGCGGTGACGTTATCAATTTGTCTCTGACTTTTATTTTCCCAGATCTTTTTTTTCTTGAAGTGCATTATAACCAAAGCCTTGAGAATGGGTCGGGATCTCAGCTTCTATAGCAACCTATGCTATGCTTTAGATAGGATGACAGTTATAACAGAAAACACGAGAGGAAGAGGGGATGAGAGCCACGCTTGTTACCAAATAAACTTCTAAATATACTGTATGTTTCAGGTCAAGACCTAAAGAGGATATTTTACCCTTGGCTAAGCCCTTTTTCTGTTCTAACAGGGCACATATGCAGTGTATAATGATAACAATGGCAATACTGCTTGAAATTCCTTCAAAAACAGTGGATCCTTAATTTCAGACCGAAGCAGACAAATACAACTTGTCATTTTTAGGAAACAAATGTTTATTTTGCATGCTGAAAATACAACACTTGCTGGAAGACTTTATCATTTTTGATTCTTTGAGAAACCGGTAAACGGGTCTTAAAATAATCCTTCTATATGAGAGTTTGACTAAGAACAAAAGCAGAGTTCTCATTAATAGCAAGGGACCGTTGAGTTTTCTAGTTAATATGACAACTTCCACCAAGAAATTTTAGCAGCTGTATCTTGCTAACTTCAGCTAATTAGACTAATGATGTTACAGCTACATGTCCATGAAGAAGACTTGGAAATAAAGGAGCAAAACATAAGAATACTAAGCAAAAACATACTAGGAAAGACAAAGGTTAGATTTTATGTTTCGTTGTTCAATTTTCAATTTCTCAGTGTCATTTTACCGAAGAAAAGGCTTTGAGCGTGAAAACTAAGTGATGAGCTTTGCTAATGTAACAAGTTTGGACAAGGTTGAATGTAAAATCCGATAGAGAGCAGGACAGAGCTGCTGATGTTAAGGTGACCTCTGAAACAGCAAAATCCAATACCAGCTCCTACGTGTTGGAAATTCCAGCCCCAACAAGGCTAACATAACTTGTAACTGTACAAAATAATGAAGTTAGCGAATAAAATGCTAACTCTTTGCCCCGGGAGTAATAATAGCGTACTGTGGTGAATAGTGAGCTAGTTACCCAGACGTTCCAATGTTCGGAGCTTAGGTTAAAGCTTAAAAACACATTCTAATCCATTCCTTGCAGTTTAAGTCATATTTTTTTGGTTGTTGAAAGGTAAAAAAACAGATACCAACATCCAAACTCTTTGGATACTGAATATCTTTTATTTTTCATGCTTCTTAAACATGTGGAGAAATCCAAGCCTTGACTGACCTACCATACCAGGTTAAAGTGTCAAGCTAAGATTGCACATTCACAGTTAGGAGGGGGAGTTTCATGAATGGTCAAATGTTGAGGTCATCAAAGGTCAGGGAAGAAAGTGCTGGAAGCAGTGTGTTGGTGTGAGTGCAAACAAACTAAGCCCATCAGTGGAGAGAGTAGCCTTGCCCTCATCTTTACCAGGGGAAGCGGGGGTCAGTTCGAAGCCCTGCTTGCTGTCAACCTCTGGACCTCAGCAGCGATTAACTAGGAAGCCATTCCCTCAAACAAATTATAAGCTACATAAGCCAAGATAAGGTTGAATTAGAGGCCTTTTTCTTTTTCTCCCTGCCATTTCAATCCGAATATTGGCTCTGGAGAAGTCATCAGTTAAACCGTATTTGTCGATTTTCTCTGAAAGGCCAGGCTTTGGCATTAGACGAGGGTGCTCTCTGGTGCCACTGAAGTTTTTTAAATAGAAACAGTGCATCCTCGCTGCAGGCTCTTTACCTCCTGAGGTTAATTGGAATGAAGAGACGATAAAGCTTCTTTTATTTGCCCTGGAGTCTTCGCTAAACCCGGTGCCTGTTTTTATCTCTATATTATTAAGACATACCTATTCATTTATTTTGAGTTCAAGATGTGTGGTTTCTTTGCTTTTGTTTCTTTCTCTCTTTTCTTCTTTCCTCTGAATTGAAGCCAGAGGTATTTCTCTGATGATTTCTTCTAATGACCTATCAAATCTGGGCCCTGCAGTTCTATACAGAGCAGCTGCGATGTCAGACATCTATATTATGCTGTGGTTCATGAACTGAAGAATTTAGAGGTGATATATTTGTTACAGAGTTGACCTCTATCTTCCATACCACCCTGGACCTGTAAGAGAAAATTTGAGGGAAGAGCACAAAGTGCCTGCGCACAGAGAGTATTAGAGTGCCATGCACTATGTACAGTCCTATTGAGCGTAACCTCAGAGCAGAACCAAGCAGCTCACAGCAGGGAGCCCTGCAGCAAGCACATTCAACATGACTGCTGCTGGCAGATCAAGGAGACAATTAACTGCACCAAGATAATTAAAGGCAGTCTTTGGAAATCCATTTTGCTGATTGCTCTGGGCCAAAGTAGAAGTTCTGAGCGTTGTGGTAGAGAGCTGAATGATGAATCTCCAAAAGGCGGAGAACCAAAAAGACTCTGTACTGACAATGGTGTCTCCAAGAGGGGCTGCACAGAGAAAAGTGAATGAACGATGCCCGGTCAACCTGAATTGTCTTCTTCATGGAGCTGTTGTGATGAGAGTATTGCCATAGCAGCAGAGTGAAGACTACCTTGAAAACCAGAGCAGAAGTCTGTGTGTTTGTTTGTGTGTGTGTGTGTGTGTGTGTGTGTGTGTGTGTGTGTGTGTGTGTCTGTGAATAAGCTGTCAACACATAGTGCACTAACATTGCTGCTTTACAGTACTTTCGCATCAAAGCAAAGTTGTTTATAATGATACTATAAAGTACCTAATTTATTTGCCCTTCTCATGGTTATCTCTGTCCCCCTCTCTCTCAGATTAATTGTGTGACGTTCCCGTCGCCTGCATGCATGCCGGAGCAACAGCTGCTGAAACCAGACGAATGGAGCTACTGCGACTACTTCTGGGTAAATGCCTCAACATTTAAGAGGCTATAAATTTGTTGTCGACCCCATAGCACAAACTGGTTGTAAAATATCTGAGACGGGGAGATACAGACTAGTGACTTAACCCTTAGTACCCAAAACCAAAATCTCCTTTATCTCACCTACTGCTGGAATCAGCATAAAACTTTCTCTTTCCAATTAAAAAAAAAATCCATGAATCTATTAGAAATCACATTAGATACATCTAGGTACAACATCAGATCTTGCTTTATATTAATGATATTTAGATTTTTAATTTTTCCTTTTTTCCTTTTTTTTCAAATCCACTTGGTTGTTATCTGGACATCATAGTCACGTTCCACACAGAAACATCTAGCAGCTAATGACTTTCCACAGTGCTGATTCCCCAAAATGCAAACAGACTCCCTGACTGCAGTGTTATTATTCCTGTGTAAATCGTTCAAAGCATGATGGGAAATGCAGTGCAAAAAAATCTCTTAACGTGTTCATCATAAGAAAAGAGAAAAAGAGACCACAGGAGTGACATAGTGTTTTAAAATTAGCTTTTTTCTTCTTTTTTTGAGAGTAATAAGGCATGAAATGTTCCATAAGCATATCTGTGGAACACAAGACGCTCTTCACTATCCACTATCCACAGTAGGGGAAGGAACAGACTATGGCCTGTGTCATTTTCATTTTGTAAAGTTATCGTTGGTTGTCCAGCACATTTGCAAGTGCTGGAGTTCATCTCAGAGTGTTGGTGTACGTAGTCCTGAGAAAATACTTCATCATAATCTTGCAAAGCTAGTGATTATGTTAATAAAGCCAAAATGAATCAAACTGGTTGCCTGTAAAAATTAAAAGTCAAGTCTCACTCATTATATCCAAGTGCTGCACTGTGCCTTTGCAGTTGGATGCGGCCCTTGTCCATCAACTTAACTTTATTAACAGTGTAGAAACTGACTTTTAGAACACATCAATTAATTCAGAGTTGTAAGTGAGAAGAACTGCGATCTCCATGTGAATGGATTTTCTCCCCACCCCTGATATCTAGATAATTTCCCTGCGTTGAAAACATGTAGTGACTCAGTTTTCAGTCTACAGTTGGTTTTCTAACTAGAATTCCCCACAAACTGAATCTACAACCGGTGTCACAGCTATAGAGCTACACTGTGAAAACTGAAAAGCAAATGCCTCTGCAGTTTGTGTTCCAGTGTTTGGCATGGTGACAAATGATGAGAACCTCATAATGCAACAAGGAAAAAACAGGTTTACAGATTGGAAGATTAAGGGGTGATGACTAAACAGGACATAGTGGAAGAAGTAAGAGATCTAGATGAGGATTATCTGAGAAAATTCTTGAATAAGTATCAACTAATGAAAGTAAGAAAGGAATTCTTTCAAAAAGTCTCTCACGTTGCTTCTCTCCCCCGTAAATATTTAACTCAACATCCCCAAGAGTCCAAAAAGCAACACTAGATCCTTTTCATCTTTAACGTGACTCCATATTTATCTCATTCTAGCTGTGCTGCATGCTGAGAATCAGCATCAGCTTTAATAAGATCCAACAGACAGTCCAGTAGGATAATACTTTACATGTAACTGGCTGGAACACAGAACGCCAGCTTGCCTCTGCTAGTCTGTTTGGACATCTCCCACCCCTGCGGTGTAATCTCTATCAGGTGTGGCGTGTGGGGCTAACACACTATAGTCATACACACGATAGTGACAACACACTGAAAAGAAAGGGTGAGTAGGGAAAGTTGAAACCAGTGGCAAGGAATGAGCAAGTTCTAATGAAAACAAGTCAGTTTTTTATGAACCTTGCAACTCTCAGATTTCCTCAGTGTATTTACGAGCACTTAAGGAAAAATTTCACATAGACAAGAATCCTTAGTCAGGATTAGAGAAACCTATATATGGAGACATACATGCAAATGCAGATTCTGCAGTTTACTGCAGTGAATGTAGTAACATGTGGTCTAGTTTTGTTGTGGGCATTCTGGATTCTTGTGTTCCAGCAATGGTTGATGCATAATTTTTAGAGTTGTCAATTATTCATATTATATAAAATGAAATATCCAGCAACATCAGTACAGTATGCACTCAATGCCTCAGTAAATGCAAGCCGTATGTGTTGTTGCTGCATTATCTCTTTATTTTAAGGAGTATGCAGCAGGCGATTTATTTCGCTGAGCCAGTTGGTCAAGGTGTGATGTTCTCATGTTTGTTGCTAAGTATTTGTTTGTTCAATGTGTTTCTCGTGTGCTTGCTACGTTTAAACCACAGACTGATAAGAAGGATGCCCAAAGCAATGGCTGCATCACAGGATTTGAGGTTTTGCTGCAGAAACAGCTGAAGGGGAAACAGATGCAGAAAGAGATGGCTGAGTTCGTACGAGAAAGGTATCAGCTTTTCAATCAGCGGTCTCCTCTTTTTCTTTTTTTCACTTCGCATCTTCAGGTTACCATGACAACCATACAGTTCTCATTACACAAACCATTTCTCCTTTTTTTTTATTCTCATTCATGTTCATCACTAAGTTGCACAACACAGAAGAGCACATGGAAACATTCAGAGTTGCATAAAGGCTGTGTGGTAATGAAACTTTTGACTTCTTTCTCAGGATAAAGATAGAAGAGGAGTACGCCAAGAATCTCTCCAAGCTCTCCCAGATCCCTCTAGCAGGGCAGGAAGAAGGGTGAGTGACCTTCTTCTGTGAAAGACTTTCAGGAAAAAGATAAACCCCTTCTCATCATATTGGAGCTTGACACACATGGAAGACGTGTTTTTCAACACTTGAAAAGGAGTCTGCCAGACTTTCCACTATGTGGCTACTTTGGAGATGCAGAGGCAGTAAATTATGCGTTCTTGGGCTCTTCCTCCATAGTATATTTTGTAATAATGATAGTAATAATGTGAGACTTCATTGCGCAATTGAGGGTATGTTTCTTTCCAGGGAGGTCAAAGGTCAGAGTCAGCTGCAAAAGAACAGACATCGAGCTAGTAGAATTTCAGTGTCAGATGATTCATAATCTCAGAAATGTGAAGAGCTTGTTGTTGATGATGAATCTTGCTGCTGTAGCAGTAGCCGCCGGTGCTCTTTGCTACTAGTAGTGGTGCTAAGCCTGTTCTGAGTGTTTTTGTTTTGTTTTAAATAAATGCTAACATTAAAATTAGACAGCCTGCTCCTCAGTGAGCCAGCCAGTCAGGAAAGCCGTTCAGGCCAGACATCCCGGTGTGAGTCTGAGTCTGGAGGCCCTGTCAGTGATGCTGTGAAACAGTATGGCCTTCCTGTAAATCACCGGATGCTTTGATCTCTGTCCTGCAGCATACTTCAGCTATTAGGAGAGAGTGGAGGAGAAGAGGGAGGGATGGGGAAAGTATAGAGGTAAAGGAGGGGTGGTAGGAGTGAAGATGAGGGCAATGAGATTGGAGGAGACAGACATTTAGTGGTGTGTGTTGGGATCCAGGGAAGCCCTGCAGGGAGAAAGAGTTTGCAGCCACTTCTCTCTTCTGCAGCCTGACAGCTTAGGGGATATCATGCTGAGGGCAGCTCTTTGTCTAATTCACCAAGGGGACACAGGAACATGGAAAATAAAGTAACAGGAAGCTGAGAGGGGCAAGGCCAGCTAAAGACACCCACAAAGAAAAGAAGCTGGGATTTGTACAGACACCGCCTACAGTGTTGTTATTAAACTCATCTTTATTAAGAGATTCCTCAAGGACACAATGAGAGTGCATAGCAATGTGACTGAATGTGAAAGCCATTAGTTGGAAAACACGTTAAAAAATACGAGTAATGTATTTCAGTATCTTTGTTAGTTTTCTAAAGCAGTGAACTTTAGCTTGCTAAAATCTGTAATGTTAGCTCATTTCTGTCAGCTGGGTCAGTGACACCTGGCGGTTACAAGGTGCTAACATGTTGGCACAGTTACTCTCTAGATAAGAGCTTTCTGGGTTTGTAATATTAGCCACAGTCATGTATAACTGTGGCCTACGGCTACATGGCTGTAGAGTTAAAGCTTAAACTTCTCCAGGAGGACTTATGGCTATGTTACTTTTTAAAGAAGAAATACCACGTTAAAAAAATTTAAAGTTTAATTCACAGTAAATCAAATACCCTCTTGCCAAAAATAAGCAGTTCAGACTTTATCATTTTCCGTATGACCAGCAGCTTCTGGTGGCTAATGCTAGCCACAGTTAGCAACCTTAAATAGATACTGTATCGTGTACATTACATCACTCAATCGATTCTCTGACTTTATCTGCTCTGTTGACTTTATCTCTCCGTCTACTGCTACTTTGCCACCGATGCACTATGTTTTAGCATTTATCGTTGTCCCATACGCCCATTTTGCTATTGAGCGAAAATTTCTCCGCTCACATAAAACCTCATAGAAATGGACTGCGCACTTAATTTCATCTTAAAAGTTTTTACATCAAACCAAGAAAGTAGGCAAACTAATGTGCAAATGAAAGACTGTGCAAGGTTTAGCTAGAATTACCCTCCCCTGTACTGTTTACATGCATATAAGATAACCCCTCTTCATATTTGCATGGTAATAGAGGGCCTGAGTGGGATGGAATTGTCCTATATAGAATCCAGATTATGCCAGCCAGCTAGCTGCCCACAGCCAGAAAAGTGCAACACAATACTTTCATTATACTCTCCCTCAGGCCACTCTGTTGTCAGACAGGACAATCGCTGTTTTGTTGCCCAGTTCCTACCATCCGACCGGCCGCAGCCCAGAACCAGCCGTCTATTTATTCCTGAATTTACCATTTGTTTGGTAGAGATGTGGCTGCGAGGCATGTGACCACTCTTTATTGCAACCAATCATGCACTGTATCACTTCTGTTGAATGTGGGGAGAACATGGCAGGAGATTAATTTTCCCCTTAGATACAGTATTTTGTTGGCAAGTGAATGTCTGTCCCTTGGGCCTGTGAGACTGCAGGGACATGACAGATGTAATTTGCAGTATATGAACAAAAAGCTATGTTTCCTCTAGTTTGTCATATGTTTTTAAGGTACAGAACATAAAAGATATCATGAAATTTCCGCTAGGATTGTGTCATTTTTCTGCTCACAAAAAAAAAACCCTAATAAAAAAGCAACAAAATGAGATTCCCTTAGTCCCAAGAATTCAGTTTTTAAATAATTCCATTCAAGTTCGATTTCTCATTTAGCTTTATTGTCATTTCCACACATATGCATGACATACAGTACATTCGGGGAAATGAAAGGACGTTCCTTATTGACGTCAGTGCAACATAGAACAGATTTGTTCTATGTTGCACTCATGCAACATAGTAAATAGGTATGGAAAACAAAACCTGAACTAAAACTGAAAACTCTAAAGTAAAAATAAACACACAAGGGTAAGAGTAATCACTCTCACATTAGCAGCAACAACTTAGAACCATGTCCAGGGTATTTTCTCCCCAAGTATTGAATTTGACAGGTTGGAATATCATTATAACAGTCTTTTCTGTTGTGCAGCTCTCAAGTTGCCTCCGTCTAGTTAGTGCTCAGGGCCAGATAGACAGCTACACTAACAACAGTGCTGAGCTCCATTGGCAGCTAGAATTCAAAACACTTCATGATCGTAAACTCCACCAGAGGAGAACAGACTTTCCTTGCACCATTTCTTGTTTTTTTCCTTAAAGATACCCTGTGAAGTTATTTATGCACTAGTAGCGCTGTGGAGCAGTGTTTTTAGAGATTAGAGCAACATGTCAAAAGCACCAAAAAAACAGTGGCAGAGGCGATCGTTAGCCTGTAGCCATGGATGTAAACAAAGCAGGTTTCAAACTTTAAGAAAAATGGCTTTGCAAATGTTAAGGACGTTCTATAAGGAAGCAAATGCTTTTTACTAGACCTAAAGGGTGCCCACAATGTGTTTTGGCGAGTGACACAGAACTTAAACAGTAACTTTGCTTGTTTACAAGAAAACTTCACAGGACAACTTCAGTGAAGTTTCTATAGGTGGTGGTGCTCCACTGTGCCTCATAAACACAATACAACATGAACAACATGAACATAAACCATGTCAGTTCAGAGAAGTACATCAGCTCTCATTCTGATCATATGCAAATCTCAGATCTCATTGTCCTCAATCCCACTGTGTACGTACATAAATTTGAAGTAGTAACGAGTGTAGAAAAAGTATTCATGAGAGAGATATCATTTACAGATAAGTCAAAAAAAGAAAAATACAAAAAAAAAGAAAATGGTTGTGCAGACATGATTTCAGCAGTTTTATGAAATACTTGATTGATTCAAAGTAGGAAACTGATGACACATGTAGTGAACACGTACAATACAAACAGCTAAAACTGAACAGCCAATTCCTTCCACAACCGGCTTAGATGTGGCAGATGATTTAGTCTAGCTGGTCTGTATAACTTGCTGTCTGGTTGAAATAGGCACCATAGTCAGTAGCAGAATTCTCAGTCATTTTATATAAGTTAACAAAAGATGATCATTAACTAATGGGATTTTAAGAAGCTCAGAATCTTTTCGACCCTCTTGGCTACCGTTGAGTTGCAGGTGCCAGACTTCACTCTCACGGTGTCAGGAATGTTTGGGATGTCGGTCTGAGGGAATTCCACACATGTCTTCATTCAGAGCATTACTTTGAAGTGACCTGCTTACCCATAAAGACGGTCAGTTCTGGACCCAGAGCCTCATGGCTGTGACTCTCTGCCTGCTGGATGATTGTTTTACAGCCTACAGTTTGAAGAAAAATGACGAGGCTTTCCACCTAATTCCATTTTCTGTCAGGGCTAATTATGAATCATGGATCACTTCCTTCAAATCAAATTGGTCTGGCCTGTAATTATCACGTAATATGCACCGGCTAACTTAATTTTAACGCTTATCTTCAAAACAATAGAAGCCTTCTCTGTGTTATTGCCCCCAGCTGTGTTGAAAAGCTGAACTCATAACTGAGAGAATAAGCTGAGGCATATCTCATGTCCCATACATCCTAATCACCCATTGAACTGGCTGTGGACTCAGATCAGCTCTTTAGATTTACTGGGTACTTGTGTGTCTGTGCACTTTTGTTCTTCATCTGTGTGTATAAGTGTGTGTGCGTGTGTGTGTGTCTGTGTGTGTGTGTTTGTGTGTTTGTATGTGTGTCTGTGTTTGTGTGTGTGTTTGTGTGTTTTGTGTGTGTGTGTGTTTGTGTGTTTGTATGTGTGTCTGTGTTTGTGTGTGTGTGTGTGTGTGTGTGTGTGTGTGTGTGTGTGTGCGTGTTTGTGTGTGTGTTTGTGTGTGTGTGTGTGTGTTTGTATTTGTGTCTGTGTTTGTGTGTGTGTGTGTGTGTGTGTGCGTTTGTGTGTGTTTGTGTGTGTGTGTGTGTGTGTGTGTGTGTGTGTGTTTGTGTGTGTGTGTGTGTGTGTGTGTGTTTATAACTGTCTCTATGTGATTCACCAAGCTTTTTCCCCAGCTCGGTCTTACTCCCCCCTTTTTCCCTTCTCTATGTAAAAGTGTGTGGTCCTTTCTTGTGTGAGATATTAAACTCACACACTCCCCTGCTACTTATCTGTTCTCAGGACTCTGGGGGAGGCTTGGGCCCAGTTGAAGAAGAGCCTGGCAGACGAAGCTGAAGTTCACTTAAAGTTCTCCTCGAAGGTAATTCAGCACATTTTGCTGCATCTCTAATAACTCTATGATTGGTTGCAGTGAAGAATACATGAGGGTGAGGGGGTTACACAATGCTGTAACGTTTAGCATCTTTATCATTCAATTTGTGTTTCTGTAAACAAAATTACTCATCCAAAAAAGGGAACAATCTGTTACAATTTATAAATTTGAGAATTCAAGAACAAAAGTGATAACCGTCCCACTGAGTGAGGAAACTCTTGTAGAACAGTATGTGGTTCCATATTGATCGTGGGCTCTGCAGCCTGCAGCACGTGTGACATGTGACTCACGAGGAAGAAAGCCGGTCTTTAGATGTAATTACTTACTGTAAAGAGCTTCCTGATGGCTCTGTGGGCTGAAGCACACACGTATGACACTGAGATTTTGAATCAGCATTTATAAGCCAACACCTTTTTCTGTCATTTTAGTCATGAATTAAGCTTAATGGGAAAAACTTTAGTTTCACGTAGCTTCTTCGTGGAACTCAGTTAAATGTATATGAAATGCATATAAAATCTATGAAAATCATGATTTCATCCTTTTCATACTCTCTTGAGTGGAATGTTGAGTTTTTCTTAATTTTAAAAGGTTGTGAGGAATAAGCATTCGATAAGTTTTTCTTTGGAGGAAGACGAAAGATAGTGACAAGGATTATGGCTTGACTGATAGAGGAAATGGAGTCAGTGATGTTATCCTCCAGAGATGCACAGATGTGCAGCACTGTTCCAGCCTCTTGGAGCAAAAGGAAGGATTCGAGTGAAAATGAACTTTGAATGATTGTCTCTGGCTACAGAAGGGAACCGCAATGCTCATACATCACTGACGGCTGGGACAGAATACCTCATTGCTTTTTACGATCATGTAACACACAACAAGCTTGCTACTCACAAGTTAGTCATTTCAAAAACAATATTATCTTGTCACATTCTTGGATCAGCAAATGTCATACTGTGCGTCATTTGAAGTTTCTTCAAACCTTTTTTCCCCGCAGAAATCCGGTAAAATCTGAAAAGAAAGCTAAGAAATGTTGGCATCTAATGTTCTGGTTGTTGTTTGGCTCCATATAATCAAACATTTCTCATCTAAACTAGCAGAGTATGAAAGGATGATATTATCATTTAGAAAGTGACTAAAGGGAATAGAGCTAATTATGTTTTTTAGATAATTAAATCAGATATGTAGAGGGGGGTTTAAAGTGATTTCCCTTTTTGATTGATAACCTTCTTATCACTGAAATTTAAATAGCACAATTCTTTTCAAGACTTGCTGCAGGGAAAAGAGGTAATTTTTACTTCAACACCACTTTATATGCATGAAGAGTTGCAACATCAGCCTCCAGATTCGTATTGTCATTCAGCACCTAAAACTGCCTGACAGATTTATTCTTTTCAGTTATCTGGAATCTTAAAGTAATCAAAAGTTGCACATGCTTTTGGACAGTGAACACAATACGTCATAAGGATCACTGACTGACTGACTCCAAATTGAAATTCAGCTTCACACTACACTAAATAATAAATTTCATTTCCCTCCGACCACATGCTGATGCTGAGGAAATACAATTGAACTGAGTGAAAATGACTTTTTTCAAGGCATTTGTCTCCTTCTGCTTCTTCTATTTTTGTCCCGCGGCAAACTTCCTGTCCTTACATGACCGTTCAACTGAATGTGATGAGCTGAGGGGCCAAGTACAGCCCTGGGCCTACTTTATTTCATCATCAGCGTGAGCAGTCTCATACTAAGCAGTCTGTTGTAGCTTCAGAATGTAAAGCTTTGGTCTATGTTTTCCAAAAGGGTCCAACTGCAAACCTCCCTCATGGGGACAAGAAAACTAGACTTTCATTATCTTCTGCTGGGTGATGTTGAATTGTTGGTTGCCTTTGGTTTGAGCAGCTCCAGAGTGAAGTGGAGAAGCCTTTGCTTACCTTCAGGGAGAACTTTAAGAAGGACATGAAGAGGTTCGACCATCACATCGCAGACCTACGGAAGCAGCTTGTTGGCCGCTATGCAGCAGTGGAGAAGGTACACCCACAAAGACACAGATATAAGAACAAGCAAAGCAGCTCCAACGTAACACAGGTCTGTCTTTGCATTTGGCAGCAGCAAAATTTCAGGAATCATCTTGCTGGTGATTAAAATTCCATAAATCTTCAATAGCGCACGGCTGCTTCCTGTCCCTGGAATGTCTCCTACTTTTTGTATACGTACACTGAAAAGCAAACGGCTAAAGTCTAAAGGGAATGGGAAAACTGTCTCATATCATCTGTCATCAGAGCAGTGTTGACTCTGAGAAGGGACAACGCACTTTCTCGCAGATAAAATTATCTCATGGACAACTGAGCATTTAAACCTCGTCAGGAAATAATACACTGGCCATGTTGGCTTTCATAAAGCAGCTTTAACACTGGCTGATTGATTAATACTGGGAAAGTATGTAGCAGACTGCATTATCACTGTGATGAATGGAAGTAGTCTGTCACATTGTAATAGCTTCAAACTTTTATCACTTTAATTATTTTGATGATTCTTTCCAGAACACAACACACTTGCCAAAAAAAAAAAGTTTATTGCCAGAAATTTAAGAGCACATCATTTTGTAAAAGTAAGCCTCGTTTTTTAGTGTGTGTCTGAAGTTTTCTCTACGTGCAGTTATGAAATCTAAGCATGTCTCTGATTTTCTCTGATTCCCTCATCTGCAATCAGGCCCGGAAAGCTCTGGCTGACCGTCAGAAAGAGCTAGAGTTGAAGACTCAGCAGCTGGAGATCAAACTCAGCAACAAGATCGAAGAAGACATCAAGAAGGCCCGCAGGAAATCTACACAAGCAGGTGAGAGTCAGAGGTCAAAGGTCAGACTGCAGTATTTCTGCCATTAAATCTGTACCACTAAAGCCCTACAGGTGCCCACTAGTGGCAGCAATATTTATCATGTTCTACAAAGCAAAAGTTTTGGACCTAAATATCAGAACTAGGGCTGAAGATGTCTGTCCTGAGGGTGGTACGCTGACGGTATCTTCAGTGAAAAAGAAAATCTGGACAGTATTTTCTGAGATGCTTGGTCAATGAGCAAAATGTTGGGTATTTAACCCAACAGTGGCTCAATTCACAAGGTTAGCGTGTCACCAAAATCATTTGGAATTATCCTCTGGGGACCATGATTATCCATCCTAAACCTGAGAGTTTGGTCAGCAGTTGCTGAGATATGTTAACTCTTGGCCCAAGATTTAGACTGACCATTGTTCAGACTTCAGAATCAGTTTGCAAGAAAAAATGATATTCATTTGAGTCTCTAAATAAAATGTGCAAAGAAAATACATTTTGGGAGACAGTGTTTCTCCAAATGGCTGATATGTGGGATATTAGAGATGTGGAGTTCATCATTCACCCTAAAAAAGTTCAGCGAAAAATCAGATTCCACTGTCTGCAGAACTCATACAGTTTAGTAAACAGTTTATTTACTGGACATAATCCTTCAGTTTTTCTTCAGCCCTTAATAAGTGCTGCTGCTTCGGCTGTGAACCAGGCCTCTGTGTTAGTCTATTACATGAGTCATGAGCTTTATCAGCACTTCGAGCCAGACTGGAGGGGTTTTTTTAAGTAGGGATGGGAGAGGAGGGAAGGCGAGGGCCCAGACACATTCTTTGCTCGACTAGTCTCTTCACACCAGACTGACAGAAAGGCGTGGGCCTGGACTAACTCCATATCCCCTAGGAGCCCTACATACACATACACTCACACCACACACACGCATAACAAATACGGTACATGCATATTAATAATGCAACCACAAAAAAAAATACATCCCACAGTCACTTCATCTGTCAGAGAGATTGTTTTTCTTAAAATTAGTGGGAGGAATTAATTGAGTAAGATAATTTGACTAACTTAAATTGAGGGCAGCTTGTTTCAAGGTTTTGTGGTTGACTGCTCTGTTCAAATAATAATAACAAAATTCCACTGGAAACAAGAGGAATTGTCTTCTTTGTCTCCAAAAAATGACTATGAGACTGACTAAAAGTGAGACTTGGAGTTTTTTTGAAGAAGAAATTACACTGTTCTTATGTAAACGAGAAGTTCAATGAGAAGTTTGGCTGCTACAGCCTCATTTGGTCATTTGGACTTTAACTAACTAACGTTAACTAAACATTCAGATATGATTGCCATTGTTCCATAACTGCCACTTGGTTTACATCTCGAGGGTTTCAGTTGATGGTTGCTTCCCTGGTTGGGAAAATTTCTGCTTTGCACTTTCTGTCCTCTGTCAAATTGATGTGATAATTATTCTGATTTAATTATTTTTCTTTTTTTTCCCCTTCAGACAACTGTAGGAGTATTAAATCGTTATTTAATCACAGCCCGAGAACACTACATGTTAACCAGCAGTCATTCCAATGCTGATGAGCTGTGCTGATAAAATTCCTGTTTATGATTAATACATCATCTGACAAAATCAGCATCCAAATTAATGACAACAGCTCTGCAGTCTGTTTGGCTGTATAAAATAAAAGATCGCAAAGAAGTCAGACAGGGATGGAGGGGTGGGTGGAGAAATGCTGTTTTAGTTAAGACAGAGGGCTGAAATGGTTGAAAATGGTGGTGTCCTGTCAGTGAAACCACAGCCCCACAGCTCTAATCAAGCAGATTAGCTGCTTTTAAGACTGTTAATCTTGAACAACTAATACTTAAAGATGTGTTTCTGATTCTGCTGATTTATTCATGATTAGCATTAACGGGATAGAGAAAGACCCTAAGACTTGAAGGATCCATGCAGTTCTCACAGTCTTCTCCTGGGTAGTGAATTTATACTTGCAATTTTTTAAAAAGCTCAGCAATTTCATGAAGCACTGTGGTTTTTAGCAAACATAATTCAAACAGGAGGAAATGGTGCATTTGTTGGGGACTCTTTTCAGCGGTGTATTGATATACATTTGTGATATATTGTTGTGAGTACCAAATCACCACAGAGCAGGACAGTGTATAAGGGGTTAATTACACTGTGTGTTCATGGTGATGAAGCAACATGTCACTCAGTACAACAGTGTGGTTCACTGATTTGTTTTAACAGTTTTATAACAACAAAGGAGCTCTATGGCATAGAGGAACAGGATACATAAGACTTTGGATACACATAGCACTTGTTGGTAGGTTTAATTCATGGTGGGTTCTGGTCTTGTCCTGGGATTAGTTGAAAGTAAGAAAAATATAGAATATCACTAGACTTATCCTTTAAAAGTATATATTTTATTCAATCGACATGACAAACCTCAAGATAACTGCTTGTTTAATTTGTCAGTAAGAGCCTCCTGACAAACAAAAGGACTAATATGAACACAATCTCAGATTAAGCAAATGAGGGATAATGAAGTTTGATTCAAATGAAAATTCAGTCTAATTATGAGATTACATTTAGCTGCAGGGTCAGCCACTAAAAACAGTGAAAACACATTTGCACATTAGAAAGGTGTTAGGAGGAAAAAGTAGGAAAGGGCTTGAATTGTAAAAAGTTTTGAATAGGTTAGCGACCTGAGGAAAGTGACAGGATGAGAGTAAACAAATGTAGACTCAACCTGGCAGGACCACATGCTGTCACACACAAGTACAAGTCCTACATCCAAAGTGGATTTCGTCACACGTGCACACACACACACACACAGAGTCATCCCTCCTCCATGCTGCTTATGCAACCAGAGGGACAAACAGCAGCAGTTGTTGACGGCGCTGGTGGCGTCTGGCTGCCAGTGATGATGACTGCAGTGTGAGCGAAGCAGAGAGGGGACTGATGCCAAAACAACTAAAGCACGGCATCTGTCTGCTCATAACAAAGACTCATTATCACTTTTTGCTCTCTCTGCATTGGAGAACACAAAGGATTGGCTCATTTATGTTTCCTTATTCCAGGGATTTCCTAATGTTTTAATATCAATCACCTTAGGCCATAATCACATTTTTATGAAGCTCATTACTTTTGCTTTTATTTCCTAAAACGACATTGTTTGCTTTTTGTAAGAGTTGGTGGCCTGATATGGGGGGAGGGCTTATCTGCAGCATAACCAGCAGCTCTTTAAAATTTTCTTAGAAGCATATGAGGCCTGAGCCTGAGCTGACCCAAAGAGCCTTCTTTGATGTAAACTGCATGCAGCAGCAAATACTACAACTTTTTGATGTGCAATCCAGATACAAATCCAATTAAATAGATCTGTTCCTTTTTACCTCTGAAATCCCACAGACCCACTGGTAGGCCAGTCATTATAAACATGTGCTAAACATTATTCAAACCAATAAAACCTTTCTAGCAGAGAAAAAAAGTTTCCAAAGAAATGTATATAAAATGATGCTTGGGACATTTAGAATATTTCCTTTTTGATTGAAAGCTGCCTGGTAATACTGATACTGTAAAAACTGTTTCACTGTTAAACAGTGTTTTTTTTTCCAACTTAATGCAACTTAAAGCTTCTGTAATTCATATTTTGATAATAACAATGGATCAAATGACTATATGAAATATCAAAGTGATGTGCCTACAGAGATATATCACCAAAACTCTTTAGTTCCCCTTAGCTTAATGTCTTTTGACAAGTAGCTAAAAAAAACTTGAAACATTACTGTCCTCTACCTGCTCAGCACCAAACAGCAGGCAGACACATTTAACTGACAAATATGGTGGAGGATTTAGCAGCTAAACAGGAAGAGAACTAAAGGAAAGTAGACATTAGACTTGTGTTCACCAGTGGCCAAAAAAAACACAATAAATGATTGCTAATGTTGCTAAATAGCTGCTGGATGTGTAAATGGGAAACAAGCTATCAGGTTTTCCATATAATATTTATAACGTGATAATGTGTAAATGATGTATATACAGGTTGTTTCTGCTACCCAGAAAAATCAGATAGTGTAGGTTTCAGATCATTACAATTAAAAAAATGTGATGTTTCGGGTCAAATTCTGAAGCTGTTTTTCAGTAAAAACAGTCAGTAAGAGTCAGTACAGTAGTCAGTAATCATTGGGCCTGACGCGCTCATGCCAGCTGATTAGTGTTTGAAGAGGGGGTTATTTTGTTTGGTCTCTCCCTGACCAAACAGCAGAGAGTGACACTTTCATGCAATGTGAATGTCATGTTTAGTCGACACAGTCGCTTTGGTAACAGCTGCTTGGTTCAGTGAGCTTAATATGTTGTGATGATTGACTAAATTTGTTGATTCAACAGTTGTTATCTATGTATTTGGGTTTACAGCAATCTGCACAGGTGCATCTAGCTCATCCCCACTAGGCATCATTGTGGTTATCTTTCATCATATCATTCTGTTTGAGTCACAGACAAATCTAACATACGGGAGATGATTTAGATGTAAATAAAACAGGCAACAAATAAGTGAGGTTTGCCTGTTTAACTGAATAAAAGAAGAGGTCATAAGACCTGGTTAAGAATTACATAACTCTCTCTGTTGTCAGTTCCAGGGAACAGTGAGTAAAGCAGTGATACCTCACTTCATTTCATAAGAGTCTGTTATTTTGTTGTGGACCTGTTTGAATCCCCATTGGGACCTCTTTTGGTCCCCAGACTCAACTTAGAGAACCACTGTCCTTCACTAGCTGTGAGCTATTTAGTTGTTACAATTACAAGGAGAATACAATATAAATATAATTATAAAATAAAGTATTTACCAGCAGACATTCACTGCAGAAGATTGAGAGTCATCCACTAAAGAACAGAATGATCTGCATCATTTCCTCTCTGATCTAATCTCACACATGATTAGTGTTTGGTTTTTGTTTTTTTGGTTTTTTTTTTGTCAGTGGGATA
Source organism: Istiophorus platypterus (assembly GCA_016859345.1). Taxonomy (NCBI): domain Eukaryota; kingdom Metazoa; phylum Chordata; class Actinopteri; order Istiophoriformes; family Istiophoridae; genus Istiophorus; species Istiophorus platypterus. The sequence continues at coordinate 3,862,940 of CM029119.1, forward strand.
CAGGCAGTAGCATTAATGAATGGACAGATTGGATCTTTCCTTTTATTACTTCGCATGGTATCATAATGTAATCTATTATCAGTCCAGATCATCTGCACTGTTTGGGATCAGTCGTATCAACCTAGTGAGGTGGAGCGACTGCTGCTCCTGTGGAATAGCTAGGTAGTAGCTGCACCTAGTGGAGATAGTGTGTGCTACATGTAGAGTATATCTAGAGAAGCACAGGTAGCAGGAACACTTTGACAGGTATAATTGAAATTGCAGTCCCGTGTCTGTATATATTTCTAGAGTAAAAGCCCTAATCAACTGCTTTTTATTCTGTGTGACAGGAGACGATCTGATGCGCTGTGTCGACCTTTACAACCAGTCCCAGTCCAAGTGGTTTGAGGAGATGGTCACCACAAGCCTGGTAAGAAATGATTGGTTTAATGTTGTGTGTAATTTGGCTCTGAGGGGAAGCTCCAGAGCTTCACATGTTCATCATAACACGCTTACACTGTTTTACAATAGTTTCAGCTCATTTTTTATAGCAAGTACAAAATACATAGTGTAATAGCCAAAATTACTTTCCAAATGATGTATTACCTAATTTGATACAGGTGTTAATATTTTGTTGGCTAGAGTGAGATTTTGAGTCAAAAAGTGTAGCATTTTAGTCAAAAGGCTTTGCTAATTTAAGCCAAATTAATAATAAAATACCGCATTTTGTGACCTGCATACTTATGCGAAGAAACTACTTGAAAGTGCAGGTTGTTGTAGTTTCAGTGACCATTCAGTCACTTGAGGGTCATAGGTTTGCTTCTGTAACAGCCCTGGAATGTGTCAAAGGACCTGAACTTTGACACCCTTCATGTGTAAAAATATGGATTTACTTATAATTTATAGTTTACTAAAAAGGGGGTTTGCAAATGACTTTGGAAGGTCATTTATAAGTCAGTATACCACTGTCAGTCCCTGTTTCTGCTCTGCATAGACAGGCTGAAGTGTAGAGATCACTCTCCGTGACTCATGACAAACTGCTCTTCCCCTCAGGAGCTGGAGCGACTAGAGGTGGAGCGGGTGGAGATGATCAGACAGCATCTGTGTCAGTACACCACCCTCCGGCACGAGACAGACATGTTCAACCAAAGTGTAAGCCCAACTTCCACTCAGTGCGACATATAACAGCTCCTTCATGCTTCCTCATGGGCAAAGAGTCTGTTGTGAAAGGAAAATTAGAGTATTTATCAAATCAAAAGCCAAATGGTTTAATTATAAGCAGTTTTGCAGGTTTTTCTGGGAAATGATGAAAATAATAACAAGCTGCATGTTTTAGTTGAATGTTATCTAGCTTAAAAGATTGTTATTGATCTTAGTCTGTTAGTCTCCACACACTTAAAACCACTGTGAACTGTGCCAGTGTATGATGGATGACCTGATCAACTTTCAAAACAAGCCCCCAGCAACAGCTGTGTAGACCCAATAACTTACAGTTTTACAAGGTAAATAATGAAAACATTATTTCAAGTGCTTAATGCCTTATTTTCTTATCAAAATTTCCAGCTTCTATTTTTTTAGTACCTCCAGAGACATGTGGGTGCTGTTTGATCACAGTAGCCTGGCAACATAAATAAAAAACAGCACAACCGTTAGTTGCTGTGGAGAAGAACGCGAAATCACCATTTTCCAACTGATCCCTGGCCACTTCAAGCCAGTGACAATGCAAGGGCAAAAAAAATGCAAAAACATTAAAATCTCATAGCAAGAATCTGAATAGGTTTTCAAGACCTTAAAGATATCATTACTGCTGCAGCTCGATTTCAACATTCATATTTTGACACACTAACATTGACACAGTGTCTTGGGCATGACCAGGCAATAACTTCATGTTTTGCACTCGTGCTTTTAATGCATATTGTACATTAATACTGTGACCATAAAAAGGTCTACAACCAAAATTTCACTCTTGGGAGATAAAGGTTTGACACCAAGTTGAACTGAATATACCGTAAATACACCAGTGGAGGGAACCAAAGACTTACATTAGAAGAGTCGAAACCTTGAGGTATCATCTGAGCACAAGCAAAGAAAAGACATGGGAGTGTGCATTTTACCGCTGTTCTTTGTTTGTCCAGACGATGGAGCCAGTGGACCAGCTCCTGCAGTGTGTGGACCCAACAAAGGACAGAGAGCTGTGGGTGCGGGAGAATAAGACTGGAGAAATCAGGCCAGTGGACATAGAGATCTGATCTCAGTGCAGTTCGAATGGCTCTGCATATGCACACTTTTACCCCAGAGCACACACAGACACACTGACCCAGAGCCTACATGCTTGAGGACTGACTGGGAAATGAAATCTGTGCTGGGACCAGCCCCCCCCCCCCCCCCCCGGCACACACACACACACACACACACACACACACGCACACACACACACACACGCACACGCACACACACACTCTGATCCATGTGTGACTCCTAACAGACTGAGGGATGAACAGTTGCTGGCTCTTCACATCCCAACAGCCACCTCCTGAGGATGATGGGTAATTTAGTGAGAACTCTAAGAGATATTATATAGTAATGGGAAATTTTTCAGTTATTCAAGCTGATGCCCAACTACAACAGCATGGGCAAGCGAATTCTTGACTAAAGGAAACTCAGCTGGGGTGAATGATGAAGAAGCACCAACTATGAATATTTAACAGGTGTAAATGTTGAATAGCTTTATGTCATGCAGCAGTGTAATGCTACAGTTTGTATATGCTTTTGCTCTGTCAGGTAATTCTCTGATTCACTTGTGCATTGATACACATGTGACTTCGCGACTGCAAAGCTATTGGAAAAGATTATTTAATGGATGCTGCTAAGCTAAATGCATTTTGACCTGATAGTGTTACATTACTGTGCACAAGAATGAGGCAAAAGTATTTACATATTAATATCAACTACGTGCAAGTATTGACCATTTGCTAAGCCCTGCCTACTTACTGTTGCTGCGCCTGTCAAACTGGATTAAATGTCACAGCACATATGTTTACAAAAAAGAAAAAAAATCAGTGTATAACAGTAGCTGATTTAACACTAGAAACTAAAAGTACTTTTTGATATAATGGGTGTTCAATTTCAAATAGAAGTAAACAAAAGTATGTTTCTCATTTCTAGCCAATGACTGGATTTTGTTGGTTTAAATTACTACTGTCACCATTAGATTTTATTGCCTGTAGTTAGCAAGCATAAGTTAATGCTGATGCTAAAATTTCATCACCAGTTGACTTTCTTTTCCAATTTGTTTTAAAATGAGAAGCCGTTAAAAGGCCCATAAATATGCACATAATGGCTACATACTTAATGTTAAACATACTGAGACTATAGCTAATGTGTTTCAGGCAAAAGTTCAACATTCCTAACCAGTTGATGATCCATGGAGATGAACTGGAAATAAAGAAACAGCATTGTTTGTGTATTGGTGGCCCTAGTATTATATGGTATTTTAAATAAAAATGTCATTAAAATGTTATCCATTCTAATATAAACCTTACATGGATTGAATGCATAGAAAAATTTACTTGAAAACTTTGTTTGAGAAATGATCACTTTAATGTTCATATTTTTCAAGTATGCTTTACTTTTACAGGAAGATAGCATGTGAAAATGAGAAATAACCAATGAGTTTGGCAAACATAACAGCTTCTAGACTGCCTCTGCCAGTATCCATCTTTCCTGTCTTTGCTCCCATGCAGTGGATGTTTCAGTCGTCCGCATTTTTATGTAACATAGCCTGTAATCCCACGTAATAGTGACAAGCCCCTTGCTGTTGGAAATAATGCTAGGTTACTACTTTAAACCAGTTTTAATTATATTTTGTATACTTTTTCTTTTTTTTTATTGGAAATGTGATTAAAAAAGACGCCAGCCTCCAAAGTATTTACTTACCGAGCACAGAGATCCATACACTGTTTAAGCATGTTGTGAAATCCAAAGCTTGACAGGCCTGCTGCACCAGGGATTAGTGAACAGTCAATTTCTGTGGGCTAACATAACAAATCTAGCTACACTTCTTTGCATCCCAAAAATTAACAAAGAAAAAAAGTTTTTAAATCAGAAATCTGTAGCTCAAGAACACTCAGTTCAATCTGTTTACTTCATTCCTAATAAGACTTTAAAATCAGCCAATTGCACTTTATACCCCAGTGATTTTTGACATATTTACTGTAAGTTGCTGTTATTATGAAAGATAGTCTGAGGAGAAACTTCATTGTTATACATTTTATTACTGATGGAAGTGAAAGTGTTGTGATTATGTTCAGGGTGGCCTGGTGTAAATATATGAGATGTGTGATTTGCTATGAAAGGAGGTAGTGGAGTGAAGGGTGTAAAATACAGTAAATAGAATCTTACACAAAGATATATGATATATAGACATTTGGTACTGATAATATATGAAATATATAAAGTGTTTTATATGCAAGAGAAATGACAGCTCTCCAATGGTATTCTACAGTTTTGCAAATGTAAGTCATTTGCTTCAGTCATGTCATTGCTGCTGCCTGCAAAGCTAAATGTTGTACAAAGTGCTCTTTTACTACCATGTCTTATCTAGTATTACTGCTTAGTACTACTTGACCACTGAGAGACAAGGATTGAGATGTTTTTGTACATTAACAGCTAAAGGTTGGCATTTTCATTAATAAAATGAAAATATTTATCATAAGTCACAATATATGCTTTCTGGTTTGTTCTTGCTTTCTGTGTGATATTGTATGATTATAGGTGGGGGGGGAAGCAGAGGAGAATATTTAATAAATGAAAAAATTATTTTATTTCTTCAAAACCACATTTTCACATTCAAAAATAAAATGGTTTGGTCAGGCCTCGTTACAGTTTTAGACATTGTTAATAAAGATATGGTTAAAAGTTCAAACAGAGAAACGCTTGTAGTTTATCGAATAGTTAAAATACACTGGTACTGCATTTCTTATTACTGACCTAAAATAGCCCATGTAGTGATGGCACCTTGTTGTATATCTTACCTGGTAACACTCTATAATAATGACTGTTATAAGTCATGTATAAACCATTAGTTAGAGATGAATGAACCGGTTTTACTTTAGGACAAGATAGCTGCTTTTGTAGTTCACGGTATCCATCTAAAGGTTTTCGCGTATTTTTTTCAAAGGCAGGAAATATTGTCTTCATAAAGTAATTATCAAGTCGAGATATAGATTACAGTGAAGTGTGTATAGCTGTGTTCGGATTTTTTTCATGTTTTTCGCGATGTCACCGTCAGTGTCATCAACCAGGTCTCAACCTCGACTTCTGGGCTAACCTGCTAGCTTAGCCTTGTTGCTAGCCTAGCCTTGTTGCCCCCTGTATATAATGTTATGATGGTCATTAGTTTTTTAAAGCTGCAGAATATGGTGCACACTTTGTACGTGACCTCTGACCACCAGTGGTTTCTATAGACAGTCAACTAGCTAGCTCCATAGCGCCGGTCCACTTTCTCAGAACAAGGCGGGTTCGGGCGCTGGTGACGTCACGCGGGTGACGCCGGTGACGCCCATGACGTCACGCGGGTCGGCGCCCGCACAGTGGTGAGGGGGCGGGTGAACTTTGACTTTTTCGGTTCGGCGGCGTTGGGCCATCCCGGGCTGGTGCGGGGATGTTTCGGCCTCACTGTCATCTTGTCCGTCTTTATACACTCACTGAGCCTGTAGCTGGACGGATGAGGTCTCATCTGATTTGGTGTATCTAACGGCAGTTTTAGCTGCTTTATGCTGTTAATTTAATTAAAACACTGTATAACTGAATAAATAGATTTATGATCAATTTTTTCTGGCTTAATTATTTCACAATGTGAGTGTAGACATCATCGTTTGGAAAGTCTACTGCAGTAAAACACGTTCTTATAAATGGTCCATATTTTATACTTTAGATTAAAAGCTTCAAAAACAATAGTGTGATATATTATTATTTTGTGTTACAAATGTAAATAAATGATTTGTTAACGATGTTCACAATTTACATGAGGGGTTACACATGACTTATAACTGTTCTTCATAGTAAAGTGTTACCTTTGACTAGAGTGGAAATTTAGAACACTTACAGTACAGTTTTCCATATTCAATCTGTTTTTACATACAAATATTACATTAAGAAGTCAATACAAAAGTGTGTTGGCCTAAAGCTGGAGTGTGGTATTAAAGCTGTGATCTTATATCTTATAGAGTGCACTCATAACACAAAGAGGAAGGAGGGAGTACATTTCAGATAAATTCAGTGGGAATTCACAGTATCCACAAACAGAAATGGTTTGTTTGTGACCTGAAATTGTTGTGAAACTATAGTTTCAGCCTTCCTGATGATTCAAACTTCATACTACGTTTCTTCTCTTCAAGAGCTGGGATGATGTAGGAACTAGAAGGAGACAGAACTGACCAGAGCGACATCGCAGCCGTCTGTCTAATCAATCATTAGCTTCTTGAGGGAGTTGAGATAGGCCGGGATGAGGGAGCTGACGGACTCATTGTCATCGTTGAGGATCTTCTCCCCTCGGCCCTCCGAGCCCACGGAGCTGGGCGACCTAACCAGGCCGGGGTACGGTGTGCTGTAGCCCTGGTAAAGCAAGACGTGGCTCAGGGTCATTATTCAGAACAACCAATGAAAATAATACCTCGGGGGTAATTCTTGGCCTTTTTTTTCTTTAGTCGTCCTTCCTATATCTGGAGGACTGTAATTTAGTTATTTCGAGCAAAGATGTTTGACTTTATGATGATGTTTCCTTAAAAGTATTTTTTAGTATAACTACATAGCGTACATTGTATTATGTACTGTGCTTTAAATCAAATCTTTATACAGTACATTTTTAACTAACTTAATAGCAAAATAAATCACTTCATTATGGGATGCAGCTGAAAGATGCAGCTTTAAAAATACTCCATGTAATTCTTTGTATCATTTTTTAGATAAAATTCAATCTAAGCCTCAGTACAGTATATAAGTTGCAGTTGAAAGTACTTTGATTTGAATGGAACATTCAACAAAGACCTATTAAATAACTGCTTACATCTAAATTGCAAAAAATAATTTCTTTTTCAATTTCATGAAAAATTAATTTACAAACTCCAGTCTGCATCAAATTCTAACTCTAAATAATAACCAAACAACTAGTAGAGAGTTTGTAACAACAGAATCCCTCAGTGTTAACGCAAGAGCACAACATCAGTCCGAGCCAACAGCCGGACTCAGACTGATGTTCGATAAGTAAAGTCTAAAGTTACTCACAGAGGAGTATCCCTTGCCGAAGCTGCCTCTGTTCTTGGTCCTGATCTTGGTGAGTGCTGATTCAGCAATGTCCGCCCGCTCCTCGGCGTCATCCAGCTCATGGACGGTCTTTCTATACTTCGCCAAGTTCATGTTGGCTTGTTCCTCCTGTAATAACAACGCTGCATGTGTGATCAAAGGAATATCGTGAAGAGAAATGTACCCTCGGTTACATGGTTTTGGAGTAAGAGAATGAGGCGACGTACGGCCTCCTCCACTTGTCTCTTGTAGGCCCGCATCTTGTTCTGTAGCCTCTCCACCAGCTCCTGCATCCTCTGCTGGTTCTTCTGGTCCTCCTCCGACTGGAAGAGCAGCTCCTTCAGCCGACGCTCGTTCTTCCGCAGCGTCTTCACCGTCTCGGCGTGCCGCTTCTGCTCCGAGTCCAGCTCCAGCTCCAGCTCCTTCACCTGCACACAGACACGCCGCTCAGTGACTGTAGCTCTGAATCTGACTGTTCCTCGATGTGTGTGGGAGGGCTGCATATTTATATTGGCATTACATCTATATGTGTTCTTTCTATACAGAATAATATTTTATTAAAGAAGTGATCAAATTTGTTTGCAAGACACAGAAGACATTAAACAACTGTTTAATTACAGGTTGCGTACTGCTCCTAATGACCAGTATTTAATTTTGTAAAACTGATGGAAGGCCATTTTAAAGATTCCCTGTGAATCAGCTATGAGTTTCTTCAATGCAGGACAGAATGAAAAAGATCGTCAATCTTGCTGTTCTTTGAGTCTTATCACTTGTTTAGCTTAAAGTGTTTACTTCAAACTTTGTCCTGAAGATTGCACTGGATGTTTTCAGATCCCAAGGGGCCCTGAAGGCCCCAGATTTACTTTGTGGCAGTTATTTTGGGGTAATTTAGAATAAATAAAAGGAATCAATCAATCCATACATCAATATAGATAGAAGGAATCACACTAAGGAGAATCATGCTCATTGCTGTACATTAAATTACCTCCAAAATATCAAGTCATGTAGTGACACTTAATTACTATTAAAATTTCAGATACAGGTATATTGAAAAAACTGTTTAGAAGTAGATGAAATCCAGTGTGGAGGAAACATTTTTTTCAGATACTGGATGCTTGGAGGATGAGAAGGCCCACGAACATCATTCTAAATGACAAATCGTCAAGCTCTGGACCAAAGTGTCCACATATGAGTGGTCACAGTGACACACAGACATGGACATGCTTATGATTCTGTACCTTTCCCTCCAGCTTCTGGATGATCTTCTTTCCTCCTTTCAGAGCCATCTGCTCAGCCTCCTCCAGCCTGCTGCTCATGTCTTTGATCTGAGCCTCCAGACCTTTCTTCACCCTCTCCAGGTGGAGTGTGTGCTCCTGCTCCAGACGCAGCTCCTCCCCCACTCGTGCCAACTGGCACAATAACACCAATTCAAAAACGTCATTTTACATGAATGAACAATCTACTGCTAAAATGCCGGTTAATACTTAGCTATCTTGAGTGCGTTCACCTCACAGCTGGCCTTCTTGGCCTTGTCTGTGGATCCCCTCAGCTCTCCCTGTAGCTCCTCATGCTCCTGCTGCAGAGTCTGGAGATCAACCTCCAGCTTCCTCCTCCCACTCAGAGCCGACTGGAACTGAAAATACAAGAGAAAGCATGAAAAATATGGTGAGCCCACGGATCAGGTTTGATTTTTAGCTCCTGCTCTGCAGGGCACCGAAGCAGAGAGACTTTGCATCACCTGGTTGTTGAGGTCACTGTATTTCTCGTTGGCCTCCTGCAGCTCGGTCTCCAGGGCCTTGCGGGCCCTCTCCGCGCTCTCCAGGGCTGCACGAGTCTCCTCCCCCTCGCTGACCAAGAGTCCACAGCGTCGTTCCACGGCTGCCTGCTCCTCCCTGTACTCCTCCTGGCTCCGCAACTCCTCCTCCAGCTGAGCCTGCAGCTCCTGGGACAGGGAAGGATGCTCAGCCTGTAAGCCTCTGTAAGGCCACTGATGTAGAAAACACAGCTCTAGAAAAAAAATCAATCTGTTTCTCATCCTCACACCTTGATCTGCTGCTGCATTTTCTTGGAGTTCTTGCCGAGCTCTGTGTTGTTCTTGGTGAGCAGGTCCACCTGCAGCTCCAGCTCATTGATGTCGGCCTCCAGTTTCTTCTTCAGCTTCAGTCCCTCTGCTCTTCCCTTCACCTCCACGTCCAGACTGGCCTGAAGGGACTCTAACGCCCTCTGGTGGCTTTTTCTGACAGATGGGATGAATGAATAAAAAACAGATTTGAAAGGAGGAACAATTTAACAATGATACAGGACAGGATGGAAAACAATTATGTTCGAGCATTAAAGAGTATTAGTGCGGACGAGATGAGGAGATGAGGAGATGAGGAGATGAGTCGATGAGGAGATGAGGTACCTGGCAGCCTCAGTCTCTTCCTCCTTCTCCTGCAGTCTGCGCTCCAGGTCTCCTTTAGCCTGAGACAACTCCAGCTGCAGCCTCAGCACCTTGGTCTCCTCAGCCTGGGAAACCAGGCAAATTTTATAGAATTTATAAGTAATCCTAAACATAATCCCGGAAATTACTAAGCAATATCTCAATTACTCAGCTTTAACAGTATTGTTGCACCTTTTTGTTGCCTTTGATTGGGGTTTCTTAGGGGTCTATTTTGAGACCTTTACTGTGCTCCACCTACAAGCTACCTGTAGGACATGCAACCTACATTTGAAATATATATTTTCACTGTTATGCTGATGATACAGATTTATTTGACTGTAAAGCTACCTCACCCTCAATCTGTATTGCAGACCTTAAGTCCTTAATGTCTTATAACCTCCTGGTGGTAAATGCTAAAGAAAAAAACAAATAAAGTGATTGTGTGTGGCCTTAAAGTTGAAACGTTAAAAAGATAATGTTAGGCAGGCTCTTGGATTCTCACATAAAGCTATTATTGATTTTTTCACACATGACACATGACCTATTATTCACTTATAAACTTATAAACTATTTACGTATTCAAAACTAAGAGCTGACAGGCTAAAGCTGTGTACCTCCAAAGCTGCCTCAGATTCCTCCAGTGAGGCCTGTAACTCTTCTTTCTCCATCTCAATCTTCTTCTTTGCTTTCTGAAGCTCATGGACACTCTTCCCTCCGTCAGACAGCTGGTCTGTGAGGTCAGCTACCTCCTCTGTCACACAAAGAAAAAGTGAGCCATGCTTACTATCAGCCACTATTAGCTGTTGTTACTGAAAGTAGAAGGGAAAGTTTGACATTTTAGTAAATTTACTAGACCATTTTTGTTGCTGAAAGCAAGATGATCCTGTCCGTGTGTTATGAATGAAGCTGGTGCCAGGAGGCCATTAGCCTAGTGCAGCATGAAGACTGCAAGCAGAGCGAAGCAGCTAGAATTGTTCTGTCCAAAGTTCATAAATACAATTACCAACACCGTTAAACTAGCCGGTTTCGCTTATTTTTAAAAAGTCTGTTTCACAAACAGAAAAAACACATATTTAAATATTTGTTGAGTTGCATAGTGTAACTATTTCTTGACAAGTGAGAGGTTCTCCATTTGCCCAGCATCTGTCCCCAAACTTTTCCACAATTTTGTTTGTGTGTGGATTATACGGTTGGCACATTTCAAAACTTTGGACAAAGCCAAGTGAGCTGTTAACTAAGCTATTAGTCTCCTGGCTCCAGTTCCATGTTTTAAGGCACAGAAATGAGAGTGGTATCATCAGTCTTCTCACGTATTTCCCAAAATGTGTAGTCGTACCCTGGTAGGCCTTGTTCTCCCTACGTAGAGCCTCCAGCTGCTCCAGAGACTCTTCATGTGCCGTCTTGAGTTTGAAGAGCTCGCTGGCATGTTGCCTGCTCTCCTTCTGGCAGCCCTCCACCTCAGCCACCAGCTCCTCACACTTCAGCTTCCAGTCTCCGAGCTGCTTCTCCAGGACCCGCTGCTTCTTATCCAGCGCCTGACCACAACTGCTGGCCTGGGACAGGGAACATATGTTCAGGGGAAAAAAAACAACAAGTTTCGAGGCACTGGGCCACTCATAGAGTATGCCTCATTGCCCTACCTTCTCCAGGTCCATGCAGAGCTCCTCTACCTCCCCCTGCAACCTCTGTTTAGTTTTCTCCAGTGAGGAACATTTGGCCTGCGTGGCTTCCACGGCCTCCTCAGCCTCCTGGAGCCTGGTGGCCAGCTTCTTCCTGTGACACGCACATTATTTAAAGCACTGAGATACATTCAAGGTGTCAAACGTGACCGATGACTGTCAGAATCTACGTCGCGTACTTGGTTTCTTCCAGCTCGTCGGCGTGCTGGATGGTGTCAGACTCGTGTCTGCTCTTCCAGTGCGTCACCTCACTGTTGAGTTTTGAGACGAGGCGCTGCAGCTCCTGCTTGCTCTCCTGCTCCTCCTCCAGCTGCTCCTTCACAACCTCGCACTCCTGCCGCATTGAGCTCAGACTGCTGCTGACCACCTGCTTACACTGGCAACAGCACCAGAGACACATGTGAATATATGACTCTGTGTGGAAAAACATTACAGACCTTTTTTCCACGATTTAAATACAGAACCATCATATTCATATTTGATGCTTCCATACTGAGCTGAAAACACTAACTTTGACCTCCTCGTCCAGTTGTTTCTTCAGCTCCTCCACCTGGGTTTGGAGCAGAGTTTTGGAGCGGGTCAGCTGACTGGCTCTGCTCTCTGCCTCCTCCATCTGTCGACTCACATCTGCGTTATCAGCTGACAGGACACACAAGACCACTGGTTGTTAGAGTGAAGCCTTTTGCAGCACCTTACACATGCAAGGTTCTGTAACACCGACAGTCCAATACAAACTTCGTCAAATCTAAATTTTCAAACAACAGTAACTGATAGCTCAGACCCCATAAGTTCAACACAAGAATACATGAGATTTTTTTGTTTGTCTTGTAATTGTAATGATCTCTGTTTAGTTACAGCAGCATTTTCTCATGTCCTCTGCCTAACTGAGAAAGATACTTAGAACAAAACTGGAAGGACTTTGCTCTTTGGGGATATTGTTCAAAGTCTGGATGGTGCAAGGAAATAATGTGAATCCCAGCAACTTCAAACCAGAAGGAAGAACATACGGAACAGAACACTGACATAAATCTCTCATGTGAAAGAACCAAAAATGGCTCTTATTTACATAGTTCATGTAGGAACCAATATACTCATAGTTAGAAGCCGATAGAATAAACAGGGTTTTTAAAGCCTTTAAAGCTTTTTTAAGATATCGCCACACTGTAGCAATATCTTTTTTCTTTTTCATTTTTTCCATCCCTTTGTTTATCTCAGGCTCTAACAAACACGAGGCCATGACCTCCTACTTCTCAGCAGTGTAGATTTTTTTGACTTCAAAAAGAAATACTGCAAAACATGAATCAGTTGAATGATTTGAACAAATCTTAAGACTGAGTATAACTAATTCCAGAGCACTGTTTAAAATAGATTTTTAACAGGTCTAACATCGTCATACCTGTGAGTCTGTTCTTGGCCACACTGAGCTCAGTGTGCATCCTCTGCAGGTCGTCTCCTCTCCTGTTGGCCTCTGACAGCTGCTCCTCCAGCTTCTTCATCTGGCTGTCTGAGGACATCTGCAGCACAACCCAGACAAACAGAAAATATTATGCCGCAGTCACGAGTCATACAGGCCTATGATGTTGCTGTGACAGCGGAAGTCTGATCCTGACCTTAGCTTTCTGCAGCCCGTCCAGGGACGCAGCCAGCTCGTCCACCTCCATCCTCAGGTTCTGCTTCTCCTTCTCCAGCTTGGCTCTGGCCCGCTGCAGAGCCTCGCACTGCTCGGTCAGCTCTGCCATGGCATCGCTGTGCCGCTTCCTGAGAGACGCAGCCAGAGCTTCAGCCTGGACAGATGATTCCTCCAGGTCCCTCCTCAGACGCTGCAGCTCCGCTTCTCGCTTCTTGTTCACCTCCATCTGTTAATCACACACACACATTGCATGTAAAGTCCCAAGTATATTTAAAGCAGCCCAGTGTGATGGCGAAAAACTTGCATCATCCCAAAGTACATGTACTAATCTTGGGAGTTTCTGAAGACTTGATTTTGAGTGATTAGATTTGAACATATATGTGTGTGTGTGTGTGTGTGTGTGTGTGTGTCTGTAAGAATGCAGTTTACCTGTGAGGCAGTGACCCCTCCTGCTTCCTCCAGTCGGTCAGTGAGATCATCCAGTTCTCTGGTAAGTTCTGTTCTCTGTTTCTCAACCTGACATACACAAAAGCATAGAGTATGAGACAAGGGGTTCAGGATTCAACACAACCGCTTGATGTTTTCTGTCATGGTAAAGCATACATTATCACAAGTACACTGATCATCTATCTGGAGTCACAGTATCGTTCCTTTCCATTCCACCTGAGGGCAAAGTTATAGTATACTGGTAAATCTCTGAGTGATAAATGAGCAAAAAGCCTTCATGTATACATTTTTTGACATAAGTGAGTCCAGCATTCTTAGCTTAAATAGATGTGCTCATGAGCCTCGGATATATTGAACATCAAGCTGAAGACTTCATCTACTCTGGCTATGAAGCAGTGAAGTGATCCTACAGACATGCAGGGTTAGCTGCTGTCCCACAGCCGCATATTATCTGAGAGCTCCTGTTTCCTGGGGATATTATCAATGTGCTCTTCAAACATCCTACAACGTGAAGCAATGCTTGTTGCAGTTTTACTTTTTGATGTGATGCTGGATTTCGACATATATATATATTTAGAGAGAGAGAGAGAGAGAGAGAGAGAGAGAGAGAGAGAGAGAGAGAGAGAGGATTTAGCAAAGCTGATGATGGATTTTTTTTTTTCATTTCGCTACTTGGGGGCAGGATAAAGGAAGGAGCTGTAGGACCGAGGGGAACTGAGGATAATGGTGTTTAATTTTTGTTGGTTTGTCTCTATGAGCGACACCTTTAACATCACATGAAGTAATTTGATCCAATGTTAATATATAAATATTTTATTTAACTGAAAACTGACTGGAGGTTAGAACATATTGAATAAGCCCCGAACCTTAAATTACCCTCCTGAAACCATATCATCAGATATACCACATTTTCTTACAAAAACCCATGTTTTTATAAATAGCAGTTCTTGCACAATTACTATTAACCACTAATTCCAACAAAAAACTAAACATGTTTTTCAGGAGAGGTAACTGACAAAATCCAAAAGATACCAAATACAATCATAAAATATGAGCAAATTCAGTAATTAAATATCTGTAGTAAACTCAAAATCCACACTGGATCCAACAGTATAATAAAACTTGATACCATACATAAAATGAAATATAAAACACATTTTCCAGAGACATGCAAAACAAATGAAATATTTAAAGCTGCATGAAAGTCCCCAACAAGGCTTTCAGAGTGACCCCTCACACTCGAGCATGTTACAGCACACATGGAAAGCGTTTATAATGCGCAGCCCTTACACGCAGAAACAGCCAGCGCTGTGTAGTTAAAAGCACTTGTTGTTTTTACACCGATCTCTTACAGGTAATTTAAAGACAGCTGTAGCTGTTGAGGCTGGTCTGTAAAAGCTGCAGCCTCGGGCCTCCCTGATAGCAGCAATGAGCCACAGCCGTCAACACACCTCAGGCTGAACAAGGGAAAACAGATGATACTCCCTGGGGGCCTCCTCTCTTGCCCCCCACACCCCCCAGCTCAGTCTCCGAAAAAACCTGTGGCCCACCAGCCCCACCCTCTGTGTCTACAGCCTGGCTCTGTGTGGAGGGTTGACACCAAGCGCTCGGTTCACTCATCGCTCTCCTCCACACTGCTGACTGAGTCAACAGCTCCTCTGGACCAGCACCACCTGACACCACTCACTCCCATTCACATGCTAATGGAAGGTCAGTGCTCCTGAAGTCTCCTGCTGGAGAAGGGGGATTCATCTTCACATGCAAAAGAGCATGAAAGAGTAGCAGCGCATGCATGCCAACACATTGTATGTTTGCATATTTGCTTTCTAGTATCCTATCAGCCCCTCCATCACCTCAGCCTCCAGTGTGATGCTACACATAATGAGAGGTTAATCTATGTTAACACCCTGTTTTCCTAACAATGAACAAGGTGGGGCAAGGTCTCTACCCTGAAATGGTTGTGAAGGTGCATATTGTATGTGCAGTATCCATTACAACTGTCCATTAGGCTACACGTGTGCCCAACTAGTTTAAGTATAGTTCGGTAGTTCAAAGTTTTTCCTGGACTTCTAAAAATCTACATCCAAAGGCTGTGTGCAACAAAAGTTTGTGTAATTCCGACTTAAATTTTATTGTTTTCAAATCGATATCTTAGTATATCCATATCCATACCAAGGAAACTGTTAAATAAAACTCATCAACTGTTTACAGCAGCTGCAGGCAGCTGTTTCCATGTAAAAAAGATCTGATAAATGCACAGACAGACAGTTAGGGCTCACTGGTATACACGGCGGAACATGTAACAGCTGCAGTGCCAGATATTTTTCTAAAGAGTTGTTGGTGGCCAAAACAGAACCAGAAGGAGAATGAATATTGGACCTAAATTTATCAGGACAATGTAAACACAATTCCAAATAGCTCCTGATGTTGCTTCGTGTCTGCTGGAAATGTAAAAAGGCAGCTGTTGTAAGTTTACAAAGCCACCGTGTTTAAAATGTGGTACTTTGTTTAGCTTGTTGTGGAGTTCTGCAACCAGGTGAGTCTAAACTTGAACACACCGACACATTGTAAAGTTGTAATGGCAAATGTGTCAGCAAACAGCTGCCTATTTACACATCTGGCGGACACAGAGCAACATTAGCATCCTTTTGAGGTAACGTTTCTGATCACCTGATGAATGGAAGTCAAATATTCATTCTCCTTTTAGCTATTTGACAAACTCCTGAGGGAATGTCTGTCTCTTCATTGGCT
Organism: Istiophorus platypterus; assembly: GCA_016859345.1. Taxonomy (NCBI): domain Eukaryota; kingdom Metazoa; phylum Chordata; class Actinopteri; order Istiophoriformes; family Istiophoridae; genus Istiophorus; species Istiophorus platypterus. The sequence goes on from CM029119.1 coordinate 3,879,150, forward strand.
GAAAACAAATGCTAATTACACTGGATCACAAGATTTTTCAACTTTTAGGTGGTAAACTCAAACCAATTAGCTAAAAAGCTAAATAGCTCTGCAGTGCTGAAGAGACTTAGAGAGTCAGGTGATAATTCTCTGGGTTTGTAACCACAAGTGACTCCTTTCTCATTACACACAGTTAACTGACCCATTGCTCATATAAAAAAATCTGAATAAGTGCTGATTTAAAGTTCTTTTTCTTTAGCATAGGTTCAATTGAGCCTTTTAGTGTGACCTAAAGCAACTCAGTGTTGTTTTAGACAAATTTTCATCCTTACAAGAATGAAAGTGGCCCAATTCAGATATACTGAAATCTGTAAGTCTTAGAGACAACATACTATCTGAATGCTGTGTGTGCTTTTTATTTGTGTGTTTGTGCATGAGTGACTGAGAGCACTCTACTGTACAAATATATGTATGTGAGAGCGGCTGGCATTCCAGCTGGAAGGAGATCCCATGGAAGATAGTGCTGTCTGTCAGCCTCTATCTCCTGTTGATATCTCCACTGTGTGACCTGAGGAGCAGAGCCTAACAATAGCAAGCCTGTCTGCAGCGGAGGTATGCTGGATTTGAGCTCCTCTGAGGACGCAGGCTGTGGAACAGATAAAGACCTGCATGTCTCTGCCTGCCTCTTTCACCGCTCCATGGCTTTGGGGACTGGTGGGTTAGGGAGGGGAGACCCAGCGAGCGCTGTTAAGAATACCACCCACGGTGGGAAGAAGTGTGCAAAACACGCCCTCGGGCCCGCTGTCACTCTATTCCACACTCGGGGTGAAATATGTACCTTTTGCATTTCTGCATTTACCTACTGTAACATGGGAATTGAAGTCATGTCTTAAGAGGTACAACCTGGTTCTCTGTCTTAAATACACACACGCTTTAAGAGCGTCTAGACTGAAAAAACAAGCACTTGAAGCGCCCACTTTAGGAGATTAGCTTTATATGAACCAGGCACGCTGTTTTCAAACCTTTTTACATTACAAAGAAGATGACTTGGAAACGTTGCCTAGTTGAAAAGAAAGAAGGAAAAAATGTCCTTTTCTTCCGCTTTGCTTCTAGGAGCAATTCAAGGAGATTACAAGAAACAGAAGGTGCAACGGTGTGTGTGTGTGTGTGTTGGGGGGGCATAAGGGAAAGAGAAAGATTGGGAAAAATAAGAATTAAGAAGGAGGAAAAAGGATGTTGGGGTCCCTTTATGCCTCTGGGGTTGCCCTGTATGTTAATCAGAAACACAAGGTCTCTCCCCCTAAGTTTATTATCACAGGTGCAGATAGTTTGGGGTGACCAGAGGCGCAGCACCAACACATGTACCCCACCGACTGCCAACACATCAGCAATCGTTTTACTCTTATTTTTCTCTCTTTCAGTGTTCCCTTCAATCCATGAACCACCCTCAACACCACAGGCCTGAACGTTCCAGCCGAGCCAAGTCGATCCCGGAGATGCTTGGCATCATCTTATCCGCCCTGCAGCCTGACAGACACATTTAGGTCTCATCTGCTCTTTGATTCATTCTGGAAGAGTTGCAGTGTATTTACAGTGTAGATATACCATACCTTGGCTCTCATGGCCCTCTCTGCTTCCAGCTCCTCCTCCAGCTCCTCAATGCGGGCCTAAAGAGAACAAAAAGTCAATGCTGAAATGGACTTCAGGGAAAAAAGACCAGCCTGCTTTCACTCAAATATAAAATAAGGATAGAATATCTCAAGTGGAGCTGTTACCCTTTCGGTTTCACGGTGCCTGTATCATTCTGACAGAGAACAAATGGGGCGTCACCTCTGCAGATTTGTTTGCTATTTCAAAGCAACACTTGTGTGTGGTGAGACGGTCTCATACCCTTCGCTTTCTCTGGGGACTTGGCACGCCTCTAGCTTTTTCCTCAGGTAGCAATTTAGAGCAAAGAATGTCTGTAGCCACCGTCATTATCTGTATTCTGACCCAGGGCTTGGTCAGCAAGACCAAAAAGGATGGTGCCATTTTCATGACATTCAAGGAATTTGTGTTGTGTTTTTACTTTCTCTGGGTTTTACAGTCCTGGAGGGAAGTCAACAATACTTTCCCAAGCAGCATCAAGGGTTGAATATAGAGTATAGTAGTCAAAATGACGGTAATAGTCATTTATTCTAATTGACTGCGTGATATATTTCGTAACATATGTTTTATGTTCTATTTGGTGCTTTTATTTTCGCTAGGACACTCCTGTATAACCTCAATATAACTGAGGTCACTTCCTGGTTAAATAAAGTTAATTATACATTACATTACACAGTTAAAACCAAAAGGGTTTAACAATATTTTAGTAACACAAATCTTTATACCACAAAAAAAATGTTTCATATGTGCAAATCATTCACATGAGTTTTTAAAATTGTTACTAAATGTGTTTAAAATGACTGAAGACACATTCTGCATTATAAGAACTATATTATACCATGTCCAACTTATAATGTAGTATTAATGTGCTATTAACAACATAGACAATCATAGTAAAAGTTGAAGAGTAGAAGTTGCTGACAAACATGCTAATAAACACTTAATAAATGTTTTTTTCTCTATCTGCTTACAACTACATTGCAGTGTGTAATAAAACCTTAACTAATAGTTATTACATGGCTTATACATGCTGAATGAGGCGTTATAATAAAGTATTACCAAAATTTTTACAAACCAAGTTCCAAATGAGAAATTAATTTTTTTCTGACATGCAGATCTAATGAATTTTAAGTTTAAAATGTGATTAATTTAGTTATTTTGTTCATAGGGAACAAAAATGCACTGCTGCTAGTTACAAAGAATAAAACTGGTGGTTACAGTCATTGGTGGAAAGTAACTATAGACATTTACTCAAATACACTACTTTAGTAGAAATTTGAAGAACAGTATCTCCTTTTCACGTCACCTTATAGTTCTGAATCAGAGGAAATGTTTGGAACTTTTAACTCCACTACATTTATTTAACAGCTGTTATTTACTGACTTTTACCCTTTTTACCACACAGGGGTTGCAGGACGTCCACAAAGGACCCTCACTGTGATTTAACAGTTATGGTAAGTAGTTACTTTACACATTAAGATTTTACACACAAAACATTCCTTACATCTATAAAATAGGAGGCATTATTGTGGATTTAACTACTAATTAGCTCCACTAGACTTACTCCGACGGTAAAATCCTACTTTCATTTTAATGCATTAGTAATGGTGATGTAATCATATTATACAGTATAACGCACAGTGGGGTCAATTTGTAAAACTGAGTACTTTTGATATTTTATATACATTTTAATTATATATTCACTATTACTTATGTGACAAGTTAAATGCATGTATTTTTCTCATAACTGAATCTTTTTATAATGTAGTGCTGCTTTTTTAACTCAAGTTAAAGAGCTAAATTCTTCCTCCACCATCCCCATCCATGTTCACTTGAAGTGAAACTAAATGGTCCTAATATTATTTGATTTGATTCTGCTCCAATATTCAAAACAATCAGAATGATCCAGCATAAATAAATCACCTGCAGCAGATTTCTTTTCCTGTCATCTCATGCCAAAGCCGCGTTTTGTGCTGCTAATAAAAAACTTATTGCTAGGTTCCCAATCCTTCCAAGTTGTGTCATGTTCTGCGCTATCTCTAGTTTCTATCTACGTCTCAGTGTCAGGAAGTGTGTCTGACATGGCGTGGAGCCCAGGGCCATCCACAGCAACACCTCCACTCATTGATATGGTGAAAGCCATTCACCGGCTAAACAGCACCCAACAAAGCTCCCTAAACCTGAAACTATCAGACACTACAGGGCAAAAGAGACAAATGGACAAGGAGCTATCATGCAACTATTCCATATTTGATTCATTATAATGCATGGGGAGTTAACCTAAATATTTTACAAACATCCCAAATATGGGCTCAGACATATTGCAGCCTGATAACAAAAATAAGTCATAAAACCATCATGTGGCCCTGTCTTTTAATCAGCTTTTTAAAATGAGAAGCTTAAAGAGAAAGACAGAAAAAGTGAAATAAAAACTCACATGCCATCGCAGGACGTCTGCAGAGAGAACAGCCATGGTGAGGCAGCAGCAGCCCAACTGACTGACTGACTGTCCCACGCGCAGACACACACACTCAAACACACACACACACGCGCACACACGCACACACACATTCTGTTGATCCCCTCCGGCATTTAACTGTCCACACCCCCTTATGCATGCACAGCCTCTTTCTGTCTCATAGCTCCCCACACACATATCTGTTTCTTGTTAAATTCCTACTTTCCAAAGCCTCAAACCAGCCTCAAAATAAATATTGTGGCTCTAATACAATTGCAATGTATAGTGAACTAACAGCGTTAAGATGTGTGAGTCAGACTGCATGGATAAATGTGACTCAGACTACTTTATACATGTGCACTTTTCTAAATGAAATTTATTCTGAATTATCTCACATCATATTTTCTACTTAGGAGCACTGTGGGGAAATAACAGAATTAGCCCATCACTGCCGAGAAAGGTTGGAGGGTTTGATCTCCATAATTGTATGTGCTTAAAGTTTTCTTTTTTTCCGCTGCACTCTAAAACTATAATAATTGTCCAAAAATTGCAATCAGATGTGGCCTCATATCTTATGTCTCCCATCACTTGTGTCTGAGGGGATGTTCAGTGGCGTGGGCAGTTATATCCTTTTAGACCCCCCACCCCCACTCACCCCCCCCCCCCCCCACACACACACACACACACACCAGTCAGAGGGGAAAACAAGAGCCAAACAACTGGAAGCCCTGTCTCTGGACCCCCTGCTGTAGAGTCCATCAAACCGTCCACAAATGCGTGCATAATTCAGGTCCCTGCAACAGTGCAGGAATCTGCATGCTTTGTTCTTTTAAATGCCTTCAGATGGCAGTGTACAGCTTCCAACAGAAGAGGTCATGGCTGTGTTTGATTGGCCAGGTGTTGATAGGTCCTGTGGACCTGGTCAAAGCCATATTCTGCCGGTGATGCCACAGGTCAAATCAGTGGTATTAGAGAAGACATCACACCTGTCCAGCATAGGTGCACATTGTAGAGGAGAGATAAACACATTCTCCCTTTACACCATTTTATTATAGTTAAATATCAGATGAAGGCATTATTATCCTTTGATTATGATATTAAGTTTCCAAAAGTAAATCAGTTTCAGTACAGCTACAGGAAATGCATAATTAAGATACACTCCCTGAAGTTCTTACAATGCCCTACACTGTTTCCAAATCCCAAATTCCCTCTCTGCTTTCTGTTGCTGTTTTAAAACAGAGCTGTTAACAGTGAGCTGGGAGGAAAGTTGGTCATTTGAGGACAGTGTTGCGAACCAGCACAAAATCAGGCAGAGTACGCTTAGCTAAGGTATAAAGAACTAACTACACAGGTTGCAGAATCGGTTGCATTTTTTCCTTGCACAACAATGACCCGACAAAGTGTAGTTTTTATGCATTAAGTTTTTTGTTTTTTTTTTTCTCATGTACAGTACAGTAATTGTGTATTAGACTCAGAGTGTTGACAAAATGCAGGTGGCCTACAGAGCAGTACTGTGACTGGATTTGCACAATGACAGAGGACCAAAGATACGGCTGTTGCACTTCTAAAGTGCTGCTGTCACTGTGCAGTCTGTATAGACAGTTCCCAGCCTGCTGATTGTCAGAGTATTGAGTGGACACATTGAAAGTGAATTATCTAAAAGAAATACTGTAGTTCAACATTTTGGGGAATTCATGTATGTGCCGCATCATTCTGCCTGTCAATGTCACGCTCCATTTTACCCTCCCTTGTGAGCATTCAGTCTCTCCTGCTATAGCATAGTTTGCCAGATGAAGTCGGTGAGTGCAGGTTTTAGTAAAGGTCTTTGTACAGGCACTCTGTTAACCAACCTGGCAACCTCACTCTGACCCCAGGGCTCTGGAAAGTCACTCTGCTATGTATACCCACACCTACCTCCCCCTAAATGCAGCAAAACTGTCATTTTAGGGTTTTCAACATTTCTGAGTATGGTTTGTGCTAAGCCTTCATGAAAAGAGTTCAGTATTTGTACATAAGATAGAACATTATGAAGTAAACTATTTTTTTTTTCCTGCTTGGGTCAGCCTCTGTGGCTACCGGATGTTTAAAGAGGCAACCGTTTGTTGACATGCCAACAACTTTTGGTTCCTTGAGCACCTCATACTAAATTCTATTTACCTCCATTTTTCTGGGGTGAAATTGAAAACCTCAGAGACAGATACCTGATCTGTCTAGAGTGAAATCATCTGCATTGCTCGATATCACTTGAAGTGTAAAATGTTATCACCACTGCGGCACAATCAGATGAAAAACCTCCAGTGAAACATCTGGTATAAAGCAGACCATAGGGTATGACTTTGCCTTATCTCCTCAGGTTGTGATGAGCGTTTACAGCACTTTTACTGAGTACAACTGCTTTATGACCATGTAGTAAAACCACTAAGTATGGGGCCATTGTTGGATATCAGGACTGCAAGCCTGAAACCCCTTAACAGTGCCTTCAAACCATCTACTCTGACTTCTCACATACTAAAGAGAGAGAAGTGGTGCAATCGTGAAAGATAGACAAAACCCTCTCTTTGATTCTACTCCGGTTTGTGTATATATTCATGTGACCTTTATATCCAAACCCGACCGAGTGGGCGACAGAAGTGAAAGGGCTGTTCGGTCAGCTGGCCGGCCACCTGCATCTTAGCACACTCACACACATGCATGTACATAGAGACACACATATAATAGCCCCATTGTGAGATAGGGAGAATGTCAAAGCTACAGTAAATGTGAAAACATGTCCAACCTCGAAGACACACGGATTGCCTTTCACTCCACAAAGACGCTCTTTATTCTTCCCCTTGCAAAATCTCTGGAGGAAACATCAGGCTCCCAGAGACATCTGTGGAGCCACCAGAACTTTGAAATTACCATCTCCAAAAGGACTTTTTCAGTCCTTCTATCTCTTCTGCTCTCAGCAGTCTCTCATCTCATTTGCTCCATCAAAGGTACAGACACAGACAAAACACATTATCTCGAGCATGCACCAGTGACTCACAAATAAAAAGCTCTAAAACTTGTTTGATTCTATCTGGATGGCGAAGTGAGATTCACAGGAAAAGCCTCAGTATAAACTTCACTGTCTTTTGTACAGAGGCAGACTAAACACCAGAGTAAGTACGAGGACTAAGACCAATATAATCCAAACAAATAAAGCTGTCCTAATCATAGTGATACGAGTGTGTACTACAAGGCCTCTCAGAATTGCTATCTTTTAAATGGTAATATCTTTGTGGTATAGTAGGCGGTCCTTGTTTTTGTGGCTTTCCACTGCACACACCAAAACCTTTTTGTTAATCTGTGGCCACTACTGAGTCTCTCCTTAATTCTGTTGCTGTTTGAGGTTCAGTTAAATGGCACTGTTTTGTTCCACTGTTAAGGCCACAGTGGTTTTAGTCAGTATACTAATTATAGTGTTGGCTCTGTCAAGCTTTGGATTTCACATTCATATTTTGAAATAGCGTAAGTGGGACGTTCTTTTATTTATTTATTTATTTTTTTTTTTGCATTTCCAAAACCAAAAACACATTAGGAAAAGTGTTTGAGGAGTAGATTAAACTTTGTGTTTGTCTGCTGTAACATAGCTGTTAACATTAGCAATACTGTGCTGCTTTCCCAGTATGATTTATTTCACCAATAAACTGAAAGCTGTGTTTTCTAATAACACTGGACTATAAAACTACAGCTTACCTGCACTATAAAACATTTATCATTTCCATCATTTCCATATATTTTTTTACATCATTACATGGTTTTAAGTTTGCAGTATCATGTATGTAGCTATTAAATGCATAATTTAGACTCTGCGATGGTTCACATTTTCTTATGAGTCAGGTGGAGATTTTAACAAGTCAGCCAGGAGCAGTGAGTTTCCCACTCACAGAGTTAATGTCAACTAACCAGCTCGCTGTTAAGTTTTGTTATAGGAAACTTCAAATGTACTGTATTAGAAGACAAAGCAACAATCGCCAAGTATTGTGGGACTCACATGTGAATAGAGATAATGACCAGCTTCCGACTTGTAAATTGTGTTTACGCCAACATCCAAGTCACTACTAGGAGAGTCAAATTTTTAAAAGCTAAATACTGTAGATACAACTTGGCACTAACAAGCACAGAAGTGCTGGCATGGTCCATTGTTAAGGTAATTAAATGCTAAAGCTTAATAGACAGATAGAGTTATGTTGTTTTTAACCCTCACATGTCTCTGCCATTATTTATTGTTATCACACTTGGTTCAAATTACACCCCTTTATAGTCCTTAATAGTGTTTTCAAGCAAACTTTCTGGATGATATGATTTTTTATTAGAAATGAAGCTAAGCTTTTTGTCCTCAGTGTGGTTTAGTTAGAGATTATTGATTACGACAGCTGGAATTTCTAGTAATGAGTTGTTCAATGACGAGAACCTTCACAAGTTGTAAACATCCACTCCCACATGATGTGAGTGTGGCATTTGCAGACAGTCGGTTGAGTCAGTGAAGCTAAATAACTAATCTACAGGGTTGCACTGTTTTATAATTAGAGTTATTGGCTTCAAAATAGTTTACTGTGCAGTGACGACATAATTTCATGTAAATCTATGAAGCAGATATGTACTTCTTTATCTTTTTGTTTCTTGAGAATGCACATGTAAACACCAGAATTGTTGTTCATAGTAAAAGTTATTTTACAGATGGTTTACTTGTCCTCTTGTCCTCTGTTAACCTTTTTGAATGAAGAAAATGTTAGCATGGGGCATTTTTTTCCTATTATTTTACTTCATGTAAATTTTGCAATGTTGGGCACAATGTCAAGAATTGTTGACTCTGACACTGTGTAATACTGTGAAGGAAAGTAATATATTCAATTATGTGACTCATGCATAGAACTGTATGGGTTTTTCATTTCTGTGTCGTCCTATGAATGAACAATACCTTCCTAATGATGACTTGTCAAACACACTGTGTAACTAACACTATTAATAACAGCTACATTGCATTCAGGTTTTTCACTGACAGGTGATTGGTATGCTGAATCTCTGGCATGAATAATGGTCTTAGTTGCACCTGTGCTTCTCCTGTTATGGCAAGTCAAGAAATCTGTTATATTAGAGATCTGTAACAGCCAGAACAGGTTAGCTGTGTGAATTTCTTTCTGTTTCCTGTCACCAGGCGATAAATGAGTTGCAACACTCTATTCAGTTGGGAAATCCCGTTTTGAATGTTGAGCTACCAAGCATATGCTGTATCTACTGTATGTTAGTGTTTTAGGATTAAATACAATTATAAAAAGTGGAGTCTTCAATTCTTCTACAGTCAGCGGAAAACTGCCACCGTAAAAATGTTTGTACTCTATTATAAAAAATGATACAATGAGACATGAATTAATAATGAGTGGTTGGACAATAAGACTAAAGGGACACTCACAATAAACTTCAGTTCTGTAAAAATTAAGTATGTATAACTGATGCATGCAAGCATGAATTTCTGATTTTTGTGAGTTCACCTCTGTTCAACTTTTTCCTGTGAAAACATATGGTTATGCAATGATTTAAACATAAAGAAAACAGTTAATGAAATATAAAAGTGGTAGCTTTAATGCTAACATGCTCACAGTAACAAGGTTAACATGCAACTATTCACATGTAAGAATGCTAAAGCTGAGGGTGATGGGAATGTCATTGGGGTTTCTTGGCAATCCATCCAATAATGATCAGACTTTTCACTCTAAATCTCAATATGTCAGCCAGCTGTTAGTGCTAGAGAAAAGGTGATTGAATTACCAAAGTCATAAGGACACATTGTCTGGGAATCATAAATGTCTGAGCCAAATTTTGTACCTTTTCTACACAATAGATGTGGAGCAATTCCACTGAAAATGGGAAAATGTGACCTGCTGGTGGTGGCAGATGAAAAGGGATAACCAGAGTCATTACCATTCATTATCTGTGGACCATGAATATCTGTATTTCATGTCAATCCATCCAAAAATCCATTCAGTTATTGAGATATTTCAGTCCGTCCAAAGTTTCCCCCTTCTGGTGCTGCTAGAGGACAAGTCCAAAGCTTATGGTGTAGATCATAGTGACCAGGGTTCATCCTCTGGGGACCGTGAACGTCTAATCATGGCCTCTGTCCTATTTTTTTGTTTCACTTATGTAATTAGAAGATAATGTCGATTACAACATTGCCTTTATGTTGGCATTGTGTTATCATGCCATTATAGAAATCTGAAGTCTTAAAAAGAGAGGGAACTCTGTTGACCTATACTATCCCCAAACGCACAAACTGACACCATCAGAGGGAAGCAGGAGATATTTTTCAGTTTGGATGTAGGCTGTTTTAACTATCTCCTGACAAATATGGAGCTGTGAAATGACTGCTCCAATCAAAGGGCAGACCCCAGCAGCTCTGCAGAAAAGAAGGAATGTTTCTCTCCAATTTTCTGGAAGTTACAGCTGAGCTGCCTGCACATCCCTTTAGGAAACTGAATTCCAGCTGTTTGCCAATCGACACCACAGGTTGTCATTCCAACCAAATAATACCCAAGTATCACTGTCTAGTTCATCTATTCTGGTTAAAGGTGTTGTAAAGAAAAACGCAACCTTTACAACATTGCTTGCAAAGTCACCGCATGTGTTTCATTTGTGGTGTTTCCTGCTAATCTTACATGGAGTTGTTAAATTTGGTAAATCTTGAGAATGCCACAATCAGCGCTCTTGTGCTCTTTCCAAACTGCACTGATTGACCTGAAAACCCAGCTGCAGCACGAGCAAGATTTTATCAAAGTACCCGTATTGGTTGAAACGTGTAATTGTGCAGTTCTATGAAGCATTTCACCACATCTTCTCAAATTAGAGGCTACAGATGAAAGGCACACACCAGTCCTGCTGCCTGGCAGATGACTATCATCCTAAAAGGGATGGACTGAATATCTTCTACATTCAGCTGTGGATTACAGGTAACATTAGACCTGAGACCAAAGCTGATTCTGTGTTGCTTACATTAAAGACTTGAATTATCAAAGTAGCTAAGTTCTCTGTTATGTAAAGAGGAAACTATTGCTTTTCTAGTGTTTGAATGAATCTGCACACAACAGTACATAACATGACTCCATCTTGTGCCATAAACTGGTGAACTGGTGTGGTTAGCTCAACAAAATTAGCATGAACTTCACTCTATCACAATCCTTGACACTAAAATTACATTCTGCCTCTTGACCGAATGAAAGTACAATGCCACCCCCCCCCACACACACACACACAAGAGATTAACACTATTTATACTGGCCTGTAGCTCTTTGCTCTTCCTCTGGAGTCCAGTGTTGAGGGCCTCCTCTGCTTCTAGCTTGGAGCTAGTACTGCTGATCTCAAGATCCTTCCTTCAGAGAGAAAGCGATTATGAAGTCTATCAGTCTGTCCTGTGAAATCCAGTCATTTCATATAGAGCAGGTCCAGATCAGACTCTTCATAGTTATTATATACAGAGACCCAACATTCCCCTGTGAGCAAACACTTGGCAAAAGGATCTAAGAGAGAAAGGGAAGGTTAGATAAGTTTTTTTTTAAAAAGAAGTTTAATTACAGCTATTTTAAAGGACTGTGGTCCATAGCTTGTTAATAAAGACAGACTGATTATATCAGGAGGTGCTAACTAAGGGTTAATCTTCCTTAAGCAGCCTGGTTGGGGTGGGGCCTAAGAGACAGGTTGATGGTTTAGATGAAGTAATCCCGGAAGTTAGTTGGTGAAGGTCAATGAGAGAAAAACTGTCTAAAGTTTTATGGCTTTTTCTAAGGTTCCTGTGTTTAAGGATAATGCAGCGCTGGCTGAGGGCAGGAGGAGACGAATTCTGTCTATGATGGTTAGAATTAAGATTCATTCGAAGTCTGTAAGATTTCATTTAGCACACTCATTCAAATGAGAGACAAAATAAGATGTACTTATTAAAGCCATGGGAAAAGCCAGTAAGTGAATCTTCAGTCAAGATCTATTTGTCTAACTAAAAAACCTACACAAATCAAATCTAACCTGAATAAAGACTCAGTTATCATCAGTTTTAAACAAAATATTTCCCTTTTCCTTCCGTTTAGCTTTAGAGCCCTTGGACAGACTGGTCATGTGGTAGTAATGGCGTTGAAAACATATTTTTGCTCAAAGGATCATGCCAATAAAGTTATATATAAGTTATATATTAAGCGGACTTGAAGTGAGCAACAGATTGTCCTCCAGTACTAGCTGCTTTAAAAACAGCTCCCTTGCAACAAGGTGAGTCACTCTCTTTATTAATGTTTAAGAGTATCATGCAGCTATTGATGCCAAAGAGAGTTTTAAATTCATAACTGGGGTGATTTTATATATATATATATATATATATATATATATATATATATATATATGTATACTGTAGGTGTGTATGCATGTGTCTGTGTGTTACAGTTGGCTCATGTGTTCAGCTGATTGTTGCTGCAAGGTAAATGAATGAGTAAAGTGAATGAGTCCATTTTTTCTCATATTACTGAGGACAAATAGCAACATGTTTGATTTTAGTGAGTGGTGGCGGGGGGATGGGTGGATAGCTGGACCGAGGAGCAGGTATATTACATTGGAGCCCCTAGATTCTAAGCTCTTCTGCCTTAGGACAGGAGCTTGAGATAAGGAGGTCAATAAGCTTTGAAGTCTGTCAGTTTGTCTCTTTCCTGAGGTTAATATATATGATCAGAGCAGGTTTCAATTCAAACCATAAAAAGCTGTGCATTAGACCTTTATAAAATAGATCTGCTCAAAGTTGTAGGATGATGTTAATGTTTATGAGGTACGTTTATAGCATACATATTTTCATAAAGTATACACTTATGCCAATTATGATGTAGATGATAAGTATATCATTTCTAAATATGTTTATGTTTAAGCTGGTGCTTAGCAATCTTATCCACTTCATGACTGATTAAAAGTTAGAGAGAATCCCATGGAATTATGATGAAAAAAAAAAAAATCTGTGATGTAGCTCAGTTAACAGTACACAACATGCTCAAATGTACAAAACTTGTATGTTATCATTTAATAGGAAAAATATTAAAAAGAAAAGGAAGGAAAATCCGAGTTTATAGTGATGCTAGCAGCTCTGTGAGGCTGTACTTTGGCACAGTGGTGCTTTGAGCAATAGCTGAGGCTGATGGAACGTCATTAGCTTTGGTATTTGGTCATAAACCAAAGTGTTAAACGAACAGAGAATTTTAAGCTGATGTTGGTGCTAGATAAGTTGAGGGAAGTGATTACAATTCCTGATTTGTGGGGTAATCATGAACGTATTACACTAGATGAAAAGTCTGAGGATCACTAATGTTATTAGGTTTTATCTTCTGGGACCATGAATATCTGTTACAAAATTTCATGAAAGACCATCCAACAGCTGCTGAGATATTCCAGTCTGGACATAAGTGGCAGAGCAACAGCCAGGCCGCCAGCATGGCTATAAATAGATTTAACATCGACCAACACCAGAATTTAATTTCAGCTCCAGAGCAAATATTTGCTGTGTAGGCCCAAATCTGGTTTGGCTGGATGGTGCTGTTCTTCTCTTTTGCTTCCCCAGTTTGTGATGTAGGCTAAGACACTCGGATTTTTACACACATTTTAAGATCTGTGATATCAGTAGTGAGTGTGTTTTTGACTGACCTTTTGATGAGGTCTTCCAGACCACTCCTCATCTTCTCCATCTCTCCCAGACTATCCTGAGTGGATCTGCTGTCGCTCTCCAGCTTCCTCCTGCTCTTCTCCAGCTCGCCACGCTGATGGCGCTCCTGCTCCAGCTGGAACTCCAACTGACACAGGCAACAATACCGGACGGTGAAAACATAGGATTCTACGATGCCAGTTAATGGCAGCTGTACAAAGTAGAGTTCAAGGGAGGGTTCAACTGACCTGAGGTTTTGAAGACTGAAATGAGAAATAATATTTTTTAACTGTAATAACCAAGAGTTAGAATATTTCGTTGCAGTTATCAATATTTCTTATATTTTCCATTTATTACATTTGACCATTATCATGCGTAAAATTACATGTATTCAGTGTTTCCCCAGATTTGCCAAGGCCTATTGGCTAACAGAGTTACAATTAAGTTAAATAACCTGAAGTTTCCATTCCATATATTATCGTCAAATAGTCGGTTCATAATCTTAATATTGCTACAGTATATTACATGTGTAACACATGTGTTTTTTGTTGGATGCAAAGGTTAGATCAATATATCAACCTTTTAATATATTACAATACATTGTTCTCACTTTAATTTAAAGAAATGCTGCTGTTGCTCCATGTCTGCTTGTTGTGCAAATACATACACCAGGCAAAATGTGTTTGCTTGTCCCAGCAGCCAAGTGGCCAAAACCTCTGCTAATGCAGAGACAATTAAAGGGTAACTACGCCATGTTGAAAAAAAAAATCAAATAAAAAAAGTCATTGAATTCATAATCAATAAATTCACTCAGTTACAGTCTTAATTGATCTTGTAATACAGTGGCTAATGTTAGCTAACGTTGAGTCAGTTCAGCTCTGTTTTGGTCTTCGCCAACTCCTGAGGAATCCTCTCTGTCTCTTTAGCAGCTATACCTCCACAATGTTCTCAACCTACTTTGTCTGCTGTAGTTTAGAGCTGAAAAGGTTGTGTAAAGTGGTTGGCTGATAATGAAGTTGACACAAGTTGTGAGAAATAATGCTTAAAAATGATAATCTCTAAATGAATGAGTGGGACTGTACATTTGGCTGATAATTAGTTGTGGTTGTTTGCAACCCCTTTCACATTGTCATTTGATTTATTCTTAATAAAAAAAACAGTAGTTAGTGCAGCTTTTAGTTAAGGTTAAAGTTGAAAATTTAAATTTTAAAGACACGAAATTCTCCCAATAATATGAAACATTCAGAGGACATATTGTACGTATAGAGCATTACTGAGCAATTAATAGACAACATATGTACTTACATTCTCAGCTTGCATCTGTAGCTTGGTTTTCTCTTTGGTCAGTAGGTTCACTTTCTCCTCTTCGCTCTGCAGGTCCTCGATGGCCTGCTGTTAGGGCGAAACAAGATGTCTGAGTCTGAGCTGCACGTGTCCCTAAATCACTGATCCTCCATCACACTGCTTCACATCCATCTGTCTGCCACATTGGCACTTGGAAAGATAGGAATTGTTTGGTTGCAAAGAAAAATGTCAGAAGTCATCCCCTGTTTGATCTGATGGATCAGTGATTTTCCCTCTTTTTCCATCAACTGGGAACAAAAGCACTGGAACACCAAACTCAGTGGCTCTGCCTAAATCACTGAAACAGCTGTAAGAGCCCCAATGATGCCAAGACCGTCCATATTATGTATTTTCACGACTTTCTCTTTGTATTCCAGACTAAATCCATAATGTAAGACTTGTTCTACAAACAGTAGGAAGATAATGAGGCCTGATGCTAAATTGCTCCCACAGATTACACAATGAAGCCGACTGCTACTGTTGGTCAAAGCATCTGGGAGGAATTAGTGAACTGGGCCTCTTATAGCTGCCGTAGACCATGATGAGGTTGTTACAGGTTACGATTTCTTTAGATTTCAAAGCATCTGCTCTGCTTTTGAAAGTATAGCACTGCTTTACATTAGCAGGTCTTCAGTCCATATGGTTCTGTTTTCCTTAAATTATGTTTGATTTTCAGTAAAGCAGTAGGTGAGGTACGTCTGTATACTCTGACAAATGAAACAAGGCTATTGGCTACACCAATAAATACAAATAACAGACAGATAAATAAATAAATCACAAATTAAGCTAACATACTCTTTTATTTTAACAGACTTTCTGGTATACATTACAGTAGATGGCAATGGTTCATTCTTGACTTTGGAAACAGTAGTTTGTCAAGCCATCAAACAAACACTCAAAACAAAGACAAGGTCTACTTATTCGTTTTTTTAGCTTTCAGCTGCATCTCAAGGTCTTCATCAGCAGATTGTTCTGTTGTAGCAGATATCTAAGTATGTAACTTCAAAGTTACATACTTAAATTATTTGATGACAACTGAAATACTTCCACACTGGGCTGCACATGTGTGAAATCTATCTGCTAAGGAGATCCAGCTGAAAGCTCTGGAAAATGCCAGTAAGTAAACCATGAGTCATTTTTTTTCTCGGGAGGGTAAAACAATTTTAATCTGATGAAAGTTATTAGGTTATTAGGCACTTAAAAGGATTATTGCAGTCATATTTCAGTGTGTTCATATTGTGAATAATTGTAGATCAGAGTTTCCCTAGGGTGTCTTTAAAGGGCAATTCCACTTATATTTTACATACAGGTAATTCTACTTAGGATGGGATCATTACTCAGCCTCGATGTCTGAGAATGTGGCTTGTTAACCTCCATGAAAACTGGACATTAAAATATCAATTTAAAAATCAGCTTTGCTAATGTTGTGATGAAGGAAATGCATTATGCACAATTGTTAGACCTCAAGGATAAATGCAGTATATTTTTACCTTTAATTTAATTGCCCAGCCCAAACTCAGCACTGTCTTCTGAGGCTCTGGAGGAGTTTTGTCAAGTCTGAGAAAATAAGGGTCCGCCTGATAGCTTAAGGGTTAAAATGAGTCAATCAAGAATCCCTTTGTCCCCAGTGTTTTTTTTCCAGCCAGAGACCTTTGCTGCATGTCACTCCCCATCTCTCTCCCCTCATTTCCTGTTATTTCTCTAAAAGATAAACTTATAAATAACCCTTGTGATGTCATCAGGGTTATTTAGCTGCATAGAAATGCACACTGCACAGCACCATTTTACCTTGATCCTATACAACACTGACTGTTCTCTCACCTGGCTGAGCTCCAGTAGATGCTCTTTCTCCTTCTGGAGCTTCTGTACTGCCTCGTCCTTCTGAAAGAGCTGCTCCGACAGCCTCCTCACCTCACTGTCTGATGACTAGAGAGGGAAAAGTAACAAATAAAAAGCCACTTTTAAGAAGATACAAAACGTATGACTGTATTGCATGAGGTAATACACATTCTAAATCTGCAAAAAAATATTTATTACAATTATCCACACATATTAGATTTCTTCCTAATTAAACCCTAAATCCCTTCTCTTCCTTCTTTGCCTGTGGTTGTTAATGTTTTCCTCTTGGACAAGCTGCCATGACAGCTTGTGAATGCAGCAGTCTCAATCTGCAGGCTCTGACTTTACAACCACACTGTAAAACACTAATCCCCTTTCAAAAAAAGAACCAAATGTCATTATTTTGCCTCCCTCTTTTGAACATCACAGCTTTATATATGCATGTGGAAATCTGGCTCCTATTATGACAAATGCAAGCCATTAGACTGGGGGACTGGTGGTGTTACTTTGTGTGTCTATTTCTCAGAATGGCCACAAATATGTTTTACAATAAATTTCCCAATGGACAGATTAGTGAAAACTTTTGCTCTTTAGGTTCAAACACATCATGCCCAGCCCTAATGACTGTTATGACAGCATACCACAAATATTAGAAAGGGTCACGTCATTTTTTTTTCAAGGCCTGTGTCAACCACTATCAAACATGTCCAGTCTTGTTGCATCGACAGTGCCAGAGCCCTCTCACACTTCTCTCTTACAGTATCTTTACCACGTGGGAGACCAATTAGCCAAGAAAACCTTCATATTACCAGAGGATCAAGTTCTTAACTTCATGACCCAGATCAAATTAATTAGTGTAAATTTGCAGAGGCTAAATCAACAACGTGTTGTGCCAGTTAAAATCTTTTCTGTCTTCACACTGTATGTGAGGACAGAAAAGATTTTAACTTGGACAGAGGATACAGTACATTCTTGTGACATTCCTGAACGGAGATAACATCTTAATGCTTTAATACACCCCAGTCAAACAGATAAAGGAGTTTGGTGAGGGGCTGTAATGGAGATGTCAAAGCAGCCTCTGCTTGTTACTGTCTGCACAGAGGAAGTAGTACTTCAACATGAACACATTTAATGTGTTTGGGTCTTATATCACTTAAATACAAATAGTTCCTTTTCTGAATGGAAGAAGCAACATTTTTAATAATGGAAGACAAGTTTGAATAATGATAAACAAAGCATATTGCTTAAGACTGTCACTTTACAAGGCTGAGAAGACAAGCAGAGGTTCAAAGCTACGACCTTACCTATGCTGTTTTCCCCATCAGACAGTAAGTAGATGGATGTAGAAGCTGTGGATGCTAATTTAGCCTAATTCTAATGCTAATCTAATAAGAATTCAGGGCAAGGTTGGTGGTGGGGTGGGGGGGGGGTGTGCTGAACCTTCAAAACATCCTAAAACCGAGTGGTACAACATGGAAACACGTTGCCTCATTGTCTTTTTTGGAAGCAATTCAAGACTAAGATCTCTTTCCAACTTTAATTTGTGGCCTTTAATTGACTTTATGACATAGCAAAGTCAGTGCAACCAAATTAGCAACCCTTGGTCTGTCTCCATATAAAAGGCATCATCAGTTCCTGGAGCTTATCTTGTGATGAAGATCCCGCAATGTTCTACCTTTCTCTCCTGCTCGGCCGTAGTCAGAGCACTCTCCAGTTCATCCAGGTCTAGCCTGAGGCCGTTGCACTCTGCCTCCAGCCTGTCCCTGTGGAGGACCAGCTGGGCTGAGCAGGCCTCCTCCTCTTCCAGACGGTCTGACAGACCTGACAGCTGCCTCTCCAGCTCCCGCTGGGCCTTCTCCAGCTGGACACAGCGCTGCTCGGACTCTTGGGCGCTCTCCTGCTCCTGCAGATTCACAAACACAGAGTTACAGTTCCTTAATTAATGATGTGGGGGGGGGGGTTGTTTTTTCTTACATGCAGTTATTACATACAACAGTGCATACGTTTTGGATTTGTGCCCCATATAGTTCAGATTTTGGATTGGCTGGAGTTAATTTTGTGCTGTACATATTATCATTAATTTCTTTGTCCAGTTTTACCCCTTATTTTCACACAACTCTATGATGCGCTGAATCCTTGAACCCAGGCATACCTGCTTGCAAGTCCAGTATTTATTTTTTCTATCACTATTTTCTATCACTTTTATGCTTTTTAATGCACTTGAACCTCATCAATAATCATGTTACATTACATTTAAATGACTCTAATTTGTTTTATGCAACAACATAATAATTGTTTTATTATAACAAGCTTCAAACTAAACTACATATACTGTAATTTTGGAGAGGATATTAACTAGTTAACAGCGTTGAAAGAAAGAAAATGAGTGGGGTCAAATGAGGTAAGAAAAAAGCATGAGCATAAGTAAGACCAAGGGAAAGAGGGTTAATATGGGAGGATTAGTTAAATAAAAGAAGCTGAAGGAGCAATAAAGAAAGTTAATTCTTACAAAGAGGATCTTACCGCAGGTTATGCCACAAGATGAAACTTATCCTTCCCCAAGTCAAAAGAAACCTTCCCTTTGTTAGTTTTCACTTGGCTTAATATAGTAGAGCTGAAAAAGTGACAAAGTGACGTACAGAGCTGACCAGATAAGCAAGTTCTACAAAACACCAGATCACTTAATCAACAGCCATCCATAACAGGAGTGAAAAGACCTGACTGCGAGAGCCTGCTCTGGTTACTGTTACTTTCTAATGGACCAGTCATCATGGGCAAGGCATTTGGAACGAGCTAATAGCATACCCAAATATCTGGGCATTTGTGAAATGATCAGGCGACCACATTTCCATCTGCATTTATTTCCATAAAAGTACTTGGTTTGAGTTCGCTCTCTGCCTTTTTGAACCTCACATAAATATGTTTCTTTTGTAAAAATCTTCTAAACAGGTGGAAGGTACGAATGTAGGACAAGATCAATCATAGCTTCAACACACAAAGGACATGATCAGACAAATGCACAGGTCTGTACACACATACACATTGGTACACAAAGGTTAACACTTATCACACTGTCTGCACAAACTTCATAGTATAAGCAGCACGTTAGCAAAAAAATAGACAAAGTATAAAAATACACTTCAGGTTGCATTCAAGACATACAATGCATGTAAAATGTAAGGCATTACATGGTAGACCGCTGGATTAATCTGTTCATTCCTTCAGACGCACAAGTGACAGACAACTGTAAAAGGGGCTGAAACACTTTCTGTGTAGCTATACTGTCAAGAGGCAGATCTGCCTAAAATCTGCCTCTTGACAGTATAGCTACACCTGTACACCCCTAAGCCTTAATGAAAATAGCCAAGAATGACTGAAAATCAGATAAACGACCACAGATTAAGACATTTTTCTTAGTTAATTTTTATAAGTAGTTATTATTAGAGCTGGAAAAACAAGATGCCAGACAAGACACAAATTTGTTGTAGTCCCCAAACAGAAGAATAATTACTATTAGCATTGCCTGAACATATACTGGCTGCTGTTTTTTAGGTTGCTATTTTTTTGTTTGTTTGGTTTTTTTGTTTTTGTTTTTTTTTTTACAATGCACAGGTTGAAAACATTTGAAAAAAGAAAAAAGTACTGTATATGGCATTTGGAATGATTTTTTTCAGGAGGGTCTAAAGGACTGCTTAACAAAAGAGTTGGCTAGATTTTATGATCTGTTCAAGGTTTGCAGAATTTTCTTCTCTTTGCATATGGTAGTGTTAGCAGGCATGTCATAACACTTACAATAAAGTTGTTGTAGCAACCAGTTATATACTACCAGCAAATCATAAGAAGGGTAGTAGTTTGGAGCTGTCTCAAGTGTTAAATGGAGCCTTTTAACAGGAGCTGCAGGTCAGAGGCATCTAACCTCTACCAAAAGTTTATACCTGTGACTCCCTGTGACTTCAAAATATTCATATTCAAATGTGGAATGACTTCTTAGCTGGCTTTCTAATATTAGCCACTAGTAGGCCTACATTCAGGGTATGTGACTTGAAGAGTCCTGCATGCAGCCACTGGGGTTAAGCTAACTGTTTATGGTTTGTAAACTACTCCAAAGCATGGGCTGTTTGATACGCTACGATAATGTCTCATTTTATATTGTATTTCTAAACATGTTAAATACATAAGATTGGACTCGTGGGTGATTGATTACATTTTTCAAGTAAGTTGCCCAGCTTTACAGGTTGGTGAACATTGGTTAAAACTGAGATGAGGCAGGCTAGCTTATCAGAGCTAAAGGTTTGACACATGTTGACACACACTGGGTTTGACAAGTAAGCCAGAGTAGTCTTCCTTTAATGTGGCAAGGTTCACACTTGCCACATTAACCTAACACTACCTATTCTAGCTTGCAGACCTTCATAAAATAACTATCATTGTCCAAAAAAGTCCTACTATTTCTAGGACTTTAACTTAGTTTAGAGTTAGAATCAAACTTTTGGCATCTCAGGCTCCACCATTCAGCCACATAAACCATATTCACAAACCATCGAGAGTTACCCACAACTGCTAATCTGGGCTCCAGTGCAGCGCTATAGCCATCCCAGTCCAATTCTTCAGGTTCTGGTTCTGGTTCTGGTTCAGGATCTGCCTGGTACCCACTGGTCTCCTCAGAGTCATCAGACAGGGAGTGGCAACGCTGACGATGCCTCGCAGCCATCATGTTGATGATACTTCCTCAAGTCTTTAAACTGTCTTACTGTACAGTCTTCACCTGTTTGGCGATGTAGAAACTTGCCCGTCCGTTCTGACAGTGCTTGGGCACTATTGCAAAGAGGCTTAATCACTCCTTTCCTCTTCCTTCACTTGGTGCACGGCTGTTCTGGTTGTTCCAGGTGGGTTTCAGAAGAAGGATCAGATCACAGATCTTCTCTCTCACATTTTCAGCTCTGCTCAGACATTCTATGCCTTCCTAACACTAATCTTTCAGTCTTTTTTTCTCCGTCGTTTCTATGAGCCTTTGCTTTTTTCCCTTCTCTCGCTTGCTCTTTCTCTTCTCTCAATCAACCATTCATCTTTTCATTTCAGGGTGTGCTGGTATACCCTACTGAAATCCAAACATTCCTGCGTACGTGATTCTAGTCAACCCACAGCCTGCTAGTGCTACTACTAACCCTATGCAGGTAGCTACTGCTCAGTCCACTCTTAGACTGTTTTACCACTGCTCCTGTGATCTTTCCCCACGCTCGTCTCCTCCCCCAGAAACAGGTGGCTCTCCAGAGTTACAGGGGGATCCAAAGGTGTCCCACAGGGATGCTGGTTGGTGTAGGATGTCAGGTCAGGAGAAAAATCCTTTAAAGTTGTGCCGTCCTGTCACAGAACTGCAGCTTTCAGCAGTGCCATCACCACAGAAAAACAAGACAACAAGGGCCCTATTCCAGAGTCAAAAATGCCTTTTCTCCTCGCAGTCTACATTATAATTGACATAAATGTTTTAGGCGTCCACGCCCACATGGTCCCCCACAATGCCACGGCATTCTTCTTAGTAGGAACAACGAGGCATATTGTGCTTTTGATTCAAGTGTGGATGTTTTTTCTTGAATGAAGCCACCGACTACCACAAAGAGTAGACTAAGTTTTTCCATATCTAGAGTTAACATCAGGCAGGGTTGTAAGATGGGGTGATGATTAACATAGGATGGAACTTTAATTGTCCCAAGAGAATTCAGACCATACAGTATCAACTAGAAAGAAAAACTGACCATAAACACATTCTAACTGAGAAAACAGTGGTAATCAAATATTCATAATGAACTATTACTTCACATTCTACACACATTCATAAATAAAAAAATGAAAAACTCAATAACTTGATCATTAAAGTTAATTCTTGACATTGGAAACAGTAGTTGTCAGTAATGGTAATAGTGTTTATTGTGTTTTTTAATTTCATTGTTGACCTTGGAAAACTGCAGCTTGACAGGCAACAAAATAATGTCCATCCCCTGATGAAGACCACAAGATTTGGTTGAAAGCTACAGAAGAAAAACAAAAATGTGGACCCTCACCTAAATGTTTTTTTCCAACTGAGATATACACAATATATGCACATAATTTCTAATAAGTTAACATATACAGAATGGGTGGAATTTGGGAGACCTTTTATGGCAAAACATGGCAAACCACATACCAGTGCAGTGATGTAAAAATCAAAAAAACTACACCAGTGCTTGTATACAAACTACACATACCACCAAGACAAATTGCAGCACATTCTTCATACTGCAATAGTGATTCTCACCAGATTTTGTGGAAATACATCCTTTCTATGTCAGACATAGATAGAATAACACTAAATCTAAAATGGCCCAAAAGTGGACACAGTTATATGACCAAGGATAAGCACCCTGCCGATGCCACTGAGCTGTGGAGGACATCCAGCCACCAAAACAAAATGAAAACACAGGATTTCTGAGAATTTAAATAGTTTTATTTTGACAATGTGGTCTGGGTTACTGTGAAGAGAGGCAGCACAGAGAAATCTCGTTCTTTGACTCCCACTTGAGCAGAGAGAAGCCTGAGACACTGAGCTTGCCCAGGCAGCCTCTCCAGATACAACTCATGTCCAACACCAACACACTCATATCTGACAAGAAGGCTGCCTGTGAATCAGATACGCAACTAATTTAAATACGTACCAGATTTTCATCATACCAACTCTAAGGCTCAGAACCAAGAAACATTGTAAAGGAAGACAAATTTCCTGTTTATTCTGCTGTTTTTGTTTTATTCATTCATTCATCAAGAGATCAGAAATTGATCAGTTGATACTGATTATAGAGGCATAAGGTAACATAAGGACATGGTTACTGTAGATGAAAGCATAACAGGAAAGCCCTCTGGTTACATGGATGATCTATGATCGGCTCTTTCATACCAAATGAAACCCACATACTGAGAGTCTCAGGGTTCCAAATGGTGCCTTCATAAGGTAGAAAACCTGGCATTTTGGGTGCCAGCTGCCTCTTAATATCCTGAAGGCAAGATGAGTGATAACACTGCAGGGAAGAGGAGGTTGCGGGTTCATCTGCCGGATGCTTTTAGCTTAAGATATCTAACAAGGAGTCTTGTAAAAAAACAAGACTAAGAGTCCAAGACCATTGTAGCCGCTCTGTGAGGCTGTACTTAGCCAGAATAATGCTAAATGTTACTGCTTGATTTGCCATGATAATGTGCTGATTCAACTTGTGAATTATTTTTCCAATAATGGAGATATCAGAGCACTAAACTCGATATGCAAACTAATACTAAAATGCTCAACAAGTCACCTAGTATCAACCCAACTGCAGCAGTGACTCATTGACCTTTTCGGGCAACAGGAATAGTATCAAAAGGTCAACATGCCCTGAGTGTATTGAAGGATTCTGGTAGAATAAGAAGTCTGGTGAACCCAGAAAGTCTGCAGTACCGTTGTAATTGTTTGGCAGAGAGGCAGCAGATTAATATGTATGGAAGCACTGAGGGCAGCAAGTATGTACAAGAGCTGGTTACACTGGCAGCCAAATATACTGATTTACAGCGCTGAGCAATGGGGAGCTATTTTCACAGCTTTGAACTAATAAACTGAACGTTCAATCAGAGTTGGCTCCAAACCGATTGACACCATGTCATGCTGTCGGTCCTGCTTCACTTTGGTCCAGTGGATGAACAAAAAGTCATGTAAAGTTTGCAAACAGCAGTTTGCTAATCACAGCTCGACAACGAACATAACATAAAAATAAAACATCTCACCCTCATATATCCTCAGTGAACATTGACTCAGTGAGGATGTAAATGCTTGTATCAGCATGCTCAATGATAACACTAGTCTACTGATGTTTAGTAGATATAATATTAACCATCGTCGTTTTGTGTGTAGGCATGATAACAATTACTAATTAGCACTAAACGCAAGTAGAGCTAAGGCTGAAGGAAAACATCTTTTGTTTTGCAAGTATCTGGTCATAAACAAAAGCACCGGGTAAACAAAAATATTCAATTGATGGTGGCACTAATTAAAAGATGAGGGGTTCATCATCATCTGCAACAAATTTCATGGCATCCGTCCAATAGTTGTAAAGATATTTCAATTACAAAAATGCAAACCTCGCAGTGTGGTAGATGAAAAGTCAGGGGGTCACTAAAGTCATTAGAGCATATTGTCTGGGAGCCATAAATACCTGTATAAATTCAGTATCAATCCATTTACTAGTAGTTGAGGCAGACAGACAGACAAACTGACAATGCTGTTCCTAGAAACACGCCCCTGGCATGGCTGACAGCTAGATACTCAAAAATGCATAATCTCAACAGGTAATCTTTTTTAGTGACGATAAAAGTTCAAGCTCGTAGAATGGCACAGGAGAGAATATCAAGAGTTAGGATAATTTATACCACAGCCAAAGCCTTCAGTCACTTCCTAATACCCATGCAGTCTATCTGACAGTCTACCTAGACTTTCATTGCAAATTCAGCCAACAATTTATCTCTCCTCACCAATTTGTTCCTTCAAATTTGTTCCATTTACTTCCTTCCCCTTGCCTCTGAACATCAAGTCAATCTTCCATTTCCTAGTCTTTCACCCTCCTCTCTCCTCCCCTCTCCACCCTTATTCATCTCTCCCTGCCAGTCTTTTGTCTCATAGTTTGCCTTGGGCCTCAGAAACTTCAGAGCCAGTCCAGACTGAAAGTTTTTCCACATGCAGAACTGGGGCATCTGGATAACTCTGCAGGACTGCTCCACACTTATTTCCCATTAACAGTAATTGAGGGGTAAACAGTGGACTTTTCTCTGTTTATACCTATTAGTCATAAAAGAAGTTGAAGCAACAGTAGAAGCAAAGAAAATATCTTATTTGCCCCTTTTTCTTGCAGCTGTGATTCTAAAATTCTTCATTTAGTTTATTGCCTGTTGTTTTTTTTGGGGGGGGGTGATCTTGTCCTGCGCTTCTCAATATGAGTAGTTAATCACAAAGAGTGGGTGAAACTGTAAAGTCTTTTTCATTTGCTTTCCTGAATTTTCTCTTTGTGGCTTTTTTCAGCCATCTCAGTGGCATGGCTAAAAAAAGAAATTGAGATATCTGGACACTATTAAATGGATTGCCACAAAATTTGTCATTGTGCCGGATGATGAATCTTAACATCTTAGTCCACTGAATTTTCATATACCCTCCCCAGTAGTTCAAACTTTTCTCCTCAGTAGCTCAAACTTTTCACTTGTCCAGTAAAATATATTATTATGTACTCGATTCAATGGCAAAAAAAACTGTGATGATTTTGGTGATCCCTGAATTTTCCTCTAAAGCCACCATGAGGTTGACTTTTTTGTTTTTTAGGGAAAGTCCAGACAATCTTTGAATTGATTTCCATGATATTTTGTACAGACATGTATGTGCCCCTCGGGATGAATTGTATTAACTTTGGCAATCCCCTGAATCTTCATTTAGCTCCATCATCAGGTCAAAGTTTTAATGTGCGGAATAACTTTGGTTTATGACTAAATATCTGCAAAACTAAGGACATTCCCATCAGTGACATATTGTGCCTTTAAAGAGAACAACACTCTGTCTGATGTGTTGCTGGAATGTTGGATGCCTTGTGAAACCCACTTGCTCCACACCTTTCTGACTCAGGTTAACAGGGGTCTGTGTCTGCCTATATCTGTAACTTTCTGAAAACCACCATCTGACGTTATTCCCAGTCTCATGCTGGGATCTGCCAGCTGTGCAGAGATGAGAGAGTAAACTGGGTTTGAACTCTATGTGTCTATTTTATTATTTTTTATACAAATATTTTTGGCACTTTTCATTTGAGCAACTCAATGCAACACCACTAATATCTTCCTGAAGAGATTGTCTAAAATCTATCCACTCCCTCTATGCCTTTTTGAGTGTGGCTGTTCAAATTACTTCTAAACACCTTTGACTCCTGAGTTGGTCTGACAGCACATCTTACAACCTAGTTATAATAGATTATAACCAGGCCCATTGCAGTGAACTAGAAAAGTATAGACTTGCAGTTGTTTACTGCAAAAACTTTAAAATCAGTGAGAGACCAATTAGTGGAAAACATTATTTCTTTCTCTTTCATGGAGAACATAGTTTTTAAGGATTTAGAAGAAGTAATTAGAAAGAATGTCAGATGTTCAGACAGTGCAGATCTTACAAGGCAATGATGCATTAAGGTTGATTGAGAAGCAGGAATTCAATGTACCCCTGGTGAGAGATGTGTGCAGTGTCCCTCTAGCCTCACCAAACGATGGGGATAATGAGGATGGGGACAAACTTCCCCTGGAAAACTGGAAAGCTTCACACAGGCAGCAGCAGCACTAAATAGCTCTGACAAGGGGTCACATTTCTCACTGCAGTAAAATCAGAAGGGCTCCAAGGTATGAATTATGCTGCCTGATCTGTCTCCTCCACAGATTAACTTCATTATTTATGGTTGGCTAATCTAAGCAGTGAAGAAAAGACACAGTTGGAGCCAGAGCACACCTGGTGATTTCGATAAAAAGTTATTTTCTTCTGTAAAAGAGTAATAAAAAGGGTTGAGGGGTTATGGACCATACACTTTCCTGATACCATAATCAAAGACTGTATAAAAAAACATATCTGGAAGAATGTGGATTTTGGAGAAGAAACAGAGTTGTAGTGATCCTAAACCCACTTTAACCCACTTCTAGGGCTGACTTGTTGTATCATACATATGAAGAAAAGGTACAAGATAGGGGTTTTCTGACAGGAATGGAATGATCATCATTGTAAGTATTTTTCAAACTGACTGTGCAGATGATACTTGCTGAGGGTTATCGTACCCAAGGCACAGACAGACAAGATCAGCAATGACACATGAGTTTTTCATATCCCGATGGCAGTAAAATACAGAGTGGCGAGAGCTATCATCCGACTCCTTGAGGCTGTTTATGACGTGTTCCATGGAAGACGACCGAAGCGTCTGCTAAGGCACTCAGGACCAGGAATGACCAAATCCCACGGCAACCCTGGAGCGTGTTCCACAAACACTGGCAACAGCAGTGCCGCTCCGCACTGTCACACTAAATCCTCTGCCACCAGAGCAATTCTACTCTCCCACACATTCATTTTCAGGAAATGAGACAACCACGCTAAATTATTTCTCTGATCAATGTAGAAGTTGTGTCAAAGCTCTTCACTGAGGTGAAATCTGAATAAAGCACTAGCAAAATGCAATAGAGAGAACATATTTTGCTTCCAGATTTTAATTCTTCACTTCCATGGGGTAGTAAGGTGTATATAACCAACAACACAATTCAGTTTTGAGAAAAAGTGATTTACCTGTTTTCATTTAGGAAAGGGTTGGATGCTCATCTCTGAGAACAGACAAAAAGTCAAGAAGATAGGAGTTTATATTTATTCAATAATTTAATTTCAGTATGATGTATTTTCTTTTATGTATGGTTAGATAGTCTGATCTACAGTATGTAAACTGATCAGGCATGAGACTAATCTGTAACTGGTTTAATGTTGTGACTGACCGGTGTAAGGGTTTACCTTTAAGAGGTAAGGCTGGCATTTTTTCTATAAGTTTCTCCGAGCTTGGAACTCAGTCTTGACCTTTATCAGTATGTAATAAAAGAATATAAGATCACAGGTCCATACATTTGCTTGCAGAGCTAAGCTGTAGAACTGTGAACATGAATTTGTCATAATGTGACCTAACTGTCACACTGAGGTCATGTGATGACACCTGAGCCATTTCCATTTGCTACACAAAGACCAGGAGATGCAGTTGAAAGCTCAGAAAGCTAGTTAGTCAACTTTTGTGCTTAGATTATTTTGTTTTATATTTTTTTATTTTGTCAAGAATAAAACCAACAATGCTTATTCCAGTTCTCTCAGCGCTTTCGGACTTTGCTCACCTGTGTGAGGTCCTCAATCCCTTTCGTATTTACTGAAGATGTAAATCTTTGGCAAATAGTCACCACAGTATAGTTTCATCTTTAAATTAGGTGAAATAAAGTTATCTGAAACAGCAGGGCTTTGTATCTTTCAGCAAACAAATCATTGAGCAGTATTTTGAAGCTATATTCAATGATTTTTTTTGTGGCCATTTATTGGTGGGAGAGCTCACTTTAAACACGACAATGAATTATTATTATCTTCTTACTGAGTTTCAGCAAATGAGTTAGCATTTTTGTATTAACACATCAAGCAGACACAGACCAACATTAGCAGTAATTTTGAAGTTTGTCTTTGGAAACCAGAGATCTAGGTCCCTATAGCTCTTTTTTGGTCTCAACCAACTCCTTAGGGAAATATTTGACTCTTAAGATGCTTGATTCTACAATATTCACTAGCTGGTTACTAAAATTACCTGTCTACTGTTTGTTGATTGGCAGATAGAGTAGAGTGGGTTCACCAAAAATGTTTCAGTGTAAAACACTGAAATGGGATCCCTGAGAGTAATGAAAGTGAATCATAACAGTAAAGCTGTCATTGCTTGCCAAAAAACAAACAAACAAGCAGACAAACAAACAAACAAAAAACAACTAGAAACTCAATCGAAGCCAAACACCATACACCAGACTCTTAGTAAATGATCTTGATCTGTCCAAAATTGAATGGGATTCTCCTCCAGCCCATGTCCCATCCCTCCACCAAATTCAGTGCATATCAGCTTAGTAGTTTTTGCATAATCCTGCTGACAAACAAAAAAACAAACAAACAAGTAAATAAACAAGTAGGCAGATCACATAACCTCCTAGGCAGAGGATATGAGCTGAAAAATACTGAAATGCTCCATAAAACTGAGAGAAACTGCAGATTTGGGTGATAAATCTTTGTAGGCTGGTCAACATTAGCTACGCCTTCCATATTACAACTAGTCATTTGGTCTGTTGTTCATATAAAGACATTTGTGAGTCCAGCTTAATGTTCTCATCATAATGGATAAACAGTGTCGTTTGCAAATGTTTTCAACAATCTGTAGAAGACTTTGATCTTCTCACCGAGAAAATTAAATGTACTGTATTTATGGAACTAAAATTTCTGAAGAGGAATGCTGGTGTGTGTTTCTCACAATAAAACTTGTGGTAACACCTCCTCCCTACAGAAGGGGATGTGCCACTCACAGTCCTCCTTGCAGTAAACCAATCAGTCATACAGCGCGCCTCAGGCCAGGAAACTGCGTGGTGCCTCAAAGCACTATGATGGGAGCCTAAGTGAAAAACACACTCTTTACTTGTTCTCTTAATAAAATGATCAGCTGGAAAATGGTCAACACAGCAGAAAGAAACCCACAGCATTTAAACGGGCTAGAACACAGTGACTGCCCTGGTGGCTGCATCTCTCTCTCCCTCTGCTAGGGTATCATTATCCACTTAATTCAATCCGACCAGGGTCGCTGTAATGACCACGTTCAAAATCCCTTATCGAGCAGAAATTCAGACTTAATCACAAATCCTGTGAGTTCTAAAGTATCAAGTGAGTGAAACAAAAGAAGAAGGACTTTTTTTAGAGGGAAAGTATGAGAGAGAGACAGAGCAGCAAAGAGGGAGACGCAGCAGAGCAGAGCAGCAGACTTACAGCTCGGTATTTAGTGGCCACCTCATTCTTTTCCTTGCTGAGCTGAGTGTTCTGCTCCTCCAGCTCCCGAACCTTGGAGAGGAGTCGGTCACTCTGCTCTTTGGCTCTCCTGAGCTCCTCTCTCTCCCTCATCCCTGCCTTCTGTGAATGAATGTGCTGCTGAAACTAAAGAGACCCGACCTGGAGCCACACTCACACACACACGTGCATAAATTCAAACACACAAATGCAGAAAGCTTGATATTTCAGCTTGGATGGCTGGCTCAGTGACTGAGTCTCTCTCACTTTTGTTCAGTTCTGTCTGGAGTCTGAACAGCCCCCCCCCCCTCCCTTTCCTCCATGCACATCTCACACACACACACACACACACACACACACACACACACACACACACACAAACACACATGCACACACGCACACACACATGCACACGCACACAGAGACACACACAAACACATGCACAAACACACACAAACACACAGGCACAAACACAGACACACACACAAACACAGACACACACAAACACATACAGGCACACGCACTAACACTCTGTCAAAGAGCTTTGCCCTCTAAAAGACATCCACACACATGTATGCATACGTGCACATGTGCCAACTTTTCCTCCCCTCTCCCCAGACTGGTCTCCTGCTGGCCTTCTTTCACAAGAACAATATAAAACTTTCCTCCTGGGCTGGTGCATTGCTCCTCAGTGCTCCCAAGTAATAAAGGAAAACTAATTTTTCTTTCTTTCTCCACTAACTTCAAAGAAATTTGCCACATCCAGCCAGGCCAAGAAGAAGACAAAGATGAACAACATTCTTAAAGCTGCAACATCCAACACTGTACTACAAATATAATCAATGACAAATTATGCATGACACTGACATGGTAAGCCTGCATCTCGTGCTTGTAGGGCTTAGGATATAAATGGCATGCTTCTCAAAAGATCACAATCTCGGTAAACGTGCTGGTTCCACAATCCAACAAAAGGGGATTTATGTCAGTGAATTCCAAAGTGGGCAAAAAAGAGTGTTTTCCTGATCTGGCACCCACATCAGACAGGAAAAAATCCAACAGCCAAGGATTTTCTTGTTAAGTTTAGGCAATTAAAGTTAAGGAAACATCATCATGACCACGGCAAATACCTTAGCTTATGATTATTAAGTAAGTATTTTACTGCAAAATGGCAAAAAAATAGACTCCTGACAGAACCCTCATCGTTTTCAGGTATCTGTTGCAAAACTCCAGGTAGAGCTACTTTAAAGATGAGCTGATTAGTTTTACATTATGGTTTATCACACTGTAAACTTTATACTGGCAGCAAATGACAATGGCTTGCCAAATAAGACAAACATATATTGCATAGGTTGTTTCATACAATCATCATACCCCAACTGAGGTTTGGTACCTCAAACCAGTTACAGCAAACATTAAGAACTGCAAAGACTCTTTCACCCCGGCCCGATCACTACATGGTACAGAGGCCAAATATCAAAGGTAGAGTTCAGCCAGCAGTTTGCAGTTGATCAGAGGCAGAAAGCAATTCAAAAAAAACTTGTTGGTATGTGGGCTGCACTCTATTGCAGGGGGGAACTGGTCTGACTGGTCTATACTCCCAATCACCAGCACCATCAGTCTAACAGACCACATCCATCCAGACTCACAGGCTAAACAGATGTCTGTCAAGCTCTATGTATGATATAAACACAGTAATGTTCTATAAACACTGTGACATTAACCAAACCCGGATTTATACAAAGGAATCCAGATCTACATGAGAAAATCCTACCCCTTCACACCAGTATAATATCCAAAAGCACTGGTGGCAGTTTAATTTAGGGGTTAAGTGATAGCAGCTTTTAAAAATCAGTTAATGTATCTGTAATTCCACACTAACGGCCTAGTTTCAGCTTTAATTTTTTGAGATTTGATGCTAAATATCAATTTGGGATGACAGTCGGCCGTCAAGCCAGAGACAAAAGTGTTTGTATCACTTAACAAGATGGATTTACATTTGTCTAATCGGCATTAAAACCAAGTTTAGGTCTACAGCCATTTTAGCAGCTCTGTAAGGCTTTACTTAGAGCATTTTACTCAAAACTACAGAAATCAATCTCATAGTGGTGATGTAGGAGGATGAGCCTGGGTTTAAGTGGAGGCCATACAAAATGTGTACTTAGCATAAAAAATAATATTAAAGTATTGATAGGAAAAATAATGTTATTTACATATGACACTTGACCTCGGCAGGGTCTGCACTGAATTCTTTACATTGCAAGGCCTTGTAAGCCAGTAAACACCCTGAAACACTGCATTTTACACAGCAAACAGCCTTGACCTAAATGCACCATCCAAAGCTACTAATGATTCTTGCAGAGAGGAGTTGTCCACTGCATCCCTTTACACTTCATGCCACAGTCTATCAGTCTTCTTTTATTTTCTCTCCACACCTAACAAGATTCTACAAGTGATTTTGGCTTTACAACCAGAGCAAAAAAGAACAAAGTGTAGTTTTCTTCCCTGGAAAAACAGATGTGAGCTGATTTTTCCACAGTGAGATATGAAGAGGAAGAAGAGGTTTAAAAGGGAAAGCGCTGCAGAACACGCACACACACATGCACACACACACAAACACATGCTCACACACAAACACACACAAACACACACACACACACACACACACACACACACACACAGACCTGTTGCTGCTTGAGTGCCGGTATCTGTGCCTTTGGAAAAGAGCTGTCATTAGCTCAGCTCTCTGAACCTTGACAGTGAGTTTACCTCTCAAACCTGACAAACCATAGAGTTCGTCGGCAGGGAAATTAGACTGGGAAATGTGGTATCATCTTTCTTAGGTGTGCGTCAGTAATTCCTTAGTTGTCCACATAAGATTTAGTACCACTGTGTTTTAACTGCCATGAGAATCTGCCTACTGACACACCTAAACTTCCTTTGCCTACAGTCAGTTTAAACACAATATATTTACCTGTCAGTGAAGGATTTACTGTTGCACACAACATCATTCTGCACACTGATGCTGGAAAAGCAGTGGAAGATAAATGTGACACATCAATGGTTCAACTTTAGCATGATCACAGGGCTCAACGTCTTAAGCCAGTGCTGTGGTTGAGAACTTAATAATGAAATGCTCTCTTTGTTGCTGCTCAATCCCTCTTTGCTTGATGAATACGAGTTGCACTAAAGCAAAGTTTTCGTGTTTTGACTTGAAGCTCCAAGATTTTTTGTAAGATCAAACCTGCTAAGCCAAAACAGACACACACTTCACATCCCAGCAAAGCAAACTTTTCAGCTGTCTGCCTGATTCATAGCTTTGTAAAAACTGTTTCTTCTTAGTTTAAAATATGGCTCCCTTTGTACATTTTTTTAGACAATACAGAAATTTCCCAATGAACAGCCTCTTCCTCTGACTCCTAACATTCCTAGTCTGAGAGGAGGTAACGGATATTAGTCCCATGATCTCCATTCCTTTCTTTTATTTAAACAGCTGTTCACAATCTCAACTCCTATTCACACCTGCAGGTGGTTCGGATGCTACTGGCAACAGCCTCAAGCCCAGTTTACATTATCCCAGTCAATGTTAAAACTACTACACATGTAAGATGCTAATCTACTTTTGAACAAAGAAAGTACGCTCATGCAACACAGTATAAAAAGCCTGGACCCTGGACACTTCAGAGCTTAGCGCCAGTAAAATGTTTGCAGATTGTACTTCTACTCAGTATTTTCAGAGGCAGAAGAAACACACAAGTGTCAGACTTGCACAAGTGATTATTTTCCACATCTGCATCTTATGGTGTAAACAGCTGCTCATACTTTTCATGCCTCTTTCTGACACAAGCTGGAGTGTAGCTGTAGGGTCAAAACTGAGGACTGAAACTACTGACCCCTCATCTCTGCATCTCTGAGTGATACTGGCTCAACGGACCTCAATGGCTTTGGGTACTTTGTGTTAATCATCCCGTGTTTTCTGTTCCTGTTCGGTCACTGCTCTGCATTTGAGCAGAGGAGCAGCGTTTGTGCCGCAGAAACTAAAAAGTCCAAACTGCTCCCAGGTGATGGGACCACAAGGTGAAGCCTGGCCTCTGGCTGAACTCTGGATCCAGGTCATGGAGGAACTCACAGCCAGCCTTTGATCACTGAAGCACCTAACAGTTCTCTTATGCTCCTGTGGTTGACTGGCTGCGGGTCAGATACAATAATACCAGTTCATAAATCATATCAATGACGTGATTGTTGTCAAGTAATCACACTGAAGAGATAACTGTTGACATTATAAACACAGTGGAGGGTTTTTTGTTCTGGTCAGTGCCAGTTATTGTCCTGAAAGGGCTCATTGAAATACCAGGCATAGTTTGACCACTTCTCAAGTAGATTATAGACAACACCAACTGTAGTTGTGTTGGACTGAATAGACCGAATTTGAATTTAGCATCTTTCCCATTTATTATGAGATGAAATACACACAGAAAAAAGAAAGTATTCTCTTTAACCCCAAGAAATACAAAAGGCTGTAAGGATGACCATCACGTAGCATCATCAAAGGAGTAAACCACCCAACTTTCCATGTCTTTGTTGGCTGAACCAGTTGTGTATATATGTTTGTGTGCTGCACATGTGTGTGGTTGTGAAAATAGAGAGGGAGATGAGAACAAGAGATTGGACCAGCATTCATCTACTGAAAGAGCCATCATGGTCTGCAGTGGATGGAGGGCGGTCAACAACACACACTCACATATCACAGAATAGACAGATAGAGAGCAATGGTGGTTCGAAACATATTTGACCTGCATGAAAAATTGGATAAGAGTTTTTAAGGAGGTCCAGTGGTTGGTTTAGTTCTGATGATCGTCTGAATGATCAAAAAACACCTCTTTCTAGTAATGTTTGGAATAAAGAACAGAACATTCAATATATTCATTCCTCCAAAAACTAATATGACTGCTCTTTAAAGATCTACTCCTCATCACTAAATAATTGTTTATTGGAGATTGCAGTCACACCAAAACATGGAACTTGATCAAGGTTATATACCAATATATAACCACCTACTACCATGTGACCAAGTGTCATACTTATGAAACCTGAGCCAACTCAATCTGCTAATGAGGACCATGAGATGTGGCTGAAAGTTCTGGAGAGAGCTAGTAAGTGGACAATCTACTATTCCCGAGGTCAAGAATGAACTTTCATCCTCAATCTGAAACAGTATTTCAGGCTCCTTCAGATAAAAATCCATTGAAACATGAGTTCATGAAGATGACAGAGATAAAGTAACACAACTGAAGTAAAACTGGATAAGAACAAATTGTCCAAAGAGAATATAATGAAGACTAAGAGTCTCCGGCCATGTTAACATGCTCAGACTGACATGTTAACATACTATTGCTTAGCAGGTACCATGGTTACCACGTTCAACATCTTAGTCTAGCATAAAATTTGCTAACCAAATGACTGGCAGATCTTAATTAAAAGGCTAATTCCCAGGTATACTGTCTATCTCTACCATCAATGTACGGTTTTAAACCTTTGTTCGTGTTTTTTCCTTTGTGACCTACATAGATGTCATTTTCCCTCTCAGCTTTACATCATATCTGTTTGCTATCTGTTGTTTTAGTGTTTTCCACACGTCCGATGCTTGTCTGTGTTTGCATTCTTCAGCAATATGTGTGTATATGAGTTTGTGATAGACAGACAAGCACTGGTGTGTGTGTATGGCATCATCAACCCTTTAAAACTGGTTTTGCCAACAGCTGGAACTACAAGAACTGTACTTACCCAGGAACACAGACAACTAAAGGGTAAAATGAACAACCACTTCCAGAAATTCACAGGCTTTGTGTCACGGGCACGTACAGTAACCACATACACATTATCCTATACACTCTGACGCCCCCTGTTGAATGAAGAGCTCTTCTTTTACAGAGGTGTGGGCCTGTACTGAGGAGGGGCCCTGGGTCCTGTTACACTCATGCAACATGTTGGAGGACCACAGTGACAGACAGAAACCAGGCTCAGAGAATGAAGAAGAGTGAATTAGACAGAAGCTGAAATAAATTCAAAAGAATAAAGATTGGAAAAATAAAGAGGCAAAGAGGGAGAGATAGAAATAAGGGAGGAAAAAGACAAAGGTGAGAGGAAAAGAGGCAGGTTTCTTACATGTGCCAGGGGTCTGCTGTGCAGAGTGATGGTGGGTCTGTACTGGTGGAAATCAGTCTGGATGACACACACTCTCTTCTCCATCCTCACAGCTCGCAGCCGCCCATGCTGTCTTCATCCAAGCAGGCTCTGGGGAGGAAGTGAAGCATGTGCATTTGTGTGTGCTGTCTTTAGTCTGTGGGAGTGTGTGTGTGTGTGTGTGAGAGAGAGAGAAAGAGAGAGAAAGAGAGGGAGAGAGTGAGAAAGAGAGAGAGAGAGAGAGAAAGAGAGACAGAGAGACAGAGAGAGGGTGTGTAAGTGTGTGTCAAAGTGTGTTACGCCTGCTACCTGACCCTGAGACGAGCAGGAGGGAGGTAGAGAGGGAGGTGACGACCGAAAAAAAAAAAAGAAGGAACAAAAAAACTCCTGCCTAATGCCACAAAGACCTCTGAGTAGTAGAGCACGGGGAGACAAACGTGCAGCCTTCAGCATGTCTGTATGTGACCCCCTGCAACAAACACACACACACACACCCATAAAGCTGATGGGTGTATGTCCACAAGATCCACAGTAAAAATCAGGATATACAGTAAACATACACATGGGAACCTTGTGTTATACAAACTGTTATGCTAGGGGAAACATGTAATCATTACCTAAAATGCTACAATGAAAGAATACTTCATATAAATTTCTTAAGTAAAAGGTAAAAGTAGCTTATACTTGTACTCCTTTATTTCAGTATAAAGACTCATACTACAAGTGAAAGTCCTGCATTCAAATTTTTAAAAATAAAAAAACATTAGTATAATCAGCAAGTCTAGAAAAAAATAACTTTTTCTTTCTTTTTTCCTTCTCTCTGTTTCAGGACAAAAGTTTTGAGTTGACTACTTTTTTGCAGCGTGGATTAGTGTGGTCTTACTCTGGAATGAACCTAAAATTTCTTCAAAGATTGTACCATACAAGCTATTTTCATGCAAATGGAGAAACACTTAATGAATAATGTTATTTAGTGAGTACATTGCAATGACCATAGCAGCTTTAAAGAAAGCCACTACAGCATCATGAAACATCATGCAACAACCAAGTTGTGCAAGTTGAACAACCAGACAAAATCTGCTGAGGCAGTGTTTTGTTAAACCCTGTGAAATCAAATTATTCATGTGGAATTAGTGGGTCTCACAAAGGATTCCTCAAATAATGAGCTACTCTTAATTTTACAACTCACTGCCAAAGAGCGTTTCGTTTCCCTGCCTGTCTGCCTGTATGTGTCAATGTGTCAGTTATTCATCTCTTCCCTTCTGATCTGTGGCTTCCACTGGCTGCAGGCAGGAGGAAATCATGCACAAAATGATATGTTTACCTTTCTACAGAAGGAAATGACAGCAGAGGGTAATTTATCTTGTTTCATCTTAGGGGTATGAAGGGAACGGGTCATCTAGGTTTTTAATCAGGCTGGCAGTGGAAACTTGGGATTTTTACAGGCTTATTGTCTGACAGGGGATCAGATGACAGTCGACTTCTGGCTTGTGTTTCGTAGAGCGCCAAGTCGAGCGGATGTCAGCATGTGTGCAGAGCTCAAGAATTTGACCCCGTGCTCAGAAAAACGCACTGTATGTCAAAGTCAATTTATTCTT
This sequence comes from Istiophorus platypterus, assembly GCA_016859345.1. NCBI lineage: Eukaryota > Metazoa > Chordata > Actinopteri > Istiophoriformes > Istiophoridae > Istiophorus > Istiophorus platypterus. Next base: position 3,917,486 of record CM029119.1, read on the forward strand.
TACAGTAGAGTATACAGTATGGAGCCTAACCAGGCACTGCCGCACCTCTCATATTTAGGTTTTAATTTAGATTTCAGGAGATTTCCATTTTAGCTAGTTCAAATAAGATCAAGCAAGCTCTGAACATTTCCTAAGACTTTAAGAGATTTCTTGCACAGATTTGACAACTAAATAGCCTCAACATCTATTTCAAGCTGAACTAATCAATATTTTTATGTTAACAATGGCTCAGATCACTAAGTGTCATGTGAAAGGGTTTGCTTCAATGAGATTATCACTCAACTCTGTAGGTCTTTGCAGTTTCAGCATCTTTCAGCTCTTTGTTTTTGTTTTATGGTCCACAACTTTCATCAATCTGTGGCTCTAACCAGACGACTTTAACCCTTAAATGGAATTTGCTGTGTAATGGGAAAGATTGAATAATACCAGTAAAAAACTATCCAGGGTTAACAGTAATTTATTGGACAAACAAATAAAAAAGCTCGCTAGCCGTTTTTGAAATTCACAACATGTACAAGTATGTTATGTCAGACTTGCCCAAAATGCTGCTGTTATATTACTGTTTTTATTATTGTCATATTATTGGCTATATTATTGAGCCTGAAATGTTTGAAGAGTTGAAGATGCACAAAATTTTATAATAGGTATGATGTAAATTACCACCCAACTCTGCAGCTCTTAGGAGCCTTTCAGCCTCTTACAGCTCTTACTTTTGGTTCTCTATCGTGCAAATTCTGCTTTAATAAGACTTGTTTCTAGCCACAACCAAAAAAAGCTCTAAACACCCACTAAATGCTTTTGTCCCGCCATCAAAGAACAGTCGGACAAAATCAGGTATTAACGGTAGAACATAGTGGATCATGGAGCTGCTAATAAGCCAGGCAGTCCCCTCAGAGTTGGTTTTCCAGGTCATAATATGTCAAAGGTGCATGATTTTTAGTTGATTTAAATTCTGCCTTAAAATTACCTGAAAAAAAGTGCAGCTTTAACATTAATCTTTTTTCAATATGGATTTTAATTGATACTTTTGATGTCACATATTTTAACATTTTTTTCAGAATCCTTTCTGTCCTGACGAAAATGCAGGTTTGTTAATATTAATGTTTATGAGAGACCAAAAAAATCCGTTAAATGGCTTTAATTTGTAATCAGACAAAGGACAGACAAAGGTGCTTCAGTAGGTCCATCTCAGAACATTTCTTTCTTTCCAGATGTGCTCTGTCATCCTTCGCTACACACTACAGCTACACACTCTCACTTTCTATTTTAACATTGAGTGTAAGTACTGAACAAAACAAAAAAAAAATGTGTAGTTCAAAAGTGACATGGAAAAAGTGCTGACAGTTTCCAAGGCTCCTTTTCCAAACTGACCCTTATCTTCCCTAACAACTAATGACCTAAAGGAAGAGCTAAGATTAGTCAAGCTATTCTCTTGGTTAGAGTTTTCCAGTTTAAGAGGAACTGCTTAGGGTTCTTGAGGAGTTTATCTATAATAGGGCTTTACTCTAGCATATTTCATAGAAAGCCATGTGCTGTTGTATGGAAGATGCAGTCGTGGTCATTCCATGGCAACGCAGGCAGCCATGAACAGAAATACTGTGAATCCATCACCGTAACCCAAAAAATATGTAAACCCATAAATCCTAGCTTGAGCAAATATAGAGTAAGAATGTACCGTTTATGTCTGAGATACAGTTAGGGGGTATAATCCAACACATCTGCCTTGCTGTGGGCTAAACACACAAAATAGTACGGCATAGGTTTGTTCCTGTTAAAACATAAAAGCAAAGTTAATTCTGGATCATAAGGTGCAGTGAAAAGTACTTTTCCATGAAGCAGGAGGAAAATCACTGGCTTTTACCTGTTAATTGCAGTAATCCAGCTGCCTTCTTTCAGAGTAATTATAGAGGTTGATTGTTGTGTATCTACCCACTACTGTAAGAAGTCTGTCTACATAGCTGGCTCTGGGTGCAGATCTGGGATCAGCTAAGCTTTGTTGGAATTCGAGGAAAAGATAATGAAGAAAAAAAGGCTGATTCTGATCTGGAATCAGAGCCACAAGAGGTTATCTCTGCTACTCTCGGTCTTGCTCCAGCTTGTTTGTTGCAGGTTATCTGCCCATGCACAACACGTTTATGGAATTTGATTAATTAAAGGTTTGAGTTGGCAGCTGAGTCTTGACATAAAGATTGCAACTTTGGCAAAAAAAGGGGGCCTTCCTTGTTATCAGTCATATTTGTGCATCTAGTGACATTTCACATGTTGCCATCTGAATTGTCAAAGGCATTTAAGAGATCACACCACAATACATAATGCAAGGGTGGTCTCTGGTGTGGATAAAGAATTGGATTTGGGATATGGACTCAGTATCACTTTGAGTGTTTAATATGAAGCTAAAGAGGCAATAAGTCCAGCAAAACTTGAAGTATTAAGAAACAACTTTATTGCCTGATGATGAATTTCATCCGGACCCGGATGAACAAGCCTGGATTTAGCTGAAACTGTGTCAAAATTCCCTATTCTGCTTATACAAATATAACAGCCAACAGCCAGTTAGCATAAGGACTAGTAAAAGGGAAACAGCTAGCCTGACTCCATCTGAAGTAACAAAATCCCCCTACGGGCATCTCTAAAGCTCATTAATGACCATATTTCCACTGTTTAATCGACACAAAAAACAAAGCGCAAATTGTGGAAGACTGCATAGTCATGCTGTTCCTGATATATCCCAAACTGTCAAACTATTGCTTCAAGGGCCTGAACCAAGGGAATCATTTAGTGTAATATGGCAAAATGTGCAAGACTGAAAAATTGAAGAGGATTTCACATTATTGTTTCATATTATTGTAAGGTTAAGAAAAGGCTTGTGTCAGCATATCAGTAATAACACTGCTTGCAATGCATCATACGTTCCATGGTAACCGTATTTACATTGTGATTTGTCACTGGAGTTTTTCAAACCCCGCAGAGACAGCAGCAGAGTTACACATCTGAACCTTGGGTCATGAATCAGGTTGCATATGTTATCCTATGTCTGGAAGACAGAGTATGCGCTGCAGCTTTACCTAGCAATGAGAATTATCTCAATAAATCATATGGATCTGTTTTTACAAAATGGAATGTGTATGTGCCAAAACTGTTTGGACAATTGGAAAATGACATAAACACATCTCATGAAAAGCACATTTCTGTTGATGAATATTGTAACACTGTCTGCTCTATAAGTATTGCTAAATGAGAGAATACTTATCTGTCCTTATTAATCTAGCTCAATATGTAATACATTTGTGGACAAAGTAAAACCATGTTGTCAATAATACCTGCATCCCACACTCAAATCTGATGTTTATCCAGAAGTAATAGTCTGCCCTCTACTGGCTAAACATCCCCAATACTTTTGACCACACAACATCATCCAAAGGTCCATTTAGCAGAAGTTGTGAGGCTTTTGATCATTTGAAGTTTAATACTGAATTTTTTTTTTCAGCCTTTTAAAAAAATTTGGATAGAAGAAAAAAGAGAAAAAAAAAGACAAAATTGCGCCACTTTTAAAGATAATACCACCTATTTCAAGAGTAACATCTAATTTGACGGTTTTTATATATGTTCATGAAATGATTTAAAACTACAAATTATCGGTGTTGCCTTAGCAAGGGAAACAAAAGCCTGTTACACACTGAGAGAGGGAGTTTGATAGATGTAAGCATTAATCAGGCAAAAAGAAGCTGCAGTAATTATTAGCTTTTAGTATGTTGAATGGATCAAGCACCAAAAACATGATGGAATTATGTTACATCCGGTGTTTTTGGAGCTTGATCCATTCAGCATACTAAAAACTAATATATACTGCAGCTTCTTTTTTTGACACCGACTCTTCAATGTGTCTCATCTGAGCCACAGGACATTATGGAAGCGCAACACTAAATCACAGGAGTAACCTTTAATGAGAAAACAAACCCATCCATTCACTGATCTGGAAGTGAGTGATTCACTCCTTTTCACAAAGACCGTCTTTTGGATTTATAGTAAGACAGAATTTCTTTAGTGTCAGCACTTGCAACAGGGCTTCACAGTCAGGTTTAATGAAACAAGTTGAGACATGTACAGTTTTATATCGCTAGCTGTCACCATTTGGCTCGATGCCACAGTGTGATCAGTGTATTAATCCACTCAAACATCAGACTCATTGCCTTCATTCAGAGCTGAGATGATACTGGTCAAAGTGTTTGGTTAATTGGTAGTTTGGTTTTGAATTAGAAGGCCCCTTTAAACACAGTGTAATGATCAGGTGAGTCACAGCTACAGCTGCCAATATGTTTCAGTTTTTACACCGACATCCGAAATACTCTATTGGTAAAAAATATTGTGATAATGAATGGAATTGAATTATTAAAATGAGGAGGATAAAGTGTGATTTATAATGTCCTTCACATATCTATATAATGTATTTTTAGTAGTTTGGCTTTCAGGGAGGAGTTAAAGGGGAGGGGGGGGTCACATGCCAAAAAGGTTGTGAATTATCTAGTCTAAATAAGGTTTTCCACCTCAACAAGAATACAAATTCTACAAGATTAATGAATATTTTGATTTGTTACATAGTCTGTAGTGTAAAAAGTCCAAGCATATCAATATCAACACAAAAATATCTACCACCCTTCATAAACCGGTATCAGTCTAACTAACAGGAGTCATCTCTAAACAGTCAATTTAAACATACAGCATTTAATGGCACTTGTTCACAACCGGGGCGACCATATCAGACATCGTATAATTTCAACACTCAGACATCTACTCTCCTCGATATATGACAATGTTCTTATCTGTCTCATAGATCTTAATCTCATAGAGCAGGTTAGGAGGGAGGACTTTCACCATGTTATCCCAGATGTAAATGGCCACGTTCTCAGTCGTGCTGATGGACAGAGAAAAACAAATAAGCAGTCAGAGAACAATTAAAGAGATCCGTAGAAACTGCTGGTTGACGCAGTTAAAAAGGACCCTCACCTGACAACATTGGCAAAGTAAGGGACATCCTTATCCAGGTTTCTATGGTCCAGTGGAGTCATGATGACGTCCTGCAGGACAGGACAGGTTTCACAATAGCACTTGCAATAAACGATCAAATAGAGAAGATGTATAAGGAATTTTAACATGTTTACTTGGAGGTTACATGTTCCAAAACAGGTGACCTATTAATAAAGTGAGGCTCACAAATTTTTTATGTAAATTATGGATCAATTATTTGTAAAGCAAAGGGAGTTGCTCGTACTGACAAAAACAGAAGTATCACAACTCTGCAGTTCTCCTCAGCTCAAGTGAGTGTTTACTGTCTCTCAGCCTGTTTTTTGGGTTTTACAGCCAACAACTTATTTCCAGAAACAGCAGGCAACAGTCTTCAGCTAAGCAAAAACCCATGCTAAGCTACCTCCCCAGCGCAAAATGGCAAACAGACACAGCTAGCAATTATTAATGACTAATTACTAATGTTGCTCTTGTTCTGCTAAATGTCTAACCAGGCAACTGTTTGCTAATGTGTCATGTGGCATATGTCTTTGTTATTTATATGTCATACTTATGTCTGTGGAGTTTCCTCCCTATGTAGGAAAAACTACAAACCAAAGACTGATCAGTGCAGCTTAAAGGAGCAGAATGCAGATTTAACTTAACAAATATAATGTGGGAGTGAATGAGGGAATTTGAGTTAGTGAAAACTAACACCGGCTATTTTGTATAAGCTCTGTATCAAATCCAGAAAAGCTTATACTCCAGAATACAATAGTTCAAGTTTAGTTAGCTTCAAAACAGTTCATGCTGCTGAACAGATGTGCATGAAAAAAGAACATGCTGAGTGTCTCACCCAGATGACAGCTGGCAGTCTGACACTTTCAGTCACAGAAGTTAAAGATTGATTAAATGACTGTTTTTTGTGTGTTAAGTTCCTGCTTTAAGCTATTTGGATAAAATCTCACCTCAATACATTTCTTCAAGTCTGTCAGGTTCATGACCATGCCAGTGAGACGATCAATCTATGGACACACACACACAGGATGAGGGTAAAACATTTGTTTCCGTGTGTCTGAGAGATGGTGTGACAGGCATCTGGCTTTGCATGCTTCACCACATGACTATTATCTAAAAGTACTATGTCAAAGGAAATTGTATGCCAATGGGCTTCATTAGTTTTGATACATGGGGCTTTAAACATCGCTCATTTTCTATCATTTATAAATGTATTTGGTCATATTGTTGTTTAATTTAAGTTACACTTTTGGAACATCAATTTATTTCTTTAAATTCAGCAGAGCGTCCTATATGGCCTAAATGCTGATACTCCACACTGCCTGATATTAAATTATACTCGGGAATCACTGACTTCTACTGAATAATTTCCAAAACTGTGTGTTGAATGAATTTCATATCAATAAATCCTAGATTAAGTGGGGGAAATGATAGCTATTTAGCTAACTAGCTGGTTATGAAGTGATGAAACCTCTTAAGCAAAATTGGCTTGAGAAATAAGACACTAACTCCACTTATCTATGACTTAGTAGGTGTCGATACAATTCAGTTATGATAGATACAGTTATGACCTGGGGTCTTCATAGAAATGATAGATACTCACCTTTCCACGTACTGTTACCTCCACTGTGAACAGATATGAGAGTACAGAATGAATGGGAGACACAGAAATAGCAGCAAAACAGTATTTCACACTATAACGTGTTACATAACAGGGGTGAATCAAAGGGCCTGACAGACCTTTGTAGTTGTGTCCATGACCATTGGGATTGTTGCATTTTCCATAGACTTTTTTATTCTCCTCATCACTCAGGTGAATGCTGAAACAGATGCGAGGGAACACGTGTGTAAGTAAAATGTGCTGCACTGACATTTTGTCTCCATCCACCTCTTGGACGGATGATTTTACAAGTCAAACGAGGAAAAAGTGACCGACAGCGTGGACTGTTGGTCTCACACACAGTAAGGGCGTCTGAAGACTTCACTTTGGGCTCTGGGAACTTTTGGTCGGTATTAATCACAATTCTCCTGCATTTTATAGATCAAACGATTAATTGAGAAAATAATGTCAGATTAATCAACGGTGAGAAAAAACTGTTAGTCGCATCAATAAAAGGAGTTTAGAACAAATTCACTCTATGCTGCCCTAATAAAGAACACCAGTTGTAAAATGAGTTGTAATATAATGAGTATATCATTATGACAGGTTTACAACCTATTGTATTTACAAAGGAAATGAATATAGTAAAGGTGCCTATTGATTGCTGCAACTTTATCTGACAGTGTTGTACGGATTTCCGCTTCTCAAGAGGCTAAACGGAAAAGTAGCAATTAAACGATATAGTTGCTGGATCGCTGCTCCACGTTTTCCTGTTTAACCCGTATCCACCCTGTCACTGTTTCCCCTGAAGCGAACGCGTTTTTTACGACATCGCCGACAGCACTTGAACGCAGCACCAGCGTCAGCTCGCTGAGTCCCGCCGGGGCCCGTGATGAACTACATTTCCCACAGGCCTCGCTGCCCCGTGGATGACGCCGCCCCGGTCGCTGGTTACTACAGGTGAGCCGCGGCGGCTCCTCGGCCGCCGGCGCGACCGTCCGGCGACCGTCCGGCGTCTTTTTCTGTCTTTCACACGCATCTGTAAATGGCTGCAGCACGTTGGAGGTTTTAACTCCTTCTGCCTGGAGGCTGCCGCTGGTTTCATTCGGCGTAAAGCGGTTTCAGTAAGGCAGCCGTGCGTCGTAGACACGGGCTGCTGCCTCACACGCCTCCAGCGGTCTGTGTGGAGGTGGAGGTGGAGGCGGAGGCGGAGGCGGAGGCGGAGGTGGCGGAGGGTCGCTACCTGTGCAGGCGGTGGCAGGCGCTGAAGCTCTGGACGCGGCTGATGTATCCGACGCGCTCCGCGGCAGCGCCGCTCTCGCAGGACCCGGCCATGGTCTGGACCCGGGAGGAGGGATGCGGGATCGTGGGCTGACGAGTCCCGGAAGGACGGGACGCCAGGCCCCGGCCCCCGTGACTTCCGCGGCTCGGCCATTGGCTCGAATCGGGGCGTGAATAACAGGCCACGGCCCCCTCGGGCTGGGTGGGCTGGAGCAGAGACAGAGCCGAGACGCAGTGGGAGTCTGAGACACTGGTTCTCACTGGTTTATCACATCTGTGATAATCTAATTATTATCAATCAAGTTTTCACTCGGCCAAGTTAAAAAAAAAAATCCAGTTACCTCGGTATCACATGCAGCTGTCTATAATCCATAAAGACCACACTGATGATCTACTGTAACTAAGAGAAGGGAACCTAAGAGAGGTTCTCTCCTAACGCTCACATGGCCTCGGGAGAGCATGGCGGGGATGAAGGGTCCCTTCCAGAGGGAAATTAATATGGCATCAGTTTGTTGTAAATAAAAACTGTACAGTGGCACCAAATCTACTGCTGTGGTGGGTGAAGCATGTAGATGGTTTACTTAAATTAAAAGAAGAAATACTATCCCACGTTAAAAACTACAGGAAAAGTGACGAAAATCTTAAATAAGTAAAAAGTATCAACATAATGTAATTGAAGTATCAAAAGTAAAGGAAAATACAGATAAATGGCATCTGTGAGTCTTATGATAAATCATATTTTTGGGTTATTATTTATCCTTGAATGTCTTAGCATTCTAATGTTTTGTTGGTTTAGGCAGAGCTAATTTTAACTGGGTTTCATAAGATCATTATATGTTTTGTTTGGAAACCTGTCACATTTAAAGTAACCTGTAGTTATAGCCCTCTGAAACATGGTGACATATGTGTGTACAGGAGCATGATGGTACAGATGAAGTAAGAAGTAAGAAAGAAAAGTAGGAGAGAGAAAAGTAGGTAAGAACGTACATATCTCTTTTTTTTGAAGCACACTAATTTTGTAAAAGTATGTAGTTACAGAGGACTTTTTCTCAGCAGAAATTTTAAATTGCAAAAGTAGGAAAAACACAGGTATCACTAATAAGCTCTACTAATAGATTGATCACACCTTAGGTCAAATGACAAGTATTAAGGTCATAAGAGCATCATCTGAGAGTCACACAGCCTAGTCAGCCTGTGGCAGACTGGGAAACACTGAACCATTTTAAAGTCGTTAATTCGTTTTTTCTTGTACTAAAGCAGAAAATATGCAAAGATAATGGGGATCTTTTGCCAAGGATTTAAAACATATGATAATCTTATGTTTTGTTTGTGTCCTGGCCATAGTGTCCTGAATGAGCTGGAGATCCTCTGGCAAATAACTTCACTTGTTTTATGTTGTTGAATAAAAAATGCAGCGTCGATGCTTAGGTCAGTCTACATCACAGCTGGGTTTAGTCTTTGGGCTCTTGGGTCTCATTTGGGTTCATTTCCACAGAGATTTCTCGACATGAATTTAACTGTAGAAAAAAAAATGCCATCACCAGCATGTAGTTCAGTCCTAAGACTGAACAGAGACTGTATGCTGATTTAGGGATAACTATTTTACCATTTAGTCATTATCTAGATGAGCACTCCCAGAAAGAGATGGAGTTACATGTTAAAATAACATGAAAGATGTCTAAACCATAGAAAATGTGTGGATGAAATAATCACTTAATTTAACTTGCCACTGGGGATATTTCCAGAGTTGTGTTAATATCTCTTCAGTGGTAAAAACACCGTGATGTTTAACTTGGAGTTATATACAACCTTAATCTAAGGAGTCTCCCATTCATTTCAGTTACCAGTGGTGCAGTTTCCTCATGAGGATACAAAACATATGAGACTCCGGTTTATGTCTTTGTGGCTCTCTGTAGCAGTGTCTGTGTGTGTGGGCGTGTTCACCTCACATAGATTTTCATGCATGCCAGTTAAAACTGCACAATAAATGTCCGTAAATGTCATACTTTAAATTTTGCTCTGTCTGAGCATTGCATGAGTCAGAAGGCTCGCAACAAGCATTTACAGTAGACAACAGAACTGGGTGCGCCCCTGATCAGTATCAATAAAATGTTGAGTAATTACAAATCCTATCCATTTTATACAATTTTTTTATTTTTTTATTTTTTGCCAAAGCCCAAGACGAATCAAACCCAGGCCATATTAGAGAACAAATTCTAACAATAGTCAGTGCATCCTCCTTTATGAGAGCCCATTCTTTTTTTTTAAATATATTTTGTATTTTTGATGACCATCCCAATCCTCCTATGCATGGATGATACCAGTTTTACACAAGTCTTCACAGATGATCCTTTTCAGCTACTCTTTAATTTTCTATTGGATTCAAGTCCGAAGACAGGGAGTCAGCTTTGTTAAATCAGTAATTAAGTATAAAAACCTGCATTCATACTGCCATCTATAAATGTCACCTCCACTACACCACTACACTCGGCACTATGGAGGCACTGTGATGGTCCTGGCCGGGTCCACGCCAAACGTGCCGGACTCCATCTGATATAAACAAATTCCTTTTGGTTTCACTGGACCAAAGAATGAGCTGCCCACATTCATTGGACTTTATTCTAAAGTTTGTTCTTGAAGTTTTGTGCTAATTTGTATCTGAATTGTGTAGAGTCATTTTTCAAGGCTGTCCCTGTACTTTCTGTTATTGGTGTTATGTCTCGTCCTATCCCTCCGAACTACTGCTGCAGCTTCGTTTCAGCTTATGTTCACCAGCCTACTGATGCTCTTGTATCCTCTCCCTTCCTTGTCAAGTCTCAGTCTAAGTTCTTACTTGTTCAGTTGTAAACTGACACACTTTTGAATCGTTTAACATTTTAGTGATATTGCATAGTGGTGTACTCAGTTTTGTTGTATAGTGCAAAACCACCACTTTGGTCTACATTGAAATACAGATACAAATATTAGGTGTATTTCCAGGAAATATTGTATACACATTCAGGTTCACAAGAGGATGAATCCTAATTAAATTGGTTATCCACTGACTTTTCATATAGCGTCACTATGAGGCTACAATTCTTGGTTCAGAATGTGTCTTCACACAAATCTAATTTGGTACTAGCACTAATGTTACCCACCGTCTTGTCAAAAATACAGTTGTTCAGTTTCAGTTGCAAACTTCTCTGTTTTTTGGGGTATAAAAATTAAATTCAATCTCTATTTCTATTTCAATATTCCTCTAAAAAGATGTTTGAATTGACCATCAATTGAGTTTTTGTTAAAGGCCTCTATTAACAAAAAGTAAAAGGGAATTCAGTTCTGCTATTAGTGTATTGCGTATACCATAATTTACAAGGAATTTCTATTTCTTTTACTACACCATTAATTTCAGAAGCCTGAAATTAATGGTTTCATGATAACATGTACAAATGCAATTAGGTGTCTTATTTATTTTCATTAAAATAATGTTTTTTTATTCTTCAGAAGGCTGTTTGTGATGTATTGTAGGAGTGTTCCATTAGAAGGTCAAAGCATCTGCTATGCACCATCGTTGCAGAAGAGTCTGCTATGTTCTTTGTTTTTTTGTTTTTTTGTTGCTGTCTCCGGTGTCACCTCACATAAATCTCCCTGCTTGAATGAGCAAGAGGCCATTTTAATAGCTGTAATTGTGCTGCCTGTTTATAGTGTAATGAATTATGATGAATGTGGTTCTGGAAGAACAGTTTTCAGTATTGTTTGTGGTGGCTCTGGAGAGCAATACTCATAGCATTCTGAGGGTATGTCAGCCTTTATTGCAAAGAAGGTGGTGATCATGGAACGCAATTAATCGTCCTGATGGAAAAAAAGGGAAAAAATATGACTGGAGCTAGTGGGATGTGGAGGGCAGAGAATGGATGCTTATGCTGCAGGGTCTGGTTGCTGTATAACCATTGGAGCAGCACTGAATAAAATTTGATGCAAATTGTTTTTTTGCGTTGAGAGAAAAGTAATTAAGAACTCTCCTAATAGAAATGCAAATTATCTTGAATTTGCAGACATATCAATAATTTTTGGTGGCCAGAAGCATGAAATCTAAACAAATATGCATGAAAGAGTCAAATCAAAAAGAAAAATTAAGAACAGGGCCAAAACCACAACAACAATAGGTAAGGTGTTACTTTTACATCGCCTTTTCATAATTTAGGGATTTTTAAAAACACTCAGATGAAGTTTCCATGCTTCATTTGAGGCCTAATGTCACATCAGATGGGTATTGCAGTGGCCCAATTGGCCCTTTGCTCAGCCCAAGTAGCTCAAGGGCCACTCCGGTGTACCTCAAGAAAGAAGCGTCTCTTTCACAATTTTTCTCCTGCCTCTTAGAGAGACCTGTGTTTACACTACTACCACAGAAATTCAGCAGACTTAGCATTCACTTTATAGTGAGCCCATAAACGTAGAATTATGCAAGTCCAAGTTGTTCTCTTGATGTATTAGGTTTTGACCTAGACCTAGAGAGATTTCTGTCATCGTTAAAAGAAGCCAGAGCTGACTCTGAAGGAGACAGAATGAAAACTGCAGCATTTGGGGTCAAACATTTTGTATTCCCAACTATCCAACATGACCTCCTCAGATTTTTGTGGTGCCATAACGACACCACGCTATATCTGAGAAGCATTTGAACAAATGCGGTCTGTTGAGAATAGTTTCAAAAGGTATTAAATGTAAGCTGCAAAGACATAGATGCATCAAAATACCTTTTCAATTCACTCCTGAATTAGACAGGCAACATACTGTATCCAGGCTCCAGAGAGCCAGTGGTGTTCAAAAATGGGCTCCGATGTGTTAGAAAATAGCCTGACAACCTAGTTTTTGCTGACCTCAGCCTGATGTTAAGTAACTTTTCTGCTTTGATATTTTTTCTTTGCCCACTCATACACCAGTGGTGGCCGAGCTGCTATGCAAAACACTGGCCTGTGTGCAGCTTGGGGTTCAGTGTCTCCCCCAACGACATTCAACATGTGGACTGGGATCTGCAATTAGTGGATGATCTGTGCCACAGTCACATTGCATGTAGTAATGAGAACCTATTTGGAATCATTAATGACATTCAGGCTCCAGAAAACTCAGGTGGAAAATCTTTGCTGAGGTACATTTTGCAAAATTGCTGCGAAAGTTGTTTCAGGATATCCAGCTTGACTCATTACATCCATTACATCTAGAAAAAGGTTTTCATTTAGACAGCTACGTGGTTTTTTTTTTAAAAGCTGTTTCATCAGGGAATTGGGTATAATAAATTACACTTGTCAGCCAAAACATTAAAAACTGTTAAATGGTTTTAATGATGATGCTTATTGGTATATGTAAAGCTTATTGGATGTTGGTCTGTCAGATCCCAGTTCGTGTGAATTTGGAGGAGAGAAAGAAGATGATCCCACATTAACAAATATTTTACTTGTGCACATACATTGTTGTGACACCACATGTAAAAATCATGTGATGTTCTAACGGTACAATAATGCCTTTGATACATTTAAAGATTCACAAGAATAGAAAACATATAAAGCCTGTAAAACTTGCTGCACATAGAGCCTCATCGATCATATTCGGACAACAAATACATTGTATTTACATGCACAATTCAATCCAGATGTTGTGTCATATGGATATTTATAACTGGCCTGAGATAGGGAGATTTTTTATCCTATATTTCATGGTAAATAAAACACAAATGAAATGATAATGAAAAATGCTTACCACTGGTGTTGCAACTGTATAGTACGAGGTTCACTGTGTACGTTCAGATGATGAAATTGAACATTGTATGCCTACTATAAGAACATATCGTACATTAATTAACTGTAGAGAACTCAAAGATAACTGTTCATAACCTCTGAATAAAGCCTCTGTACATGATTGGCCTAGATTGCCTAAAAGAGAAATGATTAAAATAACTTATAGTGGAAAATGCCTTAACTTAACATTTCTATGTCTGAATCTTTGAATCCGTGGTAACCATTTTATACCTTCATCTCCCCCCCGGTTTCTGATCAAATGCAATTCATATGTACAAACAGTTGTAAAATACTTTCTGGTAAATTTATGCAATGTGACCCTCTTGCAAAATTGTCTCACACTCTCTCAACTTCCCAGAGATTTTTTGGAATTCCCAACTTTCCCAGTTTGGTGTGCAACTCACTTAATTGCATGACGTTTCAGAAATTGGATCACAAATGGAAAGAATTAATGGCAAAATTAATCTGAAAGGGGGTCTCAGGGCAAAGATTTGTCGTTGGGCCCCTGTGGGCCCCCTCTCCAGAAACCTGGTGTCCCTCTCCACCTCTTGTGCCACTGTGCAGTGTGTATCCACCCTGTCGTCTCCAAATTCCCATCAAAGATGAAAAGAAAGGGGAACTTAAACGTTTCAACAATTGTGACTTGCAGACAAACAGTGCAATTTCAGTGGTGCCCTAAGAAGTCTGGTGAATAAAGCGATCAGAAATTTTACTTTGCACAAGCAGTCTCATCTCATCAAAGAAGTAATGGTATTGCAAAACACTGCAAAACAACTATTGCAGTGCACAGTGGCAAGGCTTGGTAGTATCAGCAAATTTAAAACAGAACTTTGCCTGGAAAATCAACTCAGTTCCATAAAACCACCAATACCAATGTAAGGAATCTGCACTAATACTTCACATCAAATTCAGCTTTGGTGAACTTAGAGGGACCCTGACTGATGCCCCTCTGGCCCATGAGAGGTCTAAAAAAATCAAAAATGGAGCTTTAATACCTTTTACCTTTTCTAGAACATCCACTTCTATTATTTAGCTAGCTCAGAGATTACTCTTGATTTAAGTGACATACAGTTGTGAGAACAAAATACCAAGGGGAGTAAACAGTTTGCCAGCTCATTAGCACTAGGGAACACACACCCAGTGGCTATCTTCATCCAGCTGGTAATCCGGCTTTGGAAGAATGTGTTGCTGATTTAATTTTTCAGGCTCCCACCATGTGTGTATTGGTACGCACAGGTCCATGTAAGGTGATAAAGCACCAGGGGGCTAACTGGGATCAAAACTCGCTCTCCTCCAAAATCTCCTCCATCGTCTCCCCAAGCGTCACGTCTCCGTCACTACTGGACAGGCTCTTCCTCGTGAGAAAGTCAAGCCCTGCTACGTGACAGTCCCTAAGCCCCTGATCTTTAACCTTTCCTAGTCCAATCACTCCATTTCCTCCATGTACAGCCACCTGAAACAGGTGCGGGTGAGTTATGCAAGAACCCCCCTCGTCATAGGAGTAACTCTGCTGAGAGCCCCGGGGGTAGTGTCGTAGAGTGCGCTTCCACAGGTGTTTGAGGGTACCACCCTGAAAACAGCCCCTGACTTGGAAGTGGTTGGTAAACAGAAAAAGCTGCCAGCGCTTCTTCAGCTCAGCTTGGACCTAAACATGAATTTAAAAAAAAAATAAAATAACTTATTATACTTGTCCTGATAATTACATTATTTTGACATTTCCTAGGATTTTCCAAATATTTCATTGGTTTATTGCTTTATGTCCATCATTCACTCTCCTTTAGCTATAGTTTTGTTTCCACCAACTCCTTTGAAAAATATCTAGCTCCTTAGCCGCTAAATGTTCCACTGTGTTCACCAGGTTGTTGCTCACTCTGTCTGTTTGCAGTTTGGTGCTGGGCAGGGAGTGTTAGATTGATTTATGAGAACATAAAAACAACTGCTTGTTGCTCCTGTAAATGAGGTTAATGTGAGCTGTGTGATCTGAAACCAACACAATTTTAAAGCCATGTTTAGAGTTGAGGGGAAATACAGTATTGGGTGATAATTCTCTGTAGGTTTGTCACTATGAGCAAAACCTTTCACATTACACATAGTCTTTTGATTATCTGATATTTTGATATTGTTAATATAAAGATATCAATTTGTGCTGCTTTAAAGTCTCAAGCAAACAATTCTAATACAACAAAGATAATCCATAAAAATCACAGTGCATGCAAAAGAAGACACGTACCTCTCCATTAGCAAAACAGTAGAGCACAGCAACCAAGAACCCCTAAAAAAAGGTCACACATCACAAATTAGGGTGGAAGTGGATCTAGACCCAAAACAAACTCTTGTCAGCTATGTAATCGCTTTAAAGCTGTTACCTGGAAAGAGCTGAGGGTGAGATTGATGAAGTTTCTGGCGTACCGACTGCTGCCCTCCACACATTCATCTATTAGCAAAGTAAATACCACTTCATGGAGTCCTAGCAGAGGAATCAGGACCAGCGTTGCCTTGGCTAAGCTGAGGGACAAAAACAAGAACATACTGAGTTGAATATCAACTGTATGGCTGCTATTCTGAATGAGCAAGAGTAGAAAGTAGAAAAAGGCTGTAAATTTTATATTAGTGAATGTCTCAAAGTGCGAAGGACAAACTAGAGGAGAGTGCAGAGTTCTGTGAGTATATGCATGAGCCTCCCTCCTGTGGTGGCATTTATGGTGAAGACGGCAGTGCTTACGGGGATGACATTTTGAATTGTGCAGTACATGGGATTGATCAACATTTAAATTTTAAACCGGAAAACCTGCTGAACTGTTTTAAAGATACTACTTAGGAAACTGCTATCAAGGCCAGACTTGTTTACTTTGATTTGGACAAAGTTACATTAGTGTTTCAAGGCAGTGGAAAATACCTGTATCTGTAGTCTGTAAATTTCACCTGATCTGCTTTCAGCTTGGACAGCAGCAGCATCAGGATCTTGATGAATATTAAGAAAATGACCTGTAACACACATCCAAGGTAGATTTAAAGGAAATGTATCCAAAAACTGGTGATTTAAAGGCTTATCAGATTAAATTTACATGAAAATGTGCATCAGAGAATGACCCATCAGTGTAATCGTGTACTGAGAAATTGACCATCAGTTATGCTAGTAACTGCTTCACTATTCAATATCACATGCCCTCACAAGACGGGCGCTGGTAAACAGAGGATGAAAGTGTGAAATTAGTGTGAAATTTACTTGATGTCAGGCACCAGAGGAATGAGACTCACAGGAGGAACATTTTGTATCTATAACTATCGTGGATACCAAGTTGAATAACTGTACTGTAGCATCTCAGAAACGTTTTCAAGAATCCAGAAAATTCACTTACGAGTACTGTTAAAGTGATCGGGCCCCTTATTATCCACCAGAACCACCTGTTGATGACTGACCAGCATCTTAGGAATGAAAGAAGTTTTCAGAATCAAGCATCAGGAACAATTGATTTTTTTAATTGTTAAAAGTGTATTTAAACACTCACTCTGTGTTTTCATATGTAATCTTGACCACCGTCCATGGTGTTACAAACAAGATAGGAGTTCCTGAAAAGATATAACGGTGTTAGATACACAGTTAAAGCTGCTTATTATAAAAGTTTGCCATCAATAAATCGTTTTCATGAATTAGAACAAATAAATTGTAAATTTATAAATTGTGTTTAATTATTATACAAAAAAAATCCCATAGACAATGAAGCTGTGTCTATTTTCTTTGTTGTTAGTTGATCATTCTTAAAGCCACAACAGTATATGTAGACTTTTTGTATGATTATAACATCGTTGACACTCCTCTGTTAAAGGCATTAAAGGATGAGGTTGCTGTTTCCATGTACGTTTTTATTTCAACAAACCCCATGAAACCAAAAATGTGTTACTGCAAATCCAATACTTTCGATCTATGGTGCAAAGCCAAGCCAAGCCCATTAGTTCCCACTTAAGATGTTAACACCTAAAAAAAATTATACAGTATATATATATATATATATATATATATATGTATATATTCTTTTAGGAAAAGGTGCTTATATCATTTAATTTTGCCCTAAAAATTTTCTTAACTGTCCAGCTGACACACAAGCTGTGGTAACTTTTCCTTGGAGCAGAAACATTTTTCTTTTTGATCACATAAATATACTGTTCTTACAGTTGTTACTTCTGTAAGCTGATTTAAAACAACAACATCTCATTCCCAGTTGTCAGCATTTCCTGTCACAATTTTTCATTAATATATCTCTCATACCAACGGAAACAGGTGTCACTGAAACTAAATATGAACTCGCTCAAAAATATCCTTTCACAGCTTACCCCATCCTAGCAGCATGTACTTCTTAAGCAGTCGTCTCTTAGTCAGCACAGCGGTGAAGAGCAGTGTGTGGAGGAAAATGGCCTCCACCAAGAGCCAGAAGTAGTTACAGGCCACAAAGTAGTTCATACACACTCTGGAGAATTTGCACATCCACACTGTCTGTTGATGAAGAGCAAATCATTTAGCTGATTCAACCTGCCTTTGGTAATTTACTGGCATTTTACTATGTAAAGTCCTGTTCTCAATTATTTGCAAATATGTAAATAATAAAAAAGTGACTTTATACCACGGAGCTTGCGTAGGAGGTCCATCCAGGGTCATTCTTTGGCAGGTTGGAATACATGATGTATAACATAATTTCCTTAGAAATGACAGCCATGGCTCTTAGGATGAATGACACAAACAGATTCATATGGATGTAGTTCCTGGTACAGTGGAGCTTCCTGGTAAACAGATACAGGAACAATTGGAGGAAGGCATTGATCCATAGTTCCTGTGCAACTGTAAAAGCATTACTGAGGCCATGTGACAGGACATAAGAGGGAAAGATGAATGATGAAGTTACTTTATATGCATCTATATGAAAATGTTTTATTTGTATGATTGATCGTCGCCATAGTCTTGTAAATGTCTCTTACTGTGCAAACAAGAATAACATCAGTGTGGTTAAAACTAGTAGATGTGTGTCCCACGCCATAGTGATTGTCTGTCAGAATGAAGTTGCATCATGAGTGACACAAACTGTCCATAGTAAACGAATCATCTACTTATTGTCTTACTTGCCCCTATTTGACTGTGGCAATGCCCCAGTGTTCTCAGATCTTAGCAATTACCATGCAAAGCTATGAAAAGGAGAACACATTTGTAATAAACTGTAGCTGTCCTTTAAAAATAAATCTGCCCTTTCTTCATACATGATGTACTTTTGATCGCATGACCATCAGACCCTTCCCCTATTCCCAGGCCACTGACCTCAGCATGCCCATCAGGAGAGTGGCGAGTGTGAGGGAGGTCAGGGACAATGAATAGCCGATGACAGAGATGAGCCTTAGGGCCGTGTGGCGAAGATTTTCATCCTTCTCAGCCTAGACACATCACAACATCATTTCAGATCTTTCAAATCAAGACAGATGTTCTAGGACAGAGAACACCCTCTGTTGGTTTTTGTAGAATTGATATCATATGTCTTTTACTCCTAGATAAAGGGACAAAGCGAAACCACAAATCTTGGCTTTAAAAATATGTGTTTCCTTCCTCCTCACCTTGTTTTTAAAGTACTGATCCTCCATACATTCTGAGTCATCTCTCCAGGGCTCAGAGGAATTCTCCTCCAATCTCCATTCCCCATTTTCTAAGCAGTCCCGGTGTGCTCTTCTGGAGCCATCTGCAGGTAATTGAAAGAAACACTGATACGCAGACCTTCGGCAGAGGATAGGCTGATTCACTGGACCTGGGGACATAATCTTTTACCCTGACTTGTTTCTTTGTGTTTTTTTTGTCTGTTTTGTTTAAAATTCATTTGTCAATTCAAAACCCAATTTGGAAATGTACGGGTACATTTACACTCTGTGAAAGTGATGAATTACATTTTTATGTAATCTCTCTCTCTCTCTCTCTCTCTCTCTATATATATATATACACACACACACATATATATATATATATATATATATATATGTATATATATATATATATATATATATATATATATATGTATATATATATGATTTCACAAGCTCAACAATATTCTTAAACTAGGAGATCGGACTGAAGTCGTTTCAGTAATTTAATAATACCATTCAGAATTTTTAGCTTTCTCACCCAACAGCCTACAAGAAAGAATATTTAGCTAGTTTTGTTTTTGTTTACCTGACAAAAATGTTAACACTACACTCTTGAAAAACAAAATAAGAAGAAACAAGATGATTCCCAAACCAAAGCTAGTAAAAAAAGTTTAAAATAAAGTTGCTGTAACAGAAATGATGCAGCTCACATTTGGAGACTCTGTTATAGCCAGTACACGGACGTTGGGTTCCCAGACATGAAGTCTGCAGTTGGACCCTATTTACACATCATTTAGGAGGTACAGTAAGTTGCATAAGTATTGGGACAGTGACACAGTTTTTCGGAATTATGCCTCTGCACACCACCACAATGGATTTGAAACAAAGCAATCAAGATGTGATTGAAGTTTAGACCTTCAGCTTTAACTCAAGGCGTTTCACAAAAATTTTACATTAACCATTCAGGAATCACAGCCATTTTAATACATAGTCCCTCATTTTCTGGGGCTGCAAAGCAAGTGGACGATTGCCAGTTGATCAGTGTCAGCCAGGCCTGTGCTTTTGTTATTTCATGACACTTTAAGCATATAAAAGGTCTGGGGCTGATTCCAAGTGTTGAATTTGAAATTAGTAGCAGTTCATGAGAACTTTTACTATGCATTCCAAAGAGGTGTTAATGCAAATGAAGGAGGCCTTGATTAAATGGAAAAAAAAAAATCAACCTATTGACAGATGCAGAAACTTTTGAAGTGGCCACATCAACAATTTGGTTCATCCTTCAAAAGAAGGAAGGAACTGGTGAGTTCAGCAACAACCAAAGGCCTGGAAAACCACAGAAGACAGCTAGAGAGGATGATCACAGAATTCTTTCCTTGGTGAAGAAAAACTCTTCACAACATCTAGTCAGGTCAAGAAAACTCTCAAGGAGGAAAGTGTATCATTATCAAAGTCTATAATCTAGAGACGCCTTCATGAATGAGTTTAACCATGAGGTGTAAACCACTGGTAACAATGAAACCAAGATGAACATTTACCAGAATGATGGGAAGAGAAGAGAATGGAGAAGGAAAGAAACAGCTCATGAACCAAAGCCAGCACATCATCTGTCAGACATGGAGGAGACAGTGTTATAGCATGGGCATGTACAGCTGCCAGTAGTGGGTCTGAAGTGAACAGGGCTTTACTCTCTGCTCAGATTCAGCCAAATGCTGCAAAACTGACAGAACAGAGCTTCACAGTACAGATGGATTATGACCAAAACAGACTGTGAAAGCATCTCAAGAGCTTCTCAAGGAAAAGAAATGAAATATTCTTCAATGGTCAACTCAGTCACTGGACCTCAACCCAACTAAGAATGTTTTTCACTTACTGAAGACGAAACTGAGGGCAGAAAGACCCACAGACAAACCAACTGAAGGCGGCTGCAGTAAAGATCTGGTAAAGTATGTGAAGGGAGGAAAGTCAGCAAGCGGTGATGTCCATGAGTTCTAGACTTCAGGGAGTCATTGACTGAAAAGGATTTTCATCCAAGTAATAAAATGAATCTTAATATTTAGAATTACGGATGGTTTGTCCAATTACTTTTGAGCCCAAGACAATGAGGGACCATGTATAAAATGGATGTAATTACTAACTTCAATCAAATCTTTATTCATTCATTTCAAATCCATCGTGGTTGTGTAGAGAGGCAAAATTATTAAAATTGTCCAAATACATATGCACCTAACTGTATAATGTTTAGAGAATTTATGTTTATCATACCATACCACCTCAATTTTGCGTGTTAGCATGCTAAAATCGGAAAATATGTCCTAAAAACAAAGAAAAACTGAGGCTGATTTGATATTGGATAAATTAAAATTTTGAGATCAAGTTCTCCATCAGTACTAGAATTCATCTTGAGGCGGATATGTTACCATCCCTAAAGCCATGTGGTTTGCTGGAAAACCTTTTAGGCACAGGAGAGAGATGGTCAGTGTCAGACTAGTGTTAAGTTCAAAGCACGACTGTTGTTTAATGTTTAAAGATTAAACTGCACTGTTAAACACATAACTCTGTGACTAGCCACTACAACAGTCTGCCTTGAGAGTCAATCGGTGATTGAGCTACTTGAAATGAAAGCAGTGGAAAAAGAAGAAAAAAAGGAAGAGTAGCATAAAAGGCCATTCATATATATATTTCAAAGCTACAGTGACATTTTTAGTCGCTAAAAATGACATAATACATTAGTGCTTTTGATTTAAAATGGTGGAATATAGCATTACTCTCACTGATCCATGGTAAGTAAGAAGGACAGGGGACCGACACATTCCCGGGAGATGAATGGGGCCAGCACACGTACTTGTCAAAAGTTCCTTTACAGTAGTTTCCTGCAACAAAAGGGAATGTCTAAGGATTTCATGTAGGTGATGTATTAGTAGAGGAAGATAAAAGTGGATAAAAATAAAGATAATTATCAAACTGCAGAAGGCTCACCAGTTTTTGAGAGTGCATCTGTTGTCAGGCTTCTGTTGCAGTTCTCTCGGTATTCGTTCCGTTTCGTTATCAGACTTTCAAGCACTGAGCCTGTCGCCTTCCATGTGGAGGCCGAAAGTGAGAGAAAAGTTATTATTTGAAAACTTTATTTCCATTATGATGTCTGAATAATACCAAGAGAATAAAGAATTATTAACTAATAAAAAATCAGTCATACCAACATACCAATCAAACAATCATTTGATTAATTGCAGTTTTTCCCTTTTCTTAAATGGATTTATAGCACTTTGGAAACTTTCCACAATGTAAAACATGTTCACCGGTTTTAACGTTTATATTCACATGAGCCATTTGATTCAGTGTTAATATAAAAACTTTGACTAGTTCAGTCTTAATTCAAAGGGTATCAACACAAGAAACTGTGAAATGACATTGATGAGTGATGAACCTAAACAGTAGAGCTGTGGGCCATAAAACCAGTCAATAAGTGGAAAGAGTCAATTGATTATTTGCATGAAAATCTTGAGTAGTTCAGCATTAATATTTCAACTTAACTGATTTAGAAGTGACTTCACTTTGCCCATGAATTGTTCAAATTTAAAACTCACTGAGTGAACTCAACTTCATTCATTTCAATCAACAGGTTTTGTAATACTGTCAGGAGCTGCCAATCACAGTAGGCTCGACCACTACCTGATCGTTACATAATAAAGCCATACAACTCATGACAGAAGTGAAAGACAGGGTAGGTGATACCTGTTTTAATTTTGATCTGAAAGAGGATTCATATGAATCATTTCAGACATGTAACAAGCCTCCTCTGGAAGTAGGTTTCAACGCATGAACAGTCAGTGGGGGTTTGTATAAGTTAAAAACATCACTTGACGTTTTAATGGATCATTTGTACATTCAGATGAGTGATCATTTTAAGGTAAAAGACTGAACTCATGATCACGACTTCTCAATGACTGAATGTAATAACACAATTTATGACTTCAGAATAAAAATCTTGTCTTTTTGACATTGAGTCAATGATGAAAAATTAATTGATTTAATAAACCTACTAATAAAAAACTTCATGTGGCTTTGCTCACGGACCCATTTACCAGTATCTGTTCCCTGTGAATGGACATGATGTGCAGTGGATGTTGCAGTGTTGTGTTTATCCACTTGGTGGGAGTATTTAATCTGGACAGCCCTATGTTACTTGGGGAACATGTTCACCTGTGTGCGATGTGTGATTGATGCCAGCAGTTTATCAGCCTGGCTTTCTGAATTAGTGTCACGCCTACAGCCAAGCCTCTCTTACTTATTCTGTACGTTTACAGGATATAAACAATATATTAGGGTGTGTCCCAGGTTAAGGTTATTGTTTTTGACACCTATAATAATCATTTATGCTCCATCATAAATTATGATTCTTCCTAATTTATTGTCATTAGTGGGACATATTAGCATTTATTTTATTTGAGAAGCAAACTGCAGAGCACAGCTGCCATCTCTGCCATTTATAATTCAGTGTTAGGCCCAAGGACAGTAGCTTTCCAATCTTCACACACCAGTGAGAAAGCACCTGAATTCTGCAACCTCTTTGGGTCCATTTAGCTGCCCCCAACTGTGCCAATGGATTTCTCATATGAGCCAGCTGACAGAGGACGTTTCAATTCACTGAGGCTCGCCTTTTTCAAGACGCCGTCCAGAGCGGTATCAACAGGGAAAGGAAGACAAGAGCTGCTGTCTCCCTATCTTCTTTGTTGTCCCCAATGGGACTAAACCTGCTTTGAATCCAGCATTAAGATCTTAATAATTCCATATATTATACTGTTGAAAATAAAAGTGAAGCACGAAAACTACCAAGAGTTCTCTGATCTTATTAGTCTTATATTTTAAGTGTTTCTGTTTTTTTTTTCTTTCATCCCTTGAGAAAATAGTCCTTTTCATTTGATTTCCAAAACAGATACCGAGTTGTTTTTCAGGCATGTAACATAAACTGGTATATTCAGGCAATGACTCAGAAGTACATGTTGCAGAAAATTGCTTATGAGCATTGGGACCTTCTGTAGCCCAAACTGTATATGTAAAAATATATATATATATATCAAAGATGAAAAATATCTGCTTCATGTTTTATTTGTATTTCTTCACAATCAACTGTCAGCAGGGTCGTCACTTTGTTTAACGAGAAATATGGCATTTAGTCTTGCCTCATAAAATCGGAGGATTCTTTTGTGAGGTTTTGTTGAAAAAACATTTAAACAGAATAAAAAGCCAAAGATTTAGGGGATTATGAACAAGTGGCTAAGTGCAGAAAGCACCTGGTTCGACACAGCCTTGACGCCCAATGCTAAGGAACGCCAGGACTGAATGTTCGTTAACTGAAGGGCCTTGCATGTGTGCATGCATGTGCGTGTTAAATATTGATTTACCTGGTGGCTGAAGATAAGAAGGGGGAGTAAGAGCAGGAGTGTGATCCAGGTCCTCTTGTGCCAGGCTGGCAGCAGGGTTGGCATGGTGCTAGGTGTTTACATTGAAAGCAATTCACAGCTGGTTTTCGCCCTCAGACCTCACCCCCCATCTCACCAGGCCTCACATTCATCCCCTTTTTAGCACCTTACTTCCACTTGGCACAGCTCTCCTTGCCTTAACACACCAGCTACGGTGGACTTGAACTTGACCTCCTCTCAGGCTGCTCCTTTGCCTCCAGAAAGGTTTATTTAGAATTCACTAGAACACAAAGTGACCTCTTCAGTGTGAGATGCTTGCTGTAGTTGGTTTCCCCGATTTTCCTTGTAATTCCTGAAAATCTTCTTGATCTTTTGAAACAGTCTTCCAAGATTACCAACTGCGTTATGGTTCTTTCGATGAACTGATCTTTGGCTGACAAAAAGTTAGCCCCTAACGACAGATTTCATTTAAAGAGTTGTCCCAGGCGAAGAAGTCCCCGTCTCCAGTACCAGTCCCCCTGTCCATTAAGACCTTTCAGGCTGTGAAGGAGGTGGATCACTCTGCGTTCCCTATAGACACAGTGCTACTGAGAGTGCCTGTGGATCTTCACAGCAGATCGCCTCTCCCACCGCGTCCTCCCCTAACCAATCAAGATAAGGCCTGGGGAGAGCTGGGTATATAACTGGACTAACTTTGCTGTGCAGAAAACTGATCACACAGGAGCAACTGGCCACATTGCCTAATGTACCAACAGTCCTTGTGAGCACATACACACTTTTAAACATAAGCAAATATGGTTAAAAATACACACACAGCAGCAAATGCCACCTGTAGCTTAGACAGAGAGGGAAGATAATGACCCCTCCCTTCTGCTTAGCTATCTCACACAGTAACTGGGCATCACCCAGCATCTTTGACACTAATGGGGATCTAGTGTAAACCAACAGCACTCAGGCCAAACACAGGCAGGCAAATGAGAGAGCAGAGAGCCAAAGTTGCCTGCAGCCTCATGTCCTGCATGAAGGCTGTCTCACTGAGTAATGCGAACAATGGTCTTTGATTTAAAAGTAGCTTAGCAATGAATAGAAGGCTGGGAAGGGTCTCTTGTTGTCATTGTCATCAATCTAACTCTTTTTTGCTCTTTCTGAAAACAGCTGGGAAACCATATTAATGGAGTTGTGCTAGTTAGCCCTAAACTAGCTGGAAATTAGGAAAACTAGCTTGCTAGAGTTTGCTAAACATAGAACCAAAACAAAATGCTAATAGAGACTAAAAAAGCTCCACAGAGTTGCCGGGTCAGCTGAGGATCATCACTACACACTACATATTTCACATTACACATGGTCATCTGATTCAGTGTTAATGGGAAAATTTCTATTGGACCAGTCTGACTTACAGTAGATTAGTGCATCAGGAAAAAGAAAAACAAAGTAAAAAGCAAACAGGAACATATATTCAGCATAATAAATATCTTGAGCTCCATATTAATCCTTAGGATTGCTAATACAAAGACGCAGGTGAAATGCGCAGCCATACTTATCTATTTTCAATTGAAGGAAAAATCCTCAGTGATGCATCATTTAGAATTGTAATTGTGTTTTTATTAAATTGTGATATAACTTTCAAATGTCTCTGTAGTATGGATGTGACAGAATCCATTGCAGCGAAAATGCATGAAATATTATTATGTTTCAGGGCCTCATAATGCACCAGCCATGCCATTATTTGTGACTGTGATGTACGAGAGAAACAGTGAAATTTAATTTTTCCAGCTCCATAAGCATGACAATAAACAGCTATGACAGGGCCATGTGTCCACATTGTTCACCTAACTAACAGACAGTTGGGATGAGATTTAAGGCAGAGGGAAAAATCCATATATCAAAAAATTTCATTGTAATTTAATGTAGTTAAAATGGCGCTAAAGCAGTTTGAAGCAGACATGGCCTCGGGGTGCTGGTATGGTAGGATTCTCATTTAAAGATGAACACAGGTAAAAGGGAAGAGGCTGAAGATGGCTGTTGAGGAGGTAATGCTAGGTCCTGCTCAGACCTGGCCTCAACGTGCTTCTTAGGTGATCTGATCACAAGTTGACAGCTCTAAGTACAGGTGTGAATGCACCAAGGACGCATGGAGGATGCATTGAGATCATGTAGACCACATTTAGAGCTGGTCTGGGCCGCATATGGCCACATTCTTTTAGCAGTGTATATATGAATGTGTCCCAGACCACCAGCTCAACTGATGTCCCCTACATAAGAGGATGGACATGCTCATTCATAAACAAATACAAGAGATTACAAATTGGGTTTACCCATGAAATCTGAAAATTTTCAAAAGCCCAAAGAGATATGTTATGAGTGTGTCAAACATCTTGGACAATCTGTGCAATATATTTAGTCTTTTCAAATGGAAATTATGAATGTTTTTATTTGCATATATTGTGGGGAGGTGAGATCCAGTCACAAGGGATAACTTGAAATGCATTGAGTTGCATTCTAATGCCAGGTGTGAACAGATGTACTAGAGCTTCTCAACCAGTGCCCAGCATTAATGTCAGGTTTGAACAGTGCTTTGAGGTTCAAGTGTTCCCTATTTTAAACCCACAGAATGACTTTAATAGTCAAATCCTCTCTCAAAGCTTATTCTCTGGTAGGAAAGATCATATTCATCAGAGCTCGATTAGATGGAAGCACAAAAGCTTATAGCTCTTTGTAGCAGATTGGAATTCCGAGCGTTTGAACTTAAAAATTTTTAAAGCTGCACTAATCAGTATTTTCATATATATCAAATTAATGTGTAATATGAAAGGGTTTGCTTGTGATGAACCCAAAGAGAATTATCACCTGCCTTTGCAGCTCCCCTCAGCTCCACAGAGCATTTTAGCATCTTTCAGCTCACTGTTTTAGATTTACTGGCTGTAACTATAGTACTCTTATCAACGTGTTGCCAGCAGGCAGTTGTTTTCAGTTCCAAAGGCCTGATAAATCCACTTTGAGTTACTTGCTAAGCATCAATTGCCAGCCAAACATAGTTATTAGCTAGTTTAAAAAGTTTGGAGCATTTCCCTGCTAAATGAGCTGATGATTTTTTCTCAGTTTTTGGTAAAGACCAAGCAGAGCTAACTACAATGGCACTCAGTAGAGCACATATCTCTTCCAAGGCTAAATATTGAATAAAATGCCAAAAAAATACCCTATCTTGCAATGTTAAAGAAGGTAACTGAAACATTCCTGGATCCACCCGTTTAATCAGATCTGCCCCAAAATTAAATGGATTTTCCCTGGTCCCTCTCTCACCCCACCACCAAGTTTGGGGCAAGTTAGCTCATTACTTTCTGTATAATCCTGCTGAAAATCAGTCTCTGCTCTGTAACTGCTGCATGTGGGAAAAGGCAACTGTTTGAGATGATAATATGTTGTTGTATTTACAGCCACTCCGCTGCTTCCCAGTGGAAAAAAAATGCAATATACTGTAAATTTATTTTACTTTAATTCTTTACCGTTACAGTTAGGCTGCACTATTTTCATTCGCTCTTAGCATGCCATCTGTTACACTCAGCATTAATTAGACCATATACTGTAAAGTCAACTGCTTGTTTAAACATTCTATTAAATGTTTCACTGTGTATCAGAAATGTAAATAAAAATACAAGAATTCAAAGAAAGTGCATCAATTTCGCAATTTTGACACAGGCATATCCTTGGGAAGCTAGTGCCATTTGCTGGGTCCTGTGTTGTCATTAGCATTGGCATTAGCATCAGGGAAAAATTTATAGTTTTTAGAGCATCTGAAATGTCTTGTTTAGTATTTTAAATGACCAAATAAATTAGTTTTTACTTTTTTAAGCATTTTAATATTAATTAAAACCGAAGTTAAAAGTCTAATTATTGTGTTTTTTCTTGATAGCCATCCCACGAAATTTGAGTACAGGTTGCTCCTGATTCCTCCTCCTGTGATTGACTAAACAGCCAATCACACAAGGCTTTGTTTCTCCCACTTTCAATTAAAGTAGTTTATTGTTAAAGAAGAGAGAAATTTAGTTGGCCTATTTTGCACTTTGAAGAGATAAGTATTAAATTAGGAGTAGGACACATTGCAGTAGTCTGAGCTCTAACTTTATTCAACTTTAATAAAGCAACACTATGGTAGCCTTGTAGGACATTAAGTACTTATCCATTATCGCAGTAGCCAAAGCCAGCTTCACTGGCCCAGTCCAGCAGATGGCGACAGTTGGACAGAACAGTGTTCAATAGTCGGATATCTGGTAGCCTAAACTGTACGTTGTTGCCACGTTTTGTAAATACTGTTGTATATCCACACTGCTGCATCTATCAGCAGAAAAGCAGAATACAACATCCAAGTCAAGAAAATGTTTCATAATGTTTATGATAAAGAATGCACTTTCGACCGTTGTGCTGAAAGTCGGGCAAGGTTTGTTTTGTTTTCTGGAGGATCTTTCTGCCTGGTGAGAAAAGAGACAGGTAGATAAAGTAGCCAAGATATGCTCTCGGAGGGAGTGTGTTTTCCTTACTGATTCAATTGTTGAGTAAATGTAACAGTCCTCTGCACCGAGCTTGCGTAAGTAGTAGCCCTCAGTGCTGTAGCCCCACCCTGGTAAAAATCACCAAAAGCCACTGGTGATGACAAAAACAAACTGCGGATTAAACAAGTCAACTCAATGACGCCATCTTGAGTACGTTGGTCTAGACAGGGTGTTAAACTGTGTGGGGATCAGGTAGCTGTAGTGAGTCAGACAATGACACAGCTCTTTATTTCTAGTCATTATAGCACACATAAATAACCTGAACCAACTGTCCCATAAAAGCGGACCTAATCAGTAAGTCTGTAGTAAAAAGGGTAGCTGTTTTGGCTCGATGTCCTGGACAAAGTGTTTTGTCACTATGAAAGAATGAGGAGACGGAGCAGAAAATGTCTCGTAATTTTTAATGAGCTGCAGTGTTTGAGTTGAAGTCACTATAAAAAATACCACTCACACACTCTGTGGAAAAAAGCCTGTGTATTTTCACACATTATTCGAACTGTAATAACTCCTCTTTGTCACATTCAAAACACGCATACGAAATTCACAGCTGGATATATCATAGTTATATGAAGCTTAAATTCTGTAGTCTCACAGTTGACACTTCTGCTACATAAATCATTATGGATCGTAGGTTTTCTGTTTACCATATACAGTATAAATGTGTGCACCAAATCCAGATTTTGGACTGCTGGAGAAGCACAAGCAGGGAATCTAATCCCACTGCATGTGTTTCATACCAAATAACATTTGATGCTGAAGTGTTTTCCCATAATATCTGGGTTAATATGTATATACAATACATGATTGTGACAAGAGATTAACACATTAGCCAGAAATCAGAACAAACTGAAAGCCCCAGACTATAGTCAGGAATTATTTTTTTTCTCCTTCATGAAGTGAGAGGGGCACATGACTGGCTGGATGTCATATTAATCTTTCTTTTCAAGACACTATATGTCATGGTGCTTGTCAGCATATATGATCTGCAAATAGACAACCTAGGGACAGTAAAACAAGCTAAAAAAATAGAAAATATTATCACCTTATAAAGTTGTTCTGGCTAACATGTCAGCCTGTGAAGCTGGAAACAATAAGCTAAAAGATGCTACAGCGCTCCATACAACTTAGGGGCACAGTAGAGTTTGGTGGTAATTCTCACCCTTTCACATTATACATAGACCTTTGATAAACTGTATAAACTTCAATATAAAAATATTGAAGAGTGCAGCTTTGGTTTGTTTAGGAAACACACATGTCAATGACTATAAAAGTCATGTAGACTGGCATGAAAAAGTTGGGCAGCACTGGTCAAAATCTCTATTACTCTGAATAGTTAAGTGAATAGAAAATTAACTTATCTCTGGAAAACACAAAGTTAAAGATAAAACATTCTTTCCAACATTTTAAACAGAATTAACGTATTATTTGGTTTTCTACCATTTTAGAATGAAAAAAGGAAAGGAACGCCATACAAACATTTGAGCAGAGTTTTAGGCTCTCAGATGACTTTTATCAAGGTCTCAGACCTTAATTTACAGTCTTTGTTCGGAAAGACCAAATGATTCAAATTTCAAAACTTTGAAAACACTTAGTCCTCAAACCTTTTTATGAATCAGCAGGCATTAAATAACTGATGCCCACAAAGCAGGAGAAGGCTGTAGGGAGATAGCAAAGTGTTTACAGGTACCTGTTTCCTCAGTTCATAGTGTAATTAAAAAGTGGCCATTAACAGGAACATAAATGGACTGCACTTACTTAGAACTTTTATAATCTTATCAACCGCTCAAAGTGCTTTACTATTCTGCTGCTACAAAAGCAAACACATTCTTACACTGATGATACATCGGGGCTATTTTGTGTTCAGTATTTCATCCAAGGACACTTCAACCTGCAGACTGGAGGAGCAGCGGATCAAACTAATGACCTTCTGGTTCATGAACGACTTGCTCTACCTCCTGAGCCACAGCCACTAAACATTGAGGTCAAGTTGAGGTCTGGAAGATGGACAAACCTTTCAGAGAGAACTGTTCATTGGACAGATAGAAGGTAAATTATAACCCCAGTTTTACTGCAAAAGACCTTCAAGAAGATTTAGAAACCTGCAGAAATATGACCTTAATGGAAGAGTCATCAGAAGAAGACCTTTTCTGCATCCTCACCACAATCAGAAGTTTGTAAAGGAACATCTGAACAAGCCTGATGTATTTTGGAAACAAATTCTGTGGACTGATGAAGTCAAAATGGAGCTGGATGCATGTACGGAAGAGTGCTAATGCTAAATATGTTCAAGGAAATTCTCCTCTCAGATAGTCTCAGATACCTCATCTACCCTGATTAACTACTATTTCCCAGAAAGTGATTTGACATCACCGGGCAGTTACAAATGTGTTGATTCAATTATAGCTTGACATAATAGGTCAGAAATAAAGCTAGTTATCCAGCTGGTTTCTCAACTCGTATGAAATGCTATTTGCCTTCTGGATGCAGTGCACTCTGGTCCATTGGCAGTCACTGTTGGAGTAACTGGTATCAGTGTCTCTTCTGCCTGGGTGGTTCTTGACTTGTCAGTGCAAAATAAAGATAAGGTTCAACAACAGCAGTTTATAGTGTATTTTAATGGAGGGACAGAATTTAAGTTAGGATTTAACCTACTGAGGTTATATTGAGCTTGAAGCAGCAGGTGAAAATGTTCATAAAGCTGAAATATATTTATCTATTAGCTTCTGTTTTCCCACAAATCAATCTGACCATCTGTTATAAACATGTTATATAAATTTCACTTCAGCCCACACAAATAGCCATAAATTCACGGAGTGAATTTCTAAGTGAAAGTTGAAAGAGGTCAGCCACATTAATGTCCTTCATGTACTGTAACTGCTCGCTGTACCCTACAGCTGTAAGGTAGGGGGGGTGTTCTTACATGTATTAGGTAAACAGCATTGCAAATGTTTACAATCCCCTGCAATTGGGTTAAGAAGTGTTTAGTGAACCAGGCAGGTGCTATGTGGAAGGTTGAACAGGTCACAGTGCCAGTGCATAAACTGTTTGGGTCTCTGATGCCTGCAGGTCTGCCCTGTCGTGTTTGGGAGTTTTGGAGCTTTGACCATTTTTCAGGTGAAAAGTACAAACATTTCTTGGTAAAGAGGCAGCCTGGTGTCAAGATACCGTAACAGCATTACTTTATGGCCGAGGGGCAAGAAGAGGAAGATGATATGTGAGAATATAGGAGAGTGTAACCAGGTTTCAGCTGTAATTTATGAGGTTATGTGTTCATAGAATCTCGAATATTACAGTGACATTATTGCTGTAATATTGATATTAGAATACAGAATTTGTGGACCATATTTTTATCCAGGTGCAGAAGGATACCAAGAAACATTGAATCTTCTTTTTAAAAACATTAGCTTTATGGACATTTGCAGACATGTGTTGTGCAAACTTTATAGTGTACATTTGCTTGTACATGTACAAATGCATATACAGCACATAAAGAACATGTGTACGTATCCTCTATGTGTTTACATTCTTGCTGAGGCAGAGTAATGATGGGGGAGAGGAGGGTGGATGGCAGCTCTCAAACAGAAAAATAAACATGGTGAGGGCCGCTGAGAGAGCCTGAAGCCCAGGGACGCTCGGGAACATCCTGTCCAACAATCTGCCTGGGTCAACACCAGACACAGCTACAGGCACAGCATCACTCCGTAGCCAAATAACAGCATCAAAACCACGTCAAGGTGGCGAACGACCCCTAGGGCCAAGGTTGTGCAAGAAGGAAATCATTGTTTTCTCTCTGGTTTCAAGGAAAACTGACATGATGCAAAGTTAACAGTTGACTGAAGCTTTTCTTTATTTCTTTAAATCTTGTTTATAACTTCGTCAGGTCTGGCTGGTAGGAATTTTCCACTATCCATTTAGGATCAAATATAAAGTCTCCAAGAAACAATTCATTCTTTTCTAACTAAAGAAGTAACAAATATAAAAGCTGATAAGTTTTCAATGCAATTTTGGAGTATGGAGAAGCCGTTTTACTATAGGGTTATGGCTTTTACAAACTTAAACGTGCTATGAGTGACAACTTGAAAGAAAATAGCTAATGACAAATTTAGTTGGATAAATGTTAGATCAATAGTTAGGTAAAATAGTTGAATAGTTGAAATTTTTTCATTTAAAAAATCTTATTATATATGTAAATAGTTAGATGTTGACTTCACAATTATGTGAATTAGCATGTGAGACTAACTGTTGATGTTAGCTAGTTTCTGGCTCCATAATGCAGATGCTGCAAAATTTCAGCATAGGATCCTAGTGCTGAAGTGAAATTCTGTAGTTAGAGCCCGGCTAAGGAGCCTGCATTTTGACTGGATGATCTTTGTTGAACTGCATCGGTCAGTATGTATATATGTGGCACCTTTAAAGCATGCCCTATGTTAGTACCTGCATTTCAGTGCACTTGGTCCAGCATGACCTTCGACTTATGGTGGCTAATGTTAGCAAAAATTTGTAATATAGCTCTGATGTTATAACCTTCCCGTACTTGTGCTACTGCTACTCTGTGTTTTAGCGTTTCAGCGATTACTATTTCAGAGGTTTTAACATGAAAGTAGAACAAGAAATACACAGAATTTGTTGAAATGAAACCTGTGAAATGCTAAAATGTAACACAAGCACAAAACAGTAAGAAACTCAACAAACTGAGGCTAGTAAGTAACAAATTCATTAATATCAGTTATGCAGAAATATTCTACTGAAAGAT
Organism: Istiophorus platypterus; assembly: GCA_016859345.1. Taxonomy (NCBI): domain Eukaryota; kingdom Metazoa; phylum Chordata; class Actinopteri; order Istiophoriformes; family Istiophoridae; genus Istiophorus; species Istiophorus platypterus. The sequence goes on from CM029119.1 coordinate 3,951,493, forward strand.
TGCTAACATATTATCAGCCCTTAGCGGTCATACCAGACCAAATAAGACCACGTAAGACTGTATCAAAAAGATCAGTGTGTTTTATTGCTAAGGAATTCAAAGGCTTTTTGCAATTCGATGTTTTTTCCATAAAAGTTACAGTATTGATTTGATGCAACTCAACATGAGCTGCAGTTTCAAGCATGGCATTGATGGATGACAAGAGGCAAGGATGCAACAGGATCATAAGAAATCACTTTCTAAGACCTTCACAAGCATATGTTTTGGGCTTAATATAGAAACGTGTACTACAGAGATACAGCCTGTGGGTTTCATTGGAATGAGCTGATGGAGATGAGAGACTAAGTAAACAGAGGAATCCTTGACTTCGGTAGTCATGACACCACATTTCCTGGTCTGACTCGTTAGCAGCACAGCATGAGTAAATATAAAGCATGCTGAGAACATTCTAGGGGGGAGCAAGGAAGATCTAAATATACACCACAGATTGAATGGTACTTTTCCAACAGTGCTGTCATTGTTTCGGTATCATATAGTAGTCGTTTGGGTGTAATAATGGGTTGACATGTCTGTGGTTCAAACAAATTGTCTCATCTCTGGCCTCTTTTCTAACGTATAGATAAACCCAGTAGCTGAAGGCACTTTTCACAGGGCCTCTGTGGTGAGACATAACATTGGTCATTTAGGAAGTTAACAGGGCTTTGACACAGGACTCAACCCTCTAATTCCATTTTAACAGCTCTATATGTCCTTGGGCATGGATGAAGCAAAATGAAAGATGCTTTCAGTCCTGCATATTGAACTTTTTTCTTCTCCTACTTTCTCCTTTCTATGCCGGATATTAAAGTGGATTCCTTTTTTTTTTTTTTATAATTTTACTTTTTAAAATATCTACATACTGTGCAGATTTTTATTATTAACATTTTTTCATTTGAGGCCCACTAGGGATGGAGAGAGTGATTAGCTAAAGTATAGGAAAAGAGAAAAAGGGAGCTACAGGTTTGTCAGCCCTGCACTCCAAAGATTTATCATCCATTTACATTTCCCAAACACACACAGAACGACAGTCTAAACACAGGGCAAAGTCTCCTAAATAACCTCACATGGTCACATTCACAATAGAACTTTTCCACTATAACTTTTGATCAGCATATTGTCATGTGTAAATTTGTTAAAGAACCCAGGAGCGATGTTTTTTAAGAGCTAGTTTGAAAAAAAATTAAGTCATTCAGAGACTAAAATCCATTAATGATAATTTATTAGCATTGACAACGATTGTAATCAAAGATGTTTATTCATCTGGGTAGTTTGTATTTTGGAGAGGGGTCACGAAAAGTTTCTGACGTGTTTATGTAGACAAAAGAAAAATAGAACATGTTCAAGCAGGTGAAAGGTTTAGTTTGGATTAGTAAAAAAAAAATCCAATGGTTCCAATGAGGTTTTTAAAATATAGAATGTGATTCAAATATTCTTCACACTTCTATACTAGGAATTATTGATTAACATTTAAAATCATATTCGTGATTTATTATCTGATCTGTAACTTTGTGTATTTCCAGTTTTGCTGAGGATGGTCTTGGTTCTCCCGCGTTAGCGTGCTTTCGCACTCTTGGCCGGAGATTGTTTGCTCAGGCCAGCAGATAACGATCAGATAACTAATATTTCAAACATTTATCTGCTCCTCATGACAGCTCTGTATACACACTCAACAGTGCAGGACATTTTTTGGCCGCTGTTTCATCACAGATAGTTGCTTTGCTTTGTTGTTTCTTTAAGCTGAAGCAAGAAATAACAACACTCATAAGACAGCATTAGTACACAACACAACACCGCAGCAGGGGGAGAACATCAAACACACTGAGCAAACAAGACATTAAATCATTATTGATTGTGCCAGTGCAAGGTCACTATGGTCCAACATTTGCTAGAACAATTATTATGTCCTATATCAAATGTTCTATGAACTCAGGTATTAATCTACTCAGGGCCAGATGTACCTACTAAGGGGACCAGGGGCAGAAATCCACTGTGGGCCCCTACGGACCACTCAGTTTCTCCATTTCTCTGTGCACTGTTTATGTGGTAAGCACAAATTTATCTAGCAAAATGAACCATGTAAGCAAACTATAACATTAAAATGAAAACTTTAAAGGATGAATCAGAAATACTTGTACATGAAAGAAGTCACTTGTAATGATGAACCCATTCTGCTGCTCTAATAAGCTTTATATTTGTATAACGTTATAAATCTCATAAAGAGCCAGATATGTCCTCTCAGCTCCAGTGGGCTCTGGCCCAATTTAACCTGTAGCTGTAAGGCCTTTATCATTTTAGTGATAGTAGTGTAGTTGTCTAGTAATAGTAAAATATGTCTCTTCGTTCAATTACTATAATCTCCTGTAAGAGCCCTAAGGTTCTGGAGCCCATTGGCCTGCTTTGCCCTCAGTAATCCAGCCTCCATTAGGATGAGAGGTTAAACCCACAGAGCCTTAGATGCTATAGAATGTATGAAAGAGAACCAGGACATTTCATATCCGGTGAATATGGTTATGTGTTTTGTAATAACGCTTCATACATTAAGTCACACACCAGTGGAATTACAGAGTCATAATGTCACAAAAGATAAAATATATTTCTGTTAGAGGAAATAAAAAAGTCCCTGGTGTTAAATTCTGAACATGGCCCATAGATAAACCAGGTTTGCTCTGCTTGATTAAAAATTGTTGCTTTCCTGTAACATAAGTAACCATATTAGTGTTCTTGTCCTGCACATGTAGCAGCCCACCAGTGGTATGCACACTGGGGCCCAGAAGCTGCTTCCACACTAATGATTAACACCATTCCAGGCTCCTCCATCTCCACGGCCAATGAACTCCAGAGACTGGGGAACGTGTCAACCGTGGTGGGTCGATGGTGGATCGTGCGCTTGAAGTCGCTTTTAACACTGACAGAGGCCAGAAGCTGTCAAACACAGGGATCAGAGACTAGTAACCACAACATCAACGCCGATGCATCCAAGGTTTGGATGCTAATGTAAGGACATGGTGGATGGTGTCTGTTGCTTTGCCAAGTTTATGAGTTTAGTTTTATTTTTATTACCCTGGCCATTCACAGAAGCTCAGACATCAAAGCTGAACAAGATAGTGTCTCACACTTCTGGTGCCAAATGGCACTGACAAGTGACTTCTGGTATTTTTAAGGGACTTGCTGCCTACCAGTAAACTAAAAGTCCTCTTTCAAATTGGCTGGTGAGTTTTGAAGTGATGAGAATTTCAGGCACTGTTTGCTGATTCAAGTTTGTCTGAATAGACAGCTTGCTTATGTAATAAAACATTAGGTTTGGTATTTCACTCACTACCTGTAAATTGTTCTTTTAAAGTTTCACATTTGTTACATTTTACTAGTCTGATATATTATCACTGTTTGGAGTCACGCTTTAAGCCATTTAAAACATCTAAGGCAAATATTCATTCTCCTTTAGCTCTGTGCTGAAAACAGCTGAGGAGAGTTGTGAGCCTGAACTGAAACAAAGCTGCAGGTTTTAGAAACAAAGCATTTAGTGGAGAGGACTTATACGGTCTATAGGACGGAGGGATTCTGCAGAGTCGGGTAATATTTGTCAGGGGTTATTGGGTTTTTCACCATGCATAACCGCTTTAGAGGGTCAGCTCATCTAAATCACAAAAAAATGATTCCCTAAAATCACCCTAGTGCCATCCATCTAGTCATGGTGATCATTTTTTTAATCTATGTTTTGAAAAATTAACTTCTGCTGCTACCTCAGCATGATGAAGGCGAGTGGAATTTTGTTTGTGCTGCGAAAAGCATTGAAAAGGACATCTAACAAACTCAACAGCAGTGTCTCTTTCCAGAGACAGTCTCTGGTTACTTAACAGTGGTTTCTGATAGGGCCTATGTCCTCAGTAGAAAGCATTTCCAGTGAAAACTGTTAACAGTGAGGTCTGTGGATTATCCAGAGTAACCAGGATGTTTTGCACAGGAAGATGGAAATTGAGGTTTGTAAATTTAATTTGTCAATGCTGTAAGTTCCACAAACAAAATTCCATTCACATCCATCGTGTTGGGGCGGCAGCAAAAAACCAAAAGCATCTACATTAGTAGATACTGTACAACGGCAAGCAGGTGAGAAAATATCTTGACCTGACCTTCCAACAGCAAAATGATATTCAGATCTAAAAGACCACATGCTCTAAGTTTAGATGTAGTGATAATGATGGACCTTGGCCTTTGTGTCGTAATATTTGTCAGCGTTACATGTTCTCCTCTGATTAGCTCTCCAGCACTGTCTCTGGAGATGGATTCAACACCCGTGAAAAACGCTGTAGGAAAAATCGTGATACAAATCAACACACATCCTGCATCCCCTCAGAATTCCCCAACATAAACACTATCAATTTTCTCCCTGTTTTTGGGCTTCGGTCCAAACCCAGCAGTCTAGATCTGTTTGTATCGTTTCTCCCATCCTGCCCAGATTTGGCCAGAAGAGTCTCCTACTTGGAAACAGGAAGACTGCCTCTTTTTCTGCCTCTCCATCGCTCTTACTAGCCTCAGTTTGTCCCAGAACATGACCCCGACTACAGACATGACTAAAGACGTGTCTACTAGCAGGAATCCCTCCATTTAGGCTGGAAGGTGGGGCCAGACTCCAACTGAAACCACATTCCTTGTCCTAGTAGGATTAAAGACTAAGGATCCAGTGAAGGGCCTTTTTCCCATTACATAATCACAGTTTCTTCTAAAGAAGACAACATCCCACGCTTAGAGACAATGTGTAGACCTCTACTGGTGTCAAATGTCAGCATTTAACCAACCCCTTGGTGCTGCACTGCATCAGCAAACATCACCACCATGTCAATTTAGCTAAGAGCAGTGTGACAGGTCTCCCTGTTTGTTCCCTGCGTTCTTGTGTCCCATGTCATTGCTCGAGTGGAAAATCGCTGATTTAAAAAAAAAAATTACAGGAAGCTGTGAATGCTTCATCATAAGTTTAGAGGACTCTCCCATGGCACCAGTTAAAGGTCAACCAGGCATCTCCTATTTATTTCAAGCAGCTCTTTGACTCTCTGGGATGATGTCTATCTTATTTATATCAGGGGACACAGTGCCATCTACTGTGCTTTTTCCATGTGTGCCGATAGACAAATAAATTTGATGAATAATGCCTTATCATTTGATGACGTGATGGTGCAAGTTTCACTATTTATTTTTGTCCCCAGTATAAGAATGTTTTGTTTCGTTTTTTTGTTCCAACATGGTATGTATAATAAAAAAATTCCAGCTGATCTTAGTTTTTTCCTTAGAACTCTCCTTAACAGATCCGACCCTCATGTTAATGTCTGCTTAATCACATCATTGTATAATTCTCTTTCTTTTCCAAATATATACAGTATATTGAAAATATCAGTTAGAAGCTGCAGTGTATTTTAAGGTGAGTCCTATTTGGTTTTCAGTGGTGAGAGAAGCATTAAGATCCATTGCTTAAGTAAATGTTGTACCACAATACATAAATATACGCAGTTACAAGTCCTGCCTTCAAAATGGTACATAAGAAAACTATTACATCTCAGCAAAATGTAGCTAAAGTATCAAAAGTAAAGTGTGTAAAGTACACACTCACACTCCGTTTCCTGTATCAACATGATAGTGCCCATATAGAGAAAACCAGGTCAAGGATGGTTTTCCCAGTTTGCTGTATATACCATAAATATACAATGATGTATATACACACATATGTTCTGTATATGTATACACACCCACACATAGTATGTACGATGAAATATAACCCTTTTTTCATGTGAGGGAGCTTGACATATTTGCAGTCTAACAGATTATCTGTTTGTATGTGCTTTATGTTGTACTTACTTTAAATGTGTCCGTATGTATTTATGTCTTTAATTTTACTTTCTTCTAATGGAGTTTGTAGTCTAAGTTATTGTGACTGCTGAATAAATGAGGAAAACCTCAATAAGATATTATTCACAGCACGACCTTGTACGAAAGAGCAAATACGGCAAAACGGACTGACGGGTAATGCTCTTGCTGTTTGTGCCTTTCTGGTTGTCTGTTTTCTATCACCCGGTTTTGCCCATTTAAAATGCAAGATAAACAACTCAAAGTGACAAAAACAGAGAAAAACAAAAACTGATGCAACCAAAACAATCTCTCCACATAGCTGGTCTGGTCTGAAGGGGGCAGTGTTGCACTGAATAGAGGATGAGAGTGTGTAACTGTAATTCACCCGCAGCACTTCAAACTGTCAATTCACCAAACCATAATAAAATGATCATTTCTTCCCCTGTCCTTCATTTCTGACATTTAAATCACCAGCTTTTTATTACGTCCTAATTATCCAGCCTAATGAGTAATTATACATTGATTCAGAAAGTTATCAAAGGCAATATCATCAGTGACACCCGGACTGTGAGTTTACTGAAGCCGAAGTGTGAAACCACCCCCTGCTTTAATTGTAGCCATTACAATCAGCAGCAAAGCGCACATCTTAAGTACTCTTTAAAACAGATGCAATGACTCAGTACATACACACAGTAGGTAGTAAAGTGAGATACGAGGATGCAGTGGATGCAGGAGCTGAGTAAACAGAGTGGAAGATGGGAAACAGGCTTGCGTGTGTGTGTGTTTGTGTAAAGTAATTGAATATCGCTCCCATGTGAGCATATTGAATTTGATAGTCATGAAGCTGATAATAGGTTAAAGGTTGACACTTGATGAATACACTGAGGTTGAAGTATGGTGTGTAGGCGTGGGGTGTTAGCATGCTGCTCTGAAGGTGTAATTACTTGATCTCTCTGGCTGCGGGGATAATGAAAGAGAGATGAAGGGATGGTGGAAGAGAGAAAGCAGGGGAGGATGTGTGTGGGTGTATTTTTTCCATGAGTGTAACAAACGTATCCTTCCAGTTTATCATCATGAAATAATGCTGAGATAATTGTGTTTGATTTTGAGTCCAACCATCATGTTACCTCGCATCATGTTACCGCAGTGATGTAAACACTGATACACGCTCATCAATACATACATCTGCTTGATGGTGGAAATTAAATTTCAAGACGTGAGCACAAAAACACTGAAAGAACTTCTAAATGAAGGTTAGGTGCAAAAAAATAAAATTAGTTGGCTTTTAGAAATCTACTTGTTTTACCTTAACCCAAGGAGGAGCTGTGAGAAGATCAAAATCAGGTTAAGCCCAACCCTCCTTCATAAAAAGAAAAAGATGTAAAAAAAAACAAACCCTGAAATGCTGATTCAGAAGAATGACCATTGAGTCTGATCTCACAACATATTGTGCTTATACAGTGATACATGTCCTCTTTTTATCAGTGTATTAGCCGAAGTGTAGTTTGTATGCATGTTGTGGGCCCTGCTGTGTATGTTCAAACAGACATCCGCTCAGTGAGCACTTTATTAGAAAGCTGTACACATGCTAATTCATGTAGTTATTCAGTCAGCCAGTCATGTGACAGCCGTGCAGTGCATGAAACCCTGCAGGTACAGGTCAGGAGCTTATTGTTCACAACAAACATCAGAAAGTGGAGAAAAAAACTGATCTCAGTGACTTTGACCTTGGTGTGAATGTTGGTACAAGTTGGGCTTTTTCCTCAGAATGGTGTTGAAAAACAAAAACAAAAAAAACATCCAACGAGTCGCAGTTCTACGGATGACTTGTTGATGAGAGTGGTCGGAGATTTCTGTCAGCTCCAACTAGACAGAAAGGCTATGGTAACTCAGATAAGCTCTCTTTACGACTGCTGTAAGCATCAAAGCATCTCAGGAAGAACAACACCTTGACCCTTGAGGTGGATGAGCTACAACAGCAGAAGACCACGTCAGGTTCTACTCCTGTCAGCCAAGACCAGAAATCTGAGTCTGCAGTGGATATAAGTTCACCAAAACTAGAGAGGGAAATACTGGAAAAATGTAGCCTTGATTTCTGTGGTCCAGTCAGATTCAGCATCAGCAGCGTGAATCCATGGACGCGAACTGCCTTGTGTCAACAGTCCAGGCTGGTGGTGGTGATAATGCACCTTATCGCAACGCAAAAGTCGTCTCAAATTGATTTCATGGTCATGAAAGTGAGTTTGGTGAACTTCAGTGGCCTCTCCTGATCTGAATGCAGTAGAAACACCTTTAGGATGTGGTAGAACAGGAGACTGGCAGCATGAATGTGCAGCTGACAAATCGGCATTAATGATGTGATGCAACCATGTCAACATGAAACAGAATCTGAAAGGAAAATTTGCAAACAACTTGAGATATCCAGGCCACGAAGAGCTGAGGCTGTTTTGAAAGAAAATGGAGGATAATATACAGTATAGTGCTACAGTATATATTGGATGTGATACCAAAATAATATATTTATGAAATATGTAGTTTGAACCACAGAATGCAATATGTGCCATGGTTAATGCGACAAATCTGTCGGATTTTCTGTTGGTTCCCTGGTGTAAGTTTTTGACCTCAATTATATATAATTGTATGAAAGACCTATTACAAAGTAATCTCAATCCTTTTCAGAACTTTCCTCTAACAGTGTTGATAACTAACCATGGAAATAGCTTGAGTGTCGTCATGTATCCTCAGTGTGGAACACTGGTCCAGTCGCTGACAAAGGTAGAGATACTTCTTTGTAGTGAAAGGTTTTAGCAACCCACAAATACTGTTTTCATGTTTTTTCTTCTTCAGACAAGGATAAATATCTATAGCAATTTAAATACTTGCAATTTTTTGTAAAAATTTGCAATGTAAAAAAGAAATAAACACACTGAAAAAAAAAATGATTTGCCATTGGCAACCAGTGTGTTATAAGCACACGACAGTGGTTGAACTGAGGTGATAGTCCAGTATTCTCTGGAGGTCCAAAACACAGATGAGAGGAATAAATCCTGTCACAAATTCATTTCCTGTCCCTGAAATCATTCCTGATTACAGGTATCTCCTTTTCCATTATCCTTTCAATCACCATGCACAATGAGAGAGGGTGGAAATGAAATCAGACCACATTGTGCTGGAGGTAGAGAGACAATCAGGGAACTCTAACATCCCCAGGTTAGACTGGAAAATGGGTCATTCATTTGTCATCCAGCTTTTTCATATACAAAACTAAAACTATCTTTGGAATCATTCTTCACACCACCTCAGCTGTTTCAACAACATCTGTAGGTTTGAGGAGGGGACAGGATGAGTCTTAAGTGTGTCTCCGTGACTGTGTTTACTCTTGACATTCGAAATGGAAAATCTCAACATGTTTTTAGATACTTGGCGTGAGGAAATTATTTATGTCATCTGTAGTCTTTGAGTAGGAGATTACAAAGTTATATAGATGAGAAATGGCAATCCCCAAGCTATTACTAGTTCTGAAACTCCACTTAATATTGCATCATTCATAGATGTGTTTGCCTCGTAAGATTTAACACAAAGAATCTGAATTATAAAGCATGAGTTCAATACCAACATTTGTCAGTTTTCATAAGTTCCAAATTCCTGCCTCTGTATTTGATATTATTAATTTTGCATCGCAGTAATGTTAAAGCCTCAGTGGAGCTGGATGTAAGGCAGAAGTAATGAAGCAACTTCTATAAGATAAGAACAGCTCTTTATAACAATGAGAAGGGTAACTCTAGATTGCTTCATCAAAAATTAATTTTCTCCTTGTGGAGGCAGTTTATCTACATTCCACATTTACACTAAATATCACAATACTAAAGCTCTCTACTCTGGGGTTTCAATTAGAATTAGCTAAGGTGAAAACTTTGGCCATTTAGTTGGCAAACACCAGATGATGTTATTTTCTCTCATTCTGTTAAACTATTAAATGTCTCTCAATGGTCTTGATGACCCATCTTCCGCTGGGGGGCATATAGAATACATACAGTTCAATCAAATGTTATTAGGACAACAAGCTAACCCCCCCCATGTAAAACTGTACTTTACTGTTATCTTGTGGTCAGAGGGGCAAGCAGCGCAATATCACTTTATCAGTTGGATAAAACTGTGATTGTGTTGTTAAGAATGTGGTTAAGGACTAATTTATTCATTCCCTCTCCACTGTCCTCTGCCTGATCTGACACCACAGGTGAGAAGGGGTGTGGTTGGAATCCAGAAGCCTTCTACAGCTCCATATCTCTATCACTAAAGCTCTGCATAATACAGTATTTAAGAGCCTTGCCCACTTTGAGTGATTCAACAAAATCTGAAGGATTTGATTTGAATCCCCTACTTAATTCTACTCTGCTCAATTAACTGGTTTAACTATAAAAAATGTAATGTTCTGGTAACATTAGCTAAAGATGCTCCAACCTTTGTTTGGCTGTGATGTGGGTGTGATTCAAAGATTCATGCACTAAATTTGTGTGAATATTGTCTGTTGAGTTAAATGGTGAAATCTGACATATGAATTTATTTTGAGGAAACTAGCTCATTATATTGTTGCTTATTAGCTGTGGTGCATCAACTGTGCTCTTTTACTCTCCACTGCTGGAGTATACAAGTATTTGGCCATTTGGATAGTGACACAATGTTCATAATTTTGCCTCTGTTCACCACAATGGTTTTGAAACAAAGCAATAAAGATGTGAATGACTTGTAGACTTCATCTTTAATTCAAGGGGTTGGACAAAAATTATAATATATTAGAGCCATTGATACACACGCTCACTCGTTTTCAGAGGCTCAAAAGTAATTGGACAGTTGACTGATAATTAGTTTCATAGCCAGTGAGGTGTCAATTCAACTGAACTGCCATCATTAGGCTGAAAACCCAACCGATAGACAGATGCAGAAACTTTAGGAGTGGCCACATCAACAACTTGGTTCATCCTTCAAAAGAAGGAAGGAACTGGTGAGTTCAGCAACAACAAAAGGCCTGGAAAAACACAGAAGACAGCTAGAGAGGATGATCACAGAATTCTTTCCTTGGTGAAGAAAAACTCTTCATAACATCTAGTCAGGTCAAGAACACTCTACAGGAGGAAAGTGTATCATTATCAAAGTCTATAATCTAGAGACGCCTTCATGAATGAGTTTAACCATGAGGTGTAAACCACTGGCAACAATCAAGAACAGAAAAGGTCAGATTAGATTTTATCAGAAAAAATCTAAAAAAAAAGAGCCTGATCAGTTCTGGACCAAGATTCTTTGTACAGATGAAACCAAGATGAACATTTACCAGAATGATGGGAAGAGAAGAGAATGGAGAAGGAAAGAAAGGGCTCATGAACCAAAGCCACCACATCATCTGTCAGACATGGAGGAGACAGTGTTATAGCATGGGCATGTACAGCTGCCAGTAGAACTGGGTCAGTGGTGTTTATTGATGGTGTGACTGCTGATAGAAGCAGCAGGATGAATCCTGAAGTGAACAGGGCTTTACTCTCTGCTTAGATTCAGCCAAATGCTGCAAAACTGACAGGACGGTGCTTCACAGTACAGATGGATAATGACCCAAAACACACTGTGAAAGCAACTCAAGAGCTTCTCAAGGAAAAGAAATGAAATGTTCTTCACTGGTCAACTCAGTCACCAGACCTCAACCCAACTAAGCATGTTTTTCTCTTACTGAAGACAAAACTGAGGGCAGAAAGACCCACAGACATTTGCAATAGTTTTTATAACCCTCCCGTACTGGAGTATACAGTATTTTGATACACAAAAGGGAAATAAGTTGTAATTATGAGATAGGAGTTTATGGTAAAACTACAGTACGTCTTTTGAATAAAACATGTTAACTCGTTGTCCTGTCTGCCAGGGAGCTAACTAGTTAGTGCCAGCTTGGACAGATATTGTGATTGACTAGTGCTAGCATGGACTTCGCTGTGCTGTTTCTCATGTGACCTTTATGCTGACACTGAACTGAAACCTAAAGTTTGGAATAGAATAAAAGTTTGGATAATCAAAAATATTTTTTAAACATAACAATTTCTGCCCAAACCTCTAATATATCCATTTTAAGAACTCATGTCTTATTGTTCATTTCATTACGATTTCATACACTTCATAACATTACAAAGAGGAAGAGAGAGCTGAGAGCTAGAGTGGACTTGAGAGCAGAAAGGAAACAAAAAGGGAGAAGAGAAAAGGAGAATGAGAAGAAAAGGAAATAAGATGAACAAAGAGGAAAGATGTGAAAACAAAAATATATGAAACAGAAAAGGGCCAGTAGCAGTAAGTCATTAATGTGAACCATCTCAACAACTTTACATACAAAGCTCATCAGCAATGTCATTGTTCAATCAGCAGATAGCCTCTCGCAGTATAGGAGCTCCTCACTCAGGCTATGGACCATGTTTCTCAGACTTGAGATAAAACTAACTGCAGCCTCAGAGATAAGAAAAACCGCCTTGTAGGAACAGACGGGAAATGCTTCTACATGCAGCAGGTCTGAGCACTTATCTGAGGGCCTGAGACTCACTGAGGTGAAAAGTTTACCATATAAACAATTCCAGGCTTTTTCTGTATAAATCAGCTCTGTGTGGTCAATACACAAACACAAGCATACACATATTGCAACTGCGTCTCTTGGCATTTCATGACATAGTCATGAAATTTAATGTAATGATTCTTTTAAATAGACAGGAATTTTCTGTATTTTCAGGAAAGTAAAATATCGACTTAGAGTGATGACAGCATTATTACAATTTTGAATGGCTATGTTTAGGCTCTCACAGCATTTGATACTGGTTTAGGGAAAGATCGTGGTCTGGTTTTATACAGAAAATGTTCATAGTTACTTCAGACTCAACCTGTTTAAATTAAACATAACCCCCATCTTTCACTCACCTTTACCAAAGTGCTTTTGTTGCCTTAACCTAACCACAGAAGGGACTCCGAATGTAAATCCTGGTCTCTGGTGTGGCACCTTTGCATTATTTATGCCTGCCATTCACCTCAACCATCACTCCCTTAATGAATGTAGCCCTGCATTCATTCAAAGAATGTGTTTCAAATGCCGGGAAAAATTAAAAAAAAAATACGTGTCCATGTACATGACTCAGTACATTAAATATGATGATCTTTCAAGAACTGCCATGAAAGTGGTGGCATAATATCCACTAACCATAATCACAACCGTTTTCAACCCCTCCAACACATCCTGGTTGCATTTGTAAGCATTATTTTCCTCAGTAAAGAAGACTAAGGCATATATTGTAGGGTTGACATTGCAGAGCATGGTTGCGGAGTAGATGGTGGTAGCAGCTATCAAGCTATAAAAGACTTTGAAATTCTAAATTATCTTACTTAAAGTATTACGCGTACAAATTTAAATACTAATTTTGGTTTTTCATCCATTGATTTGAGGGGCGTGGATTCAAATCACATGATTTTGACGTCTCAAGTCACAAATTTTCTGACTTTAGCCTCAAGTTGGCAAAATGAAAAAGGACCTAGCAAATCAGCTTTAACAAGTTGAATCAGGATTTCAGGTTGATATCCTACTCAAGCCCAAAGATAAAAAAAAAGGATGTTATGGTGTCAGTCAGAATAAACTTCATTTACTGCAAACCGCAAAATGAATCTGACAGGAACCGATCAGACAGGAGACATCGTTATTTAGGATTTTACTTGTTGGTCTTGGGACTTTATTGATCTTTACTTTGCAATAGACTTGGGAGCTTGTTGGTCTTTACAAGGAATTTGTTGGTCTTTACTTAGAACTTGGAACTTACATCAAGGGCTTGAAACTTATTTGCGATTTGCATAGAAATGACATTGTTACGTCTCTGATTGATTCTTAGACAACCCTTGTTGTACTTAGAGCACAATTCTATGTACCAATCTATTCCTTGTTAGATTAGAGGGTCTGCAAAATGCCCTAAAGTTCAAGGACTTTCTTTATCTCCAAACAGACATTTGTTGCCAAATCATCAAATGACTGGCCAGAATCCAAAATCTATTTGAGCGCTCTAAGAATGAAGAAGTTATAGTTAGAGATATGAATGGAGAAGCATTTTAACCTGGGATTTTAACCAGTCAGGTCATGTTCTTCATTAAAACCTTTGAATGAGGCATTAATTTCTACAAAGACAGTCACACAAACAACTGCAGCCAGTACCAACAGGGTGGTATTTGTGTGTGTATTGCTATTCTCCCATATATTGCTTCTGGGTGTGTTATCCTCTTTGGGGATCTTGTGTGTGTCTGGCCGAAGGATTAGCATAAAGATGGGAGTCTGCTCCGGGGGCAGAGAGACAGAGAATGAGCTGTACACCCACACAGTGTCAAAGTGCATTAGAGGAGGTGGTTTACAAATGAAACTCACCGGCTGAAGCCACAAAGGCAAAGGGAGGCTGCAAGAAGCCACAAGAGAGACAATGAAGACAAAGCACAGTTCAACAATAATTTAACCTCATTGTCACATACAAAAATAGTTTCTCCTTATTTCTCTGGTGAACCCATGTACTCTATGAATTTTATATGCCTAATTAAACCGTATGCCAGCTATTTTGGTGTTGTAGAAATGAATAACAAAGGCATCGCTCTGATCTTGAGGTGAGAATTCAAAGACGCTGTCCCACAACATTTTATGCTTGAACTGCATAAAAGTTTTTTGTTTTTTTTCTGTTTTGTTTTTCTTTTAGATGTAGCGCAGTTTGAATTTAGGGAAATCCCAGTTTCTTGTGTGAGATGAACAAATCCATTAACTACGGCGCAACTTGATTTTACATTGACGACATCAAACTTACAAGATGTAAAGAACCTATGGTACTTGTAGAGGAGGTTATGAGCGGAGATAATACTACAAGCCAACACCCCGATTGTTTCCCTCCAGCAGCAGTACACAGAACTCTGCTCTGCTGTATCTGCTACCTGACAGATGTAGAGATCAGGCCCTTTTATAGTCCTGAGATGAGATAAGTATTGATTTGTGATTATTCTCCCACATCAAGGACACGACACAAACCGGGTGAGCTGGAACACAATCTCACCACGTCACTGTAACGTCAGCATGCTTTGACAGCAACTACTCATTTAGACCATGATAAATAAAGATACTCTTCTTATGTTGTCTCCTAAGGAGAGACTGCAGGCCCTTAATCAACCATCAGCCAACACAAAGTATTCTCTGTATTCTGTTTATACCCGTGGCGAGAAGAAGATTAATAGATTTTTGTCTATTTTCCCTTGAAAGCACTCTGGGCGCATTGCTATTCTGGAAATTTCTGTTACCCAGGTTAGAGGATGTAAACATTTGTCTCTGGGAAATTAGGCTGTAACTGCAAATGTTATTTTGTGAAGTGGCAGAAACCTAAAGGGTTGAAAATTGAGATCATGAAAACACGGATGCTAGTTTAATGCCTGGATAGGCTATAATAATACAGGTGAACCAAGTTTATTAGAAATTCTTTCTTAAGCAACAAATACTTTAGAGTTGCCGTGAAGGAAAGGAAGGAAATGAACACAATGTGATGCTGTTCAGTGGAAATAAGCACAGAACTGTTTGTACAAGGCAGCTCCCAGGCTTGACTTTGTGAAGTGGTTTTGCCTGATAAAAGCTACTTTTCCCCATTAAAGAATTTTCTCTCCTTCAAAGTAGAAACTTTGAAGAAGACTTTATTTAGAGCTAGAGCTAGAGCGGCTACTTACCCTCAAATTAAATAAATTTTGAGTTCAATTACTTTAAATTAATGGTTGGTATAACTCCTATTGAGAATTGATAAGCTGAGTTTACCATATACAGAAGTTCATATGACATCATTCCCTAATAGAGTGATGAGAGGATCCACAGGTTGTAGAAGTAAGTTTTATCACTGCAAAGTCCCATTTGAAATTTTTTTTTTTAAAGATATCATCAATGTCTCCCAACAAAATCATGCTAAATTCTCCTAGTAAGACTATTCATTTGTGTCAACAGCTCATTGTTTTAACCACACCGTTGACCTTGTTCTGACCTATGGCATAAAAACTGAACAATTAATCATCTTTCCACAGAATCTTCTTCTCTCAGACAATTGTTTAATAACCTTTGAACTTCTGTTGCTGGACTACAAACCATTAGGAGAAAATATTTTTACAGATGTCTACCTGTCTATCTCTCCTGTGTGAGCTTCTCTGCACTGGCTCCCTATGAAATCCAGAGTACAATTTAAAATCCTCCTCCTCACCTACAAAGCCCTTAATGACCAGGTACCATCCTATCTTAAAGAGCTCATAGTACCTTATTACCTCAGTAGAACACTTCGTTCCCAGAATGCAGGTCTACTAGTGGTTCCTAGAGTCTCCACAGGCAGGTTTTTTGCCTCTGATGCTCCTGAGTCTGGATCCTTGGCTGTAAACCCACTGCTTTAATTATTTTGATTAATGCTGTTACCATTTCATTCAGTCCTGTTAGTAATATTATTAGCCCCATTAGTATAACTATTAGCTATTACTTGGCTGATTTAACTGGGCTTTTTCATTGAAGACACTTATCTGTTGGAAAATATGTTATTGAGCACAGTAAGAAACCAAACCAGTAAAGTTGTTGTTTATCAACTTCTTTTCCATCGTAAATATAAGAAATATTAGTTATTGCAGGTTTAAACTGGGAGTCAGCTTTAAACTGGAAATAGCTGGTGAGTACCTGTCACCTTTTCTTATGCACACACACACTTGAACTTTTGATTTTAAGAACTAGTTGCTCATCTCTGGTTTGTTACAATAAACACTAATTTTCTGTGTACATCAAATGTTTTCTGTTTTGACAATTTGACAATTTGACAATTTGACAATTGACAATTCATTATTTATTTTTTTTATTTCATTCATATGCATATGTATTATAGCATATGCATGAGGAGACTCCAGACATAGAGTAGCTTCTATGAAAGGTTTGATTATATCTGATGAGAATAAACCTATACTGTTATAAAATCACATCCAATGTTTTTGATGCTTAAAGTAAATCACAAAAGTTATTTGAGACCTTACCACAGCATTACAGTCCCAGCTGATAGAAAGAATTAAGCAGTCAAGAAAAAAACAAAAAATTCAGGCAAGTGGGTTAGAAAATGATGGTGAGGGAGAACTGCAGGAGGAAACTGAGCAATCACTGACTTGCACCCATGCCCCCCACAGGGGGCATGTCTCTCTTCCAATAGAAACTTTACCTCGGGGTGGTTTGTTTTCGTCTTTCATCCTTTTTGACCGAGTGGGACAGATCTGAAGAACAAAATAATGCCTGATAAGTCCCAACAACTTAAGTCAGACTCTTTGAAATTACAAATAACAATCACAAACTTCTTTTTCCCTTTATTTCTCTTTGTTTCTCTCCCATTTGATAACCTTAAGCCCTGAACTGTGTTAAGCTAGCAAACAGCTTTCCATTTGTTTAGCCCCCTTGGGTCTTTTGTTTATACCAGTATCCTTTGATTCTGCGTGAGGGTTTTTTTTTTTCCTTCATTCTTTTATTTTTTGTTTGTTCTTATGTTTAGGGATGGATGTGTTAAAATGTGTGCATGAAACATAATCTATGTGAGCTTTGAATATGTGGGGAATTGTGTGAGTCTGGGCATATGTCTTGCTGTGTGTGAAAGGGAGTGTGTGTGTCTGTAAACATGTGTGTTGCCAATATCTTCCCGTAAACAAAATGGTGAATGGCTACGCTGAATGTAGTCTTTACATGTATTTTTGGTATGTTGGCTTTTGTGATCTATCAGCTCTTAGTTTTACAGGTCACATTGTGAACTTCCATGACTTACTGAGCATACTCAAACTGATTTACTTATCAACAATACATATTGTATACACTGTATATACTGTACACCAAGGGGCCTGCATTATGATGCAAGTTCAATAGTCTGGCTCGCTTTACCTGGCCTCACTGAGCCAAACATTGGCAAGCCTAGATAACCAGCATATCCTTCTACCTAAACGATCGCATGGCTCAATTATTCTACCCTTTGATATGACCCATACTCCATACTCTGATATGACCAGCTAATCCTTTTATGATGTGACAGTGCAATTGTAAAGATTTGCCCAATCTTATCAGGGCTATAATAAAGGGTTTGTTTAGTACAGGCACAAAAAAACTTGGTTAAGTTTAGTGGAATATAATTAGTTGGGATAAAATAGGTACCTTAGATAAGTTTGAGGACCAATGTCATCATGGCCAACATAAACTATGTTTTTGAAACAGGAAATGAATAGAGGTCGTCCGTGTGAAGTCCAATGTCCTGCCACGGGAGGGTGCTCTCCCATGTCATTTTGGCGTATTAACTGAAAAGACTGATGCTATCTTACACAAATGCTATAGATTGCTTAACAATAAAACTTAATTATGGGTTATAATAGGCTCCTTGCAAAAACAACCCACAGGACTAGTTCAGCTATGAATACTTTCACACAAAGTCTTAGTTACAAAAAAAAAACACATGCAACAAAATCAGAAAACTGATGACTGATGTTCTAAATTCAGTTATCTAATTTACTTATCCAATTATCTTTACATTATCTGATGAATGCACTCCAAGAATGCTGATTTTATTACCACCTATCAACTACTTGTGGTCTTTCTCAAGGAAAGTTTAATACAAGTGTTAGTCCCAGCCTTATATATACAGTATGTATACAGTACATCCCACAACAGGGATGTCACTACCAGTAATATCATCAACAAATTGTATTCCTTGTAATTCCATTAATAGTTTAAGAGATCTGCAAGACTGTCTATATACATAAATTTACAAAACAGACAGTTAAGTCTATCTAAACAAATCAGTTGCTCAGTTATAAAACAGTGTAAGTTCTGATTTCTGTGAAAACAAATCCAATTTAACTTTACAATGCAAAGATGAGTTTTTCCTAATAAATATGTCTTTTGAAATTATGGAGAATAAAGTATAAAGCCACAACCCAGAGGATACATGGTTGTTAAAATAGCAGTGTCTGGTAATGCCTTGTGGGATGGGCCAGATGTTTGGCAGGACACAGAAATAAAAAAATAACTTTATATATGTAGTAGTAATGTACGATAATGAACGGAGAAAAAAAACAAAACACGCCAGTCTCGATCCCCAGTATGGATCCCTGTATATACCCCAATATTAACAAAAATACTTTTCTCAAACCAACACTGGAAATGAGAACTGGATAGAAAAACATAAGACCTGACTGTCCCTTGTCATTTTTATGTGATCTTGACAACCATTGTCATAATGAAAAATGTGTGAAGTCTGGGCTCTTCGTGTGTGCTGTTGAAAATGTGATACCAATTTGAGCAGAATCCATTTTTTCGTGCTCTGACATGCAAGTGAAGCGATCTGTGGCTCAGGGCTTTCGTAAACCCTCTGTGTTGTTACAGTGAATCAGTTTGTGCAGTAATGAATGATTGTTTTCATGGCTCTACATCTAAGTGGATTATCACCATGCTCTGTAGTGCCACGAAACAAGCGGACCTCAGGGACAGCTTAAGCAGCTCAGGCATTCAGAGTCACAGTTTACCCCCAGATGACACCCCCCACCACCACCACCACCACCAACAACAACACCACCTTCCAACACACGTCTGGTTTCAATCGAACTGCTGGGCATCTTCTCCTCTCACTAGTCGTAATTAGGTTCTTTGAACTTCCATATGAATATTGACCAGATTAATCAATCAGTCATTTCAAGTTCAAGCAGGGATGATGCAATACATTTTTTAAGGTATCATATCCTGTTTCCTAAAAGTCCTTGAAAATGAGGAAAAGACTACTTTGCTCAAAATTTGTTCTTTAGATCACTTATATAAATATATATATGAAAATGACTCAAATTGTGAGAGCTCCAAATCCTACTTCCATGCACATGGGGATATGCATAGCACCAACCTTAGTATATGCATGGAATGTCATTTGGAACTTGGGACTGTCCATTCCCTGTGTAGACATGATAAGTAGATAAGCAAAGATATATAATAGTCATTGAATATGCCTGGAAGTTCCTAGTGGCCAAATGTTTTCTGAATCAATAAATGAACATAAATCTATTATGGTGTATGTACAGCAGGTATTTCCAGTTTAATGGGGAACAGCTACAGACAAATTTAGTGGTATAAAAAGTAGCAGAAAATGCAAACAGTCAAATAAATTACAAGTAACCCAAAATTGCACTCATAGCACAGTACTTGAGGAATTGTACTCTGTTACCTCCCACCACTGGGAGGTGAAACATTGTCTTTTTACATTTGAAAGACCTGCAAGGGGCAACATGCTGATATGCCAGCTATAAGGAACTACAATATATACACAGAGAGGTTCCATTTTCAGTATTTATAGCTTTATAGTGTATTACACGCTGTCACTGTTTCTTGGCAAACAACAGCTGGGTACAGTGACCTCCCAGAGTCTCGGTGTCACTGCGAGATTGTAGTGCAAACAGCACAGACACTCCATAAATTGTTGGGCTGACAGATTAACTTCATCAAGATATAGTTAAACTGTGTTACCCCTTCAGCTACAAGGTGTATTTTTTCCATTTTGGTTTGTGTACAGACTAAAAAACAAAACACAACACATTTATTACTACATTTCAGAATTAATGAATTTGTGAACTTTGGAAACGGCCATGGTAGCTCTTTTCCTGCCGACAGTCTTCATGCTAAACTAAGCTGATAGCCCCCGGCCAAAAAAAAGAGAATATGTATAGTTTCCAAAATGTTGAACTTTTTATTTAAATAGAGAAGCAATTTGAGACAGTTGTGTATACATTTTCCCTTGCTCTTTGTTGGCTTCTCTGTAGCAATCCTTTGATATTTTCCCCTGTGCCCTCTACAGCATTTAAAATTCAGCACTCTTGACTTCATCTCATTCAATCAGCAAGAGTACAGCTACCAATGTAGCTTATTAACCCCCCCCCCCCCCCCCCAAGACCAGGGGATGGTGTTAAATATTTCACTTTAGGTTTGTCTGTGACACTAACGGCTTTTTTTAACTGTAAGACTAACACGTAACCAATAGAACCATATGAGTAGCACTTTACTCCACCTTTCTGGTGCAGAAAGTCTTAGGGAAAGTTAAGTTGAAAGAGAATTTTCAACTTGAAGAATCCCCAGCAGCTCAGAGCTATGCGGAGGGATGGTGCTCATTACAGTAGAAGCACAAGGACACGATTTGTTTTGTGTTGGGAATGTGAATGCTTTTTCTGACGCTGCCTCACTGAGCTCAATGTTTGAACCAGCTTGAATCATTCTCCACACACCCACAGGGGCTTGGTGGCTATAAAGCATCATTTTCACAGTAAATTTCACACAAATATGAAAGAAAATTCTCCCACTAGAGTCAATTTTAATACATGTAGCAAAATACATGTTGTGCCTGACCTGATTTAAATTCCTTACGTTTTTAAAATGTTAAGTCATTGTCGAAACTTGATTGAGGAAAGTATCGTACGTTAAATCATCAGGTAATTATTATGGCTCTTGATGTTTCTTGAAGTTTAATCTAATATTAACATTAAGATTAAATAGAAACGGTTCATATCGAATTTTGCAGCACTGATTCATTGTTTTTACACATAAACTAACCAAATCACAATGCTAAACATATGATTTGTAAAGTATTACCCTGAAATAAAAGGGAATGTTTGGAACATAAGGCAGGATGAATTTCAGCATTATAATATGGTAATTACCAATTTTGACTTCAGTGATTATTCATGTGAATTTGAAGGTATTATGTTGATAGTAGGCTATGATAATGTGAAAACTTCAACCTATAAAACTCATTATTAACATTTTATGTCAGCATATTGTGAATTTTTAATCTATAGCTGCACTGATTTATAACAGTTTATTGTTGGAAGATTATCATTTTGTTACTTAATTATTACTAAACTATTACCAAACAGTTTTGCTATCTTACACTTTTTTGGCTCCTTATCACCCTGTTACATACATTACACTCTAATATTACCCAGATATACTGTTTGTTAATACCAAGCTATTACCTGCTTATTACTTAAGTAATTACGTGTCTTTCCCTCCCTCTATGTAATGTAAAGTGCTACCAACATGTTTAATGTCTTGTCTTGATGGTTGTGTATTGTTACAAAAACAACGATCAATAATTAAAACTGGAAGAAAACTCACACATGCTTTTTAAAAATGTAATTTGTGATTGATTAATAGCTCATTGTCATATAAGCCTAAATATTTTTAGAAACATTTATGTGTTCTCATTTTCAATCATTTATGATCTGATGATATGACATGTTGGGCCACTGTCATAGCTAGAATGTTACTGCCGGGGCATTTCTGCATGGAGTCTGCATGTTCTCTCCTCCCACAATCCAAAGACTGTTCATTGGTGACTCTAAATCCCCCATAGCTATTATTCTGAGTGTGACTGTTTGTTTGTCTATGAGTGTCAGCCATGATATACTGGTGTTCTGTCCAGGGCATGTACCATGCCTCTTGCCCATTGTCAGCTGGGGTGGGTTCCAGCCCCCCGAGACCCTCGAGGATGAGCAGTATAGCTAATGCAATGATGGATAGTATGACGGGAGGTCAAAGCTGGAATATTTTCTATTCTAACATCAGTTTTGATTGTCAGATAGATCATACATTCAATTACAATTCTATATTACTGTTCCTCAGTATTTCACCATCATTTCAAAACACAGATGTAACTTTTTTTTACAGTTACAGTTATAAAAATGCACCCTACTTCCCTGATTTAGCCTAATCTTACCCATCTTGAAATATTCATTCCACTGTAGGTCTCCAGTATTTTGATACGCTTCTCATTTATATAAAATCGTTGCAGTGTATTTTGCACTGTAATCTTAAATGTTACCAAATACCTTTACATGAAGTTAATTAGGTCTTTTCAATCCTTCACACACATAACTGTCTTTTAAGAAAAACAATTGAAAATCCATTGTAATAGCCTTGAGAAAAAAACCCTTCATAATCAAAGAGTGCTGCCTGGAATGAATAAAAAACACTGACAATTACAATCCTAAGGGGCTATTAAGCATTCTCTCTTTCTCTCTCTCTCTCTCTCTCTCTCTCTCTCTCTCTCTCTCTGAACAGAATATATAATAAAATGTTACTGAAGAACAACAATGAAAAACAACTTAGACCAACCTGTAGTAAGTTTTAAGTGGTCAATATATATATAAAGTACATCTGTTTTATGGACAAGAATAATGTCTTAAACTTCAGATATAAAATATTTTACATGTTACATAAATATCAATACCAATTGCACAAAGAATTTATCCAACTCCCAGCAATCAAATCGAAACAGTCAGTGTTGACAACTGAGTTTAAATTTGGTTGTGTTGAAACTTTATCAATAGTTTTAGAAGTGTCACTCTGGAATTACCTGACTGTATTTTCACTCAAAACATTTAAAAAAATATACAATTGACTGATGAACGGTAGAGTTCTAATACTAACAGCAGTGTATAATCAGAAAACTGCATATTCTTGCAATACCACCATTACCTTTATCATAAATGGACATTTTAGCTGATTGCTAGAGCAAATTAAGCCAATGGATGGCAATTTATACATTTGGTTAGTGGAGAGAACACACTGAAAAGTGTGTAAAAACATCCAGATTCTGACCACACGCTATCAAAATTCTCTATGAAAACATTTCCCCATTTGAGTATTTTGAATGACATATTCAGGGTTAATCTAAAGCTGAATAATGTTTTTCCCTCGATTGCTTTAACATTCTGTGTGGCAAGCTCAAGAAAAACATTATTCAGCATTAGATTAACCCTGAATATATCATTCAAAATACTCAAATGAAATATTGAGCAAGTTATGAATGTAAATGAAACATGAACTTCAGAGTTGATGTTTCCCCAGTAGTAGTGACATCAGAAAAGGTGACGAAATACAATAACTCTGTCAAG
Source organism: Istiophorus platypterus (assembly GCA_016859345.1). Lineage (NCBI taxonomy): Eukaryota > Metazoa > Chordata > Actinopteri > Istiophoriformes > Istiophoridae > Istiophorus > Istiophorus platypterus. The sequence continues at coordinate 3,975,355 of CM029119.1, forward strand.
CTATGAGTTTAAAGGTATGACATGAAGCAACATACCTCAGGAGATGATGGAGTATTGTGGATCTGCCGCCTTGTCTCCTTCATATGCACGACAGGATGGAGTGCAGCTGAGAAGTCTTTTGTCTCTTGTCTGATTCTAGATGAGATGCCACCCGGAGCCTCTCCACGCTCAGTGAAGATGCATCACAGCTGAAAAGACTCTTCAAAGAGCACCAAAGTCAAGGTCCTCACAGAGCAAGATGAAGAAATGTAGCACGTGACTGAATGCTTAGATGTGTTGTGCTCTTCTAAGGGATCATGATGATGGTCCTCCAGGACTGTCACAGTCCACAGCAACTGAAGCATCGTGTCTGATTTTAACTCAGCTCGATCACACTGCCCTGAAAGTGACATGTAGTATCAAATTCTGTATTTGGACTCAACATGTTTCCAATTAGTCATTTATATTTTACAGCGTATAATCACTCACGTGCCTTGTTACAAAGCTAAAGTACATGGCCACCTGGATGTACCAGCCACGATTATACACAGCATTTTTGTGAAGTTAATGTGGCCAACATGTTAGCGAACAGTTTCTTATTTCCACATTCAATAGGCATGGAGCAAAGTCAAGCTTCTGGCCAATGGTTTACTGTAAATCCAATATTCACTCTCCTTTTAGCTCTGTTTTGGTCTACTGAGGGAAACAACTTTATATCTAGCTACTAAATGCTCCACTATATTCATTAGCTAATAGTTAACTTTGTCTGTCTATTGTTTGAGCAGTAAAGTTAATAAAAGGCCAAAAAAAAACAAAACAGTGAGCTGAAGGAAGCAAGAAGCTTAGCTTCAAGTCCTTCTTGATAACATTGTGAGGTGTTGAAACAGGGATTTCAAGATCTTTGCCAATTGTCTTGTAGCCTTGGAATTGTTATGTTTTTGATAATAGCATTTTGTGATACTCTGAGACAGCACTCTTGTCTTAACCATTGTGAAGAAGAAAAGTATAAACAATCAGCCACATCTGTGCAGTAAAATCATCATTCATTGGTTAATTAAGGTCATGCGACCACTGAAAACTTACTACGGGTTGGTATAATTTGTTTTTCATGGTTGTTCTTCAGTAACATTTTATTAAATATTCTGTTCATACAAAATTGGTTCATTTGCATTAAATTCTGAAGATATTCTAAATATTCTACTCAGGCATGCGGATAATTTCAGTGCTTCTGATTGCAACTCCCCCCACAGGCATTACATTTAATCCTTCCCAAATGCATGTACTTTCTTTATTTTTAAGAATTTCAATTCTGATTTTCATTGTTTTCTTAATCATAAGTAGTGTTGTGTGTTCATGGTAAGGTTTAGCTGATGGAAATAAGTGTAATGCGGTTGTCAGTTATCTGTTCTTTACATTCAGTCTTTGACAGGGAGCATCAGTCAGTATGAAGGCAGCACAGTGATGGAAAAGGCTTAGTAATTCATAGAATAAATTATTTTGAGTATGAGAATTAATTTGTGTAAAAAACTTCCTCTACTTTACAATCAAACAAATAATCTGCCTGCGCTCAACGTCAGAAACTTCTCCGCCAAACTGCTCTGAAAACAGCTAAAGATTTGCAAAAAGACAGAGTAAGTTGTTCATTTCCCTTAACCTTCTCTCAAAAAGTAAAGGTTCCCCAGACAAATTGAGAAACTTCTGATGCATACCAAATGTGGATATAACATTGGCTTTTGTGTTTTCCCATCCATTCCTCAGCTGTCTGTGACATTTTGACGCTCATTAGGATGCTTGGGCGGTGAGCTTTGAGACAGTACACTCCTAAGGTGCTCTAGGTCGGATTAAGACCGAACAAAGCACCCTGTCTCGCCTGTAACCTACTTGCTTTGATTTATTTATGTAGTTATAATTCAGTATGTATGCAGGTCCTGACTGCAGCCGAGTCGGCACAATTACTTATTAATATACAAGTGTTCTTAAGGCAATCTGAGCCCTAATCCCCTTAACTGCGATGGAAGGCTTTCCAAAGAGGAAGTGACAGCAAACTAATCCATAAAGCTCTGGTACACAGTGGCTTTAAGGGCTAGTTTACGCATGCAATTAATATGGCACAGCTATCCTGCATTTCTCTCTGATCCAGACAGTTTCTTTCTGGGTGCTTCACAACAACTTGCCCACGTGTTGAAAATATATTCAATCCAGAGCCCAATTCAAAAACAGCCTCCTGGATACTGTATTAAAACGATGAAGAGTTTCTGGGAACAACACCTGGTTTAGTAATGGTAGAATATGAAATACTAAAACTTTAGGAAAACTACTCTTGGCACAATCAGCTCCATGCATGATTATATTCAAATCAATAATATGATACCTCCCTTCATCCCCCCAAATAATTTTCTCTCCCTAACAGCAGGGCCTCTCCTCGTCCAGGGAATTATTAGATGCTTGGTGGCAAATGATATATACCAAGTGATCCCTCATTAAATCTGTTTCGCTGGTATGTGAGTCTAGAGCAACGTGGAGGCTGATTTGTTACTGGGAATGACACAGGCATCTCACTTTAGCCAGTAAACACAACCTCTCCATCTGCCGTTGGATTAATGATGTTGCCTTGGACACTTGGTTGAAAGCATGATTTAGAACAACCAAGTTAAACCTGACAACAGAAGCTGACACAAGACAATAGTGACCCAGAGTGGAGACTGAAATGATGAACAGTTCTTAAAAATAATATTCTAAATGATTCCTATAAACTAAATTTACATATGATTGTGAAAAAAAGTAACTTTACACCTCTAAAACCTGAAACATTTAATTCTTTTTTATTTACGTATTTTCATGGCACAGTGGATAGTTCCCAAAGCTAACAAGCCTTAACATTACTACATACAACCACTTTCACATACAAAAGAATTACTGATTATAACAGCTCCAGGTTGCGGTTTGTATGACTAATGAGTTCATATGAACAATGAGCTGAAAGATGCTGAAAAGCTCTGTTGAGCTGAATGCTTTCACAGCTACCTTGACTGGTCCCGGACCCTCAGGTGTGAGAGGTGCCTGAGATCACGGCGGGGACCAAAATTTGGTTCAACCGAAGTGGTCTTCATCCACATCCTTTTGTTTTGGCAGTGTGAAAACCCATTTTCGTATGGTTTGGACTTTCAGACCAATTACAGCATGTTGAGCCTGGCGATCTATCGCTAATTATAACAACCACAAAAGGAATGAAAATGAGCTGCAGAAGCACATGGGGAGAGGAGGAGTGAAAATAGATAACATCAATTCTGTCAGTAGATGACATAAAAACTTAGCTAGAAAAGCACATAAAAACACTTGTCCACAATGATAGATTTTCAAAAGAGGAGGAAGGGCATTTGGCTAACTAGTGTTGAATTCTGCGCCTGAATCTGACACTGCTGGTAGTAATGCTATAAAGACTGTACAGCGGCAGTGAGATGATTCTGTTCATTCATTTTCTATTTTCTCCTTTAAACCAGAAAAGGCTGCCCACCAATTCGTCGACACGCCGACGTCAGACACACGCCCGTCTACGAACCAATCAGTGTCAAGTATAGGGAGACGTAGGTATGTCATGAAAAGTTCTGAAATGCCCTCACACCACTATTGGTTAATCACTACAAGTAGCACCTTTCACATTGCACATGTCTAAAGTTAATATAGAAATATTAATTAGTGCAGCTTTAAAGTTATGTTTGATTATAATGTACGTGATTAAGATAAAGAGAATTTACAGATACAGGGAAATTACTCCATAATTAACTGGCAAAAATGAGATTAACTGACCATATTTGATCGGCTCAGTGGATTACATTGCTAAACAGAAAACAGATTTCATTGAGACAGTAATTCTCCCCAAACATTACAAACCAGAGCTGAGCTAAGGTCAACAGGCTGAGCCGCCATCTCCACAAGCTTCTTTAACTGAAGCATTCTTATTCACCAAGAGTCTTGTTACACTCTGGATTTCTGAATGTATAAAGTCTCTCCCTTTTTACTTTTTAATCCATATTTTATCAAAGTTTTTTATTATTCATATTCTTGGAAAACAGCTCAGGACTTCTATTAGGAAGGGAAAATGAGTTTTTCTTCTCTCTCTTGTCTTCATCTGTCCTACTGATTTGATTGCCAACCACACTAGTCTAACTTCAATCGCACTTGTATTTCAATTATACCTAATTGTTGTGTTTTCCTGGTGTTTTTTGTTAATGGCCTATTCTTAAAAGTCTTCTCCCCCGCATGCTGTTCTGCACAGAAATGTCCTCATTCGTTGCTGATATCTGTCGGGTAGATTTTCATTTCAACCAAGTAAGAACAGCTTGTGTCAGCCTATAAGTGCCTGGATTTCACTGCAATCAATCAGTGAGGTTTTTCCATTTAGTTGCCGTGGGTGAAATCAGGATAGCAATCGTTTAAAAAGAAATCTACCCCCATCCGTCTGAAAATGAGTAGAGTCAGCAAAATGCAAAAGGCAGCGGCGCAGTCTTGACACTGCACATGTGTGACTCCTGGGAAAAGTGAAACATGTCGCCACTGTAGTCCAGTTGGATGTTGAAAGCCACATTGACAAATGAATCTGTCACAAGGCAGACTCCACTGCGAGGCAGAATTCAGATACACAGCCCATTTACTGTACTTTTTTTAACTTCATTCCTGATGGATAATGACATCAGCACTGCAGACAACCTATCGTGTTGCAGCTGTGTTAGTGAATTAGACCCAGGATGTACATCGTACTCCATCATGGGACTGGACACCGGAAATTGAAAGCTATTCTTATGCTCTCATCTGCATGTTTCCTTCATTCATCTTGACCTAGTCTGACTCACTGGGTGTAGGTTGGAGGAATAAGCCTGCCGCTGGCCATGTGTCTTTACGCATCATACCCCTCCCCTTCTTTTTCCAGCCTGTTACGGTTTTCAAAATTCCCTTGGCTACGGGAAACAACAACAACCTTGGAACTAGCAACCTACAAACTGAAAATAACAAGTTTTGACAAAGATTTAGATCATGTGATCACACAGTCAAATATGTCTTTCACTGTTTCCAATGGCATTTTATTTGTTGGGAGTTAGCCATTTTAAGGGCAGTGATCACCTCCCTGAGTGCAATAGTTCCATCAAAGTTTTTCAATTACATTATTAGGAATCAACCTTGTCTCCTAAAAATTACTTTTTCATGCAACTGAATTACAACAGCAAACACAAGTCGCATGATACATAACACCACCTAGATTATGTTACTCATCAGTAAATTAGACAAAATTTTAATAACAGGTATCTGCAAAGTCACTCATTGATAATAATATCACTGAACACATCTACAAAGCGTGCCCAACATATATATTGTCTAACAATATGGTGGCAACTAGCACAAATAACATACTTAGTGTTATGTTTAGCTAACTCAGAACATGTTAAGGTAAATACACTTATACCTAACTGTTACGTATAACAGTATCAGTGTCCTTTGACTGGAACCCAAAAAGTCCTCCAACAAAAACTGTTTGTAACTGCCCTCCAGAAAGATACATAAAAGCATGTTCTATATGACGCCCCTATCAACAGGACGACATCCTAAGTCACTGCCTTTACAGACTGATAAAATCATTTTCTGATCTGGTGCTGCTGTAGTAAAGTTTTCTTTTGGCTCAGGTACAAAAATGAGGAAAAGATCTGTCGAGGTTACGGGACCTATGTCATCATGGTAGTCATTTCATGGCATTTGCTGAAATAACTGTTGTTGCCGTTCATGCTGGGAGGACAGTCACCTTACAGCACAAAACCAGAACCGTTTTTTGTTTTTTTTTTTTTAATGAATAAAGAGTTATAAAGCCAAACCAACCCGCACATGGCACGGGGTGCTAAATCAGATTCCCCACTGGCAGGCCTGTTTTTATTACATCCACAATCCACCCTTACCATCTCTTTGCAGTCCATGAACAGACCATTAACTAGACTGCAAAAAAATCCAGGTACAAGCCACATTTTTTCTAAAATTTAATTGGTAAAACAGTTTAGTGTAAACAGATGTCTTTGCAGACAGGTCTGTGGATAATGTAGAATATATCATTTTTTTGAAGCCATGCTAGTGACTAAAAGTCAGGCTATCTCTGCCTCTGCTGATTCAACTGTGACCATTCATTTTTTAAATCTATTTCTTGTGAGTCTTTCAAACTTATATCCGTGCATCGCCTAATGTAAGGAAAACCCGTAGAGCCAAAATATTTGGTAACCGTAACACTAGACAAGAACATTGATATTGGACGATTCTTCACTAAATTGAATGATGAAAATGTTTTTTAAAATTCATTACTAGTGTTTTCAAAATTCTCATCCACCACCCCAACCGCCACAGTCTTACTTTCTGCACTTAGCCTAAAAGATACACCATGGAAGACACCTGCTGGTGATACTGAAAGGCTGATTTCTATGGTCTAGGTTTTGATGCTTGGGCACTTGAAAATCTCTGTGTCACATTTTTTAAATTTTTCTCCACAATAGAAAATAATATTTAGGATAAAAATTGTAGCAAAATTCCCCTTGAAGTTAATATGGTAAACTAAATGACACCTCTAGGGAATAAGATCAGTAAAAAGGCAGAGAGAGCGAATGAGAAAGCTGGCCGTCCATCTCCACAGGGCACTGATCAAGAGCTAGAACAACATTAGCATTCCGCACCGACACTGAGGCATTACTTAACATCTAAGCCAGAGCCAATTGATTTTCGCTGCCATTCTCTTATATCAACCTTCTGGGTAAAATATGCAGCTCTATGTGTTCGCCCATCTACTAAGTATAAGCTGTTGATGAGCCCAGTCAAGCCATAGGAATAGAACTCTAACCAAGAGGTGATGGAAATTGGAAATGCAGGTCTTACTGCATTACATTAAAGTGAGTGACAATACCACACTGATTTTCATTTGTACTGATGGTACTATCTCATTTTTTTCCATTACCATGAGCGTACTGCCGTTATTTTCAGGCAGGAGGGGCAGGTCGCTGGGTGGATTTGTGCATTACTGTATGGTGAGCTGACAGAAGCTGGGTAAATAGGAGCATCAAAGCAATCTGCTGCTGGGCGCCAAAAGCACAGGCTCATTATAGGGGGCCTTGGCTGAGGAGTAGCCAGGAAGACATGCCAAGTTAGACTCCCGTTGTGACAGACAGTGCTCTTTCGCTATTAATCAACAGGCTGAGAAATTGAAAGGACAGCAGTCGCTAATGGAACAATTTGTCTCACTGTGAGGGATTGAATTTCCCTGCACCGTGGCTCCAGGCATCAACTCATCCTCCGCCTTGAGTCTGTTCTTTAGAGGAAATATGCAGAAGAAAACATAACAGAGAAAGTTATCAGTACTAACCAGTATGGTATACTACTTTTTAAAAGAGACCAAAAGTTTTATTGTACCATCAATAAATTACCAACATCTACACTGTATTTTAATTTATATGCCACAAGGTCACATTTCATTAGAATATTGAATTATTTTATGACAGTGGCAAAATGTATCATGGCATTTCTACACATTATGTCTTCACTTTTTGAACTCCATACACGGTGCCTTCTTCATGATATTATTGGTTCTCTTGATTTTAAAATCAAAAGACAAAACCCACTTTGTGGCATTTGAAGCAGTAGCAAGAGCATCTTCTCTGTGAACGGAATTAATGGAGTTTATGGTAATCTAAACCTCTTAGGAAAACCCACCACTGGCTCTGTCATTGCAAACTCTTGCTGTGCATCCGAGCACCAAAAGCTCCAAAAAGCAAAATATATCAAGCTGTAGTGTGAAAAAATTGGAACAAAATGATAGACAAAATTGGTAACATATTTCTGTTCAAATGATTTCAGGTCTTCAGCGGTTTAAAAAGTAGAATAATAGTAATAATAAGTGCTTGACGCAAGGCAACAATGTCAAAACAAGCAGATTATAAAAACAAATTTTGATACAGAAATAAGCAAATAAAACAATAAAAGTAATTATAGTGTCACCAGCAAAAAGTGGTCAAAAATCAACTAAAATAGACGAAACTCTCCAATAAAAGTATGTTTTAAGAAGAGATATAAAGGAGGTCACTGATTCTGCTGACCTGATTTCCTCAGGCAGTTTGTTCCATAGCTTCACGGCTCTGGCTGAAATGCTCTGTCGCCTCGGGACCAGATAATAGACCCCTGGGATCTCAGGCTACGTACTGGCTCGTATGTGACTAAGAGGTCAGATTTATGGCATGGAGAGAGGCAATGTGGTGCTATGAAAGTCAGCAGGAAGATCTTAAAATCAATTATACAACATACTGGGAGCTAGTGTATGGAGGCTTAAACAGGCGTGATGTGGTCAGTCCTCTTGGATCTTGTTAAAAGCCTGGTAGCTTTGTTCATCGCAGTCTGGAGATGATTTGTAGATTTTTTTTTGTTGAGGCAGGTGAAGAGGCTGCTGCAATAGTCGAGACAAGAGGAGATGAAGAAAAAAATGGCTCCTGTGTCTTTGAAAGATAAAATAGATTGTATTTTGAAAAATATTTCTAAGATGATAAAAACAGTGCTGCACAAATTTCGTTGTGTGCTAATCAAAGCTAAAGTTACTTTGAAACAAACGCCAGGATTCTTTGTAACAGGCCTCATATGGTTCAGCAGAGAACCAGCAGATGGCAGAATTCATTTTGCAATTAACCAGTTACAACGGTTTTTTCCTGAGTTAGGATACAGTAAATTTTGTGACCTTCGGTTTTTGTGGCTCAGGTGGTAGAGTGGTCGCCCACCAACCAGAAGGCTGGTGGTTTGATCCCCAGCTCCTCCCATCCACATGTTGAAGTATCCTTGGGCAAGAAACTGAACCCCAAATTGCCCCCAATGTTTGTGTCACTGGTGTATGAATGTGTAGGTGTGCATCAATGTAGAAACATGCACTGTGTGAATGTATGTGTGAATGGGTGACTGTAACAGTAGTGTAAAAGCGCTTTGAGTGGTCAAAAAGACTAGAAAAGCGCTATATAAGTACAGTCCTTTTACATTTACATTTACAAATAAGCTGTCATGTAGTGAACTTAAATTGCCAGGATCCATGGTGCTAATGGGCATGTACATCTGCCTGTCAACGGCATCAAAATCTAAGGAAATACCATGTACAGGGGGTCATGTAGAGAGAAAATAAAAGTGGTCCCAAAATTGACTCCTGAGGGACACCAAATTTGACAGGAGAAAAAAGATGGTGGTTATTAATGGAGAAACAGGGACGAGGAGAACCATTTTAAAGCTGTACCAGATATTCCTACCCAGCGTCCCAGTCCACAGAATGCTGTGATTGACTGTATCAAAGACAGTGCTAAGGTCCAGAAGAACAAGGACTGACCACATCTCATCACTGGCAGCCAATGAAATTTTGTAAACATGTTATTGTTTTCAATTTTTAAAGGAAACTGCTTTGATTTTATATTACAGTAAGAGTTTTATATAATTAAAAGATTGGTCTGTAATTAGGAGGGAGGTTAAGATCCAGCCCAGATTTCTTTTGAAAAGGTTGCACGCTTGCAGTTTTGAAATAATACTACTATAGATAAAGAACTGTTGAAAACCAATGGCAGACAGGGCCCAACAGGTTCAACGACTTTAAGAAGAAACTTTGTTGGAAATATATCAACTGGACTGGAAGACACTTTTATAGGAGATGCTATCGCTTATAGCTCAGATAAGGAAATGGAAGAAAACTGATTTAAATTTTTCAGTGCTGGGTGTTGGACATTAGAGTATGTGTTGTTAGGGATAAAAGACACTCTGACAGACCTACTTTATCAATGAAGTAAAATAAAAACTTTTCACAATCAGCATGACTTTCAGCTGTGACACAAGGAGGGGTCAGATTTACCAGCTGATCAGCAGTCTTACTTAAAATCCAGCTTGTTTTTCCTATCTATTTACGCTTTGTTGAAACCTGATAAAACATCCAGCAGCATTCTGGGTAAATTCAGCAACTATGGTGCACATATGGTATGCACAAAGACTTTTAAATCTTGATTAACTGACTCATGTTTATCACTGATACCAAAGTTCTAATTGGTCGTCCAGCCCTGTTGAGAAAATTATAAGATTCTTATAATATTCCAGCAGATTTAAGCTTTTGGTATGATGATGCTGCACATTCTCACAACGGGAGTGGATCAGTGAGGGTTTAAATTCATTAGGGTTAATGACTGTCTTTATAATTGATTTTACATCTTTAAAACCCTTTCATAATCTGGTTTGGACCTTGAATCCACCAGTCTCACAGTGAAATATCACCTTTAAAACCAACAAAAAAAAGCTCAAATTACTTCAGATTGACTTATTTGCATTATTAAAGTAGTGTATCTAACTTTTAAGTTCTTGTGCATAAGAAATTGTGTTGTTGGAGCATAAGCTGTAGGACCAAACCTTCCAGTAATACTGTGCATGTGCACAGTGTGTTTTCATGACTGTAACTTCGTCTGTGTAAAGCTGACTGAATGCAAGCATAAGGAATATCAGGGACAGGTACATGGAGCAGTGCTATTTATTCCTTCTAAATTGAACTTCTAGTTCAGTTATTCCAACTGAATGAATCCAGTTATTTATAAATTAGAAGAAATATCTCAATACCATTTTTCTCTTTCAGTAATTTATATTGTCCTGCCAGGTGCCCTTGTTTTGCCACAGTTGTAATGTATACAGTATGATGTTTGCACTCCATACCATGTTATTATGGTCTTGAATACAAAATCTGAAATCTGAATCAGAATTTTCTACTTGTCTGACTTATACCTCTGACTGGCTTCTTCACCATAGCAACAGATGGGTATTGCAGGCTACATCTGCCATTACAAACTGAAAAACAGGATTTCAAAGTTAAAACAATTACATAAAATAATCCTTCAGTGTGTTTCTGTGTGGAGGAATATTGACAGTATTTTAAAGGAAAACTTTCACAGGGGAAATTACAATGTTTGAAAAAAAATAAACTTGCGAAAATCTATTGTGCAGCCATGAAACACAGCCTCAGGTATGTTAGCATCAGCGGATGAGGCCCTAAAATGAACAGCCATACAGAGAATGTAAAAAGCTTTAATACTATAGCTCAGACTCATGTTAAATAGGCTGTGTTACCTCCCAAAGTGTCTCTAACCTCTCATGTGATGTTGTTGACATGAGGTTATACTGTGACACACAGCCTCTCTGTCAGTACTATTTATCCCAGTGGCCAGTCTGACATTAAGTATTGATGTATGATGAGAATAAGAGTCAAGTTTGTAACTCTCCTGATCCACATTTTTCTTGATCCTGTTATTTTTGTACATATTTCTACCTCCCACTCCCTGTCGTTCTCTCATTCCACCTGTCCGTTATCTTTATGTCTATCATAAAAGCCTGACTATTGATCCTGATGCTCCTGAACAGCAGAGCTGAACGACTATCTCACATCAGAGGCTGTGGCTGCCTGTCAGGCATATAAACAGGAGTCTCCACATTATCATATGAATTGGCAGTCTGAGTCTTCCTGGGAAGATCATCAACACACACTGCTGGACAGTCCAGTGCAAATGAGAATCATTTGTGAGCTAAGCAGACAGCTGGGAGAATGGGCAACTTTCACTGTCATATCAGCAGACTACATAGAATTTTTTAGTCTTGACAGTCAGAGAAAAGGACATATTGAATGACACACACAGTAAATACATGGGACAACACACTGGACGTCAGGTATGTGCAACCCTTTCCCCAGGAAAACAGTCAATATTGGACAATTCTGGGGTCTTCAAGTACAACGTTATTTTACACCCAATTCCAATGTTTTTAAAATTCTACCTTTATACAATATCTGAGAATGGCAATTAAGGTATAGTTAAGGTTAAAAAAAATTGTGTTAATGATAAAATAAAACTAATTTGGTTAAAGGGAAAGTGTGACATTTTGGAAAATACCCCTGTTTGCTTTGTGTCAAGATTTAGATGAGGGTAGCGCTCTTATAACCATCCATTTAATACGAAGCTACAGTCAGAAGCTGGTTAGCTTAGCTTAGCATAATGACTGGAAGCAGCTGCCCTGGCTCTGTGAATGAAAAAATGAGAATCAAAAAAAGGAAAACACAACACAGAATAAAATCGTCACCTCTCAAAACTATTAATTATATTTAGGGATGGGCAATTAGAAAAAATTGGTTAAGGTGAGGGAAAGATTGCGGTTAGATTGTGGTGCAGGTCTGTGAAGGGACACAACTTTTTGTCTTCTGCATTTAAGTCAGATATGCTGGTCAGATATCCACCACCCGACTTATCACCCTTACTCACCGCATAAGGGGCCCAGTGCTTTCTGCATTTGCACTTAATATATGGACATAAATTTTGAGGTGTGAATTCATCTAAAACGAATGTCATTTTTAGGGCTACTTTGCCATTACTGGAGTAAATAAATTACTGAATTATTCCTTCCGGTAAGTTCGATACAAATCAAGTTTGAGCCGTAAGTAATGGCTCCAGGAAATAGCATTATGCCATCACTTTAAGTCAGACATGACAAAAGCCTTCTCCGACCTACTCACTTTTCATATGTCACCAAATTAACTGTCAGCCATATAAATGAAAGCATTGTGACCTTAAATTGAGTTCAAGGTTCAAGGCTCACCAGAATTTTTTAGATGCTAAAGGGTGATAGTCTGTGGGTATTGTTCTGGATATATGCTGCATGAGGATTTAGGTTTAATAGATGTTTTGGATTTCATGATTTAAATACTTTTATTGTCTCCGGGCTATTTTTTGTATTTCTCCTGCCATCATAAATCAAAATAAGAGTTGGTAGAGTTTACTTTCAAAATATACACAACATAACAAACAAAATTATCACAGAGAGTTAAGTGTAGTGCAGACAACCACCCTTTGGAATTCCACTAAGAGATAATGATGGGTTTTGAACAGACTTTTTCAGAAACTCTAAGGACCTGCCAAATGTTCCGCTCACCTTTCTGCATAAAAGTGCATTTTATTATATTGTTAATCACATATGTTGTTGTTTATTTCCTGTCCATCTATTAGCAATATCGAAAATCATCTAGATAGTAAATTAGTCCTGTATCTCACTCTGAATAATTCCTTTTTGTACTCTTATTTTTGTTCAAACTGTATGCTTTCCAAAGTATTCTCTATAATGCACTACTGCATACAGTTCAAGTTGAGAATCACTATTGATTGACCATAGTTATGAGCCGAAGTTTGTGATCTTTGCACACAAAACCTCCAAGGAATTGATTTCCTTGGAGTAAGGAAAGTAAATTCCATCCCCCTGTTCCTCAAAACAAAGGCGTGGATGTTCATTGGAAGCAAGCTGCAGTTTGGGCGCAAAGGCCAGTTTTGCATTCATAATACACACCAGGACAGCCTGGTGAGAAAAAGCTTGACTGCACTGAGTTCCTCAGGACTTTTGGCACTTTCTTATTTAACCTCCTCTAGACTGAAACCTCTCTTGTCCTCTTCAAGGTGTGTGCATTTCAATCTTTAGCTGAAACAAGTCTCAGCTTGTGACTCAATACCAAACTGTATGAGCCTAAGTTTTTGAAAAATATTTTTGTACTTCAGTAAGTCGCTTTTATAGTATTTTGAAAGTTTCATTAGCTGTCTAACAAAATTAATTTCACAACTATTCAACAAGTCTAATCAAGGAAAGTGAGTGTAGCAAAGTCTACAACTACAACCACAACAGACCAAAATAACAGCAGAGGCTCCACCATCTACCAACTTCTGCCTGTTTGCAAGAATCATCTTCTGCCTCAGCCCCCCTCCATTAGCTCTGGAGTGAGGTTGCCAGGTCAGCTGAGAAGCCTGCCATTTGAGGCAACTACTGCACCCTGGGGACCACCACCTCGCTGGGAGAGCTGCGAGTGAATTCAGCACCAAAAATAAACCAATTTATGTCCAATTGAAAGGGATTCAGCTTTGCGAAAATACAAAAAAAACAGAGATTCCCATATCGAAAGTCAATCAAAAGTCTTATGATTATTAGACTGATTCAATTGTTTATTTATTTTCTTGTAATTGAAGGGGGTGTCCAAATTTTTCAATCAGTGCAAATTTAAATTCAAGTGTAGTAGTTGCTATATAAGCAAAACACATCTTGATTTCATAATTTATCAGCTTTACATAGCCTAAAGATTTGTATTTTGGCTAATGAAGCATATTGTTTTTATTCCTCATTTTACTTTCATTCTGGCATATCATGTTAGTGTGCCCTGCTCTCTTGTGGCTTGAAAGGTGCACAGCACTCAAAACTCAAAAAATACTTGATACTTCTCTTGAGGTCAGCACCACAGGACAATAACAATCGTACATCCCAGCACTATTGGTATTAACAATGCAATACTACAAGGAAAAATGCTAAATTTTGATAAGATGGTTAATGGAAAGACAAGGGCAACAAGGACTGTAAACTCTGCAAAGAGAGGTGAGGGGGAAAGAACTTCATAAGAACAAGGTAAGCTTCAAGTCACTCACAACACAATATCCTAATTTAACTTTTTCTATTGTTTTCAACTATTTTTGTACTATTATTTCTCTTGCTACATGATTCCCAATTCCAGTCATAAAAATCTTTTTAAAATGATCTTACTGAGTTATATTGTTAATTTTAATTTTAATTCTATATTTAAATTTCTGTTGATGTTCCCAAGATTTTCTCTACATGAGGCCACAAATATTTTATTTTTGAGACATTTTTTTAGAGTTCCACATATATAACCTTAAATCTTTCCATTGGACAGTGATTTGTCTGTTTTTGTCCTGTTTACCTGGGGATACGTGGGAAATATCTTGATACATAAGGGCCAGTTTCATCACCAATTAATAATATTCAATCAGTTGTACTTTATCTTTAAGCCACCTTTGTGATGCCAGAGAAGATTAATAAGCACATGAGTCACAGTAAAATACAGTGGGACCTATTGTTAGTTACCAGAATTTGATGACAGACATCAGACCTGTCTGCCTGTCAGCCCCCGTGACTTCAGGGTTACATATTTTGGTTCATTTGTAGTAGATCAGTGTGACCACAGGATGAACCTGGAGTAAAATACAACAAAGTATACGTTTTTTCTTTAGTTCAAATTGAGTGAAATGTACTGCAGTGTTGGAAGCAACCTTAAACAGCAGCAGCACTATTAGCCAAGTTTTTGCAGGTTAATTTGAATGATGTTCAAAGATCAGGGTGATCAGCTGGTCGTTGGTCAGTTCGGAAACACTGGGAGCCTCAGGACTGTTGTGTTTCTCGAACCGTGAAGGAAATGGCTGATCACACACTTTACAATTGTCAAAGCCATTATGGCCATGCTGCGATACAATGTGCCATCTTACTATCTCACTGTCAGCCAGAGGGGTTAAAGAGTTCTCCGACCTTCCTCTGTCTGTATGACACTCTCTCCCTCTCTTTCTCTCTCTTCCTGTCATTCTCAGAGTGAATCATTCCATTAAGATCCCAGCATGTTGCAGAATGGCACAGAGCCGATGGGCTCCAGGCTGCCACATATCCTCCATGACAACCAGTGATCGATGACGAATGACAGCACGCTCTAATGAAACCAGGCAAAGGGATTAAAAACAACCCTCCGTAACTTGCCAGGCTGTTAATACGTTCCCCAGTCGCCTCGAATCTCTCTATTCCTCTCCACAGCCCGACTCTTCAATTTCTGTTGTTTATTTACTCTAGCCTTCACACTGATTAATATTGTCACCAATTTTTGGTATGACACATAACTAAATTAAGTCCCTCCAAAGAAGAAAGTAAAAATTTTTCTATTACAGAAAAACTGAAAACACTTCTTAGTGGTGCATGAATTCAAGGAAGTCCTTTTCTTTAACCTAGGAGACAGAAAAATTGAATTGAACATAAAAATCTAATCTTAGAGGTACTGCAGATGCATATAAACTCAATGCAGAGACAGAGGTGGACATGAAAAACAACTTTGCTCTGAGTGGTTCAAACAGAGAACAGGATGCATCCTCACAAGTCAAAAATGAGACAAAGACAAGACAAAATACGGGATTTTATTACATGGTTATTTGACATTTCATGGCCATAAAGAACTAAGAGTAAAAAGCGAGAGATGTGAGTTCTGAGAGTTTTTGGTGTCACTTTCTTGCACAGGCTAACTCTGCAAATATCCGATTGATGCATATATTAGTTAGCTAGCTAACAGCTAATGTCTGTAAATCGGCTGTTTGTGCCACAAAAACACAGACTGCACCAACAGTCCAATCCTGTAGGTAAATTCATTAAAAAATTTGTAGTTATTGTCTTATGAACACAGAACGCAGAACATTTAGCTGCTAAATTCTCCACTATGTTCACCAGCTGGTCGTAAATGTTGTCTTTTGTCAAAGTCAGGGGATGCGTTGGTAAACTTCGCATTTTCTGCTTGATTCAGTCTAGAATTCAGAGACTTATAGTTTTTCAGATTTTCCTAAATGAATTGAAAGCTTGTCAGCAGAAAAAAAAATGCAAAAGCAGCATGTAACTTATTGATTACCAGAGTTAACTGATTGAACTTATTTCTCCACCGCGAATACTGTAGCAGCGACGTGTCAATAAATAACACAGAGCATGGATCCCAAAAGACACATTATTTAACAAATTAAGAACTAATGAACTGGCTACAGAGATACTACGCTATGCAGTATATCACTAAACCTTAATATTTAATCCTGGCTAATTCCCTGCCTTAATTAACAAAGTGATAAATTACTCAAATAAAACAAAATAAAGGGAAGGCTTATTGATGGAACGAGGAGAGCACTGACAATTATTCTATTCATCCAAAAAAGAAATAGGCAAAAAAGAAGAGCTTCTCTTGACAGATATCTGGGTGGAGGGTGAAAGCGAGATGGGGGACGAGATGAAGGGGGGGGGGGGTAATATGAATGAGGGACATGGGCCCAGATGCTCAGATAAATTATTCACTTCATTCTTCAATCCTGTCAGGCCAGCTGGCTTTCATTGAGTCTGTCAGGTGCCCACTAAGGACGGCATGAGAAGTGTCACTCATGCCAAGGGGGTGAAGAAGCCCAGAAAAGTGCTGGAGAGACACGGAAAGAATGATAAAAACTTCTGCACACTTCTACGCACTTATTGCCTTAAAAAAAGGACACCTCATGACAGAATGAGCATAGCCTCTCTCTCATGCACACAGAAATACACTTTCACTTAATCAAATATGCAGTCGGCTTTGGTATATTTAAAGGAATAATTGATCAGTTTGTTAAATATTCTTAGCAGACAAGATAGAGAGATAAGAGATGACAAACAGGTACCCTGGGTTTGAATAAAGTTCAAGAATCCACCTACCAGTACCCCCAAGGCTCACTAATCAGCATTTTATAACTTGTCCATTTACTGCATATAACACCTAGTGTAAAAGACATTAATATTTGCCCATCTTAGCTCTTTCCTCCTGCTCCTCAGAAGGTCAGAGGTCAAAATGCTATTTGGAGGTTACATTGTTAACTAAAGAGCTAAATGGACAAAGTGAGTGATATTCTATAGAAAAATAAGGACCAGCCACAATATGGCAATGCAAAAGCAGTTTTTCTTAATGGCATATTACCGATCTATAATGAATTAGTAAATCATTTATAGCATTACTAAAGCCTGTAATTGAGCCCTTTACAAGGGGGGCCTCATTGGAAATGATCCAAAATTTACTGCCGCAACCTGACAACTGAATAGATCGATAAATTTATTGGAAGCATATCTATTCAATGAGATTCACAACAAGTAAACCACTGGGAAACATGGCGGAAATATATCCTGGGTGGACAGCATGTAAGTTTAAGTTATAGTAAGATATTAAGCAGGTTTCTATTAGGTTGCTATTAAAACTTAAAACTAAAATTTAAAGAAAATCCTAATGTACGTATCCACTGCTCTCATTCAGATATCAGGAGTTGATGCATGTAAGCAGTTAATGGTGCTAATTCTCCAGAAGAAGGCGGCGCAACAAGCTAATGTAATTAAAAGTGTGTCAGTCAAACCTCAAACGAAAGAGGGACAATATGGGAAATCGTAATGGAATAATACTGTTTTTGTTTGCTTCCTGTATTAAATATATATATGTGTCATCTAGCTTCATGGGCTGTATACAGAAAATTGTATATCACATAAACAAGGATACAGTGTAAGACCTATGTGATTATTAAAAACTTCTGATTGAGTAAAAAAAAAGTATATATATATATATATATATATATATATATATATATATATATATATATATATGAAAATTGAGAATTTTTTGTGATTTAGATGAATTGTGCCTTTAAAACTAAAGCATGTACAAAGACATTTAAACATTGTTACATGTAAATACACGGTTTGACTGTTGTCTGCCATCACTGTTTGTCAACATCGGACAAAAACCAACATACTTTTCTAAAATGCAGCAAATCACAGTATTTCTTATCTTATTTACTACTAATTCTTGCGGATTAGCATTTGAAGTGGCAGTTGGTAGGTGAACTACCAGGGATTTGGATGAATGAGCTGAGATTTCCTATCAAATCCTAATTGAAATCTGACAGAGAAGTAACATAAGACAAGGATACAAACAATCAGGATTTAGATTAATGACTTCAGATTCCTTGTTAAGCCTCACAAATCTCTGACAGCAGCGGTAAACCCTCAGCAGGATCCCTGCTGTGATATCCAAACAGTCACACTCCTTCACTAAATCTTAGCTCGTTGTTGAGGTTTGTCATAGTACTCTCAAAATCTCAAACACAGACATCTGATTGTATGGCATAACACACTTCTACTAGTAACACACGCAGAGTAAATTGATTCTCAGTCATTTGTGGCTCCATTTTCTGCTGCTGTTCCACTCATTAAATTCATAATGGCTCAGCGTGACTTGTTATGGTTTCTTTTATGGTAATAGAGCTATATTTGAAATAGCAAAACTGAGGAGACACAAAAACATGACACTATATACTGAACTGCATATAAACTATACTCCTTTCTTACACACACATGCAGTTTTAAACACATCTAGCCTGGTCTAGCACGGAGGGTGGTTTACAGGCTAGTGGGTGGTAATTGCCGCAGAGTCTTGAGTCCGGTGACTCTGGGGCGGTGGTCTGGATGAAAGCAGCTGCCGGGCACTCGGAGGCTAGACTAACCCCCAGGGGGGCTGGTGCAGCGCTCCCTTGCAGGCTGGCTCAGCCTACAACAGAACTGCTCTGTCTGTAACACCACATCACACCTGCGTTGGCGTGTGTGTGTGTGTGTGTGTGTGTGTGTGTGTGTGTGCGTGTGTGTGTGTGTGTGTCTTGGTTCTGATGCTCTCTCAGTTGTTCAGCCTCGCCTGACAGCAGTTGATACAAGTAGCATCATGCTCTAAGCAGAACAGAACTGATTTGAAGTCACTACCACAAAATTATGCATGAAAGTCGTTCAGGTAGATCTTCAAGACTGTCCCAGCTTATTAAAAACATAATGTAAGACTTTTCATTGGACAGGGCAGCTGGTTGAGTCTGATTCCAGATTAAATAATGTGGGTAGATATGGTTATATGGGCATACAGCGTCGCTCTACCAATGTTACCAGTGCTGTTTTAGCTCCACACAGGGCTTAGCACTGAGTATTCTACAGATTTCTGAGTTTTGTGTGTTTACTGCCAAAAGTGGGCTATTTTGATGCAGTTCAGGACAAAGATGACAAGAACTGAGGGGAGAGAGATGGGGGATGCCAAAGGTCTGCTGCCAGACTCAAGCCACCAGGAATATCGGGCTCAATGGTTGGCACCTTTGGCTGCAAGGCCACCACTGAACCTGGTCCTTTTTTTTCCTTTATTCAAGAGCAATCAAGCACAGTAAATTATTCTGTTCTATTTAAAATCCTGTATGAAATATGCTTTTTTTTTAAATAACGCTCGATTTGTTGTCGGTAAAAGTCTGCATCCAGTTATATGCATCCTGAAATATAAGAAAGAAATATGGTTTTTGCCTTTCTTGAATTCTTGACCGATATTTATTCACATAGCGCATTCACTTTATGCAGTGTCCCTTTTTTCCATTTTTCAGCACTTTCTGTTGCTGCAGATCTGCTGTCTCTCCCTTGACATTTCCCATATTCAGAAAAGATATATTGGTTAAAATTATTGGCACCCCTGAATTCAGAATATCTAAAGAAATAACAGCAAATTAGCCAGATTTGTATAACCATATAAATAATAAAAGTTACAAGGTTACTGAACAAAAGAAAAATTAAAAAGCAAAACTTGCATAATAGTGAAATAAATGAATTATGAAATATGAGATAGACACAATTATTGGCACCTTTGACTCCATAAATTTTGGCAACATTGATGTCTCTGAACAGTTTTTGGGCTCTGCTACAGTTTCATCTGTCCACAGAACATTATCCCAGAAAGACTGTGGCAAGTATTAATATTTTTGCAAATATTAATCTTTTTTTTGTACCCTTTTCAATAATGGTGTCCCCCTTTGTTTTCACCCATGGAGCTCTACTTAGTTTAGTGTGTGACGTATGGTTTGAGCTGAATCCACGTGTCCAGATTGATCCTGATCAGCCTCCAGCTCTTTAGATCTCTAGTGTGGTGTTTTTTCCATGATCCACATTAACCTTCACAGACTTCTCTCATTGAGTTTCTTCTTAGCTCCAGGTTCTAGAAGCATCTTAACAGTTTTATGGCAAACTGTTGAAATAGGGATTTCAAGATCTTTTCCAATTGTCTTGTAGCCTGTACATTTTTTGATAATAGCGTTTCTGATTCTCTGATTCAGACAGTTCTCTTATGTTCGAAATTGTAAAAAAAACAAATTTTCTATGCAGTAAAACGATCATTAATGGTTTAATTTAGGTCAGGTGACCACTGAAAATTAAGAACAGATGAGTTCTATTTGTTTTTTATTCTGTTAAAGGAACTATTTTAAGTTCATAAAAAAAGGTGCCAATATTTTTGTTGAGTATAAATTTTAGGTCTATTTTTTATTTCACCATGTGAAAGCATTTTGTTGAACTGGACTTTAAATTAAATTGAATGAATTTGGTTAGTTGTCATTTATTTCTGAAGAAATTCTAAATTCTGTGCCTAAAATTTAGGGACGCAAATAACTTCAATCAGGAATGTACGAATAAAATATCAAAAGGGCATTACTTTTACAACACTGACACAAACTCTTTCCCTGATTATTTTACTTACTATCTCTTATGCAAAATAATTTTTTCCCTCAGCAACACTTAACAAACAGCAACAGTCTTGGTGAATTTAGACAGATCTCTAAGCTAGAATACAGGGAAGAAATTATGAGACGAGGAGATGGGGTTTGCCTTTGTTGAATTCTCCACCGTTTTGACAAAAAGAGTGGAAATATGGCAGTATCTGGATTCCATTTAGCCGCTTCAGTTTCAAGGTCCTGCTATTTTGCTTGCTGCCCCACTGTCACACTGCCATGGTTACTTGGACTCTGCAGTGAAAATGAGCCACTGATGACTTATGTAGCCTTGAAGCTAACTTAATTCTATGCCCCTCTTCTTTCTCAAAAGTAGAACCCAAGGTGTATGGGACATTTTATTTTATTATTTTCAAAATTGGACACAGCATGACCAACTTGCCTTAATATTTGTGCACTGGGCAGTGCATTTGTATTATAAATGTTAAATATTAAAGATAGCTATTATTATTTTATACAAGTGCTTTTTTAAACATGCTGCAGAGAGAAAAGATTCTGCAGGAACAGAAATATGCCCATTTGTTGCTGCATTATGAATTAGTGAGATTTACTGCAAACAACTTTAAGAAGGCCATTTTGAGTATGTCTTTTCAATTCAAGGTCATTGTACTGTAATTTTTTCTGCTAACTGAGTCAGTCTTCCTTCAGTTTCATTTTTATTTGATGAATCTGCTCATAAATCAGGCTTACAATTTAATTATTCTGTATAGAGAAATAATGTCACGTACAATTGATTTAGTCTAAATGAGCAAAGTCCTGCCATCTGGCGAGGAAAAAGCATACACCTCAGGATTTTACGATGTTAAAAATGGACTGACAAGGGGACTGCACAGGCTTCGGATTACAGGATTTAATGTTGGTATTTATTTTTAACTCAGAATTCATTAAAATGGTGGATAGGCTTCCCTGGAGGTCAGGAGGCTCTGAATGGAGGAGGAAAGGAGGATGAGACCAATTTTCTTCCATTACCTGAGATTAGGATGCCAGGGATGGTTTACTGTGCTCCCTTTCAGGTCCAAGGACAGACACAATACAGATGGGCTCCTGAGCAGACGGGCAGCGTAGAAGGAAAGATAGAGTCAGAGACAATGCAAAAGACTGGCAGCATGAGAGAGTGCAAAAAGTGCAGGGTGTCTGAAGGAATCCAAAAAAGATGTCAGTCTGACAGCAAATCCAGCCAAACACATCACATCCCAGCTAATTCTGAATCAAAAACGACTGTAGAAATATTAGAAATATAAAGGACTCTCTCCTTTTAGTCTCCCACCAGACTGTTCAAGTTCTTCAGGGAACATTAATTGTTCTGTAGCACTTTTTGTTCTCCATCTCCTCAAGCTCTTTGGTGCAATTTGGTTTTTAATGGGTCAAAAAAAAGTGTACAGCAAGTAAGAAAAGTAAGAAATAAATATTATAAACTACAATAACATGGCAGTAATTGTGCACAATTTTTTCATTTCTGAAAAGACGCTAAAATTACTGTGGACATATTCATGGAAACAGAGTCTAAACTTTATGCCTCTATGTGGCTGGATCCCTCAGGATAATGCGAGTTATGTACCGCTAGTGACTCAGCCCTTTATGACATTCAAAATTTAGAGGAGTCTATCAAGCTGTTAAGTTTGTATTTCATCCATAAAGTATAAACAGTTAGGTACATAATCATTTGGACAGTGACATGATTTTGCTTCTATATATAACTTCAATGGATGTGAAATGAATCAATCAAGATGTGATTGATGTGTAGACTTTTAAGTTTTAATTCCAAGGATTTAACAAAAATATCACATTAATCATTTAGGAATTAAAGTCATTTTTTATGCATAGTCTCTCATTTTCAAAAGATCAGAAGTAGCTGGACAATGGACTGACAATCAGTTTAATTGCCAGGTGTGAATTGTTTCCTCGTTATTTCTTGACCTATTCTTGAATGGCCAAGTAAGTAATCTGACCTCAACCAAACTGAGCATGGTTTTCTCCTACTGAAGACGAAACTGAGGGCAGAAAGACCCACAGACAAACCAACTGAAGGCAGCTGCAGTAAAGATCTGGCAAAGTATGTGAAGGGAGGAAAGTCAGCATGTGGTAATGTCCATGGATTCTACACTTCAGGGAGTCATTGACTGAAAAGGATTTTCATCCAAGTATGAAAGTTATTGCTTATATTTATAATTATGTCGGTTTTTCCAATTACTTTTGAGCCCAAGAAAATGAGGGACTATGTATAAAAATGGCTGCAATTCCTAAGCAGTTAATTTCAAATTTTCGTGAAACCCCTTGAATTAAAGGCAACAGTCTACACAGATCTTCATTCGTCATTCGTTTCAGATCCAACGAGTTCATGTACAGAGGCAAAATTACAAAAACTGTATCACTGTCCAAATACTTATGCGACTAACTTACCTACATAAATAAATATATATATATATATATATATATATATATATATATATATATATATATATATATATATATATATGAATGTACAATTTGTGATAATTTAAAGTAAACATTGAATACACTCATATTCAGTATGGGTAAGTAAAGTGAACTCCACCTGGTTTAGTCTGAATGTTTTCTCATGTTGCATCACATCAAATATTAGTAGTCAGCCAGTTTGGGGACATTAAAGTTTGTAGAAGAGAGGAGAACTGATTTTTATTCATCTTATCACAATGCACTGTGTTTCTAGGCTCCTGGCTAAACTATGGCCTACTTTTTTGACAATTTTGCTGTTAAAACACATGAGAAACACAGCAAGTCTCAGTGCAGCTTTGTATTCTTTAGTGTATTTATGAGCCTTGGTACAAAGTGACAAGAACAATGGCTTCATCTGATTCACAAACACTGCCATTAAAACCAAACGTTTCTCACATCATATCCCAGTCCCATCATCCACAAAATACATATATATCCTACTAATGTGTTTTTGTATATACATTTGTGATGCAATGTAATTTCTGGGTGCCTTTGAACCTGTGAAACATTCGGTGTGGACGGATGAGTGTACAAAACGCAGGATTAGGAAAAAAAGGACAGGGGGTTTAGTAAGTTTTGGGCATTAAAGCACTTGGTCCTGGTTAAGGAAAGACTGAGGTTTTGATTCAGTTCTGAAAGTCCTGGGTCCTGTTTTATGCCTCTTGTCAGACAATGTTCTTTAAAGTGTTTTGAGTTGCCTAGGCATCTTAGTACATTTAACAAAAGCCAGGATGAACAATACCAAGACCCTGAAACTGAAGCAGCTGAATGGAACTCAGCTTTCATTCATTTTACATTACAATAACTCACATGGCTGACATTTTTATGGAACCGGTGATCAAACCACCAACCCTGCGATCAGTGGACAACGCGCTCCATCACCTGAGAATCAGCCACGCAAAAGTTAATTATCTACACTTTGCTCTTCCTGCCAGGACATGTCCAAATGTCCTCCATGAAAAAGGCCTATTTTGGAAGAAAAAGGTTTACAAAGATACATTAGATTGGTCAATACCGTTAACACAGTCTTTATTTCACTTTTAGACTAATCTATTGCAAAAACAAAAAACTTTTAATAGTTTGCAATTGAGACCAGCATTTTAGTTACTATATTTCAAAGTGAGGCAAATCCTGACTTCATATTAAAATGTATGTAGTCATTGAAATGCTGTTGGCCAGATGGCATAGGTGGAGCAGATACCTAAAAACCTTTAGCATTCCACCAAATTTAAAAGAGTTGGTTGTTTAGGCATTTTTTTCACCTGCAAATCACCAACTAAGTGTTGCTGCAAAGACTGTCACAGAACTACAGCTGTTTTTCAACGACACTAGCACCTCCTTACAACTGACCATTAGACATGTACAAAGCTTAATTTGTGCTTTGGGAACAACGATGGGGAGTGAGAAAAGAGAAAATAGAGTTATATGAGTTGTATGATGACGTACCTAATGCTAGCAAATATTATATATGGTTATAACTATGTCAGTTCAGACACATTATTGATGTTTTCTTCTTCCATTAATCTTTTCTTCTTCCATTAAACCTTATTTTAGCCCATTACAGATTTCATGAAAACCCTTTACTGGTTTTCATGTTGTGGCTAAAGTTTGTACAGTAGTTTGTGTTTTATTTTGAAAAAACATGCACTTAGAATTCAGGGCAAACTGGTCCTACTCAGGACGTGTACAACTAGACAGCTTTGTGTAGCTTAGTCATATTTGTTGGATGGACGTCACAGTTAGAGTCTGTCTTGATATAACCAGCCTAAAGTGTGTGTGTGTGTGTGTGTGCGTGTGTGTGTGTGTGCGCGCTTCTCAAACTGCACATTTAGCTTCCCTCTGTAGTGGACAATAAGGTATTATCTCATTCTAACACAAACGCACTTATGTGCCCTGCAGAACTGAAGAAAAAAAAAAAAGCACAAAAAAGAACAATAAAACCATGTCCTGAAAATTAACACCTCATTTCCGTACTTCATTCACTTAAAAGATGCCAAACATCAAAAGTATGTTTTTTTAATGAGGTAGCACTGCAAAGAGAAGAAATCATTGAAGTTGTTTACTATGTTCCCATTTTTAATTAAGCGAGCCAGACGCAGTCTAGGGTGGAGAATGTGCTCTATTCAGTGGAACGGATACCTCGGCTGTGATGAATGAGCTGTCATCTCCAATTGTTGCTGAACCTATGTCTCCTTGACACCCAGCAAATCCCACTGCAGCTAGTCTGTGCCACAGCTCCACATGGTCAGGAAGTCAGAGGTCACGCCAGTATGCCTAATGTGGGTGCGGGCACCGAGCCAGAAAACTCATAGTGTATTGTAAGCTGGGGCATAGAGGAACAGCTTATTCCTCGATCATCAGGAGGATTTTATGTACATTTTGATCAATATCAAAGCAGTGCTGATAGAGCTGCTTTTACAAGAACAAAGTCAAGGATAGACGCTACTGTAGAGGTCTCTCAGACAGCTGGGTAATAGCCTGGGGTGTGTCGAAATTTCTGGAACAGAGCGAACCGAAGAAAAGCCACTGTG
The DNA here is from genome assembly GCA_016859345.1 of Istiophorus platypterus. Taxonomy (NCBI): domain Eukaryota; kingdom Metazoa; phylum Chordata; class Actinopteri; order Istiophoriformes; family Istiophoridae; genus Istiophorus; species Istiophorus platypterus. Next base: position 4,001,600 of record CM029119.1, read on the forward strand.
GACAAAGTCTGGCCGTGACAGGTGACATTTCTGTGACAGTAGCTACATGGTCTGCAGGGAGCAGTCCTACCTCAGCCACAATAGTCATCAGACAGCATGTCACTTGAATGTCACGCTGAAAATGACAACTGAACGTATGCTCAGATTTGAGACAGTTAGGGAAACCTTTGAGGAATGGCCTGCAACGCTCCAATAACTGCTCCCATATCTGGCTTCTTCTTTCTGGATAGCAACAGTTAATGTTCACTTGATGCCTACATACCTGCTACACTGCTAAGCAGTTGGTGCTAAAGCTACGGCACAGGTCGAAGGCATGAGTTAGCATTTTGACCGGCTGATGATCTACAGAGAACACATGGAAATGAAGAGGCAGCATAGTTTTGTGTTGCATAGTAGAATTAGCCCTTTTTAGTAGAAGCAAGTAATAATGACGAAAAGTGTTTTAGTATAAGCCTGTTTGGATCCTCAAAGAAAAACAGTCGAGCCTGACTTTATGCTTTAGTGCTCACGTTTTGAACCAGTATGCGTCCCTTTTATCATTCCTGAAAAACCCTTAGTAAAGGGACTAATTGATGAGTCTGGCAAACATAACACTATCGCCAGTAACAACTTTGGTTGGGGATTCTGAAGCATACATTGCTTCATAAACCCAATAAAGAGTAGGAAAGAGCTACTCTCAGAGCTGTTTGACTTCCATCAGTACCATTATTGTCCTGTTTTCATTTTCTCACTGTGTTTTGTTTTGTTCTTTGTACAGTTGTGGGTTGGTTTGTTTCAAACAAACAAACTCTGGTCAGTCCCAACATTAAAACCAATGCACCCATGAGTGGGATAAAATAATTTATTGAAACAGCTTTTCTAAAAAAAAAGGGGGGTAATTTATTTATTAATTTAGATGTTTAGAATGCATCAATCATAATTGTGTTTGGGGAAAAAAAGCTTTCTAGCCAGGGTTCATCACATGATGCCACATCGCCAAAATCCCTTCTCAGCCCAGCATCTAACACTAACCCGAAAAGCCATTTAACCTATACATACTCATCATTCTGAGCCCTAACAAGAAATCTTAAGTTCGTTGGTCTTCCATCAAGGTTAGTGCAGGGATTCAAAGTCTCCTTAATAAGTGAAAAAAACCTTTCATAGTTGCATTTGCAAAACCACATAGTATAAGACTACTCATACACAAATCTAAAGTTGTTACCCCTGTTTGAGGATATAAACTTTTACTTTTCTAATTTCTAATACCAAGGAATGTGTTGATCAAAAGTGTGCTTGTGACTTCTATAGGAAGAGTTCTAGGCTTCGTAATGCAAGTATCATTCAAGCCAAAAACTTCAGTTGGAGAGATGAAAAATCAATAGCAATACATTGGAACAATCCTAAAAATGGTTGACTTATAATGATGATGATTGCACTATACTATTAACACTCCCATTATCAACTGATTTCCATCGGTAGTGTGTAGATTCACAAAGATTCACTCATCGCTCTTGGAGCGGTCTTCCAACAGGACTCACTGAGGTATCTGTGTTGTTATGAGGGGTCACAACTACTGCTACCAAGCCACAACAATTAGGGAATGATATCTTCACCATGTAGGTCGTCACTGAATACCTAATATAGCCTTTCACACCTATTAGCCATAGGTTATCATCTAAAGCTTCTAAAACATCTGTTATTCCATAAGGTCCTGTTAGCAAGTCCTTAGTATGTTCTTCCAGGGTAACTGTGGGTGTGTAAACTTCTAATAGGTACAAGCAAGTACACTGGCACAGCCAACACAACGAACTCCAGTTTGGCCATTTCCTTTTACTGTGCTGGTGCCCTCTTTCTCCTTCAGATGGTCAATCACCTGAACCCTCTGGAGTTTCTCAGCAGCTCTCTTGCTGTCTGGAATGCTACACCTGTGGCTCCACATCCTGCCTGTTGGTGGCGTTGTTGTCCATCTCCAAGCCAAGGTGGATGTCTTCTTCCTGGACAGTAGGAGGAAGTGAGATTTTGGGGCATGTGAAAATCATCTGATCTGTGTGACAGGGCCCTTTGGATAATAGCATCCCAAACCCCAAAGCACTCCAACCTCTGCTCATAGTCCCAGTAAGTAGGCTGCAAAGGATAAGGCGGGATTGTTAACTCATGTAACAATGTTATTGACAATGACAATTATGTTGTGTAGTAAGTCAAACCTGTAGCCTCCTTCTCAAGGACCTTGGAAATCATCACCACCTTGTGACATACATGTTCCACACACACAGACACAAATGCTTTTACTTATGCACACACTTTGCAAACATTTTCAGTCCTCTTTCCTTATACATTTGCAGTCATCTCCCTGTTATATTTTTTTGGATTTTAACATAAAATCTTTTCACTTCCTTTTTTTTTTCTTTCTCAAAGTTCCAAGAGACGGATGATGAAAAAACTCCCACACTGAGGCCCTAAAAATTTTTCCCACGGCTATTTTTAGCACACACAATTATATATAACATATCAATATACCTAGCTATATATTGTGTATACTTTCCTTTTTTTTTCCTTCTCCTTGTGACAGGAGTACACTCACACACACACTCACTTGCTTAATCTGTGTTTTGCAGAACATTGAAAGAGGAAATCCATAAGCAAACAATGGCATCCACCTCTACAGTTTGCAACACAATTTTTCTCAAGACAAGCAACAAGCACTTAATTCTCTACCATTTAACCTACTCTCTCAGTTTCTATACATATAAGCCTATGTGAAGCATTACAACCATGATAACCTCTTTACATACATACAGATAACTTTGGCAAGCAAGAAAGTGAAGGAGAACACACACACACACACACACACACACACACACACACACACACAGACCTCAGTTCAAACAACACAGGCAAAGCGAACAAGAGGGGGGGAGAGATTCCCCCAAAATAGAGAGACAGAGAAAAACTCAGTTATTCATCAACCACGCGCTCCCTGTTTCACTCCTAATTTAAAGACATTAACGAGTACTTACCTCCCCTTTTATATAGTTTACTCTCAATACCTTGGCAGGAAAACAATACATTTGCACTGAACCAAAAATCTTGCGCTAGAACTTTCCTTTTTGTTCATGAACTTATCTCTTTTCTCTTGCACCATTAAACTCCGTATTTTCAGCTTCTCAACTTCTGTATCTTGTTTCAAAGTAAAATATTCAAGGCCCCTATATTTTCATCTTGTACTGAAAAGTCTGTTTACATGCTTCAAATACACATTTTCAGTTACTCACCTTGGTGATGTCAACAGTATCTTGTACTGAATATGCTATCAGGCCTCTACATGTGCTTCTAAGCTTATGATAACACAAATAAAAAAAGCCTCATCTACAATCAATGCATACCTTTAAAATTTACACAAACCCTTGCCAAAAAACATAATTTGACCCTTTAATAATATTACAACTTCAAGATAACTTGCTGTTGTCTGACTTCTTGAAGCCAAGTGCAGGACTTCTCTGTGCTTTCGACTGCGTTGCCTTGAGATTTCCTCAGCCGTCTGGGACCACTGGATCAGAGAGGAACATTTTCCAGAGGTCAGCAGTCAGGCTGGCAAGCTCTCAGTGGGACCCTCCAAATTATGTTGCAGAAATTTCTGTAAAACACTCAGCACTCTGGAAATAACACACAAAACAGCGATGGGTGGAAGAATAAATACATATATTGTAACAAATCTAGCAGACAATACCTTACAGGACAGAGAAATCAAAAAGATATGCCTCTTCAAAGGTACATAGATTTCAGTATTTATGATATTACACATTGGCTCTCTGATGTTTATATAAGATAGTCAACTGATGGCAAACTACAAAACCTCAGAGAGAGTTGGGGTGTACATCAACAGCACCATTTATGGCATCCTCAAAAGACCGCAAGCATTAGATGACTAGGACCAGATTTTTTCTGAGCCTCTTTCCAGGGATGCTGAGATTGTCTGCACTGTTAACAAGTGGCATTTTAACACAGTTACAGAGGCAAACAGAGGGGCGAAGCACACACACAACAATGAATGAATAATAAACCTTCATACCTCACACCTCTCAAACTTCTTTTTGTTGCCAGAGCCCAGTAATTAAATTGGTGAGTACAATGTTATTATTAAGAACAGAACGGATGGTCAAAACAATAAAATAAAACCCATATTAAATTTAAAAAAGAATTTACTTCGACGGATACAGGTAACAAGCTGCAACTGAATTAGTATTCACTGCATGCCAGGGATGGCAACCATTAGGGAAAGGAAATCCAATACAGTCATTGATTTTTTTTCTTCTTTTTTTAACAGCCCCCCCCCAATACACACACACACACACACGCATACACACACAAACACACACACTACAACGTGTGCTGCAGATTATGTTTGTCATTTTAGATGTTTTTTTACTTGTAACTCCTTGTTGGTATTATTTTTTATTGTTGACTCACATGGAACACATTTAGAAGTGCAAGTCAAGAGATGCCTGCAACATACCTGCTTGAGCTTTGACATCTTGCTTGCGGTCATCTTAGCAGTGTGACCTCTCTTTGAGGAGGAGCAGCACCAGCAAAATGTCCTCCCTCTGTTATTTTATCCGGCTGACTTTTGACTGATTGAGGTCTCTGTCTTTAGTTATGCCTCTGCAGCCTTTTCCACTCCTTTTTTCCTTTGATATTTATCATGTCTACAGATCTAAAGCTACCAATTACTGGCTAGTTCAGCCATGTTTGATATAAGCTGTACAAGGAATATTAGTTACTCCATGCATAGTGTGATTACAACAAAACCCATAATGACAAAACTAAATTGAATTTAGCCTGAATACCAAAGACTAGGGCTAGGTCAAAACCCATTATATGGCTGGCCTGCTCTTCATCTGTTTGCTTCTCCTCAACTGTCTGTGTTCACCTATACAATAATTTAATACAGCCAAAATCCATAAAAGGCTGTTCCAATTCATGTTTTTCTCTTTCTGTTTTCAGACAACAGAACAAATATGAAATGGTGACTGAAATATGGTCCATTAAGACAACATCTTAACCAGCAGTTACTTCCAAGCCATTTCCAAACTGCAACTGTGCTGTTAAAATCCAGATTTTATAACCATGACATCCTCTGGAAAAATCACCACACATATGTTAAAGACAACGACAAGCTGCAAACTAGCTCAAAACCTAATATATGGCTGAAAACCCCACAAGTACATTAAAAGTTATGAATTTGCCTAAAGGCAAATCAGCCTTAATTTCTTTGAACCATGTCTACACTTCTCCTTAACAATACCCAAGTTGTGTTAGTTGAAAAGTACCCTGAAAGTTTGTTAACGGATGTTGACTAGATTATCAGTAGTCAAAGTTGAAGTTTGGGGGGAAAAACTTCCTCAGTTATAATTTGTCGGGTGTTTAACATTCAAAATTTGCCTCAACAGGACTGTGTTGGTGTGGTGTAATTAGTCAGAATTGTCAGTGCAGGTTATATAAGTAAACAACACATTTTTAAATATTGCTAAATATTGTCCGGCTGACCCTGCCAGGAGCCAAAACACAAATACAGAAAGCTCTTGTAAAATAACCAGAACTATTCTGCAATTGGTAGTAAATGTAGGATCCCATGACTTATTGTAAGACAGTGAGAAATGTCTTTCTAGCAGATGAGAAAATAGGTTTTGTGGTGGTCATAGGACTAATTTTGAATGTTGCTTGGAAAAGATCTATTTTGTTATTTAGGTGTGAAAACCTGTTGAATAGGTGCTGCTAATATCTACTATATAAATATATATATATATATATCATTCAGCCACAAAATTAAAACCAGTAAACAGTATAAATGTTTTGCTTGATTGTTATAGTCTATATTCAGCAAGCTCAAAGGGAACAAAAAGGCCTTGGCCTACTTTAGTGTGATAGGAGGGATCTTTTTCACTAATAGTAGCAATTCAGCATTTTCTCACATCTCGCTGTCACTGAACAGACACATTAGCACACAGAAGGCAGACTGCAGCTTTAGAGTTGTCTCGAGTGACCTCAAAGAGCGGCCGTGTATTTGTCCTCCATCCCAATATGAATTTTCCTTTGCCAAAGTGCACGTCATTAAAATTTATCAGGACAGCTTCATTTGCAAACTTGAGCGGAGCTGCCCGGGAGCTGGAGCAGTGCCAAACCTCAGATTTCATTGAACCTCACACTGACATCCTTCAGCCTTACCTTTGGCTAACTGCACAGTTAAACACAGGGGCAAGATGAGCCGAAAGCACCTGGTTGTTTCCCTCTGAGGGGAAGATTTTCCCCCTTGTCCTGACAATGCCTCGGGTGAGTTCAGCCTCTTCATCTCAGTGACAAGACAGCACAGAAGCAGGCAGCTGGTGGCTGAAGCTAGAAATTGGCACTTAACACCATCATTATATTATATTTAATTACTGTAATAACAACATGGGAACTATATTGGATGTGATATTGAGGGCAAAGAAGTAGTTCAGGCATATAAACTTGTTTTTTATTATACAAATTTTAACAGACGTGTGAGGTGTGAGTCTATATAAGACACTGAAATGTGGACAATGTATGTCAACAGTGCTGTGGCGTGACCTCCAATGAGATGAAAGGTCATCCCAAGTGACAGTAATCAGCTCAGCAAGAACTAATGATGTTTGTTACCTAGCTAAGCACATGAGCTAAAATAAATCTCGCCTCATGCTTATCTACCCCCCTCCCCGAGGATGATGAAAGATCTCTGCTACGGAGTAAACTAGCCAGTACTTATCACCTAATGAATCCAGAGTGTATGAAGCCACAGCTTGTGTTTTTTCCAACTACTTAATAATTCATTGCCTCGAACGCCTGGAGAAATAGTCTTCACTAATGCATCTGCTTTTTTCCTCCTCTAGTAGTCTTCACAGTCTCATGGGAAATGTATGTTTGTCCATTAATATTAAGCACAAGGCATTAACCACATATATAGGGTTAATCCCCAAGCTCAGTCTTGCCTATGCGAAAACGTGCTGACTGTACATCAACATCATTTGCTGATTACATCATGCAGCTGTCTGGTTATGTCTAATGGCAGGAAGAAGGAGACGAGGACAAGATCGAATTCGGATGAGCCAACGTATATCAGCCAACTGGAACGTCCCACTTCCCTTTGAAGAAATACCAACAAGCAAGGAGGCGAGAGTATGGTTACTCCCTGCAGTTTGTTCTCATCAGACTCTTTCCCTTTAACAAAGCCATGAATACTTGCAGAGGTCTATGTTTATGTGATACAACAACACAAAAAAGATGTTCAAACCAAATTCTATGAGAAATTCTACTGTGCTTATGAGAGAGAGAGAGAGGGAGAGAGCCACCCCTCTCCTACCAACTCACAAGTTATGTGATTGCAGCAGCAAACATATAACTAGTTTTTCTGACTTGAAAAAAAATCCCAACATTTAAAGAAGTTTCAATCTTGGTTGCGTCCAGTGCTGCCTGAAATCTTCACATTTTATTCACAGAAAACCAGACACAAAAAACGGGAAATGTGCGAGTTGCACCACAAACCTGGCTCTTATTTTAAGAAGCTGACGCTGATGTTATCGGCTGACACGGTCAATCTCGGTACCTAATATTAGCATTAGCAGCTAAACAGCTTCCAAGATCCCTTAACTCCTCCAAGTCAACTTTAATAACTGAGGCTTATGCTGTTTTACTTGCTGAATTTCAATGGATGCCACTGACTCTGAAAGCAAGGTGAAGAATTCCTGGTCACTACTGTCACTACTACGGTCACTACAGTCTTGGGAACTGGAGCAGAAGTCACCTTATATCACTGCTCCTGTTAGCTACGGTTGGTGTGATAGACCTAAATCTTCTGAGGGATATTTGCCTTAGGAAAAAATTAGGAAATATTGATGTTTCCCTCAACACTGATACATTTAATTCTTGAACTAGTAAAAATATCAAATCCAACCAAATCTGAGCTGAATCGCAATTGAATAACAGGTAAAGCAAACCAGATCATAGCCCATGTTCTATATCTAGATACATACTGAATCTCCTGAGAGCGGTATATGCACATCCCATGATAACTGTATTACATACTATTTATTTATCAGTATTACATACTGTATTACATACATACTATTTTATTTTCTTCATTTTTTGTTTACATCATACAATTAATTGTTTTATCACTCATATCACTTGTTCATCAGCTCATCTTCTTATTGAACTGGGCTTCACAAAGCCAAACAGCATCATTCCAGTCCGTCACTCCCTGTGCGGTTTGTTGCATATGACGTCGGTCCTTTGAAACATGGCTGTCTGAAGGGCACTTTGTTCTCGCCTTCTTCTCCAAGAACATGAAGTTACTCTTCTTGTCCGAGGTACTTGATATATGTTCCCCAGAGCAAGGTAATAAATATGAGCATACTTATGGGTTTGTGTGTGAACATGAGTAGTATTCACTTAAATCAAAATCTGTTTGTATGCATTAAAAATGTGTCAGGTTAGAGCCCATTCATCTGTAATATGATTGCTTTGGTAGAATACTAATGATCTCGTGATTTTTACCTTTTATTTTAGAAAAAATATATACCATGGTTTACTATTGAAATATTTAAAGCGGGAATATTTTAAATGAACAAAGGGTTAAATCAAATTTACAATGTGAAACTTGTAGGGAAAACCCTGCAGAGTGTTTAAGCATCTTTTGGCTCATTGTTTTAGTGCTAAATCTTGAAAATGAATTGTGGTTCCCTCTCACCGCTCTCGTCAACCTATTCCACAGCCACAGCAGGCAGCTGTTTTGAGCTCACTGTGCACTACCTGCCCAGCAACAATCAGAGTTAGCAACTAGCTGATAAGTATAACATAAGTATAGCAATGCCCACTCGTGTTTCTCAGGAGTTTTGAGGAGAAAAACAGAGGTAGCACAGGGCTGACTGAATATAGGATGTCAGGTCCCTAGAAACACAATTTCACATATATCCGAATGTTGCTCTGTTTGCTGAATGAGTAAATAGGAAACTTTTGCTCACACCGATTTGTAAACTATGACAACTTCAGAAGGCCACAATATACTGTAAGTCTGGTTTGTGTGATGTTCTGGTTGTTGTACGGTTCTCATCCCAAACTGGCCAAAATAAATCTGATTATATTTAAAAGATAAATCAAGTTCATAGCAACCTAGTTTTGTTTTTTTCTTTAATTGGCCATCAATAATGATAACATGGTACTCATCAAGTTGAGTGCTGAGATCTGGCAACATCCCTTAAGAGAGTTCAAATAAGAGCAAAACACAAGTGATCAGACAATCATACAATATAAAGAAACCTCCAGATTAACAACACGTTGACCTACTATACAATACTTACTATGATTTTGTGCACAGCTATTCTGTGCAGTGAGGGATTGTGGTGATGATGCTGGTTCCAGATCTCTGCAATTACTTGATGGGCAAAATGTTGTTATAACTGATAGCAATGATTTCCCAAACTATTAAAATAGTACCCAATATCTTTAACACTGGAATAGGCCTTTACAAATTAACAGACTTTAATATTATACATAATAAAGCATGTTCAGGCATTAATGCGTGGAACAGTAAAATATGGGTATAATATATGGTGTTGGAAAGAAGTACTATAACTTCAGCTGCCTGTTAATTAGAAAATATTTTGTGGTTTGCACCCTCAAATCATTTTTAATGATGAAGAAGAATACTGTCTCGGTCTGGAAATGTAAGCATTTTCATTGGTCTCACGTCTGCCACATCAGATGACCCATTAAATCACAGCATGCAATGCTTGTTTTTTTCACCTACTACAAGGAGATACGGTTTGAGATGGAGCTGTGGGTTCCTTTACCTGAAGGATCTTTATAATCAATGTAAGAGCCCGACTCTTCTACCAATAAGTTTGGAGGACAGACATCCCTCCCGAATGACAATGAGGTAGCGACAGACAGCCACAGCTGGATGTGACAGAGAGTGATGAATGAGGCCAGAGAGGGAGAGATCAAACCCCGTCAGCACACCTGCTCACACCTGTTCACCACTCTCACTGATCCTCCTCCAGCAGCCACGCACAAAGAGAGAAACAGGAGAGCAGGATGTGTAAGTGTGGAATTTATAGACACATAATAAGAGTGTATCTATACGGGGGCAATATTTGATTAGAGCAGCTGACAAAAGGTCAATACTCTTGTCCCAGTTCAATCAATCTTGTCAATCAATAATGTTTAGCCACCTCAATTGATTCTATTAAAATATTCATGTAACCTGGGATTAAAAATCCCTCTAAATTCGTGGTTTTCGGGGTTTTTAGTGTGCATCCCTCTCTTGTTTATTCATTTTTTTAATGTTGTTTTTCCTTAGCTTGGTAGCTGGTGCCCATAAATGATGACACAAAGGGAAATAGAAAAGGGTCGTGGCTTCTGAGAAGAACCATCTTTAAAAACTCTCTGACCCCTGCACATGATATCTTTTCATAGCTGTCAAATTTTATAGCTGGAAAAACTTTACTCTTGGTTTATCACTGACTATATTATCACTCAATTTCCACTAAGTATTTTTTTCCTTTTTTGTTTGCAGCCACATGATATCAAATAATGTTTATTTCATTCAGCAAACTCATGTTGAACAGCATTGATGGGCATCTAGGCTCTGACCTCATCAGTCTCCACAAGGAGACACCAACCTCAGCATAGCCAGTAGTGGGGAGTGACAGGGAAGAACAGCAGCAGCAGTAGCAGCAAGTGACAATATAGCTTTCATATGAACAAAAGTACTGGAGTTTAGGAGGCCATCTTGAACCGGCGTACAGGCAGCACAGGTTTTGGCATCTTTGCTGCCATGAGTTGTGAGCACTTCAACAAAAGGGTTATTTTGCTCTTTAAGAGGTGAAAGTGTCTAGAATTTTACAAGAAAAATGTTTTAAAAGGTATAATTTTCATCACATAAATAAGTTGCTCCTTTCCTTGTTTTCCAGTTTAATCATCCTGCGACCCCCTCGGATTTGGGTCAACCTCCAGACCAGGAACAACTGGCCAATCAGATTGTTGTATATATTATGTTGAATCCTGCCTTTTTAATTGGGATTTAAATTTAATCAGCACATATATGATCAGATCTTTGCTCTTAAGTAAGTTTTGTAACCCTAACAAATTACTTTCAAAAATGACTTTGCTGAAACGACTTTTTGTTAAAATCAGATCAAAACTTTCAATGCATGACCATTCACCATGCAAGTATTCAGTGGGCTAATAACGGCCTTGTTAATTAATAATCTTTCATGATCTATGCTGTAGTGCTCGGCAAAAGTGGTTCCAAGCAAAGTCAAAGTAACATACAGGAGGTTGTTTTAAATGTTTGAACAAATGAGCAACACTGTTGTTTCTCAGGGGAGAAAAGTCTGGCCAGATGATGTACATGGTTGCATGTCTTCCCCTGTCTCCTTGTTTCAACTCCATAACTTCCTCCTCCCATCTGTCTTGTCAAACACACAACAGTGCATTTGAATAAAAACCTGTTTTCTGTATTGTTCACTGTCTGGCATCTAATGGTATTAACTGAATTGATTTTGCCAGCTCATAGCAGGGGAGCTAATACAAAGAGATGATTGGCTTTAGATGGCAGAAACAACCATCTTGACCTACTTCCGGCTCACATAGATACTTGTTGCTTGTTTCTCAGCTGGTATGACTGATCAAGAATAGACGCAGTGAGAACGAAGGGATGCGCAAAACACGGACGTGATCCCATTCAGATACCCTGGAGTAGCATCGACAGCAATACTAAAAACATCAACTATAGCCTGCATTCGAAAGAAATCCCACTTATGCATTTTTCAAGTAGGAATATATAAAAAGATAAATTATTTTTTTGACAGATATAGTTGAATGTACATACACAGCAGTGAGTGTTTCCCATGACATCTCTGCCTTCCTTCTCATAGGTTTTAATCTTTGCACTTTTCCCCCCTCCTTTGCTTCTTTTTTTTCCCATCCTGAAACCCATTCTCTATTCTGATTAATTTCTGCAGTATCAGTCGGCAGTTAAAACCGCATTTCTAATTAAGGCATTGTGCCTGTGAAGTCTTCTTTTCAGTAATTGCCCCAGTGCTCTCAAGCTTAAGCAGTGTATCTAGGTCAGAGCAGCAGTTAACCCTGGGGTACAGTGTGCTGTATGGTTTCAGGGTGTATGAGTGTCTTTCTGATCATACTGTGATTCCCGGGATCTTTATGCCTCTCCGTCTCTGCTCCTCTATACTAGGGTTCATAGGTGCATGCTCTAATGTGCTCTGGTGTTAAGTACCATGCAGGACAATCGGCTGCAAAGCTCTGTGGTGTGTGAGAGATGTATAAAACAAAACTTGTGGCTCATTCCCCTCCTCTGGGACAAGCTACAAGCTCCCACTAATACGTGTTTTCTCTTATTTTAAAAGCTTTAATGAGCTGTATTATATGTACAGTATATAATCCAATTAAACTGTCCGCAACCCACAGTTACACAGTTTCATATGGGTATAAAGAATTTTTGCTTGTCTCACCCTTCCCCCATGTGACCAGGTGTGGAGAGAGGTAAATTGAAAGGTCCCAGGCAATCATCCAGGGGCACCGCTCGGCTCGCTCAGCTGGGGAATTCAGTTTGGGCTAGGATGAAGGACCAGCCAGCATAACCAATATAGTTCAGTCTGCCAAGCCTATACTGTAGCCACAAGACCCCCTGCTGCTCCCATACATAGCAAAATGGGATTGACTGCACTTGCCCCAGCACTGGCCAAGCTGCCTGCCCTGTGCTGTTTCCATCACAGCGAGTTTAGTATGATCGTGATTGAGAGATGAACAATGGCGATTGAGAGATGAACAATGGCGGCTGATGCTGCGTGGAATGGGATTTTCGTCTTCCTTGTTTCCCTCTGCCTTGTTTTTCACACTCACAGTGGGAGAAGTTCAAGTTACATGTTTTGTAAGCTACCAACAAATCTCAATTCAGTAATTAAGATTTCCCCACACACAGTGATTGATCCCCCAGAGATGGATGAGGTCCAGCAGCATAACTACCTGAAACTGAGCCATGCATATTTGATAAAATATAAGTATAAGCCTGATAAGGAGGCAGTTCGGAAGCTTTCCATTCACATGGTCATATGCAGTTTACACTGATAATAGTGGCAGATTTACTCCCCGGACAGAGCTAAACAGAAGAAGGTTTCTCATTTCAGGTTTTACAGACGCCTACAGATTTTAATAGCTGTAGCTATTTAGCTAATTAGCTAATTAAGATAACATAGCACAGAGTTAGTTGCAAACACTGTTTTCAATTGACTTTTTTGTTTATACAAGGGGTTTTTAAATATGTCCTCTACATACTGTACATGATATTGTTTACTGCAGTGTAGAAGCAGTTAAAACCAGCATAAGTATCACATTAGAACAAATGTGAGATCAGACTGTTGTGTTGTTCTATCATACCTCCTGTAAGCTTTTTAGCTTACAAACGTCAAGCAGTAGTTCTCATTTGAAACATGAGAAAAGGCTTTTAAGGTGAAAAATTAAGCCTCAAACACACAGTGGTTGTGGTATTTGTGTATAGGGGTTTATTAACATAACCTGCAACCCATTGCTTGTGCTTTTTCTCTGCGGTTTTTGGTTTTGAAATGGCTAAACAGAAAGATACCACCCTCCATACGTTTTAAATGCTGAGTATGCCTCCACATGTCAAGAAAACCAAAGGTCAACAATCACTGCTCAACGGAGCGGTTGAGTGAAACGCAAGTTCCCAATTTGATACATAATGAGGCTGTGGGCTCAGTTTGCAGGAGTAAATGAATCCGGGACCGACATGAGACCAGTACAGGATCAGCATGCCCACTGTGTCAGCACACCATTCCTGTTCCAACATGGTCACTGAGTCTTCGCCTCGCTGTCAGCAGAGCCTGATTGCCTTCTTGCTGTCGTCTAGACCAGACGATCTTGGCTCAGCTGTCCGTCGCCACTCCCACCAAGCTGATTGAAAATCAGGCCATGCCGGCTTCTTTGCATTTTTCATTTGTCGTCTAATTGATCCTTTTCTTTTCATTTTTGTGAAACGGAATTACTGAAATTATACTGAATCGATGTTTTTCGAACAGATACTACAGATGTTGATATTCTGTAGTATTGTTTTCTTACTGTACAAATTTGCAAATGTTTGGAAGTTAAACAGAATCAATCACTGCTCATTCCCAACATAACGATGTGCTTAGATAATTCCTCAAGAGCTGATGATGGAATTAAATAGTCTGAAGACGGAAATTCTAAAAAAAAAATGCTTAAAAGAAGATTCTAGATGATCAGAATTTGGGCCTTATTTTTCTAGTTGTGGTTATCAATCCTGCTGATATTATTCACTTTATTTTGAAAATGATGGAATTTTTCAGTCTGGGTCTTATTCTCTTAAATGTGGCCACTCTGACTATGGGTCATGCTAACATTGCACTTACTACTTCATTTCTAGGAAGTCATCATGGAGGCTGGCTGGACCAAACATTCAGCTCTCTAAATGGTAAGCAACTCTTACAAAGCAATCAAAGCCTTCAGGACATTTTTGAATTGTATTTTTTGCCTATCTTGAAATACAATCCTCATTGAAATTGGTGGCACCCTTAAAATGCATGTGCAGAATTTAGAATATCTTCAGAAATAAATTCGAATGAACCAGTTTTGTATAATTAGAATTCTTACTACATTTTCCAAAGCTACTGGACAAAAGAAAGTAGAAAAAGAAACCTTGTGTAATAATGAAATAATACAAACACAAAATGTACCACAGACACAATTATTGGCACCTTCACTAATATTTAGTTGCAGAACCTTTGGTAATAATGATGCCTCTAATTGTTCTCTGTAAACATCTAGAAGCTTCTTGTACCTCTCTGCTGGTAGTTTCTACTGCTTTTCCATTGCTTTGTGTTTAAGCTGTTTTAAGTTAGCAGGAGTTTTTCCTTTCAGTTCTCTCCAAAGCTTTTCAATGGGATTCAGGTCAGGACTCATAGCTGGCCAGTTTAAAACAGTCCATCTTTTCCTTTTCAACCGTTTCTCTTTGCTGCTGGATATTTGCTTTGGGTCGTTGTTCTGCTGAAAGACCGTAGACCTTCACCTCAAACCCAGTTTTCTGACACTGGGTAACACATTTTGCTCCAAAATACCTTGGTGATCTTCTGATTTCATCATTACTTTGATCCGTTCGGTGCCTCCTGCACCAGAGGCAGCAGAGCGGCCCCACACCATGATAGAAGCTCCCCCATGTTTTACTGCCCCCCTTTGTCTTCACCCATGGAGCTCTACTTAGTTTAGTGTGTGACATATGGTTTGAGCTGAACCCACATGTCCAGATTGATCCAGATCAATGATAATAGTGTTTCTGATTCTCTCAGATAGTTCTCTTGTCTTCACCATTGTTAAAAAAGGAAAGGGAAACAATCAGCCACTTTCTATGCAGTAAAACCATCATTCATTGGTTAATTTATTGCCTTGACCTGCATTATTATTTGTCATGTCACTTACACCATTTCCATACACATGTTCATGTCTAGACAGAGGAAGTCATCTGTCACTAACCTTTGGCTTATTACATAACTGCTGCCAATCACAGCTGTGTGTTCCAGACTGACACATGAACTCTTTCCTTTCAGTTGTTCTGCTTTGCTCTTTTCACACACTCTTATCAGGAACCTGTCCTACCGGGATGGATCCCAGGCCATTTCTGCACCGCGACACATGCCTGATATGCAGCAGCACTTCATTAAACCAAGAGATCGCAGACCTGATATTAACTTTTAACCTCTCTGACAGATGAGACCCAGAATCAGGGCCGGAAACAATGTCAGCCCATTTTTGTAGTGTCAAAATTAAGATCGACTGATTTGGGGGTTTTGAGGTCAGATAAGACTTTTCACATTCCATCTATTTCTGTCTAGCAGCTGAGAAGTCTTCAGACTTTCCGCAACTGTGTGTGTGTGGTTTTTTTCTAGTTTGGACTAAAAATAGCCCAAAACCAGATACATTTGCTGCATTTGCTGTTAAACAATCTTACATAGTTTAGAACAAGAAAGCATTTATTTGTTATATGATTAATATCTAAGTCCCTATAAAAACCTGGGGTGGGGAGGGGGGGTTACAAAGGATTTGCAACACCTCTTTGTCCATATAACAGGCCCCACAATATATTTTTTTTCTTTAATGGATTTTTTTTCTGCTGAACGCAACCAGGAAATTGTCTTCTTTATCTACATTTTAGGTTATTGCCTATTTTGGATATAGATTTAAAGGCTTTGATCCGGCTGCACAAATAATTCATAAAATGTTAAAATCAGTTTAAGAAAAGGATTTAAAACAACAGCAGAAAACATAATCTCTTGGATGCTGCATCACACTTAATAAGGTGGTCACATAAGGATGTTTGCTTGCCTGGCTGACAGAACTGTCTTATTCCATAGTGAGGCCCCTCTAGTTATCGTGACTACCTGACAGTTATTGCATCTTGCCTAAGGTACAGTGTCAGAAAACAAATTTGTGCACCATCAAAACTCACTTTATATTTCTGCTGAGCCCTAGTTAAAATCTTTTACCCCACTTCTGATTGCACCACATTCATATCAGCCTGTCCTCCCAGACAAATAAGTGACATCTTCATTATGGTGATATTTTCAGAGCTTAAGAGGAGATTAGCTGCTGATGAGTTGCCCTGTCACATTTCAAAAAGGTGTCCTCTTTTGTCACAGCCTGCTGTTACTGTCTAAGCTTATCTCCAGCAGTCTTGAGATCTTTCACTTAATCACTCAAGTGTCTCCTTCAGTCCCCATCACTTGTCTTACTTAAGAGTCCAGACCAACCAGTTCTCTACTTACAATCCACCACTTTACATCTATTTACACAGGTTTGTCTTCTTTTCCTTTTCTCTATCTTACAATATCAGACCCTCCTATCAATTCATACACCGTTGTCCTCTGCAACACAATATCTCACCCACCTTTGTAATTCAGGGTGACTTACAACCAAGCGCATTATCTGTCCTGAAAGCCATCTGCAGGCACTTTGTTTCTTTCCAGGTAAGACACGTTGTCTTTGTGAGCCATGTCAGAGAGGACTGAGACACACTTCTTCAGTGTCCTTGTTTGTCATTGTGCAGACAGTGTCCGGAAATCTGGGGCTAATTAGGGAAAGATTATGAAGGACACATTCAGACACACGCAGGTAAGCAGGAGACTTATTGAGCGTCAGTCTAGAGGTGAAGAGACACAGCCAACAATAAATACTGCCTTCATGAAGAATGTGTCTGATGAATGTAATTATGTCCTATCCAAGTATGTGAAAGAACGGGATGAAATCTTTGTGAAGAATTCATGTGTTTAATGCATTGCAATACTCTCATTTAAAGGGTAACCAAGCCTCAAATCATCCCTCCCAGCATATTTGAAACATGTCACAGAGGAGTAAGGGAACATTGACTGTAGGAGGTGTGGCTATATCTTAGTGTGTGACACAGGGGAGACTGAATTGCCACCAGTCAATGCAGCATAAAAAGTGATGTAGAGCTGATGTTCAGAACTAACCAGCCATGAGAAGCTCCATGCAGACTCTCCATTTCTCAGCTATTGGAGTCCGTGGGAGCTTTGACAGACACTAGAAGCACTTTAATGGTCCATTGAGAGAGTCAGCGTTGAGAGGGTACCTGTGATGTAGATGAGCTAGCAGATCTGGTACTAGAGGCTGTGCTGTCCTTTGCAGTCAGTGTTTGTAAGCCCTAAATATCTTGTAAAGCTCTGTAGGTCAGTAATCGACGGGCCCGTGTGTTGTGTTTACTGTCACCACAGAGAAATTAATGTTGTTCATGTGCGACATTGTTTATTAACATCACATGCCAATAAGACTCATGAAGTTTATAAAAGTCCAACGCTAAATCAATGGAGTCACCCTAATATATTATTGTATTTGTGAATATAAATGGCCAGTTCAACTAAAATAGTTCCAGACCTTTGATTTGATCATTGATTTATATAGGTGTGGTGTTGAAGATGATTGGATTTTGATTAATTTTTCCTCTTTTCGGAGAAACTATTGAACGATCAAGGCTTGTACAGGGTTCACAGGAAGCTAGCCACTCAGAAAAAGAAAGGGGGTATCTTGGTGGCCAAGAGGTGACCGCAAGTCAATTCACCAGGCAACCTTTGTTGCATTTCTCATCTCTTTCTCTCCTGTAACTTTCTCTTTTCTCTGAACTATTGGTTATAAAATAAAAACATGGAAAACCAAAACAAAGGAAAAGCCCCGAGAGATTGACAGAGAATGTATTGAAAAATGGTGAAAAAGATGAATGAGATCAACAATGTAGCTGTTCAAGTTTTTGTAAGTCGACTTACATGATCAACAACTCTTACATTGGCATATATCTTAAATCAATACGAAAAATCTCAAGCTAGCTGCTCCTAGAAGCCACTACCACATCATACATGTAAAAAAAAAGAATGCAATCATTGGGATAGATTGGTTGGGACAAAGAACAAACAAAGTAATGAATTAAATACAGTGGTCAGGTTGGTCCAATTAATGAAGTGATAGGAATTAGTCATTCTTTCTGGTTAATTGCAAACACATATTTTCTCATCACAGTTGGCAATTTCGGTTTTAATTGTCTTGGGACCTACTTCAACAAAAATCACAGCATTTAAGCTACAATTTGCAACATGATTTAATTTCCTCTTGCATCAATTCTGACAGATTTAAGTGATCAAAAGCAACACTGCACTCAGGGGCATGCATTGAAAATTAATCTGCAATTTACTAGTGACAGTTACTTGATAAATGCATGTAAACTAGGCTCACTAATTGCTTTTTTGAAATAGCCCCTACGTGACCAGTTCCAGTAGCCAAGTGTCCAAGTCCAGGAGATTCATTATGCCAACCAAGTTATATTTACAGTAAATGATCCTTGACTGACCTCAGTTCCTGAAATGGAAAGAGCTCATAGTATGGTCTTTGGATATGAAAATCCATTCACATTCATTTTAATCATTTTGGCAGCAGAAATCTCAGAGAGGAACGTGTAAAAAGCTTAGTACTTTAAACCAAAACTGCTTGGTCAGACACCATTAGAGGAAAGGGACAAAAGTTTTTCTTACTTAGTTTGGGTTAACTGACCAGTAGTGCACATCACAGTTTTATGAGTCATACTCATAATCTTTGACTGATATAGGTGAAGTCACTCTGTGTTGACAAGTTGTGACCTTGATCTGAACAGGATCCCGTTTCAAAATGTACTATAAACACGCTCCAAGGAGGAAATTCTTTAAATTACACACAGCAAGTTTTCTATATTTGACATGGTTCCGACAAATCGCAAAAAAAAAGGACTGTCCTGAATGATGTGAGTTTAAATCAAATGCTTTCAACATTTTTATTGTACTAATGTTGAACCGTCCTCTGTGGCACAGTAAAATACAGTAACAGCTGACTACACTGCAGAACCGGTTTATTGACAGCAGACAAACTGAAACGATCACCTCGACAGCATCAATGCTGATTGGCTGCCATAGGAGCTGCAGTATTAAAGTGGGACCTCCTAATACTTCAGGGCCTCTGTGACTGAATGTGCTGACGGCTGCTTTTTACTGCTGGGAGAAAAGCAAAGTGTTGACTGCAAGGCAGCCACTGCTGTTATGGCACAGAGAGATTGTGATATGCCTGTCATATGAATAGGTAACACCCAAACATGAAAGCAGTCTTTTCCCACTCACTCCTTTGGGAAAAAGCAACATAAAGAGCTGAGGGGTACGCCAAAGCAGAAAACTGATGATCTGTGTGGGAAGGTAAGTTCTAAAATACCAGCTCTTAGTAAAGCACAGGAGAGGTACAGACAGAAGTCGGGTTATCTCTGCCAAACAGGGAACTGATGGCCAGATAGGCATGAACTTTTCTCTCCATAATCATGCTCCCAAAGGAGGAAACCTATTGATCTTAACCCTGTGGCCTTTACTTCAGTGGCAATCATTTCATTTATACTTTTAGTTGAAATTTGCAAGGTTTTTCTTTATTTATCTCTAATTGTTCAAGGAATAACCTTTTCACATCACATAATCACTCTAAATCCGTTGCAAAACATTAGTTGATTACTACTCTGTACAGAGACGGATATTCATCAGCCCTGCTCTAATGTCCTGTGGGGGCTGTTTGAATCTCACTGAATTTCAACCCAAAACAATCACGTAATGAAGCCAATTGCTCTGCTTTCAAATAGAAATACCACTATTTGCAATTCAAATTGAGTCAAAGCATTAGTTATTTTCATCAACTTATTCTTACTCCCCAAAGGGAAATGCAGCAGGCCTGGTTTAATTGAATTAGCCAAGCACCAACCAGCAGTGAGATTGATACAGCAGACCCTGTGTTACTGGGTCATCCATCTCAGGCCAGTGCCAGGGTCTAAGTGAACCATAACTTAAAGCTTATTGACCCTCCATAGTTGCCATAATGGCTGATACGGTATCTCATCTGCTGCATTAAGGTGACCAAATGGAGTTTGTGGACAATACATATGTGAAGTATGGAGCATATAAAGAATCATGTGATCTACACATGAAAGAAGCTCCATGATAAAGGGAAATAATACAGTCCATTTACAGCACTATAAACTATCAGGTTTATCTCATCTGCTGTTACATTCCTTCTTCAAGTCCTACAAAAGAGTCTTGAGTTCAACTAAAACAGTTCCTTGTTCAGGTTGTTTTAATACACCATGCTTGTATTTCATTATAATATCAGCCCATAATGAAGTGAAGGATTAGTTTACCAATATTACAAAAAACATGTTTTCTCACTTACCAATAGTGGTATCAACCCATTAGGGTCAGTCTCTTATTGAATATGAATGCAGTATTAAAGCCGCTAATTGAATTTAATCCTTTTCAGTCCCTTATCAAATTGAATGACATCAAATTTAATAAGGTTTAGCTTCCAACATTTTTCAAGCGACTATATATATAAATATCCAAAGCTAAATGATTCAATTTAAATCTTTTATCACCTTCAATCATTACATGCTTGAGTAGCAGCCTAATTCATTAATTAATTTATAACTAGAAGATGGCATGAGCAGCATACAAAACGTTGATTAATTATATCTGACACATTGAAATAATGGGTTCCTAAGCTATTACTACAGGCTCTGATTTTGAGCCATCAAAATTACCATCTTAAAGATGAAATGAACAAAATTTTTTTATATAAACTATGGCTCAAATGACCATGTATAATGTGAAAGGGATTACTGGTTGTGGTGCACCTACACATAGACACACACAGACACAGACAGACACACACACACGTGTATATGTACATATGTATAAATATATATATATATATATATATATATATATATATATATATATATATATATATACATATGTGTATATATACACACGCACACGTAGCAGCGTCCTCGGTCTGCATCTAGCCAGGGACCATCTCTCTCTCCCTTCATTTCTTGTCAGCTCTCTACTGTTGTCTGTCAAAGGCAGACATTGCCCAAAGACACATTAAAAATATACGCACGGAATTTTAACTGTGAGATTCTGAACCCTGAAACTGTCACTGATGGTTCAATTTATCTCTCTGTTGGCTGTATTGGACAGCAAATAGAAAAAAGAAAAAAAACAGCCTACTTGATGTGAAAGACTGATGATTCTTTCCCTTCATACAGACAGCACTTCAACAAAAAAACAGCCAAAGGTTTAATGAGTTAATTAGCTAATTAATTATCTACAGTTGATATCATCTGCCCCTGGTGATGTTTGTCATTCAACTGTGAAAAGTAATGGTAGATGCTGCTGAAAAATGAGAAGCCTGCAAACTAAAAAACATTGACTCAATGGTTTGTACTTCATATTCTGAAAAATAGGGTTTAGAGATTTAAAAAGTTTGTTAAGATATATTTTAGTGTCAGCGCTTGGTGCTGAACAAAATCCAAAATCAAACCCAAGCCATGCAAACAGTTTTGGTTTTATCTGCCTGGGTTCTGAGTGTTCCACTATGAGATTTAGATACCATTTGTGATTTGGAACCAACCTTTTAAATTTCCAGAATTCTCGACCTGATACCAGTTACCTATATCATATTTTCATCTATTAGCCTGTCATGTCAAAATGTTAGAGGACCCTTGATCTAAAAGATCAACCAAAGCTGTGTTGCTCTAATAGCCTTTGACACAGTCATTTTTTTACATTGTCTGACATTTGACTTTAATACCTCGTCTGCCATTTTCATTAAGCAGCCAGCCAGGTGTTCTAATCTCATAAGAAATCCGTCTGCTCAGACTGTGGATCACCATTTACATCCCGTCCTCATCCTCTCCACTTGTAACATCAGCCTCGGTGGATATTTTGCAGATGTATATTGCTGGTAAAAAATATCAGGGTCTCAGAGGCATAATCCCCGTCTGTTCTATCTGTCTTTGGCTACACTACCTTGTAAAATCCTGACTTTGATTTTTCCTCCCAGTCCTATAAGTGTCCTTGCTTTCTTGTTACACTCCTGTCTACTGTGTAATTGGCAAATGTGCCCCACCACCTGAGACTCCCTTTAGCCTCCCAAAAAAACAAGAGAGGATTGAAAGGAGGGGGCTGAAATTCTTTCTCCACAAAATCAGCTTGTTGAAAAGTAGGACACTGAGCCTATGATGGTGGCTGGAATCACACAGAACACTGTCACACATTATCTATTGTGTATTGCCCTTTTTCAATGAAGAAAATTTATTATAAAATAAAGCAGACATGCCTTTGTTTTCTTGTAATGTATGGTCTTGTTGGACTAATGTTTTAGACTAATAATGTGGAATTCTAATATGTTGAATATAATATCTTTTGTTATCACATATTCATGGTCAGTATTACGGAACCCAGCCCTGCCTCCTTGAAATTATATTGTACACTGCTAATTTACTACAGCAACTCTGTTTGAAGAGAAACATAATGCCACCTATTATCAACATAATGAAAAAAATGTCTTTAATGAATCAATTCCACACCCAACGTGTTCAAACCTAAAATATCTGCTAAATGTTTACTGGCAGTTTATTTCATCTGTTCTCTTACGATAACTTTTTATAGCAAATAAAGCATGATTAACTATTTCATGACTATGGTTATGTGCTCAGCTCTTGGTTAAGGTAAGGGAAAGATCATGGTTGTGGTGAACTTTTGAAAATATTTAAAGGGACTTAAAGCACAAGCATGACGTTTTTACAATATCAGCATTTAATTAAAACCATGATCTTTCCCTAACATGATCAAAAAGTCCTCTGTTGCCTAAACCTGAAGTTCAAACTAAGTCTAGTCTAATGCAGTGGTTCCCAACCTTATCTGCTCTACGACCCAAAGCAAAACAAATTTGTAAAACCCTCATCTTGAGTTGTAAAAAAACAAAAGGGAGATTTATATTATGAAATTACACACAAATTACTTTTACATATGACAGGTTCTGAAATGTATTGCATCTAATGTTGTGTGTGTGTGTGTGTTTTTGTGTGTGTGTGTGTGTGTGTGTGTGTGTGTGTGTGTGTGTGTGTGTGTGTGTGTGTGTGATTGAAAATGTAATAAGGTTACACTGGGGGAATTGGGACTAGTGTCATTAGAAAATGGTTTGGAGTTTTTCTTTTCTCATGCAGTTTCATTTCAACCATTTGTAGAAGCATGAAAAGGAAAAATTACACGGTACAGAAAAAAGTGAAAAAGTAATGATAATTTTCTTACACAGGATTGTATGCATTTCTTATTTATCATCCTTCTAATCATCCCAACAGTCTTTAGATTCATCTCACAACCCCTTGTGGATGCCTAATCCCATTTTTTGGAATATATACACCTCACTGGCATGAAGGAAATATAATACAAAATTCAATCAGTCAATTTTTTTTTAAGTTGTTGCAGTCTGTGGCTCTAGTATACATTTTTTTATACTGTGGATTTGATACCTGATGCCTGAAGTAAACCTTTCTCTTTATGTTCCCTGAATCTAACCACATCAAGGACTTTCTGTTTGCGCCCCGGGCTCCAGTGTCAAAGTCCGGGACGTTCCTCTGTGCCGTAGCGTTTCTCTTGCTCCCAGAAATGGTGCCACTGAACTTTTTTTAAATAATGGGTCCATGATGTGAGACAAAAACGTCTTAAACACCCACTTGATGGCTACGCACATGACACTGTAACGAACGTTGAGGAAAAAGCCACACGTCCTAGGGTTGAGATAGTTAGTCCTGGTACCATAAGGAAAATGTGATGTGACATAACCTTGTTTGGCTGCTTAGTTTATGTTCCTGTTTTTTTTTTTTTCTAAACAATATTACACAAAGATTTTTGGGATGAGGAATAAACCAATATGCCTGACAAACATAACACTTTCTCAGGTAATAATGCCTTAAGCTTCTGGAGTGTGACCGTCCCCAAATCCGATAAAGGGTGGGACATTGCCGCTAACATTAGCGTAAGCTCCGACAGTAATGAAATACAATACAGAGGAAGCGCTGGTTGAGACCAGAATTAAAATAAATAAATAAATAAACCTTTTGGAAGTAAAGCTCGGTTGCTGCTGTAGCTAGTGCGCTCATCAGCCGTAAATGCTAACGATTGTAGGTGGCATTAGAAGAGGTAGACGCTTTGTTTAATCCATTCCATAAACTTTTATCAATGTTTTTTAGTAAGTAAGATCTTTCTTTCTGCACCATGCGACACCCTCATTCAACATGTGGAGAATCCTAAACTTGAAAGGCCTGATGACCTGGGTTATTATTACTAAGCAATGTTAGGACAATCATTGTTGAAGGGTGAGCTTGTTTCTTTTTTCCCATTATTCTAGTCTATTCATGTAAATTGGGACTACTGGCTGTTGGTTTGCCTCTAAGGAACAATCATATGTAAGATTAGGTAAGATCTCTAAAGCCAATAAACTCATCAAATGGGTGCTGATTGCCTCCCGCGTTCGCCGGTTCTCTGACAGCCTCCGGGAGCAGTGAATACAGCATGTTTAGGATTGATTAATGATATGTGCTGAACTGAGGCTCTAAAAGCCTGAGCTGGGGCACAAAATGGCTCGGAGGCAGACAGCAGCAAACGTCTCCATTAGCCAGGAAGGTAACAAGTCAGAGATGCACTTTGGACATTATTGTCAGCCGTAAATCACATTTAATGGAGGATGAGTTCCTACCTGAGGTGGGGTTAGTTTATTAGGAAGAGAAGCTGTGACATTCAGCGTTGACACAGTGAGAGACTGACGCAGCCAGGGATGTACTCTGGTACAAACCTCGTCACAACTCGTACACTTGTGATGACATTTATGAAGTTTATACATGCGTGCACACACACAGACACACACACACACACACACATACCACAGACATACGCACACACACACACACATACGCACACACAATATATAAAACTTACATAGCTCAGTCAAGGTTTTAATAGGTATATTTTTTGTTCCTAGATTTGGACTCTGAACATTAAACATGTACTATACAGATACAGATATATTCACTTCAAAATTAAATGATACATTAGTAGAAGTATATATCAGCCATGCACAGCTGGGTCCAGGGATGACAGTGTCTTCTGGTCGGTCGGCCACTTTGGTCCAGAATGAAATATCTCCACAAGTGTTGAACTTTTGTGCAAACCTAGGAGAATTTAAAAAAACCTTGCTTGCTTTTCCCATAGCTCTCAATAGGGACAACTTCATGAGCTTCTTTAATGATAAAAATCTAACTATTAGAGACAAAATTCTCCTGCCGTCAGCCAGCGCCGCATTATCCTTAAACACAGGATCCTTAGAAACAGCCAAGAAGCCCGATTTATACTTAAACAGTTTTTCTCCCACCGAGATTCGCCAACTAACTTCAGTGATTTCTTCATCTGAGATTTCTTCGTCTCTTAGATCCCATCCCAACTAGGCTGCTTAAGGAAGTTTGACCTGTAGTTACCAAACACACTACTATAACCATATGTATTATTATAGCACGTACTCATTGACATAATGTATAACCTAGCCCCTTGATTTAACCTTAACCATCCCAAATAAATGCCCCCAACCCTTACCCCAACTCTAACATAAACCTGCACCCTAAAACCAAGTCATAAACCTCAAACATCATCTCACACTTGTGAGAACCAGCCAGAATGTCCTCACAACGCCAACATTTCCTCACAAATATGGATCAAACCAAAGTTTGTCCACACAACCATAGAAGGCACATACACACACACACACACTCGCTCTCTCTCTCTCTCTCTGTCTCTGTCTCCCTCACTCATTCACACCCCAGACACTTACAAACAACCCTCCTCTGGAAATGCATTTTCTCAACCTTGAAAATGATTGTCCATTTCACCAAATGAGACGCATTAGGGCTGTGAGTCATTACAGGTGCTAATAATCAGCCAGAGCGAGCAGACATCATCAGCAGAGGGAAACATGGAGGAGATGAGATAACGAGGGTCTGTGAGGAAGCGATGATAAGAGGACAACCTCAGAGGCGGCGGCGAACCAACATGTCACATGGCAGAGGGCTGAAGGTGGAGTGGATGCGATGAGCCGTGTCCACTTCAGTGAGTGTGACAGTGGGGACTGAGTACTGTGTGTGTATGTGGGTGTGTGTGTGTGCGTTGGTGTGTGTGAGTGAAGGGAAGGGAAGCAGTGTGTCCGTGGTATGTCCACAAACCAGATGACTGAGGCAGCAGTTTGATGGAACATGCAGCCAAAAACAGCCAAATCACATGGGTGCTGGTTTCTCCAACATTGCCAATTCCTCTGACAGCCTTGCAGGTAGGGGCCACAGGAAAGTGACCCCCCTCCACAGAAAGAAACGTCATCACCTACCCATAAATATATGTTTTATGGAATCTAATGCCAAGATTTGCATAAAAAACACCAGGGCCACCAAATGTCATATTTTACATCACAGATGCATTTCCACAGATTGAATTCCTAAATACAACAAAATTAAGACCTTGGAATAATGGAACAAATATGATAAGATATAAATATCAGCGGTAGGTATTTGTATCCATTGTGACACATTCACAAGCCATCATATGCACTTCAGTTACTCTGAACTTAGCAGGTTGTTGAATATACAGTGGGGCCCAAAAGTCTAGGACCACTTCAGCAAAACATGCAGTTTTAAGGCCCATACTTTCACATCTGGAACAAAGGAAGCAATAAATTTTATGTGCGACATGTCTGTCTGACTTGAGCATCTGATGAAACACATTTGGGTTTTTAGAAAAATGAACCCTTCTGGGTGAAAGTTGCCGCTGTCCATGTTTCATTCCGTTCTTTCTAACACTGTGTCTACAAGGAGGCGTAGCGTGAGCACGTTTGCAGAGCAGCAGCAGCTTCAGATCTGTGTCTAGACAGGACATACTCAGGCAGTACTGAGTGTGGGTCATCTGCATTTTGCTGGCGCTCAGAGACTACAACACAGCATGTTGAGCTACACGCATAAAATGGAAGAAAACAAACTTGAAGTGTCAAAATATGCTTTGGGTCATGATTACGAGTTTATAGCGCAAGTAAAATGCGAGCTGTTACGCCGCAGGAGTAGACAACTGGAATAATTGAAATAGAAGTACAGACACGCCGATAGAGTCACAGGCTCTGCACAGAGAAGAGATACTGATGTTCAAGAGTTTTGCATACGAATGCAAAGAGAAATTTTTCACTGAGACAATTAATGATAAGCCTCATCCCTGAAGTACTTTTGTTTCTTTCTGCGTCTATTTGTTAACCTAAATGAACTCAAAACGAGGGTGAGCTCAGTCCACAGTTGTGAGCATGAGAAGAAGACCAGAGCAGACATGAGCGAGTTGGTCCAACTATGTAGCTGAATGAGCCGCATCACTGTGAATAAGCGAAGTGACGGCAGAAAATTGAGTTGAATTTACTGTGCTGGCAGTAAAGGCATGAGGATGTGCTGTGGCCTGTTAGTAGTTGGTAGAGTCGTAAGGCTCAGTGGTAATTAAATCCACTAGACCTTAAAACCAGTCATTTCACCTGTGGTACCTGTGCTGTGACACTATCATGCAGAAGAGTGACATTTGTATTTCATCACAGACCTGCAATTAATGTTCACATATAATATTCAGACTGATATCTTAACCTTTTCTAACCTTAACCAAGTGTCTCTTTTCATAACCTTAATCATACTTGCCAAATCAACCATTCTGAAATAACTATATTTCATTTGTCATAATCACAATTTTACCTTATTCTTAACCCTGCCATAGTTGCCATGTGCTGTACCATTGCTGGTGTCCACTGGCAATGAAAGGCTGCAAAAGCATCCAAATTCAGTGTTCTAGTCATGCATAGGGTTAGATCTGCCAGGAACAGAGAGCAAGGTGAGATGCTGGGGAGGCATAAATCAGAGCAGCCACCTGGTTCAGTGTGTGCCACCTACAGAAAAGCCAACCTTATCAGCTTAACACCCATCACACGCTGACTGATAGTTGTTCTGTCAGAAATATAAAACCGCCAGAGCTGCAATGAGCACTTTCAAGTGTGAAAGCATCTGTGGCTGTGCGACTTTAATAAAAACCGTAAGAAACCACTTCCATTCTTTCACATGGTGTGTATGTAAACTGTCTATAAGTGAGTTGTGCGCGCATGCCTATATGTGCTTTACATGCGTGTATATATGGCCGCAGGCAATGACGAGGAAGTTGTCAGGTAAATGAATGCATCTTAGTGATGAGGGGGACATGGTGGCTGCCAGCATCTGTCACAGTCGTCCTCTGAGTTACAGCTCAGGCTCATTCACAGACACGAATCGACAAAGGTAGAAAGGGCCTAACAGAAAGGAATGGGAAAGGAGAAGGAGTGAATCATCAATAAAATGTTATACTTCTCATCATACAATCATCTCCAATAATTTCCTTATTCTTGGATTTGCCTTCGTCAACAAATGGGAACAACCCAGCAAAGGCTGTTTGTTTAAATCCCAGGGCAACTTTTAAACATGTTTTGAGAAAGTAGTATTAGCAGAAGCATGAGTTGCTGGATCCCATCTCAGGTGCATCACCTGCAAATGACACAGGTGGGTCCTTGAGAGGAGCCTCTGGTAAAATAGTCACATATCTATATAACTTGTATTTATTTGATAGGAAAATATCTGGGGTGCAGCGGTTTTTACCCGATTTACATTATTTCCATGGTGTAGTCTGCAGTTCAGGGCTATAGCGATGTAGCATATGTACCAGTGACTGATATTCTTGTGCTATTTCCCGGCTCAACGAGTTGAGCAGCATCACCTGAGTGTGCCATTGACCTGCAGGCTGTGATTCATGGAATATGAGATATGCCATAAAGAACACTGGTGTTCTGTTCTCCAAGTTCAGGCAAGAAAAGATGTACTTCACCTTCTTGGATGACCTCTTTGAAATAAATCATAGCTTGTCAATCTGTTATATTGTATTCAGTCTAGAAATGTGGACTTCAAAGGATCCTGACCTTGAATTTGGACACAAGTGCATGACTGCACTGAGCAACTTCATGTGTAAATGCATTTAATGTAAAGCAGGGTGCTGCTGGGAAACAGCGCATTACTTTGTCTACTTACCATTGATAAATAAAATGTAAATGTAAACAAATAAATCACATATAAAAATGACGACTTTCATCTTGGCCCATCTCTGCATTTGAGCTCACTCTAAGCAGCAGACTCTGACAGTCCTGGACTGACTATGCAAACCAACCCTCCTGCAAAGAGAAGACATCCACAATATTTATCTCTCTGCCTCTACTGCTCGCCCTCGCATATTCATAAACACAGCTGGTACATGAGACACCTGAGATCTCTTATCAGGGACGCTGCAAGGTCATCGCATGTGACCAGAATCTATCTGGCCGCTCGTCCGTAGCATTTTTCATCTTTGGCTTTGGGGCAGAAAATGAGTCAAGCAGCAGCACTGGCCCTCACTCCCTCCTCCTCCTCCTCCGACAATGGCACCATAGATCAACCTGAAGGTGACAGAGAGCCTCAGATCAGGATAACAGGCCTGAGGACGCGGGATCAAACAGTGTGTGTGTCACATCCATACACTATGGACACTGCAACCCAGTATGGATTATCTGCGGTGCCCCGTGGGAGTGGCACACACACACACACAATGAGGATATGTTGGGTGTGATGGGAAGCAGAGGCAGCACATACATGATATTAATTATGATGAATATAGTTTGACGGATGTGATGGGGGCTGAAATCGAACGGCTGTATTGTATCGCTTCTTTGGGCACAGCAGCATGAAACCGCTGCACTGGTGTGTGTGTGTGTGTGTTTGTGTGTTTAATGGGGTTGTGTAGGTCAGAAGAAGGAGGAGGACAAGGAGGAAAGAATGATGACTTTTAATCTCACGGGACAAACATTTGCAGCTTCTTTGAAACACACACCGTCTATGTCCCTCTGTCACACACATGTGACCACCATTCCTCACAGTATTATTCATACTACAGCATGTAATTAGAGGATATTACTGATGGATATCACAGTGTGTGAATTGTCCTCAGAGAAAACATATCCGCACACTCATATAAGCAGAATATTGTCAAAAATATATCAAAAACCAGATCCAAATGCCAGTGACCGAGGCCAGTGTGGGTATTTTGGCAACTTGGACAGTTTACAGTTTTACCAGCCGGGTGGAGATGCTCTGTGTCTCTGTCCCTGATTGAAAGTCGTACTGCCCACCCTGACCTGACACAAGCAGAGTAATTCCCCTGGTAGCAGCTGCTATCTACTATCTGTCTGTTTTTTCAGAGTGATAAACTTTGCTGTCAACAAAGCTGTCAGCAGTTATTTTTTTTCTCTCATTTCATGGGGTGGGATCTTTTGTACAGATCCCAGATAATATGGCCCCAAAAAAATATCATGTACTTATGCATGTTTTGTTTGTTTTGTTTTGGGGTATTTTTTTTTTGGGGGGGGGGGGCTGCTCCGCTGTTTTGGTTTGGGAGTGTCATTTTCAAATAAAAAAAACATTGGTGGGGAGCATTTTTTTGAAAAACATTTTGATTTGATTGTTATTTCATTATATATTGAGTTCTTTGCAATTTCTCCAGGTTCCCAACATCTGTGACGGCATGGATTCCCAGTGGAGTTTCATCCAGGCTGACTCTGTCCTATTTCAGATGGTTCTTATTGCATTATTAACGGCAGAAATGATAAGATAAGAAATTCAAATGTCAGAGCAGCACAAGAGACAGGCAAAGAGGTAGGTTTTTCACTTTCAATTTATAAGGTCAAATTCCATATAGGCACTTGTGTATAAAACATACAATCCAGGGAAGGAAATTTTCAATTCATTTAATTATGTCAGTCACATGCATAGATTCAACAAGGTGCTTGATTGGTCCAGGGAACCTTAAGGTGCTAACACAGCCAAAAAACTGGTGACAGAGAAGAACTTGCTCTTCAGGCTCTAAGACAGAGCAGGAAGAAAAAACCTTTAGTTACACAATCATAGACAAAGTTCGCTTCCACACCACCAGTATTAAATGACACAATTAAATAAAATGATAATAATAAATAAAATGCCCACCACCATGATATGAAAATGAAAAATAGGATTGCCACATAGTACAGTGCTGTCAAATCAATAGTTACAAATAAGGATGCTGTTTATGGAAAAGAGTTCATAATCCGTTCCTTTATTGAGACCCTGATTTACAGCACGAACACATCAAATCTGAAATTCCAATAGGTTTCCATCTACAGCAGCTTTTTCAAAGGGATTTTACAGATTCACTCAGACTCAACCAGACAGCATCTAATTTCCATCTTCCCACTGGTCACTTTTCAGTAACATGTAGCGATCCTGACATTTCTCTTTCTTTTTCCCATTTAGCTAGTGTGTATCTCCCTTAATGTACAGAATCTCTTTTTTTCTATGTTCTATAATTCTGTTCTTTTTTTAATGTCATGAATTATGTATTTTCTTCAAAGTGTGAATACGTTTATTTAAGATAATTTATTACCCTAGCCAGCTCTATACTTTCCATTGATGTTATTTAGATTTAAATGTCTGAAAATAAGGACGACATAAATATTCAGTGCCTGAAAAATAATGCAGTGTTGTCATATAAATACATTTATAGAGATCTACTGTTTTTTTCTTCACTGCTGACACTAATTTTATATAAAGGTTAATTCTTAGGTTAATTTAATAGTAAAGAGGAGCAATAATCTGTTTTCTGTGGCAAGAGAAAGGAAAGTTTTGATGAATTTTGCTGTTTTTATAAGAAAAGATGCTAAAGAGATGATGGCTCGGTAGGATATTTGTCAAGTCTAAGAAACAACGCTGATGATGTCACAGTGATGTCACCAGGGTCGTCTTGGCTCTAGCTTGGAAACTACTCATTTTTGATAGAAAGTCTTTGGTACAAACTCTGGGCAGAGTTTGAAAGACAAGGCCATTTAGCCGACAGAGTCTATAATGAAAAGCTGCGATCGGTTGCACTCTGTGGTCGGATCCAGTGGTTCTGAACCATTTTATAGTGTCTCCTGTGAGTCGCCCAACGCGATGAGAGTGCAAGACTCAACTAAAGGAATGGCCATGAAAAAAGTGCACTTTTTATGCCTTTTATTGGCACTTGCACATAAACCTATATACTCACTATTTAATATCCACTGGGACAAATCATTTTTACTGACTGTTGGTCACATCTGTCTGAATAAAACTCTGCCAGTGGAATACCACCTGTCTTCAGAGCTGCCTGATTCTGTTTAGTGTGTGTGTGTGTGTGTGTGTGTGTGTGTGTGTGCGCGTGAATGCGTGTGTGTGTGTGTGTGTGTGTGTGTGTGTGCGTGCGCGCGTGAATGCGTGTGTGTGTGTGTGTGTGTTTTCAAAATAAGAGTCATAAATAGCCTCGACGCGAGTTATCTGCATCATTCTGCTTCGTTTCAAGCTCTGAGGCAAGAACAATGAGTGAAGGCGACTGGAAACAGCAGGAATTACCACAGTCCCACTGACAAAAGTCCACTAAAGAAAAGCAACATTTCTATTCTATTACATTACATTTTTGGAGTGCAGATGACAGAGAGATGCCGTCAAGGATCCATGAAAGACCACATAAGCTCCTGCGCTCATCTCCTCGGTGGCACGAGGCCGAGGAAGAGGGGTGTGTGCGGGGGAGAGAGAGGGCGTATCAGGTGGGTAACGGGGGGGCAGCCTACAAAATGAGAGAGTCAGCGGCGCTGGAGGAGCAGATGTGAGAGGAGTAGGGGCCAGGCGCGCCGCCATAATTAGCTCCGGATACAATAACGGGAATAACCGGATTATGAGGATTTGAGGAGGAAAAGTCGTGAGAATCCGGTGTCATACTAGGCGAAGGAATTAAGTTAGGCGTCTCCACTCCTCCTCCGGCCGCCGTGATGGGGATAGACCGGCGGCGGAGAGCGTCGCTGGCTCTCACCTTGAACTTCCTCGCCCTGTTCCTGGCCGTGTCCGCGCTCACCACCAGCTACTGGTGCGAGGGGACGCGGAAAGTGGTGAAGCCGTTCTGCACCGGGCCGGTGACCACCAAGCAGTCGTTCTGCATCAGGTTCAACAGCTCCAACCTCAACGACACGCGGCTGGTGCAGTACATCTGGGAGACCGGCGAGGACAAGTACGTGATGAGGAAGTTTCACACCGGCATCTGGTTCTCCTGCGAGCAGAACATCAACATGACGGGTAAGTTTCACCAGGAGGAGGAACCGGAGCGCAGCAGGGGCGCGCACGGGCTGTGCGCCACGGAGGCGCGTCCATCCGGCGACCAGCGCAAATAACGCAAAGCACGTTAAAACATTTGAGCAGAAAGTAACGATTATTACATAACTGTAGGCATCACCTCAAATCCAAACACCTGCTCTTTGGTACTGAGAACAGACAGGGTTTTGGCTGATTCAGAGGATTTCAGATGCAGGCTATCACACCAGGGTTTAAGTGAACTGAAGAGGAGGATGCATGGTAACAACGTCAGAAGAGAATATTAAAATGTCAGACTTACTCAAACTGCCTTTTTTCCTTTTCTAACCAAAACCCAAAGTCATTTAGTTTGTTATCAAAAACGACAAACAAAAAACAAAAAACATTCACGATTTGGAAGCTGAAACCAAAAATTGTTTAGCATGATGTATTTTTTTTTCATAAATGTCTCACACGATTAATCTGTAAATAATTATAATGAAGTTTCTGTCTCTGGATGAATCAGCTGTACACCGCAGCTTGAATTTAGGGTTTCAGAAAAACAGGAAAAGGAGAGCCCGTGTTTCATTCTCTTATCCACAGCATTTACAACTGTGTGTGAAAGCTGCACATCTGATTTATGGCCCACTTTAAGATAAGGCAGCTGAGAGGTGCACGTCCCCCAACTGTGGGTCCAGGAATATGTGGCTATCGAGTCCGTGTCTGTCCCCAGAGCACTATACAAGCATTTGTTTTGTTGACAATAGAATTTCTGGCCAACACGCTGCCACAAGCTTCTTTGAGGCAGGAGATTTTGACATGCTGGGAGAGGGGGCAGAGCCTGTTATTGCACAAACACAGAACAGAAATCCCTTCACAGATTGGATCAAATGGTGATTATTTTTCATATATATCATAGGTTTATCTTTCTTGGACAAAGTGAAATAGGTAACCTGTGACTCTCTGTTCCAGTCTGGAAAAAATGATGGATTACAAGTAACTCACTTATCAGCATGTTGCAAGGTGGCCATCCTGTCACCGAAGAGTCAGTGAAATGTCTAATGTATATTCTTTTACAGGTGAAAATTGCAGAAGCTTCCTTTATGTTGCACCCTCAAATGAAAGAGGTAAGCATATATTTATAAAATATTGTTGCATTATCACATTGTCAGTGCCATGGAAACACTCATACATCCAGCTCTTCATTTATTTATGAGCATGTGGCAATGCAATGTAATAGGACTGGAGCAAAGGGAACATAAAATTGTTGATCATTTCTGCAGAGATTCAGTGTCAAAATGTTTGTAAAATGCAGCTTTAAAAAGCAGCAAGGCATCATCCAGCTGTGTTTTATAAAATGAAAAGGTTGACTTTGCTTGCTCACATGGGTTTAAGCATCATGGGAGGCTGATGAGTTGTTAACAAAAAGGAAAAACAGCTTTTTTCAGGTTTGTCATGTTGAGGCCTTAAATCTTGAGCTCT
The DNA here is from genome assembly GCA_016859345.1 of Istiophorus platypterus. Classification (NCBI taxonomy): domain Eukaryota; kingdom Metazoa; phylum Chordata; class Actinopteri; order Istiophoriformes; family Istiophoridae; genus Istiophorus; species Istiophorus platypterus. The sequence goes on from CM029119.1 coordinate 4,036,803, forward strand.
TTTGTTATAACAGCTGTTTTCTGATTGCTCTAAGTAAGCTGCTTAGTGCTGTGGTGACCATTTTGACTGAAGTGGACATTTTGGAAAAAGGAGTTTAAGACCCTCTGTCACTGTGATTAAATGCCAGCCAACACTTTCTGCCAATAGGTCTTTCCTGTATCAATCAAACAGCTGTTAGAACATCTATCGGCCCGCAAAAGCTGCATCCGTTCCTCCTTAATCTTTAAGCCTACACTGATTTCAAAGCCACATCATTAGGCTTAGTGTAATGAAAATATGTCTATCGTGCTGTTGTGATGCATTGAAAGCTTTTAGTGGGCCAGTCCCTCCCTCAAACAAAGAAATCTTTCATTTTCTTTATCTAATGTAATAAGGTTAACAAGCTGGGGCTATATCATCCTCATTACAGGGCTGTTGGCAAAATCAATGGTTGTTTGACAGAGTGACACAACAGAGCTGTGGAGTAACTGATCACTTTCACTGTTAGGTAATAAGTTAAGTGGTGTGTCAACGATTCAATCACCTCCACACAGTCTCGTGCCTCCTTATCAGTCCCCTTAGTCGTCCTCCTCCTGCACAAACTGACTGGTCAGTGCATACATTCTACAGCTCAGTACCTAACATGTCATCTCCCGTAAGGTGAAAACCAGAGTGTAAAAACAAGCTGTGGTCTGACTCTCTTCAAGAAAGCAAATTAATGTATTGCCCCAAATTTCGAGCTATTCCTTTGTGACTTTTTATTTCTCCAAGTCAACTTACGACAACCTGAATAACTGTTTTCACCCACGCTCGTCGCCGTTTTTCCAACAATGTTTCGGTTGGTGTTTTCTCGCTGCACAGGAAGAGGATTCCACCATCCTTAGTTCATGTCTGGTGGAGCATTTTTGAAATTTGAAATGCAATAGGTTTTATGGCTGAGAGCCATGGACAGGGTAGGGAAGTCACACAGTGTTGAGAGACACTAACACTTTGTTGGTTTTGGACTTTTCATGTTTTTTTGTGGACAGAAAGGAAAGTAAAGAAAGTCAAAATCTTTATCCTCCTTTTTTTTGTCCCCCTGATTGGCTTGGTTCTTTTTTCCAAATATGGAAACAGTCGTCACCGTGAACATCTACAGACCTGCGTTACTGCTGAAAAAATACAAAATGTGGGCAGCAGTTTAAAAGGTCAGGAAACAGACAACTCCATGTTTGCTTCTCCTCAAATAAGATTGGACACTCACCCTGAAATAGAGAGATCTTCAGACACTGAAATCACAGTGTGGATGCCAGTGCTTTCAGACAGTATGTTATTCTGGTGTCCAGCAACCCCTCCAGCTTTACATCTGCATGCTGCTCTATCACATGCTGATACTATATGATTAGAATATTAGTTATCAAAGCAAAATAAGGGCAAAACGCTAATAAAATACATTTAATTGCAGCCAGTTTTAAGGCCTTAAATATCCTCAAAGAACATGTTGCCTAATCCTTTCCGCCCTCCCATCCTAAAATTAATTGAAGACATATTTAACTGAAGTGTGGAATAAAATGTAGTGAAGGTAAAAAAAAGCTGAAGGATTTAACTCTACTCATAATTCATGCAGGGATATTTTGGGTAACAGGCATATTACAGTAGTCCACCTTGTGATTAATTAACCACACACAAAAACCGCTTGCCCTTGAGTGAAATATTCAATTACACCCCAGCTTACATTTACAGGTTTTTAAATCCACTGATATTTCCTCCTACCACGCACACTGCCCCAAGCTCAGGATGTTGTGCAACTCTTGGCAGATCATATATCCTTTCTCTGACTGTGAAGGTTAATGATATGGGTAACGGGGTCACTGATCCACCTTTCCCAACTCATCACCCCCCCCCCCCCCCGCCCCCACCTGCTTCTTTTCTCGTCCCTGTCCTCTCGCTTTGCCCTTGCTTACCTATATTTTTTCTCAATTCCCCAACCCATCACTCGCCTCTCTCACTCCCCATCTCTTCACCCCCTCCATCACTCACTCAACCATGTCCATCCTCACTCTCACAACATGAATATGTCTTATTTTCCTGTTTTTTTTTTTTCTTTCTTCTTCTTCCTCCTTGCTGTTCCTTTGCCATATTCTATTCTCCCCCCAGGGGTGCTGTGGCTGTGCATTGTTGCCGAGTGCCTGTACATCCTCCTGCTGGCCACAGGAGGCATCCTCATGTCCATAGAGGTGTGTCACTTTGGCAACGTAATTGACGGCCTCAAGCTCAACGCCTTCGCTGCCATATTCACTGTGCTCTCAGGTGAGTAGTATCAGGATATTTGCATCAAGACACTGAACAAAATTAAAACGATGTGTTTGCATGGTTGCACGCAGTAATACATTGTGTTGTTTTTCATGAAATGTAACTGGGATTTGAGTTTTCCTCACTTTTGTATAAGGAAACCTCAACTTTAAAGATACTGCAAATATTGTGTATATTTTCACACTTTTCAAAAGAAAATAAAATGTTCTATAGGCATATTTCTGGGAATAATGTCTTAACTTTGGCTGAAGTTTTTCCTTGGCTGCAGCTGACTAGAATTATTGATACGCGTTCTCTTTCAGATGGTTATGGAATTAGCAGAAAAGCCTCAGTTCTTTGAAAAAGGTGTTAAAGTGGAGGAGGTTGTGGTGGTGAAGAGAGCTTGTCACGTGCAAAATCCACAGAGGCAGATGACAAGTGGCAGGTTATAATGTCCACACTGTAGACCTGCATGAATACGACTGGACACCCTTAGCCAGTGAGTGTGAAAGATATCAGAAATGGATGATACCAATCAGTCAATAGGAACCGGCCTCATTTAGCTGATGAAGTCGCTCCTTCATCAGTAAATGAGGATGCAGAGACAAGACTTTAAATTGTTTTACTGTATTATATATCATACAGGTCCTACACCAGATAAAAACTCGCAATCTGTTACAGATGGTTTAAGACATTTAGTCAAATAAACATGGTTAACCCAGGACAGCAAGTCATGGATATATTAAACACAATGTATGCTACAGCTAAAATACAACTTCTCTGAGACGCCCCATTTAAAATGTGATAAATCAAAGAGTTGCTGTCATGAATCTACATTCACGTTAACTTCGTCAGGCCATGTCGTGGTATTAAAATAGCCCATAGATTTCATCAGCAACCAGCACGTAATTATTTCTGGTTTACAAGAGTATGAGGAGACTACATTTATTTCTACTTATTTCACTTAAAACAAAGTATAGATGACCTAGAAGAAGGCAGAAGGGAGGGGGGTTTAACAGGCTGACACTTATCAGAATAGCGAGCTGTCTCCCCATCATCTCTCGAACTTTTTGGAGGAACCAGCAAGGAGTTACCAGGATCACCGTGCTTCATGACCTCCTTTCTGTCATTCTTTGCAGTTTTTTCAGCAGTTAATGTTTAATTCTTGAAATGCATTATCTGCAAAAACTTCTTTATCACATTTTGCAAGATGTGACCATTAGAGTAAAGACTTAAAGCACTGGACTTATGAGATCATATATATGGCTACGTCAAACTATTATTATTATTATTGTTGTTATTAATATTATTATTAATAACAATAATAATAATAATAATAATAATTTGTTAATTAAATGTTCAATTCAGTTCAATTCAGCATGCTGTCTTGGCACGCACGTGGTGTGTGTGTGTGTGTGTGTGTGTTGAAATTTCTTAAAGTATTCCACTCTGATAATATTATACATGTCTCCTCTTAAGGAAGTGCATCTCTGTCTCTACCTCTGCTGTCGAGCAGTGACCACAGGCTCTGTCCTCTGTTGGTAGCCAGGACTTTTTGTTTTGTCCTTTCTCTATGGTTAGACTGTGGTCACTGAGACTGTTTGGTCAGGATCTGTCTCTTTATTATTTCTCTGACAGGAAAGAGATACTCTGCCAGTTAATATTCATGGTTTAGGGCCAGATGGCAATTAAATTTGTTTTGACTTTGATTTGTCCGGCATTCCATATAGGTGAATTTAATTTGGATTGCTCTGATTAGTGGTTGAAAGGCAGTTCTGGTCTGAGGTTGAATAGTACTGGGTATCATTTGATCAGTAAGCCTCGGGACCAGCTAAGAGAAAGGACCCTTTTAGGGTTCAGTTCTTTGGTCTGCAGTACCTGAAACCTCAGCTTGTCTTAGGGGCTCAATTTGAGTTGTAACCAAAATTCATATGTTCTTTTTATAATGTAAATAATCAGTGGGTAACAGCCTAATACTGCCCTGCATGCACCGGTTGCTGTTTTCCTTGGATGTTTATTATGGACCTGCAGATGTGATCTAGATGGCTGTTCACTAATTTGAATTGATATGTGGTTTCTTTTGGAAGATAATGATTTCAGATTCGTTAAAGGTTTGTTCAGATTTCTTTAAAGTGGACTGTCAGGGCCCAGTTCTGACAGCACAGCACCAGGAGGTCCAGGTGCTGCTGTCATCCTTGTTGTGTGGGTGACAGGTCACTAGGTCATCAGCACAGAGATCTGTTGGTTTGTTTCCAATTTTTCTTTCACATTTATCACTGACATACAAAATTAGGTCATACAGGTTATCTCCTACACCATTTTAGAGAATTTGATTATATAATCCCTCTTGCCAAATAGAATCAAAAGACTTTTTAAAATCAATAAAACCTAAAAATGTTACCCTTGTTTATTGGTGCAGAGAATATAGAGTATAAATGTGGTTAGTGGGACAGTGATTTGGTAAAAAGCCAGTTTGCCATTTACTCAGGGTATCGTGTTCCTCCAAAAGCCACTCAGTAATTTGAGCGATAAAATTATACATTTTCTAACACAATTGATCAGTGTTGTTCTGTTCCTCCTCTGCCTGTTTTTTGTTTGTTTGTTTTACTTTCCAATAGATATGTCCAATAAATAAAAAAAGTCAGTCTACAAAAAAGCAGGCCTCAGGGCTAAGTCTATCTGTGATTAGTCCTTTTAAATTTCAGTGTAGCCAATCAGCTGTTGCCATGAATGTTTTATGCCGATTTTCTCCAACAACCGAGATGCCTGAAAAATGCAGGCATAAGGGTTTCTTGTTTTTTTAACTCCACCTCTTGTGTAGGCTACATAGTTCTACTGGATTCAGTTGAAATGTTTTATACATCACTTCATATATACAGTATATTGTGTACAGTATAGGAAATAATTACCCTTAAAAATAAAATCCCTAATGTGGAATGTTGTTTTCTGATTTCAGCAGTTTCAGACATCCATGTGTTTCTGCCCCTGAGGGTCATACTGATGGGTCATTTAGTAGAACAATGTTCTTTCACTGCGATTGGTCGGACACTGGAGCTTCTTTGTCCTTACGAGGTGGTTAATCTACAAGAAAGGCTGCTTACTGTATGCATCAATGCAAGACCTAATCGCTGCCCTGATGACTGAGACATCCATGAAATCTCTGTTTTATGACCATGAAGTCATCTGACAAGTTAACAATGAATAAACAAAGGTTAGTGACTACATCTGTACTATGTGATCACAGAGAACCTCGCATCAATAATGCTATACGTTTACAGAGACTACAGCATTAATGAAAGTTTGTATGGATAGATTTAAGAACTGGGAGCTCCTGGTTAAGGTAAGAGAAGGATTGTGGTCATGAATTTAACTGAAATCGCAAGTTTTCCCTAACCTTAAGCAAAGTGCTTTTGTTGCCCAAACCTAAACCACAGAGGGGACTCAGGATGCAAACCCTGGGCTCTGGGGCCACAGTCCTGCGTTTTGTGATCACATGCCATCCACCCCAGACAATCTGCCGCAGTGATTGTCATTTAGCCACTGGTTTCGATTGTCTTCACAATGCAGCTGATAAAACAGTTTTATTACCGTATAAATCTCAATGTGTTCTGTTATACAGGGAGTAGTGAATGAGTTCCTGATCTCAAGCATAGGGCATTGTCGAATAACAGAGGGGACTAAAGGGGTAACAACTGTGGCTCCCACAGATTAACCGACCGTGTGGCTGCTGGAATCGAAGTGATATAATGAACTGTTACAACTCACGCAACTATTGTACAAGTCAAATTACCTGTACCAATATTTTCAGTTGGACCTAAAAGTTGACGCCCCTCTCAGAACACAGATGTAGAGGGAGCTGTCACTGCTGGAAAATACAGCAATCACCTACATCATTAAAACCAGTTTTAATGTTGTAGTTGTGGCTCACCAGTGTATATCCATTTTTATATTCATTTTCAAGTATAAATGTCAAACATTGAGGATACAGATTCCGTGGCAACAATGAATTTTAATATTAATATAGTATTAATTGTTCAACTTTAAAAACAATTAACTCCTCAGTTCTGCTTTCATGCCGGATGCATTTGGCCAATCATATATTCAGGCCAGTTGCAGCCTCTCAGCCCCTGAGAGATTTCCAGTCAGTTTGTAGTCTGCCTCCCTCTCTCGGCGAAAGGAATTAACAATGACTTTTTCTCTAATCCACTCTGTGAAAATAATCTCGACCACCACACTCTGGACCGCGAATCAACGCAAAAGATACTCTCCTCAACAGCAATGACTCGCAGCACTTTAATGACTTGGCAGGTCAGAGTCAGGAAATGTCTAAAAGAGCCATAACCTGAGTCCACACTTTGAACATATTCTTTGATGTTTAAAATTTGTAACATATGCACCATGTCTGTTTTATTAGAAACAGCCAGGCATAGCGGTAAGGCCGTCTGTTTACTCTAGAGTAGTCTGAACTCTTGGAGTGAGTATCATGGTAGAAGGTGATAAGGGAATTTTTGTGTATTGTCAGTCTTGCACTTAAAAATAATTCTTCCAAAATATGTAACTATTTTTTTTTTAAGGGAGAATGCGCCCAAGGGTCATGAAACTATTTACTCACCACCTCTGCTGTACAGATTTGGGGAACACAGATTCCAGCAAGCAAAGCTTTGATTAAGGCGATGAGCACAAGCCTCCTACAGCTTTCTAGAAACACTTCAGAATAACAAAACTCACACTGATGAATACCACAAGTTAGTAAGTTTTTTGGATACCACCAGTCGAAATGGAAAAAAATGTAAGAATTAGACCAAGTTTGACAAACAACAGCTTTATCCTTTATGTCTCTACTGAGTTTAGATAAGGAGAATGAAGTCCACATTTGAAAGACTTAAGTGACTGTCACATTCCTGCAGCTCTCTTGAGATAAGCGAGTATTTTATTTTACGAAGCATTCAGCACGACATCGATAAAGGAATGCCTCTGATCAGCAGTGCTTAGATAATCTTTTGTGCTACAATCTTTACTCCACTGACAAAAGTCTGGAGGAACTCTTTTCAGAAATATGGCATGTACAGACTTTGCTGAGCTTAAGACTGCGTATCGATCAGTTCTTACTCTGAGGAATGCTTTGATTTCAGGCTAAGTACAGCGTCAGATAAGTCCCCCTTCATCTTGAGGGCTTGTGAAGCAGTGATCATGCTGTGCCCTCGCTGGTTAAATATCCTCCAGGCTATGCATCACTTGTTTGATGAACTGGTATTGATGTCTCTACTTCTTTAATATCAGGAAATGCCATAATAACACTTTGCAATAGGGTACAGAAAATTCCGAGTAGTTACCAAGAAACAGGTTAGGAACAAATGAGGATCTCTTGATCAGTCCCACAAACCCGGTCTGGCAGCAGTACATACCCACACATGTACTAAATGTGTATTCATCCACGACAGAAAATAGTCCCCAACAAATAAACTATTTACTCCTATTGCAGTAATTTTTTGCTAAAAACTACAGTGCCCAACTGTTATAGGAAATTACTACTCATTTCTCTATAAAAAATAAAATTATATACAGTGCAGAGATCACTGGGTGACCCCTTTCCCATTATGGCAAAATGGACCCCAGACTTCTGGACCCCACTGTATTTTTGACTACTTTTTAATGATTTACATCACGAAAAGGCTTCATTGGGCTGAGGGCTGAGAGCCACAGACTGTTTTTGGTCTTTCATGGGATTTATCCTTTAAGGGTCCTCAAATAAATGGTGCAGCATCATGTGCTGCTACTGGAGAATCCCTGGTTACTTAGACATACAGTATGTTATGTAATTGTAATCAATTTGTCTTCTGTTTTATAATCAGTCAAGAACAAGTATATTTTCTATATATAATACCATATTAATTTTGTTTGATGTCCACATGTCCTTTGCCACGGACAGATGAGCAGACTAAGCCTGATATATTTACCATCAATGGTTTATCTGTGTGTCTGTGGGTGAATGTGAGCCACTATAAAATAATCTGCACAAATGCATTATATAGATGTTCCGTCCATTTACTAAGGGTTGTTTATCAGCTAATCAGGAACAGTTCATCCGGAAATTGTTCAGTATGCAAATTAACAGATAGCTGCATATAATCATGTGACCATAGCTCATTAACCATCTGTTTTCAAGTAAGTTATCATCATTCACAGTTTGTTATTAAGCATTATTAAGCACACTTGTTACCTATTCATGACTTAAAAGTTTGTCCATCATTTGTCCAGTGATGTTTTGGCTTCTTAACGGCAGTAGAACGAGCTCTAAATGCAACAATTTGACATTTATCATCTTATAAAATTGTTATGGCGAACAAGTGAAAATATTCACTTCTGACATTTGTGGCTGGTTTGGTCTTGACCAACCCCAGAGGGAAATATCTGGCTCTCTAGCTACTAATAGCTTCACTGTGTTCACCAGCAGAAGCTAACCGTCTCCTTTTTCGTGCTGGGCAGGTTGTATATAGTTGGGTTTGTCAGAGCTGTCTAGTGGGAAACAGCTGTCCGCTGTGTGTGGGAAGTGAGGTTAGTGAGAGTGGTGGGACTGAACCATTGAACAGTTATGGGTCATAAACTCAAAACAATGAGCTGTAAGACATTAAAACACTACATAGATTTGAAGCTGACTGATTCGAGGAGATAATTCAGGTGATCATTTGATCCATTGTGTTTATAAAATTTTTGATCACTGTATCGTTAATTAAAGGTTTTCAAGAAGGCTAATTCAGCTCCATGTTGGAATTAGAGCTGAGCCAGGCTTCTGTTGCGAGGCCAAACTGTAACAGACAACATGATGAAATGTATCCTAACTAGTTCCCACCTGCCTCCTCTGGCCTGGTAAACAATATTCGGAGATCTTACAAGGCCCCTAAACAACCTAGGAAAATTTCCTTCAACAAAACAAGAGCTAAACCTCATCATCCCAAATGATTGACATGAAAAAAATAGCTGGTTTTAGGTACATTTTACATCAGTCTGGGACGGTCCTTCGGTTCATGGACCGTCCTCAGGATGAGTGCATCACGACAGAGAGGAATTGTTGACCATCTTTCAGTCATCTACTGGTGGTTAGCTCAACTTTCCACTTTTAGCTGACAGGGGTTGAACCCAGCATGCTCTGCTGCTGCTGAAGCCTCTCACACTCAGGCTCCAGTGAGTTCTGTTTTCATGACCTTGCCCTTGCATTCTGCTTGTTCTAACTTTCCGGCCAACAGTAACTGAACCTCACAGCCCCCTCTGCATGTCTTATGTTTAATTTATATGTGACTCACTGTCTGGAGAAGTAAGCTGTTTGCATAAATGTAGAGGTGAACCCTGAAGTTCATACTGAGTGTAGTTTTTATCCTTAGAAAAAAAAATGTGAATTTTGATATTTTTGTGGTATCTGTTAGAGCATGTTGGCCTTTTTAATGGCTCCCAGGGTTTATCTTAGGGTTTAGTTTGATTGTAATATGTTCGAATTAAGGGAGGCATTTAGAAGTTGTTTCTGTTTTTAATGGGGTGAATAGATTGAAAGTGATTACGGTAATGAGGTCCAAGGGAAAAACGGAAGGGACCAGGTTATTAGCTTTTATTACAGCTGTCATTCATCTGGGGTATGATGAGCGGTGTCTGAAGAGGTAGAGGTAGACAAGGACAGAAAAAAAAAATCTATGGAAGACAAAGAGACAACTTTTTGTTGTTAAGAGTAAACTTTTAATGTAGGTGATCAATTTTACAACTGCTGTAAAAACAGCAATTTTCTTTAATTTGTAAGTGGTTGTGCTTCAAGTTCACAAAAAACACTGAGGGCTCTTTTTATAGCCAACAAAACATGCGACATCTGTAAGTTTTACTCATTGTCTGAAGTGTAAGATTTATGATGATGACTTCAGACTTTCTGTGCTGTATTTGCATGTTTTGCAACGAACTTACAAGCTTATATACACTAATGTTACTGGAAATGGAATAGAGCAGTGGTTCCCTCTGTTTTGGCTTCTGGTATCTAAAGGCCCCTATACAGCATCTAGTATGAATTTTAGATTGATGAAAGTTAACAATAGTGAAGGGGGGGGGTATATATGCATATATAAACATATATTCACATATAGTTATACTTATATAGTACTATATACATATATAGTTTTATTATAGTTTTATTTTATACTATACACACATATTTTAGCTAAATGTATCAATAAATTTAATATTGTATTATATTGTCTTCACGTTTTGGTTTAAATAAACCAAATAAACTGTCAAATATGAGTAAACCACACCCATATAGTTGATGGAGCAGGAGTGTTTTTGAGTGTTAAACTCCTAAATAATAATTTTGTTTTTTTCCATACTTAACATTAATTGTTACTTTTTAGTCACGAATATTTAATGTTATAGAGAAATACTTGTGATTTCAAACCAAAGGTTTTAGGGGCTCTTACAGGGTCATGGCTGTGGCCAAACCTTGTTTTTTGATGTGCTGCATTTTCAAAAGAGAAACGCATGGATGATGTGAGATGCTGACTTGTTTCAACTTGAATTTTTGTTATTGTTGTTTTCATCGTAGCATAATAATTCACCAGCCAGGTTTTTGAAATGCCTAAAAACTGCAGCCAAGTTCCTCTTAGACCCATCTCACACTCTGTGGTAATCAATAAACCAACTAGATCCCCATCATACAGTGTATAGGCATCTTCCAAATGTAGCAGTGTCTACATGACCTTTTTAATGGTTTTAATTGAATATTTCTGAAGGTAAAATTATCCATTCATTCATAAGAAAAAATTATAAAGCCATTCATGTATCAGGGTGAAGGATGTTGGTGTTGTTTTCTTCTGCTTTCCTGTTTTGTTAATCATCAGAACAGGAACAGGATAACGGCCTTTTGTACCTCACCCCCGCCCCGCAAAGAATCTTTCATTTTACAATCAAATAAACACTAACCTAAAAAAAAATTGAAGTAGAATGTTTTACAGACATCATAATAATTGTATTATTATATTCTAGATCATAATTCCATTGACAACCCTGCTTTTATTCTTCGTTTATCCACGTCTTTCTTTCATGGTTAACCTTGCTGCCCCCTGGTGACGGTGAGGAGCACAACAATGTGTAGGGACAGCACTAAACCACTTCCTCCCTCTAATACAGCTCAGCTGTGCGAGGGGAGCTTGTGTGTCCTTGTTTAGGCTTTGGCGCTGAAAATAAACAGCCTCGAACAACATTTTTGACTTCATATAGGATGAACCGACCTTGTGTGAGCAGAACACGAATGATTTCCACATGACAGAACGAGGCAAGACTCAGATCTCAGATTTGTTTTACTCATCCTGTCACAAAGCTGCCTCTGATCTGCATAACATTATGATAATATTGCACTGGGATATCTTTAGGAATAAACAGGAACATTGATAGGGATGAGATGAGAATTTAGGTGTTTGGTGCTGAATCTGGTGCGCTCTTGTTCAAGTCCAGGGATTTAGGAGGCTTATGTGGTAATCGGATTGGTGGGCTACACATGCTTGTTTTTATTCCTGCTCTATTTTATGGTTGACAGCAAAGTCCAGTGTGATGAGAGCCAGAGCCTTGTGCTTTAGCTAACAAAATCTGGCACATACCTGGGAGGAAAAAAAACGCTAAAACAAAAGGAAAAATAAATGAATGAGTAGAGAAAACCAGACAAGGAGAGACAGGAAGGTGTGCTCTTGAGAAAAGGATGAGTTACAGTGATTAAAGCAGTAGAAGATCAAATGTAGAGAGAACTAGTTGGAACTCTTGTAAATTAGCTCATCTGTACCACCATTTCTGTACCCATCGCTGATGGCAGGTCCATTACACTTTGAAATTCTCAGTCTGCATGGGGCCAGAGCGAGAGAGTTACTCAGTATATTAAACCTTTCTAAAAACACAAGAGCAAACCTGTAAGGGGGGATTAAACGGCGTCTGAGACTACTTCGGTGTCAGACTCTGGACCCAGCCGGTGGATGGGCAAACAGTCAGTCATCTCTTTTCTTTCTTTGACTCTTTTTCTCTTTATCTCACAAACAAAAACACACCAATGTGATTACCATATTTATCTCTCAGTATCCATCATTCTATTTCTAAGTTCCCAGGCAGAGGACTATGATTCATGCGTAAGTGAATGATTTATCTACATTGTTGTCTGGGATTTATTCATCCCAGTTTTATCAGAACGTCTAAACCAAAGAAACACAGTCTCAGTGGTTGGCTGCGCACCGTTTGACTGTGCCAGTGATATCATATCTGCAGTCTTGGCTCCAAGCTCACCAGCAGGTTTTTCTCCCTTTATAAAGCTTGACCAGCTTTCTGTCTGTGCCATTGTTTATATGGGTGTGTCATCATGATCAGGCAATGTAATCACACACAAACGGGAAACCTGCGTATGAAACTGACTCATCAAGTTCTGCTACAAGGAAATTACGTCCATTTTTTTCTTTCTTTTTCTTTTTCATTAAATAATGGATCATTTGCCCCTGGTCCTCAAACAGTTGTTTAAATTAAACCATATAAGACAGTGGGGAAATGTATCTTTGATGGAAGTGCTAACAATTCAAAAACACTTTGACAAAAAAAACACTTTTGAAATTTGACAAGGGGCTCCAACATGACACTGCTTCTGTGAGGGCTCACAGGTACTACATAAGCACTGGTGTAATCTTTAACAATGTGTTGAGTTTTATGAGGTTATCATATGTTTTTATGTAAAATATTAATCTGAAGTAGCCAAGTATTAGTACAACTGAAATTTTGTGAGGTAGAAGCATAAAAAAAACAATTCAAGGAAAAGCACTAAAGTAAAATAAAGAAACCTTCAAGTTGCTAAAGTACTGTGTTCACCGATCAGCCCCAACATTAAAATCTGTTACTGGAAATCTTACAAGACCTTGACACGATTTAGGTTTACACTGTGTTTAAGTGGGTCTTCAGCTTCACGTTATATAACACTGGCACCAAGTGGTAGCTGAAGGGAAGTGTAGCGATCAGTCACGGAGGACGACAGCGAGTGTGTCTGGTCTTGTTCCAGTGTAATGACTCAGTGTTGGCTCTCTGTGTGCCAGGTCTGTTGGGTATGGTGGCCCACATGATGTTCACCACGGCCTTCCAGCTGACTGTCAGTCTGGGCCCAGAAGACTGGAAGCCTCAGACGTGGGACTACAGCTGGTCATACATGTGAGTTCACCTACAGCACTCGAATCTTTGGTTCTTTGGTTTGTTGGTGTGTTTGTTTGTTTTAACATAATGGCTTTATCAAGTATCAGAGGAGATGATTTGGAATACTCAAATATTTTTGATACCACCTGGAGCTTTCTTAAATCTGCAAAGCCTATTACTTGGGCTGCACAGCAGTGTATATTCTTTACTGCTGTTATTACTGATATATCCAATTGTCAAGTAATCATTCCTAACCCCAATATTTATCTTCATATTGCTTCTTTTACTCAACCAACACTCCAAACCCAAAAGATATATAATTTAATATCATATAAGAAAAGAAAACAGCAAATATTAACATTTAGATGATCATTTTTTTAAACCGGAGTTTTGTTTTGTTTTGTTTGTTTTTTTTACTAATTTTTTCTTAAAAATATGATTTAAAGCGAGTAATCAAACTTAGTGTCATTCATTAAAGTTGTTATTTAATTTTTGTTCATCAACTTATAACTTGAGAGAGTGAGCTCTTCAGGCCTAATTGAATTGGGTAAGGACATAGCTTATTTTAGAGAAGTTTGTTATGCATGTAAAGCGTTATGTATAATAATCCATGGAACTGTATTGTAAGGCACTGAAAAGAGAATTTATTGATTCATCAAAACTTTGTTAAACACAGTACACAGAGTACAACCTTTTTGCATGGTATAAAGTACTATAAATCTAGTATTAACACCCTGTCAAAAAGATAAGCATTCAGTTTTAACCTACACTTATACTGCATGTCCAAAACCATGTGGCCTAACAAACATGTTATTTTAGAATATCGTTCCCGAACCCTGGGCTGTAATGTGCTGTTATAACAGCCTCCTCTCTTCTGGAAAAGCTTTCCAAAAGCATTAGGATTTAATTGGAACTAAGGAACCCTACCCAAACTGTGAAAAACACCATTAGAAGAAAAGGGCATCCCATATGGTGTATATAATTTTACAGGTTTAATAAGCTTACTGTGAAAAGTCTTCAAAACAGGCATGTCATCGTTTCTTTAGGTTTGTTTGTCTTGTGATCACTTATATAAAGGCAATTTCATTTCCTGTCGCATATTAATTACTTGATGGTGACAAAAATGGTCTTGACAGCTGGGGGTGATTGTTATGTCAAGATAATGAAATAATAGTACAACCATCTGTCAGAGATAATTATATGTAGATTTAAAGAAAACGAGCTTTTTGTGTAAAGATGATTAAAATAACTTTAATACCATTTAAGAGTAAAAAAAACATGTGTTTGACAATATAAAAATAATTATAAAAAAAACGATATTTCAAGCCCATTTGGAGGAAGTTTTATTGCCTCTTTTAATATCATTATTCAGGATATGTTTTTCATTACATCAGCTGAAATAAAGAGGTTGAAACGGTTTGTGTCTTTTTCCCTCAGTCTGGCCTGGAGTTCTTTCACCGCCTGCATGGCCTCGTCAGTTACCACCATCAACCGCTACACCAAAACCATCCTGGAGTTCAAGCACAAACGCAGAAACATTGAGAAGAACCTGAAGATCAAGCAGAAGCTTTTGGAGCTGGACTCTCCGGAGCAGGTTTGGGACATGTACATCAGCTCGGTCCCCAGCACGGCCGAGGAGCTGCTGGACCTGTCGTCCAATGGCCGCAAGCTCTCCAACACCTCCATCTTCCTGGACCTCAACGACCTGCCCGACCCACAGGGAGAGGAGTACTGCTAGAAGAGCAACGTGTAGCATTTCAAACGGCACTGTGTCATTGTCATGTTCAGTCTGATACAATGAGACTAACTCCCCAGAAACAAAATGAGACCACAGCTGACAGCTCTTCTGATTTTTTAAAGCTGCTGTAATCAGGTTTTTGGCCATTTGGTGACAAGCGGAATATCACGCACACGCTTAACGTATTATGGAGTTATAAAGTTAATATAGCTAACAGGTTAGCCTTTTAAAACCGCCTATTTAAACATGAAACTGTTGAACCAATCTTTACAGATTTGTGTTTTATGGACATAAAAGAAACTTTTTTAACACTACATGTTCATTGGAGGGCACTGAAAAACACATCTGACATATTAAGTTGATATGGCTAACGTGTTAGCTAATTAAAACAGTTGGCTATTTAAACCTCCATCAGACATGGAGCAACATTAGCATCAATTTGGGCCCATTTTTCTGGCCACATTACAAATTTAGGTCCAATATTCATCCTCCTTTATGCTCTGTTTTGTTGATTGTTTGATGGCTCACTTGCTTGTTTTAGGGGTTTTGTTTGTTTGTTTGTTTGTTCTTTGGGGGGAGGGTGGATCCGCACTGGCTCTTTAGCTGCTAAACGCTCCATTAAGTTCATCAGCTGGTCGCTCTATTTGTCTGGCTGCCATTAAGTCCTGGGAAGATGGTGTACACTGGCTTTATCAGTGCTTTTTCACTGGAACCAGCTGCTTCATGAAAACAGGGTTGATGAGTGCGCTGACTGTGAACCACAACACTAGGATGTTGGCCATAAAACCAAAACAATGAGCTGAAAGACACTAATGATGCTATGTAGCTGATAACACATTGATAACCCAGCATAGTTCAAAATAAGTATCCTATTGTGGGCTAATAAGGAGTGAGGAGGGAAAATGCAGTGAGGTTATCTCCCCAAAAATACCAAAAACAGTATAAAAATATGATTACTAGAAAAAAAATTGTCCTTTTTAGAATCACTTTAGGTATAACTGAAACCAGACCAGGCAAAAAAAGTTCTTAATTCTGAAGAATAATCTTGACCTAAATATTTTTGTTTGTTGCACTTACCATCAACTCTTGTGCTGTTGCAAAGCTGTCATCAAATTTCCCCAAAAATTCTTTTTTACAGTGTCAACTGCAATATATAGGTTTGGTCTCATTTTAGGAAGTGGTCTAAGCTGTTTACTGTAACTATACCAATGTTTCAGAAATTATGTGGTGAGAATGTATTGATGCTAAAATGGTACATGTTGCACCTTTGAGAACTAGAGCTGAACCACATAGCGTGTCAGTGAGCCCGGCTCTACTGTGGTGTTAGTAGGTATTAACTTACATTATACCTCTGCCCAAGCTATACTGCTGTGAAAGGTCACTGCTGAAATCCTGTGACCTCTAAAGGAGAAAGAAGCTGAGGCCCAAACCAAACAAAGCCGGCTCAGTCTGAAGATAAAGCTTTGTGGAGAAGACACTGGGCTGAGCCACAGTTGCCACTCAGCCAAAACCCTTCCATCCGTGACTACAACACTCTGATGACTCTCAAGTCTCTTGGCTCACCGCCTGTCGGATTTTTTTTTTTTTTTTTTTTTTTTTTTTAGATTGCGGGAAATGTACAGAATTTCTAAAGTTGGTTGTCCATGACTTCTAGCTGTAGATACACATGGGTGGACAGCCCAATGACAATATGGTTCTTGTCCTTTATATTGGGAGCGATGACAAACTGCCTCCGACATGTGAGCCAAATAGCATTAAGAAGCTTAAAACACACATTGCCAGGTGTTATTCCCTGTGCTACTTCAGAATTCAACATTTTTTTGTGTCGCACTATGGAGGAACTGTTAAGCGGAAGGCCTTCGACTGAATTGAGATAAGGGATTGTGGCAAGATAGAGTGGACCTAAGGATTGCTGCTTCACCGGCAGGGGAATAAAAGATGCTGTCAAATTGTAGAGGATGATGGTTACATGGGTGGAACATCTCTCCAGGCCGTGCCGAGTGCCTTTACTTACAGCAGCATGCCTCCAATCGGACAGCACACTCTGCACTCACGACATTTTAACAAAGGCAATGCTGTCTCTCCAACGAACACCTGCTTTAGAGGAAAGAAGTAGCCGTCTGTGCAAACTGCCAAAACCTGTCAGTGAGAGGAGCATGCCTCTTTTGTAGCTCTCATTGCTAATATTTATTTGATAACAGATACTTTTCTTATATATTCACAGAATTGTATCAATGGAGAGACGCAGAATAAGATTGCTGTTATGTACAATACTTTTAAGTGCATTGGAAAACGTGTATAATACTTGTGTACTTTATTTATTTGGTCAGTTCAAAATGAAATCTATTGCAGACAACTTTCAGTTGAATTCTGGTTTAGTTTAAGTTCTCTTTCGTCACCCTGGGTTGCAGTGACTACTGAAGCATGAATTGTTTTCCTTACGTGTGTGTCAGACTTCTTTACAGTGGCACTTTTTGTGTGGTGTTCTTTAGTTTCATTTTTGTGGGTGATTATTTGCAACCTGATCTATTAATATGAATAAAACTTTCTCTGAGAAGATTTTATTTAATGGTTAAATAGGAAGGGTATATTATAATAAAGCAACATGTTTTTACTATGTTTTCTGCTGAACGTTTCTCAAAACGTTTCATTTCTTGTCCACGAGAGGGAGCCGTTTTCTTACTATAAGCAATTTTAACAGCAACGTCTTTCCTCTCTCAACCCAGCAATGACACACATATAGGACTGGAAATATCACGTTGGCCTGTTACAGATGTTTTTATTTTGTATTAATTCATCATTTTAAAATTTGAATGACCTTTAAAAACAGTATAACGAAACTCAGGCACTGTATGTCAGTGAATTAATTTCATCATTCACATTATTACTGGGACCCCCAGATATCTTAGCCCCTGCATCTCTGATGTAAATGAATTTATTTGCAAAGCCACTGCCCTAATGTTCTTAGCTCTCATTCAGCATAAGTCACTCATTAAGACTAAATACGATATTAAAATGAAACAATGAGTAAAAAGGAACCATGACAAAAAAGGTCTATGCTTAAAAATACTTTTATTTTTTATGTTTTCAAACTAGTGCAAATACATGCAAACTGAAAACAACCCTGTACGTAGGCCCTCACAAAAACACAGTAAAGCTTGAAAGCTTCATGCGCCACACTCAGAGAAATGGCCATTGACAGGTCGACCCTCTCGTTGATTTGACCTGCACTTGTTTTGGTTTTCCTACAGTGGTTCCCTTTACTACACTCAAGGTACAGTATGGTGGTTTCGCAGTGAGAATGCTAACCTAAGCCCAGGCACATACTGTAAATGTGCCAACAGACGAAGAGGCAAGTGATCCACACCAGCTCCCTTACATCCATTTATCCACATTCATTATTCAAGAATACAAAACCACCCAGTCAAATCTGAGCTCATATAAAGATTCTCTCGTTCACCCCTCTCCGGCTCGCCACATAAAAGATTCATCCTCCCTTTTTTTAGAAACAGTGCTTGGAGAGAACGGCACTCAATATGTACTCGTTGATTGCCCTTAAATTCTTAACCAGTGAGTCTGAAGAGCAAACAGGTAGAAATAGAAAGTTATGGAAATCAGGGAATGTGAGAATGCATCGTATGTTCTGGGTTTGTTGTGCCACTACTGCCTACCAGCAAGGGGATTAAACTGCAGACCAGAGACACTAAAAGCTACACTGTGTATTTCACCAATCAACTTTACAGCCGTAACCTATAGAAACCACCATCTTATGACCAACTTGCACATAGATGCTTTATTTGACCACCTCAGGGTAGGAATAAGTGTCCTACCGAACCAGAAAGCTGAGAGATGACACCCTTGTAAAATACCAATAAACTGTTAATGCAATCATCTCTTTTACTGAACACCTATGATATATAAAATGAAGCTCAAACACTTGAACAATATAACTGACTGGTAGAGGTGAATATAGTGACATTGGGTTTTTATTATCAAGTCACTGAGATGCAGCTCTTCTGGTCAGAAGCGTATAATTGGCTCTGTTTTCTGTATCTTTTGTACTCTGAGTCTTTGCATCTTTTTCAGTCAGATGGAAAATTCGCAGCAGCTTCTACCCAGAGCAGTGTAATTCTAACAAAAGCCACTGGTTCCACATAATAAAAGGGTCACTGCCATCCGAAGTCCTGCCCCGCCATCTGATAGAAGCGCTGGTTATGTGGTTTGTAGAAATCCCTCAGTCTCTGCATCACCTCCGGGTCGATGGACGCGTGTGTCCTCCCTTTCGTCTTCCCCAGGCAGTGAGGTTTACTGCTGCCCTCCGGCTTCTTCAGGCAGGGGAAGCCCTTAGTTTTGTTGAAGTAGAAGTGCTTGTCCGTGACGATCCTCTGGAGGCCCAGAAAGTCCTGGACTTTGCCCAGTTCTCCTGCCGGGTCGGAGATGAGCCTCTCCCCGCTGACCAGATGGATCTGAGTCCTTGGGAACCAGGCCAGCCAACGCTCCAGGTGCTGGGCATACAGGCCTATCCACAGTGGGCTCCACAGAGAATCGATCTGACCTAGAGACAAAAAAGACGTCAAGACTCTTCATTCAAAACCATCTTTGCCATTGTAACCTTTGCCTGGGATCCTCACATTTAAGCTCTTTTCCTTTACCCATTGGCCATAGTCCAGAAGTTTTCAAAGTGTGACATTTAAGGATAAAAATAAGGAAAAAGTGAAGGGATCTGAATCTTTTCTGAATGCATTGTATTCTTTGTCTCTCTTTGATTTCTGGGACAAACATGTTTAAGTTCAGGGAGTATGGTTCCTACAGTTTGGGGCTGTGACCCTGGAGTCAGTGGGTTATCTGTGGGCTACATGTAAGATTTATAGAGCCTACATTCTGTTTGGCAGCATTAAATCTGTGCCGAATTAGCCACTAACGGTTCCTGTTTGCGATGTGCTCATGGAGGTACAGGCAGCTCTCACTGGATCGTTTTGATACTAAAGAAAACTTACAAGGAGAGTCATGAGCTGTGTGTCACAGTGACTGCAAACTACAGTGAACAACAATAACTAACTACGACTTAAGAATGCTCTGAAATTTAAGAGCTTTCCAGAAGTTATGGCAAGACCCTAGTTAACTGCAGTACAGAAACAGAGGTAATTACACACCGTCTCAGACGTGATGGAATGATTGTACGATACAAATCATTGGCTGTTTCCCTATGTGATTACTTGGAGTTGCTCTTAAATGTACCTCTTACGTGTCACTGTACGTAGCAGTAAGCTGCTGGATAAATGTCTTATCGCTCCCACTCAGCAGACAACTTTTTAAGAAAGTTTTATTTCTTTTATTTTTATTTGTTTTAAAAAAGGGTAAGTTAGAAAATATTTACCCTTCTATCTGAAGCTTGTCGTCTGATGATAATGATTTGTTTCATGCTGCTTACTTGCAAATTTTTGGGACGTTGCTGTATGCTGATCAAGTATTACGTCTTTCTCTGTTTTTGCCTCAGTTTGCCTGTGCTAAGTGAAGATGAAAGAGACTGCCAAGCAGAAAACCTCCAGGATCAAGCCAATGTTATGCACAAGCAGCCAGCACTGCAATTTGTCTTTTTTATGAAATGTCGTGTGGGGAACTAGATCAGAAATCTTGAATTCAAACACCAGAATCATTCTGCACCTGTGGTGCGGTTCTTGAAGGCGAGGCTCTCAAACGGAGGAATGTCGGGCGTCTTGGAGATGATCTGTGTGTAGTCAGATATGGCTCGGGTCACGGGGTCACGGACAACCACAATCAGCTTCACATCCTGAGACATGGAGTGGACTCGTTCCGGCGTTTCCACGGTAACAAAGTAACGAGGCGTCTTCTCCATAACGACCTGGCCGTCCAGGGCTTTGGGCATCATGCTCCTGGAAGTGTAGGAAAAAATACGCTCATTTCAGTAAACAAATAACTGGTAAAATGATAACAGAAGAGCAGAGGGAAAAATTGTCTCCGTGCAGCATATACAGTATTTTTTTTATTATTAGATGGCATTTTGTGTTACCGTAGGATGCTAAAAACTCATAGTAACCTTACATTGTCATTAGTATTAGGCTGATATGATATGCAGGCAGCATTAAATAATGATGTAATAGGCAGATTATGATGCAGACAACTAAACCAAATTACATTTCTACATGGCTGAAATCTGGTTGACATATATTTTATCATGAATAAAAGTGTCAGCCTCTTCAGATCTTAGCTTTGTTTAGTATAAACTCTTCATATATTTAGTTAAATAACATTTCTTTCATTAATGCACTTCATAAATACAGTTAGGCAACTGTCTATGGACAGAACCAGGCTTGTTGCTGTTGCTGTTTCCCCCTGTTTCCGGTCTTTATGCTGTGATAAGCTAACCATTCCCTGTCACAAAGGAATGTATTTAGACTAACAGAATTATGTGAGTGATACCAATTTAATTCAATCTTATTTATATCCTAACAGAAGTTATCTCACTTTTCATATAGAGCAGGTCTAGTTATCATTTACAGAGACCCAACAATCTTCTAAACTAACTCTCAGCAAGAAAACAAATGAGTGCTTTTTCGAAAATGTTGAACTATAAGCTATTAGTTTAGCTTTAAAATTTTACAGCTGATTATGGAGGAATTTAGAGGGAACTTAACTCAAGAAATGAATTATCAAGGTATTCGCCTGAAAAGGAGGGTAAACTGTGTTTAACCGAGGTTACCCTGTGATGCCACAGTGTGTACAACGATCGGAAACACAGACACACACTCTCACTCATTGACACAAATCACTTTGACACAAATCGTGCGCTGAGTGACTGATCAGCGAGTGTCCATACAGTTGATCCTCAGTGATCCTGACAAACAGGTGACCACCATGCTACATAAACACAGGGGCATTTCCTTGAAAGTGTCTTGCTCTGTTCACCTCTACCTCCACACCAGAAGCCCAGCAGATGGGACTCATTTAGAGATAAATGACTTCAGAGGCCCCACAGGACCAGCTGGGGACTCAGGGACATCTGCCAGCACACCTGCCACACACCTGACTGACTGACTGAACACACAGCCTCAGCAGCATAATCACCCATAGCTCTGAATCAGCATTTCAGCTTGTTTAAATGGACTTAAAAGGCCCTTAGCAGTGCATTTACACTGTTTATCTGTTTAACTACAAATCATGTACTGTATATTCTGCATACCATTGTTCAATGCAACTGTACAGTTTTGGTTGAATGTATTTTCCTTACAATCTCAGGCAGGAGCTCGGAGCTTCGAGACTGAACCACAACCACAACACTGTAGGCTGCAAAACCAAAACAATGATGTGAAAGACCCTAAAATGGTCCATATAGCTAAAGGGAGCAGATTCTGGTGATATTTCTCTTGGTCTGTCACTACAAGAAACACCTTTCACATTATTCATAGTCATTTGATCCACTGAAAATAAAAATGTATTTGCTAATGCAGCTTTAAGAAGTTCTGTATTTGTATTACTATATTACATGAGGTTGCATAGGGTAAAAGATAGTTTTGCATTTTTTTTCTTTTTTAATTTGTTGTTCTTCTCTCATAATAAGAAAACTCATGAGTGAGTGCTGATGTTAAAGTTTTTTTTGCTGTCTCCTGTTTTAGGGATGCATTAGAAAAAAGAGTCAATAAAAAATTAAAAATTAAAAATTATAATTGAGATGTTAATAAGAGAAGGACAAACAGAAAGAGAGCAGAGGGGACACAGAGCTGACACAGTAAGGACAGGAAGCTCTGACTAGTCTGGTATCGGCTCAGGTTTCAGACGTTCCTGCAACATGACCTCCTGTCAATACATCCACCTCCCAAACTGGCCCACTTTTATGAATCTGACAAATACAGGCACATACATACACACACAGGGATTTCATTTGATCCGATCGGTGTGAGGCAGCGTTTACCACCACTTAGCCCGAAGACTTCCCTTTTAACTCCAACACCCTGAGCAGGAGCAGCCATACAGTCTGTTACACACACATGCACACACATGCATGGAGGCACACGGGCACGTACACACACACTGCAGTACAAAAAACATACGGTCATTATTCACTCATTAGTCATGCAATTGCTATCATGCTTCTGGTCTCCCAATAGGCCATCTTTCACAGTCTAACACACACACACACAGATGTATAGTTAGACATTTAAAAAACGACAGACAAAACAAATAAATAAATAAAACAAAAACAATTTAAAGACACACACACACACGAATATACACACAAACACTCTGGAGACATAAAGGGTGGTTGTGATGGATTTTTATCAGACCCTTTAAAGACCAGATTCAACTCTGTGTGTGTGTGTGTGTGTGTGTGTGTGTGTGTGTGTGTGTGTGTGTGTGTGTGTGTGTGTGTGAGTGTGTGTTATGTATGTGTGTGTGTGTTATGTATATGAGTGTGTGTGTGTGTGTGAGCATTTGCTAGTGTTTTAAATGAAAGGGGTGGGTGGCTGATGAAGGAATGATGGGAGTGGATACAAACGTGCCTCCATTAGCAATCTGTCTGTGAATAGCCTCAGAGCCAAGAGCCCCATACCATTACCTAAGCACAAAGAGCTAATTACTGCCACTAAGAGAACCATCAAAAGAAAAGCTCTTTTATAATATGCTTCTGCTACAAGCTTTGCATGGATGCACTAATTGCACAAAATAGCTGTTGGTTTTTCTAATAACTAAATATGCCCTTATCCCACTTTTGGCTTAGAATACTTCAGTATTCCGAGAATATGTCTATAACTTGACTTCAGTTTTATCCCTTTATAAATGCAGGCTGTTTTAATTATGCAAATTTTCGTCTGAGTCATAAACAATGTTATTGGTTGAGTTGAATCGCAGTGGGCAGAGCCAAAGATTAGTAATTTTGCTCTTTTAAAGTCATAAGATAATGCTAGTAGATGTTGCACATAATACATTAGACAAAAGAGGATGAAAGGTTTAGATTTCAATTTTCATTTTGTAATTTAGACTGCAGCTTATGTTTAGGATTCTTTGCTCATACTGTATCTATGATTTTATTTTTAAAAACTTGCAATAGTTGCTTTACTAAATTTTAGCCCCACATTTTGTCATGAGCTGAAAGTTACTCATTGGCTCTTAAGATTTTCCGTTTGTTATTTGGTGAGTGCAGTTAGCACTGAATCAGCTTCATCACCTGCTGTTTTCATATGTGGAGAAATAAACAAAAATCAAATGCAGAAAAAATTCTTGAAGGCTTGAATGTGCAATTGCTTTGTGTGTAAATTGAGTTTAACCTGCTTGGCTTTATTGCCAAAGTCATGAATCAACTGACATATAAAGAAAAATACATAAAGGAATATAATTTCCATACAGTTTTACTCATTTTATGTATTTTGTAACTCTAGATTTATGTATTAGATGAGGAAAACCGAATAACTGACCTGGGCACCTGAGTCCGGGGGAGTAATTGTACACCTGACGTGTACCACCACCAGCCTCCTGGCAATAATGGCCACTGAATAGTCAACTAGTCATGAGATGCCACCTCTGCAGTTAAGGTTTGGTCAAATTTGGGAAACTAAATCTACTGTGTTAAGGCCTAGAAAAGATTATTGTCATCATTAAGGTCAGAAAAACTGCACTGGTTGGGTTAAAAGACAGCAGTTTTGATTGTTGGTAGAAGAAAGACATGGACCACCAACGCAAAGACCAGTGTTTTTAATTTTTGTGGTGAAAATGGTCAAAGAAGGGGTAAAGTTCTTGTCCACTTCTATCAGGCTGATTCCCTGCATAGGTAATTGTTGGCCGTGTTTATGGGTGGGAAGCCAATGAGGGATCTTCTCCTTGTTCCTACAGTAGTGACTCCTACTGGTAGGCCTGTGTAGTGTTGAGGGTGGAGAGGAGTATCAACATCCCATATGTAGAAGCTTCTCACTGGCAGGTGAATAGAAACGGCTGGCAGCACCATGTGTAAAGAGCAAATCCCTCAAAAAAAACTGCTGAATTAATTGGCAGTTTTAAGACCCCTGTTTTAGCCACATCCTTACACTGCTCATTTACTACTGGGTTTGAGATCAAACACCCAGTATGATGAACACAGGGATTATCCTGGATCTTATAATAAGCCTGTGTTTGCCTTTGAGGGACCTCTCTTTTGTCGTCCATTTCCCAATATTTCAGCAGGCCTCCCTGGTGAATTACCTCAGGCCAGCCAAGGCCACTGGCTATTGATCCTATGGGGGCTTAGGCTAAATATGTGTAGGCGGGTGTGGATGGTGTACAACTGGGGAACAGTAGGAATTGTGTGTATTGGGATGAGTGCAGTATGGTGGGGTGTGTGAGGTAAGAAGGTGTGTGTGTAAATGTAAGAGGACAGAGAAAATGGTAATGTATCACTGGGCCTCAGCTGGGACAAAGAATGGCAGGTGGAGACCAGGGGAGCCAGGACTCTCCGGAGCCCCATCGGTATCATGTAATGTGATGTGTGTGTGTGTCTTAGTGAGTGTGTCTGTGTGAGTGTGTGTGTGTTTGTGTTTGCGTTTGTGTGTGTACTTGAACTTCTATCTTTGTGAGGACCAGATAGAAGTCATATTGAAGAATACACCTTATGGAGTGAGGGTATTTTGGGAAAAGTAAGGACAGTTTGGCTGGTCCTCACTTTCTGACAAACCTTCAAAGGGCTGTTTGAGGGTTAAGACTTGGTTTATGGGTTAAGGTTAGAGAAAGGTTTAGGTCGGTTAGGGTAAGGGTTTGGGTTAGGCATTTGTGGTTTGGTGATGGTTAAAGAGATTATGTGTAAGTTTTTTTTTCTTCTGCTACATAGCCAATGTTAGCGTTAACCGCCATTTATCTACCATTCTAACAGAAACATTGCAAGTTGAGCATCAAACCTCATTTCTGTCCGAGTTCTCTAGTGGTAGAAAGCAACGCCAATGTTAATTCTTATTTAACTGCTGTTTCAATTTCTTTTTACTACTGAAGATAGCATGTTAACCAGCAAGCATCCAGGCTGCCCTGAAAAAGTAGCACTGCTCAGAGGGTACCTTATGACCTCTTGTCTTGTGAAGACAATAATGGCTGGAGCTCTTGGTAAGCACCATCACCTCCACCCACTCCACCAAGCCACTGAGAAACCAGATTCCATGGTGGAGAAAACTTGAAATTAATCGATCACCTTTAAGGTTGGTGTAAAGGGCTAGAGAATCCCTAATCAATTAGTTATCCGTATTTGATTAGTCAATCAAATAGTCAATTTGTGTCCTCACAAAGATAGAAGTACACAAGTTTGTGTGTGTGTGTGTGTGTGTGTGTGTGTGTGTGTGTGTGTGTGTGTGTGTGTGTGTGTTGTTTGTTAACATATGTGAAGCAATTGCAATGTTCAGCAGGAAATATGCAGCAAAGAAGCGTTTGAGGTTGTGTTGGATCGAAGATGTAGAATCTGGTCTATTTATCTCTGATGTTTGATGCAAGGGGGAAACAACAGCCAGTCAAAGAGCACAGAATTGACTTTGTTCATACACACCTGACTGTTTGTTTATGAGTCAAATCTGAGTTTTGAGTGTGTCTTTGTGTGTCCATATGCATGCATGAGTATGTTATTGGGGGACCGCTCATCCATTTCCTCTGTATGGGAGACCATTAAGGACTCAGTCCATTGTTGTTGTGCCCTGTCCAGTTCCAGGAAACATCCATCATAGAGGGTCCTCTGACCTGCCCCCCCCTTCCCCTCCTCCGAACCCCCCTGTGTTCTCTGCGTTCCAAGCCTCAGGGGAGGGCTTTAATGAGAGCCAGATCACCCCACCCGTCTGGGCCTTATGGTGATCACCTCCAGTACAGTACAGGGACAGCGAAGACCACACCTGAACCCCAGTTAAACACACAGCAAAAAAACCTAGCGTTGCAGCCAAAAATCTGTTCTTATATCTTTAATTACAATACATTTTAGCATGGTGTTTCACAGTGCAATCACATACCAAAATACTAAAATTATAAATTATTTGATACCACTTACTTTCCCTCCTGCAGATCAGCAAATCTGATTCATCAGAAAATCCGCCTTTCATGTTTGTTGCTAATACCCGCCCACTGAATCCTGCTGAACATCAAATGTTTTGGCAGCCATTCTTCTGTGATTTGCATGGCAATTATATTCCATTGTACAAACACAAAAACACAAGTAGCACCATGTGCTGTGTCATGGCAGGACAAAGCAGCCAATGTATGGGTATGAATTTAAAAGCCTCCCTTAACGAGTTTAATATGAATTGCAAATGAATCGGTGCCATCAGAGCAGCTGACTGAGTCATTTTGTCCCTCCCTTCTTCCCATTGTATATCCTGAGAGGCCTGGTGTCTCGAAATTAATTCAAACTAATTGAGGGCCTCCGAGATAGACTATACTGCTGAACACATTTTGAGTACTTTGAAAAAGTTGCATTTTCATAAAATCATCCAAACATAGAACTTCTGGCTATGCATCTATGAGTATGGCAGCTTGGGAAAACTCCATCCCTGCAAATAGATTAAAAGCCTCTCAAAACTAATAAAGCTAAGTAGAACGTCATTCTAAAAGGAATTAAAAGATTTGGGCCATAACCAAACAGGGGCATAACAACACTAAAAACCAAAATGAACAAATAAACACAGAAAAATTGAATGAAACACTTCATATGAGCCGAGGTTAACAATAGTCACTTGGCTAATTCTTTTTGCCTTTTTCTTTGATAGTCGATATATAGAGAGAAAGGGAGCATGGGAAGAGAGAGGGCTTTTTTGGAATTGAAAGGTATAGAAGAGATAAATAAAGTCATTGAGACTGCACTGAGCCAAAGAATACCTGGTGACATTTTTTTCTAGCTTTTACAAAAGCAAAAGAGGATGAATCTGCATTAATGTAGCTGCAAACATTTGTCTCAGGCTCTTGGATGCAACTGTACCACGTAATGTCTGCCATCTTGGACAACTACTTCCAGTTTCGACTGTAATTCGCAGGTCAGAAAACCATTGCATATTCCAGATTATAAAGAAAAGTATAGTAGGTTTCATGTGAACATGCAGATCCTGGAGGCTAGCCACTTTGAAATTACATTTAATTTTTTAAATTTCATTTTTGCTCATCTTCATGTCTTATCAGTTTCTGCCTTTGGTCTCTGTCTTCACATGCAAATTGGCCATGGAAAAGTGGTACGTGTGCAACTCTCATTTATCACCGTCAAACTTTTAGCTCGATATCATGTGCCTAGTGATCATGTGCATATTTAAGACCCTTTTACAGTTTTCTCTTTTTTAAAATGAATAATATTGGAACACGTCACCTGGGTACCAATGCAGAATTTTAACATTAGCATAAGCTTACAGATAGCTGCATCAGATGTTCATGATAAACTTTGTTGGGGGCTTGATAAAATTTAAAACTGACCCCCACCATGAACCTTCAAATATAAAGCTCTCAGCTGCTTTGTCTGAAGTGTTGTGCTCTCTGATGTTTTTGAAAAATGTGACTTATATAATGGGAGATGAACAGGAGCAGTAAACACTGAAAATACAACCTCTCAGGTTAAAGCTGTTCTGGTAACTCAAGGTCAGTAATATATCAATAAATCTCACAGTTCCTCAGGAACAAAATACAAAAAACCCCGCTGTCTGGAGGACAGAGCAGTCTCCAGACTGTGATAGAACCTGACAAAGTCAGCATTTACACACAAATACACACACAAATACACACACACACACACACACACACACACACACACACACGCATACACACACACACACACACACACAAACACACAAGCCCAGCTCTGATGTCAGTCCCCCAGGTTGAAGCAAAGGTCAGCAGAGATGTGTGAGGTTGCAGTAACACTGACTTCACCCTTTAACCCCAAGCTCACCTGAGTCTTATCTCCTCACCCTTTATCCCCCTTTTATTTTTTACCACCCACCCGTCATGCCGTCTCTCAGCAAGGAGTCATCACGAGTGAGATGTGAATTTCCAGCTGAGTAATTTTAATGGATTCCTCCAGAGATACAGAGAGAGAAAAAGCTGTGTGCAACATGACCCATCTGTCTCTGCAGGGGGAATATGCCAATGTAGGATACAGCTTCCTGCTAATTGTAACAGAAGCTGAGCTGACCAACACTAACCGCTGTAATGCTGGAGTCAATCCAAGGTCAGAGCGAGGAGATAGAGCTATCGATCTCAGACAACACAGTAAGGAGGAAACGTCCAGTCCATCTCAGCGTTTGCTGCAGCGCTCTTCCAGATCCAATCTCCGCTCCAAACGCCATTAGTGGATCTTTGTCAGAGGCCCTGATCTCAGTTGCCCTGGTGAAGCTAAATGTTATTTTACTCTGAGAGCCGAGGAGTGAATCTGAGGAAGATGCACTATATCTCATTCCCTTGATTGTCCATGTCCGGATTTGAGAGGGAAAAAAAGCATCTACAAAGAAAAGTAATGTCAACTCGGTAAGCACCCCAGCTGACCCCCATTTGCTGTGTGATAGGAAAGCACACTATTGCCTTGAGAATAATTCAGCTTTATTACAACATGGGCCTCATTCTGTTTCTTTTGGTTAACATTAATATCAGTAATACTGACATTGTACTGACTGAGCAAAACGCTGAAATAAGGGTATATGCAACGTTGCTAAAAAGAAAACCACAGGCAAAAAAATCCATCAGCCAGTCACTCCGGTTTTAAACAACCAGGTTAGCTAAACTGTGCAAAATAAAACAAAGTGAATGATATAATTATTACATTAACTGTCAATTATAAACATCCATGTCAGTTTGAAAGACTCTTTTCGGACCACACAACAAAAGACGAGGGTCAAGTGACAGATGAAGACAGCCAGAAGAATCGGTCGGCTATTTTCTGGTAGCCTTTGTAGCATTCATGGTATGAACACAGTTTGTTAATCAAACTGTTGCATTTTAAATGCTAACTGATTATATTTAAAAACACATTTAAGGATCTCTTCAATAGATATACATTACTTTCCAATTTCTGTGTCACAGAATTTCCCTCAGACTTTCATCGTTTTCCAGACAATTTTTGTCTGGAGAATATCTGACAATGAAGATTGCACAGCTCAATGCCACTGTTGTACAAGTGACAACAAACTTCAATTCCAATACTCAATTCCCAATGAAATGTATGCAATGCAGTGTTTTTTTAAATAGAAACTTTTACAGCTTTCACAGAAGCTAGTGAGCAGATTAGCTCACAAGTATTACAGCTAGTTCAGCAAATAGTTTGTAGTGTTTCATCAAGAGTCTCCCACCTCAGTTTAAAGACCAGTTTTTGGTACCAATTTGACCTTTCATTTGTTAACCGTATGCAAATAGTTTTCCTTTACAATGAGAGATTTTTATCAACATATAGGTTGTTCTTGCTCTTAATTTTCCTAAAATCCTAAATTGTCTACGATACAAGAAATATTCAAAGAACTGATAGACAGTCATACATTTGAATTTTAAAACCATTTTACAACTTCGTTGTATTTTGCTGTTAAGCAGCCAACACAAAGACACATTTCCTTTGTCGGTCTGTGTGCTCTGGGTGTGCTCTGTTTGTTATGAAGTGGTGAGAACACATCATTAACTCCCAGTGTAAAGTGACCTGGAGTCAGAGGTCAATTGACAGAGCTGACAGCGATGTCAAGTGGCTCGACATGCAGCGAGCCCCATCTGGCCCGAGGGGAAGACGTGACAATCTGGTGTCACATTCGCATCACCTGGCGTTACACGCAGACAGCGACATGCTGCACTCGCTGGCAGACAGGACAAGCTGCAGAGGCTTTTCCAGCGCTTCCAGCTTTATGAATTTTCTGGCCCTCTTTACATCCCACAGCTTTGACATGATGGTGTGTTCTTCTTTCTGTGTGTGTGTGTGTGTGTGTATGATCACGTCAACATATCAAGGAAGCAGAAATTCATCCTTTCACTTTATCTCTGTCATAGGTTAAATTGTGCCAAACGGGCTCCCAGAGCCGAGCCAACGGCACTATTGAGCCCCAGTAATATACTGTAAGCTGGTTAACTGCACGCTACACAATCCAGATTTGGAGTCATTTTTAATCTGTCATATTTGGAACAGTATGTGTCTATAGGTGCATCCTCTTATGGCATAAAAAAGCAGAATGAATCCCAGAAACCTGGAATACTGCTGAAAACACTAACTTTCCTTTATCTTCCTAAATTATTCTCAACTAGTTATGACTGACTTGAATCCTTCGGAACTGGCTCCTCTGAATCTCATTTATGTGTGAGTGTTCTGAGTATTTCCAAGTTTTCATGGAACAGGCTGAGAACAGAGCCACATGACAACAATAACATCTGGCTCTGGCTCCAGAGATGATTACTCTGCTGCTCTGTGAGAACTCATCCTGCAAGGCCCCACTCTCTCTCTCTACTGTACACACACACACAGCAAGCACTGCAGGCACACACATGCACAGATTGGCATAGCCAGATGGCAGAGTCTCTTTGACTGTCACCTAAACCTCTGTGGAATAGCTTTGGATATGTTTGGGTATGAAAACAACACAAAGAGATTCATTTCTTCTGGGGAAGCTGGAGGTTCCTAATTGGCTCTCCACTTAGAGTGCAGTGATATAAAAACATCTTATTGCAAAATCGCACAGAAAGCAGGACTCAAGTGAAAGTTCGTTTTTTAAATGACAAGGAGGGTCCATCGCTAAGTTTTTATTCGGTCACTTAGTAATATTTTGTAAAATAAAAAAAAAATACTCCAAATTGCTTTAGAAAATTAGAATTGCTCCCTGAAGAGAGATGTACATTTCAGCGAGAGTAAGTGAGGTTTTCTCTAGAACAATTTTTTTTTAAATTATAAGAAGAAAGAGACAGACAGGGTGAATTCTGGACATTTAGTGGCATATTCAGGGACTTTACTGAGACTGGGTCCCTGCGTAATGTGTGCGTACCTGTACCACTCCAGTCCCCGTGCGTAATGCCGGTCGAAGAAGTGCGGCTCCGACCCCAGGGCGCGGATATCTGGGTGAAGCCGCAGAAACTCCAGCAGAGCCCGGGTGCCTCCCTTTTTAACCCCTATGATCAGAGCCTGGGGTAACCTCCGGGAGGCTGTCCATTCTTTCCCCGAACTGTTCGCCTCCAGCCCGGGATGACCGCTGAACGCGCCTTCGCCAGCAGCGGCGATGGCCTCCTGTGCAGCGCTGGTTCCGTTTCTCTCGTACGGCCATCCTGACCCCGACGCGAGGAATTCGCGAGTGGGCGGCTTGATCTCCGAGTTTTCCGACAGTTCCGACTCGCAGCATCCAGTGAGCAGGTAGACGAGGGAGAAGCAGAGGATGCTCAGAGAGGAAGCGATGGTGAGCCGGTGGAAGAGCCGCCGCAAGTCCGCGCTCGAGTGGTGGTGATGGTGGTGGTGGAGAAAAGCCGCCATCCCTCAGAAATCCATGTGGGATGAGGTGCCATTCTACCACAAGTTCAGCTCACATCCCGGCATACTCTAACGCCGTTAACGCACTGGAACCCTTGGAGAGTCTCTGTCACTGCGCTCTGCCGCTCTCCTCCTCCTTCACGTTTTGCGCTCGGAGCCCCCCACCCCCTCCCCAAAAAACAGCCAACCAGCCTCGAATAAATCACTGGAACTAGTTTTTGCGTGACATCCAGGGTGTGCGCCCACTTACTTACCCACCCTGGCGACGTGGGGAGAAGAATAAAGCTCTAATATCCGCGCCGGCAGGCTGCGGGGATATTTCCCTCTTTCCACTCCACGGGATTACTCTGCGTTTCTCCACAACGGCTCATCTCACGGGGATTCGCATCCAGGGATCTAGCCCCCCCCCTCCTCTCTCTATCTATCTATCTATCTATCTATCTATCTATCTATCTATCTATCTATCTATCGCGCTCTCTCCTACTCTACTTGGATACCTTTGATTGGAGGGTCATGGCCTGAGGCGCTTTTAATTATATTAGGCTATTATTTATTAGGAAAACTGGAGTCTGATGGATCCAGTGCGCACACTTCATATGTGAGATTATCTCATCCGATTAACTGATTTATACGTCGCCATATATTGTGTTAGATTAAATGATATTACTTTTATGATAAATTTGTATATTAAAAAAAAATCAGAATCATCAATCATCAAATCAGTGGATCCAGGTAGCGCTGGCAGGAATTGATCTACCAGTACATAAACGAGCAAGGGGCATGGTGCGATTTGGGACTGGGTTTATCGCATTCAGCTGACACTCTGACTCTAAGACCGATCACATAATTGGCTTAGTCGTCAGACAGTATTAGACTGTATGGTGCAGCTGCCAACAGATAGCGAATCCTGACCTCAAAGGACAGTCTGAGTAAACACACATTCAGGCATCATTCAGAAATGTCTCAGCATCTTAGAATCATGCTGCAGACTGAGATACAGTGATTCCTCTCGATTCATTACTCAGAGACTTCAAAGAAAACGGTTCAAATAGACTTCATTCTTCAACAAATGATATTAAAGGAACAATCTGCCAAACGTACTGTTTCTGATCCAAAGAGAAGTTTGCACATCACAAGTGGGAAGCTTTATCACTCGCGTTATCAGTGGAGTGTGTTGGCTTGTGTTGCAGTCTCCGGTTAAGGAGCTCTGCAATGTTGGCTTTTATTGTTGCAGAGTGCGAGGCTAAGGTACGGATAATAGCTCATAGGAGACTCATTAGTTCCCCCTTCCAACCACACGTGCACGAGTGCGCGCACACACACACACGGATTCACTCACACACACAAATACGTACATATTTCATGTTCCATTTGGCTTACCCCTGTCATTATCCCTTACCAGATGTGACCCCTGCCATAAAACCACTGCATTGTCCTGCAATGAGAGACTAAAAAGACCTGCCGTCCATTTTCTGCAAGATAAAACTTTGTGTTATTTCACCCTCCTGTCTTCTGCAGACCAACCTACCAATTACCAGATATGACTGTATTTATATTTGCAAAAATAATACTGAACGTATATGATAATATATTCTATTTACTGCCGACGGAAATTGAATTCCATGACATTGTAGTTTTCTTGTCAAACTGAGTGAACAGGGAGATAATATCCTCTAAAAAACAGTATTATTAGCCCTTCCATCAATACACTATAGTGATTCCTATCTCATTAACGCTTTATTGACTAGTCGCCCCAGTTGCCATTAGACTGGAAAAAATTAATTTGAACCACAAGAGTTCAAATCCTGTGAAAAACAAGAAAAACAAGAACAGTGACTTTTTTTCCTCCATCAAGACCATCATAATAGCATCATAACATCATTATTTCAATTGATCAATCCCTCTCAGCTATTTAATAGGGTAGTGAAATCTCATTTAAAAATTAATTGTTCAAAGGTTAACCTGGCTACGCCATTTCTAGCATTTGGTTGAGGTATGTTAGGCACAATAAAATCACCAGGGACACTACAAGTTTAGTAAAAGGAATATGGGAATAACAGAACTGCTCATTATTCCAAGTTGGAGACCACCCACTGCTAGCATTGCAGTCACATATTTAAATTAGCAACGTATTCTGAGCAGTTCAATAACAAGTGAAACCAGAAACAAAGAAACTGTGTATAGCTCTTTTTATATTTTGCAGAATTGATTCATTTAGTGTTAATACTGGATTTTATTCAGGTGTCACTGACAACGATTGATGCTTTGCAGCAATGTTGCCGATAGTTTGCTGACACTTCCGTAGTTCTTTTCACCAAATGGGAGATAGCGTCAGTGTCAAGAGTTCCAACTTGACTTGAATGTGGCATCAGAACCAAACCCTCAGGTGACCTCCTCTCAAAAATATAGTAGCAGAAACATTTCTTTTTGCAACAGGAATTAGTTGTGGCCTCTGTGTGGTGGGGTTTTCACAAACATCCTACTTTTTTCCATGACTGTACAAATTTTTTTACACTTCTTCTCTAACAAATCACCATTCAGTGAAAGTATAGTCACTAATCGGCATTATACCGATAATATATAATCGGCATTATATAATTGTGCATTATACTCCTAATACTCATAATAATGAGCCAGAAAGGCCAAATATAAGTTTAATAATGGTTGTGATCTTTGTCCAGTTTTTTGCTATTGCTGTTGTTCTTGATGAGACCATCACAAAAACTCCCACACTGATAAATAACCAATACCAACCAAGTCCTGTCAAAAATTCTAAGCTCCTGCTCAACTGACCCTGAAATAAGAAAATCATTATGTGCCCTTATTACTCAATAATAAACCAAAGAAACCCTAAAGCATCCCTTTACTCCACCGTGACATGACAACCATTTATGAAGTGGGTTAAAACCAAAATTTATACAAAGACATTATAAAGCGCTAAGTTGATATCTCTTTCTTCTTGATATTTCCTGTTTATTTTGTTCTCCAGCCTCCCTCCATGGATCACGAGGCAAGGTTGTTAGATGAGGTTGTGCGTCTTTTGTCTGCAGTCACCCGGCAGATTGTTCTGTGATGAAGTGGTCGCCTATAAAAGCGTGACCCCAGGGTCAGGGCCGAGGCCCAGGCAGTGATTCATTATCCAACGCAGGGCAAGAGCAAGCTGATTAATACACTCCTGCATTACAATGTACAAATTCAAATTTCGACTTGTTTTTTTTTTTTTTTAAATATGAACACAAGTCACTGTGTAGTTCACTTCAATTCCTTTTCAGAAAATGTTTTGGATGTTTGTGGCTTTACATTACCGTTGTATGTCATCAATTTTTGGAAGCTTCTCTGCTTTAATGCGGCATGATCTTCTCTAAAAAATCAACATATTTGTCATCAGCCGTGCAGCCGGCTTGTCTGCATCCCCTCATCCTTCCCCGGAGTGACAGTCTAATTAGAGGTAAAGTAATGGTGTATGTAATCAAGGCTAAATTACAGCCATAAGTCACTCAGCAGAGAGCCGAATACCTGCAAGCCAATCACATTCAAAAAACTAATGAACCACAATCACTGACCGCTGACCTCACCAGCTATTTCAAACATAAGGACCTGGTAGCAAATTCTCTCAGCACTATGGGCCATGCTGATGTGGTTTTGTGGTGCTTTTAAAGGGTCAGTTCATCCCAATTACAAAAAATGTATTTCCCCCACTTATTCCTATAGTTGCATTGAACAATGCAGACAGACCAAGTGAAAATGTCTTTTCTTTTTCGTGTTTTAGGTGAACTGATCCTTTAAAAGGAATCTGCCACTAAAAATACATGCTATGGTATTTTACATTTTATTAGTCCAGTTTGATAAGACCTACTTTAGGATGCTCACAGTCTTTCTGAAAACTAAACGAGCTACAAGAGAACATATAACCAGGGTTCTGAGCAACATCATCTGAGAGATGCACAGGCATGTGGGGCTAAAATCACACTAAGATGACTGAGAGTTAATGAGTAAACCAATATCAGGACTGGTACCATAAATTGCAAAAAATCATCAGAATATTAAGTGCAAAATTTTCCCTATACTAAAAAGGAAAGCACCCTGTTAGCTAGGGGTGTAAAATTAGCCATTCTCATCTATAGGCCTGGATCTTAATAGGTTGGTTTTGAACAGAGAATGTGAAGGAAGAAATGTCTGTTTTAAGACACCTTGCACTGATTCCCCCTATGCATGGTTTTTCAGTCTGTATTGAAATGTTTGTCTGTCTTTGTAATCAAAGTTTGTTTTGAGTATTAGTGTGTGACTTCGTGACAGCTGACAGGTGGTTGGCAGTTTTGGTTAGAAATGCACCACAGTATCATGCTTATGTATTTTTTTCTATGAAAGAATGAACACATGTTGAGAGCCTCTTTTTATAATTATGAGATTATGATAAAAAAAATACAATTGTCTAATCAAACCTTGTATGACAGTTTTGTACGAGCTAATCTTTCATTGTTTCCTGTACACTGCAGTCATCATATGTCAAGCGTGTTACATATATGTTACATGTTTTTAATTTTTATGGTAAACAACATGATTTTCATCCCAGTTGTTATCAATATATTACCAACCCTCCAGCTCCTTGCATGTCCTTGGTTGTTCGTAAATGGAAAACAATCTTTATAGCAGAAAATTTTACTTTGTTTCATTTACCCTTGAGCTTGGACAATAGAATTTCATTGCTAAAGTATAGCAGCATATTCTGAATGTGTTGTTCAGTATCATCTGAAACTATGGGATACTAATAGGTTGTTATGTTATTATACGTAACATCAGCTGTGTTTCAGTTCAACTGGATAAGAAATTAATCTGTGATGTAGTAGTGGCCCAACAACTGTCTTCAGTCCCCTTGATGTCCTGTTTGTGTCCCTGGTTTGGAGCCTCCAGGGTCACTGCATCCTGCCAGAGCCACACCCAGATCAGAGGCCTGCAACTCCTGCACCCCCAGCACCTTCTCCACCTGTCATTGATCCACACTCTGGCCAAGAAACCACACAGTGCCCTTATGAAGCGAGTGTGTGTGTGTGTGTGTGTGTGTGTGTGTGTGTGTGTGTGTGTGTGTGTCTGTCTGTCTGTCTGTGTCTGTCTGTGTGTGCGTGTGAGTTTGTGTTTGACCCATAGGGTGAACAGGGATGAGAGGTAGCTCCAGATCAGATCAGAGCACTCCAAGAAGGGATAAGCCCTACTTATGCTGCTTTGGGGAGAGCTTTTCTGTGTGTGTGTGTGTGTGTGTGTGTGTGTGTGTGTGTGTGTGTGTGTGTGTGTTCATGCAATTTGGTTGTGGTGAGCACTCAGTCCTTTTCATATGTATATAGTTTTGATTTTAATGAGCAAGGTGTTTCTTTGACCCCTCCATGTCATAGCTGCAATGAGGTTATTGTGTAGTTGTAAAATGCAGGTCATGGTCCACTGATCTACTGAGCCTGTTTCAATTGATTAAGCCTGGAGGCTGTGGCCAGATTTTATATGTGAACTTTGCAGACACACAGTGAATTATTATACTCATTTTTCACTGAGAATATGGGATGTAAGAACTGTGAGAAGAGGAGTTAGGCAAATTTCACCCTTCAGTTAAATATCAGGCAACAGCTGGTTGTTGTTCTCCATCAAAACTCATAGCTGAAAATTAAATCAGAAAAAAGGTCTTGGAGTCATTGATACTTGTAATTATGTTTTGACATTCAAAGCACTTTAGACTCAGTTTAAGAGTTTCCAAAGAACTTCATCAGCACTTCCATTTCATTGTCTCCATGTTTAAAGTTGAAAATGTCTGATCCATTTACGCTATAGACAATATTAGTTGACGGACAGCTGGATTTCTTTCAGGGCTTGAATAGGCATCAAGCTATTGTTGTTCAAATCATCCGGACTTGAGAAGATACTGTGTAAGAATATATCTATAATTAAAAGAAAAGTCAATGGATTTACTCTAAGAGATATCACAAAAATAAAACAACAAGGTTATAATTCTGTTCCACGTGTTGCAAGTGGTTCGTAGAAATCCAATAAGACAGCCAACAATTTACATCACATCATTCAAGGGAATTTTGAGTCAGTGTTAAGGTGTGGTGGGACTGAACAAAAAGCAGATTTTTGCCTCATGTTATTTGCACAAGCTTGACCACTGGACAGATTTTTGAAATTGTGTGTATATTCATTAATTGGCGTCATGATACCTCAGCATAATTACAATTTTTTTTGCTCAGGTTAAAATGTTTTTTTTTCCTCTTCGCATCACTCGGACAATTCACATTGACTGCATTTTTCCAATAACATTATATGCAGTTGGGCTAGCTTTAAAATCTACTTTAAGCTTGGTCTGAGAAAACTTTTAGATGAACACAGATTTTCTTTTTTCTAGTTCATGAATTCACTACATCTCTGCCTCTTATTGCATTTGCTGACTGAGGCATAAGAGTTTCCGTGGCTGAATAATATTGAAAGCATCACTAGGAGAAAACATGCTGTTTTTTTTTTTTTTCTGCACAATTTTCTGCCATTAAAACGTATTATTACACTCAGGCAAGAGTAATTGTATGTGCATGCATGAATGCTCACCAACACATACACACACAGCTGATAGCACCCAATCTCACTGAGCCTCACCGCCGGACTCTAACCGCTAGAGGCAACAGGTTAATGTCCTGGCACTCAGAGGCAGAGAGTACACAGAAAGATAAATTGTGTGAGTGCATAGGACAGAGAGGGGGATAGATGAGGGGAAAAAAGAGATTAAGACTACCTGCTGGAAAGCCTGTCCTCATTTCCACAGGCTTCCAGACACATCTGCTAGCATTGTTTAACATCCCCATTGTAAAAAGAGACGGATTATTGCTCCCCTTGGCCTCTAAGAGGAGGGGGGGAATATGTAACGACATGGACGTTATCCCAGATAAATCTGTTATCCAGGGACTGTACAGGGATATCTCTGCAAGGGGATTAGAGACAGAGAGAGTATAGTAATATGGGAGTAATCCCATCCAGTTTCCTGTTTCACCTTTTATAAAACTGCTGTCATGGAAGGAGTGACCTCACCTCATGATAATATGTCTATAAGGGGGCGTTTGTAAAATGTAACAGCCCATTTCAGGGTTCATACACATTTTCCTCTAATGCTAAACAGTGCTCATATGGAGTTGTTGAAGTAATTATGTGCTCTGTCTGTCTTCAAGCTTTCATTTGATGACAATAAAAAAAGGACTTTGTTATGGATGTGAAGTGATTTAACATTTTGAACTGTTTGGATTTCTCATATTTAAACAATAGGACTTTTGTTCACACTCATTATCATTCATTTATTTGCTTCAACTGACCCATAAGCTTTCCATCTGACAGTGTTTTTCTAGCAGAACATAGAAGCTCATAGAACACAAAGCTAACATGTTGAATATTAGCCTATATTTACATGTCAGATCAAATAAATGGGCTATGTTTAATCAGAATTTATCATGCATGGCTAAACTAGAGTAGGGATTGGGTTTTCCCTCTGCATCATGTACTGACGCTAAATGAGTTTACCTAACTTTTATCAAATTTAGATACCAGGATTCCTCCTACAAGCGCTGATGAGGGAAATATTTGAGTCATTCCCCTCACAGTAACTTTGAAATCTACTCATGTGGGGATAGGGGATGATTAATTTCTTTTCAGGGCAAAGCAGGATTTTTGAATGTTCCCAAATCTGGATCATATTCTCTCAACTAGTTCTCAGCAGTATTCTTAAATCAGATTCCTGTGTCTATTGTTCTGACACTGTGACGTTATTACAGCTCTAGCCATTGTTCAATAGTCAATTGCGCCCGTTCGGTGTGATCCCCATGTCCAACTTTCCTCCCAAATATTGTCCACAATCCACATATCACCATCTGGTCTCTCCCTGATCTCCTCTTTTTACACAGTCTCTGGTCCAGACATTAACATGAAGCCAGAGTATAAAGTATTGTGTAGGGGACACAAGGGGACACACACAGGGAATCCCATATGGGGGTGTCTCTCCATCAGTGGTTAGCAATAAGTGTTTAAAGCATAATATGGCTGTCTATTCACTGTTCTGCAATTCAGCTAGGTCTGCTTATGTGTTTGAGTACTTTCCTTTGTCTTAAATATTATTTTATGGCCTAGTCTCTCCAGAACCTGCCGCAGCATCCATACATCTGAATAACATCTGGCTGCTAGAAGTTTGGTGACTACTCACAGGTCTAGTTGGTGAACTACCGACAAGCTAACTAGCTGGGACGTTTAGCACTGTGATGAGCTACAAAGATATTATTCAAAAGATAGTACTGGAGTATTCACTCCCGTTTCATCCATTTTCTTGAGGAGATGATTATACTTCAACAGAGAAGGCCGTAAAAAAGTTAACGGTGAAACAAAGCTAGTAAACAAAAATATCTTATTCCACTCTGGTTGCTCTTATTCCCCATTCCCGCAAAGGTCAGCACTGTCATGACAGGCCCACCAAAGATGATCTCAACACAAAAATTAATGTAGATTTACTTAGTCCATACAAGTGAAATCACCAACTGTTGTGATTCCTTTAGAATTTGTGTTTTTATTTTGTCTGCAGCCTCTCTTTCAATTCCTGTATTGGACAGCAGTATGAAGTCAAAAAAAGAACAATTTACGACAGTTATTCATTCACCGGTTTTTCTACTTTGTGTTGGGCACCACAGGACAATAAACAAATGTCCCAAATTTCTGTTGTTGCCCCAGTGGCCTCAAGTCAACCCGACACCCCACGACTCCTAATTATACAGTGAAAATAATCCTGTCTTGTAAAGAGGTTAAGCATGAAGGGCAGCTTTACACATCTTTTCCTTGTGGCCCTTGTGTGTGTGTGTGTGTGTGTGTGTGTGTGTGTGAGTGTGTGTGTGTGTGAGTGTGTGTGTGTTTGAGTGTGTGTTTGTGTGTTTTAGTGTGTGTGTGTGTGTGTGTGTGTGTGTGTGTGTGTGTGTGTGTGTGTGTGTGTGTGTGTGTGTGTCTGAGTGCCTATGCCTGTGTTCCCATGTGGATGCCAGTTGCAGGGAATGTATTCCCACTGCGACAGAAGCTGACTGAGCTGTGACATATGCTGCTCCTACCTAATGGACACACACAGAGAGACACTGCTCACTTGTATGGACACAGTAAACAGACTCACAAACATACACGGCCTTATCAGTTGTCGGACTACTTACACACTCTGTTGTCTTTATGATGACTCATTTACAGTCAGTGACAGAAGGTTATTGAGGACAATCCTTTGAGTACGCTTACCATTGCCGATTTTATTGTGTAACGGTTAACTGCAGAACCAGAGGCAAGATAAGACTGGATAGATGATCTGCATCTAATATACAAACCCCAACTTGTATAATTATCCACATTGAAAGACAGCTACAAAGTCATTGTCTTGCTACCCACAAATGTGGAGTCGGTGTTTACATATGCAAAGACGATGTCGGACTCCGTAGTTTTCTCTGGGCTCCTGCCGAATTTGACCAGTGACAATATGTACAGCCGCGTATCATCGTTCCATCAGTAGATGTCCAGGTGGTGTCCAGCAAACGACATTGGCTTTATAGACAACTGGCGGACTTTTTGGGGAAGACCTGGTCTGATTAGGAGAGATGGCTACACCCCACTATGGATGGAGCAGCTCTCATATCTAGAAATCTGTACAAGTCTATAAGAAAACCAAAACCATGACAACCCAGAGTTGAGACCAGGAAGCAGAGTTGTAGTCTTACACACTTCTCTGTGCCTCCATTACTGCTGTCACCCACTCAATACCCCATAGAGACTGTATCTGCTCCTGACCACCTAAATTAATTAACTCAAAAACATGCAGAAGAAGAGCTGTACCGAATAACCTCATAAAAACTAAGACCACCAATACTGAAACACAGCAAAGTAGGAGAATTAAATGTGGACTCTTAACATTAGATCATTTCCATCCAAAGCTGTATTAGTTAAAGATCTGATATCCGATCATCATATTTTTGTATTTTT
The DNA here is from genome assembly GCA_016859345.1 of Istiophorus platypterus. Classification (NCBI taxonomy): domain Eukaryota; kingdom Metazoa; phylum Chordata; class Actinopteri; order Istiophoriformes; family Istiophoridae; genus Istiophorus; species Istiophorus platypterus. Next base: position 4,079,396 of record CM029119.1, read on the forward strand.
TCTTACTGAGACCTGGCTGTCTCATGATGACTTTGTTAGCTCAAATGAATCCACTCCCCATTCATATTAATACTCATATTCCTAGAGACACTGGCCGAGGAGGTGGAGTTGCAGCCATTTTCAACTCAAGCCTGTTAATCAACCCTAAACCTAACATCAGTCATGACTCATTTGAAAGCCTGATTCTTTGTCCTCCACACTCTACCTGGAAAACTTTAAAGCCTGTTCTTTGTACTTTGTTATAGTGAACCATGTTCCTGGACCATACTCTCAGTTTCTACCTGAATTCACAGTTTTTATCAACCTCACACATTAGTACAGACAAAATACTTATTGTAGGCGATTTCAATATTCATGTTGACGTTGATAGTGATGCCTCAGCACTGCGTTAATCTCACTTTTTGACTCAGTTGGCTTTGCCCTTTGCCCTCTGCCTTTACCTTTATCGACCTATGGCATAAAAATTGAACACTTAATCATCTTTCCACAGAATCTTCTTCTCTCTGACCATTGTTTAATAACCTTTGAACTTCTATTACTGGCAATTAGGCAAAAATGTCTTTACTAGATGTCTATCTGATAGAGCTGTAGCTAAATTTAAGGAAGTGATTCCATCAGTGCTAAATTCACTGCCATATCACAATATAACAGAGAACTTGTAAGCTAAGTTTAGCCCCTCTGGAATTGATCAGCTTATTGATATTGCTTCAGGCTCAATGAGAACAAGACTTGACTCTATTGCTCCTCTAAAAAAGAAGATAATAGAACAAAGGAAGTTAGCTCCATGGTTTAACTCCCAAACCCATATATTAAAGCAAACAACACGAAAACTTGAAAGGACATGGTGCTCAGCTAAACTGAAACAATCCCGCTTAGCCGGGCATGATAGTCTTAAAATAAAGGCCCTCAGCAGCCAGAGCAACCTATTACTCATCTTTAATAGAGGAAAATAAAAACAACCCTAGGTTTCTTTTCAACACTGTAGCCAGGCTGACCGAGAGTCATAGCTCGATCGATCCATGTATTCCTATAGCTCTCAGTAGCAATGATTTCATGAGCTTCATTAATGATAAAATTGAGACAAATTGCCCTCTTCCTGCCCCCAATCTGCTCTTAGTTTTCTTTAATCACAGAAGCATTAGAAGAAGTTGTAAAACCCAATATATACTTAGACAGTTTCTCTCGTATTAGTGGTCTTTTCATCTAAACCATCAACCTGTCTCTTAGACACCATCCCAACCAGGCTGCTTAAGGAAGTTCTACTCTTAGTTAGCAGTTCTCTTATCGCTCTTAGTTGCTTTAAGTCCTACTTATCAGATCGATTTCAATTTGTGCACATTAACGATGAATCCTCCATCTACTCAAAAGTTAGTCACGGTGTTCCACAAGGTTCAGTGCTTGGACCAGTTCTAGTCACCATATATATGCTTCCCTTAGGCAATATTATCAGGAAACACTCCATAAACTTCTTATGTTTTGCAGATGACACCCAATCACCGATCAATGAAGCCAGATGCTAAACTTCAAGCATTTATTCAGGATATAAAGATCTGGATGACCAGGAACTTCGTACTATTGGACTCAGATGGTTAGAACTGGCTCAGGCTTGTCTGAACCATCCCCTCACTATGCAGCTATAAACCTAGATTGCTGGGGGGCTTCCCATGATGCACCTTTCCTCTGCCTCCTCCTCTCTCCCTGTGCATATAATAACTCAAAAATGCTTGTTACTAACTGTCCTTCCTCTCTCCTATAGTTTTGTGCTTCCTCATCTCTCTCCTCTTCCTCCTGTTGCTTTCTGCAGGTTTTTTCTGATGCTCCTGAGTCTGGATCCATGGCTGCAGATCAACCTACTGCCCCATGAGCCTGATCAACACTCACTGCTTTAATTATTATGATTATTACTGTTACCATTTCATTTAGTCCTATCAGTAATATTATCAGCAATGTTAGTATAACTACAGTATATAAAGCTATTAGTCTCATTGTTGTGCTATGCTCTCTCTCCTCCATCCTGCCCCCCGTCTCTCTCTCTCTCTCTCTCTCTCTGTCTCTCTCTCTCTCTCTCTCCCTCTCTCTCACTCTTGCTCTCTCTCTCAACCCAGCCGGTCGAGGCAGACGCCCCCACCCCCCCACCCACCCACCATGAGCCAGGATCTGTTCAATGTTTCTACCTGTTAAAAGGGAGTTTTTCATTGCCGCTGTCACCAAGTGCTGCTCATGGGGGAAATGTTGGGTCTCTGTAATTAATAACTATAAAGAGTCTGGTATAGACCTGCTCTATATGAAAAGTGCCTTGAGAGCCCTATATAAATGAAACAGAATTGCACTGAATTGAAACTGGCCTCAAGTCATAGTAGTCAAGTGCCAAATCCAGTCCTTTCAGTTAGTTTAGTTCCTGAATTAAAGCAATGAGTTCTTCACCCAATTTTTCTGGATTTAGACTTAAAGCTTCACTGATTAATTATTATTACCGCTGTTAAAAATTTATACATGTATATGATTAGCCTTGGCAGAGACAACATACCTTTCTTAGATCAACACATAGACATGTCATAGCCAGAAGAGAACAGGTGTAGTGAATAACTTTACCAATGTCTGTCACGTCAGTGAGTCAGTATAAACAACAGTAGGACCCTGGATGGTCCAGGACTGCACGTGAATGAACTTCAGTCATTATTAATGTTGTTATGTCCACCTGTTTTTCACAAATAAAATGAAACAGACAAGGGGGAACTGTTTTCCCCAAGAACAAGTTCTGGCCATTTTTTCTATTTCCCAGAAATATTGAGTGGCTGGAGGCAGAACCCCCTCTCCATCAACACTGGACGTGGTTTCTTCCGGTTTCTTCCGGTTTTGAGCTGAAAGTAAACTGAAAGGACTCTAATTTTTTTGTGCAGAACTTGTTTCTTGTGTTTAAAATTACCTTGTTTTGGGGGGGGACCCGAATGATGCTGTAACTGAGTAGAGTTCTTATGAGGGGTCCACAAGCTCTAAACCTCCTTGGTGGCATCAACAAAAACCTCAGGGCATTGCTGCTGGAGACTGGCTACATTCTGGGCCCCTTGTAGTCACTTCATTCGGATTTTATAGGAGAATGCAACAACTCAAAATATTCCTTTCTCCAAAGCAGCTTTGCCTCTGAGAAATGGTTGTAGAGCTACAATCCAAATCTGCCAACATTTGCCTACATCCTCATTGAGCAGAAGAGTAATAACATCATGCGATTCTAATATACATAAAGGTGCATAACATGTAATTTTAAACTAAACTAATCGAATTAATCTAGAAATATGAGCTATCTGTGTCAGTTTTCTTCTATTATTTTTTTTGTATGAATTTTCCATGAGAAATAGTCTCCATGACCTTAATATCTCTGTTTGAGGAATATCTAAGATACTCAAAGCCTGCCCTGCCTTTATCTGCATACACTAATACTCCCACAGAGACCAAAGTGGTTTGCCATTATTTCAGCTGAGCAGAGGAGATCACAGCGAGCAGTTCCTCCATCGATCCCCAAGTCTCCTGAGTCCAGCACAGCTTCTACCAATATCCCTGTGGTGACCACTATAGCCAGGCCCCCGTCAGGGCTGATAACAATCCCAAATTCATCAAATGGTTGTAGGCTGATACATCAGATTTTAAACACATTTATGATGCTTTAACCAGAACACAGTAACTAAGTTATTTCTGACAAAACTGACTTCAAAATGCAGGAGACATATATGATACATGTGAAAACAGCATGTAAAATAAGCATTAACTACAGAACAATACTAAAAAAAAAAAAAAAACCTAAATGACCGCTGCACCCTGGTTTAGTAATCTAAACCATAGAAGCTGTCATTGCATTAACTGTACTGGAAACAGCCAGTTACACAGCTAAAGGTAGATGGTGAACCAGGCAACTAAAGCTAAAATTAAATTTATTCAGTGATTGAGTGATTTTCCCTGGGTGCAGTAGCAATTGAAAAACACTTTGTTTAAAAAAAGAAAGCGACACTAGTGACACTAATGACACGAGTGGAATTAATGCAATTTTGTGGATTAAGACACATTTCGATTGCTTATTTTCAGTATATCAAATAGTAAAATGTATTCTTAACATTGTTTTCAATATTTATAATTAGAGTAGACACACAGACACAATATTTCACTCTATGAACTATGGTGTGTAAATAGTAAAAATGAAGCTGATTTTACTAGTTTAACTAGTTAAAATAAAAAGAAGCTGGAAGAACATATTTCTGATGGATTTTCTGTGAACATTATCCAAAGGTTTGAGATGCAGTATCTAGATGTTTCAGGCCAGGGTGAGACTGCCCAATTTTACACATCATAGTCTGTTAACAGGTTTTGAGAAGGTCTGCTGCGTATGTGAAAAAAATATGTATAAAGTCTTTTGTGGCTCCCGACAGGCTCTGTGAAATCTGATAAATCGTTTCAAGTGATGTCACTTGAGTCGATGTTGGCTGAGGCTGGAGACAGCACGTACAAAAACAATACAAATCCGGGGGTATCATGTTTAAAAGAAGTGAGCTTTCCAGACCTCTGTAGCCTGCTCCTCATCTCTGCTTGAGGTCACATTGGCCACCACAAGTAAAACCCACTCAAATCTCTGTCCAAACTGTTGACAGTCACGTTGCTTTTTGGGTAATGTAGACTCCTGTTTTAACAAGAAGAATGTGTGGAATAAAAAAGGCAATTTGAACTGTCCATTTTGAGCCCATCAAAGTTATAGGAATGCAATACTAAACTGGTGTGTACTGTATGTGGGTTCAGTGTTAATGATGTTTTGGGTAAAATTATCAGAAAAAACAACACCAAATGAAGGCATTACATCATTTGCATCTATCAAAAAGTTTGCTGGCCAGTGTGGAATTTTTAAAGATCACTAACTGAACAATCTTTTTTTCCCCTAGTTTATAGAATAGAAAGTGCGGGAAACATGTTGAAATGTTCCTTTAGTGCTCTAAATGCTTTAAACATCTTCTCATTCCACGAAGAAACCTGCTGAATACCAGCTTGGTGAATGGGAGCACATGCACACAACAGAGGCCATGTTCTTACCTCCATTATACAGTGAGGTCCCAGTTACAAAGATTACCCAACAGCCCACATGGTCTCCATTCACAAATCCAAAATAACCCGTTATGCCCGCAGCGGCAGCACAACCCCAGCCAGCCAATCAAGGAGCAGAGTTCCACCGGCATAAACACAACGGTTACCAGCCGCTCTTTTCATAACCAGTGATCCGAGACCTGTTAGTGGCTATGTAAAAGACACACACACACAGGCCCATACACACACACACACACACACACACACATTGGACCTTTTAGCAAGTACATAAAGAAACATGCTGTCGGCCCTGTGCAACAGAACAAAAGTATTCTTAACAGGCAATTAGGATTCCTGCTTTTGTCCTTGTCGATATCCATGCATGCCTTCCCTCTTTCTCCCTTATTCCTCCCATTCCCAGTCTGATCCCCCTCTTCCATCCATGTTGCCCTATGCACCCCCTAAACTGAACCTCCTTCAAACCTGTTTACACTGTCACCTCCTGCTAGGACCAAAGAGAAAGAGTCCAAAAGCGACAGGACACCAGAACAACTTAAACAAGGACCAGCAGAGGAATGTGTAGTGGTGTGACTAAAGGTAACGCTTAAGGCTTTTCAAAAGCTGAAAATCTGTAGGTTACCGGTAAGCTACAGTATATAAATATTGTATGACAGGCAGTCTGGTCGTCACAAAGCCCATTTCACCTTGTGTTTTGATGAGGTGTACCGGTGAAGACTTGTTTTACAGATGCAGTTTTGCCTTAATGTTTCCCTCGGTGACAATAAGCTTATGTGTTTCACTCCACAAAGCACAAAGAGGCCTATTGAGGTTCTTCCAATTATGTGTATTTTGTACTTGGCAACAGTCTCTTAGCTCATTTTGTGGTTTTGGTATTCAGTATATTAAAGTCAAACTAAAATTTGAATTATCATCATTTTTTGTGGAGGAGAATATGAACTATAATGTTATTAGAGCTATTGTGCTTTGGAAAGCAGTGGTCTGTCAGGGCAAGCAGGCCATCTCTTTGATGCAGATCTGAAATATTGGAAAGAGTGGCTCAGTATTTGGTTTCTTGGGTCACACAGGGTGAATCATGAAGACTTTGGTGATCCAAAGCAACAACATGAGGTTGAGAGTGCTGATTTTAAGTGAAATATCTCAATAACTATACAATGGATTCCCATGAAAGTTATTCATATACTGCTCAGGATGAATTGTAATAGCGTTGCTGATCCTTAATTGCTGATCTTTAATCCAGAGCCATCATCAGGTGAAAATTTTCATTTGTCCAGTACTGTGGTTTACAACCAGATACCTGCACTACTAGAGGCCTAAATGTTAGCCTAAATATTAGCATACTAAAACAAATAAACTAAAATGCTTGGAATGGTAAACACCAGTATGTTAGTCTTGTCGTAGTGTAAATATGTACCATGCTGACAATAGCATTTAAATCAAAGTATCATTTTGCCAAAGTTCAGCTTCACTAGCATGAGGATTATCGATTCTGTTCACTAACAATGGACATTGTGAAAGTGTCACATTTGAAGACACCTTTGACCAATAATGATTTATCTATTCGAAAGTCAGACCTTTTCCATTAACTGCCATTTTTCAGAATCATTTTTCAGATGTACGCCACGGCTATTCTGGTTAATATTAAGCACTATTGCTCTCAATAAAATGTAACATATTTTAAAAATGAATTCAAGAAGAAGACTAAATTTTGAAATGAGATATGTTGTCCAAAGAGGTCCCAAGTTGAGAATACCCTCATGCAAGCCAAAAGACTAAAACTTGAAATAAAATGTTTTATTCTTGAAAATTATAAGTTTAAAATAGGTGTTAAAGAACTCAAATATAGATAAAATTAAACACAAATAAGGCAAGACACACTTTAAGACACTGAGACTTTCAAATACAATCAATACTCAAAACTAGTCAGACTAGGTTTAGATCTAAATATAAGATTATCACAGTGAATAGGAGTAGGATAAGCAGTCAGGTAATGTCCTTAAAGCCTATTTCACCTTCAGTTTTCATGAGGTGCACTAGTGAACCCGTTTTGGAGACGCAATTTTGCTTTAATGTTTCCCCTGGTGACAGTGATTTTATGATTTACTCCAAACAGCTCAAGGAGGCCTTTTGTTATCGACTGGCTTTATTATTATTTTGTGCTCAAAGGCAACCTTTTGGTTCTCTGTTATTGTTGAATACAGCATGTTTAAACATCAATATTCAATTCACTGAAGAAAAAAAAAAAACATACAGAAATCTTTGGCTGAAATTTTTTGTTGGTGTCAACAAATATAGTCAGAAAAGTGGAATCTTTATCCCCAAAAAAGAGGGTTTTTTCAGTGTTGTCATGGAAACATTTTACAAATATAAAAACAGTGGCTCAGTGGGAATAAAGCAGTCCTACAATGTGTGACTGAACACCACATATTTAAATTTAAGTGAACATGTGTGTGCACAAGTGTGTTTTCTCTTTGAACGCAGCTTATGTAAAGTTATTCCAGGCCATCCAGAGGTCATTCAGATATGACCCTCTGGAAGTTGATAGCCATGCTGAGGCACACACGCTAGCTTCTTCCTCATTGTCAAGCAAAGGACTGAGAGGCACGTTTCCCCCGTGTTGATGGGGTTTTTTTTTTCCCCCTTTCAAAGAAAAAAATCCAATCAAGTCCTTTGAAAAGCTTCTGCCCCTCCTCGAGGCTTGCTGGGTCAGGATACGGTGGCCCGAAGAGGCCAAGAAGGTGAGGAGCTGAGCCGGGGTCAAGGTATCCAGCGACGGCGGGCTTTAGAAATCCCTGCTCGCCTGGTGCCCCTTCTGTTTCATTAGAAAGCCCCTCCTCCTGTTATCACCCCCCTCTAATTTAGAAGAGGAGCCAGAAGAGGTTGTGAATGTGTGTGAAGGTGGGGGGTGGGTAACTGAACATGTATGTGTGTTCAAGTTTATTTGCTTGTGTGTTTTCTCCATCTTCCAGCCAGGCAGGATTCCAGTGATGCAACTACTTTTCTTCCTCTAAAATAGCAGCAGACCTAATGACCCCACTCTAATTGCACAGTGTCAATATTGTTGCACTTAGATTCCCATAGCTCACATATAATATGCACAAAGAGATGGCTCATCAGAACTCAATACGCTGGAGCTTAGCAACTTTACTGGGGCACATAAACACTGATATTATGTTGCAGGCAATCACCATTGGTATTATTCTGTAATTTTTTTGAAATCTCTGCACATGCAGTGCATTAAATTTAATCTCTTCCATACATCATCCCTGATCTTGAAGTCGCAACTGTGGAGTTTGTCCATTTCTTCTATGAGTATGCAATAATTTCACCAATAAGTACAGCAATTAAAAAATGTGAGATAAGGGGCAGCTTTTTAAACTAAATAAAAAACTTTATTACATTTTATTTTAATGTGATTTTAGTGGTGATCACAGCAGAGATATTAAAGTTTAGTAGGTAAATATAAACCGCAAATATTTGTTATGGTGACCACACACTTTACCCATAAAAAGATTAAGGATCTGTTAATTAAAAGGAGCTCTACACAGAGTCTTACATAACCTGAGAAAACTGGTATATAACAAATATTGTCAATCTTGCCTCCCCTATATGTTTTGAAAGAAATGCATTTGCATTTTTTCTAGTCCACAAATGCATTGTTCTTGCACTGCATAGATGTCATTAACAGATAGACTGGGAACATGGAGGAAGCACAAAGTGTAGGACACCAGAGACCATCTTACCAACCAGGTGCATCCTTTGCCCCCCATGTGGTTCTGGTTAGGCTACTACAAAGCCGTGGCTAAGAAAAGATCAATCTTGATTATGCATAGAATAAGACCTGTCTTGTGTCAGTATGTGATGAAATGATGCTAATGTTGGCAATAAGGGAAATGTAGGATCCAAAATCCTTGGATGGAGCTTGACCCATACTAGAGACAAAGAGTCATCATACTTCAGCCTCTACTGCTTAAAATTTTGGCCATTCTTTTGTTAATATGTCTCTCTCGTGAGTCCCCAAATTTTGAGGAAGCACATTACTCAATATCAGTAGCATCCTTTTAACAGTAATGTGAGCTACACCTTTTTTCTCAGTACTTCATCAAATTCATAAAAAGGAGTAAAGGTGTAAAAAAGGATCAACAATCATGATGGCCAATACATCGTCAATACATCGTCAATACATCGTCGATCCATAGAATTGTAGAAGAATAAACAGAAAATTACAAAAAAGAAAAATGGAGACAAAGGTGATAAAAAGGTAAACAAAAGTACTAGTTATGTCATTTGACTACTGACTCATCTTTATGTGAACTGAGCCAACTCCATCCGCGAATGAAGACAGCAGGTGTCAGTGGAAACAGACTGTGTACATGATGATGTATGTGAGGCCTGTGACTTAAACGTCAACTGGAGCTTCCAGTGAAACATGAAAACATCTGACCTGTGTGGAGCAATGAGGAGACTTGAGCCCCCCCAAAAGAGTGAAATATGAAACATAAATTTCATATTTGTATCACATTTTCTGCATTGTTTTCCACCATTTGACATTTGTCTGGCACATATTTAACTACATTATTTGATCGCGCCCTCTTCCTCTGAAGTGGTTTGATGGCAACCGCCTATAAATTAGCACCACCACCTGTCTCAATGAACCAACTCCTAATATTTACATAACAATAGTGGATGGAAACACACAATTATTTTCTTTTAACTGATTTTCTCAGAAAAAAATTTGGATATATAAAGGTAGTGCATGAGATGTGGAAAAACCTTAAGAAGAAACTAGTAAGTAAATATTAAGCTGATAAGTTAAACAAAAATAATATACTAGATATTGTTTACCTTTCTAATATTAATCTACATGTTTTCACATTCACAAATTCACAGAATTAACGCTGGTTCTGGTGGTTTGTTATTTAGAGGGACGGCAATAAAACCCAACACATTAGGCTAGCGCCTGACATTGAACATTGAGTTACCACCCAATAATAGCAGACAATCAATACAGAGACTCCAACTTTATTAACATCTCCAGTTATACCCAGCCGGATCAATAAGGGCTCTGACACACTGACATTCTCACAAAGAGATTGTTACTAATGGTCAAACTCAAACTCCCAAGAAGAAACAATAAGTGCCGCCATTATCAAATTAATCCAAATCTATTTTTAGTACAAAGACTCAGGATTCGTGCTTGAATCTGGCTTTTGTTGAATTTGCACATAAAGGATTTTGCCCGGCCAACTGTAATGCTTATTCCCTGTAGTTTGTGCTGATTCAAATCTCTCTCCAACAGCCGCTGGTAACATAATTATATCTGTGGTCCCTCTTGATTTGAGGGTCATGAGAAACATTATAATGCTTTTCTGTCCAAAAGAAAGAAAATTGAAGGATTAAACATTAAAATGTCTCTAATCTGTAACTGGCAGTGCAGTCTTATTCTTGTGGAGACTGTTGTGTGTCAGTGAGAAAGTGAGTGTGTCTGAAGCAAAGGGATATGAGAAGCAGTGCAGGCTGGGATTTATAAGAGATTAAGGCAAACTTTTCCTTTAAGATTAAATATGTGTAATCTTTAAATCAAACAAGACTGAGGGATTAGGAAACTTCTATGACAAAAAAAAAACCTTCTTAAGAAGACATGTGATGTTTAAGACTATACTTTAAAAGAATAGTTTAATCCTGGTTGGGTCTGTCCAAAAACTTCTACTTCAGTTTGCAGTGCATACAGCTCCAAATGGCTTCTTCAGGTTGCCAGACGGAAGAAGAATATAGGGGAAAAATACAGTTTGCCTCTTTTATCTGAAAATCAATTTGAGCTTTTGAAGGAGCAGATATTGCCAGATTACTCTATGAAATGATAAATGATTGTACTGAAATGTCATAAGAAATCGCACTATGTATTTTGGTTTCAGCATGAACTAATCTATTTTCGACATAGGAAATATAGAATATTGCAAATGTTTGAACCCAAATGAACCCAACTGCCAGCACTGATTTGAAGTTCTGGGTTGGTACTGATATTATATTATTTTGGGGCAGTTTCTGAAGACAGGGTGTCCCATCCTAAAGTACAGTGTTCAAACAATAGATAAATGCCATGAGTAACAAATTAAAGGGAAACTGTAAATTACTGTTATACAGTTTTCTCTAAAGTTCTAATCTTTAACAATTCCATTAAATCAAATCCCTTTCTCTGAAACTATTTTCTCTATCATTTTAAGTAACAGTCAGTCTTTGTCATTGCATTCTGTAATTACTCTCCATATAGTATAAATAGTATTTTAGTTTGTTTTTGTCTGTTTTAGTAGCAGAGTCTCCCTTACCTATAGGTGATCCACAGAAAACAACATGCACACGTACTGGACATGACGTGGAAACAACAGACAATACTGTACTACATTATTGACTATCGCTTTAGCCTGATCAGATCACAACAAGCTGTAAACGCACAGATAGTCGATTGATCCATTGCTACTGCAACTTTAAAACAACATAATGCAATGAATGTGCTAAATGTAATTTCACACCTGTTAAAAACAGTAACCACAAATGTTGCCAGGACAGAAATCTTGTTTTTAATGAACAGCAATCATTTATAATCACTCAGAATGGAAATTCTTTTACTTTTTATAGAAAGTTTAGATTTGAAAACAATGCTATTCTAACAAATAACAGCGATGAATAATTAATAAAAAAAATTAACACAGCAAAAAGAAAATACTTTTATATTCTATTCTATTTTTTATCAGCACAAGTGGAGAAATGACTCAGTAAAGAGCTGTCTTACACTGAAATGAAGTATAACTGGAGAAATATACGTAGATTCCTGTTTTTTTTTTTGTGCTTTTTTGGGTGATCCCTGACCTTGTGGGGGCTATACTAGCCATTAATTTCACTTATGCCTCAGGCCAGCCATGTTTACAAGACCAATTTTATTTTCCTAACATCAGTGAATAGATGGACAGTGTTGAAAGAAAACTGAATTCTGTGTGGTTTAATGATATTTTTGGTGAATCTAATCATGGAGAAAACCTCCCATTGTGGTCACTGTTTGACATTTTATCGACTTAATCACATGTTGGTTCACAAGTGAACTATGCGCACGCTTATTGGTTCAGTCATCTTTGGACACTTATTTTCCTTTATCTTTCTTTACAGTTATACCACAGGGCAGAATACAAACATCTGGAGAAACAACAGATGGACAAAGAAAAACACCCCCATGCAGACATTACTGTAATACTCATTGAAGCAATAACGTCCGCTAACAACCAATATTTTAAAGTAAGGGCCAACCCCTCTGGTGTTGTATGTGAAAGCTTAGGGAATCATTACCATGGCCTCCGCATAACCTCCATAAGTCAGGTTAGCGTCAATAACCCAGGCTTTAAAAATTGATAAGGGTGATCACCTTGCTCATGGAAACACCATTTCTGAGCAGCAGACGTCCCTTTGAGGTGATTCTCATATATAAGTCATGGCTCACATTCAGGATGCATCGCCCTGAATATCGCTCCAGGACAATCATCTTCGTCGTGTTTGGGCCTTATCAACATATTGCTCACCAGAGAGCCTAGACAGATGATTGAGAGAAACTATTAGGATTAGATCATTCAGAGATATTACTGCACACCTCATTGCATTTCTGTTGATTTACCTTTAAGCAGAAATAAATCTGATATATCACGACTGATATAATACAGTGTGCCAATCGTGAAATCCCTGGAAAAATTGTTAAACAATTATTCATATGTGGGCTGACCTCCATCCCATGCAATGAAACATACATGATCTGGCAGTTCTACATGACATATGTTAATGTCTGATCAAAATGCCAATTTGGAGAGTCCAGCTGAGTGCGCTAAGGAAATCCTTCCTGTTTGACATGTGGAAATGTCGTAGAGCTGCATTTATTCATGTGAACATTAGAGGCACATTCCTGTCCGGAGGCCCTGGAGACAAAAGATGTTGAACTCCCCAGAGGAGAGTGACCTGGAGGACACGCTCACACATACCAGCTGGACTTGACACCAATAGTCACACACACACACACACACACACACACACACACACACACACACACACACACACACACACACACACACACACACAAATAGACACACGCCCATTGGACCAGCCAATCTGAATTTATTTCTCATTTACATCACAGATGTCACAAAATATAGCCTTTGTCACAGAGCTGGACATTCTGCAAGACACTTTATTTTTTTATAGAAATGTGTTATTTCATAGCTGGAGCAATCACCAAATAGAATATACATCAAGCTCAGAGCATTGATCCCACCAGTGTAATCATCATAAGATAAAACCCGGCAGAAGCTCCTGTCCTGCAGCCTTGATGTGATGACTGCAATAAATCTATGAGTGACATGTAACTGGATGTATTGCGTCTGTGTAAACGTCATAGGGGCCTGAAGAAGGTCTATGGTAGACAAGGCATGTGCAGCAGTTTTTTTGTGGTGAAATAGATGGTCCAGAACAAATCCCCAACCTCTAGTATCTTTACTGGTTTATTTTTATATATTTTATTGCAGTGCACAAGCAGTTATTGAAACATAAGATGAAAAGTACAGTCATGAAAATTACCCACAGGTCATCATTTGATGTCTATTCATCACACATTTCATAACTGTCAAATTAGAAGAGTTAATTAATATAATAACAGAGCAAATACTGGGACACTTTGTCCCAAACAAACAATTCATTGTGAAAGGAGGTCTGCAAAGGCTAAACTCATGAGCATCACAAGCCAGTCATTAATAACTATATGTTGCTGCCACCTAGAGGATATACAGGCAAAGACAGCTGAAATCATTTATCAGTAACAGTCACAGTATCAGTCATTTACCAAATATCAGTCCGATTCTCTCATAGTGTTGGCTGTCTGATGATACGGGGGAAAAAAATCTGCTCTTATTTTCCCTATAACAGAATCTTGTTCATAACCCCAAAGATGGAGGAAGTAATGAGATTCTTTACTTAAATAAATGTACAAGTACCACAAACAAAAACTACTCCATTAAAACTGAAGCTCTACATTCAGAATTTTACATAAGAGCACAAAATGTAGAGATTATAATCTGTACTCTGTTTATTATTGCTATTGTATTGACATGTAAACAGCATTTTTATATGGTGGAGCTAATATAACTATTTTACATAACAATGGGTACTTTATTTTATAACAGTATATCATATATTAAAAGCTGATTGCATGATTTGGAGTCAGAATTTCAACAATCCAATTTGATAAGCTTTTGTTTTTCTAAAATCTGAAATTAACAAATGTTTAATAATGGACATTGTATTTCGTGAAACCCTAAAAAAACAAGTTTTTGTAAATATCCAACCTGAAATCATCTGCTGAAAATTTCAAACCACCAAATAATAATGAATGATTATTGTTATTATTGCTGTTATTATTATTATTATTATTATTATTATTAATAATACATTTCCATTTTAGGAATTCAGTAGTGATTGCGGGTTCATTGTTAGGTATACAGCTGCTTACAAGATCTGTTTGGCCTTTCTTTGCTCCAATTTAGTAGCATAAAATAGACTTACTCAGGCAAAGTACATCAAAACCTACTCAAGTACAGTACTTAAGTAAGATTTAGTTAGTTACATTCTACCACTGTGCATACTTGAAAATAGCCCCTCACTGAGTTTGAGCTGGTTGTGCTGGATCTGGATCTACTTCTTTATCTGCTGATGTAGACAATTCACATTCTGTCATACTTAATTCAATCATTAAATGTGATCAGATGAAGAACTTACAGTGCACACATGAGGATGCACGATACCTATTTCATTGGTTTGGTTTATTGTTTGGTTTGCAATGATTGTTTGCTTTGCAGTTGCCCTGTTTATAATCAGATCCTGTTATTTTCTGTCCATTCAATCAAATTTCCTCTATTCTAATCTAATCAATTACAATGAACCAAACTTATCTTCTACACTTAATGCAATAAAGAGTCACAGAATGAAAGATTTAATTTTCCAGTTCTTACAACAAACACAGAAGATGAGTCTCCCTATTTTATTGTATTTTATCATTGTATGACCAAATACTCAGTTGCCACTTTATTAGATACACCTTTGCAATCTAATGCAACCTCGTACAACAGCTGTGCCATGAATTCCACCTTACAAAGTTTATTATGTTGAGTTTTTGATGATATTGTCACAAATGTGTAAAGGTCCATTCTGAGGTCATAGTTAAACATGGTGTTGCACTGACTGGACTTTCCATTGTGAGGTGCTTTTCCCATTTTTCTCATTTTTGTCCTACATATTCAGATACATGAGGGGGCAAAACCCAGTCTCTATGTAATGCAATCCACTACAACTCCATCACTGATAAAACATATAATTTGATTAACATATTTATGAAACTGTCAATCATAATCAATATACAATTTATATTCTAAAAATATTAATATAACTCCCTACTTGTATTTCAAAGTGGTTGCTCATAGTGACACCCCCACCAAGTTTTATTGTCTTTCTTGTTTAAAAAAAAAAAGAGAAAAAAAAGAGAATCTCTAAAAACACAGCTTTACACTATCTTCCCAGCACCATACAGCCATGGAAAATAATGCCAGTGTTGTGTGTACAGCGTGTTTCTGCTGTCCCCTACTGGCTGCACAAACATTTTTTGCAAGTTTCAGGCCCCCATCATTTACAGTGCTTTAGTGGTTATTTTTAACCAGTATTAAGAAATAAATATTCAATTATTAATTGAACTGTCATAAAGGAATTGCAACATGTTGAACCTAGAGCCTTCATGCTCCCTGAGGGTCTAGGGGCCCAGGGCAGTCACCCACTTTGCCCTGTTGGTCATCTCGCTTTGTGTCAAGCACATACTATCACAGATCTACTATTTCCAATCAGTTTTCCTATATTACACATCTCTCTGATTCTGTTTAGCCCTTCTGCCTTTCCCCTACATCTGTTCGGCCAACACAGAGTCCTTCACTCCAGCAGCTAGCACAGCAAAAAGGAAAGGGGGGAAGAAGGAGCGGAGGTAGAGGGCTACCCTGGGGATGGGGTGGGCCAGCACAACCTCCTTCCTCTTCCTGTTCACCGTTTGCATAATCTCATTGGCCAGGTCTGATGGGCGCACGCCGTGGGTCAACTTCCTCGCAATATCTATGGAGAAACAGATGTATTTAGAATAATCTAATAACAAAAAAGGATCATTCGAACATTTGAAAATAGTTTGTGCAGCTATTTCCTCTACACCAGTGGCCAACGACTCATCATGAACTAACAAACATAACTTCTATACCAGGTGTTCTACTCACAGGCAGCCAGGGCGTTTGGTTTAGGGGCAGGCTCGGTGCCAGGCAGAGGGTCGGAGGCGTTGATGAAGGTATGACTTATGGTGCTGACAACTATCCCCAACTCCTCAACTTCAGCCCGCAGGCAGTCGAAGAAGGCCTGAGCCGCATGCTTAGATGCCGCATCTGAAAGATGCAGTAACAAACACATGCACACACACACACATTCATTCTTGTGCACAAACGCAAAAGATGCGTGACTTGTTTGTAAAGACGCTTCATGCCATACGTTGCAGAGAACATACTTTGAATAATTGTTTTCTGCTGTATCACTGGAACCCCTTCCTGTCTTTTCACCATACTGTGAGAAGTGAATCTTCATGTCTTTAACCCGGTAGGTTTTTAGAACTCCTATGAATATATATGTGCTAAAGGGAATAGTGGGAATAATTTTCACAGAGAACACATCTTGTGAAAATACAGAATGTATCTTTTTGTTTATCTATCTTTAAGCTATCCATTTGTGACATTGCTGTCTCCAACCCGAAACAGCCAGAATGTAGAGATGTTAGCTGTGAGCTCACAGTATCTCTAGTGGGAGTGTGCAACTGTGTCTTTGTTTAACTCAGCCTTTGACTGATCTCAGAACTCACCAGAAACTCCTGTTCTGGTGAGTTCATCCCAGAAATTGGTGCAAATTTTTCTGATCACAACAATTTGCACTGCCCCATTCAAATTTGTGCTAACTGCATCTTCACATTGACCATTTGTGTAATCACTCTGCCGCAAAAATTTGCTTCACATTCTGAACACACAGTTACTGATGTACAATAATATTGAAGTAATGCTTAAATGTGAATTTTGTGATTACATTGTTCTGCCATACACTCAGTTGCCAGTTTATTATGTACAACTAGCTAAAACTAAAGCACCCTGATAAAACAGCCCTTCAATAAATTGTCCTCTTGTGAAGGTTTTAATGTTCAGCTCAGTGAGGTGCTGGCTATTTAGCCCATCCATTTTAATATAAATGGGGTGGACAAAATAATAGAAACACCTGTCCATGTAACAAAATACAATCAAACAGCCCCAAAACACGCAGCCATGAATCAACATCCCATCAACATTGTAACCTTCATGACTGCATTAGTTTTAGCTTGTCTGCCTAAGAAAGTAGGAAAAAGTGCCTAAGTGTGTATTTGTCTCATTATGTAATTAGGAGCTCATGGTGTGACATTTCATCACGAGGATATTAATGTGAACTGTGTCCATGTAAAACTAAACTAAACAAAAGTGCTTATTCATGAAGTTTCTCACTGCTTAAGTTTTTTTCAGACAATGTTTTCACGCTCTTACTCAAGTTTTGAGTATTTTGATCAATAGTTTTAATTTTACATTACTACTTAGAAATACTATGTGTATATAAATACTGTAAAATAAAAGTACTTCTACCTGAATACAGTTTTAGCAACTCTACCCACCTCTAATGGATAGATCCCATAAGGGGAAAGTTCGAAAGTTTTACATGATTTCTTGAATCAACCTTTTAAACCTGGTTGAGACGAGCTCCGTGAGACTATTAGTGACAACTTACATGAACTTCTGAATGGAACAGCCAGTTTGCCCTGGATGCTGTTCACCAGCACGATGTGCCCCGATCTTCTTGAGATCATTGTTGGAAGAACACCTGCCACATCATTTGGACATATTAGCATTTATTTATACATATAAATTATATTATCTATATTAGCATAAGAAAGATCAGCCATACAGTGCAAATAGCATTGGTTATCCTGTTTAGTGGTGATTTTCTCAGGAATGTGCAGCCCACCTTTGGCTAGACTGCTGGGGCCAAAGTAGTTGATGTCCATGATGTTTCTGTCCTGTTCCAGGGAGACGCTCTGTACAGGGGCCTTCAGCTTCATGCTACTGTTACAAATCAGCACGTCCACACAGCCATAACACTCCAGCACTTCCGCCACCACATCCTCCATGCTCTCCATATCACTGAAGTCCAAGATCACCAGTTTTGGGGCAAATGTCTTGAGAGACAAAAGACTTTATTACTTTACTATGTGTGGACAATATGTACTGTTCATCAAGCATCTGACTGATTCGACTTCCATGTCATATAAAGATATTTTCTCATTATAGTGACGTATTTTCGATGAGAAGACTGATACTACTCTCGTGTTTGTACGGTAACTATTAAGCAAGAGCCGGCAGGCAGTTAGCTAAGTTTAGCACAAAGACTGGAAGCAAGGGAAACAGCTAGCCTGCCTTTGTCCAAAGTTTAAAAAGCACCTCTAAAACTCACTAGGTTACATTTTATATCTTGTTTGTTTAATATGTATAATAATGGAAATGTAACAACCACTTTTGGTTTTACAAGGCACAACATGATATAAACTAACTACTTCTTGTTCCAGGAATTCACTGGAACATGAGATAAGTACACCACAAACAGTTGTTTTTACATTTCTCTTTGTGCCAATAAGAAGTCCAGAACCACAACTTATGAGATGTAGTGTTGGGAGATGGATTTTGTTGTTTTGTTTTTTTTTAAACTTTGGACAGAGGGCAGCTGTTACCCTCTGCTTCAGTCTTTATGCTAAAATAAACAAATCACAGCTGGAGCTAGTTTTATATTTAGCACAAAGACATGACAGTGGTATCAAGTCCCTCAACCTAAATGATCACATAAGTCATTTGTCCCTATCCTTAGAAACGACTTATAGAAACATATAAGGCCTATCAGACCTTCGTCATGGTAACAATAATAAAGGTGTTGTAAAAGAGTCACAGTCTGGTCAGGCTTTGGCACCAAAATGACTTCATTAGGTTTAGGAAAAGATTGTGGTTTGTGATTAAGCAAGTGCTTTAACATTAAGGACCAAGACTAGGCCAGAGAGAACTGTGGCATTTCTTCAGCATTTCTTCCAAAAATTGAATAAATACACATGAACAACAGCTTAAATAACAGCATGCATTTTACTTGCTGTTTTAGTAATTAGGTGAAGTGGTAGTTATTATAAATATACTTTTATCCAGATTAAAAACTATCTGTAGAACTATATTTGTGAGAAATTAATTTATCCAAGAGTACCTAGAGCCCCATGTTTTAATGAGACAAGGGCCTTGTCCCTGGGTGCCCTGATGGCCTAGAGGTTTAAGGTGCTGACCAGGACCCAGAACACCTCTGGTTCACATCTGGCCAGGAACCTTTGTTCCATGTCATCCCCCTGTCTTTATTAGAAATGTTTTCTTATAAACACATAAAATTTCTGCTAAAAATACACAAAAAGAAATGTCTTGTATTATTACAATATGTTGGTTTGTGTAATCACATCACAGTTTCTAAATTAACAAGATAAAGTAATATCTTCCTATAAGAAGAAAGATTTCTTAAAACAGAATAATTCAGTATGTAGAAATAACAAGAACAATGTGCTATTACAATATGAACATATATGCTAGATCATATAATATACTGCCATGGCCCAGAACTGAAAACACACCGATTGCATGCTTTTGGTATTAATGCTTTATCATGTCTGTTTTTCAAAGTGTAATTAATTCACCACATCTGCCTGTTATCTTTCACTTCTTCAACCTACGCATCACCGTGGCCTCTGCCCAGGCACTATGGATGAAACTTAGCTTGTTAGATAAATCTGGTGCAAAGATTTAATTTGTATTGTCCCTATTAAATGAACAATAAATGCATAAATACATGTGTTACAGATGTTAACCTGGGAACAAAAAAGGTAAGTTAGCCCCCACCTCCAGTTAATGATAATCCCAAGGAAAATATAAAACAGAAATCAATTTCATTTGTGTCACTGACATCTAAAAATCGATAACCAGGAGTTAATTTCTTTGCAAACTGGCTGATATTGCTATCTATTGTATATATGTGTGTTTTTTACATATAGACACATTTTCTCTGGCCTGTTTGCAGAAGATTCATGGAGGACAGTGTGTTGTCAGAGAGGATATCCTACTATTGTGGTGCTCAGAAGAGGAAATGGTCATCTGGGAGGTGGAAACAGAGCCGAGGATTATGATGAATACAAGGACAGAACCTGCTTTTGTCTTGCTTAAACTTTAAACCTTGTCTTGTCAGTATAATGTGTTATTTCCTGACATTTATTTGAGGGATTTTTGTGATATGACTTTGCTCTCTAATAAGAACTGTTACTGTACTGCTTTGATTCTAGTGTATATTAATAGGCATGACATACTGTTTACTGGATCAGCCATAGTGAAAGATTTATTTCTCACACTAGTGGTTTGCCAAAAAGAAGACTTATCACCACTAATGGTACTAGTTTGCAGGAGTTTTTTTCAGACTCTGATAGTCTTTATAATGAAACTAATGCCTGAATACGACATTTTGATTGATTTCATTTTCTCACCTCTCTGGGATCAGCGCCATTAGTCAGAGAGTCATACAGAGACTCCAGTTTATCCCAGCTTGTCCCACATAGGATCAGTCTGGCACCGCCCTTATGGAAGAGATGGGCACACTCTGAACAGACCAACAGAAAAGAAACATATCATGTGCAAAACTTTGTGACTTGATTAAAAGGAGTGGTTGGAGATTTTTGGTAAATATACTTATCATTGTTAAATGAAATGAACAATAAAACTCTCCTGTACATTGTAGTACAAAGCTAGAGCCACTAGCTGATTATTACCTTAACATAAAGACACTTAACTCCCCATAAACCTTCAAATTGTAATTTTTCATGCTTTGCTTTTGAATGAGCCTTAGAGGAGCTGCTAGCAGATGTTTTGCACATAGCCAACCTACCTTTTTTTCCCAGTTTCCAGTTCTTATCCTAAGCTAACCAGCTGCTGGCTGTATCTTCATATTTAATAGATATTAGACTGGTGTGGATTTTCTTATGTAACTCTCAACAAAACATTAGTAAGCATATTTCCCAAAATGATAAACTGTCACTTTAAACATGACAGTATCATCCACAGCTGATTATCTTATATTAAAATACAGAATAAAAGCATGGGAAATCAGAAAGCCTGGTTTTGTCCAGTAATAACTATAATAACTATATAATCTAATCTATATACTATCTTGTTTTGTGGGTTTATGCCCTATGCTACTTCTTGGCTGGGAACATTAACCAGAGGTAACAACTCCAGAAAATTACCTCTTCAAGCCCAGAACAAAAAACACTTGTAAAAAACACTTTTTGTCTTTTTTTTTTTTTTACATTTCAGCTTTTGTTTTGGGTTTTTTCTGAGAAAAGATTCAGAGGTAGATAATAAGAATAATATCTTTCTTTACACTAAATATAACACTAGGCAGGAAACAGCTAGCCTGGCTCTGTCCGAAGAAAGCAAAACCCCAGACTATGAAACTAGCACCTCTAAAAGCTCATTAATTAGAAATATTTTCTATATATAGATAAAGCTAGGCTAGCTGTTTCCCCCTGCTGTTTGTCTTTATGCTAAGATATACTAACAGATATCTACTTAGCGCCATATGTAGCGTACAGGTTTAGAAGTGGTAGTGACCCTCTCTTCTACTAATCAAATAAGTGTATTTTCTAAAATATCATACTATTGAGTTGAACATATTCTTCAGAGCAACATACTCCAAGAATTGTGAATCTTATATGTCTCCTTTCATTTTAGTCAAGACTATCATACGAAAACAAACAAATGGTTAAAATCTGAGATCTGAATCATCCCCTACAGTAAATCAGTTATTCCTAAGACTAAGAAAGCTTACAGGTGAAATTTCATGGAATCTGCCTCTAAGACATTCTGCTGACACCATGGGAATGAAAATATAGTTAAGCATTGATAAGAGATATGAGATTATTTACCAGTCCCCACCCCTGACACGGCATCCGTGATCACCACCACTTTGTTTCGTACTAAGGACTTGGACATGAACTGCATGACCTGATTGTAGATGTAATATATCCCCGCAGCCACGACTATCAGCAAGGGCAAAACCATCACAGAGGGCAGGGCCATGTTCTGCAGAGGAGAGAGTACATGATCACAAAGGGGAAGCGCTACAGACCCACTGACCTGCATCAGAGGAGCCAGCGGTCTGTGCTGATAGGACAGCATGGATCAGGTTTGGGGTCTCCCAGTGGTGTAAAGTCATAGAGTGGCAATAACAATAAATACATGGACGTCCACACAGAACTCATCTCTGATACCTAAATGCTGAAAAAACATTCTCTATACTTGCTTCTCTATTCATAACTCCCCTTTTTGCTTGGAAAGATTCAATCATGGAAACCATTAAGAGGCAGTGGATTTATTCAAGATTCAACATATCTTGGTATTTCAAGAAAACAGTAAAGAATCCCTAATGTTTTATCAACTCAGTGGAGATCAGCATTATCTGTCAGAGGCTATCATGTGTGAGACAGTACCTTCCTGTAGAGTAAACCTCAGGCCATAAAACAACAAAGTTCTTGGTATCATGTGTCTCTTCCTGTCTACAGGAAGAAGGAGTGGCATGTGAGTAACATAAAGGTCAACTTTAAACCCCTTGAAATACTAATTTTGAATATTGAAGTCAATTTTTGACATTTATTGCATTTTATTTTTCATTTCTTCCCAAGAGTTAGCAACAGCTAGCCTGGCTCTGTCCAAGCCTTACCATGTCTGCCTACCAGCACTTCTAAAGCCAAATAATTATTATGTTATTAGTGACATTTTTACACTCAATTGGATTTTTGTTCTTGTTTTTGGTATGAATTAAAAAAATGGGTTGGGAATTCTTTATTCATGAACTTGAGAGGTGATAAGAGGTGGATTTTGTTACCTTTGGACAGAGACAAGCTGGCTGTTTCTCCCTGCTTCCTCACTACCTACTACTTCCTTCTTCATGTTTTCTGTACAGAAACAAGAGTGGTACTGTTCTCCTCATCTACATCTGGGCAAAAAAGTAAATAAGTGCTTTCCTAAAAAGTGTCAAACTACTGTTTTAAAGTGGATAGTATAAAACAATGCTAAAGCCATTAAGAGTAAACTAACTGTAAGATGCTTGTAGTCCAACATTTCAAATTTATGCCTGTATTTGCTTTGACCATGACAAACTATAGTTTTCTGCTCTAAATGTGTTAAGCTCCCTGAGGCAAGAAGTTGTTTTCCATGGCCTTGCACACACTAACCATGTAAAGTGAGTTTGAGGAGAACAGCTAAATATATTCTGGTCAAGCTGTGGCCACAGAATGCCTTGCACTATGTCATCTTCCAGGATATTGTCATAGGATACCCCATGGGGGGCAAATGGGGAGGCTCACATTTATAAGCTATTGATGGCCTTACTTGTTGGTAAAAACCTTTGAAATAACCCCTAATCCGCATTAAAACTAATATCTATGATGACATCTGAGACCCAGCTCAGCCCCGCATTTTGACTGACACAGGATAGGATCCCAGTGAGTTAGTCAAGTTGTTAGAACACATCTATAGCAACCACACAACAGAGACACACACACACACCTTTAATCTGTGTTATTCTTGGTTCACTTACAGCACAGACAAGGAGCTAATCCTTCAGCCGAACTGGCTGTTGTTCTTTCCGGTTTTTAGTTAGGTAACAGGGGCTCTTCTCCTCCCTCTGTGTCCCTCGTCCATTCACACAGCTCTCTTCCTCTGTCTGTCTGTGTGTCTGACCTACTGCTTTCCACTGGAACCTACTGCTTATAATAGCCTCTGCTTGAGTCAGCCATTAATACACACATATGTGGTGCATAGTATTTGAGGCATGTTCCCTTGTTGCCAGCATGAGGGGATGGACGAAAAGTGAGAGCCTTACTTCCACTTTGAGTCAGGGGAAAGGAGGGAGGTGTTCAGACTTTCCTATGGCTGATTCAGTAGCGCTTTTTTTTGATTGATTTACTTTATTTAAAAAGCAACTCGATATTGCACTTAAGTACAGTTTTGAGGCATTTCTACTTTACTTGAGTATTTCAGTGTTATGCTACTTTTTAATTATAATCCCGCATTTCCTGGAAAATATTGAATTTTGAGTCTTTAATTTTAAATTTGACAGATTAATGGGCATAGAAAGACTTTTACATACAATATATATTTCCTTTTATAAAATATGACTGATTAATAGGTGATTGTTATGAATATATAAAGTCCTCGAAATTAGTTTCTCTTCAAACAACTGCAACAGTAAAAGCCTGCTCACATATTAATACATCATTAATAGTAATCGGGTTATATAATGTATGACGGCCTTTTTGTCTATGTAACTGTAGGTACATATTGCTGGCACCACTTTCCATGCCGTGAAAAGTAAATAAGTACAATTATTCATATACTGCTGTTCTGAGGTACTTCTACTTTGCTTGAGTACTTCCATTTTCTGCTACTTTATACTTCTTCTCCACTAAGTTTAAAGGAACCTGCTTTACTTTTTACTCCACTACATTTACGTGACAGCTACTGTTACTTTGCTGACTACCATTTTGCGTACTAAACACAAAAAAGTGTTATAAAATATGATACATTGTCATAGCTTAAAACAGCGCTATATATTATAAAAACTTAGGCCTTACTCCTTCTTAACCAGCTACAGAACTAAAATAGCACCAGCAGTAATAAACAATGACACAACCGTTATATCAATGTAACAGAATGAAATTCATGCACTGATGCATAATAATACTCAAGCTCCTTTGGATGCTAATACTCCTGCTCGATTAAAATTTCGAAAGCAAGACTGTAACACTGTTTTACTTTTACCTCTGTACTTCTGCTGAAGTAAAATCTGAATGTAGGACTTTTACTTGTAACTGAGTATTTTTTTTTAATTTAATTTTATTTATTTATTTATTTATTTTTGTATTTTTATGGGTTTTCTGAAATGTACGGACATCTGACATAGCGTTTCAAACACGTGAGTAACTACTACAAGCTCAGTGATAATAACAGGTCCCCCGCGTCCATAGGTGCTGCGGCGATCACGTAATAGCGCCGCTCGGCGTCGCCGCCCACCGCAGTTATCGCGAGACTCCGTAGAATTCCAGCGGCTGGCGCTCGCTCCGTCCGCCCCCCCTCGATCCGCAGGGAGAGAAGAAAATAAACCCACCGCTGCTAACCAGGCTAGTTATGGGACCAAACCCTAAACGCTCCTTCTGCCAACTCTGACCGGCCAAGAGGGGCTTTCCTTGCGTGCGGCGTCCGCACCTGAGGGGGGAAAAGCACGGGGACCGCTTGGATTCTCGGACCGTGTCCCGTTTTTAAAAGTCAAGTTGAAGACGCCAGCCAGGAGACGCTTTCATTAGCCAGCCTGTCGGTGAGCTAGCTAGCTGAGCTAAGCAAAGCGAAGGAGCAGCGGTGGGTGAACTTCGCATGGACTGACTGCTGCGAATGGGAGAGTGCCCCCGCCGCCCGACTGCAAGCTGTCTTTTTTGGGCTGGGTCCCTCACATGGGAGTCTGATGTTGCTTAATGGACACCGTCGCCTCAGAGCTCGAAGGCGATAACTGCGTGCAAATGTCGTTTCTGCGGGTTGCGCCATCCCGTTATTGATCTGGAAATCCACTGGCGAGCTAACAGGATATTAGCCACCTTTCTCACCACTCCGCTTTGTGGTTGCAGGCCATGGACTGAAAAGCATTCATCACTGACTGGGTGATGAGAAGGCTGGCTTGATGGCAGCTAATTATTTATTGGGAAGCAGCAATTGGATACAGCTAAACGGAGAAAAGAGGGGTTTGATTTAAACGTTCTCCCTGAACAGTTCAAGCCCTGTTTGGTCTTTTTTTTTTTTTTTTTTTTTTTACTTGAAACTTGAAATGCATCGAAGTGCTGGAGCTTTTTCCAAGTTGGGATAGAAGAGACGCACAAGAAAACTGCCGGATTTACAACTCAGCTGTTTGATAAAAGCCTTCCAGAGAAATCACTGCACAGAGTTTTAAAAAAAAAAAGGGCTGAAATATCATGTCTACCGCGAAAGAAAACCCCTGTAGGAAATTCCAGGCGAACTTCTTCAATAAAAGTAAATGTCAGAACTGCTTCAAACCACGGGAGCTTCATCTTTTGACCGACCAGGATTTGACCCAGGTATGCAGAAATGCTCCCAACATTAATAATATTACTATTAACAATAATGTCCTCAGGATCATTAGTCGCTTAAAGTCTAAGCCGATGCCGACTAAGATGATCCTTTAAAAACTGCCAAACTTTGGAAAGTCAATATGAATATTGGCTGCAGGGTGTGTAACCAGCTTGTTAAGCCTATGAGAATCTGGGCTCCGTTATACCCTTATAGCGCTTTGCTTGCTTTTTTATCTATTATGTCTCACTGATGTGTTAGTTACATCCTCCATAATGGGATAGATATCAAAATTCAGTTGCAATTACCAGCTGGCTGTATGTGATACAGTCAGTCTTAAAGTACTTGTTAAGGAACAGAACAGTTACAGCTATGAAGGAGAGAAGATTGGGCATTTGTTTTGGCTAAAATAAAAAATTGAAAGACATCTACAGGGTCTTCACTTCTTCCTTATGCCTTTGTCTCTCCATGTGACTGAATGAGACTGGTGAAAGTGAATTCCGGCGGATTTCTACAATGCTTACATTTGCTTGCCAATTTGGTCACTGGGATTGATTGTGTAACCTTCAGCTGTTGTTTATCTGCAATTATTTGTTTTTACTGAGTACTCCAGGCAGACTACTGACCACTATATGGAGGTTAATGGGAACCTGCTTGAAGAGCAGTAAAGATGAAGTGAAGTCCCATTTAGCTGCAGAGATCATATTATAAGCATATTTTCTGAGTCACTCGTTCTCTCTCTCAGATCATTAGTTTAGTCTTTGTTGTGTCCTGTAATTGATCCCAGACGATTAGACCCAGATGGGCCCTTCAACATGGCTTAAGAACCAAGCAGCAAAGTCAGCATCCTCTTCCGAGAGTGTGTGTGGGGGCACATGCTTGCTTTCTTTTTCAAAAGTGTGTATTGCTTGCTGCGCTGAGTTTATTGCAGGTTAACCCTTCAGGTGCAAGACTCCTAAGTCAGGATAGACAGCTAAAGGTTACATCACTTCCTCTAATCTGCCCATGACCCAACAAAAACTTTCTACCACAGCCTGTATGTATGACAACACCCAGAACAAGAGGGGCTTATTGCCCTGGCCTTCGAAAATGATACGGCTTCAGTCTTAGTTCATCACTTTTGTCCCAGGCGCCTAAAGGCTCTTGAAAATATCTGCAGCCTGTCAGCTATCCAAACAGTCAGCAGGGAGCTCAGTTGCACAAGCAGATTTTGTAAGGATTCTATCTGGACAGGCCTCAAACTAGTAAGCGCCACAAAACAGTCCATTACTGATCTAAAGCTGCATTATGTAACGCCACATAAACAGTGTCAAACTTTCTTGCCCTGTTCAACAGACCCAAGGTGTGGGTAAAGCGTTGGAAAATATTCCCAGTATTCAGAGACTGAAGGAGGCTAACTTAGAGGAGATAAACTCCATAACCCGGGAAAAAGAAAGCTCCAGTAGAGCTGTGTAATGCTGTTAAAAAACTATGAATAGGTGATTTAGCTAAGTGAATTTGAGCCTTTAATTAAATGAAAGTTATTCAGAACTTAAAGGGAGCTGGAGCTAGAGATTGCAACTTTGAAACAGATAGCCCACATGGAAAAGTTATGCAAAGGAAACAAAGCTTAATGTTTAAAGGACACTATCCAATATAAACAATCTCTTTGTTCAACACTGCTAGTATAAAAGGTGGGCTGGGGGAGGGGCTGCTGCTGGAGCCTGAGTGAAATCTTTTATTTCAATCAATGTGCTCCAAAGGGGTTTTTTACTTCTCCACAAGTTCCAGCCCTGTTGTCACGGTTTTCACTTGGTCACATGAGTTGTTTGTCCCTAGAGAGTTGAGATCGAATTTGTCAGACTTCACGGTCCCTCCCTGCTGGAGAAAAGTTGCCACACTGTCCAGTAGAGGTGGTGGGAGGCAGGACGGTGATGGAGGATGCAGGCAGGGAAAGGTTTACATATACGTGGGAGGGACAGAGAAAGACAAGCAGGGATCTGATGCGACTTAAGGACTAGGAGCAGCAGACACAGGGAGAGAAAGGAAGTGTGGGGTTGGGAAATCGGAGTATTGGTTCCCAGAGGCTGCTGCTCAACATCTCGCTATGTGAGGTTATGACTATCAGATACAGAGTGAAGTCAAGCTTTACTGAGCCTATAGGTTTAACAAGTACCAAATGTTCAGTTACTGACTTCAGAATTTTCTCTAAGTTGTTTTCATCACTTCATGCCAAATCGATTATTGCTCCTATCCATTGCATTTTGCCAGCTGATACAGTGTTTGTGGGAGGGCCTTTTGTATATGGGATCAATGTTGTGACATTAGGATGATTTGCTCATGTGTTCTCTGGTTTCACACTCAGCTGCATTTGTTTTTATCACCCTCAAGCCCAGTGAAAAAGTGAAAAAAGCGACCCAGCTAGAAGGAACCTACTTGTCTGATTTGCTATTACAACAATGGTCATGTCTTTTGCTAATGCAAACAAACTTGAAAATACACCTTTTTTTCAGTGGACAGAATCCCTTCATCTCTTACCAGGGCTTTTATTGTTAAAAATTGCAGGCATACCGTATGAAAATGAACGGGATTAAAGAACAACAACGGAAAGTGGATCAGAATCAATCCATCAACCCAACGCCAGCATTGTGCCAGTTTTGAACCCTATAAACCATACTGGGTACATTTATTGGAAATATTCTTGTAAAACAAAGTTTATAACAGTAGATTACAGTATTGCAAGACCCCCTTATTATCCACCATTATCCTCCCTTGCTTTTCCCTGGCCTGTATTTGGGGACCGACCTTTATTTGTTCGTGTTGGCCACGCCCCTGGCCATTATTGGAGACCTGGCTTTTAATTAACTACCAGTTTTTATTTGAGGAAACCAGATAAATGTGTCAATGCTGTCAAGTGCCGACATGATTATAAAGCTCACTGAAGGTCTGCCCAGGAAGTACCTGTAACCTTTGTTAGATATCGGTTGTGAGGTTTGATCTCCAGTAATAGTTTTGCAGTTAAGTGGCAACAGAAAGATATGTCAGTGAGAACACCTGTTTTGTGTGTTGAAACAGATAAATGATCACAGAGAATTGTACTTGACGTTCATCCTCATCCCTATACAGAGGGCTCTGGCAAAAAAAAAAAAAAATACTCAGCAAAGCTAGGGCAGGACAATATATGGAATAAATTCCATTAATACACACATTTTTGTTTTTACACATAAACAAAAATGTCAGAGAAGTAGCAGCAGCAGCTCCAGTGCTCCATGTGTGTCCAAACAGGCGGCGTTCAGGCACGGTGCTGAGTGTAGGTGACCTGCGTTTTGCAGTCACTGTAGTTAATGTGCATAAAGTGCGGGAAGGTAGACTTGATGTGTAAAAGTTTGCTTTGGATCACATTTACAGCGTACGCTGAGAGTAAAATGTGAGCTGTTGAGTGGTCTGTGTAGACAGCTGGGTTGGTTAAATAGGACTGTATCTGTTCAGGCTGAAGTCCTGTCAAGAAGAACAAGTGGGTGCAGATAGATTAGTGAGCAGACTTTCAGTTTCTGTTCTATTTGTGTTGAAACTGGTTATTAAAGTGGATATCCATAGAGCTTAATTAAAGCATCTGGCAGTGAATATAGTTGTAAAGAAAAACATGTCCTTTTTAAAATATGGATGTTGATGACAGCATTACTACTGCTCAGTCACATTGTGGGTTTTTCATTTGTGCAAAAAAAAAAAAATGTAAATGGAATAAAATGGTTTGGCCTTCTTGTGGCCTAGATAGTCAGAAGATGCTAGCCAGACGGCTGCACACAGAGAAGATACTAGTCCCTCCCTTGGTTTAAATCCACCAGGATGGGCTGCAGAAGTAGAGAGAAGTTAGCTTCATTGTTTGTTATTGTAAACGCATGAGCAAGGACATGTTGTTGCTCCCTCTAAAAAGTTTCTGAACGAGGATGCTCCTTGTTGTCCCCCTCTTCCCATAGTGTTTGTCTCTCCTGAGACTGTAGCTTTTTCAGGTTGTCACCTTTTGTCAAATTACCACATTGATTTGATTTATGTGTGTCATGACATGCGGTCACTCAAAAATAAACTTTTTAATGGTTTAAGCATCAAAACTGCATTCACAGGTACGTCCATACAAGTTACAACAAGGCACGTATAGATTTATGGTAGGCATGCAGTGACATGGAGCAGTAACGGGCCCAGTATTAGAATAGCAGACTAATAATCAGATCCTTCTTCCTTCCAGCAGAGACATTTTAGGGTTAGGTTTGTGGAAAAGGTGGGGGAGTGAACTCTGGTATGAGAGCTGCTCGCTAATGGGTAACACTTAAAGCAGAGAGACTGTCAGTGTTAATTGAGAGCAAAGAGCAGCAGGTTTAGAGAGCCTATCTACTGCCCAGTGGGAGCAGAGCGTCTTTATATGTTTCCATCTCTTTTGAACTGTTGTGCCTCTTGAAGTAGTATGTGGTCAAACAAGTCCAGAAGGCGAATCATGGGTTCGGTTTGGATGTATCCTGTGTGTTTTGGGAGCACCACTGTTCAGTCAACATTTGTCATACTAGTTGCATCTGCTGTCAGGAAACAGGAAAGAGAGGCACTCAGGCATGTCATCAAACAGAGCTGATTCCACCAAAAGGCTCACTAACTGGTTTTGTGTGGCTGCAAACTGCACTGTGAGAACAGAGGCAACATCTGGACCCCAAAAGGCTTCTCCCCTTCATATTTACACCGTCTTCCTGCCTCCCATCCCCCTCAGCTCACACTCTCTCCTAGTTTTAATGATTACCTAAATTGCTCTTTTTTTTCTCCCCCCTCTCTCTTTTATAGGCTAAACCTATTTATGGTGGATGGCTGTGCTTGGCCCCTGAGGGAACTGACTTTGACAATCCTATGCAGAGATCCCGGGTAAGAGCATGTATATAGACCTGCTTGTTCGTGCAGTTAGGGCAATATATACTGTATTGCAAGTACAGTGCATGTTTATGCCTTTACTTCCCCATTATTATTGTAAATTTACTGCAATGGAATACTTCAGAAGCAACAGTCACGTCCCCTGGTCTCTTCTTAGATGATGAAAAGTGAAGCTAAACTCTCAACCCAAGTGTTTTTAGTCTATAAATCAATCATTTCATTGGTTGTGTGTAAAGAGCAACATGTCAGTTATGTTGAGACTCATAAAACTGTGGTTCAGAATAAGGCTTTTCTAACAGCAAGTTTTTCTTCTGACAGAAATGGCAAAGGAGATTCTTCGTGCTGTACGAACATGGCTGTCTACGCTTTGCCCTGGACGAATCGGTAAGTTGTAAATATTGTCCACTGCTCACAGACTGGCTTGTGAACACAGGAGACTGCTCATTCCTTCTCTGTGGGTTTTCAGTCAGCACCTTCACATCTGTAGCAATCTCTGTCACTTTTGGTAGCTGCAGTTGCTAGGAAGCC
Source organism: Istiophorus platypterus (assembly GCA_016859345.1). NCBI lineage: Eukaryota > Metazoa > Chordata > Actinopteri > Istiophoriformes > Istiophoridae > Istiophorus > Istiophorus platypterus. Next base: position 4,111,264 of record CM029119.1, read on the forward strand.
AATGGTCTCATAAAGAACTTAAATTGATTATTTATTTTCAGTACATTAATCAATTCATTTTATGTCACTTATCCATGTCCAGGTCCCATTGATTTAATTGACTCTGTCATTAGAAGTTATTATGTTATTGTGTTGCAAACATTCAAGTGTTTGATTTTTCTTATATCTGTCCTGAAACTCTCCACAAGTTAGAGCAGTTCAGATCTGACACAAGAGAAGCATTTGCTCAAAGGAAAAAATAAAATTGAAAAACTCTCAATACCTTCATACATGTTTTGGTTGTTTCGACAGTGTGAGAGGCCTTTTTTGGGAAGGTTGGAGTTTTGTGGTATTAGAACATCTGTAGTTAAAAAGAAACTTACTGGATTTTTCTTGTAGATAAACAGTTTATGTTTACAAGCAGCATTTTTTTTTATTAAAAAAGCCATTTTGTCTGTTCTAGAGGCCTAACAAGCACACTGAGTGCATTTCCTTTCTCAGAAAAGATTTGCAGAGTGGACTTATTACTAAGTATTTTGAATCCTGTATTGTCAACATAGCACTCAAAAGATGCTTACAAAAACACTTATGTCCTGCTCCTCTGGACCATCTCTCATAGTGTTTTCAGCTTTAACCTTCTGGTCATGTGTGATATGTAAATAAAATCCGGCAGGTCTGTTTTGCTTCTGCAGTGCAGGATGACGTTCATCAAGTAGCTAATATGTTGTTAGGGTGTATAAAGTGTTCTCAGCACTGCTTGGGAATGTGAGGAGGATGCTGCAGGCTTATCTGGTGGAGGGTAGATGGAAAAACATAAGGCTGCAAAGTCAGCAGTGTTTAAAATGTGCGACCTCACTGAAAAGTTGTTCACTAGCTCACAGAAGGTTAAATGGAGTGATTGAGACAAGTATGGCTATTCTCAACAAATGGTCTTGTACAGTCTGCACCCTAATAAACACCATCATTTCACATACAGTTTGCAAAATTTCTTGGTAAACACTGACAGCTAAAGCATAGCCACATCTGTGATAGAAAGGGTTCTCAATAAGTATTTTGTGCAGTGAATAGAATTTGCGAACCACAGAGTAAAAGGCTGGGAAGTCACCTCCCAGTGCCCACTGTAATCCTATGTTTGTGGTGCTAGTGTGTCGCCGGGGGAATGTGACACGGGTGACCGAACCCATACCGGCTGATCAGGCTGGAGATTTGACTGCTTGTGTGTAAACACTGGGGGCCACACACGCTAACATATAGCCTGCCGCAAACACACAGACACTAACTTTCACATCTGTTGAGAAGACAAACACAGATTACACTCTAGGAAAGCAAATGTTTTGCACTAGTAGTTTAATTTGACCTTGTGTCTTATTTTAAGAGATGTGTTTGAATGAGACAGGTGTAGTGTTTAGGAGAGTGAGGGGAAGGGAGATGAACCGACTGTCTAATAGCCAGACTATGTCTCTGTGAATTACCCAGGTGTTTGAGGTCACGTTCAGTGAATCTCTCTGTTGCCTTAGATGACAATCAGAGGAAACTGGGTTGTGTTTGCATGAGCGCGTGTGTATGGTGTTTCCAGTGATACCCAGGCTGGTGTGCAGTTGTGTTTTCCTCTCATTGTAACAGTGATTCCAAAACTGTCTGCCTTATTGTCCTTCGGTCTTTTCATCTTCTGCACAAGGCAGGAAAAGTGGGTCAGGGAAATGGCTGCTTTGTGCTCTGGACCCCGAGGATAGGAACTCTCTTAAACATTGGAGCTGATAACGACACATTAATGGTCTTGATCTCATCAGCCGCATCACTGTTTACCCAGTGGCTTGAGCCACCATTGGAGGACAGATATGATTGGTTTGGGGTCAGGGAGGAGGCTTACATTCATATAACCCATTCCTCTCATGTGGCTGTTATATAGTGAAAAGATTTAAACAGGCCACACCCACCCATTCTTTGGGTTATTGCTCTTTTGATCACATTATCTCCACTCTTATTGCTGTTCATCAGTGGAGCAGCCCTGCTAAGCCTCTCATAACAAGGAGGTCCATGCCTTATAGTACATGCATAAAAAATATATTCGGCTCTACATTTAATTGTGGCCATATAAAGACACTTCAGCAGGGTTCAAGTTTACAGTCACGGGAGCTTGAAGTCAAGTCTCCTCCTTTCTGTACATGTTTTGTGCTGACCAAATGTAAAACAGTTAATTTCAATTTGATTGTGGTCCGAAACCCTGTAATGGTTTCAAGATGTTGCAAGAAAAATGCCAGATGAGAAGCCAAATGGCAAAATTACTCTTAGCTATTAATGGATATATCATCACTTTATCATGATAGATTAAAAAATTGTTTTAATTCTTTCCCTTTTCTCTCAGTCAGTCATTGCAAGTCTTTGTTTCATTTTCTCAGGATTTCCATGTTTTTCCTTCATTGAGGTTAAGACATTGTATGAAAGTACTTTTTTTGGGCTCTTGATTGTATGAAAGGGGCACTCTCCCAATTTAGTTGAAAAAGCAGAGGCTGAGATAAGTTAACATCCCTTGATTAGATACTCAAGTTATGCTGGCTCCCACATCATTGGTAATTTAGCATTAACTCCACTTTTTTGAATTAGTAAATTACACGTTCAATCATTTTATAACACTATCTATCCTGGTACCATTTTGTATTGTTTGTTACAACAAAAGTGATTTCATCCCACAATTGATTCCTGAAACATCAGTGACTTACCAAGGGACAGTCCGCCCCCAAATTTCAAGACAACATCACATTCTGCTGCCAAGCTAAGATGCACTTTAAGGTGTGATCACCGCCTGTACAAAGTGAATTTTCACAGTGCTAGTTTCACTACCATGACAAATGGGGTTTTCTTTGCACTTTGTCTCTATTGTCCCAAAAAAGGCGAAGTTTCACCTGTACAGACTAAAGATGTAAATTAGCTTCAGTGGTGTGTGTGTGGAGTCTCTCTTTGTTTTTTGAAAGCTCAGCCACATACAGAATCTGACGGTCTGAACATTCTCCAGTTCTTTCTAGTGTTTTCCTTTGAGCTCCTTTTGCTCTTCTTCTTCTCCCCCTGCAGTCATGAAGGAGAAACATAAGACTTTGGGATACGGGCACTTTTGTTCTGAATCCGAACCATGTTCATCTCTCAGTGATCCATCTTTGCCTCAAGTTGTGCCACCAACTATGAATTTGAGTTCACTTACATCTGAAGTCTGAATCCAGCTTTTCCATTGACAAAGCAGTCCTTATACAACCAAATTCACTGGCTGTGGGTTACTCTCCATGACTAGTAAATTGATATTTATGTGTAAAATCAGTAGAGTGCCCCTTTAAAGGACAACTTGAACTTTATCTCTGTTGTTTAGCACTTGTATAGTTTTCATTTAGGGTTTTAAGGTTTGCACTTTAAATTTCACTAAGGTTGATCCCTTTTTATCGACAGTCTCATTTTAACATATGGCTACTCTCCGGTTATAACTAATTTGCGAGATAAGAAATAAGAGATCATCCAAGGTCAGTAACAAGGTTTTTATTTAAGTGGGAGTTTTATTTTAGAAAGATGATAATAATGATGCTTTTTTGCTCTTTCTGTAAGTTAAGTCAGTCTATGTTCAGGGAGTGTATGCTTATACAAATATTACTGCTATAGATACTGTTGAGACATCTGAGGAAAGTCTCTACATTACTGAATTATAAAGCCAAAAAGTGGTTGAACAGAACAGTTTTTCCCATATTGATGCTGCAGATGCCCGATTCCTCCTCAAGAACAAGATCCAGGCAGCGATGACATCGTCTTCTATTTTTTGCTCAATAGACAGCAGGGTGCTATCTGAAGCTGTGGTCTCTTAAAGCTGAACTATTTTCACCACGAGCAGAGGGAAAGATGCTCTCCCGTTTAAAGCAGCATTCCTCCTCCAATGCCCTTATTTGGTGAACTGCAGTGAGCTTGCAGCCCCAGGACCACAGAGAGCAAGAGAAAGGGAGCTCTAGCCCCTAAAAAACCACAGAGGAAACGTCAGATATGCCCCAGACCCAGACATTCCACACATGGCCAGCCACAGCAAGCACCCGGCTCGATAGTTGAACAGTTAGAGGAATAGTTTAGCAAGTACATCACTTTTACAGACGTGACTTTTCATATTGAGATTAAGACTGGAAACAGTGAGAAGAGACAGTCAGGGAGAAGATTTTTCTACGGAGGCAATAATATCTTAAGACCACCGTGGAAGCTTTAGGGTCAAAAGGTCAATGACCATGAGAACATGCTGAAGGAGGCAGAGAAGGGGAACACTTTACACCAGATCTGCCTCTGTCCTACATCATCTTTTAGAAAACCGTTCTGTCACTTGTGTTAAATCACAATAACCACCTGAGCCACATCTCTCCTTTAATCCTGTGTTGTTGATATTCAGAACAGGGTTTGGAGAAGCTGGACCAGCAGCTCCTGTCTGTTGAGAGTTTTGATAGAGGGTACTGCGTCAAGGAGCATGTACCATATAAAACAGCGGTCTCCTCTCCAGAGCCTGCTGTGGCGGACTTGCCTTTGGCTCAGCCTCTAAAAGCCTCCTGGTGGATTTATCATTTATGGAGTGGGTGTACTCCACTTAATCCTAGAGCTGGCTCTGTTATTTATTTCATGGCATTTTTACAGTTTTTTTGGGAAGTATACTGGTGGGCCCTAGTTGCAGTGAAAAGTGAAAATTTTAGCATGGGGTAATTACCTTACATACACATCCCTTGTTTTAGTGTATAGCTATTTACGCTTCAGTCTCCTGTGGATTGTATTGTCTCTGTCTGGTTCTGTCTTTTATGATGGTTTATAGCCTCTTGTGTCATGTCCGCCAGAGTGGCAGAAATCTCAAGAGTCGTCAGTGAGAAAGTTGTTGCTTTTAATAATATCCCATAGCAAAGCTAAAAATAGTCAGCCTCATGGAAGACGGACACAATTGGAGGATATGGAATTGGAGCAATTGTGTAGAAATACAACCCACAACAATTTGTTTGCGTTTGAATGGTAACTTAAGCAGATACGTCTCCTTTGTTATGCTTCCAGTAGAAGTTTCTAAGCAACAAGTTGCTTTTATACCCTCAGCACCAGGATCAGCTGGATTTTAGAAATCCAGGGCCCGCATAGGATCAGTAAATAACACAGAAACTCACCCTCAGGCACTGTGAGTGTCTCCTTTACCTCTGCTTGATGTCATGCACTTACTATGTGGATGGACAGTGGGAAGTTTCCAGTGTTAAGCAGTTGCTGGATCCAAGTAGACTCCATTTATTATAAATACAGTTTCAATATGTTTTCAGTTCCTAAAGGTCCCCTAGCTGCAGACAATAAAAAGATTTATGCTGCTGAGGTCGTTAAATTTGTTCTAATGTTAAAATCCCTTTCCACCACACCAACTTTTCCAGGGGGCCAGGAACCATTTCAGGAACCTTACCTGTGTTTCAGTTTGAGGAACCAACCCTGACCTTAATTTAGTTCATTTGCTGTAGTTCCACGTGCCAAAAGAGTTTGTAGTGAGGAACGCTCCTCATGAAGGAAGCACTGCATTCCGTAGTATTAATAATAGAACAAGGGTCAAACCCCTTTTGCCTGGACTTTAGAAAAAAAATTATGTTGTGCTGGCCTCCCACATAATCTAAAAAGTGAGAGACTTGGGTTTGTGCAAATGACTTGAAAGCATGTGCCAACAAGAGTAGGGGTGGGGCAGTGATAGCAGTGTGGCTATAGCTAATTATCCGTTTCATTATCATTTATCTGATTATTTTATTGATTTATCAATTAATTGCTTTCACTATAAGGCATCAGAAAATAGTGACAAATGTAATACATTAAAATGTCCCGCTTTATTCAACCAGCTATACAGAACCTAAAAATATTGTTTGCTTTCACATAATATGAAAAGCATAAAATCTTCGTATTTGAGAAGCCGGAACAAGCAGATTTTTGGCGTTTTGCTAAAAAATGACTTGAACAACCAGTTGGAAAATTTTTCTGTTGATCAGCCAAATGATTAATCGACCATTCGTTAAAGCTTTTTTTTTTTTTTTTTTTTTTTTTTTTGCATTATATGGTAAACTGGGAATAAATAACACTCAACTACTTTGGAGATAGATGTTATGAGATATGTTTTCAGGCCTCTTTTCTACCTCTGCATGTCTCCCATCATTCTATTCATTACAGCTTCATTATATAGCAAGTAAAACATGGTGAATCTATGCTGTTGTTTCCTAGTGTGTGAAAAACTCAAACATCCATTGTCTTCAAATATCAAATGAATTTCATTTGGTTTGGCATTTTTGCTTGAAAAGTGACTCGAACAATTAATCAATTATCAAAACGGCTGCCTATTAGTTTTGTTGTCAGTCCGAGACGCCGACTTATCGTTTCCATTCTAAATATAACTAATCTTTACAAATCTTCTCATGTGGAGGAAATACAAAAGGAATAAGTTCCTGGCTTAGTTCCTTAGTTTAGATCCTGCGGCTCCATGGTTCCTGGAACTGTTTGGTCGGAAATGGTAATAGATTACGAGGGTGCATAATGTTTTATATATTCTCATCTTTTCCCCACTCTTCTTGAAGTACCGAATATATGTTACCATTCTTATCTCAGTGGTTATCACTAAAATATCAATGCGACATAACTTTCACCACCCTGCTTTGACAATGTCATCTGCCACTGCTACTTATTCTCAAACTTTATCTTTTTTTTTTTTTTAAGTGAAGGAAATTCTTCCACAGTGTCTACAGTGTGACACAGTGTAATTGCCATATTTGGCAGCCCCTGGGGGTTTACAGGCAGATCTTAATAAAGCTGGATCTGTGTTCAGTGACCTTAAAAGGAGCTGGAAAGAGACCCAGCACCTGTTTTACATCTGTAGTAGGCATAGTCCAGCAAAGCCTGATAACAGAGCCCCGGGACTCTGAGCAGACACAGAACAGGTTGGAGAGGACGTTTATGGGACTTCTTAGCTCTGGTGTTAATGAGACAATAAGTTTTCAGGTTCAAAAGACAATCTAGTCACACAAAACGTACAGTAAACTTGATTCAGTGCATTGTCTGTGGCTTTTTGAATATGTTTTTGGTTTCACTGCCAAGATATTGAGATTTTTTTTTCAGTGTTGTAAATATTTCTGTATCGTAGCTGGTTTACAAAGCGGACAAAGCTCTACGTTCTTCACTGATCGCACACACAAAGCCGCTTTAGTCCGGCATCCCATTGCTGTCATCTCCCCTTTTCACTCACTGTGTGCTACAACTGAAAGGATTTGCCTAGTTACCATGGTGAGCTGGTGATAACAGCAGAGTGTCCATACACGACAGGCCTGATGGGCCCTGAAGCCTGCCTCTGAAAAAAAGAGGCAGAAAAGGAATGAGGGATTGGAAGAGACTTACTGTGAAACACTGCACAGCACTAAGGCATGTTTCCCCTCTGATCTTCTGTGTTTGAGTTTTGAACTATTTGAAATGTGACAGTAATGATATCAGTGTTTAGTCGGGCCATCACCCATCCAATATGGAAAAAAAACAGTGGATGGAAACCAGTGACTTATTCATATCGTTTAAATTTTTTTCCACATTTTTCCTTTTTATATTCCACTCTTGTACTTGCTTGCTACTGTTGTAATACATAAATGATTTATATTCAAGTTGACTCTTGACCTTTTTTATCATCCTCTTTGCTGTCTTCAGTCATTTAATCCAAGGGTGAAATAATACAGGCTCATATACAGGATATACAATAAGGTGGTGTTTGTCATTTTTCTCCTCTAGCCAAGCACGCTGCCTCAGGGTACAGTGAACATGAACCTCTGTTCAGATGTCATTGATGCCGAGCCCAAGACGGGCCAGAAGAACTCCCTATGCATCATCACACCAGAACAGGAGTACTTCATCAGAGGAGAAAATAAAGAGATCATCAATGGGTAAGTTGTCTTGCTGTGTCTGTTGATAGTTCAGGTAGAGTAGGATGTTCATGCACAAATGTCAGAAACAACCTCATCTGTGGGTTTTAAGGTGGAGTGAGCAGCTGGTTGTTTATCCCCGGACCAACAAACAGAACCAGAAGAAGAAACGCAAAGTGGAGCCTACGACCTCTCAGGTAATACTCCTTTACTTCATAAGAAAAGGGGACATGTCAATGCTTGATAATGTATTCCCTTTTTTCCTATTCCATTGTGTTTTGACTTCTTCGTGTGTTTATGTCCAGGAGCCAGGGCCAGCCAAGGTAGCAGTAACTGGCTCTGGTATCCCCGAGGCAGAGAAGGTTCCAGACTCAAGCTCCATAATCTGGCAGGAGGAACTGAACCAGAGGGAGGCTGAGGGAGCTGCAGTTTGGGCTAATGCTGACATTCCCCCAGGATCACCACTGCCCTCCACAGGCAAGGATGAATAACCGCCCTGTATAGAAGAACTTCATATAAAGTGCTTATAAAGGGCTTTTAAGATTAAATGAGAGGAAAAAGCGTGCACATAAAGCTAACATTTTATGACTTTTATAGAAGTAATAGTGGTAAAAATCAGTTATATCAAAGATATTAACAGATGTAACAGAAAGTAAAGTTTATCATTTTTCATAATAAGTATTAAGATATTCTTTGGCACCCTCTGTTCCTCCCTTAAAGGTGACTGTGCATCTGTGGGACAAAGCTCAGATGCAGGCTCAGTGAATGGTGACGAGGTGGACAGGGGAAGCCTCGGGCTACATAGCTCAGCGCCACAGCCACCTAGCGACCTGCTCTCCCCCACAGGCTCCTGCTCCAGCCTGGGAGGAGTCCCACGCTGCCTCTCCCCAGCCCCCAGCGACCCCTTTCCCTCCGGCAGCTCCCTGCTCTCCAATGGATCCCACATAAGCGGCTCAGTCAGCTCATTGGACTCAGACGCCAGCGGGAGCACAGTGACCAGCACCGACAGTCACCCGACCACCCAGAGGGGCAGCCACTCCTTCAGCCACCATGACACACCGCGATCAAGACGGATGGAGGTTGAGGCCAGAAAGGCTGAGAAGAGGAGCCGGTTCAGGAGCCCTGACAGGCAGGAGAGGGAGGCTGTCCTCAGCCCCGAGAGGAGGTCAGCGTCTGTTTCTTGTTCATGCATAACTATGTCATCAATGTCCCTTTTAAAGTCTTACCTCACCTGTCCTCAACTCAGTGGGACTCAGCAGAGTTTGAAATTTTGGAGAAAGACATTCTACTATCGGCAAACTTTTTTTTTTTTTTAAGTTAGGAACTGGTATTTCAGACTGAAGCTGCTGACATTGTGCGATGGTTTTCTATATTCTAAATTTTACAGTTTCAACTCAAGGTACACAGGTACAAGTTTGAGCCTAACATGTGGGTGCAATTATTGCGCACCCAACTTAATGGGCTACTTCAGTTTGCACTTCCATAAAATTAGGGGGTTCACATGAGAAGTATTAAAAGCAGACTGGTATAAATCAGTGCAGTAGAAGCCAAGATATCATGACTTTTAGTTGAAGATAGCTTATCTGATATTTCTTGACATAAACTCCATAAAAGTGGAAGCTTACAATTTCCACTGTGCAAAATCTTTCAGACTATAAATGGAACAGCCATTAAAACCAGTTAGTGGTTTTAGCTGATCATACTGTGCTGCCAGTTTGTGAGACAGACTTTTTGTTATTATAAATATTTGTAGTCTCATATTTCTGACAGAGGACTTGACGCAACTGTTTTCACAGGCTGAGTAAACTGATCTTGGTGTGTAAGATTAGTTCTGTCCATTTAAAACCAGTAGATGAATAGGGACAGGTTGCTCTGCTGTTGTGTCATCCCAGTTGATGCCTGGCTCACCAAAAGAAAAGTAAATAACTAAAAACAGTGCTTCATCTCAGCTGTAAGTGCTAGTGTTGAAAAGTACGTGTGTGATGAACCCACCCACGCCTGAACCATCTGCCACAGTCACTGGCAGATGACGATGTTTGGACCAAGTCATTATGTGTAAACGTTAAACAGACCTTTGTCCAGGCGCTCTGGCATCTGACTATATCAGACTAAATATGAGATCAGCCTGACTTTCACTGGTCCAGAATGAAGTTTATTTTGCTGAAAGAGGCCTGAATGAAATAAGAGCACAGTTTCACACGTAGGTCAGACTATAGAAGAAGTGATATTCTTAGCCCGTTAACACCCGCTGTCCTCACTGACAAGTGAAGTATTTAATCAGTCTGTGATTTAACCTGATGAACCTGCTTAGGGGACTGTTTTCTGGGAATCTCTGCTCTGTGCTACAGACACTGTGGTCTGGATATACTTGAGACACTGGCTTATCCTTTTAAAGGCATGTATACACATATAAAAAGACACACACAGTCTAGTGACGCACAAAGCTTTGATGTGAACACACTGGCTCTCAAATCTGTGGTTTAAAAGGGGGGGGGGTATTTGGCAAAACTAAGACATACTGGGATTGTGATGGACTTTGAATAGCCCTCTAATGTGTGTCTCTGGGGATATCTGTTTCTTAATAATCACCCCTGTTTGTCAGTTTTCCTTTTTTATCAGCAGTTGCACTAACTGTAAGCACCGACTGTGAAAACACTCGGCCTTTGTTCTTTCCATTCAGTAATCTGCCTCTTCGCTCCTGTGCTGTTCATGAAGAGGTCACAGGTCTCACACACTCATACATGCAACAGAGACGGCAGCATTTCAAACAAGCCAAGTGGCTGAGGTGGGGGGCATCTTTTTCCTCCTAGAGCCTGCTTCCTGCACCATTGAGTCCCTCCATCTATACATGGTGTGAAAGGAAAAGGAGGGGTGCCCACATACTAACTCATAAACAAATTACCCTACTGGTCCATTTGAGTCAGTTTCTGGTCTGAGTAGACTCTCCCTCTGTGCAGTCAGGGAGGCAGTCTCAGACTCTCTGACTTCAGCCACTTACAGACATGTGCCTTGTTATGTAAATGTGATGACAGTTTGACACATCAGCCACTTTTTACATAAAAGTCATTACAACAAGCAATTTCACATATTTTGGGAGATCTACTCAGTTCAGGTCAGTTTATGAAAATGACTTTCCCCTTGTTTTATGGGGCAAATGAGGTAAAAAGAAGTCGGGATGTCCTGGTATCTTAAAGGTGGAGCCCCCAACTTTGAGATACAGTGTGTCCCTACTTCATATCTGGTAGGGGAACTTTGTTAAATTTCATTTCCCAATGTCTCTCTTTCCTTATATCCTCTCATCTTTCTACTATCATCTATGTAATAAAGACATAAAAATCAGTGGTTATAATCAAGGTGGTGTGTTCTTAAATAAACTTAAATCCCAAAGCTGTGTTTACAAATAAAAATCAGATAAGATCAAATGAAATTATAGGCATTTAGGAATATTCAGCAAAAATGCTCATGCTCAAATCCTCAATGACACTTTGCCAACAGGTATTTTTCCAGTTGCTCAGTAAAAAGCACTTGATGGATCCCTTGTTTATCCACTTTAGGTATTCACCTTTTAACTGACATGACATCCATGTAAGCCCACAAAGTGGCATCTTGCTTTCCTTTATCTGTGACTTAAACTTAACTTATATCCTCAGCCCGAAACCATACACACCCTGGAAGACAATTCAATGATAATAAGCTGTTTTGTTTTTTTTTTAACATTTAAATGAGTCATGTTCAAAAATCACATCTGATTCAGACCTGATCTTTTTTTAAGCCTTTATAAACAGTTTATGCTTTCTAGATGAAAAGCCTATTGAAAACCGTGAGAGAGGAAAAGAGAAAAACTAAGCAGAAACTAAAACTCAACTTTATTTGATCCTTGATAAACAAGCAGTAGCAGATTAGAGTGGCACAACTCTAATAGCAGGCACATGTGCATTGGTGACACACTGCTGAAAGGTCATTAGCCAGGGAAACATGATCGGCAACAATTGTTAATACAAACAAGATGTGTTGCTTAGGACAGTTACACCCGACCTCCTCACAACAGGTTGTGAGTCCCTATCCAGTGTAATTATACATAAGTCTGCCAGGGAGAAGTTCTCAAAGATAAAAAAGATCTTACAGTGGACATTTGGCCTCCCATCGTCCTTGTCCTCCTCCCCTCTCCTTCATACCCTTTTAAGGAGAGCAGCTTTGGCTGAAAAGTCCCCAAATAAGGGCAGCATTTAGACAAAAGAGAAATATAATATTTCCCACTGCCTCTCACCCTCGTCCTCCCTCTGATTTAGATTCCTTTGTCATTTAAGAAAAGTCTGTGTGGGAATGTGTCAGGACTTGGCAGCTTACTGTGTCATAGTTTGAAAAAGGTTGCACACAGATGAACATCAGTGAGCGTAGGCTGTTACTTTTTCCCTCTGTTCTCCGGATATATCTTTCAGAAGCAGTTTTCCATGAATGACCTAATATAGCACAACTCTGATGCAGGTGATTTGCCTGTCATCAGCTATATGACCAGGAGGCTCACCTCTTTTGCCTTCTTAGGTCTTGTGGATCTTTACTTTGATTTGTCAGGCGATTATTTGGCTCAGCTGATTAAATCACCCAAAGAAACATAAAATGACTACCACTAGTAGAACAAGCTTTGATTTCCCCCAAGGTGTCCTGAAATTAATTCCTATAATACAGCTGTAATTGTATTCTGTATGCTATTTATACAGTAGCATCGACAAATTCATGTTGTTTTTCTATGGCATGTGGGTGCTTGCACTTAGCTGGGCTGTGAGCAACTGCAACCACAGCACAGCTAGAAGTTGTTTTCTTGATGACATGTTAAAGGAGTGCTGGTTTGCAGCTTACTGTGGCTGTTCTGGCTTGTACTGTTCCTCCCTGCAACATTAAAAATGGATCCACTCATCTACTGACAAAGTAGTGCAGAATATGTCCATAACTGGTAGGATAGCATTGCTAATGAAGCTCTGCTCTGCTTCAAAATAAAAGCCTCCTGTTGAATTGCCAGTGAAAAGCTTTTAATGTAAAGTACAAGCAGGAAATGTTAGCTTTGCGACAGCAGTAACATTACATGGCTCTGTTATGGCTGAAAGCAAACACTAATCAATAAATAATGCTCATCTAAAAGTATGACCAGCACTTCTAATGCAGGGCCAACTGAGTTCACAGCACAGTGTCATCAAAACAGATCAAGCTAGGCCTGTGGAGTGCCTGTGTTAGAGAAGGCAGAATTAGAAAGACAAAGATTATGAATTAGGGAGGATTATTATGCCAACCAGAGGATGTGGTGGCACCAGCAGTAGCATATTTACTGTGAAAGCAGATAGCAGATTGATGTCTAGACTGAAATGGGAATAACTTTGATAAAATTCAGCGCTTTGTGGGAATTCAGAAAAAACAGTCTAATCATGTCTTAGAACCAAAAACCCATCACAATATGCTTTGTCTTGAGCCACATCTCATTTACAGATCAAAATGGGAACAAAGAATCAGTCCAGCTACAGATTTTAGAGAAATCCCAGAACTACCATGTCTGGGGATATGGTGTTTGGAAAAAAAAATTAAGAGTTAATAAGGAATACTGAATGGATTGTTATTCGATTAACTTAACTGTTTGTGTTTGTGTGTGTTTGTGTGTGTGCGTTTGTATACATTGGTTTGCAGTCGCTCCGGTGTTATTGAGAAATTGGAGGCCTTGGAGCTAGAGAACCCTGACAAAATGGAGGTGGAAGAGTCGGGGAGGAGTGGAGCCAGACAGGGCCGTAGTGAGCACAGACGCTTCCACAGAGAGGTAATGTTGTTTGTGCATGTGTGCGCATGTGTGTGTGCATATGCACGCAGAAGCCAATAGTACCAACATTGTGCAGCCATTAACAATAGATACGGTAAGACTTGTAAACAGTGTTTTTAAACAACATCAGATGGCAGAACAGATGGGAGCTCAGCATTGGACCTACCAGCATGGGTTTTACTTTTTTATTCCTCCTTCCCAGCACCTCCCCCCACTCCTCCTCTATCTTTTCCCTTCACCCTCGCCCTCTTCCCTCCATCTCTCCCTCCTTCTGTCCTGTCTTTGTTTTGGTTGTAGGTCAGAGGTCAGCAGCATGTGCTGTATTCATTTCCAGTTTCCATTCTGTGGTGGGATTCCCCTGGTGATTATGCTTCCCTTTCCCACCCTGGCCCTCTGTGCTTGGATAGAACAGCCCAAAATCTGATTTTTGGGAACACAGAGATCCAACACACTGACTCTTTCAGTCACAGTCAAACACTGGCAAACATGTGATTTTTTTATTTTGGCCCTTGACCTTCATCAGTCATACATGGATGAAAATATCATGTATCTATAAAGATGAAGATGACAAGACTGGTAGTGTGCCTCGAGCTCCACACACACACATAAGTTATGTTATTTTTACTGTTTTCTGAAAAGATACACACACTGATTTAGAGCTA